>JAMXBD010000211.1:0-1415502 GCA_024138025.1 Combretum micranthum
TTGAGGTGCTGCAGCGGCTAGTGTTGGTGGTTCAACTCCCAGAACCACAGAAGTGGCGGTTCGTGTGGTGGTTGACGACGCGAGGATTAAAAAAATTTCTAAAAATTTGCAGAACTTCCAAATGCAAATTCAAGCAATTCTAAACACTATAATCAATCAAAAACACTTCCTAAATGATCCTAACACTCTTTAATTGGATCGAAATCCTCCCGATCACTTCGAATTTGCAATTTTTACAATTCGAACACTTTCTACTCTATTTTCAGACCTAGGATCTTGTAGTGTGTATTTGCGAAATTGAATTGTGCTTTCTGCTTGTGGGGTGATCCTATTTATAGAGTTCGAAACAATTTGTCGTTTTGAAGCTTTGTAATGGTTCAATTTCTGAATCACGAATCGTTATATTTTTTCAAATAAAAACGATTCAAAATTAGGACTCGATTCGTGATTGTTGGTTCAAATTGATCACGAATCTTGTGTTTACAGATCATGACTCCTTGATTAAGTGTATTTAATTTGATCAATTGATACAATTCGGCCATTTTGAAATTTGAAAAATCATGTCCATTCGAATTTTTCCCAATTTTCATGCCTTAATTAAAATGCCTTTTGGGATGAATAATGCTTGAATTGTGATAGATGTGATGTATCCCATGCCTAGTTTGTGTCTGTACAGTTAATTTCGAAAAAACACAAAGATTCTTTGATCAAATGATGTCTCAAAGTGGATGAACCGATGTGTCTTTTGGAAAAAAAAATTGGACAAAAGAGGCAAAATCTGCCTTGGGTTAGGATCGAACTCGGTCCCCTTGCTCCTGTGTCCATGGTTTGAACCGTTAGGCCGTTGGCCTGTGCCTTGGTCATATAGCTAAACCATTAGTACTTAAGGCTAATAAAATATATGTTATATTGAGCTCAAATAATAATTTTTAATTTTTTCCTACATATATTTTATTTACATTACTATTATTCACTTAATTATTTTATTATACTTATTTTATTCCTCTATTTTTATTTTTCTATTTCTATATTCTCTCTTTTTTATTATACTATTTATTATTATTATTATTATTATTATTATTATTATTATTATTATATTATTATTATTATTATTATTATTATTATATTTTTGATGAACTCAACATGACATTAATTTATTATAGACTTAAGCCTATTTTTTAATTGGGAAAAAATTGGGTGTCTACAGCTGCCCCTCTTTTTGGTAAAGTTTGAACAAAACTTTTGCCACAAAGACAAAAGGATAGCCAATTTTTGCTTAATTTCATCTGCCAAATTTTATTTTTATTTTTAACAAAGAGATTTTTATCTTCTGCTAAACCATCTGTCGAGTTTAGACTTTAAGATTTGCTAGGTCAACTGTCGGGCCTAGGCTTTAAAAAAAACTGATAGACCATCTATCGGGTCTAGATTTTAGAAAAATGATAGGCCATCTGTCGGGCTTAGACTAAAAAACTGATAGACCGTCTATCGGGTCTAGATTTTAGAAAAATGATAGGCCATCTATCGGGCCTAGACTAAAAAACTGATAGACCATCTGTCGGGTCTAGATTTTAGAAAACTGCTAGGTCATCTGTCGAACCTAGGTTTGGTCATTTGCCGGACCTATGGGCTTTGGTTTGGTTATTTGCCGGACCTATGGGCTTTGGTTTGGTCATTTGCCGGACCTATGGGCTTTGGTTTGGTCATTTGCCGGACCTATGGGCTTTGGTTTACTGGGGATTTTTTGAAACCTTAAAGATTTGGTTTCTTGATCCATTTGAGAATTCTTGATCTTCCGGGAAACTTGATCTTCTAGTAAACTTGATCTTCTGATCCACTTGGGGATTTTTGATTTTCTTGGAAACTTGACTTATTGATTTATTTGGGAAAACTTGATCTTTTTTTATCCACTTAAGGAAACTTGATCTTCTTGATCCACTTTAGGAAAATTGATCTATCTTGATCCATTGAGGAAAATTGATCTATCTTGATCCATTTGAGGAAAATTGATCTACTTGATCTTTGAGGAATTTGATCTCATTTGAGGAAACTTGATCTTCTTGATCCATTTGAGGAAAATTGATCTATCTTGATCCATTGGGGATCTTGATTTTCTCGAAACTTGACTTATTGATTCATTTGGGAAAACTTAATCTTTCTTGATCCACTCGGGGATCTAAACTTCTTGATCCATTTGAAGAATCTTGGTCTTTCGTCGGTTAATGTGTTTAGGGCTTTTCCGTTGTCACATAACCGTGTTCAAAAACTAGTTATTGTGCAATATAATCACCAGATAAAATTGCATATATGCATTTTAAGCCATATGGATGCTCAAATTACTTTCTAACAGTTTTATTGGGTTTGGGAATTTGTTTAAGTGATAGGTTGAGATTTGATCTGGTTTGAGAATTTGGTTATTTGGTGATGAATGGGATGAGATTTGGTCTGATTTGAGAATTTTTGGAAATTTGTGAATGATTTAATTAACGGGTTGAGATTTGACTTGAGTTCAAAGTTTTTGGATATCAACTTTGCTTGTAAAAACTAAAAATGAAATCAACTGAACACAGAAAATGACAAATTTTATTGATCATTCATAATACATCTTTACAGCATCTGAGTTTACAGGATCCTTTAAATCAGGTCCATCCATTTGGGAAAGAATCAATGCTCCTCCCGACAATACTTTTCTAACTACATACGGTCCTTCAATTTGGTGTGAACTTTCCTCTGGAGTCTTGTACATTTGGCAGCATCTTTCTCAAAACCAAATCACCTTCTTGGAAGCTTCTTGGCTTGACCTTCTTGTTGAATGCTTTAGCCATTCTTTGCTGATATAACTGGCCGTGACACATTGCAGTCAGCCTCTTTTCATCTAACAGATTCAACTGTTCAAATCTTTGTTTTATCCACTCAGCTTCATCGAGTTTGGTTTCTACTAATATACGAAGTGATGGAATTTCAACTTCTACAGGTAAAACAGCTTCAGTTCCGTATACCAAGGAATATGGTGTTGCCCCGGTTGATGTTCTTACAGACGTTCGATACGCCATTAATGCGAGCGGTAACATTTCATGCCAATCTTTATAGACAATGGTCATCTTCTCAATAATTCTCTTGATGTTCTTATTGGCGGCTTCAACTGCCCCATTCATCTGTGGCCGATACGGAGTGAATTCCGATGCTTGATCTTGAATTGCTGACACAAATTTGTTACTTCTTTGTTGTTCAAATTCGTACCATTATCAGTGATGATACTTTCCGGAGTTCCATATCTAGTGATGATGTCTCTTTTGATAAACCGCACAACCACGGACTTTGTTACACTTGCATAGGAAGCGGCTTCTACCCATTTAGTGAAGTAATCGATTGCAACCAATATGAACCGATGACCGTTTGAAGCTTTAGGTGAAATTGGCCCAATAACATCTATCCCCCATGTTGAGAAAGGCCATGGGGTTGACATTAACTGTAATTCTTTTGGAGGGGCACTTATCTTGTTTGCATAGATCTGGCATAAATGACAAGATCTCACATGTTTGATACAGTCTGATTCCATAGTTAACCAAAAGTATCCTAATCTCATAATCTTTTTGGCTAACATGTAACCACTCATATGAGGACCACAAATTCCTTCGTGAACTTCTTCCATGAGCTTCTGGGCCTCTTTTTCATCTACACATCTTAACAAAGTCGTGTCGAATGATCTTCTGTATAACGTATTTCCACTTAGCAAAAAATGACTGGCCAAACGCCTCAGTGACTTCTGATCTTTCTTGGTAGCACCTTCAGGATAATTACCCGTTTGCAAAAGAACTTTAATATCTTGGAACCAGGGTTCATCTGATTCAATCATGGCAGAATGCGGGTTCACTTCTCACCCGGACTTGCAAAGGTTGGATTCTTGCTCCTTCAGTAAACTGAATTAATGAGGCCAAAGTAGCCAGAGCATCAGCAAACTGATTTTGAGTTCTTGGCACATATACAAAGAGATTTCCCTGAATCTTTCTATCAATTCTGCCAAGTGATTATGATAAGGAATCAACTTGGGATCCTTTGTTTTAAAATCTCCTCGAGTTTGAAAAATAATAAGTGATGAATCTCCAAAAACTTCGAGCTCTTGAATTTCCATTTGGATTGCCATCTCTAAACCCAAAATGCATGCTTCATATTCTGCTATATTATTCGTATAAGGGAACATTAATCTGGCCGCTGTTGGGTATTGGTTTCCTTCAGGTGAAATTAGGACTGCCCCTATTCCACATCCATACATTAGCTGCTCCGTCAAAATACAATTTCCAATTCGGCATTCTTTCATCTTCCGTTTGTGTTACCCGAATCCCTTCATCGGGGAATTGATCTTGTTCCTTTAGTTCCTCATCAACCGGGCTTTCAGCGAGTTGATCAGCCAAGGCTTGTCCTTTAATTGAATTTTGTCTAACATAGGTAATATCAAACTCAGACAGCAACATTTGCCATTTTGAAATTCGACCGACCAAGGCGGGCTTATTTGCCAGATACCTCAAAGGATCATGCTTTGTAATTAACTCGATTGAGTAGAAGAGCGTGTATTGCCTGAGTCTATGCATAGTCCATACTAATGCACAGCAAGTTCTTTCTATCTCTGAGTACTTTTGCTCTCCATTTGAGAATTTTTTGCTCAAGTAATAAATAGCTCTTTCTTTTCCATTTTCATCTTTTTGCCCGAGTACACAACCCATGGATTCCGAAAAATTGTCAAGTATAAGAACAAAGGCTTTTCGGGTACTGGAGTGATCAAAACTGGGGGATTTGTCAGATACTGTTTAATTCGGTTAAAGGCTTCTTCACATTCTTCATTCCATTCAATTTGGGCATTTTTTCTCAATAATTTAAACAGTGGTTGACATTTATCCGTCAACTGGGAAATGAATCGAGCAATGTAATTTAGTCTCCCCAAAAGACCTCTAATTTCTTTCAATTTGTTGGGGGAGGTAATTCTGAATTGCTTTGACCTTATCAGGATCAATTTCTATTCCTCTTTGACTGATCACAAATCCCAATAGTTTCCCAGAAGTTACTCCAAAAATGCATTTTCTGGGTTTAATTTTAATTGAAACTTTCTCAATCTTTCAAAAAGTTTCCTTAATACTTCTACATGATCTTCTCCTTCTTTTGATTTGGCAATCATGTCATCAACATATACTTCCACCTCTCTATGCATCATGTCATGCAATATGGTCTGCATTGCTCGCTGATAAGTTGCTCCGGCATTCTTGAGACCAAATGGCATGACCTTATAGCAAAAAGTTCCCCAGGCTGTGACAAATGTGGTTTTGACTTTGTCCTCTTCGGCCATCAATATTTGATTGTATCCCGAAAATCCATCCATAAATGAGAATAGATGGTTTCCAGCTGTATTGTCTACCAAGACATCAATATGTGGCAACGGGAAATTATCTTTTGGGGTCGCTTGATTCAAGTCTCTAAAGTCCACACAGATTCTAAGTTTCCCATTTTTCTTAAGTACTGGTACTATGTTTGATACCCAATCTGAGTAATCCGAAACTTCAATGAATCCAACTTCGAGTAACTTCTTGACCTCATCTTTAATTTTAAGTAGCAAATCGGGTCTAAATCGCCTTAGTTTTTGCTTCTTAGGCTTAATGCCTTCTTTGGTTGGCAATTTATGGACCACAATTGACGGATCTAAACCGGGCATATCACTATATGACCATGCAAAAACATCCAAATACTCTGCTAGTAACTTAATCAAACCCTGTGTTGTGTCTTCTGGCAATTTACCCCCAATTCTCAAATTCCTAGGATCTTCACTTGTTCCCAAATTAACCAATTTAGTGGGTTCAGGGGTTTCAATCCTTTCATGATCAAAGTTTTGCCAATTTTCTTGTGTTTTCAATTGATAATCGATATCATCTTCAACGACTAACCCAGTAGGGTTGGAGGTGATATCGATATTTTCAGTATTTACAGACGCGAGATATCCCGGAACTCATTACAAAAGTCGGATCTGGTAGAATATGAATGGGGAAAGAATAAGAATATGGAAAAACACAAAAGAATTTATTAAATTTGAAATGGTGTTTAAGTACACTTATTTGAGCAACACATAAAGCAGAAAAATACAAAACGCAATCTAATATCGGTCCTTACTTAAGAAAATTAAAACTAGCACAAGGTATGGAAAACCAATTCTTCAAAGCTATCTTCTTGGGTGGATCATCTTCCTTGGAGTCATCTGTCTCTGGACATGATGAGGCTTTGGAAAGGAGCTTCTGATGTGCGGAATCTCGATGTCTGGATCATATTCTTTATTAAGTTTCCTTGTTCTCATCTTATTCTTCATGTCTGCTACCTCTGTTTGAGTAGGAGAATATCCTAGGCCAAAAGTTCCTATCTGAGCTTCTTTTCTTCATTTATTACACAGACTTCTTCAAATATTTGGAGCCCAAGTCTTCTTCTTCTCCTTTTCCAATGTATGGAATAGCCGTTTCTTGATAGATGGCATAATCTTGTTCTCCCATAACGGTAACAAGTTGGCCATTTGCTACAAATTTAACCCTCTGGTGCAAGCTTGAGGGTATTGCTCTGCTGCATGAATCCATGGCCTTCCAAGCAACAAATTAAATGTTCTTGGGATATCTATCACTTGAAAAGGAATTAGGAAAGTTTGAGGCCCAATAGTGACCTCTAATTCCACTTCTCCAATTATTTCCTTCTTTGATCCATCAAATGCTCGTACTACAGTAGGACTTGGCTTGATATTTGACGGGTCTACTTCCAACAAATTCAGAGTAGCCAGGGGGCATACATTCAGAGAAGATCCATTGTCAATAAGCACTCGGGAGACGATTCTACCATTGCTTTTGACAACAATAAAAAGAGCTTTATTATGTTGGCCACCTTCCTCTTCTAATTCTTCAGATGAGAAGCTAATTTGCTCATTTGCAAAGACAGAATTAATGATATGTTCCAAGGTTTTTTCTGTCACATTCTCTGGAACTTTTACTTCTTTGAGAACTTGAACAAGGCCTCACGGTGAATATCAGAGCTAATTAACAAACCCATGAGTGATATTTGGGCTGGTGTCTTGACTAGTTGTTCAACTACTTTGAATTCACTTGCCTTCATGAGTTTAGCCAATATTGCTTTCTCATCTTCCTTCTTTTCTTCATCATTCGGCGGCGGCGATGAATCCATGGTCACCTTCTTTGCAGTTGGTTCATAAAGTCTTCCCGAACGGTAAGCCCGCCAATCATAGAAGCGTGATTAACTGTCTGGTAATCAAATGGGGCAGCTTTGTAATCCTTTACAGCAATTGGGATTTGAAAAGTATAACTTCTAGGCTTCGAGACAGTTGCCTCTTCTTTACTGTTGTTCATCTCAAATTTGATTAACTTCGGTTCACATGTGATCATGCCAACAAATTTTTCTTCTTTCTTGGTACAGGCTTTTCTTCATCTTCAGACTCTGATCCCCATCCAGTGGCAGGAGCATCGCATATACGCGTGGTTCAAACCAATAGTCAACCAGATATTGGTACTTTCCATCATCTCCTAGAGTTCCGACAGTTGGGTCTCCAGCTTGGTATCTTGCCCACAATTCTGCCTGTGTGCTTGACTTTCTTGGCTTTGGGACCAGCATTTCCATGATATCTTCTTTTTTATGATTCCATTTTGCAACAAGTTGTAAATGGCTGGTCTGGTTTTGGTGCGATCTCTCAGATTGATATAGGGTAAATGCCCCATTTGGCGGAGATTCCATGCCACTTGTTCTATGGTGATAGGCAATTCATCCAAGTTGACTTCTGGGTCCGGCGCTTCGGCAGTGATCATATTAATAACCGACCCATGATTTGGCAATGGATTAGTAGAAACATTTGGAGGCTCCCAAAGTCTAATTGGATGGTCTTTGCATCAATAAGATCTTGAATCTTATGTTTGAGTCTCCAACAATAATCAGTGGAGTGCCCGATTTGCCCCATGTGATATTCACATTTTAAATCAGGGTTGTAGTTCTTGGGCTTATAATCATCTCTGGGTACTTCAAAGCCAATCAGATTATCGGCTCTCAATTTAGCCCACACTTGGCTGAGTGGAACCGGTATTGGAGTAAAATTGCGTCGGTTGGCCTTGATTGTTGATTCGAAACAACCCTTTGTTGACTTTGACCTGATTGGTCAGAACTATGGATTTAGTAGGGTTTGCTGGACTTGAGATATTGACCATACCGACAGTCGAATCCTTTCCTTTGTACGTGACATTTTTAGGTGTATATTTCTTTTCTACTTGCAGCTTTCCGGCTGAGATAGCATTCTCAATTCTGCATCCGGCTACTACCACTTCTGAAAAACTTGCTGACGCATGCCCTATGAGATGAGAAAAGAATGGCTCTTCTAGTGTGTTGATGAAAGTAAAAGTGAGATCCTTTTCAGGCATCGGATTGGTGATTCTTGCAGCTAAAGCTCTCCATCGCTGAGCATATTCCTTGAAAGCTTCATCTTTCTTTTCTTCATAGTACTCAAATCCCAGACCGAGGGTGCCATTTCGATATTGAACTTGTATTGGTTGAAAAATGCCCTGGCTAATTTATCCCAAGTATCAATTTCTTGTGAGTCCAATTGGGCATACCAGGCTAATGCTGGACCAGTAAGGCTATCTTGAAAGGTCTGTACCATCAGTTTATCAAATTTGGCATACTGCCCCATACGTCGTACATATAATCTTGTGTGCATGTTAGGACAGCCAGTTCCATCATATTTTTCGAACTCGGTGCCTTAAATTTTTCAGGAAAAGCACCTTCCTCAAATTGTGGCAGGCTTAAAATCGCAGTCTGATCAAAGCCGTCAAATGCCTTCATCTTTTCAAACAGTTTCTTCTCCATGTCTCTGGCTTGGGCTTCAAGTTCTTTCTTTAGCTCGGACATATTGAACTCAGTGTGGGAATCATCAACGTTGACTGGTTGCTGCATGATTTCTTTTCCTTTCTGTTCCCCGGAAGATTCTTCAGATGCTATAGGGGTCTTGGACTGGGTAACATTCTGAGTAAGGGTCTGCATTTGTTCGGTAATTCTAAGCAGGGTTTGTTCCATGGCATTGAGTCTCTGTTCAGTGGTCTGATCAGGGGTAGTGTTCCCGGTACTAGCCATCTTTGCTCGTGATCTAGTATAAATGGGACTTCTAACTGGTTTGGGAGCTATCTTTCAGGATTTTGGATTCGCTAGACTTGATTCGTAACTGGACCGTAAGAAGTAAGAAGATAAGAATACTAACATACAAACACAAGGATGCAAATATGAATGCAAATGGGGATAATGACCATCAAATTTTGATAAACACATTTATTGGAGTTGTAATAATTCAAAAACAATCTTTCATACAAAGTTAAATTACTATACTAAAAGTTCAAGAACCTTAATTGCTAAAACTAAACTCAGGACTTCTAAACTAGTCTTCTAGTCTTGGCAGGGCAGATGATTTGATCCTCAAGTAGTTGAGTCCTTTTTCGAGCTTTCTTCAATTCATCCTCTAACAGTGCAATCCTATTGTGAGCTTTTTCCAAGCGGTCAATCATCTCTCTATCTCTTTGCAGTAATCCCGATGACAGACTTCAAGCCAGCTGAAACCATTTCCATGTAAGCAATCATTTCAGGATCAGGTTCAGGTGGTGCTGGTTCAAGAATGTTAGGAGCTTCATATTGGATGTCCTTATTCTTCTTCATTTGATTGGCTATGTACCACCTGGTTGCTCTATAATCCCGAGTCACTTTATTTTCTGGCTCGACTTCGAAAACTGGCTTGATTTCTCTATCATCCCAGATGGCTTTTATTTGGTTTACCTTGGACTGCTTTGCTATCTGAGTCATGGTTGGATCCATATAGTCGAGAATAACTCGTCCCAACTCTGGCTTGACAGTAATGTCTTGTAGCATGCCATATTGCGGATAACACTTGAGGGGTAATAGCCCGTACAGCCAGTGATTCCAATCAGAGGCACAGTTAGGTATTTCTTGCAACTTAAGATAGCAACGGGACACTTAAACCAACGGGCTTGCCACATAAAGTCTTCAGGTCTCATGTCTTCAAATATTGCAAGTATAGACCAGAAAGGCTCATTGTCTTCCATATGGACCCGTTCAGCAAAAGACTGGATGAGATCATAATTCGGGCGGATAAGGGACCCATTAGCTAGATCTTTTCCGTAGTACTTGGTGTGACTAGCGAACCAAACCATCAACAGATGCATGCTTGCCTTGAAACTGCCCCTGCCCTTAGACTTGATGTGATTCAAACTTCTGATTTGTTCTGCTAGAAGGGCGGGAACATATGACTTGCCAGTTAGATATTGTGCTACAAGCTCGATGACTCGGAAGTGAATGAACAGGTTCCCATGTGGAAAGAGTATGGTAGCAAAAGCAGCCACTATGAAAGCATTAACCCGATTTTCACTCCAGGTCACAACTGATACTGTAAAGGAATCTCGGTTGCTTATGTAATTATCAAAGTTTCCAAACCAATCCATCAAGTAGTTAATCGGATGGAGAATTCATTGCAACCCTTCATGGCTTCAATTACTGCTTCTCTTTTTAATCCCAAAAATTCTGAAATGATGCGGATCGGACTTTGAGTAAGGCTTGGTACATAGATCCCTTCGGAAGTGGGTGGGGCTTGAAGCAACCTAGCATATTCTTCAATGGTAGGACTTAGCACGTGTTGACCTAGACGGAATGCCACTTCATTGGGTTCCCAGAGATGAACAAGGGCTCGAAACATGGTAAATGGAACTTGGACTTAGGTAAATTGAGGATCGGGCCCAACCTATCCTTAATGAATGATTGTTGATCGGGGTCAAAACTGACCAACCATCGGTCCAGTAACAGCATTGGATCCTTGAAAGTCTCTACTCGGGGTTCCTTGATGAGACGAGCCCATAGGCTATCGCTACTGTCCGAACTCGAGGAAATCATTTCCTGAGGATTTATAAAGACCCTATTAGGAGACAAATCCTAAATTTTTTTAAAAAAAATTTACAACTCCATTTTTTGAAAAAAAATTGGTCAAATCCCATGAATGAATGCATGATTTGGTAAGGTTCTATAGGTTCCCCGGTCTAGCAAATCATAAGGCTAAACCGGAGTGGGAGTCTTTTCTTGATCTAGAGGGTGGAAACCACAGCCCCCGGACCTTACTTCGAACTCCTCGCTTAGGCTCTTAAGACGGCCTGGGTTCGACCGTATCTAGCACACATTGTGTGCATAATGCAAATGCACATGCAAGTGAAATGAACTAATTTAAAATCTAAGTTACAGACATATATACAAGAACACATACAAACATAATTACACAATATACAAAAATAAAGGATAAATTTTAAATTTTAAACTTAAGTGGCTAGCCCTCTTTTTTTAAAAAAAATAAGCGAGTCCCCAGTGGAGTCGCCAAGCTGTCGAGCCTGATTTTGAAAATCATCCGGTTCATTTCTTTTAACCCGATTCATATTAAACCCTAACCCATTTAACATGAATCCTCGACTAGGGATTAAAAGAAATTTAATTTTGAAAATATTTTGGAGTCGCCAACCGATAAAAATCGGAAAAAATGAAAAGTTAGGATTAATGGGTCGGTTAATCCTAACTTAGCCACTAGTCTGCGAAAATTTGATTTAAAACCAAACTTTTAAAAAATACCAGATATCTGAGTCCGGGGGCTAACCTATTAAAACCTAAGCGGTTACCACTTTAAGTTTAAAATTTAGAATTTATCCTTTTCTAAAAACTTGCAAAAAGAATACATAAAAAAAATAATAACAATATTAATAAGTCAGAAACATTTTTAATTATTTTCTATTTAATTTTTAGAAAACATATAACAATTACAAAGAAAAAGCAAAACATTCAAAGATTTATACATATTAAAAAAACTTATAACTACATCCAGAAATAATTGCAAAAGTTAAATATTTATAAAGAAAAATTAATTAATAAGAAATAATATATCAAATACATTTTTACTATATTTAAATTTTTAAAAAATAACAAACTAATAGTATTTAAACTTATAATATCTAATTAACTAAATAATAAACAAAATAAATAAATAAATTTTTATTTTTTAATGTCGCCCCGAAGGTGCCTACGTACTCGCTAATCGAGATCAGACAAAACGTAGTTCTCTTATAAAGAACTTAGTTTGTTGATCAATTTTATATTTTCAAAATATTCTCACTTTAAGTTCATTAAATTTTGAATTTTTATGAAAACCAATTTTGATGATCCTATGATCTAATCAATTGATTTTTATTTCATAAAAAATATATTTTTCTAAATTCAAAAATCATTAATTTATGACAATTCATGGCTAATTTAATGCTACATGAAAATCAATTTTGATTAAACAATATTGAATATTTTCATAGCAAATTTATGAAAATATTTTTTATTAAAACTTATTTAATATCTTCATAGCAAATTTATGAAAAAAATTTTGAATAAATTTAATTATTTTCAAAGTCAATTTATGAAAATAATTTTGAAAACTTTGAGTATTATCTTCATAGAAAATTTATAAAGATAATTTTGATAAAAACTTGATTAATATCTTCATAGTAAATTTATGAAGATAAATTTTGATAAAAAACTTGATCAATATCATGATTTAAAAAAAAAAAACAATTTTATCTTTATTATTCAACAACAATTTTGGTTTAAAAAATCTATTTACAATTTATTATTTTTCAAAATTAAATAATCATCACATATGCACAGAACATATTCAAAATATATCATAACAGAATTAAAATACAAAAAAACAAAACATCTCATGCATCAAATATATTTAAAGATTAATTTATATGCAAATAAATATTCATAAAATATTCAAAAATATTAAAAATTGTTAAAACATGTAAATTTATATTAAAAATAATTATTCTAATTTTTCTGGATTTTTCTGGATTTTTTACGAATTTTTATTAATTTTTTCCTATTTTCTGAAATTAAATATATAATAAATAAATAATTTAATAATACAGACTAACCTGGACCGTTAGATGAAGCGGAGGAGATCTGGAGCGTCTGATCTGTGGACCAAATCTGACCGTCTGATGGAATTGACCAAGTCTGGAGCGTTGATCAAGATGATTAAATCTGGAACGTTAGATCTACTGATCAAATCTGGAGCGTAGGATCTGCTGATCAAATATGGACCGTAGGATCCTCTGATCAAATCTGGACCACAGGATCTGCTGACTTTTGACCGACGACCATTGACCGACGTTGACGACGACCAACCGGGTTGGGTTTTGGATTTCGAGTCGGATCTTGGATACCCGTCGGGCGAAGAAGACGATCACGCTACCTTTCGAGCGTTCCTCGGTCGCTCCTGGTGGTTTTCGAAGCCTGCAACCTTGTCGGCCCGACGTGGATTAAGGTGCTGCAGCGGCTAGTGGTGGTGGTTCACTCCCAGAACCACCAGAAGTGGCGGTTCGTGTGGTGGTTGACGACGGCGATGATTAAAAAAATTTCTAAAAATTTGCAGAACTTCCAAATGCAAATTCGAGCAATTCTAAACACTATAATCAATCAAAAACACTTCCTAAATGATCCTAACACTCTTTAATTGGATCGAAATCCTCCCGATCACTTCGAATTTGCAATTTTTGCAATTCGAACACTTTCTACTCTATTTTCAGATCTAGATCTTGTAGTGTGTATTTTGCGAAATTGAATTGTGCTTTCTGCTTGTGGGGTGATCCTATTTATAGAGTTCGAAACAATTTGTCGTTTTGAAGCTTTGTAATGGTTCAATTTTTGAATCACGAATCGTTATATTTTTTCAAATAAAAACGATTCAAAATTAGGACTCGATTCGTGATTGTTGGTTCAAATTGATCACGAATCTTGTGTTTACAGATCATGACTCCTTGATTAAGTGTATTTAATTTGATCAATTGATACAATTCGGCCAATTTTGAAATTTAAAAAATCATGTCCATTCGAATTTTTTCCCAATTTTCATGTCTTAATTAAAATGCCTTTTGGGATGAAATAATGCTTGAATT
This sequence comes from Combretum micranthum, assembly GCA_024138025.1. Taxonomy (NCBI): domain Eukaryota; kingdom Viridiplantae; phylum Streptophyta; class Magnoliopsida; order Myrtales; family Combretaceae; genus Combretum; species Combretum micranthum. The sequence goes on from JAMXBD010000211.1 coordinate 14,058, forward strand.
GTGTATAGATGTGATGCATCCCATGCCTAGTTTGTGTCTGTATAGTTAATTTCGAAAAAACACAAAGATTCGTTGATCAAATGATGTCTCAAAGTGGATGAACCGATGTGTCTTTGAGAAAAAAAAAATTGGACAAAAAGAGGCAAAATCTGCCTTGGGTTAGGATCGAACTCAGGTCCCCTTGCTCCTGTGTCCATGGTTTGAACCGTTAGGTCGTTGGCCTGTGCCTTGGTCATATAGCTAAACCATTAGTACTTAAGGCTAATAAAATATATGTTATATTGAGCTCAAATAATAATTTTTAATTTTTTCCTACATATATTTTATTTACATTACTATTATTCACTTAATTATTTTATTATACTTATTTTATTCCTCTATTTTTATTTTTCTATTTTCTATATTCTCTCTTTTTTATTATACTATTTATTATTATTATTATATTTTTGATGAACTCAACATGACATTAATTTATTATAGACTTAAGCCTATTTTTTAATTGGGCAAAAATTGGGTGTCTACAGCTAGAAGGGGGGGGAAAAAAGAGCCATCCAGAAGAATCCAAATCTGATACGCCCAAAATATTATTATTTATATAGTCTTTCAGTATAAGTCCAAAAAAAATGTATTCTTTAAGTAATTATTGTTTAACTTACAAAGAAACGATGTATCGTGAGGGTTACTGTAACTAGCCAATTACGTGTGATAAGTGTGGCTTGACCTAAGAAAAGTTCTAAATTAATGACACGTATACATGTACTGCAAAAGGAGGCATCGGAAGAGAAACAAGCAAACCGAGTTTCTCAAGTGTATGAATATGATGGAACATCAAATCAGACAGATTCGATCACTCTTGACTCGTTTTTCATGAAGTAATTAATTTGATTCTTTCTGGAGTTATTTCAATAGAGTTTTTGTGTTGCAATCAACCTTAGCAATACGTCGAATCCTCCTAGAAATAAGGGGAATAACCTCTTATTTATAGACGATGAAGATTGATGCCAGCTATTGGATAGTAGTTAAACAAAAAGTCAAGATCAAGTATTGATGGTGACCATTAAATCATTTTATAATGATCCAATGGTTGACTTTGAAGCCTCCTATTCTTATAATAGTGACTAGCTGGAATAGACTAATGGTTTTTATTACATAAAAGAAACTCATTTTTAATTTAATAAGGATGAAGGTTTATTTTAGTCTACATATGCTCTAATTTAATCAAACAAAGCCCAAATTAACATAGGAAGATATTTTTAGAGTTTACTTTTCACGCATTAGAGAAACGAATCAGACTGAGAACGAAATGAACCAGTCTGATGATCTTTGTTTCGGACCTTTCAAGCTAAATCTCCTACAACATTTTATATTGGACTCGATCTTTTAAGCCCTGTCACTAGTCTAAAAGATCAATCTGTGGGATTAAATTGGACCAACGGCTTAATTACCGAAATGACTCTCAATTATAAAATCACAAAATTGTACTCAAATGCATTTGAAATTCTTATGTTATGCCTACATAAAAAAATAGGAGAAAGGGAGGAGATTAAATTTCAACTATTGATAATTAAAAGAAGATTAAAGATAACCTTGGATTTATTCAATTTTAATGTCAGATCAAAAGGCTTGAAATTTTTTCAATAAACAAGCTTTTAAGTTACTTTAATTTAATGGTGATGAAGCATCTCAACATATTTTAAAGAACTATACTACGGTGCAAACACAGAGATATGTGAATGATTTAAGTTTGTTTGTAAACAACGTCTGCTCGATCAGTGAACAAAAGTGAAAGACTAGATTCATGAACAAAGTATTTGTGTGGAACCATCAAAACCAAATCCAAGGATGAACAGATAATAATTCAGTTGAATCATTACCATAATCAATCATGTTAAATCAAATACGTTTTGAATATAGATGATTAGATTATAAGATAAGTTGCTTTTAATGATTTTTTCAAAAATCCATTTCTAGAGGTGGAGTGCAATTAATATAACTCTATACACTTTTAACTACTGCACTAATACCCTACTTTTGTCTTGCATAAATTTTAGACTTTAAGGCTTTGTTTGGCATGATGGAATGAATTAAAAAGGAAGAATTATAGAATAGAGAAAAATAGAGAGAATGATTATTAACATGAATTTATGTATTTGAATAATAAAGAAAAAGAAAGTGGATTGAGTCTTAATTATTACAAAACATAAAATATGATAAATGATAAATTACTATATATTTTTAAAGATAATAAGAAATTTAAAAAAAAATGGTATAAGAGTAATTTAAAAAAAATTATCTTTCCCTTCTAATTCTTTTCATTTTAGAGGGATAAAAAAGTAGTGAAACCTAGAAAAAGTACTCCATCTTTTTTCTTCTCAAAACAAACAAGGAAATGAAACTTAATTTCTAATCATTTTCTTCCCTTCTCAATCATTCCTCTGTAATTCCCCCTTACCAAACATGGTGTAAGAGGTATACATTGCTGTTTATTATATATAGCATTTGCCTGTGAACTTCATACAACTATAACAGAAAAAATCTGTCAAGTTTATATAGACAGACTTATTGAAAAAATACAAAATTCATCATTAGATCTTGCATATAATTAAAGTATAGTAAGTTGAAAAAATGATAAGTTAATAGGAAAAGTTGCAGTGATAAATTGAAAAAATAATAAATATAATTGAAAAGAGACTTGACCCAACTATGCCTATGGAATTAACTAAAAAGTGATATAAGAACGGCCCAGTCGACGTTGACAGAACTGGAGCTATAGCTAGATTTGCACCGTGTCCATTAAGCTAATTAGCTGACAAAATCCCATCAGGTATTTCAAATTTCCTAACCTTGAAGCTTCCTGACAAATGCCCTTACGTCGCTGGAGCTAATTAACACTCCACAAAAATGGTTTTTTAGCGTTAAATTTCATGCAAATATAAATAAATTATGTTATGAACTGAAAAGTTAAAAAGTTAATCAAACAGTATTATAAGAAAATTAATTTTAGAAACAAAAATTTTATGATAAAAAATGGTAAAAAAGGTTATATTTTTAATAAATACAATTGAGACAGTTAATTTTATAAATTTATATTTTAAGAAGAAAATTTTGTAACTAAACCAAAATTTCTTAAAATACTAATATTAAAAAGTTGAAAATCTACACTTTCCTGGTATTTTATCTCCTAATTTCCCTCCAAACTTAATTTCAATCAAGGTATTTTCATCTAATTGTTAACCCTATCTCATTTTTCCGGGAGATTCAATTGAAGGAAAGGACAACTCATCCGATAAATCGTGCAATCTTTCTGACAACGACTCCATTAAATCTTGTCATCGAAAATATCAATCCATCATCGAGTATTATAGGACGGTCGGGACGGACAAGACAATATGACGCGTTGGACAAGACCATAGACGAAAGAGGGAAAAATTTGGGTGAAGTCGGCCACGTAAAAAACGTTAAAGTTTGTTTTAAAAGTAATTCTGCAGGTTAAAAAAAATAATAGGTATAATGGATTATATAAAAAAGTAAGAGATGAAAAATTTTAAATATGATAAATCGTAACTTGCCCAAATTGATTCGTCGATAAAAATAGTAGCCAATAATTAGCGGAAAATGGCGTTCTTTATTCAATTATTTTTCCTTTCTCCTGTAACAATAATGAGATTCTTTAATAAACAAAAGATCAGCGCAAATTATGAACACAGAATCTTCGTGTTCGATTTAGAACCATGATTATTTTGAACCTTTAGCTGAAGATATTTTGACCTTAAAAAAGAGAGAATTATGCGAATAAGAAAATTAACTGGTACAAAAAAATAATAATTAGATGTGTAACTTTTCAATCAAAGCAAATCATGGAAAGAATAGCTGAGTTTCATTTGTTTACGCGATGATAATCGAGATCATGGCATTGATTAGGTTTTATCTTTCTAGCCAAATTTACTTCTTCCACCGGATCGTTTGTAGATTGGATCCACATTCACCTTTAACGGTAGTTGCTCGTGCAGTGGCCACCAAATCTTAAATAAATCCAAGCACTAGATCTAGTCTAGAAAACTTAGGAGATTTAAAAATATATAATTATATTGAAAATGTACCTTGTTATACTTGCTTTTATGTGTTTTCTACTCTCTCATATTTAAAATCATGCATTAAGACCCAATAAATCTTTCAAAACTAAAAATTAAACCCTAATAGTAAAAATGCATATTTTTAAAAGATTTGGAGATTTAAAAGCACAATTTCAAAGCTAACAAAACTGAGTACTTGCAAAATTTTCGCACTATTTATGCGTAGTTGTTATATATATTTTTTAATATTTACATATCTTGGTCAATGATTATTGGTCTTTCTTTTTTTTTGGTCATTACATTGGACCTTTCTCTTCATTAACTATTTAAAATCTACAAATCTACTGATATTGATAGTCATATTTAAAATATATTATTTATCATCTTATACCCTTTTTCTTCATTCACTGTTTAAAATCCACAAATCTACCAATATTGATAATCATGTTTGCAAATCTACTATTTGTCATCTTAGATTTGAATTTTTCCATATCTCTCTTATCATCATCAACTCATCAATATTATGTTCCATCTTCACAAGATTAGAATTGTAGATCTAGTTGAATTGAAGTTATGATAATCGTGTTAATATTGAATTGTCTATAATTTTAAGAATAGTAGGTTTTTTCTTTTCTTTTTTTTCTATTTCTTTTTCATCTCTTTATGATATTTTGTTCGACCGCAGTATTGGTTTTTCATTCTCTTTGTAGAGTCATTATAAAATGGATATTTCAACCTTAATTGTAAAAGAGATGTACTCATTTTGGATTAAATCAATCCCCATCTCTTTGATTGTTTTGTTAAGTTTCTGTACCTTGTCTATCAATCTTGCTATACTATTGTTAATGAATGATTTCTATTTTCTTGCAAAGAAAAAAAAACCTTTTTTTTTTGTCAAAAAACAAATGTCATTGAAATTTAACCATTCAAATTTCCAAAAGATTGGCTAAAACAAAAGAAACATCATAAGCAAGTAGCCTAAGGAAAGCAAATAAGGTATTTAACCACTAGTCATAGGACACATCCCTTTCCAAGAAAACAATGCTCGCCAATTAGTAATAGAGTTTGCTTTCCTAGGAAAATATATAATGGACAAGGATTCAAAAGATTTAAATCCTATCTAATGTCATCGAGAATAATTTTATTACAACACTTCACAGCAATTGCATCTAAAATGATGGATTTGTTTTTAATTAGTAACACCTAGAAAATGTGGATTATGTCTAAAATTGCTTCTTTTTCAAATTCAATGCCTAAGTATTTCAATTCAACAAATAAACAACAATAACAATAACTAAATTGCAATAAATAAAGAGTAAGGGTTAGAGAAGATTACACCGGGATTTAACGAGGAGTTCAATCCGCACCTTAGTCTCCACGGTCAATATAAATGCTTCACTTAAGAACTCCGCACTTCATTCACAACAAAAAAATTTCCTCGATAGATGACTTCAAAACATCAACAACACAAATGCTTGTGAGTCTCTACAATCTCAACACACACTAGACTTGAGTCAAGACTTTACTAATAGATACATAATAAGCTATAGTAAAATACTTTTATAAATATAGCAATCACAAAACAATTAGCATTATACCGAGTCTCTCACTCATAAATGACTCAAAAAAATAAATAAATAATTCCCCAACATCTTCTATTTATAAGAGCTCTAAAACCAAGCCGTTACCTTCTAAAAAGTTCTCCAACGATCAAATGAAAAAAGCTTCAATTGATCCTTATGAGATTACTTCGATCTTTTCTTTTTCAATAAGTTATGAGGACTTATCGAACAACCCTCTTTGGTGCATGATTCATCGAGGAAAACCCTATCCCTTTGTTTAGCAGGGTCTTGAGTGCTCTTGTATGTGTCTATATTATTTGGATGCTAGATATTTGGTTGTTGGTTTAAATTTAATTAAACTTAATTTGTGCTCATTGCATTAGCCTAAGCGTACTTGACATGTGAGTATGTGTTTGACTACTATAGTATTGAGCTTTGCCGCTAACTTTTTACTATTTCGGGTATTGGTAAGGGTTTGTATATAGATCTCCACTACAATTCTATAGGTTTCAAGATTGATGAGTAAGAGAGTGATTCCGACAAATTGAGACCCAAATAGAACTTTGGAAAGACTAATTAAATGTTGATTTTTTTTTTTTGTTGTTTAAGGATGATTGTAAACTCTTAACTTATTATCACTTTTGGACCGTGTGCTAAACTTGTAATTGGGTGAGCCTTGCTCCCCTTTTATGATTGTTATCTTAAAATATTTTGAACCTTAAAAAGTTATGTTCTACTCTTTCTAAATCATTTTTATGCATATTGATATAATGGTTTCTAAATTATTTATAAATCATCTTTTGACTCAATATGATTTACTAAAGAGCATAATCATGATTTCATAACTAAAATTGATTAGAAACTCGTCTAGATATCGAAAGCTTTACACATGTCGCTTGGAGGCGATGTGTGCAGCGAAACAATCTCACCCTTAAGCACCTTAGGTCAAGTCCTTTCATGTCATACATCATTGCCAGACCAATAGTACTCCGAGAGGGCATCCATGATACAGCATGGAGTGCCCAAATGACTTGTTCAAGAAATAAGTTAACAACACATATGTTGAATAATGCATGTGTAAATAAAAAAATCACATGAGATTTTAGAGAATTGCACCTTGCTGGGGACTTGTCGATCAAAGGCTCCACTATACTAGAATAGTAGATTGTAGGTAATGTGTGACATCAAAAGGGGTCTTTAGTAGCTAATGAGTGGGTACCCTTCGGTAACAGATGTGATCATCCTACATATAGGAAATGTGTGGGAAGTGCTTCCATGCCCAAATCTGCAGCACAACGAGGGGTCCTCTATGTTACTAATTTGATGTAGGATGCTACACTTAGCTACCTATAGAGCCATACTAGGTAAGTTGCCTCCCCATGCATACTGCCCGACAACATGGAAATCCTCAACTAATGAAAGGCACTTAACATGAAACTAATCTGGACTTGTCCTTAACGGCGACCCCACACCCACCAAGAATGTAGGCCCTAGCATGGCACTGGATATCACCTCATCTGCATCATCTGATAATGCGCTAAAGCGTTATCCAATCAAGACATCTTCAAGCTCCACCATCTATCTCACCCAGAGTAAGTCTAACTCCAAGAAAAGGATGGCACAAACCTGGCAAATCTACTTGTGTGGTCCCACTGATTGCATGTCCATCGATAAGGATGCCCGTAAGAATTGCAATATCCTGTAATGCCATGGTCCACTCTCCTATCGACATATAAAATGTGTCTCTGGTCACTACTGCTAGGTCTCAATCTAGTGATATATGGGGTATTTGTGCAACATCTAGAAAGTCGACCTCTTACAAGTGTAGAATAAGTCGCCCGTCCAACTCTATTGTTGCACCATCATGCCGCTTCTGCTTAGTCCCTCACTGGTGATAATGCAATAAGACATGCTCCTACATTTAAAATACAAGTTTTATGAGAAATACAATCAAAATATAGTAACTAAACAAGTTAGCAAAAAATATTACCCAACCTTCCCATGTTATCCTTAATCTGTAAACAGGCTATCTTGTAAGTATGGAGTCATCTAGCAGTCCTAGATCCATCTGAAAAAAGAAAATTGTAGTACACGATGTTAACAAAGTCATAAGGTGTTAAAAAAGGAGAAACAACATATATCATAATCAAGCATTGGTATAATAGGACAATTCACACAAACATGTTTATACTACTACGACTCAATTGTTTTCTAGCTACCTTCTTAATCGCCCTCCTAGTTGGTCAAATTCTGATATTGTGTCCTCGTTGGCCACATAACTTGCATGAGTAACCTCATGACCATCTCTAATTACGATGTTCGGATGTCAAGTGGGTCCAATTTACTTTATCCGTTGTTGGTATAAATGAGCGCCCATAAACCCTTAGTTGATTTTCCTACTTATATTATTGTCCCACATGTGCAACACAATCCATATGCGTAGTCTTCATCACTGCCATTGCATGTGAGCATGGAATTTTATAAGTCTGCCACTTTTAGCATGTAAAATTTGCTTAACCTTAACTCTACTTTTTCTATGTGAAGTCCCTTCTGATCTTACATTGTCGAATGCAATTAGAACCTCAAATATATGTTTCGGATATCAAAACATGTAATAGGATAGGCACTTAACAAGTTGTTCCACCTCTCAAACTTCTTGGTAGCATGATCTATCGATACCTTACCCATAATCATTGCATCAACTGCCTCTTGCCTTTACCTATTTAATATGAAATTGCAATTGTATAAGGTTTTTCTTTTTACTAAGCTGCCAAGGTAAGCACCTAGCATCTTTAAGAGCAACATTGTAACTCTCAGCTATATTTGTTGTACCAATTCCAAACCTTATGCTCTCATCATAAGATAGAGTCCACATACGATGATGCAATTTATTGAAATATCGCAATGTCCATGGACTGGACTGTTTCGTCCCTTAAAAGTAACCATGGAACTTTCTTGCTTGGGTTTGGTAGGCTGCCCTTTTTCACTAATTCTTTGCATTTTTTACTCTTAGTATTTGAGTTGAAGCTGCTATCAACATAATGGATACACTAGCGCCAAGGCTAGCCTCTAGGCCACACTACATTTTCCCCCTCAATTGAACTCTTAATATCAGCATAGCGGTCGAATATTAAGCATATGTTTGATCGATCTTTGATGACATTTTCCAATAATTTTGGGAGGAACTAACTCCATGTGTCATCTGCCGCTCCATCGATAAGAGCATATGTCAATGGCACAATATGATTTGCTCCATCCATTGGCATTGTGATAAGAAGTTTGTGCTTATATTTACCACACAAAAAGGAATTTTCAATTGTGATCACAGGCCTGCAAAACATTTACAAACATTACTTAGTACAAAAATGATCGAAATATCTAAATACATTTGACCTTATATTAAGAACATACTTGTAGTATTGATACGTTTCAATTCAAGGTTCGGATACCTAGAAAAGTTTGTCAAGGAATATATGCCCTGTAGTGTCAAATTCAACAGTTCTCTACTCCACCTTTGTGCTTGGATTTGCCTCATGAATGGTGTTTAATAGATGTGGCTACTTTGCATATGAATCCTCCTACCTACCATATACTTGGTCAATAGTCTTGCACTTTGCCACACAAATTCTCTTTAGATGGACCCTATACCTAAACTCCTTTAAGATGGTTGTTTGGAGGTCCTTCACTCTCATTTGGAGAATTTCAAATCTCCAAATATTATAATGCACCATGACATACTGGTGGAGTCTAACTTGGAATGATCCTATCCAATGATTCCATCAAAACATGTGTGAGGCACTCATATTTTGTGATGTGAAACCACCTCCCATGTTTCTTCTAGCACACTTTGAGTTTCCCATTGTAGGTATCACTGTATCAACACATTTAATTACTCATGATATTGGGTTTGGATCCACGAACTTAGGATTTTAATGATTCGATATATGTCACATTTTAACTGCTCGTGTAAGATGATCTTTACTCTCAAACCACATTTCAACCTTGAATTCATCATCGAAGGTTAAGTTTCTAGCTCTTATTTCTTGCTCATCATCAAATGTAGCATAACCACTACCTACATGTGCAATGAGAAATGGTACTAGCTCTAAGCACCCTACTGCATCAACATCTATTGGAGCTACAAAACTGTGCCTGTCCTTACTACTATGTGGTATATGGTTCTTAGTTATCTGCTGAGGCAAACTTATCACCCATTAATTTTCATCTTCATAACAATCATCACTAGATTCGCATACTAATGAGTCTTGCATCGTATTAGTATCATTCTCACTACTCCAATGTCATGCACCCATTTTAAAGGTACATATCTAGACCTAGCTACTAATTATTGTCTAAGTAAGATTAGGGTTCTTGTCTGCCAGCTCTTGGTTGGCAACATTTCCATGAATGCTAATGTCTTCCTCAAGTGCCTATGGCAACTCCTTTTCAAATATCTGGACATATATTGCCACTGAACCTTTTGTGTACACCAACATCTTCTAACCTACATCATCATTAACCATCGGAATCACATCATAATTTAGTGTCTTACCTTCAATAGCAACTCTATGACGAAGCTCAACCTGACGTATCAACCTATTTAACATCTATAGGTATACACATAAGCAAATAATATACATCGCAACATCAATAATCGTAAAAAATTAATGTGACAAGATCAAGCAACTTACTTGTGAATTTGCCATGTCCTTTATTGATTTCAAAATTAATCAGTTGCAATTAACACGAATTGATACTAGTATGAGTGATATGATCAAAATTAATAGAGAAATAAAGCTAATTTGATATATAAAAAAAGCATTTTAATAGATTGAAATTAGAGTAAGGGTTTCTAGCATGAGAGGATTTGAAGGTTTTTAGGAATTCAAATGAGGAAGAAGAAGAAGGATGCAGGCCAATATTAGCCCTACTACCTTTTTCTTTTGAAAAGATGAGATCATAAGTGAACTATCTCGTCTCTTAAAGAGACAAGTTCAAATTGTCTAAAACTAAAATTATTTTTATCATAATAAAATTTTTATAATTTTGTTCAAAATTAGTAATATAAATTTCATTTCCCCATACTATTCAACCTTTCTTGATTTAAGAGGATTCAAAGAGGCAAAGATGATGTTGACTACTTGATGACAAATAGCTAAAAATCAATTGATGGTTTTAAATTGCACATGTCATAAGATAGAGGTCGATTCCTTGTCCTTATATAGTTTCTATATATTTAAATTAATCCACTCTCCTTATTCAACGTAAAAAATTAAAGAAATAACCAAGGTTGTCGGAACCAGCCACGAAGGCAGGCCGAGTCTGACGGTTAGTTCTCTTTTGGCGAGAACCAGACTGAACCGGTAGATTTGGCCAGGTACTAACCGATTCAACTAAGAGCCGGTCTACCCGGCCGGATCTACCGGGTCAAAACACTCCCTTATATAAAAAAAAAAAAAAAAGAAAAGAAAAGCCAACTTGCTACCTGCAGATCGTATAGTAGTAAAGTAGTAGTAAATGTTAGATAATAGTTATCAATTATCATAGAGTAGCAGTAGTGTAGTGTAGGTCAAAAAGTCAAAAGTAAAAAGCAAACAAAACAAACTTAATGTAAAACTGAAACAGTGAAACAAAAAGAAAAAAAGTAGAAAATGGAAAACAAAAACAACCATAAGCAGCAAAACTAAAACCCATTTAGAGGTCAAATTTCTCAACTCTTAAAACTTGTAGCTACAGCAGGACCAGGGGATGACCACGGCCGCTACCCACCATCGTTACCCACCGCCCAGTGTCTCTAGCCACCTCAATGGAGCATTGCAAGCTACCTCGATGAGTTTCGAGTTTCGATTTTCCATATCATGATGTTTGTTCCTTGCTCGTTTTTTTTATAAAGTTTGTTCCTTTATTTAATGTTGGTATGTGGTAAAACATAAATTAAAAGAATGAAATATGTTCACATGAAATATCATGTGCTTGTTTGTCGTAGTATCATGCACTTTACAATTTACATGAGACACGTCCAAAAGAGTGATGCAGCATCGACAAAGATCTTGTTTAAGGAAAAAAAGGATGATTTATGGAGAGATTAAATTAAAAGTATGAATAAACAGAATCAACTAGCTAGACATTAATCATATGTAATAGATAAGATATAATGATAATAAGATGGAATAGACATTCCTCGTATTTTAATTTTCTTTTCTCCAATTCCCTCGTAGACCAAAAGTTCCCCATGGGATTTAAAGATGCTTACTTCTATAGTTGCTAGAAAAAAATAAAAAATAAAAAATTTTCATCTATAGAGTTTGGTAAAGGATAATTACCAAAGGATTTCATTTATATATTATCAACTAATAAGAACATTTTATGAAAATGACAATTGGATGATGAAAGTGGATAAGCTCAATGAGTATAACATATAAGGATTTTGATGATACATGGGTCGGGCTTGATTAATAGCTAGAAGAGCTTAGTATTTTGCAACTAACTTGATGGACTCTATTTTGAACCTATTACTCTGAAACTTCTAAAATTAGCCTAATTTATTAGACTCCATCACTCATCCTGTGAATATGGAAATTTAAATTAGTTTATCTACTACCAAGCATCAAAGTACTTGGTGAAACAGATTTTATATTATATAAAAACACCATTGGATGTTGACCAATTGAATCTCCTAGATGACACCGTTCATGTTCCTATGGCTAAAAAATATAGAAAGAAGAAATCGGATATGTTGATTGTGATTAAGGTGTAGTGTAGTTCTGATTTTATACCTTGGAAAACTTTCTTCTATTCCATATTCAATTATATACGTGAAATTTTCCTGGTAGGCAACAAAAGAGAAAATAGAAACATGCTGTCAAGGGATGGATAAACACAAAATTAGATTATATAATACAAAACTTGTAATTTCCTTATTCCTAGAGTTGTTACTAATTATAAATGCTCTTTTTTAAGGAAAAAAAAAAGGTTATTGAAAAAGACAAGGTGAGTAATCAATCGTTTTCTTCAATTCGTACCAAGAATGATCCTTCTTAGGAGCATTTTAGCTAATCTACTAATGACAAAGGAAAGACTATGTTGACATGCCTTTATTGTGGATCTAAGTATCAAGATGGAGGCATCAATAGGATGAAATATCATTTGCCAGGGATTTGTGGCAATATTGCTCCTTGCAAAAAAGTACCAAGTGAGATTTAAGAAAAAATGTTGTCATATCTTAAATCTTTCAAACATAAGGTTCAACACTCTGATGAAGGTCAGTATACTCAATTTGAAGATGGTGAAGCTGAGGTTGAAGTGGAATAATTAGAAATTTTGCCAATGCAACCAAAACAAAACAGAAAGGTTGGAATAGATAAATATGTCACTAAGAACACCCCTCCATTGTCTAACCAAGCATAAAGAGTGTAGCTGGTAAACAAGCAGTTCAAAGACACATGTCATTAGCTAAATGGTTTTTTTGATGCGTGTATTCTTTTAATGCTTTGAAGTCACCATTTTCAACCTGCAGTGGATGCCATTACTGCAATTGGTACTGGATATTAGTGGACCGTCTTATCATGCCATGCATATTCAGTTGCTAGAGGATTGTAAAAAGGAGTTTCAATTGCTTATTGATTCATATAGAAACAATTGGGTTAAATCAGGATGTACAATAATGGCTGATGATTGGACTGATCAAAGACAAAGGACCCTCATTGATTTTTTAGTGTATTGTCCTGCTATGAGGTTTGTGAAGTCAATTGATGCATCTGATATTGTAAGGATGCTAATAATTTATGCAATACGTTTTGGAAATAGTTGATGGGTTGGGCCTTCTAATGTGGTGCATATAGTGACTGACAATGCAAGAAATTATGTTGCAGCCGAGAAGTAGTTGCAAGAGAGGTGCGATCATATATATTGGTCTCCTTGTGTAGCACATTGCTTGAAGTTGATGTTAAAAGACATTGGCAAGATGGATCATGTAGAAGAGCTTGCAAAGCGCTTCCAAGTTAACTATATTGTATATAACCATATTCATTGTTTATCTTGGTTGTGAAAAAGAGGATGGTTGGAAAGAAATTGTTCGTCCAACAGTAACTCAATTTGCCACTACTTTTATTACTTTAAAAGTATCTTTGAGCATAAGCATGACTTGTAAGCTTTGGCAACAAGTACGCATTTCATAAGTAATAGCTTTCAAAATGTGCTGCTAGAAAAGCTTTTATTACTATTGTGTTGGACACCTCATTTGGGCAGATTGTTTGCTTATGGTGAAAGTCACAGCTCCCATTGTAAAACTCTTGTATATTGTGGATGCTGATGAAAAGCCTTCTCTTTTTGTTGTTTATGAAGGTTTCGAGGATTCTTAAGGAATTATATCAGTTTTTAAAAGTAGATAAAATTGTATAGTCCTTATATCAAAATTTTGATAAAGACGAGGCAACAATTTTCGTTGTGGCCTACAGCTGCAGCTTATTTCTGAATCCAACCTTTTTGTATGATGATACATTTGAAGAAAACTGCAAAAGTATGCCAAGGCTTATATGATATGCTAGAGAAAAAAAGTATTTGTGGTGATTGCATAGCTATAAAGATATGAAATTATATCATGAAAGAAAAGAGAGTTTTGGCCGAGAAATATATGTCAAATCTGTCAAAACATCACAACCAGGTAAGTGACCATGAATACTACAATCAAATTAATGTTAATGTTTATATTTTCACAATTATTTGACTTGCTTTATTGAATTAGATGATTGGTGAGGTTTTTTGGTCATAGTGATCCATTGCAAAATATTACTATTTGAATATTAAGTCAAAATTGCTTCTACTTCTGAATGTGAGCGTAATTGGACTTTCTTTGAGCACATTCACACAAGAAAAAAATAGCTTAGAGCATCAAAATTTAATGATCTTGTTTATGTGAACTATAATTTTTTTGAGAATATGTATGTAAATTATTTTAACTAAGAATAGTTCATCGCCAATTCCCCTTATATATTTTTAAAATTTTCCTTTGCTAACTACTTCTTTATAGGCATTAAAATAAGAAGAAAAAAGTTATGATCCAATAGATTTTGATTGCATTGATAAGATGGATTTTTGATAACTGAAGAAGAAGAAGATTTACCCTATGAACTTATTTTGATGAGATTATTGAACAAGCAATTTATGAAGATGATGCCACCCTGTAACAATTGATGGTTTGACTAAAGGTTAGCCATCTATTAGGTACTTTTAAATAATTAATTTTGTATATGTTTATTGAATTATTTATCCTAAGACTTTGTATTCACTTTCCCCCCAACATTGCCACCCAAACCACCACCCCCTCCCCCCCCCCCCCCCCCCCCCCCAAGAGATTATGAAGAGGGTTGATTTGGATGCAATTGCAGACCAAGATGACTTTATGCATACCTTTGAATCAAATGAAGATCATGATGACATTAATTAAAAGTTGAATTAATATCTTGGTTTATAGTATTTTGTTTTTGTTTTCAATATGTAATGTGATTTCAATCTAATGATGGATTTGGCAGGGTAAATTCATTATTTACTTTTTAATAGTTAGGATTTAAATAAAATTCATTTTTCATTAATCTTGGTTACCCTTGGCCCCTGACCCCTAGCATATTCGGGTCAACTCTGGGTCTAGGTTTGACAACCTTGGAGATGACAAATCGATTCATTTGTTAATTAAAATGGTATTTATTAAAAATATTGTCAATCATATATAGCTTCATTATTACTTGTTTTATCTTATCTTGATAATTTTAACATCTTTTTTTATTTTTTCAAATAGATATTTATGAAAAAACATATAAAAATAAAAAATAGATATTTTTACTCAACAAATTAGTTGCAAATAAAATATAGATATGATTAAAATATAGATGAAAATTAGATAATCTAAACCGGCCCATATAGATAATAAATATATGTTGGATAAAATGACAATAAAAATATTTACTATTAATGAGAGTGGAATGTGATCTCTTTGAGATAGTTTTGTTGATCAACTTACAAGATTAGGATGAAACACCAATTTTTCATCAAATTTACTCAGATTATATTATATTTAAACTAGAGTGGTGGTTACACTAATTTTCTAATTTTAACACAGTTAAACATGGAATAAAAAGAGAACATAACATTTAGGGAGCAATGTTTATATTTTCATTGACTTTTATGTGTCATTACATTGTAAATATATAGGTGCAATGACCGGAATGTGGTTACAATAATATTCCCCGTGTGATTACTTTTGACAGGTGGCAAATCTGTCTAGTGTAGCTATATTACTAATTAACTTTTGTTATTTCCGTTATGCTACTATTACTATATTTCTTGAGATGAACTATGGTCCAACCAAGGCCCAGCACTAAATGGACTCTTCCCACTAGGTTTGTCCAACTTGTTCATTAATTCTACCATTCGTTTAATCTTGCTGTCTTTACTGATTAACATATGCTCTTGTTTCCTCACATTTTCACACTCTTCCCCAATCAAAGACTTACTTTCTATTTTATCCACTGTCTTCTTCTTAAACCCTAACTTAGCTTGTTGTCTCATTGTTTGCCTTACAACATCTTCCTCCCTTTAAGAACCCTTGTCCACAAGGGTTGATCTTTGAATCTTAAGGTTAAGTCCAAGTAGAACTCCCATGTAGCTTCACTTTTCGATCTGTCTTTCCATTTAATTAACACTTGTGTGTCTACTGTAGGTCCTCTCTTGATGACTCTCCATTCAAGTATGGATTTTGGTCCCCAAGTGTCCAGATCTTGAAGATTTGGCAGATCTATGGTGCTTTGACGGCATCCTAAGATGTAACGCTTAAGCTGGGAAACGTGGAAAGTAGGGTAGATGGTCACCTCTAAAGGTAATTCCAAACGATGTGCTACTTTGCTAATTTTGTCTATGATTTTATATGTCTAAAGCATTTTAGGTTAAGCTTGTTAATTTTGTGCTGTCTGAGACTGTCTTGCCGATAGGGTTGTAGTTTAACCAATCCCAATCTCCAATTGCAAAAACCTTTCAATTCTTTTCTGATCAACCAGTTGTTTCATTCTCTCTTGGGCTCGTTGTAAATGATATTGTAGTGTCCTGAGAGCCTTTTCCCTGTCCACCAACATGCGATTAACCATTTGATTCCTCGAATCTCCTAAGACATAAGGCAAATGCAAGGGTGGAGGATACCCATACACACTTCAGACAATGTTGTTTTGGATCGTGTGTGGTGATTGGTATTGTACATTACTCTGATAAGCCAAGTACTCACTCCACCTTTTAGGGTTTTCACTAGAAACAATTGTAGGTGTGTTTCTAGACATTTATTCACAGCTTCTGTCTGACCATCAGTTTATGGGTGTTAGGCAAAAGATAGTCTTAACTCAACCCTTATAGCTTAAAAAATTCATTCCAAAAGTGACTATGAAATTGGGTCTCTGTCGCTACAATAGAATTAGGTAGCCCATGTAGTTTAAAACACATTTTCTAGGAACAATTTGGCTACCTATGGTGCTGTGTAAGGATGTATCAACCTATGAAATGAGCATATTACTAAACCTATCTACAACGACCATAATCACATTTTTGCCATGTGATGTTGGTAATCCTTCAATGAAATCCATGGAGATATCCATCCAACATCTTTAGGTATGGACAAGGGTTGCAATAATTCGGGGTTGAGCTACGTTCTCGTACTTATGTCGCTGATAGATATCACACTCCTCATATTGTAACATCCCTTTCCATTCCTAACTAGCTAAAACTATGTGTAGCCTCTTATATGTGGCTTAAGCACCCGAGTGACCTCTTAGCACCCATCATGATATAGAGATATCAATTTCTGTCTTAGTTCCTTTCTCGCTCCTACAACCTCTCTACCTTTCTTCCTCAATAAACCATCCTCAATAGAAATTTTTTCACCAATGCTCCTTCGCCTAGCAGCTAGTCGATTGTTTGATAAAAACTATCAGCCATGACACTAGCCTTAACTTTATCCAGAATTTCTTAGGATCACTATAGTGTGGACCATCATCTTTAAATCTGCAAATCCTGTACAAGAAAGAGCGTCAGCAACCTTATTGGTCTAGCCACTTTTGTATTGGATTCATAATCTAAGCCAAGTAGCTTTGTTGACCACTTTTGCTGGCTATTAGTGGTTATGCGTTGTTCAACAAGAATTTCAAACTTTAGTGATTTGTTTTAATAATGAAGTGCCTTCCATCAAATAATGTCTCCACTTATCAACAACTTGGACTATAGCCATCATTTCCTTCTTGTAAATGGATAGCCTTCTCTATCTTTCCCCTAATGCTCTACTCAAGAAAGCAATAGGATGTTATTCTTGCATCAGGACAACACCAATGCCTTCATCACAGGCATTGGTTTCAATTATAAATGGTTTAGAGAAATCAGGCAACCGTAAAACCGGTGCTTAGTTAGCACTTTCTTCAATAACTCAAATGCTCGTCAGCCTTACTATCCCATGCAAATGCGTTCTTCTTCAATAATTGTGTGAGTGGCTTAGTAATGGATCCATAGCCTTGAATGAACCTTCGGTAATATCCAGCAAGTCCTAGGAATCACCTAAGTTGTCTGACATTTGTAGGTTTAGGCCACTTATTGTACCGCTTAAACCTTTTTAGGATAAGTACTAACCCCATTGTTTTGAATAATGGCCTCAGGCACTCCATATGGGTTACCCCAAACTCACATTTACTTTTCATCAACAATAATTTTTCTCTTCTCAAGATCTGCATAGCAGTTCTCAAGTGTTGGATATGTTCATCCAAATTTTGGCTATAAATCAAAATATCATCAAAGAAAACCAATATTTTCTTAAATGTTCCCTAATTAATAATTCATCAAACTTTGAAATGCAGAAGAAGCTTTAGTTAAGCCGAAAGGCATAACTACAAACTCATAGTGTCGTTCATGAGTTTTTGAAGGCTATCTTATAGATGTCCTTAGGATCCATCAAGATTTGATGGTATCCTGAGCGTAGATCAAGCTTGCTGAAATAACAAACCTATATAATTCATCAAACTAATAATCAATTAGTGGAATAGGATACCTGTCTTTGATAATGAGCTTATTGAGCTCACAGTAATCAACGCACATTATCCACGTATTGTCCTTCTTCCTTACTAACACCACAGGAGATGAAAAGGGACATGGTTGGGGTGTATCATGCCTTGCTCTAGCAACTCTTAACCATGGCCTCCTACACATTCTTTGAGCTGCTGAATGTCTATAAGGTCGCAAGTTAATTGGATGAGCTCCATCCTATAGATAAATGTGATGTTCATGCCCTTTTTGTGGTGGTAAGGAATGGTTCTTAAAGAGATCACCGAAATCTTCAATGACATCCAATAAGGCTGGGGGTTATCCTTCTCAACTTTTCCTTCTTACCACCAACCTGTTGTCCCTCACCATCCAGCACTGGATGTCAATTTCGAGTTTTTGTTCCGTGACCAACTTAGTTAAGTGTTTCCCATCATGTTTCCTAAGGATTCCTTAACCCCTAACAACTTACATGGTTTACCATTGTGAGCAAACTGCATGGTAAGCTCCTTGAAGTTCCAAACGATGTTCTCCAGTCGCTTCAACCATGGAATCCTAAGCACAACATCTTCTCATCCAATGGTAATATATGACAGCCTATCTCAAATGTATTGCCCTGCATCAACAGACTCAGTTATGGCACATAACCCCTTGTATAGATAGGAGTTTCATTTACTAACACAACCTTAAGGATTTGGTACTCTCCACTGGACATCCTAGTGTTTTGATAATCCTTTATCCACGAAATTAAGAGAAATACCACAATCAACAAAGACACCCAACTTTTTCCTTTTGTAATGAGCATGAAATCTCATCATTTCTAGTTCTTGGGCTTAATTAATAGCATTTAATGTTAACTGGTAATTCTTTCTAGTGTTGGAGTGTCATCAAAACTTTCCATTCCATCTAGTTCTCCAACTCTTTGTCGACCACCAACATTTTAAAGGGTCTGTTCTTTGCAATGACAACCTAGTGCAAAAGTTTCATCACACCAGAAGCATTTATGATTTTTTTTTATCTTCTCTTTAATTCCTCTGGTGTGAATGTTGGTTGTGCGACTTGAAGGGATTTGGTGTACATCTAGATAGTCATTGTGGCTTAAGCTGTGTGGATCTAGTTGGGTAGTTAAATGTTTGTGTGGGTTGGGGTAAGGTAGTGTTTTCTGTTTTGAGAAGTAGCTAGTTTGTGTGTTACCAGAATGGTTGATTATGGGCGCTCCATATGGAAATTTGGTAGCAATTAGTGTGGTTTCTTATAGTTTGGCAAGTGTGTAAGCATGTTGTAAGGATTGGGGTTGAAGCTTACGAACTGGGTATTGAATTTTGGGTTTAAGACCACTTGAAGCAACTTATTTTGTGGGTTTTGGGTAAATGCACCAAGGTTGTCAAATATTCAAATTCGACCCAATACTCCTCCAACGTGCCTTGTTGTACTGATTCCTTAAGTGCATCCATAAGGTCATCAAAGGTTCCAATACTGAATCTATGTTGTAACCCCAATACAAACGCTTGCCAACTAATAGGAGTAGGAGAAACCCAATTTTGAATGAAGGAATGTATTAATGTAATGCTAAGCCTTCTAAATGCATACCAGCAACTTTTGCCCTTAGATGGCATGGAGTGTCATCTAGTTCAAAGAAATGCTCTACCTTAATTAACCAAGATTTCAAGTCCTCACCAGAAAATGTTGGAAAACCCAAGTGAGTAGCTCTAGAAGGTAGCTGATGATGAGTTTCATTTGCGTCCAGGGGTCCTTTCATTACTGCCTTCGCCTTGTTTTGTCTAGAGCCACTGGATGTGGTGTCAATACTGACTGCTTCACCCAAGCTACCGAACTGCATTTGATTAGGACTAACAGCATCATTGACTTTCTTTTGTAGCTCCATACCGATCCAATGTTGTTTGCTGCTGCTTAAACAACTCGGTGAAGGTTTTAAGTAATCGCTCCTCCTGATCTTTTAGCAAGGTCTTCACAATCTCATCCATACTCTCACTCCGGCGGTCTTGACCATCCACCCACAAGGGCTTTGATACCAACTGGAGTGGTGGTTATACTAATTTTCTAAATTTAGACATGGTAAACATAGAATACAGAGAGAACATAAATTTAGGGAGTAATGTTTGTATTTTTCTTTGATTTTTATGGGTCATTACATTGTAAATATATAGGTGCAATGACCAGAAAGTAGTTACAATAATATTCCCTCATGTGATTACTTTTGACAGGTGGCAAAATCTGTCTAGCTGTAGCTATATTACTAATTAACTTTTGTTATTTCCGTTATGCTACTATTACTATATTTCTTGAGCCATGAACTATGGTCCAACCCAAGGCCCAGCACTAAATTGACTCTTCCCACTAGTTTATCCAACTTGTTCATTAATTCTACCATTCGTTTAGTCTTGCTTGTCTTTACTTGATTAACATATGCTCTTGTTTCCTCCACGTTTTCACACTCTTCCCCAGTCAAAAACTTACTTTTGTTTTGTCCACTGTCTTCTTCCTAAACCTAACTTAGCTTGTTATCTCATTGTTTGCCTTGCAACATAAACTTTATCAATCTATTTCTTTTGGGAAAAGAAAAGCTTTTCTAATTTTGCAATTAGTTATGAAGATTTAAAATGATATTAAGTTTTTCTTTTTCCAGCTTTTATGATTAATTTTAAATGCTATTTAATTTTTCAATTAACTATAATTCAATTTTGCTCATTTTTATAAAACTATCCAATTCTAATATTATAGATGACCTTCAACGATAATAAATAGTAAATGAACACTTTTAAATTTTAAAAAATTAATCATAAGTTAAGACATGAAATATGACTTTCATTCAAGTTACTTATCTCTAAACTTATTTGAATAATGAAAATCTTCAAAATCATGATGAAATGGCTACCGACCTCGTCGGCTTTCGGAGATTTAAAGAAAGAAAGAGACAATTAATCATTGTCATATCATATCGAATCTTGTCGGTCCAAACACCAAGCCACATCATTTGAGCGTGTACAGGGCCGGTGGACGGACAAGAAATTCTCACGTGTCGACAACCATATTTTGGCTACGATGAAGACGTCAAGCTGTGTTCCGGCCGATGGCGGAGATTACCTGCTAATTCCGAGATGCAAAATGAAAAAAATATAAAAAAATAAATAATTATACTTATAGATGGGAGTTTATCCGACATTCTGACTTCTACTATCTTTCTCTCTTCAAATTTGAAATCCATCCGGCTTCCCCAACCAAAATCTCCATTAACCAACCGGGAGGATTGATTTTCTTCGGGTGCTCAATTTTCAATGTTCAGTTTTCTTTTTTCACATAAATAATTAGATCTCGGTTAAGTTTATATATATATATATATATATATTATTTTTACATAGTGTTGTTTTAACTACTAAGACAAGACTCCATTTATATTTAGGTAGGAAGTCAAGACAATTACACACAAAGCTAATGGTCCCAAATGCCCAATAGCAACAAAAGGATTAAAGGGGTTTGCCTTTTTCGCATTTTTTTTCATACATTCACCTCTCTGTGTAAAAGTATGTCAAATGCCACATGGTGACCTGGTGTATTTTCTTTTTATTTGTTCTATTACGGTTTCAAAATTACTAAATTTGTAAGGTTTTAATATTTAGAATTTCTTATGAGCTAGTTTTAGGATGGTGCTAAATTTAAAGCTCTGTGAAGTTTACCAAATGAAATAAATTATATAGAATGTTGAGTGGGATTGATTATTTATTTTACTGTAGCATAATTACATGTATGATGGTGATTTATAACAATAAAATGCATAAATATTGCTATGAGTAGAGAATAGTTGAAAGCCAGATGATTTAGATATTAGAATTAAGATATAATCATAGTAGCATATCAAATGTTGATATAGAAAGGGAAATCTCAAGGTAATTTAGAGATGTATAGACAATGATGGGAGATTGTAGTGCACAATAAGAAGTCACATCACATGTTTGGGAGAGTTAGAATGCAAAATAAAAATAAATAAATCTACGGTGGGACATATTCTCAAATATGGAAAAGCAACATCTAAAGAGGATAAGCAATGAACCTAAGTTCCTCATTGTATTGACCGAAGTCATCAGCACTCCTATATTACTTGTGGCACTTAAATTAAATATATAAATTAATATTTATTACATTAGCATAGGATTGTATGTATACATTTTGTATCTATATGTTGTTATGCACTAGGTTTTAACTCACTCTTTTGAGGATTTTTTTATTTCTAGTTAAGGCACAATGTAAAGTTATTTTCAAAAGCCTTTTGTACTTAGAATCGAGTTCGACACTAGAGTATATTGTGAAATATATTTATTTATATTTAATTAGTTTACAAAATTGATTAGAATTTATGGAGTTGTAATTTGACAAAAACTAAAGATATAATAATGTGACACATTTAAGAATTATCAATTATTTATAATTTGTGGATGTTGGTTGTTTTGAGATTTAGCATATTCATACTATGATATGTGTAATTAGTGAATTGCTGACGTCCTCTTGTTTCGGGTCGTAGGTTTTATATCATCAAATTTGCAGTTCTTAAGCAGTAATATTTTTTTCTAATAAATAGTGGAAATGGTGAATAATTATATACTATTAATCAGTCTATGTAGCATATTAGTATCACCGGGGCCTTTCTCTTTTTTGAGTCCATAAGAATGGGAAGAGAAAAGATTCTCAACTTTTTGGGATCTTGTATATTATCCCGAAAAATAGGTTCTTTATTTATTTATTAGTTGCTAAGTCTATTATATAAAAATATAACTATTGATGTATGGCACAAATAATAGTACAATGTATATACATTATATGAGAACACGTCAAACTACGTACTACTACTACCTTTTCTTCTTCTTCTTTTACAGCTAATTTTAGTTGTATATCGTGATTAAATATTAATTACTAGCTAACTATCTTGGACTGACATATTGGAGACTGAGATTGCCTTCATGTAAAGAATTTAGGAGGTCGGCAATAGTAATTCAGTAATCTTATCAAGGAACGCATCAAGAATCAAATTAACAAAGATACATCATTTTAATCGAAATAACATAATCAAATTTTTTCGTGAATACTAGGTAAATAATTGGTTTGAATTTAACTAAATCTTATGGTTTCTAGCCATGAGCCCACAACATAAACTCATCTTGTTTGCATAACTTTTCCATTTAAAGGCCCAGTACTAACTGTATGCCTGAGAGTTCCCAAATGAGTTTAAAGTTAGTAATTTTATGACAAGGTTTTATTGTGGATAGACAAAAAAAACCAACCAAACCAAATCAACCCCTAATCAAGTAAAACCAAACAAAAAATATGATTTTTTTTAACAATTTGATTTAAAAATTTCCAATCCAAACCAATCCATATATTTATGATTGGTTTGGAGAGATAAACCAAACCAAACCATTTTTAAAAATATATAATAATATTTTATATGTAACTATGATTTTTTTTAATAATTGATTAAATATCATATATGTTTTTTGTCATTATATATGATATTTATTATTTGGTGAATATTGATTCAAATTAACTCATTTATTTTTAAATTTGTTTTTTAGACTCCTTATATATATATATATATTCTTTTTTTATGATGTACTATTATTTTTTTTCAATAGTCTTAACTTTGTAAAGTATTGAATTTATTTATTTAGTTATAAACTCTTATTATGTATTAATTGTTTAATATATTTTGTCAGCAGATTCATTGATGACTTTTATTGGTAAATGATTTTTTTTTTTTTAGCCAATCTTATTGTTAGTGATTGACTTGATAGTTCTATTAAAAATTATGAATTATGATCTACTATGTATTAGTTAGTGAATTATTTTATTGTTGGATAACTGATTTTATAGAGGACTATAGATAAAAAGTATAATGAATTTATAAAATATTTTGTTGTAGTTTGTAATATAAACTTTGTATGGTGATATAAATATTTAAATATTTACACAAATGTAAAAAAAAAAAAGAAGAAGAAAAGAAAACTAGTAAAAAAATTGTTAATTAGAATTTTAATTTAATCCATAATCCGAATTGAATCATACCATTATTTAATGGTTATAAAAAAAATTTAATCTGAACCAAACCATTATTTAAAGTTTGGTTCTAGATGGGAAAAAAAAATCAAACCGTAAATAATTGTTTGGTTTGGTTTTAGTAAAAACAGAACCTAACCAATTCATGCACATCCTTAGTTTTTTAATGTATGAAAAGTTTCACAACTGAAATTAAGAAATGATTGGACTTAGACCCATCCATGGTCTAATGAATGGCCTGTGGCCCATTCACCTAGCCCATTAAGGGCTAGCCACCTACCATGTTGTAGGAAAATTTTTCTATATTAAGGCATAATACTCATTGTGTGAAAACAACGTAAGTTTGTGCCATAAGGTGGTAGTAGTAGAGATGCAACCAAGTGGATCATTATAAAGTACCTGACTCGCCCCCCAGCCCTTAAAAACCCTATAAAGTTTAACCTTATATGATTATGGGATGGGTTTGATAATAAATTTTATGACCTTATAGGGTCATGGGTTGGGTTCGTGTCATAGTTGTGACCCTATAGAGTCGATCCGACCAGCTAAAATTATTATAAAAAAATACAATTTAAATTTTAAAATAAAAAAGAAGAACTTAACAAACATTAAGGTTTGTCATAACTCACATATTACTAAGTTGCTACAAGTAAGTGAATTTTTTTTTAACTTATATAATATATAATAGTATAAGGGCAAGTAATAATGTCATTACCAACTTATTATTGGTACTGACAATTAAATATTAGATAATATGTCAAAGGAATAATTTCATTATTATCTAATTGACATATTTTATTACATAATATAATAAAAGTGTGCATTTTATTAACTAAAAATATTATTAAGTGCATATTTTCTATTGTTTTTAATATTTTGATATTAATGTCCTTTTTTCAACTAGAAAAATTAAAATGAAGTATCATCTGTTACTCGAAAAGATAGAACGCTAGCCTTATAAATTTTGTATTGCAAAATTTTAAATAAAATTTTCCTTATTTAGAATGGTGTTTACATTTGCATTACACTTAATTACACCTTTCAATATAGGAATATAAATATAAAAGAATTGTATCTTATCCCACACCAAAATTAAAAAAAAAGTATATATAAAATAAAAAAAAATTGCAAAAGAAGAAATATGCATCACATGTATACAACAACTTTTGATATTACATTATCTTGTTATTACACTTTTTCGAAGGTATTGATATAAAATATACAATGTGGAGTTGATTTTACATTGTATTGTTTGTCCACTTTGGAAGAATCTCTACACAATAAGAATGAAAAAGACAAAAAAAAAAAGAGTAAAAATACAATTGGATCGATGGGGCGAGGCAAGTCAGGGTTATGACCCTATAGAGTCGGATTTAAGTATTACATAAAAAAAAAAACTATAGGGTTGTGGGTAGAGTTCAAGTCTTATATGATCCATCCCAAACCTGTCCCGATTGCATCCCTAGGTGATAATGATGGTAGTCGGGTCAGGCGAAAATTATTAAGTTGATAACAATTTTTAACTTATTCTCTTCCATATATAAAATTTTTTAACCTTATTTACTTTACATGAATAATTATTTATTTCCTCATCGTTCTACGTAAAACTATTAATTATTTTCCAACTTTATATGATTGATAATTAATTGCTATTACATAAAATGATAAATGCATATTATGCAATGATTTATTTTCCAACTTTATCATATAAATACCCCTTATTGAAAATATTACCAAAGCAATTATCCTCTCTTCTATCATAAATACCCCTATATTAAAAATATTGCTTAAACAATTATCATCTTTCTGTAATAAAGACAGAGACCATTATAGATATTATACATTTTACTCCAGCTATTAGTTGTTTTATTTTTTACACTATGTAAATATTGTAATAAGTATTACAAATTTATTACATTTTTATTGAATTGAAATTCGATTTTCTTTTATTCCATGCGGTGAAGCGAATGAGTCGTAAAGGTTTCTTTCGGTGGTCGGGATATTAAGTTGAATGGATTAAGTAATTCATATTTGATTTTTACGAATAGATTAACAGCCTATGAAGAGGAAAACTTTAAAGAATTAAAAACAATAAACCTAAATAATGATACTAACATTGTTCTATTTATATTTAAAAACAAAAATCAAAGATATATTGGAGCATTGTGAAATTGCGTTTTTTGTAATCTTAGGACTTAGGAGAAAAGAAACTTGTAATTTTGTAATGGAAGACTCGGTGGAATGAAACCACACATACTTTGCAAGGCTGCAATCAATTAACTAGGAGTGCAGCATAAGCATCAAAAATCAATGAAAATTTCATTATTCTCATAACAAGTAATTATAATTCTAACGAGGACCCTTTTCCGAGTAACTTCTTCTCTTGATAAGATCTCCAACTCTTCTAAACAGTGCTCTCTTTTTCCTGGACTCTCCATTAGGAGACCCCTCAGGATGATCAAGCTCTTCACCACTCAATGCTTCTCCATCACTCTTGCTAGAACGAGAAGGCGGCTTCCAACCCGAGTCCGATTTCGGCGAAACCACATCAAATATCGACCCCTTGAGTGGATCAGCATTTTCAGGATCCTCCTCTGCATCCTTATGATTATGTTTATCATCATCATCATCATACACATCCTTGTGTTTAGTGTGAATCCTTAGCTCCTTGAGATTGAAACTGAATGCTTTACCTAGTCTCCTGGCGTTTTTATTATGTTCCTTGTCCGTTGAGCTTCGAGGCTTGAGCTTTTTCCCTAGCTCCTTAATTTTTTCCTCTCTCGACTCCTTTGATGATGATGAAAGCAACCTCTTCAACTCCTTGATGCTCTCCATCGACGCGGCTTCATTAGTCCTTAGGTTTTCGATCTCCCGGGACAGGAAATTCAATGCATCATCCTTCTCAGCTAGGGTATCTTTCAGCTGGGAATTCTCTTCCCTTGCAATGTTTGCAGCTTCTTTAGCAACGCTTGCTTCGTTCAAAGCCGCTTTAAGGATGTCCCTCAGCTTCAGGTTCTCTAGTTTAGATGAAGTGAGCCTGTTATCAATCTCTCTAACTGATTCGAGCAGCCTGATGTTCTCTTGTTGAGCCACGGTTTTCTCCTCCTCAGCCTGTCTTATGCAATCCACAAAGTGTGTTTCCTTCTCATTCCATGCCAAAAGTGATTCTTCTGCCTCTAGTCTCAATCTATCTGCCCAGTTCTTATGCTGTTCCACTTCTGCTCTTGATTTTTCCAGAAGTGCTCTGTATTTTTCCTCCAAGATCTTCCACTTGGAGGCAATGTGCTCTGACTCGCTTCTTGAATGCTCTAACTCCGCCTGCGAAACATCAAGTTTCAATTTTACCTGATTTAACTCGGTCGCGACTTCCTTCAATGCCAATGCTAAATCATCCATAGCCTTCTTGATGTTTTCTTCTGCTTCATTCGCCAATTTCATTTCTGCCTTGAGCTTGGTGTTCTCTTCTTTGGCCCTATCCAGTTTCTGATTTGCTGCTTCAAGTTCACGCCTAAGACCCTCCAAGGCTTCTTTTGTCAAACTACTGTCCTTGAAGCAATTCCTGGATGTATACTCTCTAGAATCCTTACCATTTTGTTTGGAGGAATTCTCGGCTTTCTCTAGCTTCCCTTGTAAAGAAGAGACCTCAAGCTTTGATTCTTCGAGCGAAATCTTGGTTTGTTCGAACTGTTTTATCGTATCCACCAAGGACTCAAATGTCTTGGCTTCGGATTCCTTTCTTTTCTGCAACTGTGCATCTAATTCCTGAATCCTTTTCTGCCATTCCTCTCTCATCTTTCCCACATTACTCGTTTCCTTTTTCAAGTTTTCGATCTCATCATCTTTTTCTTCCAATTGTGCCTCTAGCTCTTTCACCTTCTTAACATCGATCTTCAAAACTTCGATCACTTTTTCCTTCACTTTCAATTCTTGAATCGTATTAGCAAGCAATTTCTTGACTGAATTAAGCTCCGTGTACATTTCCGGTCCCTTTCGGTATGCAAGAGCTTCACTGCGCCTGGAGTTCGCCTCCTCCACCACCCTTCTGACCTCCCGAAGCTCATCAAGAGCTTCATCCCTTTCTTCCTCTACCAGACTCAGCTGTTCTTTTAGATACTCAAGCTCCTGCTCAAAGTGTTCCAAGGATCGCTGCATTTCTGGTATCCTAAATTTCCCTTCTACATTAAAATGATCATATAACAATCAAAACCATGAATTATTTCAACCATATACTACAAATATTCCCAATCCCGAGGAATATCACATAAAATCACATTTTTCTTTCTTTTTTTTTTTTTTTCCCCTTTTCGGACAAGCAGTAAAATCGTATCATCAACATGTATTTGAACAACACAAGGACGAACAAAAAAGGGAAAAGAAATAGAAAAACCGAAAGGCTTTCATACCTTCTTCCTTTAAGAGATTTAGCTGAAAAGGGCCCTAGAGGGCTTCACGGCTGACTGCGAATATTGTAAAGCTGGCCTAGAACATTTCTATGGCTGCGAGATTTGATAATGATACCCTGAAAAGGGTGATCTTAGTATCAAAGGAAATCGATCGTGACAGCTTGATTCAAGCGCGCCGAGATAATGAAGAAACAGGAATGCATATTAAAATGTAGTTGTCTTTTCAAGGTTAATTTAGTTTGGTTTTGCATGAAGGTAAGATCATCTCACATAAATCTATTCTATATTTAGAATTTGAAACAAGAACAAATCGGGCTGGCACTAAGGCCGGAAGTGCACAGGGAGAAAGAGGGGAGAAAGATCAAAACACATAGTGTAACGTTGGAACGAAACGTAGGAAAATCCGAAGTTGGCGGGTGCTCCACCAAAGGAATAATATAATGGCAGGCAACACGCACGGAGTCGTGTCATAAAACTAGGGATGCAACTGGGCGGATCGTTATAGGGTATCCGACCCGTCCAACTCGCTAAAAACCTTATAGGATTATAAGACGGGTTTGGAAAAAATTTTTGTGATCTTATAAGACCATGGGTTGGGTTTGGGTTGTAGTTATGACTCTATAGGGTCGACTCAACCCGTTAAGATTAATAAAAAAAAATAGTTTTATAACATCAAAATTTTGATATATCCAATTTTTATTATTTTTATAGCTTTATGATTGTATAATTTTTTTTTTGTCTCATTGAGAATGTCATGCTTTTTTATAATTAATAAGAGATAATATTTGTATTTATATTTCTATGTCAATCCTCAAGTAAATTCTACTACGTTGTGGTATAAATTGATTATCATACATTGAAGATCAATTGTCTAGCTTATTGACTTCTTTTTTTTTCTTTATGTGTAGTTTTACCATCAAATGAAAAGAAATTGAAACAAATAAGTAAAATGAAGAATATATCATCAAAACAAGTAAACAAGTGATAAATAAAAAGAATGAAAAAGAAAAAAAGTGTAAAAATAAAATCGGGTCAACGGTGTGGGGCGGGTTAAGACTATGATCTTGTAGGGGCGTGTTTGGAAATCGCACATAAAATCTTATAGGGTCACGGGTCGGGTTTGGGTAACCCTATAGAGAAGCGGATCGGGTTCGAGTTTTATACATTATACCAAACTCGCGCTGGTCGCATCCCTACATAGAACCATAATGGAGAATGGAGAGAGAGATATACCCAATATAAAAATAAGCATTAATTTCACTTGTTATGTGAATTTTTATTTATTTTTATGGACTCATACCTAAACAAAATATAAAAAAATACTTACTTTTTAAGTCTTTTACTCACGGTATGTCTACACAAATTCCATCCATTTTTCGTTCAATTGCGGAGACTTGATTAAAATCATTTTTTATCCACATTGGAGTTTTTTGTTTTCTTGATGTGGCAACCCAACCCGATTAAAGTATTATTTTTCATCCACGTTGGAATTTTTTTTCATTTTTATTACTTTTACTTTTCCTCTTCTCTTCCCCCCGCCCCCCCGCCGCACCGTTGCTTCTTGTTCTTGTTCTTCTTCAAAAATTATTCAAATAAAAAAAAAATAAAATACCTTAAACCATAATCAAACTTCAATAAAAAAAAAACTAATTAACACTTCATAAATCTAAAAATATGAATTTAATCTCATTCTTTAACCAAATTTCTTAATATTCTTATTAAATCCAAGTTCATTTTGGTTTTTTCTCGTTTGGTTATTCCTAGCCATTACTCAAAATTGCCAATTTTGGCTAGTGAGATTTGTTTCTCTTTTAATCCTTTGCTAACTTTTTGATGCAA
Organism: Combretum micranthum; assembly: GCA_024138025.1. Classification (NCBI taxonomy): domain Eukaryota; kingdom Viridiplantae; phylum Streptophyta; class Magnoliopsida; order Myrtales; family Combretaceae; genus Combretum; species Combretum micranthum. Next base: position 45,060 of record JAMXBD010000211.1, read on the forward strand.
GTATTTTTTAGACTCGAAAAAATGGCAACTTTAGCATTAAGAATCTAATTAAAGCTCTTGAATAGAATGAACATGGTGTTAAGCCCACGAACAAAGATAGAAGGAAATTTATTTTTTTCTTCTTCTTCTAACTTTGATTAAATTAAAAAAAAAAGTCTTAGTGCGCGGTAGATTTCCATTTCGGTGGAAGTGAAGATGTTGCAACTCGTAGGTCCAATCGTGTTAGTGAAGATGATTGTTGCAGGTTTGGAATTGGTAAGTTACGGTAAGACATTGGGTTTGTGGCTAGATTCTAGGGAAGATAGCGATGAAGATGAATGGTTTCTAAACATGCGGTACACACAGTGGATGCTAGGTGTTCGTATCTGGCATTTTAGATTCGTGAATCAGTGTGGAAATTAACCCATGAGAATCATAACTTGGAAAGAAGAAAAAAAACTTGAGATTCATAAAGTAATCAAATACAAAATATCAATAGCAATTTTGGCATGACCTAGAATATCAATCCCACATATGTTTCTTCACCTTCTCCTTTAATAAATCAACTTATGACATCATCACCTACCTCCATCACTAGCAAAACAAATAAAAACTCTAATGAAAGCCAAAATTAAAGCCTCAAAATTAAAATAAAAATGAAAATAGAGAAGACTGATAAATACAAACCTTAATTTTCCAGTAATGACAAAAAGGTTCAAACTTTAATACCCAAAAGTAATATTGATTACTCCTTGATAATCAACACCCATTTTTGAATTTCTCAGAAAGTTTCTAGTAATGATAAAAAGATTCAAGCTTTAACACTTAAAGATGATATTGACTTCTTCTAAACCAACGTGACGATTTAATTCCATTTTGAAAGTCAAGAGTTGATTCCAATTTGAAAAGGACCAAGGGCAGTGCGAGATATGTAGAAATCATGCATTTTGAAAGTGACTTCAAATGAACCTTGAAAGAGCTGCTTTGTAAAGGAATTACAAGGATGAAAGAGTTGCTTTGTGTGTGTGTGTGACGAAAGTTAAATTGCTATAGCCATCGATTTTTTCTATAGTTGAACTCTGCTTTCCGATCCTTAAACAATAATTTCTCTTCCTTTCTTTTTGTTTTTTTATTTTATTTTATGTTGTTTTGTTGTATGGTGCATTAAATTGGATTTTTTTTTTTTGGATTTTGGATTGGAATAGCAAAGCGAGCTGATGTGGTCATTGCCCATTTAGTTCGCGATGTGCTCGAGTTTGATAGTGAAGAATCAAATCCACTCGCTGAGTTTAAGGGTTTAGGACAAGGAAGATTCGGTGACAATGAGAATGAGAGAGGAAGAAGATGATGCTCTTGGGGAAGATGAAGAGGAGAGAGAAGGGAAAGTGAACAAAAATTTAAAAATAACCCAAAGTAGATGGAAAAAACAATATTTTAATAAGTTTCACTTGCCACATCAGCAGTTGGACAGAAAAATATACATAATCCATACATAGGTACCATGGGTGAAAGTTTTGAAAAGTTTAGGTATTTTCTTATAAGGAAAATTTATTTAGATATAATTATATAAAAATCGAAAAAGTTTAAGTACCGTGAGTGAAATTAACAACGAAAGTAATATACTTATATTATTATTAAATTTTTTTGTGACTCCTAGTTTTGAGTTTAGCCAGCAAATAAATAAATAGTCTAAGTGAATGAATCGATTTTTCTATGTTTCCTTATTTTTAATTTTTGATTTGGTGATTCTTTTGAAATAGGAAAGTAGTCAATGCAATGGCTCAATTGATATTATTTTAATGATAAATAATAAATTTAATTCTAAAGTTATTGGGTGCATCTTCCCTTTGCATCATTTCCCTAGATTTTTATTTTCTTCTTTCAAATAATTTTCTATCATGCAATTAATTAGGTTTTTGAAATGAAATATATGTAATCTATTGACCATCGAAACAAAAAGAAGAGTATGAAATCTTAATAGAATCATGTTTGGTTCACAATTTGCATTACCTACCTATTAATGTTATGGATTTTCAAAAAAAAAAAATTTCTGCTTATGCTTCAAAAATTAGTTTAGTGACTTGCAATGACAAATGTATTGGTCATGCAAGTAGTATTGCATAATAAATGAAGGTCATAATTTGTTCTCAAGGAAAAAAATCAAGGAGTGTTCCAAATCTAATTTAAGCATATCAAAGTTTGAGGTTTATGAGATTTTAAACTGTTGGAAACTACTCTTGTATTTTCACTACGAATTATCAATAAAATAACTACTCAAAACTGCACTAAACACTAAATTATTTTGAGAAACTCCTCTAATACACAAGTATGGGATTATGTGATAATTTATACCACATTTTTGTTCATTACCTTTTAGTTATAATTGGATTTGTTTATTTGGATTTTAATTAAACAGACAAGAACCCACTTCCTTCTCAAGTTGTAAAATTTTAATTATAGCATAGATATTTTTTTTGGTATAACCCATCTATAATCACTAGTTAAATAACATATTTGTCTCACAAGTCATGTTACTTTAATCGAATCTATGGTTCAAACATGTGCCTATGTCTTAACCCACAATTTCACTTACATTAAGAGCATGGGTTCTAGAATTTGACCCTAAATTGCACGTGCCAGTGTCAATTTTGAAATCTTATTTTCAACTTCTAACGAGTTCTTGAATCCTTCTTGAGTATCTCAAGCCATGATTTATACAAGATTTAGAGACAAATTTATCTTATGAACATTGAAATAAGAACAATAAAAATTCTAATTAAATAAAACCCTTCATAAAACAGTTGAATTATTTCAAAAATTCATCAATTCATTACATAATCCCAATAAAACAATTTAGTTCATATAAAAAAATGACTTCATGATTAAAAAAATTGGGCATGATCCATTATGAAAGATAAGAAAAGGAACACACCTAAATACATGGATATTAAACAAATAATAATTCTTCAATATATCTCATCAATATCATATATTATTGTTATATTACAACTTCAAAACTTATAAACAATTTTGTAAATTAAACTAATATAAACAAATGTAAATTATAACATGCCTTTTTTTTTTTCATTTAATCTCTAGCATCAATCCTCATTCCAAGTCTTGAGGTTTTGAAAATAATGTTAAATTGTATCTATAGCTAGAAAATATATATATTACATGTATATCCCAAAGGGCGAGCTCCTAGCATATGGTCAAACAAGCACATGCACATAAACAAGTAATGCATAATACATACATATGACATATTCTAATGCAACAATCATCGGTTATTGTTAACCCAAAAAAAAAACAAATCATCGGTTGTTATCTTTAATTTAAGCCATTCAAATAGCATAGCCTTAAGCATCCCTAAACTTAGAATAACTCATGATTTTAGTACCCTATGTAGTATATAATTTATAACCAATACCGATGTCAAAACAAAAAACTGCATTGTCCATGTTGGAAACCATCAATTTATTAATCCGCATGCAAGTGTCTATACATGCATTCTCACTCCACAAGTATGGCCCCTTTGTAGCATTATGCTTATATGCTAACCTATTACACATCCTCACCTATGTTAGCAACCCATTAACACGAAAGCCAAATCCCAACTAACCAGATCCCATTAATATGAGGCTATATGATGGCTAGACAAATTGAATCGATCAACAAGTGAAGTGTCCTAAACCATGGACTTTTTCTTGTATCTTTTTAGGCTTTTTCGAAGCATAAGCAGCCTACAATTACTTAGGTTTCATTTTTCATTAAATTGATTATTTTTCTATCTTACAGAGCATACCCAACGAACAATGATCAGATACCCATCTCTAGAGCAAACAAGTTTCCATATACACAAATAATAACACATTATACATTTGTAAAATAAAAATATACATCACATACCCATGGATGAAAGACATGTCTACCATTCTTGCAAAAAAAAAAAAAATTACACAAATCTAAATTGTATTAAAAAATTACAAAATTACTATATCTATATTGCATGTTGGAAAAAAGAGATACAAAATTTTCTACATATCTCACATTTTGCAGACGAGACATAGTGATGGTACTATACAAAAGTTGTAAGAATCATTATATTGCATATAGGGTGTACGATATGCAATACATAAAGCAAATTACTAGTACTTTGCTTATATTGCATATTGCACTTGCAATACAATGTATTGTAAGTTGCGTGTGCGATACAAGCAAAATACCAGTATTTTATATGTGACGTAATTGGATTTGCAATACATTAAAAAAAAAAAAAGATATGCGGCATAGTGATTGTATATCCGTAATATTTTTCTATATAAATTATATGTGTATTTTTTAAAAAAAAATATGGTAAGAAAGTAATAATCTTCATATCCATATTAAAAGTTCAATGATTGTAAATTCTAAATCTTTGATTAAATTTGTAGGGAGTCAAACCTAAGAGTACCTTTCAAAACTTTCAGAAACTTTACTTAATAACAATCTACATTGAACTTGTAAATAATATTTAATCTACCAAGTTATACATAATTTAAACTTAGAAACTATTTATTTATTTAGTGTTATCTTATTCCATATATATTTACCTATATGTGTGTGTTTGTTTATTAGTTCATTTTATTATCATGATCAATACATATTTTATTACTCTTTCATCATATATATATATATATATATTCTTATAGCTATTGTTATTATTTTCAATTGCTTTTCCATACTTTTATATATTAGTATTATATTGTTTACTTATACGTGCATACACAAAGATATATTACCACTATTCTTATTTAACGGTAGTGTTACTATTATTATCATCTTTCAAAAACACTATTTAGAACGAAGACTCTTACTTTTTGAGTAAAATCCCTTCGTAAAACTCGTTTTTAATAATAACAAAAATATAAAAAAGAAAATCATATCTAATTTCAAGATATTGATAACATACCATTACAACTTATAAATCACAAGCCAACTTGGATTCACTACGACCCAATTGAAATGAATTTGTTGAGACTTCAAGATGTCTAAATTCACATTCTACCATAATGAAATGTCAAACATCCGTAGGTTTAAGAATCAACTTGATTCTACACTGAATGATTCATGAAGATTAAAATTTGATTCATCTCATCCCATACTTTCAATCAAATAAATGGATTCAGCCTTAATTAACTCTTAAACACTAAAACTTCATTTCATGAATCCTTAATCCACACCATTGAACATGTTTAGAAAGCCTAAATCCTACGAATCTTTAAAAATCAAAATGCATATCAAATAATAAGAATATTTACCTTAGATTATATTAGAGATCCAACCACACCAACAGCCTTATGCTACTCACAAATACAAGAGCACAATCAACTAATTCAATTTCCTTAAAATACAACACAATTAGATTTCTGTTTACATCACGAGAATATAACAAATTTGGAACTACTTACCAACCTAAAAGATTAGAGAAATCCTTGAGATCCCTCTTTAGCCTTTATTGTCTCTTGTCCGAAAATTTCCTAAGTTATGAACATTCATAAGTTGGTACCTTTTAAGATCCTAGTTGATATTAAAAATAATAGTATGAGAAAGGAGATATGGTCTTACCTTGCAAATCCCTTGTTGCTTCTGTAGTCTCAGTAAACCCTTTAATACTAAGCTGAAGGACGTTAAGGTTTATTAATTATACATTTTCAAAACGACTAAATTATACCAAGAAATATTAACAATTCAAGATAAATTTACTTAAGGTATCAGCATTTAAAGTAACTAAAAAATGAATCAATATTCATGAAGTAAATCAAATGATTTATCAACATTTTCAATGTTCCTTGAGGTATTAGTGTTTGGACTAATTTTCAATAAACTTTTCTTAATTTTTCTCAATGGTAAATTATAAATAACTTATTTGAACCCCTTTCAAAAAAATTGATTTCTCTTTTTAACTACTTGAAAAGTTGATACCTTAAATGAACTTACTCCCAAACATTTATTCATTTTCCGAATTGGGTAATTGTCATTCTTGGTATATAATCTTTACTTATTTTTACAATTAACTACCTAAAATTTAAATACATCAATTTGGTGTTATTGATAGTTTAATATAGACTATAAGTCTTCTAAGATGAGTCCAACCCATTAGCCATTTGGATTGACTCATTATGTTAGGACTCGGTCTGCACTATAATAGCCTAAAGTCCTACCAAAGCCTTGTCACATTGGCTTGGTGGACTGATCAACCCCTTCAGCACTTAGTCGACACTATGCTTGACATCTCTCGGTATGCTCTCCTTAATAAAGCTCGATGTGAATGGATTAGTGGATCCGTCCCGTGTCCATCATAATTATCATCACTCGCCTATGATCCCATGCTCACCCAACTATTGAAGACCATTCAACTATATATAATCATTTCTAGTCCACGAGAATAGTAATGTCACCGGGACTATTTTTCATACTCATAACTTATCAGCAAATTAACATACTTGCTAACTTAAGTATAGGAGTGGCCATGCCAGGCCTATCCATTGCATGCAACTAACTATGTTTTTATTTTACAAACCCATGATCCTTTTCAAGTCCAGCCTTGATAACCATTAGTTAACCTCTACCAAATTAGACCTAGCGATAGCTTCCTAATTTTTATCGAAGTTTGCAACAGAATACCTAGACTTTGCTAAATTTTGCAATTAGCTACCAAAACTTTATCTAATTTTATAATTTACTATCTCATCTAAGTAATAAAAAAACTTTAAAGTTTGTAGGTAATACATTGACACTTCTAAATTTCATATAGTTAATTGTAAGGATTAGTAAAGTTTAGGTACCAAATATGACATTGTCCCTTTAAAAATTAAAGTAGGGGATAAAATTATTATAATGCCATTCTTTGTTTATTGTTATTTATTATTTTTCTCTAAGGCATTTCAGAAATCTAATTCGTGCTTCACAAACTAATAATGTTACAAGCATCTGTGCCTCTATGTTTAACATGAATATGCTTAAGTTATATTAGGAAGAAACAATCAAGTTTGTTGTCTATTTAACTGATCAATCTCCTTCTGAAGTGATAGACTTTCAAACCTTTCAATAAATATGTAGTGTTTACTTTCAATTCTTCACCTTCCAAATATTAAACTTAGAATTTTTTGACATATAATAAATGGTCACATTCCCAAAACTTTGTAAACTAAACTTGATCCATATGCAAAATAGCATGTCTTTATTGCCTATTTTGGTTTTCAAAAATGATATAAGTGTTATGATCCTCCAACTTAAAAGTTCACGGACCTTAGATGTCTCTTTTCAAAAGTCTAAATTGTATTATCTAGGAGAAAATTCAACATCTTTCCTTCAAGTTAATAGTATGATCATATTCATAAAAGCAATTTTCAGTTATGAATGTTGAATATACCCTATTTATTTGTGTTATAGGTGCTAAACTATAGAGAGAGAGAGAGAGAGAGTGCACTGTAGACATGCAAACATAATGAATGGTTAGTGGTATGCTAAGGGGTTGTACAAGGCGGCTACTCTAATGCTTAAGTTAGCTAAGTTCGAGAGCTAAAAAAGAGTGAATGGATTGCATTGAGTTAGATTAGATGTTCATACCTTTAAGGGTAAGGGTCTATTTATAGCTATTAGTTGTAACACAATTTAGGGTCCACAGGATCTTGTTTCTCCTAATCTTAAGCTCATATGGAGATAAATGACCTTGGACCCAAGTTAGTCCTTACACATGGTGGTGGTGGTTAGGCTCGTAGTTATTCTCCTAAGGAGATAAGAATGGGAAGTGACAACATGTTCCTCAATATATAAGATTGTGGCAAGAAAGGTGAAGGGCTGAGGTCCCCACTGGATCAACATCCTCATGGAGCCTCATGTTAAGGCTAAGGTCTTCATAGGTCGAGGTCCTCATGGAGCTCTTTGTTCCAAATACTCGATGAGGTTTTTTATGGGCTTGCCATCCCATTAAGTCAATGTTGGGCCTATTGAGCTATAGCCAAATATTTCCTATCAACAATGTGGGAACGTTTATATTTTTGATAGAGAATACAAAAATAATATTACAGCATATAGAGCTCGAGTAGCTCATTAATAGCATAGATTCACTTACAACCTCAACAATATGACTATTTTCCAATTGTATTTTTTTATTATAATAATGTTTACGATGATGTAAAGTCATTTTAAGTTATGAGAATACTTCATATTAGTGCTTATAATATAATTCAATTTTTAAATATCTAACTTCATATTTTATACTTATACACACACACACACACACACACACACACACACACACACACACACACATATTTGCAATGTTTTTTTAATATCATACATTATTTTCCATGAGATCTTTTGGAAATTCTTCATAAATTATAACTGAGATTGATGTTGTTGATAAAGATTGTCAAGTGGTTGAAAAAATTATATACGATAAAGAAGATGTGGATAATGACAGACTTTTGTAAAAAACGAGAGAGAGAGAGACATCAAAAGTTTTCTTAGAATTATTTTGAAATAGCTTAGTAAGAGCTTAATGTGGTGATTGAACACAGTTATCCATGAAAAATGGTTTTTTTTTTTTTTTGGCCAAATCCATGAAGAATGGCTTATATGACCCCTTTTGCATGTCACTTAAATAGTTGAACTAAGAGAAAGGTGAATCTAATAGGTTAGAAAAACCTTATATTTCGGCTCAATAGAGAAGATAATACGGCTGCTTTATTGATGTGCAAGTATGATTAAGCAAAAAATAAGAGAATATGTTGCAACATTTGTTTTGTTACACAGGCACACATTCAATATTGTTAAGTAAGAAGGTTTAATATGATGATAAAGACTGCCTCACCTTTATCCTAGAGTTTTGAAAGGGACAACAAATTACTTCTGGGAAGAAAATTATTGCATGTTTGACACTATGCATAGATTTTGAACCTTTGTGTTTAAGATGGTTTCAAGAGACTAAATTCTTCATTAAAGATGTTTGTAAATGTGTTATTATGTTATGAATTGAAGGCTAAGTCAAATACTTTTGCTCAAATATAAAGTAGTTACATAATATAAATAAATGGAATCTCATTATTGATTATTCAACTAAGTGGAATTTTACATAGTATGCTAGTGGTTGCATTAAAGCTTAGAAAGTGAACTCAAGGTTTCGAGTTATTGATGTAGGTTGTTATTGTTTGTCTAATTAAGAAAATTGGAAAAATGGCAGTAAGAATTTGTAAAATTTAACAAATGTTCAATTCAGTTGCTAACGTCATTTTTGGAAATGATTGTCAAATTTTAAATTTATATCTTAATGTGGTCTTTCAAGTGAAGTTGTTGATTGCTAAGGAGAATGATTAAAACGATATAATCGACACTAGTTATAAGGATGAAATAGAAGTTTCCTATATGTTACAATCAATGCAATTTGTTAATGGTCAAAGCCTTTGTTTTAGACCCATGATGTGAGATAAGATTTATACAAACTTGCTTTCATTTAATTAGCTTACAAGAGGATGTGTAACATAATATTAAGAAAGTTTGAGATTATTTTAAGGCAATGTTTAAATTATACTCAAAGAATTTTGGAGACACCCAAATGACAATTAAAGATCATGAATATTATGTGGTTTACTAAGTAATGATGAGAATGAGAATGTTCAAAAGTCAAGTGTGAAATGTTTTTTAGTTCAAAATGTCTATTCAAATAATCTAACCAATAAGAAGTGAGTTATGCGTTTATATGAAAGAGAATGTTTGAAATATGAATCCTCTTATTTATATGTTGAGTAACTCAAGTTAGTGAAAATAATAATTTAGTTGCAATATATATATATATATATATTTACAAAAAATAGCATAGGATATTTTATTTCATTTCAATAGTGACATCAGAAACTAATTTTAGTGCTGAAGGTCAAATTGATTTCTATTGTGGTTTATTTGCTCTAAATACTGTTTGAACTTTAGTTCGTGGAGGAGATAGAGTATATAAGTTGCATAACATCAAGAAAAAACTAAAATAGTAAGTGTTAGGATATACATTTCTCATGGTTAACTCAATTGTTGTTTATATATATATATATATATATATATTAATTAAAATTTAACTAATCAATTATAGGAGGGTAATAATTGTCACTCCCCAAGTGGTACCCTAAATGTGTCAGTTCATCACATATAATATTAAGATTAAGAATGACTACCTTAGTCATGCAAAATGTAGTCATTCTTAAGTCTCAATATTATATGTAAAGCGTACAACACAATAATAGAAGACACCGATGGGATGTGTATTCAAGTAAGTAATATATAGCATACAAGAATTTAAATAAACATTTACCACGAAATATAAGATATAAATTCTTTTACATTAACTTAGGGGCATTCCCTCATTAAAATTCTCTAAGGATCAAAATACAACTTAGTCTTACAAGTAATTAAATAACTATCACCAAAAGATTTTAAAGGGATTCTGATCTAAAGTCCATGATTGTATTTCATCCAAAAGCTTCCTAAAAGAAATCTTATTCGTATGTAGCGAGACCTTGGATAGAGAAGCAAATGATCCTATGACAATAAAAATCTATAGGGGTGTAAGCTTAACGAGCTTAGTGAGAAAATTCCTAGATTAGCGTACTCAAGGTAAAATATCAAACAAGTTATAATTAAACAAGCATATGATATGCATCGAACACGTGAGCAAGTAAGACGTATAGTTTTCTAGGAATTATATATTGAATGAATTTATACCCTTCATTCGGGGTTAGGTTTTTTTAGCCAATTATGACCAAAGTTTCGTAAATAGATTTTGTTGATCTTACTGGTTACTATTAGCCATAAAAATTATGAAGGTCTTACTGGCTACAAATCACCACTTTATAGGTCTTACTGGCTACTACTTGCTACATACAGATACTATTGGTATACCAACCACCACTATTGTGCACTTATTCTACCAAATGTATAATAATGAATGCGATGAGACTCACTATGTGGTATGCATGAATCAATTTATTAAGCTCTTACCATGTAACTAAAATATCTTAGAGGTAATCATATAATTTGCAGACACTTCAACATGATAATAACTCATCCATATGATTATCGTCAATTCGAGTCTCGATATGCTTAGTATTCTTTTAACCAACACTATCATGCATATTCATTTTATCTTTTCCTATCTCTAGTGAAACTAATTTACGAGCACAGTTATGAGTATGAAAATTTAAGGAAGTAGACTCACTCTATCATGTCTTGATAGAGCACTCCTAATCCAAATAGTCTTCCAGATAGAAAGTATCCCCTTCCTGTCACCTAACAAAAGAAATACCCAAAATGAGTATTCCATAGAATTACTACTTGAATTTTCTAATTCTACTTTCTAATTGATAAAATTCATTTGTACAAATTCCAACTTAAAACAGCCATAACTTGCTTATTTTAACTGGAAATTTCGCATATAAGTAGTCGTTTTCTACCTACTCGAAAAAAATATCTATTTCTAAGGTTACTTGTAAAAATTAAGGTCGTTTGGGTTAGGAACTAGAATGGTACAAATCTAATCACAAAGCTCCAGCCTTTGCATTTTTACAACTTTTGAAGTTCTACAGTATTTTGACACTTTAAAGCAAGCACAAAATATTTATTCATTTGATACTTATATTAGCTTACATTATATGCATGATTTTAGTATTTTTCCTCAAGAGTGATTTTTCACACAACAATTAAATTTAGAAGTTTGTAAAGTTAAACTTGTAGGGGAAAAGGTCTTTTGTCTTATAAAAGGGAATTACAAATTGTAGTAATGGGATTATATAACCACTAAGTTCACTATCTCTATATTTTCTTAATCTCATAAAATAAGTTTCGTATTTTGTGAACTTGGTTTTCCCTATGTGGAGTACAAATTTCTATTTTGATGATCCTAAATTGGCTTGTGGAAAAATTGGTTTGCTCTTGGTCTTAGCATGACATTAATATATCTAATAATTCTTTCAAGAAAAATTTTCATGCAAAGGAATTGTCAATATTTATTTTTAAAAAAGTGTATTCAACTAACCATTCCTACCCTTAAGGAAAATTCTCTTAAGTGTTGCAAATTTTTTTAGAAAGACTTTAGTTTTGCTTTATAACACAAGACATAATATATATATATATATATGTATATATATATATTATTTTGAAAGTTTCCACTAAGGAAACAACATTACTTGATGATCATGCATGCAAGTGAACATATTATTTATGCTAAGAATCAATTTACAAGTTTGTGTAGCAAATAGTAAAAATAGAAAATCAAGGAGCTAAGTATGAATATGGAAGTCTTAGCTTCTTATCAAAACTTCTTAGGACTAAATAAATTGCAGTCACCTTAAAAAAATAAGAAATGCAAAAGAAGGAAAAGAAAAAGAAGAAAAAAAAAATATGGAAGTCTTAGATTTTAATTCAAGGCTTCCTGAGATACGAAATATATCCAGTCTCATAAATATAGCAAATAAGAAAAAGAAAGAAATTTAGAGTCTTAGATTATGTACAAGGCTTCTAGGACTTAAATTATGGACAACTCTCAAAACATGTTTTGACTTGATGAAGACAAGTTTAAGACTAGTCTTAATTATCATGAGTAATAGATAAGAAACAAAATAAGAGCATAGCAATAACAAGAGCATAATAAGACGTTATGTTGGTGAGTTTTAGGATCTAAATATATATATATATATACATGTACTTTACATACTAATATAGTTAGACTAGTAGTATGAATACACTAAAGAACATATCAAATATCACAAATAAACATGATATTAAACAAGACATGAACAAGTTATTGTTTCCATGATTTCTTCCCTAGCATAATGCTCATGGGTTTTAGAAATCATAACATACAAAATGTTCATGTAATGTTAACAGAAGAGGAAAAAAAAAAAGAGGGTTTAGTGTTTACCTAAACTTGGAGATGGAATAAGGAGAAAAAAATGAAAAAGAAAATTGTGAAAACACAAGGGAAATGGGGGAGGAGTGTCACAGAAACAAAAGGTAGATAAGAGAGGATTTGTGGAGAAAATTTGGTAGAATTTTGTTTGTATTTAGGATGTACATAAAGAATGAAGGAGGGAGGGTGTATTTATAGTTTTGAAATGAAAATAGGAGTGAATTAAATTAATTGAAAAAGAAAAATAAATAGATAGAGAGAAGGGGGATGGTATTGGCCACATAAAGAGAGAGGGAGAGAAATTGATTAAATTTGTATTTTTGTAATGAAAAGTAAGTAATATGTAATATATAACATGTATAAATTTTTCTAGGAAAAGAAAATATAAGAGTAGGTGTTGTAAGAGTGTAAGAAAAAGTAGTAAGAAAAAAATAAAGATAGAGGAATAGTGACAAATTGTAGTAAATAGTAACTTGAATAGTAGATAAGATAAATAAATTACTGGTAGTAAGGAAAATACGTGTAAAAGGGCTATATATGACATTTTTAGAAGTAAAAAAATTCTATAACTGATATTTTATTATTCCTCATCTAATTATAAGTCTACACATGTTGTCAGAATGTTTTCACCATTTCACGTGCTGGGACCTTGTTTTCAAAAACTAAACCCATTCAGATCCGAAACGAACGAATTTTCAATGAATCTGATCTTTTGAAGTTATATCACATTGTTTCATGTTATAATCTATGGTTAACTCATTTTTATTGTTTTGGGATTTTCAATGCAGGATTACCGAATCTAGATATTCTAGTTCTTAAGGAAATCTTAAGTTGATTTTAGGGTTTCTGGTTTGACTTCCGGTTCTAGGGTTCACTTAATATTTATCGTAAAATTTAGGGGTTTACAATAATGTACTAACAACAACCGATTTAGAGGACCATCTTAAGAAAGGTATCAATTGCCTCTTTAGAATAAGTTTTTGGTAAGTAGTTTTACTTCTTTGAATATTTATATGGATGAGTGTCATATTCAAGTCTATAACAATTTCTTAGGAGCACATGCTTTTTACATACATCTATTTAAAGATAATGCTAGATTAATTGTTAATACATAAGGTAAAATGAAAGGATTGACTATTATCAGTCCCATTGGAAAAAAGATTATATTAGTGTTGGCCAAGAAAAGCATATGCAACAAATGCCCTTATTTGATAACAAGAAAGATCCTAGATAGTTCCTTTTTTCCATCCTTATTTTAATTATGTTTTCATGTTACTTTAACATTTAAGTGAAATGAACTTTGAAACATGTCGTGCTTAACCTACAATAGAAAACTATGAAACATGTTGTGCTTTGATATTGCATGAAAATGATGTAGTCCTTTATTGTTATCTCATAACTGTAAGTACAACCAATGCCATTATTTGATGAGAAGAGAGAATTCTTTTATGATTAGAAGACTTAGAAACATATTGTGTTTGAATAATTGCATGATTTTACATTTATGCAACTATTAATTGTTATCTTAATGATCAGTACTTGAAATCATAAACCTTTGAATTAAGTTTCATTAATATATACAGGGTAAATTATATCGAAAGATCATAATGTTTGGGGGATAAGTTCATTTGAGGTCATAATGTTTCAAGTGATTAAAAAGAGATCACAACATTTAGAGAATAAGTTCATTTTAGGTCACAACGTTTTAAGTAATAAAAAAAGGTTCTAATGTCTAGAGAAGTGGGTCAATTGAGGTTACCATTGGCACGTGTCATAACGTGCCAAATCTTCTAAGTTTTAATATTAAATATTTATTCTGTTGACAAGTGTCAATGATGACATCAATTGACCTACTTCTCTAAACATTGTAATCACTTTTTAACCACTCAAAGAAACGTTTAACCTCAAATGAATTTACCCTCAAACGTTATGACCTTCCTGTATAACTTACCCAATATATATATATATATATATATATATAAACTATGTGAAATAGTTTCATGCTTCAATTAGGCCCAAGGTTAAGCTCAAACTCAAACTCAAACTCGTTTAGACATGAATGAACCTTTTAGCTTATGTTTAGGCTTATTTAAGTGTACATGAGGTTCTAAATTTAAGCTTATTTAGTCATAATGACCTTTTAAGCCTAAGTTTACGGTAAGACCCATTTAGACATGAATGATCTTCTAAACTTGGGTCCAGTCTTAAGCTAGTTCATGTATAAAAGAAATTTCAAACTGAGTTCAAGTTTCAAATTCATTATTAAGCTCAAGCTCAGGTTTGCAATTTCCAAACTTGGCTTCAGCTTAACAATTGTCTTAACGAGTTGAGTTTAAGCAATTCTCTTATAGTGTGATCCTTCAAAAGTTCAACTCAACTCGAATCATTTGTAGTTGTACATCGAAAGTTAGTGCATGATTGTTCCATAGGAAAAATATGAAGTACCAAGGAGACCCACTTCTTGTAAAATATCTAATTCATATTTTCGTTAATATAAAACTCTGGCATTAGGTGAGTGATCTACCTCTGATTCAAGATACTTTAGAGAATCAAGATCTTTGATGTGAACCAATCATCTTAATAATTCTTAGGTGCTGTAGTGTGTGCACTCTTATTGCTAATAGTAATAACATTATCCACTAACATAAGCATTGTAATGAGTGAAGTACCTTTGCAGTAGATAAAGAGAGAAGTGTCCTCTATTGATTAACTTTAAATTGAAGTATGGCATTGAATATATGGAAAGTCATTAGTGAGATTCTTGTTAGGTTCTCTTTATTTTATTTTGATGACAACAAAAGAAGAATAAAATATAATAAGATTTATTAAGTGTGCAGTGTGCAGATTTTCAGACAGTAAGGTTTTGATCTTTTGAGCAAGAATGGTGCATATTCTCAGACAGTAAGTCAGACAGTAAGGTTCTGATCTTTTGAGCATCAGACACTAAGAAAATTCAAGGGTGAATTATTATTATATCAGACGAAGGTTAGACTTTCTGGTTCTTCATCAGACAGTATAAAGAAGCTGTCAAGTTCAGATCAAGTTTTCTAAATCGGATTTATTGGATTGATTTCTCGCATAAGTAATTGATTGAAGGCCTAACTCCTTTATTAGATATTAGAGAGTATATCTAATATGTTCCACAATGAGGATTTAAATCTCATGAGGATTTTGAATTTTTAAGATGTTTATTTTTTCACTGTTCATCTTCTTCAAGTGGCTTGCTGTTTCAGACGTGCAGTAATTTCTTCTAACTTCTTCATATCACGTGAATTGTATCAAGCTGAAGATTGTTGTTAAAAACTCTCTGGATAAGGTACATATCTAAATCTCGGATTTTGTGGGAAGATTTGAATAAATTTTCAAATTTGTTCTAAATCGGTAAGGATATGGACCTTTTCGTACTATGTGATATCCTTTTAGTTACAGCAACAATCATCCTATTGTTCAAGATTTTATTCCACAGTATCAGGAAAATATTCCAGCAAAGAATCTTATACGGAATTATCTCCAGATTTGTTTTTCAAATTACGAGATAATTTCTCTTCTATCTATATCTCTCCTCGTATTCTTTTAACAACCAGAAGCTGTGTTCTTGAAGATATTACGGGATATCAATATTCTCAGTTTTTTTTAAATTTTGAATCAGCTCCAACGGCATATTTTGTTTTGTTGGATAAAGATAAAGTTGTTGAAGTCCGTTGAACTGAAGAAAAAAGACCAGGATATATTTTTATATATGTATAATGTTTCAGGAAAAACAACAACAGAAGATACGAGATTGAAAAAACCCAGAATTACACGAGCTGAAATTTTACTTTCAATATTATACTTCTACTTCAACAGACGTTCCGTCAGACACTAGTCAAATACTAGTCAGACATTTTGTGCAAAGCTTCAAAACTTACTTTCTTCTGTGTTCTTGTGCTCAAATATTTAGAGTATCTATTGTTACTCTTGATTGAAGATTCTCTACTCTTGTATTAAGTATATTGAGAGTTGTTGAGAGGATTACAAATAATCTTGTAGTCTGTGTTTAGCCAATAGATATAGGCTTGTGAGACAGAACAAGATTCGATTGGTGTTTGTAATCTCTTTTTGATTAATTGGATTAGTGGATCGACCCGGTTAGAAACCGGATCCCCAGCAGTGGAACTGGAAGAGCGGACGTACTCGCAAGGAGGAACCTCTATAAATTTCTGGGCTCATTTAAAATTTCTGTACTTTACTACTCTGCAATTTTTTATTGGTTATAATTGTTTATATTGTTGTTCAAGTCATTTTCTTATTAAGTTCTACAAAGCAACAATATTTATCTAAGTTATAATCTGATTCTTTAAATTATTTGTTAAAAGAAGTTTCCAAAGTTTTTAATTTGTTAAGTGTTTTAAAAAATTTTTAAAAGCAAACAATTCACCCCTCCCCTCTTGTTTGCATATATGGGACCAACAATTCCTACTCCAAATTATAAAGAGATTTGCAAGGGTAGCATATACGATTATTGGTAGAGGGTAAATGTCCAGGTAGTGGTCTCATGTGCACTTCTCACCAAGGTGCCCCTGAATGAAAAAATTATGAACATGAATTTGGTGTAATTCCCATGATTATGGTTATCAAAATCATAATTTTGCTTTTAATCGAAATGCCTCGAATTGTTAGAATCATAAGCGTATTGAATCATACATTAAATTCATAATTTTACTCAAAGTCTACACCTAAACAATCCAACATCTATTTTATTTAAGAAAAACATATAAAATCATAAACTTATAGAATCATCCATTTAACTCGCGATTTTGACAACTTTGCCTGTGACTTAATGTCACGCCCCAAAGGGAACCCTAAACGTGGCAGTCCGCCACATATAATAACGGGACTTAAGAATGACTATCTTAGTCACGCAAAAGTTTTGGTATTACATGTAAGGCGTCTAACATGATAATAGAAGACGCTTTTGGGAAGTGTGGTCTAAGCAAGTATTATTGAACATACGAGAATCTAGAAATAAAGATAGTTCATAACAATAATAATTAAAAGTCTATTACATGAATCTTAGGGGCATACCCCCGCTAAATCTCCAAGGATCGAAATATCTAATAGTCTTTACAATAACTTAAATAATACATCAAAAGATTTTAAAGGAATTCTAGTATAATCCTTTAAGTAGATTTTCTTCAAAAGCTCTCAAAAGAAAACTTACGTGGATATGAAGAGACCTCGGCTACAAGAACAGGTGTTCTTGTGAATACAAATATCTATAGGGGCATAAGCTTTATGGGCTCGGTGAGTATAATCTCAATAATCATACTTAAAACAAAATAACAATCAAGTTTATTAAGCAAGCAAATGGGATGCAACAAGCACATGAGCATACAAGACATATGATTTTCCAGAAATCATATGTTGATTGAATTACGCCATTCATTCGAGGTTAGGTATTTTGGCCCATTATAGCCATCATTTCTTTAAAAATCATTTTTATAGATCTTACCGGCTCCTATTTGCTATCAAAATATCTAGTTATTACCGGCTCTTACTAGCTATCAATTTATATAGTTCTTATCGGCTCCTACTCGCTACATACATAATATACCAGTTATGCCCACCACCACCATCATATACTTATCTCACCAATTGTACAATAGCGAATGCAATGTGACTCAACTTATGAAGTGCATGCATCAAATTTTATTTAGAGACTAGCCATTAAATTTCTATTTCTTTCAAGTGATCAACCAATTTTAGACAATTCAACATGCTAATAAACATACAATTTATTATAAGTATTCCGTGGCTCGATGTGCTTAATATTTTTTCAACATGTTATAAACACATATATCTTCAATTTTATCTTACCTTAAATCTAATGCCACTAAATTACAAGCACAACCATAAGCATAAAAAATAAGGGAAGTAAACTCACTTGGCCATGATGATACTCTCTTAGTTGAAATAGTCCTCGAGGTAGTACACGTTCTCCTCCTCGGTTCCTAGACAAAGGAAATATAAAAAATGAGTATTCTATGGAGTTTCTAGTCAAAACTTCTAACTTTATTTTCTAGTTGCGGTAAAATTCATATAGATGGAAATTCTAACTTAAAATGACCATAACTTATTTATTTTAACTCGGAATTTGGCATATAATATATCATTTTCTACCTACTCGAAAAGATCTATCTGTTTCTAAGGTTATTTTTGTCATAAAAAGTTGTTTGGGTCCCAAAACCGTAGGGTACAGATTCAAGATGAAAATTCTAGTTTTCGAAACTTGAATTTGCAAACTCTTCTTTATCCAAAATACTCGTACCAAAATATAGATATTATTATAGTTGGAAAAACTTTAGAATATATATTATATATATATACATTGACTCATATCTTATGCATGAATTTAATGAAGTTATCTCAATAATGATTTTTGTAAAGGCAATGCTTTCTAGAAATTGGAAAAGCAAGACTTTGAAAAATTCCACTTAGTTTGTTGGAGGAATTTCTTGAATCATTTTAAGTGAGTATTTTCTCCTTTTAATTGTATTCCTTGGTCTTTCAAATTTCTCAAAAATGATTTTTGTCTTCCTAAGTTTCTTATAACTTAATTTCTAGAGGTTGAGAGGTAGTTTCTAAGTATGTTTGAGAGTAGTAAAAATTCTTCAAACTTTACATTTTCTTAACTTTTCCTAAAGTTTATTTTAATTAAAATGATTTCCTAAGTTTTTTACTAACTTTATTTCTTAAGAACATTTTATTTCTATAAAAGAAACATTCTTAGTGATTTTTAAACTAGTCTATTCCTTGATATTCTAGAGTATGGTGAAACTTTCTTAATGAAGTTTAGTAAAACTTTTGTTAATCAAGAATTTGAAATTTTAATTTTAAAGAAAACTTTTTTACTTTATTGTTTTGTAAAGTGCATGAGCGATATATCTACTCTATGTATCACTTAGAAATTCCCATATTATATTGTTGCTCAAAACTTGTGATGAGTTTTTCTAGACTTTGGAAAGGATTTACTAAATTAAATTTCTAAGTTTTCATGGAAAAATTATTTTTTATATGACAAAATTTATTTTGGAAAAGAACTCTATCTTCTTTTTACATAAGAAAATTTTTCCCTCTTTATTTTGTTGAGACAATAATCAATATGCTTATGCATGAACATGAATATGTAATATGAAAATATGAAAATATAAGAAAGACATAATAAGCAATATAATAAGCAAGTTAATATATCAAGTATTAGGAACGTTAGCTTCATCAAGGTAACCCGGTCAAATATTGGGAGCCTTAGCTTCATCAAGGCAACCCGAGATTAAGAATAGATAAGTCCCAAAAAGAGAAAAAGAAAGAAAAAAAAAAGAAAAAGCAATAATAATAGCAAGTTAGAGAAAGCTAGTGAGCATTAGGCTCTAAAAATATATAGATATAAATATACATAATAATATATATAGAGTTAGATTAGAGCATAATAATAACAATAATATCAATAATAATCAACATATATATGAGCATAATAACAACATAGAAAAATTGGAATTTCATGTACAAGATCAAAACATGAACGTATTATTACTTTTACTACTCATATGAGTTTCAAAACAACACCATGGTCATGCTAGTTACATGACATGAGTAAATAAAAATAAGAATAGGAATTTTACCTAAAGTGTTTATAGTGTAGGAAAAAGGTAGTGAATGTATGGTTATGTAGTTAGTGAGAAATGGTAGATGGTTTGTGTATAGAGGAGGATTTGTGTGTGTATTTGGTGAAAGAGAGTTTTGTTATAGAAGAAAATTTGTGGAGAGTGTTTGTGGAGTGAATTTGAGAGAGTTTTGTTATGTGTAAAGATGGTGTGAAAGAAGTGGAGGGAAAGGGGGTATTTATAGTTGAAGATGGAGGGAAATTTGATGTAATAAAATTAAATTGATGGAGGAAGAGAGAGGAGGCACCTGCCACTTGAGAGAGAAGAGAGAGAGTGAATTATTTTTGCTGTTTTGTAATAAAAAGTAATTAAGATATGAAGTATGGTTGATGTGAAGGTGTATTGGAAATGAAAAAAGTAGAAAAATAGGTATGTAGGTAGTAAGAATAGGTTGTAAGGTAAAATAGAAATAGATGAATAGTAATGAATAGTAAACAAGACTAATAATATACTAATAGTAAAGAAAATACACGTATAAATGCAATATCTATTATTTTTAATTATCGAAAAATTACAAAATTGATATTTTGAAATCCTTGTATTATTTCGATCCTAACGGTGTTATCGGAATATTTTTACTATTCTGAGCCTCGGGACACGTTTTTCGAGAGCTAATCCCTTTCGGGTCCGAAGGACACTCAGAATTTACGAATCTGATATTTTTACGCTTCCTTATGTAATTACAAACTGTTATTATTGATTATTTCAACTTCGTTATCTAGGACTAAAGAATATGGGAATGCCAGACCTAAATTCTAAGGTTTGTTCTAGTCTTTTGTTGACCTTTAGGGTTTCTAGTTGACTTTTAATTCAATTATTAAGCTTAAAATTAATCAAAATTTCAAGGGTTTACACTTAACAACTACTATGACCAACAAAGTATGGACTATGGTGAGGTTTGCTATCTGGTCAAAGGTTTGTAGTCTAGTCCTTGAACCTATGTGTAACCGTTGGCATAACAAGAGAGCCTTATATCACTCAACTGTACGGGTTTCTTTTAAAACAGTAACATCTTTAGAGTCTATGTATGATTCCATTCATGTTCCTTTGTTTCTTTTCACATTGCCTCTTACCAATAAACATCTTTTATAGCCTGTATGTAGGATTTTAGTTGATCCTGAAAAAAAAATCGTACATGAAGATGTAATGTTAGAATATGAAAGAAAATGAGATAACTAGATAAGACGTAATTGAGGATGCATGACTAGAAGAGGTGGAACAAGATGTACGTAATCTTGGGAATTCAACATAAAAGTCATGAAAGTGAGGTGGCAACTTTGAAGAGCATGGGAAGCATGTAGATGTTAGTATGAAATGTTGAGTGGAAATGGAACTTGCACATGTATTGTGGATAAGGAAGGTGTATTTAAGGCAATAAGGATTGTATGATTTGTTTTTTTAAGAAGGTAATAGAGTTGAGTTATCCTAAATAAGTTTTGATGATAACAAAAAAATTAAAAGAGAACTAATGAATTTTTTTGAAGTGTGTAGATAGAAAGTATTCAATTTTACCGGCACTTTATCAAATAACTAAATAGACAATGAGTTAGACGAATTTGTAGACATTTGAATAGACAGTCGAACGAATTTTTATCTTAGGTCATAGAATAAACAATTATACAATTTTTCTTTGAACATCAAAATGAAAATTAGATTTATTCAAGGCCCTAGCTCCACTAATTAAGTGTGTTTAGATAATGCACTTAATTCGTTCCACATAAGAAGGATAATAATCTATGAGAAATTTTTCTTAATGTCTCTCATGATTTATAAAGAATATTTTTACAAGTTTTACAAAAGTTAATGAAGATCAAAGTTTAATGAAGGCATTTTCAGAAGTAAGGTCAGAACAAACTTATTTCATCTCGATATGTTTATCAACGGATGAAGATAAGATATTTATGTTGAAGCCTTATCCGAAATTAAAGGGATATTTAAATTCAAATTGAAGTTTATCCATACATGTTGAAGATTCAAGTGAAGATAATCATAGAGAGTAATGATAAAGGAGTGGAATAAGATATGTTCAAATCCGTTTGAAGTTTGAAAAGATAAACAAGATACTTATATCCCACAATCCTAGGGATATCAATCTTATCTAAGGATCAACCAAGCCATTAAAAGACTTGTGAACGTTTGAAGAAACACGGATCAAAAAGAGAATATATAATCAACTCATAACCAATTTTCAATATAAGTTTTCGAATATAGCAAACAGAAGTCTTTCTCTCTCGTGCTACAAAAAACTTACTGAGCAAATATATAAACACTTGAACAAACACTACGAGCATCATTCATTTTACATTTCTTTCGAGCTTGATTTTTAGAGATCATGTATTATTCTCTTCCTATGACTTTTATTCCTTTACTCTTTGAAGTGATAATTAGCATAGAAGTTAGATTACAAAGTCTTGTAATCTATACATAGCCAAGCAATAGACTAGAAAGACAAAGTAAGAGCTATTAGTGATTGTAATTCTTCTTTGCTATTAAATTAGTAGAACGACCGGCATGGAAGATTGAATCCCTAGTAGTGCATATTTACTTTTGTGCACTTTAATTTCTACTATTTATTTTATGGTTATCACGTACGTCAATATTATTTAAAAGCAACAAAAACATAAGTAATTTAATTTATCTTTTTGAAAATTTTTAATTGGATTCGAAGAAAAATCTTACCGCCCCCAGCCTTTTTGGGGCCTACATTTGGTATTAGAGCAATAACTCTTTTACTTTTAAGAGTTTATCAATCACCAACAACACAATCACAATAGCATCCAATCACATGCCATTTTTAGATGGAACTAATTTTCTTTGCTAGAAATGTAGGATGGAAACATTTATCAAGACAACTGATTTCACTTCATAGGAAATTATCTGTTTTAGAGATCAATAATTTATTCTTATCGATAATCCAATCCTAGTTGATGAAGAAAAGAAAAAGGTTGAAGTGAACAACATAACAAAGAATTCACTCCTAATGAGCATCTCTCAAATTTTGTTTGCTGTGATATCATCATATGAATCTACCAAGGAGATATGGGACAAGTTATGTGAAACTTATGAAGGTATTGCAATGATTAAGGACACCAAAAGAGGAGCACTCATGCAGGATTATGAGTTATCAAATTCTAACCTGGTGAAAGTATATCTCATGATTTTAATAGATTTACTTTGATCACTAATGAACTTGCTTTGCTTGGTAAAAAGTTTGATAACAGCAAGCTTGTAAGGAAAATCTTACGAATTCTATCAAGTTCATGGGATTCAAAGACAAATGCAATTGAAGAAGGTCATGACTTAGACAAACTGATCTTGAGTCAACTTCATGAAAAGCTTGAAGCTTATAAATCAAAATTGAAACACATGAATGATTAAGAAAAGTTTAAAAAGTCTATCACATTTAAGGCAGTTGAACAAAACGTTGAGATAGACGAAGAATCAGACAGTGAGAAAGACAATGATGATTTGACTCTCCTGGTTCGAAGATTCTGTAAAATGGTCAAGAAAAATGGTAAGTACTTTGATCGATCTAAGCATTTTACTACTAATCAATCTAAGTGTAGTTCAGGAAAAGTATTCAAAGAAAAGGAAGAAAAGGAAGAGATTGTTTACTTTGAACTCAAGAAGTCTAGACATATCAAGTATGAATGTCCTGTATCAATCAAAAAGATGAAGAAGTACAAGAAAAAACAAAAAGCATTAATGGCAACCTAGAGTGATCTCGATGAATCAGACGTTGAGTTAGACGTTGGCCTAAACAATGAAGAAGATGCAAATCTTTGCTTCATGGCTCTATCCGAGGTATCTTTTGAATTTGAGAGTTATATGTCTGATAACTTTAGAAAACAAGTTAAACAACTCTTAAAAGCTCTATCTAAAGCAAATGAAAAGATTGAATCTTTGAAAAATGAAAAAGAAGCAGTATGCCACATTAATTAATTGTTGCTTTAATTAAAATGATAGTCTAAAAAATGATACATAATTTTTATATATGGATAACAAAAGTCTAAGAGAAGCTCAAGATATTTTAATAGTTGAGAATAATAATTTAAGAAAGGTAATTAAAGAGCTTAAAGTAAGGATTGATATTGTTTCAAAAGATTTGAGTTCTATGTTTACTAAGTTTTCTGAGAGTGATGAAAAATTAGAAAGTCAATATCATCTCAAAGATTAAGTAACTCAAATGAAGGATTACGATATAATAAGGCTGAGTCTTCAAATCAAGCTAAGAAAACAATCTTTATTTAAGGAAAAAGAATCGGTCATTAAAGAGAGCATTGATACAGGCAAGAAATAAAACAAAAAAAATAATGTGAAAACAAATAAGGTTATTGTTCAAAATGAAAGGAATATTAGTAAGTATTCCAGATAGAACCATGGACAAAACTATAGATAGACATACAGACAGAACTACAGAAGTAATAACGGAAGATATTATGGAAGCTATACCAAATCATATAGTTATCGGCCAAGATTGGTAAGTTCATATCAATATTAATGGAGACCATATCAATATCAAAGAAGGCCAGTAAGATCTAACACTTATTCATGTCACTTTTGTAATAAGTATAGACATATAGAAAAATATTTTTATTACAAAAATAACAAGCTTAGCCAACAATAAGTAAAAAATCAAAACAAAATGAGCTTGAATTATAGTGGACCCAAGCTAGTATGGGTTTCCAAAAAGGTTTTATTTCTTTTTTTGAATGTAGAAACACAAAACTAAGCTAAAAGGATTATGGTATCTAGACAGTGGATGCTCACGACATATGTCAGGAGACATTTCATTGTTCACAAACTTAGAATGGAAAAATGGATGTTATGTTAAGTTCGGAGATGGTACAAAGGAAAAACCATAGTTACTGGTACTGTAGGCTTTCACCTTAGTACAATCGAAAATGTCTCTTTAGTAAGAGGTTTGAAACACAATCTCTTAAGTATTAGTCAACTTGTGACAAAGGATATAAAATGATTTTTGAAAAGACAAAGTAGAAGTTTTTATCAAAATGGAGAAAAACTTTTTCAAGGTTTTCAAAAAAGGAATATTTATATGGTTGAACCTGTAAGTGTAGATGTTGAATGATGTTTCTTAATAGTAAATGACACTTGTTTTGTTTGGCATAAAAAACTTGGACATGTTAATTTTTCACATCTAGAAAAGGTTTCAAAAAAACAAACTTGTTATTGATTTACCAAAAACTTCTTCTTTCAAAGATATTAAATGTGACACATGTTTGAAAAATAAAATGGTTTCAGCTTCTCACAAATCAAAAAATATTATTTCTATGAAAAGACCTTTAAAACTTTTACATCTTGATCTTTTTGATCCAACAAGAACTTTGAATTTGGGATAAAATAAATATAGTTTAGTAATAGTTAATGATTTTTCACACTTTACATGGGTTTTATTTCTTAAAAACAAAAGTGATACATTTGAAGCCTTTGAAAAGTTTTGCAAAACAAGTACAAAATAAAAAAGGTTTTTCAATCATAAGTTTAAGAATTGACCATGGTAAAGAATTGAAAATGAAAGTTTTATAAACTTTTGAGAAAAATGTATAAAGCACAATTTCTGTACTCTATATACTCCACAAAAAAAGGAGTTGTAGAAAGAAATAATAGAGTTTTACATGAAATGGCTCAAAACATGTTGAATGAAGTAATGTGGCTAAATATTTATGGGTCGAAGCTATATCCTTCTAATTACATTTTTAATCGTGTTTATGTGAGACCTTTGACGTAGCAAATAGCTTATGAAATGTACAAAGATAAGAAGCCAAATGTGTCATATTTCCACACATTTGGGATGAAATGCTTCATCAAGAATCTAGATATAATCTTAGTAAATTTGATGAAAAAGCTGATAAAGGAATCTTTCTTGGTTATTCAACATCTAGTAAGGCTTTTTGTATTTTTAATTTTGTAACTAAGTAGTAGAAGAATCTATTAAGGTCAAGTTAATTGATAATCGAATCATAAATGATAATGATATCATAAATAAAAATGATAAGGATGATCTTTTAAATCATCAACAAGATATAAGATGCGACTGTAGTACCTATGGAACCTAAAAAGGAAAGTTTCTCGACAGTTGAGTAGACATTTCAATAGAAGATTTGCTAAACAATCACTCAGACAGTTTACCAAAAATACTACCAAACCTAAACAGGTTGAAACTGAATCTTCTAAACCTTAGAGATTTAAATCATATCATCCACCAAATCAAGTGCTTGGTAAAATAGATTCAAGAATTAAAACTAGATCAAAGTTACAAGAGGTTGAAAATCAATTTACTTTATTACCTGAAATTGAACCCAATAGTGTGAATGAGGTTTTGATAAACAGTAACTGGATTAAGGCTATGCAAGAAAAATTAGCGCAATTCCAAGGAAACCAAGAGTGGACACATGTTCCAAGATCAGAGGATAAATCTATTATTGGAACAAAATGGGTGTTCAAATAAACTTGATGAACAAGGTAAGATAGTCTGAAATAAGTAGGTTGTAATCAAAGGGTATTCACAAGAAGAAGGTATTGATTTTGATGAAACTTATGCTTCTGTTACTAATTAGAAGCTATTAGATTATTATTAGTGTATGCTTGTTATAAAGATTTTAAATTATTTTAAATGGACGTAAAAAGTGCATTTTTAAATGGATATATAAAAAATAAGTGTTTGTTGAATAATCCCTAGGATTTAAAGATCTATTTAAAGAGGTCGTTTTTAAATTACAAAAAGACTCTTCGTGGATTAAAACAAGCTCCAAGAGCTTGGTATGAAAAATAAGTGAATTTCTTATTAAAATCAATTTTCAAGACGAAAGGTTGACACAACTCTTTTCACTAAAATAAAATGATATATTAGTAGTACAGATTTATGTCGATGATATAGTCTTTGGCTCTACTAATGAAATATATTGCAAAGAATTTTCAAAGTTAATGCAAGCTGAATTTGAAATGTCCTTAATGGGAGAGCTGAACTTTTTTCTTGGATTGCAAATCAAGCAAGCTCCACAAGGAATATTTATTCACCAAGAGAAATATGCTAAGCAAATGATCAAAAAATTTGGATTTGATAATGTTAAAGGAGCTGCTACTCCTAAGTCAACTTCATTAAGGTTAGATTCAGTCATCTTAAGCAAAAAGGTACATGAAAGAATTTATTAAAGTTTAATTGGATCTTTCTTATATTTAACTGCATCTAGACTAGACATATTCTTTGTTGTTTATGTGTATGCTAGATTTCAAACAAGTCCAACAGAAATACATTTAACAGCTGTCAAAAGAATTTTTAAATATATATCTTGCACTACAAAATTAGAAATTTGGTATCCTGAAAATCAAAATATTGATTTAATAGGATATTTAGATGTTGATTATGCATGCTACAAGATAGACAAAAAAGTACCTCTACAACCTATCAATTTTTGGGGAACAAACTAGTATCTTGGTAATCCAAGAAACAAAATTCTATTGCCCTATCAGCAATTGAAGCAGAATATGTTTTAATTGGAAATTGTTGTGCTCAAGTTTTATGATTCAACAAAAATTACGTAATTATGGTTTTGTTTGCAAAAATATTCCAATAAAATGTGATAACACAAGTGCTATTAATCTTACTAAAAATCTAGTTCATCATTCTAGATCTAACATATGAAGTAAACATCATTTTATAAGAGATAATGTTAATAATGGAGATATTAATCTCGATTTTATCAATATCGAATTTAATTAGTTGATGTTTTTACAAAACCTTTAGATAAAAATTGATTTGAATTTATTAGAAATGAAATAGGTGTTTATTTTTTTTGTTAAATGTTAATGCATTCTATTTTGGATAAACTTAAACAAAAAAACAAGGCTTCAGATATTCCTAGCCGTTATTTGTATCCACGTTGTAGTAGTTACCTTTATAATAATCCCTTCGAATATTAAAAGACCAAATTTCTCTTGTTCTCTCTATCACTCAAAATCTTTCTCTATCAAAAAATCCTAAACTCTATTCTAACCATGGCACCCCAAAAATCATCAAGAACATCTACGATGGTGTCTCACACCAAAAAGAAAGATACGATGACTATAGAAATTCATAACAAAGAATCTTCGCAATCTCGAAACTGTGGAAACTCTCAAGAAAAGCTTCCTAGCAAGGAAAGGGGTCCTCAACAAAATATAGTAAGTCTGATGATAGTATTCAAAGGACGTAGCTATAGAAAGTGATACAAAAAGTGAAAAGGAGGTTTCAACAGGAGTTTCGAAAGGAAAGAAAAAGGTAAACCCTCAAACTCAGTTTTCTTGGAAATTTGTTCTGATGAAAGGAAAGATAATAGATAGTATGGTTCTAAACTTATATTTTTTGTTTAAAAATGGTTTTCATGTTGACAAAATGTTTGGACAAATTAGCTGTAAAAGTGTACTCTAAAGCGTACTGTATTTGGGGAAGTCATTGCAAATTTCTATGAAAACCTAGATTCTAGAACAAAAGATAGGTAAAATTAAATGCATGTGATCAATCTATTGAAGTTAAAAAGGGTGATATATTCATTTTATGGGATTGAATAGTGAGATGATGAAAGATGTTCTAATTATGAACGTATTAGAGTTATTTCAATTTGAATGATGGATTTGAAATTGAATCTCGATGAGATCTATTGGTTTATTTAATTTCTCTGTTAGTTAGGATGATTCATAAAGTGATTAGTTCTGTGTTCTGCTTAGGTAGGAAGTGGAACATATATTTCTATGGATGAAGCAAAATAATTTTTGGGAATAACAAAAGGAAAAATGTAGATGTGGCTGACAAAATTTTGAGGAATTTATTTGAAAACAAAGCTAAGAAAACCTATGGAAATTTTGATCATGTTGTTGAAGGAAAAGGAATTAGGTTTCCTAAAGAGGACTTTACTCGTTTCCAGTCAATAAATTTTCTAAAGGTATCTTTCATCATATGAATATCCATGTGTGGAAAATGTATGGTTTCTGGGGATTGTGCATTTACATGGATAAAGGGTATGCAAGAAAAGATCTTCCTAACTGGATGGCTAGTGTAAAAAGAGGAGCAATGTGTAAAGAGGAGAAGAAAACGAAAAGGGTATTTTGAAAAAAGAAAGAAAAGGAAGGGAAAGAGCAGATGTTAGGAAAGGAAAGGAGAACAAAAAAAAATTGATAAACAAAACTTGAAATAAAGATGAACCTTAGTTCAATTAGACAGTCCTCTGACGATATAGAGGAAACTGCTTCCTAGAAACATGACTTTGAAGCAAGAACGATTATGAGGTTCTTAATCTTAAGAGAAAGATGCTAAAGTTGGAAAATTTTGTGAATCAAAGTTTTTTGAGTTCAAGACAGTGATGGAGTCTTTTGGTACTAAACCAGTTGAAGAAAAATCAGATGGATAACTTCTAGCCCCTCCATCAAGGATGGACAGAGTTCTCCTAAACTCTAACTCAATAGGTCAACAGGTTATTAATGATGCTGCTTAGTCAACAGTTCTAGTACATGTTCCAAGCACAAATCAAGATGTTTCTAAAGTGGAGCTGAAATTTTGGAACAAAATGATCCCGAACCACCCTAAGAACAGCACAAGAACTTGCACCACAACCTTCTTTAGAACATGCTCTTGAACCAAATCAAAATATCTAACCTGAAATTCATCCTAAACAAGATGAACCTGCTACAAAACTTGTGGATGACCCTGCTCCTACTAACCACAACATGCACTTGATGAATTCAGCCTGTACCACCTATTGACAATCCTTCAGACACTGACCCTATTAAAGCATACTGGATAAGTGAAGAGAACAACCAGAAAAGCTGTGAAGCCTCCAAAGAAAAAGAAGACTTTGTGTTTCTATTTTTTTTTTTTTTCGTTTTATTGATCTTAGATGTTTAATTTACTTTTAAAGACTTATGATGTTTTTAGACATATGCTACTTATCTTTTGTTTACTTATCATATTTTCCGCTTTTTATACATCTGATATTGAATGGTAGCAATCTTATTTATTTGTTTGTTTTCTAATAACAAAAAGGGGGAAAAGGACAAGCTAGTGATAAACTTGTTTTACATATAGTTTGTCATAATTATTTTCAAAATTTATTCTTAAAATCTATTTTCATAAAATATCTTTTTTAAAAGTTTGTCACTTGAGCAAGGTTTTGTTATTAAAAAAAGGAGAGAATGTTATGTTCTCCTAAACAAGTTTTGATGACAATAAAAAGGTTAAAAGAAAACTAATGAATCTATTTTAAGTGTGTAGATCGAAAGTATTCAATTTTACAGACACTTTATCAAATAATTGAGTAGGTGATTAGTTAGACGTATTTGTAGACATTTGAATAGACAATCGAATGATTTTTTTACCTCAGCTCATAGAAAAAATGATTATACAGCTTTTCTCTGAACATCAAAATGCAAATTGGATTTATTTGAAGCTCCAACTCTACTAATTAAGTGTATTTGGGTAATGCAATTAATTCGTTCCACATAAGAAGGAT
Source organism: Combretum micranthum (assembly GCA_024138025.1). NCBI lineage: Eukaryota > Viridiplantae > Streptophyta > Magnoliopsida > Myrtales > Combretaceae > Combretum > Combretum micranthum. Next base: position 76,175 of record JAMXBD010000211.1, read on the forward strand.
AATAATCCATGGGGAATTTTTCTTAATATCTCTCATGATTTACAAAGAATTTTTTTACAAATTTTACAAAGTTAACAAAGATCATAGCTTAATGAAGATCATAGTTTAATGAAGGTATTTTCAGAACTAAGGTTGGAACAAATTTATTTCATCTCGATATGTCTATCAATGGATGAAGATAAGATAGTTGTGTTGAAGCTTTATCCAAAATTAGAGGGATATTTAAATTCAAATTGAATTTTATCTATACATGTTGTTGAAGATTCAAGTGAAGATAAGCATCGAGAGCATCTAATGATAAAGGAGTGGAATAAGATATGTTTAAATCCGTTTGAAGTTTGAAAATAAACAAGATATTCATATCCCACAATATTAAGGATATCAATCTTATCCAAGGATCAACTAAGTCGTTAGACGACTTGTGAACGTTCAACGATAAAAGGAGAATATATAATCAACTCATATCAAGTTTTAAATATAAGTTTTTTGAATATAGTAAATGGAAGTTTCTCTCTCTTTCTCTCTCTCTCTCGTGCTACAAAAAACCTATTGAGTAAACATATAGATACTTGAATAGACACTACGAGCATCATTCAATTTACAATTCTTTCAAGCTTAATTTTTAGAGATCATGTATTATTCTCTTGCTACAACTTTTATGCCTTTACTCTTAGAAGTGATGATTAGCATAGAAGTTAGATTACAAAGTTTTATAGTCTGTGCATAATCAAGTGATAGGCTAGAAAGACATAGCGAGAGCTATTAGTGATTGCAATTCTTCTTTGTTATTGGATTAGTGGAACTACTGGTGTGGAAGACTGGATCCCCAGTAGTTAAGTTAGAAGAGAGGACTGACTCATAAAGAGGAACCTCTATAAATTGCTATTTCATTTACTTTTGTGCACTTTAGTGTCTACTATTTATTTATGGTTATCATGCACATCAATATTATTTAAAAGCAACAAAAACATAAGTAATTTAATTCACTACCCCCATCCTCTTGTTAGCCTTTTCGGACCTACAAAGGGTCTGGATCGGTAATATCACTTGGAAAGGGCGTAAAAGATATAGATATATGGCTATAAATAGATAAGGTATGAGTACATAAATGGATTTAGTGGAGGATGAATGAGATGGTATATACTTGATGTGGAAGGGTAAAAAGTGCTCATTCATTGCTACATCTCTAGAGATAAGACTTTTATCTATGAGTAAATCCTTTTTCACCATAGGGATATCCAATAAAGAGAAGTTACGGCATGTTTAGAAAATTTATGTTTAGATTGCCGCAAAAGGGATGCATAATGACTGGGGCTGCAAACGAGTTGAATTACTCACGAGCTACTCGAGCTTGGCTTATTTCAAGCTTGACTAGTTTCAGGCCTGACTTGGCTTGGCTCGTTTAGCTAAACAAGTCAAGCTCGAGGTCAAACTCATGCTCATTTAGCTAAATGAGCTAAGCCTGTGCTTCTCTTTAAGCTTGCACATCTACTCGTGAACAGGTTCATTATGGGATTGTGAGCCAGGCACGTGAACAGGACCATTAAAAACTCATTTAACATATATATATGTAATATTAATATAATATTATATATAATTATTTAAATTAATTTCATATTATAAATATAATTATATATGTTAAATGAAGCCGAGCTCGGGCTTGAAAATCCTTAATGGGTTATTCAGGCCTGAGCCTACACATTCTAGGCTTGATAAGAGTTTGGCTTAGCTCGAACCCTTTAAAGATTTAAACAAGTTGAGTCCGAACTGGCAAAAGCACGTCTCTACCTAGCTTGTTTGTACCCCTAATAATGACCAGCCACACATAGATGGGGTAATTGGGTTTGCTAAGAAACAAAAACTCATATGGATTTTGTTTAGACATAAGATGAGAAAAAGAAATACATGGTTGCTGGCAAAAAATAAATAAATAAATAAATATATGCCTATTAAAATTTATTCCCCTAAAAACCTAATAGATAAATTTTATTAAAACCATAAGGCATTAGCAACTTCAAGAATATGTCTATGCATACATTCGATGACTCCACTTAGTTAAGGATTTAAAAAAAAAAGTGTTAAGATCCCATGTTGTTAACAATATTATTGAAGGAGATGATTCATAAATTCAACCCCATTTTCACCACAAATTTTATTTAACTATCTTTTCAAATTATCCTACCAACATGGCAATGAAAGAGGCCAATTAGATATAAAGTTCTTAATTAGTTTGCATCAAATAAGCCTAAGTAGTTTTGATATAATAATCTATAAGACTTATATAATACACCAGATAAATGTGTACAATTATGTGTTTATCTCTTTCAAAATAGCTCAAATTCATGCATATTAGTGTCCTTTTATTTTGTTAGTAACTTAACATTTATAAAATGTATGACTCTTAAATTAATTGTAAAAATTTTGAAAAGGATCAAAATTTGACTAAATGTGGTTGGTTTGTGGTGATATGGTTTTATTTTAATTGCATAACACATGTTGTAAATACTTATTAATAGTGATTGGAATCAACATTTTATTATTAATTTGGAAAATTAACTTATTAGTTGTGTTTTTATGCTCTAAGAGTTGTTTTATTTGTGTTAGCATACAGACCCAATTGAAGAGAGCACCATGTCAGCCCACATGAAAGAGCAAGTCCAAGAACAGATCTAGCATCCAAATTAACTTATTAGTTGTGTTTGTATGCTCTAAGAGTTGTTTTATTTGTGTTTGCATACAGACCTAATTGAAGAAAGCACCATGTCAGCCCACACGAAAGAGCAAGTCCAGGAACAGACATAGCATGAATTAAGGCCTAAATCCAAGAGCTCTTCCTATAGTTGCAAACGTGGAATTTTAAGTACTTGATTCGAGAAGCTTCAAATTTAAGTCGAGTAGCTCCTAGAAGCAGTACGATCCAAGCAACCAACTGCAATTCCAAGCACTCCAACAAAATCAAAGTATCTAAGCAGCTCAACTTATTCCCGAAAGAGCAGCTGAAGAAGCATGACCTAATCCAAACCCTGAATTTTTGGAAGGGGGTAAAATGCACTCTTGAAAAAACTTTTGGAAAGCAAAAGCATATTTTAGAGTTTACGGCTATATTGTACTTAGCATGTCCATGCAAAATACACACCATTTATACTCGATGCACAGAAGTATGGACATTAAATTTCACTTTCCTCGTCTCGATGATATTACCATTAATTCATAAACACCATGGAATATCAATATACAGAAAGAGATGCTTGTAACATGTCAAATTTTAATGCAATCAAAGCTCATGAATGTATAATATACTGTATGACTACATTAGTCTATATAACACTAATTACATGTTCAGTTTGTTATAACGGGAAAGGGAAGAAAAATGAGAAGAATAACACCCATGTACACTCACAGAGTACACGGCTCACAGCTGTCTTTCCCTTCGGGGCCTTCACTAGTCAGCACAGGTGGGTGGTTAAACATTAGTTGGGGCTTTCTTAGAAGTTGTATACCACCATCAAACTTTCCAGTCTAGGGGGGGTTCTGCTCTTCCATCAAAAGAGTCATCGGGCATTAGCTTCCAACCCAAACACCTCATCTCAAGTTTCTGAAAGGATGAAAGCAAAAATCGTTCTCTTCCCTCACTTGTGGTTGCTAAACCCAGAAAAATTTAAGGCATTCAAACTAGAAGCACCAATTTCATGCATCCCTCAGATTGAAACTTTACATCCCACTTGCACTCCTCCGAATATGCACCCTCAGCATGGTGCAATTTCAGTGCCTTTTGGAAGCCAGGGAAAACTGATGTTGAGTTGCTTTCAGGACCTTCAATACCACAAAGTTGCATTGTGAATTAGAAATAATTTCACATCAAGAAAGCATCATCAGTGTCAATGGTGGCCTTCATATGCAAGCTCATCCTCTTGAGCTCCAAACATATCCTGTCACTATCCAGATGAGATATGCCCCCTCCTTTAAATAAATGAATTTTATTGCCAATCTCCATCCAACTATTTGCATTCTGTTTCTTGATTCCGTGATGTTTCATTTGATGTCTCACTTTCTTAACGTTCTTCCACATGCCTGCTGCTGCATATATATTAGACAACATGACATAAGCGGAAGAATTCTGTGGGTCAAAGCTGACAATCTTATCAGCAGCCAATTCTGCTATTTCTACATTTGGATAAGCACAACAGGCAGTGAGAATAGCACCCCAGATTGTGGAGTCTTCTTTAATTGGCATCTCCTGAATTAGTTTACAGGCCTTATGCAGTTGACCTGCCCGACTAAAAGTATCAATCAAGCAAGCGTAATGCTCAGTACAAGGAGCTATTCCGTAAAGTTTAATCATTTGGTCGAACAAATTTACACTGTCACCAACCTTCCCAGCATGACCATATGCAGACAATAAGCTCAGAAATGTCATTCCATCTGGCTCAAAGCCTCTGATTTTCATCTCGTTAAAGAACTGCAGGGCTTTTCTATAATTACCATGGTGTGAAAATGCACCAATGATTGTATTCCAAGATACAATGTCCGGACTTCTAATTTGTTCAAATGCTATCTCGGCATCAAGTATGCAGCCACACTTATTGTACATGTTTATTAAAGCATTGCAAACACATACATTTGATTCAAATCCGCTCCTTATAACAACCATATGAGCTAGTTTTCCTTCATGGAGTGATGCAAGACCAGAACATGCAGATAAAACTGAAACAAGGGTCGAATTATCGGGGAACATGCCTATTGCAGTCATTGTAGAGAACAACTTCAAAGCTTCTTCATATATTCCATTTTGTGCATAACCTAAGGTGCAAAGCCAGTTAAAATTTTGAATTAGTTTAAACTGGAACAATTCATGAAAAGCTGTTCCCATCAGAAAAAAGGAACAATCCACCATCTTGAGCAATTGATAAAGATGTGAACTTTGCCCTACAAGGATATATTTTTATACCTCTTAAGTCACTATTAAGTCCCAAAGAACAAAGTTTGGCATAAAATTTTTTATTCCCCAATACTCAGCAAGAGCCAAGACATTGCAATCTTATTACGGGTAAATTTCCTCTATGAGACCATTTAGCCATTGACTCAAATGAAATCGGTTAATTACATGGCTATATATAATCTTCAAAGTAAATTAATTTTTAAGCATGTATACTAGGATAATTAATAAATATGGGGACTTAAAGAGTATTTAGCCAATACTCAGCATGTCAGATAGATCAAGCACACGATACATGAATGTTTTTTTGAAGATTGATCATAATCGATGTATTAGTAACATGTAAATCTAGAGACCTCTTCCTTCATCTACTCTGTTCTAGGTTGAAGTCCTTCAGTCCCACATTTTCTACCTCCCTCGTAAACAGAAATTACTTGAGATCATTCAAAAAAAAGTTTTGTCACATATGATGGGTAAATTACATCCACCAAATAGCTTTTTATCTGTGATTTTTTTGCTAAATGTCAATGCACACACATTATGGAACATCTGACAAGCAATTTAAGCAAATCAAATGAACGTAATGGCTGCGAGGCATGATCTAGCTTACCGGTGATCATCACATTCCATGAAGGGAGATCTTGACGTGGAAGCTTTTCAAATAAATTTCTGGCATCTTGCATCTTCCCCTCCATACAATATCCCATAATCATGGCCGTCATTGCAAATACATTCTTATCTGGCATGGATTTGAACAACTCTCTAGCCTCACCAAACCTCCCATTCTCCACATACCCACTAATCATCACAGTCCAAGAAACCGCATTTTTTACAGGCATGCTATCAAACAATTCGCTTCCCTTATCAACCTCTCCCATCATCAAGTACCCATCAATCATCGCGGTATATGAAACCACATTTCTCAACGGCATCTCTTTAAAAAGCACGCTTGCTTCATCAACACGCCCATGCTTAACCAAACCCGATATCATTGCATTCCAAGATGCAGTATTTCTAATCGGCATAGCTCTAAAAAACTCAAAAGCCTCGTCAAGTCTACCATGATGCAAGCACCCCGCAATGATGGAGTTCCAGGAAACAACATTACGATCAGGCATTGAAGAAAAGATCCTAAGGGATTCGTCCAAACACCCATTTTGCCAATACCCTGTAACGACTGCATTCCAGGATATGGCATCTCTTTTGGGCATTTCATCAAACAGTTTTCGTGCATCTTGGATTTTCCCAGCTCTGAACAGTGAAGATATTTTTATGTTCCAGTCGCGTATGGAGTTAGCAGAGAAATGGATAAGTAGGGAGTGGTTTAGTAGTGCTTGGGTTTTTCTGTTGTTGGAGAAAGAGACTTGAAGATGATATGGTCTGAGACAAGAACGTTGGAGACGGCAGAGAAGCATAAGGCTTCCTAGTACTCGTGAGATACAAACCGGTTTCCCTTTCAAAATCCTAAAAGCTCCATGTACTCTATTAATTAATTAATTTCAAATTATATTGTAAAAATGCTACTCACATTTGAGCACTCAAAAATATTAGGGGTAAGAAGGCTTTTATGGTCTGTCGATGCGATTATTCACTTAACTATATAATTGTTAAAATAAATATAATAATATTAATTATTATAATAATTTAATTACAATTAAGTATGATGTGAACCGTTGCATAATGATAAAATAATAAAATTTTTCTAACAGGTAATAAGAAAGCTTTGGATATTATCCACAATCACCCTAATTATATGGGCAAAAGGAGATTAATATTGATTTTTTTTTTAAATTACAAAAACGCCTCGAACATAAAAATAATCCTGAAAATAGGCAAATTAACCTCGTTTTTTTTAAGAGGAGATTAAAAATGAGCAATCCTGTCTCTTCAAGAGACGAGATCATTGTATTTTGTACCGATCTCATCTCTTGAAAAGACAAGATTAAATTTATCATCTTCAACCTCATTTATTCATGAGACAAGATCAGAGTAAACTATACTAACCTTGTCTCTTGAAGTGACGAGGTTGGCCGCTTATGATCTCGTCTCTTCAAGAGACAAGGTTGACTTGCCATTTCTAGGATTATTTTTTCTGGTGGATTTGTGTAATTTTTTTTTGAAAAAATGGTTATTTTTTTCTTTAATCTAATTATATAGGCAAAATTTTGACTTTTTATATTATATTTAATTTATTAAATTAGGATTAATAGTCTATATATATTACTATAAAATAATTAATCTCTTATTTAATTTGTAAAAAATTCTACCATAAAAACATTTAAATATATAAAAAATCTATATTTTTTCCATTCATATAATGGGATAAAAATTGGAAGCTCCTACCATACAGAAGCTTAAACGATGATTTGGATGTTTCAAAATAACCACAAACTCATTACATCAATTAGTTACATAAACAAATCTACAATACAAATAAATTAAAATATTTAATAATTGAAACCCTATTCTATGTAGTAAGAAATAGTCTTGTAAGCCTTCAGGATATCCATATAATGTAATAGTAGGGTGGAAATATCCTCTTTGTTGTCTTAAATTCTACTTCCTTTTTTTTTTTTTTTTTAATTCTTCATTTTACATAAAAAAACTATTTATTTCCAAAAAAAAAAGTCGTACCTTACTAATTCATGATCTCTACACTTTTTCAACCAACTCTTTTGACTAGCTCACTAATATAATCATACGCAAAGAGTATACAACTTAAATAATATATGTCATAAATATATTTTTTTTATTAAAAATAATTTAACTAATAAATAAATCTTAATATATTTATCTTTTTAAACATGTATGATGTAAATGCACTTCAACTATTACTCGGTTCAATGCCAATGCTTCATTGTTGTTGAAAACCTGATCACATAATCCCTTGATTGAGTTGAATATGTTTTGGTCTGATTCCATTTAATTTGCTTGATGTACTAATTGTTGTAAGCCATAAGAGATATTACTCTTTGGCATGATTACACATATCAAAGAGCTTTGTATGGAAACATTGTATATAGGAAAATAATTCCTAAAATATGGTATATAAAAAAGATATCTATATATTATGTGTCAAAGCTAAAAAGCGTGGTTGAAGATACATCTTTGATCATCGTAAAGAAGCCAAGATTGATGCCACATCCTTTTTCATTTATTTATTTTTAAATATGAGGGGACACGACTAATAATCATGCCCTCTGTATAGCATATAGAGGCTGCAGCTACCGTCCGTACGTTCATTACTTATATAAAAAGATTAATTCATGCCGAGGTTCATTTGCTTTCTTTGTTTCTCTCTCAAGTCAAACACATTCTCTCTCTATCTATCTCTCTCTCTCTCTCTCTCTAGCACATATGTCTGTCTTAGATTAAACAAATTTGGTGGTTTTTGTCAATAGTTTTTCATGTTAATGTGTTGTATACAAGTAATTGTAGTATGTGTGTGGTTGCATCATCACACATTTGATGGTTGGAGTTTTTTTTTTTTTTTTTTAATTCATATGCACCAAGTGTTCAATAAAATACGAAGTAGAAAGTGAGGAAAATTATGCAAAGTTGCAGTAATCTGTATGAAAGAGTAGGAAAACTTGGGAAACTTTAGGAAAATATAAGAAAGTGTATCACATTTGATGTTATATTTTAGATCTTGTTATTATTTAATGGTAAAGTATTGACACCATAGGTCTATAATGGCATATTTGGTTTGCTTCATAGTGTATGCCCATAGAATGATGGAATGCATGAGCTGGAGGATGATAAGTCCCATTAAAGAATTTACAAATGGCTATTAATATCAGTTATCGACAATTTGTAAGCAAGATATGCGTAAGTATTGTGGTGGATCCAAATATTGGAGGCATTGAAATAATACACAAACACACCTTTGCCACATAATATACGAATATCTTTTTTCGTATATTATATTTTAATTATTTTCCTAAAATATGACATTTCTGTAAAAACCCTATATCAAATGAAAACAAATAAACTTTTGATCCATTGTGTGTGTTTTATGCTTTATTCTTTCCTCTTATCTACTGCAATAGTAAAAGATATAGTTGAGGTCTATTCTTATTGAGTTAATATTAAACTATGAAGATAAGGTTTGGTTTCACCATATGAATCATATTGTAAATATATCCTCAAATCAAATTGTGGAGAAAATCACATTTTAATTATCTTTAATTCACTATTTGATTATCACCCTTAATACTTGTTGTAGATGCTATGATCAAATTACAATAGTTACACATGTGTTATATGTGTCTCATGCAGGGACAAACCTACTAAGGAGCTTTGGTACCCTGGAGAATTTTATTTATGGTGTTAATGGTATAATGAAACAAATAATTATAGAATAAATCAAATATTAAATGCTTTAGTTTTACTTAATGAGTAGTTGTGTAGTGGTGAGGGCTTGTTTTTTACATCTTTGACATAATTAGATCAAATCCTTGTGACTCCATTCTGCTTGTGTCTCATATTGAGAGACATTTACTTAATTTTTATATTTTTTCATTCTTGTCCATGTCTATAGGTTTTATTTATTTTACGTTGTTACTTCTAGTTTTTAATAGGTATAGATGTGGATGCTTTTTTATAAAATTAATTAATAATTCATTAGAATAAAAAAGGAAATATTATCTAAATAATTTATTGTAATATATATTACTTGTATTTTGCTAGATAATATTAAATATTATGGATCGATTTATGAGAGGCTAAGGGGCCTTAATCCTCGAAAATTTTTTTAGTATTGAATTAGTTGGTATTTTAATATGTTAATTATCTTTTTTATTAAAAAAATATAATTTTTAAACTATCACAAAAGAAATATCTCAGACATTATTAAAATGGTATGTCAAACACTTTATTATATTAATTTTTTAAATGTTTACAAGTTTCCCATAATTTTTATCTCATGTATAATGTATTTCGTAATATTTCAAATCTTACTTTTACATTTTTAATAAGAGCAACATTACTGGTGTGGAAAATAACACAAAAAAGGTTCAAAGTGTAATGGCAAACTCATCATGACTTGATTGTATATCATATAAATACAACCATGCGTAGAAATGTAAAGGGGACGAATCATTTGGATGATCAATTTGGAGGAGGATTTAGTCCTGCATTAATTTTCCCTTCACTAAAAGAAATGTCATAAAATTTAGATAATTGTCATAAACTTTCTTATACAAATAATGAATCCCTTCTTATGGCATCTAATAAAATATACTTTCTACATAGTATTCTAGTAAGTTTCTAAACATCAATGGAAAAAATTAATACTTTTGCAACTAGGAATTTAGTAATTATTTTTCATGAGTTATGCTTTCACTCTTTTTTTTTCCCCATCATTTTATTACATTTCAAAAAAATAAATCAATAAATAATATATCATGATATATAATATAACTATAAAAAGAAATAACTTTATAATACAGATGATTCCAACATGGACTGAAAAGAGAGAAAACTCGTCCCCCTAACATAACAATCGTGCGTCTGTCTTTGGTGTCAAGTTAAATATGATATTAGAGGAGTGTCATGGCAATAATACATAAAAATGAATTAAGAAGTGAGGATAGGGAGAGATAAATGGTAGTCTTTTATGGAGCTTAAAAGTACATGTAATAGGTGAATAAGCTACATAGCATCAACTATACAATCCATGAGGGGAGGCAACATGTTTTTCACTCTAAGCTTTGTTTAATCATTTGAGATAGTGATATGATAACATAATAACGTGTGTTTAAACTTCTAAATTATTTCATATAAAGCTAAGCTCTTGAGTATGGTAAGTGTATGAGTTTGGTTGTAAAGGCCATGCATGTTGCATGAGGATCACACTACACGTTCCCAAGAGAAGTGATATGTAATAACCTGTAAGGGATGACTAAGAGTAAGAAGATAGGGAAGAAGAGTTGGTGATCTCAATTGAATCAAATGCATAAGTGATTAATGAAAGAGTTGTGAAATGTCAAAATTCAATAAACTTGAATTGAGATAGAAATTTGGTAGCTTGACGATATTTGCTTGTAATTTTTTATCAATCCTTAATGAAGAGGAGTTAAAAAGTATTTATAAAGCTTGATTATCAATGTTATGCACTGGATTGCATAGACATTTGATTGGCAAGTTGAGCCCCTTTCAGTAATGGATCTCAAAGTGGACTTCCTTGCGTACTTATGTCCATTAACTATTTTGTGGTATATGAATAACGAGGCTTATCGAGAGAGGTTAGATGGAATGAGGCATATTAGTTTTGAAGGGCCCTACTCTAAATCTATTATATTAAGTCTCCTTTAAACATTCTAAAATAATTGAGCTTGCTTGATTCTCTATGTGACGTCTTAACTTAAAGAATCAAATCTAATTAATTATTCAGCTTAAAATTTAAAATTAGATTTAGTCCCTCCATAAAAATTTATAGAGTTTGACCATTGTCAATATTCATTAGATCATTGATAAGTCTATTGTACTCCATTCTATTCATAGGAGTTTAGGCTTAAATTAATGTATTTTTGGATAAATTCCTATGAATCTCGTTCTTTTAATATTTAATGTTATTTTTCAACTGCTAGAATCAAAAGAAGAAGAACTAAAGTGTTTGGAATCAGATTTGGAGTAAAACAACATCAAAACTTAAAGACGGATTCCATTAAGCCCTGCAAAAGCACTTTGTCGAAGCCTAAATGTTAAGACAAAGTAAAGGCAATTGGTCTGTCATACCCTAGATCGAGTCCTCGACATGACCATCGACAAATGATTTAAGGAGATCGAGCTCTGGAAGTAAAGAACAGCTTCGGTTGCTCCACACTATCAAGGCTTAAACTTGACCCGTGACAAATGTTGGATGAAGAACAGACTTTTGCTTAAAAGAATAAGAAGTTAAGTCGCGCTTGAAGTTTCAAGCCCTCAATGTCCTCAATTTACTCTTTGATAAAAAGATGGAAAAAAGAAAAAAAAAAAAAAAAACTTATGCATTTTGGCAGAATGCCTTAGCTTAGGTCGAGCCCTAACCTTTATGTAGCATGAGTGCTCGACTTACCACGCGACAAGTATTTTTATGAGTGGCTTTTTAGGCGTGCACAAGTTCGATAAAGAATGAATTCATATATAAAAAATATGCTACGTCAACAATAAAACGTCATGCTTTATGTGCCTCTAGCTATAAATAAGCTTACACGGGCTTTGTATAATATATGTGGCATATGTAACAAAATTCCTAACATAGTATAAAAAGAGAATTTGAGGCAAAAGAATTAGTTTCTTCTTGTTTTAGAAATCTTGTCTTTTTTTTTTTTTTTTTTTTTTTTTTTTTTTTTTTTTTTTTTTCTGGGTAAAATCAATTTAATCATTATTTAATTTTTGCAAGAATCTTTTATTAATTATAATATTCTTCATTAATTCCATAGTATTTCTTTAGAATTCATTCTTAATTCCTAAATCTGTGGAGAAATTATCTCCTACAGCTTAGGGTTTATAAATCTAAATCCTGATTCATGTGATTTCAAATGCACTTTCAATTAAGGGTCTATTTGGTTCGTCGTTTTGGCATCATTTTGGTTCTAAACAGATACTGAATCGATATAGATATGATACCAATGAAAAACCGACAGTTTTACTCGTAAACTGACTAAACTGAACCAATAATAAATCGATACTTATAAAAATTTGATAATCCAAATAGGTAAATATTGGCTGGGTATTTGTAATTATTACCTTGATTTTGTTTTCGTAGGTCTAAATGCGTGGTGCACCTTTTAGATTCATGTTTAATTTCAATTAAATAGGTTGAGAGGTCATTCTTTTGAATAGATATGCGGCTACTAATGGAGTTGATCCTAAACACCTTGAGAGAGGAATGGTGAAAACTTTTTGTCGTTTGTTTTGAAATTCATTAGATGGGTTTTAAAAACAAAGGATTCTTGATCTTTATGCGGGTTTTAGTACCGTCGATAACTTAGGAAGAGATTTTGGTGGTTTGGTTTGGACCTAAAGCTACTGATCTTGAGAGAGGCTTTAGCTTACACTAGTGAATCTAACATCACAAATACACTAGTATACAAATGTTTCTCTAAGTTTGTAAAGAAATCACATGATAAGGATTTGATGAAGCAATCCTTAGGCTATCATCTTGCATTTTTACAAACCCATCTTTAAATTTTCCCTGAAACGTTTGTGTATATTCATTAACATAACATAACTTCTATTTTCGTTATGATTTTTAAATTTTTTTTGGCTAGATAATAGATAAAATAGAGTAAGATAGTGATAAAGCCCACGGCCCACACACGACCTCAACAGTCCAATCCTAATAACTGAGCCCACCGGAAAATGCAATGTAAATCCGAATCGGTGCCCTAACCTCTAAACTCTATCAGCAACACTTCTACTTAGTTAAGTTCCGCTCCCTTTTGTTTCTCTACTTAGATTTTTTAGAAAGATTAGGGTTTGCTTTTACTGTGTATTACGTTTTTCTATTGATTTCTAACTGTTTGTTGTTTTGTGTTCTTGATTCGTGGAAGGAAGATGGCAGATTGTGGATGAGTAAAGGGTTTCTGGAGTTCGCGCTCAGTAGCTCCTGATGGTACCTTTTGATTAAAATCTGGTTATTTTTATTTTTTTTTTCTCCGTTCTATTTATACACAGTTGTGTATAGAAGTTGTTACAATTGCATGCTGTTTCAGCTGTCCTATTCTGTTACAGATACTACACTTGCTAACTATTTTGTGATCTATTACAATGATGCTATACTTGACTCCTCTTGTACTTTAAGGTACATAGTCCTGTAAATATGCTGGCTGCTTTATTACGTACATGAGTCATAACATGTTCCTCCTCTCTGGAAAAAATCACCTTGTCCTCAAGGTGATAATCTGGAAAGTCCCTTGTAAAATCATGAGATCTACCCAAGAGGCATCCTCAGGGAAGAGACTCCCAACTGAACCAACAGTTGTTTAAAAACGTGCCTTGTCTGTGAAGCACTCGTGAATCCAATATTACTAAGGGTTTGACAATTGGATAATTGTCATAAGAGTCCCTGGTAACGGAACCACAGTAGTAGTAATACCCTTGGCTTCCTTCAACAAAGAAACATGATGAAAACAGGATGTATTTTTGATGTTTCGGGAAGAAGTAATTCATAGGCCACAGAACCAATACGACTTTTAATTTGAAATGGCCCAAAGTATCTGCGTGAAAGCTTAAATGAAAGCCTATAGGCAAGAGAGGTTTGCCTATATGGTTGAAGCTTCACATACACCCAGTCTCCCACTGCAAATGCTCGATCTGTCCTGTGCTTATCTGCTAATTGTTTCATGCGTAACTGAGCATGACTCAAATTTGATTTTAACAATCTCAATAAATCATCTCTAGTTTTCAACTCCTGATCAACCGCATCCACATGTGTTTGCCCTTGAACATACTTAGAAATGGTTGGAGGAAGTCTGCCATATAACACCTGAAATGGTGTTAAATGAGTACTTGTATGATAACTGGTATTGAAACAGTACTCTGCCCAAGAAAGAATTTGGGCCACTCCTTAGGATAATCCATAACATAAGCCCTTAGATACTGCTCCAAGCATCTGTTCATCACTTCGGTTTGACCATCCGTTTGAGGATGGTAAGCTGAACTCATCTTCAAAGTGGTACCACTGAGCTTAAACAGCTCACTCCAAAATTTGCTCATGAATACCTTGTCCCTATCTGACACAATCGATTTGGGAATGCCATGTAATTTGACTACTGTATCCACAAATAATCTAGCTACAGAAGTAGCAGTATAATGAGCTGTGAGACTCCCAAAATGAGTATACTTGGATAAGCGATCCACTACTACCATAATAACAGAATAACTGTTTGACAGTGGTAGTCCTGTAATGAAATCCAAAGAAATATCCTCAAACACTTCATCAGGAATTGGAAGTGGTTGCAATAACCCAGCTGGGGATGTGTTCAAATGCTTAATCTGTTGACACACATGGCAACACTTCACAAATTGTTCCACATCCCTCTTCATATGAGGCCAAAAGAAAGATTCTGAAAGTCGCTTAAAAGTTTTCAAAATTCCTAAATGACCCCCTGTATGAGCCGAATGAAATTCTAATATCAAGAATTGATAATAGAAGAATGAGGAGGGATAAAAATTTTGACCCTAAAAACAACAAATCATTGTTGGCTTTTAAAGGCCAAGGTAAAGAGACTCCAGCTACACAATCTTCAAACAACTTCTGCCACTCCTTATTCATCTTGAACTCTGTCTTAAGTAGTGTGACAAAGTCAAAGGATGGTAGAGAAATAGAATTCAACTGGGGTAAAGAAACAAATTGGCGAGATAAAGCATCTGCCACAACATTTTCAGACCCTGGTTTGTAGACAATTTCATAATCATAACCCAAAAGCTTCACCAAATACTGTTGCTGTTCAGGTGTTTGAATAGTTTGAGAAAGAATTTCCTTCAAACTTTTCTGATCTGTCCGAATAATGAAATGTCGACCCAACAAGTAATGTCTCCATTTTTTAACCGCCTCTACCAAAGCAACCATTTCACGCACATAAGTACTAGCTTTCTGTAATCTCAAAGAAAATTTCTTACTAAAAAATGCAATGGGATGATTTCCCTGATGCAAACAGCCCCCATGCCCATACCTGAGGCATCTGTATCAACAATAAAATTCTGTGAAAAATCTGGTAAGGCCAAAACTGGAGTGGTCATCAGAGCTTTTTTAGCTTCTCAAAAGCGAAGTAGCCAAAGGAGTCCACACAAAAGCATCTTTCTTGAGAAGATTCGTTAGTGGTGCAGCAATAGTAGCATAATGTTGCACAAAACGCCTATAATATCCTGTGAGTCCCAAAAATCCTCTCAAGTGGGTAGGATTACTTGGCATAGGCCAATCCTGAATGGCTTGAACCTTTGCTGGATCAGGAGTAACTCCTGAAGCAGAAACCACATGTCCCAAATAATCCACAGTAGTATGGCCAAAAAGGCATTTACTACGCGCTTCAAATAAAATTCATGTTCCTTGAGGCATGATAGAGTAATCTCCAAATGATTTAAATGATCAGAAAGAGATCGGCTATAAATGAGAATATCATCAAAAAAAACAATGATGAATTTTCTCAGATAAGGCCGAAAAATAGTATTCATAACAGACTGAAATGTAGAAGGAGCATTAGATAAGCCAAATGGCATAACCAAGAATTCATAATGTCCTTCGTGGGTTCGAAAAGCTGTCTTATGAATATCATCAGGATACATACGTATCTGATGATAACCTGCTCGCAAATCCAATTTGGAAAATATAGTGGCTCCATAAAGTTCATCTAAAAGCTCATCAATAGTAGGAATGGGAAACTTATCCCACACAGTGGCTTGATTCAAGCTCTGTAATCCACACAAAATCTCCATGAACCATCTTTCTTTTCACCAATAAAACCGGTGAAGAAAAAGGGCTGGTACTTGGCCTTATGATACCCGAAGTCAACATTTCCTGAACCAACTTTTCCATCTCTTCTTTCTGATAATAAGGATAACGATAGGGTCTGACATTTATGGGCTGTGATTCATTCTTCAAATGGATATGATGTTGAACATCACGTAAGGAGGCAATGATGATGGAGTCTCAAAAATACTGGGAAATCTGCCCAATAGTTCTCAACCGAACTATTGCAGGTGGTATCAATCAGTGAACTATCCGTCTGAGCCACCAAACTAAACAAACCAGCAATTTGATCAGATTTGATCAATTTATTTAATTGAGGAGACTCTATCCGTTGGGCAAAACAGATGAAATACCATGTAAACAAACGTGATGTCCATCCAAAAAAAAATCCATAGTAAGATGAGCATAGTTCATAGTAACAGGCCCTAAAGTTTGAAGCCACTGTATTCCTAATACCAAGTCTGCCCCCTGTATAGGAAGAACATACAAATCAACATTCAGCTGTAGTCTCCCAAAATTAATGGTACTTTCTCACAAAAGCCTGTACAACTCATGTATTCCCCATTACCAATCATCACTCTAAAAGTAGGAGTAGCTAAGATAGGTAAATGTAACTGTCTGGCCACATGTTCCTGTATAAAATTGTGAGTGCTCCCAGAGTCTATTAAATAGAAACCGACTGTCCCCCAATACACCCTTCAAGTCTCAAAGTTCTAAGAGCTTGTGTGCCTGACAAAGCATGATAACTGATCTCATAGGATTGTCCAAAGAATCCTGAGATATCGAATCTAATGAGACTGGATCACTAGTATCATCCTCAGTTGGAAGTATCAACATAAGAAATTTGCTTTACAAATATGGTCTTTATTAAATTTTTCATCACAATTAAAACAAAGACCCTTCTCTCGTCGAACAGCCATCTCAGCAGGAGATAGTCTTTTAAAAGGTAAAGGTTTTTTTGAATATGTATTTGGAGTAGTGGAAGAAGATGAAGAAAAAGTAGGTTTAGGAGTAAAAGGTTTAGTTTTAAAGGATGTAGGAGGTGTATAAGTGGAAGAAATACCAGGTTTAGAAAAAGATGAACTATGTGGAAGAGATGTAGAAGATGAAACAGTATATGGTAAAGTGTGTGTAAACTTGGATTCAAAAAGCTTAGCTAAACTCATTGCTTGAATTAAACCAGTAGGTTGACTAGCTAAGACCTCCTGCTGAAGTATAGGTTTAAGACCTGAACAAAACAGCTCATGAGAAAACTCTCAGATAATCCAGTCACATGATTAGATAATGATTCAAACGCATGTTGATACTCAAAAACAGTTCCAGTTTGAACCAACTTAGACAATCTTCCCTGTGGATCCTCGTATAGAGAAGGACCGAAACGATGTTCCATAGCCTTCAAAAATACAGGCCAAGTAGAAATTAAACCACTCCGAAACAACCATTGATACCAATCTGCAGCATCATCTTCCATTGCAAAAGATGCTATCTTTAATCTTTCAGAATCAGGAACATTATGTAAATCAAAAAATTGATTGGCTTTAAAAATCCAAGACATTGGATTGTTCCCGAAAATTTAGGCAATTCCAACTTCATATTCTTGAGGAAAGAATATTGAGATTCCTCTTGAGTCGAATGTCCCTCAGGAGAAAATGATGAGTTAACATGTGAATTAGAATTCGAATTAACCTGATTCTCCATTTGCAATTTAACAAATTGCAAAACCTGACTCATATCAGATAATAATCTATCTGTTTTAGATTCAAGAGATAGGATCTTACTTTCATGCGACTGTAGATCCTCCTTCAATTGAGACCAACTGCGAGTACCATCAGCCATTGCCACAATGATGAAAACTCAATGAAAGCACCAATGATAAAGCCCACGGCCCACACACGACCTCAACAGTCCAATCCTAATAACTGAGCCCAACCGGAAAATGCAATGTAAATTCCGAATCGGTGCCCTAACCTCTAAACTCTATCAGCAACACTTCTACTTCGTAAGTTCCGCTCCCTTTTGTTTCTCTCTACTTAGATCCTTTTTAGAAAATTAGGGTTTGCTTCTTACTGTGTATTACGTTTTCTAATTGATTTCTAACTGTTTGTTGTTTTGTGTTCTTGATTCGTGGAAGGAAAAGATGGCAGATTGTGGATGAGTAAAGGGTTTCTGGAGTTCGAGCCTCCAGTAGCTCCTGATGGTACCTTTTGATTAAAATCTGGTTGTTTTTTATTTTTTTTCTCCGTTCTATTTATACACAGTTGTGTATAGAAGTTGTTACAATTGCATGCTGTTTTCCTGCTGTCCTATTCTGTTACAGATACTACACTTGCTAACTATTTGTGATCTATTACACATGATGCTATACTTGACTCCTCTTGTACTTTAAGGTACATAGTCCTGTAAATATGCTGGCTGCTTTCTATTACGTACATGAGTCATAACAGATAGATGATACCGACCCCTTAAGATTTGACTTAATATTTTTTATGCTACTTCGTAGGTGCCGCTTGTCTTAAATCGGTAGTTGCTATTCGAAGTTGAACAAAACCTATTAGTTTTACAAATTTTCGAGAACTTCAACTTCGCGATCTTTTAAAATGATTTTAAATGCCTATACCAACCAACCATGTAGATCATCAATGGCTAAGATGATCTTTCCATTAGTGGATTATTTCATGGGTTTTGCTTGTGTTCATGCTCATGCACATGAAGAACCTCCTTAAGTGCATAAGTTTTCTTAAGAAAGCTTGGCATTACCAATTGAACTCTTTGATAAAATGCACATGTGATAGTTAAGGCATTTGTGAAGCTATAAAACCTCCTTAGACCTAATAAAACTAAGATGAGAATGAAATTTGGCAACATAATGACATATGTTAAGAATTTGTGGTTGATCTAATGAAGAGGAACTAAGGAATTTATAGAGCTCATGCATTGATGTCTTTGGTCTGATTGTGTAGATAATTGATGATTTATATGAGCTCCTTTTATTAATGGATCTCAAGTAAGGTTCCCTGTAGACTTTGAAGGGCTATCTTGTCTTGTACGAGCCTTATTGGAGAAGTTGCATTGAAATTGGACGGATTGATTATCAAAAGCCTTACTTTAAGTTGATGATGCCAACTCTGCCTTAATTATCTAAATATAATTAGATTTGACATTTTAGGGCCTGTTACCTTAGCTCAAGAGACTAATCTGATCCATAGAGCCAAATTCATATAATCATTGGACTTTTAAAGTCTAAAGTCAAATTAACCCTTTGTGAGTATTTTTACGATTGATAATATTCGTGTTTGGTTGCATAAATAGTCAACAATTAGACAATCTTCCGATTGATGGATTATTTTATGGTGCCATGTGCATGAAGGTCTCTTTTTAAATGCATGAATTTTTCTAAGAAAGTTTAGTTTTATGAACTCCTTAGTCCATATCATTAACCCATTTAGATAAGCCAAATAAATAATAAATTAGTCCTGTATATTAATCTAATAATTTTAGCCTTCTCTATTTGTAACTGCAATTATATGCATAGCCATAATAAACAAACCCTTTATTAGGCTTAGCACACGATCCAATTTATATGCATAGCAAATATATCAATAAGAATGACATGCTTTTATAATAACCGATTTCTTAACTTATATCGAAGAAAAGGTCACTAACCTCAATCGATGGCTAGGGATGTAATTGTGTTGGTCGTTATAGAGTTTCCGACCTACCCGATTTATTAAATCTTATTGGGCTTTAAGGTCGGGTTTGAATATATAATAAAATCCTATAGGATTATAGGTTTGGGTTTGGATCATATAACAAACCCGATGAATACCCGATAACCTAGTGTTATAATTTAAAATAAATAAAAACACTACTAAAGGAGCAAGAAGAGGAAATGAGATATGAAGGAGCTACCACTTTTTTATCTCTTAATGATTTTTTTTTTCTTTTATATCTACTAGACTAGTTATGAATTTTATAACTTTTTATTAATTTTATTCAAATCATGTTTGCTATGGAGATTGATTTTATTTGCTATCTGTTATATTTAGTCATAATAGGAAATTTAATTTAACCATGTCTTTAAGATAATATACAGTGACAAAGTAATATATTTATGTGTTTAAATATATTGTATAATGAATGTGGTCTACAACATTTTTGATCAATTCCACATACATCATTTTCATTTTTGAACGTATAAAAAACTTGTGTCTTTTCTTAAATTTATTATTAAAGTTTGAAAATAAGTTGAAAAAAAAAAGGGTTATAGGGTTATAAAGTCGCGTTTCAAGTTCTAAATCAAACTATGTAGGGTAGGTTTGAATATAATATCAAAATCTTATAGAGTTATATAGCCAGATTTCAAATTTATATAATCCATTCTAAATCCAAAAATCTTATAAGGTTATAAAGTTGTGTTTTGGGTTCTAAATCAAACCATGTAAAATAGTTTTGGATATAATATAAAAACCTTATAGGATTCTTAGGTCGGATTTCGAATTTATATAATCCGTTCGAAATCCGACCTAATTACGTCTCCATGGTGGCTCTGATTATACCTCCATTAATCGCGTAAATGCTCTTCAAGGAAAAAAGAAAAACAAAACATAGCCATCATTGAATGTTTATTATACATGATTAGATCTAATTTGTTTCACTATATGTACCGTTCATGTTTTCTTAATTCTATTCTAACTAGTGCCGCCATTTAAAAAGAATGTTTAACTTGTATGTTACTTTTTATTTTTTATGGGTATCTATAATAATATTTAAAATATATAATTTAAAAAAATTCTATTACTTACACCAGTTATACGCCAACCGTAAAAGTAAATTAATTATTTTAATTAATTTCTATATCTATATTTTAAATTATGATTTTCGTAAAGTGTAGCTTTTAATTAGATAGAAATAAAACACTATGTTCATTGCCTATTTGTTTTATCATATTTTGATAATTTTGGTATTATATTTTTATTATTTTTAAATAAATTTTTATTAATAATTTAATACCAATAAAAAACTGATAATCTTATTTAGAAACTGATCATATAAATATAATATAAATAAATTATAAATATAAATTAGATACATATGTGATATATATATATATATTATATATCCACCATTCAAACAGTACCATAGGGAATTTCCAAAACAAGACGTTGCAATAGCCGACCCTAAAGTATTTCTTGATCCTTAACAAAACACGATTCTTATCGTCATAAAATTAAACCTGAGTTTGCGTGTTTAATTATACAATTAAACCGACAATCCGTACCCTTTCCTACTAATAAATCTGAACCGTTCAGGTAATTATTAGAAAACACAGATTACATGCTTTTAACCGTTGGATAAACTAGGAAATAAATAGTAATTCTATAACTGCTAACTCTTTTATCTCTCCTATCAGCTATAAATACTTAATGGATGTGTCTGTAATTTGAAAATCTGCATTGGTTCTTTTTTGCATTTACAAGAGGGAGAGAGAAAAAGGTACATTTGTTTTCTCCCTTTTCTTCTTCTTCCACCTTTTCCTCCATTTTTTTCTTAATAATTTGTCTTCTGAATCATTTAAAACTGTTCTTGTGGATGTTTACTTGTTTAGAATGTGGTGTGTGAAGACATAATTTGAGTGGTAATTGATTATACTTCTTGATTCTGTTTCTTTGCTGATTTGTAATTTGTAATTTGTATTTTTTCCCTCTTGTTTTTCTTGTAATTTTTAGATGAAAATAGGGATTTGATGATTTTGCTTCTATGGAATTAGGGTTTCTGCTGTTAAAAGATTAGCGGACATAGAGCGATTCTGTATCGTGTTATTTAGCTTTTGGCTTGAGTAAATATCTATGTTTCTTTGCTGTTTTGAAATATGGAATTCAAGTTGTGATTTATTTTTTGAGTCAAATTCATGATTTTGATGAATTTGGTTCGTTGGAATTAGGGTTTTATGGGTAAAGTTTAGGAAACAAATTAGTTCTTCGTGTAACTAGATATGGAGTATTGTTCAACTTTTCTGGTTGTAAATTAGGGTTTCTGTAGATTAAACATGATTGGTGCTGCAGATGTGCTGTGCTTGTATGTCTGTGTTCTTAAACTTATCAATTTTTCCTAAAATTTATGTTTAGATGGCGCGTACAAAGCAAACTGCTCGAAAATCAACAGGAGGAAAGGCTCCCAGGAAGCAGCTTGCTACCAAGGTATGTGCTTTGGTTATCATTACAATTGGTCTTGTATTGGATATCTGAAGAGGTCCATGTGGTGCGTTGCTGAGATAATCTGACATTGAATGACTGTATTTTATTTCACAGGCTGCACGTAAGTCTGCCCCAACAACTGGTGGAGTGAAAAAGCCTCATCGTTATCGTCCTGGAACTGTTGCCCTTCGGTGAGCGTGTGTTTTTAGATTCCTGTTATACTATGATTGTTTTCTATTTGTTGATCTTTATTCTGATTAATGTGGTGTTTGTGCTTGCAGTGAAATTCGTAAATACCAGAAGAGTACTGAGCTCCTGATCAGAAAACTCCCATTCCAGAGGCTTGTTCGTGAAATTGCACAGGATTTCAAGGTATGGCGATGATGGAAATCAATCTGCCTATCTGGTGTCTTAGAATATCTAATAAGAATGGATGGAGCTAATGATCCTCATGTGATTTTGTTGCAGACTGATCTTCGTTTCCAGAGCCATGCAGTCCTTGCTTTGCAGGAAGCAGCAGAGGCTTATCTCGTTGGTTTGTTTGAGGACACCAACCTCTGTGCCATTCATGCGAAGCGTGTCACCATAATGCCCAAGGATATCCAGCTTGCTAGGAGAATCCGTGGGGAGCGTGCTTAAGCTGCTGTTCCTGGATTGATTTTAGGCCTGTCTTACAGAATTTACTTTTGTTTTGGGAAACAATCAATTGATATTTAGATATTACTGATAGATAAAAGCATGGTTGGTGAATGTTAGGCTTGAACCACATAGTTTTTACAGTAATTTGACTCTGTGCTGCTGCTCTCTTAACCTAGGTGACAATGGCTATGCTTATGCTGCCTATTTGTATTTGCTCGTATTTGTCGTCTCACTTTAGTTGATTGGTATATTGTAGGTTTTTTGGGTACTGATAAGGTGCTAGTTGTGTTCTATTTTCTTTGTATTGGTCTAGTTTTTCTTGAAAATAAGATACAGACAGGACATAGGGAAGAATAATGTGTATACAAATACAAGCCTTTTTTCCATCTGGAAACTTTTCCGAACCGATGCAAACGTAATGGCAGTTTAAGACATGAATACTAAAGAATCAAGGGTGCTAGGTGTGCGCGCGTCAGCATGCTAGCAAGCAATTTGGTTTTTGTTCCGGATATTAGTTGTTTTTAGAGGGCCGATTGTTGCTTTGCTGATCTTGTCGGCTGTCCTAAACAACCAAAAGAAGGCCAATGAAGGGGAAGTCTGTTAAGCCACAACGTAGAGAGCTCGACTAGGGCCTTGACTTTTTCCAGGTCTCTTGGCCTTTTCTAATCACGCTGCTAAGAGGGTGTCACAAATTTTGTCAGCCCATGGTCCGTTAAGTGGAAGAGGCTTGTGATCGTAGGAACTAGGAACCATATAAATTGTTCAAAGGTTGTGGATGTGGTATATGTAACTTGGCTTTTAGGGACGGTAGCACTGATTCTTTTAGTGACATATAGCTCTAGATGCCTCCACTAAATCAACATTAACTTCCTTCCCATTTGGTAGGGCTGCAAGTACTATCGATATACTTAGGCTCATTGTCCTTTTTGACGCTGGTGAAGACTGCCATTCTTGATTGCTGCAAATCTTGATTATCTATAGCATCACATGGAGATCGAGTTAGCTCAAAATTTTTTCTTTTACTTGCTTTGCTTCCATTATTTTTGACTCATTTCATAAAGTTAAATGGAAAGGATTATCCTGTAACAGGATATAATGCGTAAGCTCCATTTTTCAAAACCTTTTATTAGTATTATCTGTTTTTAGGCTTTCCTCAAAGGTGTGTCGTATTTGGGGAGGTTTGTGACAATTAATTTATCGTTCCAGCAAAAATGAATCTTGAAAATATACTATGATCGAGTGCGAATCAACTAGAGCGACAAATATTAGTCTTGATTTGAGATGAGACAATTTCCTAGATTATGGGAATGACAGCAGGTGCAAAGGAAGAGACCAATAATAGAGAAGATTAGATTTTGATTTGATTTGGGTCCTCCCTTGAAAGGGGAACTATTTGAAATAATAATTATGGCCTGCTGAATTTATATCTAATTATTTATTCCTTGAAATACTCAGTCATATTAATGAATTATTATATCTTTTAGGGAAAAGGAAAAAAATATATAATAATTATTGCGAGTAGGTTCGCTTGGAGCTAATAAGTGAGGGAATGAAATAGCTACTTTTAAAATATTTTTTTGAGGTCAATTATGTCATGATCTATGATATTTTTATTGATTTCTCAAATGAGAGGTATCAGGTCTAGTTTTCCCTAACAAAAAGGAAACCTCACAAAACAGGGGAGGAGAGGGATTGGTGTGTGAATTCTATTACCTTATCTACTTGCAAACTGAATTGGTAATTTTAATTATGATTACCCTTTTTATTTGCTCTATAAAGGAAAAGTAGGATGGTATTGTTCGTTCTCTCTTAAATTTTATGATTAACATAGTGTATCTATATATACAATATATATCAAGTAAATAAATAAATTAAACATGCATACATATATATGGAATATATGTCATATAACATGAAAAACAAGTAAATAATTCATTATTTTATATATAATTAATATGTTATATATATGTATATGTTGTTGTGCAATATAGATTACATTTATAATCACATAAAAATATATTTTGACATGGGTTATGTATATCAGTTGATAGGTAATTTTGATCATGGGGCCCTTAGGTTCAGGCTGACATCTTTGGGTTATGAGATGACTTGCTAGACCTTGGACTAACTTGTTTAGGTTAAAAGCTAACTTACCATGCATCCTTCATGACCTTGAGATTGACCCTAGGCAAATGTTGCAAGGTTGTGCAGTGTTACCTTGCCTAGAAACAGCTTGGTTACTTTTTGCCAACCTCATGCTTGTTTGCTAATGTTGTCCATATATTTTCGGCTAGTAAGTCAATCAGCTAGAGAATTTTCTAGTTACTATATTTTCTTAGGTTTACTTTTTGAAACAAGTGGGAGATATCTTTCTTATTTGAGTTTATGAACCTTCATAATCAATTGTGGATTTTCTTCTATAAATATCCCATGCCACATCCAAACTAGACTTACTTTAATTCGTTCATTACTTTCTAGCTATCTTTTTGTTGGATTATCATCTAGGTTAAGTATTGGAGTGACTACAATAGATAACCCTATTGCTTACTAATTGTGTTTTGTCTTGTATGCTTAACTTCCATTCATCCTAATTCTAGAAGAATGTTATGTTAGTAGATTGATATCTCAATGGACAAAAAACTATTTAAAACAATTTCACTCATAGACCTTATAGATTATATAAAATACACATAGAACATTAAAAGTACATGTGAAATACGAATTATATATAACACATAGAATATATAATCTATTATTTTATTATATTTATAACACACATATACATTAATCACATATAGATTATAGTAAATATATATAACGTAGATTATATATATAACACAATTTGCACTAAGTGATTGAGAAAAAAATATAATAAAAGAAAAAAAAAGGTTAAGGAATTAAGCATGAAAAATATTATAAAAAATGTTGAAATAATTTTTAGTTATATTCTAAAAGGAACAAATAGAGGCATATTTATTTATTTATTTTTTGAATTCTCAACTAAATACTACAATTAATAAGATGAAGTAAATACTGGAATTCATAAGAGAATTTTAGACAAGTAAATCCTGGATTATAAATTTCACTATTCGATTTAGAAAATAAACGGGCCATCATTGTTATTTTTCTAAAATCACAAAAAAAAATGTGGTACTAACATATAATTGCTTGATCTCCAAATTCAATCCAGCAGCTTCTTCAAATTCGCGTCATCCCGAGTTGTACTTTGGAGTTGGATTGCTTGTTGAACTGTACGAAAATTTCTCTTCAAGCATCATTATAGTGGGTTATGAAAAGGAGGCCAAAAATTTTGTTCCTTTTACTAAATGGAAGAGTTTAATTTTGGAAAATTTTCGAACCAAGGTCAGCACAGTATTTTATTTTCCTCAATAACCATGATTCATGATCATGAATGCTTTTCAATCTGGACCGCTCCCAGGTTTCATCTTTTGGGCCTGCAGAGCCCGAGCCTGCATTTGCCACCTCAAGAAACAGGAATGGTCCAAAAGGACATTGCACAATCCACCCATTTTCTATCGCATAAAGCAAAAAAATATATTTAGAACTTCCAAAACAATTAAATGTGTAGTTACGAAAAACATCTTTTTATGTGGAGATCTCAATCATTTGTGATTAGCGTCGTAAATGAGTCAAGTCAAAACGATACAACACGAAACTCGGACTTGACTCGAATAAAATACTTAGAACTTAAACTCGAACTTAAACTCGATCGAGCTTCATTTTTTAAGCTCGAACTTAACTCAAGTTATTATTGATAAGCTCAAACTTAATTTGGCTTAACTTGATTATTCTTATAAAAATCTATTAGATTAAAAAAAAAAAAGAATTCAAGAATAAAATATGGTTGTTTAGTTGACCTGATCTTAAATATAATAAACGTGGATCGTTGAATATGAAGAGTGAAAAAAATGAAAAAATGAAGATAGTCTTTAAAATGGGAAAAACACAAGTTTTACGAATTTTTATAAAAAAAAAAAAGAAACTAGAATAGGCTCACAAATTATTAGAAATGAGTATGTTAAAACTCGAGCTGAACTTGATAGCTATTCAAGTAGCTCGACTTGATGCAATCAAGTTGAATTCGAGTTATCACGGAGTTAAACTCGAGTATTCTGTGAGTTATCTTGACTTTCTTATAATCCTATTTGCATCGTGCTTGATTATGTGGTGGTAATGATATGCTCGGATATTGATTATAAATGCATCTTGTAATCAATAATACTTTGCCAAAGTTCATGAGTTACACATGTTGGACATCCCTTTTAAATTGGTGTGGTCACAACTGATTATCTATACGATATTTCTGGCATGCCTTATTAATGAATGGATGGTCCAACGTGTAATTAATTATCATATCAATAGGTGACTTTCTAAAGTCTAACATGGACATATCTTCCTTGACACACAATGTTACAAGCCAATGAACGAAAAAACTGTTCTCTCATGTGGGCTAGCAAAACGCTTGGACTTGAATAATAGGTGCGTTTTCTATTGTTGTATTGCTGAAACCAAAAGTGAAAGAAAATGTTTTTATCAATGCATATCCATTTATAAAAATGTTTATAATTTTAAATTTATTTGTGCCGTGTTTCATTTGCTAAAACTTTAAGTGTTAGGAAATTTTTTTATATATACTCCTTTATTATCCATCTAGTCATAAGTCATTCCCATACGAGTAGAAGCATTAAAAACTCTTTAAAATAAAATGAAAAAATGGATTTTAAAAAGACCAATAATGTCATACCAACTATTGTTGAAAATATGGTTGTGTTTGTGTTTGTTTTTATATTTTTTTAATCTAAATGTAGGGATATGGACAAAATTTTTATAATATGGCATACTTAAATCTTTTGAATTTTTTGTAATATAAGTGAGATTACGTATACAAAGATTAAAAGAAGTCGTTAGTTGATAGGACGAAAATTATGTAAAATACAAATGCTGGAATTTCATTCATTTTAATTGTCTCCTGTATTTGTACATAAAATAATTTATATATCATGACCTTTAAAATAAAAAAATGAAAAAAAAGAAAATTACAGCGAATAATTTAAAATTGACAATAATTGCACTAGACAACTATTTGTTATATGAATAGTCATCATTTCAACCGAATCGATGCAATTGGATTTTTCCTTATGTCTTCTCAATTTGTGTCATATCCCTAGACTTAAAGGCTTTAAATCTTTGTCTTTTTTATTGAGTAATGGATATTTATACTGTTTATCAACGTGGTAGATGAGCAAAGGCTACTTTGTAATAGATATTCCTCTTATCTTTGTCGAATCGTCCCTTACTGGCAAAACTTGATTTACCATGAAAAAGACTAGCCACAGTATACATATGAAACTAGAACTTTATATATATATATATATATATATATATATAATATAAACTACAATGACTTTGCCTAACCAAAAGAAGAAACTATTTAAAAATTCATAAAATGTTAGTGCAGCAAAATTCTTAGTTATAAAAACAAAAAGAAAATCAAAATATTTGGAGCACAAAAAGAGATATTAATATTTTGGGGGAAAAAAAAGCATTCTAGAAAATAGATAACATATAAGAATAAATAGCAAATAGCTAAATATAGAGTATTTTAAAGCATAGTATATGGAGTATATTCAGGGTAGGCGTTGTGTGTTTAGATCCGGTTGCTCATTGAATCGAATCAAAGCATATGTTACAATTTGTTTTTTCTTTTAAATTTAAACATAACTGTACGGTTTAGGTTCGTGATTTTTTTCAAATTGAAAAAAAAAAAAAGATATTTCAGTTTGTGGTTTGAATAGTTTTTTTTTTTAATTCTTAAAATAATAATACATTCAATCAAGTCGTTTCAATTATATGTTTCTTATCACTAATGTAACTATAAATAATAATATATAAAATTAATTATTTAACCAAATAAATATGTAAAATTAATAGTAGTAGAGATTTCATCTGTCATAAATTATAGTTGTATACTAGTTCTATTCTTTTAAATTATTTTGAACTATAATAATATACTTGATTAGATAAAATATCAATATGAGGTAAAAATTTTAATTTGTTGTACTTCTAATCATCACATTATCAATTTTGGTAATGAAATAATGTGAATGATCGACTTATCTATACTAGTCTTTCATAAACATTACACAATGTTCATTTCACAACAATCAATTCAGGGGCAAAATAAAAACAATAAGAATAAAACCTTCATTGTCATGAACTTTTTAGCCCTAGCCTTCAATAATTTTTCATTCTATTTCTTTCAAAATAGTACCCTTCTTTTGAAGTATTATAGTGCAGATTATAGTTTGCAAATGAAGTGGTTTGCCCATGATCCCTAGTTTACCCTAAGAATGCATATAAACAAGTTCTTTACTTCTTTCTATTAGAAATGAAGAAATGAAAGTGGAAGAAAAAAGTCCTACACGAGCTAGATGGGAAACAAAGGATGATCATGTAATAAAAGAGCTGCTTAATTCAAATAGTTTTAGGACATTTTGAAAAGAAGGCCACCTCTCTATTATTAAGGCCCTTTCTTTAGCCTACAACATATAAAGTTATGCTTAAGCAATATTTTGAAGACCCATTCTCCATGGATGATTGAAAAGTCTTCTAAACTCTATTCTTTTTTTTTTTGCCAAACTTCTAAACTTTATTCCATTTATAGGAATTTATGCTTTATTTGATCAATTATTAGATAAATTCTTATAAATCTATGCTATTATTAAATAATTGTTGTTTTCCAGCTGCTAAGATCAAGAAAAGGGAAAAAAACAAAGTGATTTGAACCAGATTTGGAGCAAAACAACTAAAATAGTTGAAGACATAATTCAATTGTGCATTCAGAGGATGAACCAAAGGTAGGAAACAAGACAAAATACCAAACCGTGCCTTGAGTCGCTCCTACAGTTTTGACCGCGATACAAACTGAAGAAAATTTGCGACGATGATGAAAATGCACAACTTCTACCATGATCAACTTTTGAGCCCATGGTTTTACCTACAAAAAGTGACCCTGCCTTGTTGTCATGTGGATAAGAATATGTAAAAAATTCGTTAAAAAGAATATGTCATATCAGCAAATAAAATTTTCATGATTTCTATGCCTTGACACCTATAAATAAACGTGCACGAATGTCGTAACAATATCATACTATTTTTTGACGTATAATATAGTAGAGCGAGAATTTCTAATGAGAAAACTTTTCTTTTGCAAGAAATTCAAGTTTTTTGGGTAAATTCATATTAACCCAATAGTTGTTCTTGCAAGATTTTTGTGCTTCTTCTTTATTTCATATTATTTCTCCTGAATCGATGTTTAATATTCATATCCATGGGGAAATAATTATTTTAACTTTGGGTTTATTAATCCATGACTCGATTCATGTGATCTCAACACGTTTTAATTGAATACTAACTATATATTTGTAATTAGTTGCTCGAACTTTAATTTGTGAGTTTATGTAAGTGCACAATGTAGATTCGCATATGATTTTAATTGAACAAATTGAGAAATCATTTTTTTCAATCTAGGCTGCTAATGAAGTTACTCATAATCACCTAAAGATAGGAATGGCGAAACTTTCTGTCACTTATTTTAATTTCATTAAAAAGGGTTTTAATCAAAGGATGCTTAATCATTATACGAATTTAGGTTACTGATAGCTTGTGAAGAGATTCTGGTGGTCTAATCTAGATCTAGAGTTTCTGATGTTAAGAGAGGCTTTAACTTACCAGCATACCAAGCAAACAACTCTTTGGGTTCGTTAAGATATCACATGATGAGAACTTGTGAAGCAAATCGTAAGCTCATCCTTGTATTAACAGACTTATCTTATAATTTCACCTTAAAAACGTGTATATATTTATAATTAACCTCAGCTTAATGTTTTTACGCTCATAATGTTTTGCTAAGTTATTCTTCAGCTAGATAATAAATTAAGAGTAAGTACAATAGATGCCAACGATCCTAAGGAATACAGCCTAATACTTTCTATGCTACTTCAATAGGTACGTTTGCCTATGTGTGGTGGTGACTGAAGTTAAACAAAACTTATTAGAACTTTTATAAAATTTTCGAAAACCCAACTTCAAGTCCATTGAATTAATTTGCCCATACGAACCCAACCCACCAATGATGTTGAAGACTTGGACCGAGCCAACCATGCTAAATAATTTCCAAAAGTGGTATTGGAACCCATTGTCTCGGCACACGATCTAAATAAACTAAAGCTGAAAAAAAAAACTTGGCACAAACTAAAAGAGGGGGAGCTTAGATAAATAAAAAGAAAATAGACTTGTAGCCTTTAAAGCTCGTGGAATAAAAGCCCAAGAAGATAATGAAAGATAAGTCACAACTAGGTCAGGCCAGTTAGACTTGAGGGTGAGTATTAGAAGATGAAAAATAGTCCCATATAGAATATTAGTGGACAAAGTAACTAAAATATAAGTGATAAGGTAGTGAATGTAGATTGCCTTTGGCTGTAGGCATTTTAAATACAAAAACTACCATAAACTAATATGACTCAATTCCATGTTAGCTCTCCCCACATAAATGGCCCCATTCCATATTAACTCCTCTTATATCACCTAGCTTTCAAATTTTGTTTTTGTTTATCACTTTTATCTCGTCTTTCATTCCAACTCTCCATTCATTTCTCTAGTAGCTTCAACATAGCATGTGGACTCCTATATGGTGCTGCATTACATCTCTCATATATTTCATTGATTGGCCTTGTTTCTCTAAGTGGAACATGATCAAAATTATCAACAACAAGTTTATCTTTATGATGTAAGTGCTTAGGTGCTATATAATAAAAAAATGGTCCAAAATTATTGAGCTATAATACAAACTCGTCAATAATAGCACTACGAGCGTGAAAATTAGTCTCTTTCCACCGAATTGGAAAACTTTTGTCTCTCATCTTTACAATCATCAACTCACATTCATTACTATCGATAATAACATGGGATTTATTTTGAAAACGTAATGAATAATTCTTTTCTAGCATTTGTCTCACACTTAATAAATTTTGACTAATTTTAGGCGTAAACGACACATTTGTAATATGTTTGATACCTGTTGGAGTTTCACAGTAACAACTCCCTTGCCTTTAACATCCAATCTCCATTCCAAATGTTGACTTTTCGTTTATATGATCAATCCAACTCCCTCAAATTGCTTATATCAAGAGTCATGACCACTATTAATAAGCTAAGTTTTTATGTAGTTGGATGCATGACTTGTGATGACAAATAGCTACTCCTCTTGATATTGATTTTATGCTATTTGTGCTTGTATCCCTTGTTGCTCTTGTTTATTATTTTATTTTTGCGATGCCTAAATTGCTTGCATGATCTGCATTGCACTCCTGGCTTAAACTAGCATTAGTTTTCTTGGCGACCCTTCTTCTTGCAATAGGTACATAGAGGATATTCTCTCTTATTGTCTCTTTTGCTTTCTTGAATATCACTCTTCTCCATACCTTTCTTCTAACCAGATTGCTCTTTTAACTACTTTGAGGAACTTTCCTTTTTAGCATTGCAAGAAAAGCTTTCATTGTAACTTCTTGTCTCCTTGCTCTTCTTTGGTCTTGAGGTTACCAGAGCCATGTCAACAACTTGTTGGTCTAAATCTTCACCAAGAAGCTGAATTTTGTTAATGACTTCCATAAACTTGTCTATATATGCCTTGGTGGATTCATCATCCTTCATCCTAAAAATCTCAAATTGTTTCTTCAAATTTAGAATTTATATTTGTCGGGTTTTGTCACTCCCTACATACATCTCCTTAAGCTTGTCCCAAGCTTCTTTTGGAGTTTCGCAAGTCATAATTATTGTGAAAATTAAATCAGAGACTGTAACATAAATATACAATAAGGCTTTTGGACCTTTAACTTCTTCATCTTCATGAGCTCTAACTTGATTGAGAGTTGGATTATTTCCTAAAAACTGTATTTGCCTTTCATTTTTAACCCATTACCATAAACCAAGAACTCTCAAGTAGGCTTTTATTCTAATAGCCTATTGATAGTTTTCATCATTAAAGATAGGGGATGAAGGATGTGATAGATTGCTTGAAGCCATGAGAATTTGAATAATCCTTCTTCTTCTACACACACACACACACACACACACACACAGAGCAATTGAAGCAATTACGGTGCTCCTCTCTTTCTTTCTTCTTCTTTTTCTTCCTCCCCCATTCTTCCCCAACCCTACCCCTACCCCCACAACCCCCCACCCCCCGCCTCTCCTCCCTTCTTCTTGTTTTTTTGTCACTCATATATCCATCATAATCTTTATATGCGTTGATACCATGTAAAATTTATATGAAAAAGATGTTTTTGTGTTTGAGTGCATAAAATTTTGCATGTAAGAGGACCTATTTCATTTATAGGAACCTCTTAAGTAGTTAGTAATGCCGGGTCAACTACTACACCTATCACAATTTAGAAAAAATCACAACCAAAACATCTAGAAACAACAACTATTAACACTTTAAAAAAATTACAAAAATACTTTAACTATTAACTCTAGAAAATTCTCACATTCCAAGGCACCCGCAACAAAGTCTTCAAAAATATCCATATATATATATATATATATAGTGCGCGCGCTCAACGTATGGTTTAGCAACTGATTTCTTCGTCCTCTAGTGACTGTTATTTGTATCAAGGTTCAAGAATCTCCTTCGCGAGATTCTCAATCATATCACATTCGAAGCACATAGGCCTCACTTTTACCCCTACAAATAAGAAGTCATGAGTGCTTCTTGGTTTCTTTCCATTATGGGAGCCATAAATCCCTTTACACTCGCAACTTAATTAAAAATCAAAATCTAGATTGAATTTGAAATCAAGCATACAAGCCACCATGCACATTGGATGCGTGTACCAAAATAAAAATAATAAAAAATTGATTTCATTTTTTTATTTCCTCAAATTTAAATTGTTGTCTACATAAAAATAGAAGAGAAATGTGTTCTAAAATTCACTAAAAAAGACACAAATGAGTTAAGGTAAGACAAAAGAAATTTGGGTACGCTTGATTTATTGCTTTGACGTAGGGTTGTGGAAAAAAAAAACAGCTGAACTGAATTGAGTTAAACCCAACTGAAAATCCGTTTTTTTTTTTTTTTTTCGGTCCAATTCGAAGATGAAGCTTTGGTTCGCAGTTTAGTTTGTAACATGAATTGAACCATAAGTTTCGAATCAAACCACACCGTTTTTATTTGAAAAAAAATTTGCACCTTACTGGTATTTTACATTCTTCAAACTCTGAGGACACCAATTCTTCTCGTAAAGATAAAATAATCTTCATCAGTGTCGGAGAAACTCACCCTCTAGCTCATACTGGTATTTTATATTCCCATGCCTGTCCAATTCATTTTTATTCCCTTCTTTTGGTTTTGTTTGTTTTTTGATAAACCCATTAACATTAAACGAATCAATAGCGATGCAACTGGGGCGGGTCGTTATAGGGTACCCGCCCGCCCGCCCCGCTAAAAACCCTATAGGGTCAGACCCTATAGGTTTAGGGTCGGGTTTTGGATTGTACTCATAACCCGTTGGGAAAACCCCCGATTTAATTAAAAAAATTAAAAATTAGTTTAAGGAATTTACTTATTCATTAGTTGAATGATGCTTTTCATATAATTATTTTGTTTTCATGTATTGAGTCACATGATAGGATATAAATTATATTTACAATTAATAATCACTGACCAATTATCCAGTGAAAATCAATTTCCATGTACAACCTTCCCCACTTTTTCAAAATTCATTTCTTTCCCATGTAACACAACAAAATATAAAAATTATTTTTCTCAGAAAAATAGATATTATATGTATATAATATGACAAATAAATCAAGAATATATAGATCGCCGTGTAGTGTCATCATTTTATTATTATTATTATTATTATTATTATTATATTATTTTGAGTTGGATGTATTATATATATAATATATAATATAAATATATGTAAGTCTTCTAATAATTTTAGATAATGACATGTCTTGAGTTACTGACTTTACCTTATATATTCATCTTTCATGTTTAATAATTTTTTACTCGTCTTTAACGTTTTCTAATTTTTTTTTAAATAAAAATTAGGATCTATATCAACTCCATTGAAATTTTTGCCCTCCTCAACATGCCTCACTACGATAATAATTTAATGAAATAATAAAATGATGCATTTAATTATGTAATAGATTAAACGGGTCGGGTTCGGATTCCTTAAAAATCGGGTCGGGTTCTAGGGACACCCAATTTATAATCGGTTGGGTTTGGGACAGAATGACCCAACCCGAACCCGACTCGTTTACATCCCTAACGAATCAAATATCTAATTCTTATTTTTTTGTTTTCCTTACTCTTATAGTTGCTACTGTATTGGTCTCTTTAATATTCCTAATTATTCATATTAATTTTTTCACTTTTATGGGTTGAAAAAAAGGTCGTTTTTGAGAATATTTTGTATAACTTATTATTTATTGATTTTTCTTTTCATTTTCGATTGCTTTACTGTCATATATCATTTTTTTTCCAACTACAAATTTGGATTGAATTAACATTAGTCTTATAAACAACTGAATTACATTTAATACTGTGTTAAAAAAAAAAGGCTTCGAATTGGCCAATTTATCAACAATTCAATTTTTTTTTTTATTGCTTTAAATGTAGATTATTCTATAACGGAACTAACATTTCTCAAATTAATAGATAAGATAGGAAAAGAGTACAAATAAATAGAAAGTTTTAGTGAAACACACTTTGTTCATTCTGGTGTGTTTTGAGCTGAATTTAAAGTGATTAAATTGTTTGATCAAGTTAAATTTGTCGTTTGTACACGTAGTATGGATAATAAACAATTAGAACCATATACCGAATAGTTTTTTAGGTTGAAAAATAGCAAATCGAACCATAAGGTTAGGTTTAACTTTATAAAAAGACCCGAATTGTCATTTTTGGTTTGATTCGGTTTGGTGAGTGAACTGAATTGAACTGTACTATGCGCACTCCTAATTTAATGTTAGTTTGACATATGTTTCATATCTGTTTTAATTAAATTAATTTGTCAAAAACAAATACATATAAAAAATAAATATTTTTTTATCCATAAATGAATCTATAGATGGATACACATAAGATATAGATATGAATCATATATAAATAAAATATATATGAAAAATAAACTATCTATTAAATGGCTGATTATTTCAATGAGTAGTGATTTATTGATAGTGTCGAACCAAGATAATGCCTATGATTATGAAGAATAAGGCCAAATCCTAGGGAGGTAGGTTAATATATAAAGTGGAACCAATTACACTAATTTAATTTACAATATCATGCTTGTTCACTCTATTATTTTTTAATAATCAAAAGGTATATAACTGATTGATCAGCAATAAATGAGGAGATATTGCAATAATTTACTTGAAATATGTAATCCTTAAGATGAGGATTGAGTCAAATACAAAATCATGGCTTTATAGATATAAATAAGGTTTTATGACATCGGTTGCTTGTCCTCTCATTTAAAACGATCTTGAAACAAGATAGACTAAATTTTTTGAAGTTGGTTGACTTGAAATGGAACGATAATCTACATTATTAATCGCCAAGTTCAATAAGTACAAGGGATTGATAAAAGTAGTAAAAAAAGAAACACCAAAACAACCGGCAATTAACATAAAGAAGGTCAAACCGATGCTTGCTCTGCATGTCGTTAAACATAGAACCAAAACCCAACTGATCTAATAGCTTACATACACAGATATAGTTTGTGTATGGGGTGTTTTTTTCCTCCTTCGCATGTAAATATATGAAAAATCATAACTAACGAGACTGGTTCCATTCATCATTAAATGATAATTATTAAAATATTGAACATGTTAATTATTGTATTTGTTTTAGTAGTTGGATAATTGACTTGAAGATTCAGTACAGATAACTCGAATTTTACCTTTAATTTTTTATACTATAATAAATTTAAAGCCTTGGTTTAAGAGTTTAAATATGTAAAATAATCTAGTTTTTTATTTACCATTCCTAACAGTAGTTAATCATCTCGATCGACCAACCACACGTAGCACTTCGAACGGTTTTGTTTCATGGATCTTGATAGCTTTTGATTGTTTAAATTTGATAATTTAGCCAAAAAAAATTTCCATTTAGTTCCAGAAGAAAGGTACTTCCAGCAAGTAATTTTTGTGTTACCAGGCTGTATAATTATTAGCCCATATACCGGGTCAATTTTAAGTCGTAAGGATTTAAAAAAAAAATGGTGGTTATGACAAAAACCTTCCCTAATCAAATGACTTTAAGATATATCCCAACATAGTTGGTCAGGTTAATGGATAACTCTCTGAAACGTCAAAGCAATTGATTAGTTTGTGAATGACATGCAAAAAGCTGGCAGGAATCGTCCATTTCAGGGTTCATTTTCTTTTGAAACAATCTCGAAAACATCGAGTAAAAACCACAGTTGATCACCCACGATGTCCAACAAATTCAAGTGGCAAATGGGGAAAAACTGGACCACAGACACTCATGGATGGTCTTATTTATGAAAACACAAATGGACTTGACAGCATGATTAAGAGAGATTGGAAAAACTGGCTATGGTAGCTGGGTGTTGAATGTGGGACTATGAATACAACAAAAAGCTCTTTTATCCATTTCTGTGGGGCCAACGTCTTTATGGCTTTAAGGCTTTAGAGAAAAGGACTATATTCACTATTTAAGCTACCTAATGGGGAAAGGCTGGAATTTGCACCACTACTTGTATTTTCAGTCAATATTGGTGCCTCCTGCTCGCCCTTATCTAAAAGGAAACAGAGATAGCAGTCAAGGTGGGGAGGTGCACGAATTTTATTGTCAATATTTATTTTGTAGATCTCTTTGACTATCTCTTTCTGATATTTTGCAAAAATTGTTAATTGACAACAATGTATCTTCATTGGGTGTAAAAATAAGGGTAATATACAAATATACTTTTATATATTTGCTTCATATACATTTAGATATTTAATTTTGAAACTATGCATTTAGAAATCCAAATCATTAATTGAAAAGTGTATTTGGCTTCTTACATGATCATGCCATTGTTTTTATGAATTATCTTTAATTTTGGTGTCTTACAATTTTATCTAAGCATAGAATAGTGAAATACAATCTGAATTCACGTTTTTTTTTCCTAAAAGATTCCAAGTCTAACCTACAATTTTAAACATAAAATGTTAAGTGTACATAAAAAAAGTATAAGAGGAATTATTTACAACTTTAAAAATAATTATATATAAAATTATTAGTATATGTTGTAAGAACATGTTGTACCTTAAAAAATATTAAGGAATTACATTAATAAATGATGAAAATTTATTCCATTTTTAAAATATTTTAGGATTCAAAATGACATAAATAATAATAAACATGAAACTTCATTATTGTTTATCAAAATTTAAATCATGTAGAAGTCGTTATAATGAGGAAATTCATCTATAACAAACTTCCTAAAATGCTTTCTGTTGATGGTCATTTTTTAACCTAAGCCCAAACCATGAACCATTAAGCCTTTCCCTTTAGACAGAAATCCAATTTCAAGTCTTTGCCTTAAGTGGCCTTTCTGTTCCAATTAAGCATGTGGCACTTATGATCAACCTTAAATTGAAATAGGAAAGCACAAGTCCCCTTTTACCACACGAGCCATCTCTTATAAATCTTTCAATCACAAAATCTTTAAGAGAGCTTCTTGCATACTATACTTTCTCACTTTCCATAGTAAGTTATTGATTAACTAACTTAGTCTAAGGTAAAGAGATAATTAAATTTGCTGCTACTTAATCTTAAATGACCGATGTTATATTCCTTATCTCATGGGACTCTCTATTGATTTAAGTGTTAAAGTGTTTGCACCTGAGCTATCCCATGCTACTTGCTCACTTTGGTATATGTGCAGACTAAAGCTATACCTACGTCGGAGGAGGACCCATTGGGGTGAATTCAAGAAGAATAGATGGGGATTGTATACCAACCTTTTGGTGTTCATGATTTATGCACCTTCACCATTACTTTTGCCACTGCTACATAGCAAAATGCCATTCTTATCATTGCTATACAGTGAAACACTATAAATAAGAACTAGCAGAAATAAATCACTGGTAAAGCTAATGAAAACTATTCCGATAAGCCTAAAAAAGTGCGTATCTTCTACTAAATACATCATGCATGTGACAATATAAGCATGCATTTCTATAGCTAAACAAAAACCACTATATGGGGGAACAATAGCTATGTGACTGCTACAGGTTCAAAAAAACACTGCTTTTACCATTATAGCAAAGTAATAACAATTATATGTTGACTTTCTTAAATCCAGCAAAAGAGACTAACCTAGTTGCTATAAAAATATAGCATAACACTAACAAAATCAAGGTTTACTATGCTTTTTTAACACACGCACTTCGCAATGTGTCAAACTCAATTCCTTAAAGTTTCACAAAACCCAAGAACTATAAAATGTCTAACTCATGTAACATCTATAGCAACCTTACTCTTTTGTTACCAAAAGTAATTTTAAGAAGATAATGCCTCTTTACTATCATAACGTACCATTACATGGCACTTATGACATCCCTACTATCCTACTAAAGCATTACAATCACCTTTGCTTAGAATTAAAACATGATTATGCCACTAATGTTGGTAAAGACGAAGCCTTAGGAAGAAGTGTCAACAAAACAATGCACTCACACTATAAAGGCCTTGCCTTCAGCATCAACAACCTCGATAGGAAGCCTAAAAGGATTCCTACTCCCTCAATACTCTTACAAAAACACAGATAATGCAAGATTTCTCTATTGTCTGCTTATTGTAGCTAAGATATGACAAAGGTATAACACCCTTGCCACCTTGCCTAGTAGTCTCCTTCCATTGCTCTCTTCCTTAACAACCATAAGGTCATCCACATGGCCTAGATAGGGTAATGAAAAGTGTTTCCCTCCTCTCTATCCTAACACCTAGGATTAATTTTAAGTATCACATGAGTCCAAAACTTGAAAGGCCGAAAGCTCCACTAAAGAGGATTCGTCTTCATTGTAAATGGTTCGAACATACCTTAGATACCAAAAAAAGTAGATGTAGCTAACTTTCATTGTTAACTAGTTTAGCCTACTCAAGTGTAATGCACTTGATATAGAATATAGGCACGATGCGCCATCAAGACTACATGTTGCCTTCAAGTTCAATCAACTCTTATTAGCCAAAAAAAAAAAAAAGAAAAAGAAAAAAGAAAAGTTTAACCTAAACTCTCAACAACAAATGGGTAAATAGTTGACATCTATTGGATAGCCAAGCTACATAATGCCCTTACATAATAGATCTCTCACATATAGTGGCAATGTCATCACCACTAAGGCTATCTTATAGGTAATTTTCTGGTTTGGCACCAAGCATGTGCATGGGAGCTACACATGTCATCTTCCTCTAGCATTTGAGTTCACCATTAATACTCATTAAGGCTTGAACAAGCTCCAAATGGCCTTGTTTCAAGCCTCTTTTTGTGTATAACTTCTCAAAATCAAGATCTACAAGCAAAAATCTTCTAGAATCTAACTATCCATATCCTCTTTCAGAAATGAAAAATTAAATTAATTTTTAACTGACTTCCAACTTTTATCTCTTGAAATTGCCATTTGATGGCAGATTTACTCCAAGTGAGTAAATGTTTCAGTGAACTTTTTCTCCTTGGAAGAGACAACAACGTACCGATAAAGACGGCTCTCTCTCTCTCTCTCTCTTACCCCTCCCCCTCTTCGCATACCACTAAACAACTACTAAACCCTCGACCATCACTTCATTGTCATTGCAACCTAAACAAACCTAGAACTTACATGCATGCAGCTTAGAGGTGGGCATGGATCGTTTGGGTTTTTTTTTTTTTTTTTCCATCTCGAACCAAACTGTTAAATAACTGTTTGTTTGGATTAGAAATTTTCTAAACCAGTAAATAATGGTTTGGTTCAGTTCAGATTATGTATTAGATTAAAATTCTAAATTTTTTTTGACATAGCTCTTTTTACATTTATATGGATGTTTAAATATTTATATCATTTTACAAAGTTTATATTGCAAACAACAAAGCACTTCATAAATCATACACTTCTATTTTATATTCCTCCATAAAATCAGTTATCTACCAATAATATATATTTACTAACTGATACATAGTAAGTTATAATCTATAATCTTTAATGAAACCATCAAGTCAATCATCTACAAAAAAATTTGGCCAAAATTTAAAAAAAAAAAATCATCTATCAACAAAAGTCATTAATGAATAAAAATAATCCACTAATAAAATACATCAAACAATTAATATATAATAAGAGTTTATAACTAAATAAATAAATTTCATACTTTACCAAGTTAAAGTATTAAAAAAATAGTACATCATTAACAAAAGAATATATATTGTAAGTATAAAAAAAATTAAAAATGAACAAGTTAATTGTAATCAATATTCACAAAATAATAAATATCAAATAAAACTATAAGAACATATATGACCTTTAGTCAATCATCACAAAAAATTTATGGTTACAAGTAAAATATTATTATATTCTTTTAAAATGGTTTATTTTGATTTTACGAATTGGTTTGGTTTTTTCCTTTAAATCAACAGTTAATTTACAAATTGTTTGGATTGGAAAATTTTCAAACCAAATTGTTTAAAAAAAAAATCATATTTTCAGTTTGGTTTAGTTGGTTTTTTTGCTCACCCCTATGTACACCTGCCAACCTCAAAATAAACACGGCCTCACACATCACAAATCAACATTCTTGCAACCCAAAAACTGAAAGCACACACTCAAGCAACCCAGAAACTACGAACCTAAGATCTAAACTACCTTCACACATATACCACCACATTAAGAAACCTCATCGACTGCCATCATTTACTATTGTTTAAGGTATGCATAAGGTTGGGAGGTCACTGATCCCCCAATTTGTGTATGGAGTCATAAAGTAGATGGAATTGGCTTATGAGCTACCTATGATATCCCTTGATGAATAACTGCTATATGGAATTGAAGAGGTAATGGATACATATGGTTTACAGTAATAGTGATTGAGATGTAGAACTATCTAACATTTTAGAAGTGCTTCAGCCCCCACTTTACACATTTGTCTCGCTCAAGTATAAGCTAGTTTTATATGCTTGTATTGGCTCCTCTACCTGTTATCCCTCTTCATGAATATCTAGAAACAATACTACCCTTTTTATGCTCCTCAATATTATGAATAGTTCCATCTACAAGAAAAATTATTAGCAGGAGGTTAGGTGCCAATCATATCATGGAAGGTGTTATACTATATAAAGATACAAAGTAACATAAGTTAGTTCTGTCAATCATGGCATCAAGTTATTGGATTATTTGAATGCAATACTTACCCAGTGTCCATGTAGTGCTCCAGTGTGGCTTATGTACTGCTAACTGATGTGTCTATATAATGATGTGTACTTTGGAGCAATAGTAAGTTAGGCTCCATCTTGAACAAGTTACTTGAGGTACATCCTGTGTACTTATGTAAGGGGTTTACTGATGTAACTAGTTGGTCTTAGTACACTCTTGCAATTCAATCTAATGCAATTCAAATTCCTGATTGATATTTGATGGAATGTATTGAAACATACCAAACTATTAGAGAACACAGTTTGCAAGATACCACTCTATTATGTCAAAACATGTAAATGACACTTGAGTCATTTAAACATCTCTCCTAACTCTACAATAAAAGGGGAACATGTTGATAAGATCTCTCAGAAAGGGCTATCATACCACCTAATATATAATGGAACAGGAGTGAGTAAAAGGATATATGAAATAATGATGAAATTTTTCCATATAAATTTTTAGTTGGACTTTCTATTAGTTGAACACATCTTGGTATGCTAATCCCACATGGGTTAGGTAGTAAGTAGTACCTTGTGCCACCCTCCACTAGCAAAGTTAGAGGCACTCTATCCCGCAATTCCATACTGGAATGGGTGCATGGAGAAATGTGTGAGAATCTATTTTAAGCGTAGACTTGGAGAAAGATCATTACCTCACCCATCTGCTCTACAATCTCTAATAACGCATAACATACCTAACCATGCAACCAGGATAAGAAAGGTAAGCCCTAACTATACTGCCTTGCTTAGTAGTGGTAGGATCATCAAATGGACCACCTTGCTAGATTTATTTGCATCAGTGAAGCACCCATCGGCTGTAGTATCTATATGTTTATGTCTCATAACTTTAACCCGATCT
Organism: Combretum micranthum; assembly: GCA_024138025.1. Lineage (NCBI taxonomy): Eukaryota > Viridiplantae > Streptophyta > Magnoliopsida > Myrtales > Combretaceae > Combretum > Combretum micranthum. The sequence continues at coordinate 119,745 of JAMXBD010000211.1, forward strand.
GTTGCTGTAAGCAACCATCTGAACTACCTCCTAAACCAAGACATGTTAACATAACCCCTAATTTGCTTCACATTAGAGTTAGGACCAAGCACAAAAAAGACATTAAGATACCTAGCCAGGTGAGGTGATCCCTGTCACTACATAGCTAATTACTAGCAAGCTAAACTGCACCTTTTTACATCTTATAGAGAGATGGTAATTTTCTCATGTGGCAAATGGAAAGTATGTGTCTTGGGTCTCCATCTTTTTACTAATGTAGTTAAGTGCCGGTTTAGCTCAATATAGGGTAAGTGACTTGAACATAGGAAACTAAGTACTTAAGTTAAGGTATCATGCAATTGTTATGTGGAATTTGCTACTAATCATTCCTCAACTATAAATCACAGTGTTGCATAATAAGCAAAGTGATCTTGACTTGCATCATATTAAATAATGAGATTTCGCTAGAGTATAAGGCATTTTTAACATTAAAGTTGTGATGGAAGTTTTACTTTTATTTTTCTAAACAATAGCTAAGTGATATCTTTTATATTAGTGAGAAACAATGGTTCGAAAGGTCCTAACTCCATCAACTATACAAAATAAACTCAAAATTACTAGTTTTTGGAAAAATGTGAAGGATTTGCAAGAATCAATTAACATGTATTGCTAAATGTGCAAGACATGTTTCAATTAATGTTTGCTCTTGTACCTTGTCTATCCCTATTTGGACATCCTCTTCTATTCTTGATCTGTTGTCTAAAACCGACAACTCTATTTCGATGCATCCTGATACATTTTGATCCTATATTGCTTCATTCTTAGCTTGTTCTTCATATATGTAATGTGTAGATTAGGAATGATGTGAAGAAAGTTGATTGGACTAAGCTGGTTGAGCTCATCACCAAGTGATAGAAGTGCATGTACCATAACTAATTCGTCCATTGGTACAAGTGATCCTATAGTTGTGTTTTGTCTTTTTGAATAGATGTCACCATGGCAAAGACATGTGAACATGAGATATGCTATATGAAAAATCCTAAATTGGATAAAAGATTAAATTACATGTATGTTTTGTTTGTTAATTTCATGAATGGATTATGATGATTGGATTACAATAATTTAGATGATTGTATTTATATGTTAGTGTGATTAGGTAATTATATTAAAATGAAGTGAATTGAATGATATTGTAGTGTGTTATATTGTTTTCATGTTTAAACAAATTCACTTCCTTTAAATTGATTTGATCTAAGCTCAATCTGCTCTATTTTTATGCATTTGAAACTCATTTTCTTTTTGTTAAAACAAGGTTCTTTCAATGAAAATTTAAGCCTAAATTTTAGAAAATGCTAACCCAAGCCTAAGCCATGCTCAAAGCCTTCTTCTAAACTCTTCATATGTGTATCAAAAATAAAAAAGGGAAAAAATTTATAATTATCTAGTAAAATATTTGGCAAAAACACTCTATAAAAACAAACTCCAAAACTACTTCCCTCGCCACTTTTAAGCTTAAATTTCTCCAACAATTCAAGCAAAATTTTCTTCAAAATTCATCAAGAAATTCTTTAAGATTTCATCCAAAAGTTGAAGTCACTTAAGATTCACCCATTTGGTTGTGTTTATCAACTGATATCTTGCCAAATATTCCAGAACATTCAGGTATGTAGTAACTTGATTGTTGGCTATTAAGTTAGGCATTTCTAAATCAACTCTAATTAAAGATTGAATTAAAAGTGTTTGAATTGGTTATGCTTATATTGTTTAATCGGATTTGAGGAGTGATAACCCTGCTCGGAGCAAAGCATGATAGTTTAGACGTTTAGGCTACCCTCGTCATGATGCAATGGCATTTATAAGTTATTCAATGGATAATTTACAAGGGAAATGATATCGGTATAAATTTTGGTTATTCTTAAGAATAAATAATATGATTTAGTTCATGTTTATGGGCACGATTGAACTAGGTGATATTATGGATCAAGTTAAGTAAAAATGAGTAATGGCTATGAATCCTAGTTGAGATTATTATTTATAAAGTTAGGAGATATAAGTATTCGGATTACTTATATCAACTCCCTGAGTAATTATTGTTACTTAGAAGCCTCAGTTCTGAAGGATTGCATTCGGAGTTTGAACACTCTAATGTTGATTTATTACTTAATTAAAGATAATTAATTTATTGCTTATTGCATTACTTTAGTTAAGAACATGTTTGTATTACTTGTGTTGCTGTATGCTAAGCCTTGACTCGCCTTTTCTTTTCTAGGTATTGATGACGACAAATTCTATGATGCTTTGGGACATGATACTGACTTTGAAGAGTTTTTGGATGGGTAGAATGACTAGGAACTACCACCTTGAGATTTTTGTTTTTGAAGTGGACATTTTCAAGACTTTTTGAATATGATGTAATAATTTTTTTTTGGGGCTTACTCATAAGCCCATTAGTTGTAATCTAAGTACTAAAGTTTTTCCACCATGTTTTGTAATAATTAAAGTTTGTAATCTTTTGAAATACTAACCTGATGGTACCATTATATTATGATAAGTAAAGTAAGTCTACTCCTAATGAGTAGTTTTGTAAAAGTTTGTGTTATGGAAAGTTTAATTAAGCAATCAACTTAAACACTTTCCTTTGGGACAAACTTACATATAATATCATTGTATACTATGTGTGGTTAGGGACTTGGCTTGCCTAGTCATGGAATTAAGGTAAGTTAGGTCCTTTACAATATATTTGCCACTTATTGCATATGCCTGTCTAATTCACGATGTTGACCTTATGAGTGCACACCTTCCCTTGAGACTATTATCCACATGATGACTTTCCATTACTATCTCAAACATATATGTACTTAAGTGGAAACTTGTCATTTGACATGATCTATCCTTTTGACTCTAGGTATTGATCTTTTCCTTTTCATATGTGGTGAATACCCCACCTCTTTTCACCTTTGTGGCTTTTGAATGCCTCTTTTCTTAGTATTTAACATAGCTATAGAATACTTTTTTTACTAGTGTTATCACTAGTAAGCCCCTTATACCCATTAGTACAGAGTTATAGGTTTTAGCAATATTACTTATCATAAAACCAAAGTGGTGAAAACCGACATATGCAAGTGCCTATTCTTCTTTCTTCAAAATTGTTTTAATACCAACTGTGGTTCTATTGAACCATTTAATGGCATCTTCATTTATATTTTTGACTAGGTCTATCAATTTTTTGAATTTTTGTGATTGTGTTTACATTACAACATATATCATAATATTTTTATAGTACTGGTTCTTATTGACTTTGTTGAAGCTACTTTGGACATGCCGAATGTGATATTATGGTACCATAAAGGGACGCTAACATCCATTAGATGCATCATTGAATATTTCTTTAATATCGTGAGCTCCTCTCTCAAATTGATATTAGATATATGGTCTCTCTACTAGGTCAATAAATTTTTTTTTTGAATTTTGACGATCGTGCCTACATTGTAGCATATATCACAAAATTTTTACGATATTGGTTCTTGTACATTTTGTTGAAGTTACTTGTGATATGTTGAGTGCAACACTATTGTACCACAAAAGGAGGCTACCATCCACTAGATGCCTCATCGAATATCTCTTCAATACCTTGATACACTCTCCCTTGAATTGATATCAAATATACGGTCTCTCTATCTTAATGACTAATCACATGACTGTTTTGTTTTTGTAGGAACCAACCTTACGCTTCTTTTGATTCATTGAGGCAACGCAAAATGCCGACGATATAATTTTATTGTCCTTGTTTGCATTACATGAAACTAGTAAGATGTGATTATACTTCCCATAAAGGAATGTGCCATCAAAACACACTATGGGTTTTCTTAACTTTAAGTTCTCAACACATGAACTGAATGTTTAGAAAACCAATTTAAAAAATGAATGACTAGAGTTTGTTGATTTGGTTTAGCCCCATTCAACCTGTGTATTGAAGTTAATGGTTTTGATAGCATAAACTAGTTTAGGAAATTCATCTTAGGAATTATCTTAGTCACTACATACAATTGCAATAGCCTTTTCCTACCTTCCCATGCCCTTCCATGTGTAACTTAGTAGCTAAGGATGCTGGAAGCATGGGATTAGAGGTTAAAATCTTTACATTAGGATTTTCCTTTACATCGTAAAAAAACTGTTTGACCAAGAGATTTTAGTTTATCTATGAATGGTCCTTGTCTATTGTTAGATGAACACATGAGTGGGGACCTTCTAATTTGGTAATCACAAGGAACCCCTTTAGCTTTTTCTTGCATGCTTGTAACATCCACTTACAACCATCATCCCTTTTAATGTATTATGTTGACTATAGGGTACTTTTGGATTCATCGACATCAAATCTGTTGTGGTTCTTCGATTGAATATCTTCATAGCCTAAATCAGATCATCTTTTGTGTTGAACATCTTACCTTTTGTTAGATTCCCACTTCTATATGGGTTACTATCCATTGCATTCGTTACCCCCACTAATGTTAAATATGGTATTAGATCCCTAAATGCTATCTCAACCAACTAAGCTTCCATGGAATTTCCTATTGAGCAGGATGGATGTGTTGTAGGTATATCAGTTGCAAGATTCTAGTTGGTCTCGTAATCCTCTTTGGAGTATTCATCATTGTCACTGCGGCTCTCTTCATCATCTATCGGATTCCCCTCCTCATCAACATAGTAATAACCATCCAAATTATCATCTATAACTCTATTGTTAAGAACTAGGGCCACTTTTACTTAAAACCCTATTTTTAGGATCAAACAACAACTCATTTACAAACATGGGATCATATTACTTATACCACATCAGAAAAAAAGTACGTAATGCCTTGCCCTTATGAAGCAACCTAGGTGGATGTGCCAACTTCAAAATATGTTGCATGATACATTTGGGTGCTTGCTTCAATTTCCAAAGAAGGATAGCTAAAGGTGTTCATTTGGATATTAACTAAGGATTAGTGGAGGTATTTGCTTGTGTTTAATGGAACTTTGTAGGAACGCTCTATTTTCAAGATGTACACACCTATAGTTCTTGTATTAAGCCATCACTTAATTCCTTAGACAATGTAATGAAATAATCAATGTCATCATAGTTGATAATAGGCATCAACATGTAGGTTTCATTGTGTCGAATATAATATGCGTATCCATGTATTATTTCAACATGACTATGGGTTGGATCTACTTTGATACCTCCACATATCTTACTTACAAATTCATGATTGTTGACATTGGTTTTCACTTTTTTCTTCTCAATCAAGGCCCTATCATACTTTGTCTTGAAATTACCATTGACAAGGTTTCCTTTGGCGTAGACAATGAATCTAATAAAATTGACACCTCAAACCTATCGACATCACACATGTAACATTACATCATTAACACTTATGTTAAGTGATATGTGGTGTAGGTTGAACAATGTAGTTATGCTATATCAGTCAATTTCAATATTGGCTTTTGCATCTAGAAACTAGGCCTTAGAGCTCTTTTGAACATGTCAAGAAACACTCTGTGTGCAACATTTGAAAAACACTTAAAATGTAAAAACATAACAATGCAACTACACATAACTTGTAATAATACAAATATTGCATTAAAACACACAATTTGCACTCACAATATCACATCCAACAAATTTGATTATATAGTATTTAGTATTTATATGCGTAAAGTTTCCAATATAAGAATAGTAATGTGAAAGAAAGTAAAAAAAAGAAAAATTGCTTTTAAGAGAGAGAGAGTTTTAAAGCAAAGAGCAGTAGAAAGTTGTTTGAGAGTGAGAGTAAGAGTAAAAAAACGAGAGAGCATTGAGTGAGAGTGAAAAATAAAAGAAAGGTTCAATTCTATAAATATATATGCACTTATTTATATGTGCCTTCTTTATTTTAATTACCCATACTTCAGTGGTATGAAAAAAACACATGCTTAGTTCTAGCTTTTTTTTTTTTTTTTTTGGGTGGGGTGGTGTAAAATGAAGGCATAGGTAGTGAATGCCCTTCAGTAATAAAATGCTTCTAGCCAAGGCATATTTTATGCATATGGCTTCTTTCTAAATCTTATTTTTTGATTGAAGCCACATGTATTACATGCCAAGTTTGGAATAAGTTTTGGATTATTTACATTTTTTTTTTGTATCTTTTAACCCTAATTTGGTAAAAAAAACCAATGGATTCATCTCCCCTTCATCCTCACTTCGTAAAATTTACTTAATAAAAAAGAATGATTGGAGGCTTATATCTAACAGATGTAATTTCTATTGGACATGATAACATGAATACAAGTTTAGTAGATTAGGAATATCATGATAAAACTATAAATATTGAATTGTTACTGTATGTGAAGTTAATGTGTGTGTGTACATTAATTATATATGATGTCTATTCAATTTTATTTGCTTTTTATTAACACGACCCCTTTTTTTTTTTTTAAATGAAACACAAACACAATTCACTAGTATGGATCGCGGTCCCTACCTTGAGAAGCTGGATATCACCAGCATGTTTTAATCACTGGTCAAGTTGTAATTGGGGAAAAAAAAAAGGAAAAGTGATGGGATTCTTAAATTTATAGAATTAACCAGGCAAGATTGGAAGACTAAGACAGTGGTTAAATCGGGTATTATCCTCACGATTTCAAGTACCGAGATACAGCGTAGTTATAGAATGGTAGATTAGGATTAGATACGTTCGGGAAGCAACCTTCATGATGACAAATGAAAAATAGAACCACAATCCCAGACAAACATTCATGTTAGCATCTTAACTGGTAGAAAATCTTTTATGATGGCAAGAAGAAGAAGTAATGATAAAGGGAAAGGAAAAGTAAACCAAAAGCAAAAGACCGTTTATAGATATACGATTTGCAAGTACTTTGTTGCGTGAAGAAAGCTGAGCATGTTACCCTAGGTGCTAGATGCCTGAAACCCCCATATTTTATATCTAATTGATGAGAATATGATAAGTGACATTATTTATAAAAAAATATATATAAGGAATAGAAAAGAAATGAAGTAGGAAAGATATGATTAAGTATTCAAAGTGGAGTGGAGGTTTGGTATCAACATTTAAATAAACGAACGTGAAGCCCCTGAAGTGATTGAAAAAAGATGCAACAAAAGATTTTGTATCATAAATTTAATATTATTTGCCGTTTCTTACGGCAATTACCAATTCCAACGTCATTTTCTTGAAAATTGGCAGGTTCTTATTACTTATTCTTTTATGGAATGAGATTGCCTTTCGTTCAACCAAAGATACTGAATTTATATTTGAATATACAAAAGGTTTCGTATGCAGTTAATGGTATTATTATATTATAGGCCAAATAACTCCTAATGAAAATGTGGATGCACGTCTAGCGTATCTCGAACACCAGCGTGAAGTACCCCCTTTCTCATAGTTTGTAATTTGTGTCGACGGACAGTTTTTCCCACCCCAATCTAAATAGATTTATAATAAAAATTTTAATTTGTAACACCATCGTGTTTATGAATCTAGGATGGATTCATTTATTGATGAAAAATTATAAATAAATATGTAATTTCTATTAGGTCTCTATATATGTGGAAAACATGTTTCCAATATTGTCTTTGATTTGCCATCCTTATAATTAAAACTACGTTAGACAACTAAGAGAATACATATATGTGGTGTCTTGTTGTTGAAGGTCGATCATCTGCACGTTGCATATTAGATGACTTTGAGAAGTTTTCACTTAATGAGATGTTAAGGGATGTAATTAAAAGAAGTGGGACGAGGAGTAGGAATTTATGGTAGCAAGAGTGCACACAAGACAAATGGCAATTTGCGAGAATTTTCTAGCGTTTTTATCGAATTGCTAGTTTGATATTTTAGAATGGGATTTTAGCAGAATAATAGTATTTTTTTCAATATCTTTGAATATCTCGGATGAGGATGAGAAGCTCTCCATTTGTAGGTTTTGGAGCCCATTCTCGAAGGAAATAGTCTATCAAATCATATTCCTCTTAGACACAATTAAATGAGTCTAACTCCTTAAGCTCTATTACTAATCTAAAGAATAGGTTATGGTATTGAATTTAAGCAAGACTCAATCACCAAAAAACCCTTCTATGTTGTATACCTCAACCAAAACTTCAAAATTGTAGGCATGTACTGGACATGGAAGATTTTCAAGTTAATTTTTGGCATGAAGAGGTTATTGAATTGCTAATTTGTCTCTCGGTGAATTGATAATTTTACTTGTCCATGAATCCTAGTGTTGCATATGCCAAACTTCCAATAGAGAGGGTATGAGAGCAATGTGGATCTACAAACCCAGTACATGATTAGTGATGCGCTGAATAGTTGTCTATTGTAATCACTTTGGTGCTTAAGTTCCTAGTGAATTTGAGAAAATATATAAATAACTGTATTGGGGGCCCACGGAATCTTGTTTCTTGTAAGTTGGGCTCCATATGGAGATAGATGACCTCGGTATCTAGGTGGTGGTCCTTACGTGAGATGGAGGTGGCTGAGCTCATGATTGTCACATCAAGGAAATAGAAGGGGAGAAAAACGATGTGGACCTTAAAGTATGGATTGATGACAAGAAAGGTAAGTGACCGAGGTTGTCGTAGAATCAGAGCTTTCGTAGAGCTCCTGGTTGAGGTTCTTGTAGAGCTTCTAAACCGAGGTTCTCAAGAAGCGTCTTGGTTGAGGTTCTCAAGAAGCTCCTTGGATGGGGTTCTCGATGAGGTTTCTAGTGGGTCCGGTGGCTAGCCCATTAGCTCGTAGGTAGGCTTGTCGGACTTTAGCCGAGTATTCCTCATGAACGCCTAGCATGTTGCTATTTTATCTTTGCAATAAGTCTTTTGCTTGTATTATAGTAATTAGACTTGTGGGATGACAATGGAATCTTGAACCCTTATTGTTTAATTTCTCTATGTGCTTATAGTAGAAAACGTATTCCCTTAGCCATTTATAAATGCCAGGAGCTTCAACTTAGTCTTTTATGAAAGCGTATGATGATGGGCTTCATGAATTTTAACTTGTTTTGGCCTACCCAGGTTCACTTAAAGTAGAATTGTTGCAACATTAACTTTGCGAATTTGTCGGTCAATTGGCAACGGCATTTCGCTCTTATGGAAAAGATCATGTACATTTCTATGCAAACATTGTTTGGAATAAATGGAAATAACCCTTTCAAAATTTAATATTGATGCGAATACATCCCATTAATGTTCAAACGCTGTAAATGGTCCTCTTAAACTTAAAAAAATTAGCATAAAAAATGAACATCGATAAAAATGACCTCTTCTGCATTTTAATTAAATGTAAAATGATCTTTCAAACTTCTTAAAGTATGTTTTTAACATTTCTTAAACTATGATTTTTAATGCATTTTTATCAGTCTAAAAAGAAGTCCTTTATATTACCAATTTATCAAAATTTTGGACGATTGTGATTGTTTACGATGTTTAAAAGTTTAAAGAATGAATCTAACAAGTAAATCAAAGTTTAGGAAGGTCAATTGGAATTTCCTCCGAATTCTTCTTCGTTTTTGCCCCTTTTTATTCATTTATGGGCAAAATTTTTTTAACTCATTTACGTGCAAACTTCATTTTTTGTTTTTTTTTTTTTCCTTTCTTTGGCGCGGCTTTGGGGTTTCCAGATGACCAGTCAGATGCTTTCCTTCTCTTTCGATTCATAGGAGCTACTTTTTTTTTCATCATGAAATACTCCTTTTTTATGACTTCAATCAACAAAGCTTCATTACTTGTCATTAATAAAGTCAAAACTTCAGTAATGGTCTTTAATCATTACTAGAGGCATGTACCCGCAAATGTATAAAAAATTATATTAGATATATTAAAACTTAAAAATTAAAGCTATTGTTATCAAATAATTTGAAAAGAAAAACTATAAATGATCTAAAAATATATAAAAAATAAAAAATTAACACAAATATAGTAATATAAAAACTAGGACCGTAAACGAGTCCAGTTGATATAATATCAAGCTCGAACTCAACTCGAATGAAAAACTAGAAACTCGAATTCGAACTTGATCGAGTTGTGATTTTTAAACTCGAATTCGACTTGATTTAATACTCGATAAGCTCAGACTCGACTTAATTATACTCGATTATTCTTTTAAATATTGATTTAACTATAAAAATATTTAATACTTAATAAGTTCGAACTCGATTGACTCGATTTAATACTCAATTAAGCTCACAAGCTCAGAGAGCCTAGTATTTGAAGCTCGAACTCGAGCTTGGTAGCTACTTGATAGTTTAAACTCGAGCTCGACTTGATTGTAAGCGAGTCGAATTCGAGCTTTTACTGAGTCAAACTCGAGTAGCTCATGAGCTGTCTCAACTTATTATAACCTAAATAAAAACTCTATAAACATCAAATTATTTATAAAAATAATAAATATCTTTGTATTTGATTAGAAATGGACGATTCTATTTAATATATATATATATATATATATATATAGAGAGAGAGAGAGAGAGAGAGAGATACCAAGAAGAATAATTACTAAAATAATATTACGTTGTTTGTTTTGTAACACTATGGTAGCTATAAAATAACAATAAAGATGGGGTTTTTTGTCATATAATTATTGTTTCATTTTGGAGTCAAAATTGATGAAATATGTGCTTAATATACATGATGATATCTTAATAACACAGTAAAAATTTATTTGTAACGGCTTTAAGCATCACAAAATTCATAATCATGGCAAAATTCCATTGATAGGGCTAATTAATCGGTACAAATAATTTTTTCCAAAATTACATGTTTCTTAACCCTTTAAATGAGGTATTTGTTTCATTATTTAGTCTATTTGTTTCATCATATCCTGAATTATTTTGACATCATATTTTTACTTTTTGTCAAGAAACAAATAGCAATAAAAAACCAATAATTATACATAAACAAATCAAATAAATACAATACATATATGATATAGATAAATGACGATTGCAAATCTGATATAAATACGATACACATAAAAATCAAACAATCCAAACTATACACAAAAACAATACGATTTTGTTTTCATTAGCGACCTTTGAGAACGTATAAGGGATAGGAGTTATTGTGATGATCTAAAGGTCTTCTCGCTTCAATAAGAAGAAAAGGTTGAGATTTAGACTTTCCATTTTTTTAAGCTTTGATTCAACTTTTTGATTTTTGTTTTTATTTACGTAAAAATTAGTCTTTCTTGTTAATTTCTTGCAGCTTGCCCAAGCAAGAGAGTGTCAAGTGAGACACGATTACTAAAGTGTCTAGAAATGTCCTCCTTAAGCAACTCAAATGACGCACGTGAAAGCGTTATATAAAAAATCAATTGAATGATTGATTTCAAAATGTGAATAATCACACAAAATTCTGAACAATTACAAATTCACAGAGAAACTCTCTCAATAGGATTTAAAAAGTATATCAAATGTTTTATTTACAAAGAAGAGCCTAAAGACCTATTTATATTATTATATAGGATTTTAAAAATAAAATCCTAAAAAAGCAAATAATAAATAAAAATAAATTATGTAATCAATAATTAACGTTGGAAATAAAAAGCTGACGCCTATAATTAATATTAACAGTTTCAAAACTTAAAGTTGAAAGCTTCAGCAATAAAGATTGATTTTAATTGAGATTCTGTTGCTGCATTATTCGCTCTCACCAGCAAAGAACTCGATCTCGAGTTCTCATTTGTCTGCCTTTTCCTCTTCTTCTTCCTCTCTTTGGATTATCTTGATTTATCCCATTTATCTCGTCGTTTGATCGTGATTCACACCACATCATTTATCCCACTAGATTAAAACTCATCATTGAGTTTTCTTTTGAATCTTTTTGTGCACGATCTAGATGGATTGGAGTGATAACTGGACACTCATTTTCCATGTTGATATGAAACAATAAGATGGATGCACTCACCAATTCTGGCATTTCTTTGGGCCGGGATGTAAGTTTTTTAGCAAATCGCTAAGCCCCATATCTTTAATCTCATTCACTGGTGCAATGAATCTGGGAGTTTCTTTAGTCTCTACCACTTCAGTAACTATCAATACATCTTCGTCAATCAGCAGAGGCTTCCCCACAATGACTTCCTTATCAACATAATCTTTGTAAGTATTAGCTTCTTCTCCATTGTCCTCACCATCACTAATTTGAGCACTTGGTCTTCAAGGGTTGAGTTCTCATCTTGTCCCACCAATTCCTTTTTAAGTACTTTTGGAATTAGGTTTATTGGTTCAAGTATCTTTGGAATTTTCTGAGGAAGGATTTACTTGTAGTCTAAGAAAGAACTCTCACTTCATTAGGTATTTCCTTATAAACCAAGTCCTCATAGGCTCCTTGCCCTCAAGCATCTACCATGCATCGCCCCGCAAACGACTCTTCACTGGTTCTATCATCATTCCCTCATAAACCTCATATAGTAAAAAAACCTAATTTCCTCAACCCATACCAAAACTCATCCAGATTTCCAGTACCATCAAATCAGAAAACACATTTAAATGGAAAAAATTTCATGTTTATACCTGTAATTACTCTTGCCATATAATATTCTTCTCCCATGTACTGTCTGAAATTACACGAAAGATACCGAGACTCCTGAAGTTGTTAAAAGTAAACCTATGGAAACATTGGCTCAGGAGGAGGAAACAAATGATAACTGCTATTAAGCTAGAGGAAAAGCTAATCGAAGAAGTTGAAAATAAAGAAGAGAAAATAGATGAAGTGGTTGAAAAGAAGCAAAGGAGGAGCCTGAAAGTAAACAAGTTGAGACTGAAAACAAGAAGAAAATAGATGAGGAAGAGAAGACCAATCTTCTAGTGACTTTAGATGCTGAGTTGTAGGGTTCGAGCCATTAAAAGAATTATATGAAGCTGATGGAGGTGTTAAAGAGATTTAGACTGATATATTTCTTTCTACCTGGAAGACTCACTGTCATGTTCAGATGAGAACTCGAGGTTGAGTTCTTTGCAGGTGGGAGAGAATAATACAGCGGCGAAATCTCAATTAAAGTTAGTCTTTATTACTAACGGTTTCAACTTTTGAGTTTTGAAATCGCCAAATTAATTATAAGCCACTGGTTTTTTTATTTCCAACACTATTATTTGTATTTATTGTATTTATTATTTGCTTTTTATATCTTGTCTTTTAGAATTCCTTATGTAATGGTATATAGGTATTTAGGCTTGTCTTTTGTAATAAGAACATTTGATATTATTGAATTAAAAACCTTTTGGAGGAGTATCCTTGTGTTATCTTTAAGATTATGGATTTAACCTTGTTGCTATTTTAAAAATTAACTCGGTGAAGTAGATCTTGTTTTCTTCATGCTTCCGCGTTACGTCATCAAACCATTTTTCAAAGAGATTTGCTTGCCCACTCTACAAATTGATGTTTAAGAGTACCACTCTCCTTAGCTAATCACCCAACTAATCTATCGAGAGATACCTTGTAGTCTAAGACCACATAGTTGTCAAAATAACAATTATACTCATATGATTTTATGAATTTTCGATTTAAGAGACCTTTTGTAAATCAAATTAATTATAAAATCATTTCTATATAAGCTCTTGTACAATTGCAAGTCAATGTTTAAACAGTTTACCAAATTTACTTATCTAAAACTAATGGGTTAAACGAAATAACATACAACCATGCTTCCGCAATCCCATCAATTGTTAGGATGTTGCATCTTTCCTATTTTGTTATAATTTCATTTCCCTTTTTTTCTTTCTCTCAATCCTTTATTCAACTTTCATAGCCTTCATTAAAATTCCGCTTCAATTGCAAAATTTACAAGGGAATTTTTATCTTTAATTTGCCACTTAATAAGTTAAAATGAGAAAGGTTTGATTCCCTTTAAATCATAACTTATTTTTTTCTTTAAAAAAAAGAAAAGAAAAAGACCTTAGATTCATCTTTGCTTGTTACTTTTCTATGTATGTCAAATTATGACTCAAAAAATTGTTATGGAAAAAGAACTTACTTACTTCATCTTATTTGTATTTCAAGTTTATAATAACTATTATAAACATAACAATAAATATTGACAATTATTTTGCATAAGCTGTAAAAACTTATATTTCTATGTTTAGTTCTTTATGATTTTATAAATGTTTTAGTCTCAAGACCAAGAGCCAAGAGTCTCATATGCTTCTACTTGCTAATGGTTCTCTAGGTCGAAGTTGATAGTTAAAAACATAGCAAACCATTAGCTCAAGAATGAGAGAAAAGAGATATTCTTATCTCATACTCAGTTCATCAACCTAAAGCAAGTGGATTACAAAAAAGGACTTGTAGGTGCACTATATTATTAGGATGTTTAAATACATGACAAGCTTGAGGAAGTTGATGTCTTTTACCCCATTTCCACATTGTGCTATTCAAATTCCATAAAATGGAAGACATGAAGGTTCAGCATGCCATGGTATCCAAGTTGATCATTTATACTGACACATTCATACCTGGAAGGAATTAATTCACATTAACTTTGGAGGAAACTTATTTTTTTTCTTTTAAATAAGATTGCATCACTTTGGGATGACCAACGTCATGGTTGTCTCAAAGTATCTTACTTGCTACCTTAAGATGATGCAACCAGAATGGATTTAGGATGGGTCATTTAAGACCGAAACATGACTCACTTCTCTATAGTGTCTCTCAAACCTCAACCCTAAATCTTGTAGAGTTTTCATCGATATACCTATACCCACCTTTATAAGGTATTCGGTCAATCTACCCCACCTTGTTTAATGTGATTAAAAATAATTTAAGCATATAATTCAAGACAAAATTTAGTTTAGCCATAAAAATAAATAACCAAATATAAGTTAAGCCATTAAAACGAAAAAAAAATCTCCATTTATATATATATATATATAGAGAGAGAGAGAGAGATCTTTATTGATTTCCAAACGAAAAATTGATGTATTATTTATGAAAATCCAAATTTTCATATAACATGACCAAAAATATATAATGTATTAGATATATGGATATTAGTCTAACCTAGATAAATTGTAAAACTGCGAGTGTCTAATATATATACTTAGTTGATCATCTTGAATAAATCCAATGTCTACATAACTTAAATAAGATAAATTGATTCATGCATTGTATAATTGCATTGTTTGAAGGCATTATCATTAGCGGTAGACTGGATGAGTTGTGATAAGATGTATTTGGAAAAAAAAAATTATGCTAGGTTAATACTCTTTTGGGAAGGGAGGAGGGGTTTGAATTGAGTATTAGTGAAATTTTAACAATTTTACTAGATATCTAAAATGCTAGCAATGATTATATGATCAATAATATCAAAATGAATTACTGAAAAGAAAAGAGAAGGGTTAAGAAGATAAAGTCTGAGTTTAATGTGAAGTTTGGATCACCACCTACTTTTCATGATCACACAATGCCTTTAACTAAGGACATCATGCACCACTTTTATTGGTCATCACAAATCCAATGCTCAAATGAGATACACAAGTATCATACACAAGAAAATACATAGTACAGTGCTTTCACAATAACTGCAACTATAATTTTCCATGTACTGCACTTTCACTCACTTAAAATATGAAAATTTAAGGACAAGAGGATAAGGGTCTGTTTGGATTGTCTAATTTTCATTTGTATCCTATCTGTATCTAATATGTATTTGTATCTTATTTATATTTTATCTATATAATTTGTTTATATGTAAAAATGTTTGTTTTTCATTTATATTTGTTTCTTGACAAACATCTATTTAAAAACAATAAAAATAAGATGTCAAAATGATCAGAAACAAATAAAACAAACAAACCCTAAGAATAAATAAACACTTAATAACTTTATTGCATAGCAAATGAATGCTGAAGTTAATTTCTTAAAATTTCCCACAAACTTGGATTTATAGCTCTTCATCATATGTGGATTCTAGATATAATCCCCCTAAAAAGATCTTGCATTTAATGCTCTCTAATGCCTGGAAAAATTATAAGGAGTTCTAACTACTTGTAACTAGTTTGGGCTATGTGGACTATAACACTTCAAGATGTTCGAATAACTGAGCTATCTACTCCAAAGGCATCTTCATGCAATCGACTAGATTACTTGGAAGTAGTCCAGATGTGTCGTGACTTTGTGCACAAAACTAAGAAGAAAATTTGCATAGGTTTGAATCACTTCAACTTGATCTAAACCTCTATGCATTAAACTCTACAAAACACTATATAACCCAAAATAAGATTAAGTAACTTTTATAGTTTTATATTATATATTTGCATTTACCCAACACTTGAATATGTCAATTTATTGTAACTTTTTCTTGTTGAATGGTGTAATGTATTTTCTCATCACAATAAAAATTTGAACCTTTTGATTCAATAAACTCTTCCTTTTTGATGAGGACAACCATTATACAATTAGTTCCTCCTCAATCAGACTCTCCCCCTTTATTAAGTGTTAGGATTACAAAAGAAATATTACAAATTAAGTTCAAAATTGATGCTTAACTAGAGGAATCACAAGTTACTAAAATTTTCACTTAATACACACATGTGTTAACTGCATAGATTCAGATCACGTCAATTTGATCCAAACCTATATGCATTAAACTCCACGAAACACTTTATAACCCAAAATAAGATTAAGTAACCTTTATAGTTTGATATTATTGATTTGTATTTAGCCAACACTTGAATGTGTCAATTTATTGTAACTTTTTCTTGTTGAATGGTGTAATGCATTTTCTCATCAGAATAAAAATTTGAACCTTTTGTTCCAATAATCTCCCCTTTTTTATGAGGATTACTGTTGCATAATTAATTCCTCCACAATCGGGCACTCCCTCTTAATTAAGTATTAGGGTTATAAAACAAATATTACAAGTTAAGTTCAAAATTGATGCTTAACTAGAGGGATTATAAGTTACGTTTAATTTCCCCCTCAATACACACATGTTAATTGTGCAAAATAAACAACAACATCCCTTAAATCAAAATCACAATGTGAGCTTCGGCGATAAAAAGAGGGAAAATTGAGTTGAAAAATAAGCAAAGTATGGGCTTAACTCGATATAGTGCCATTATATCATGCAATTGCACACTTATGCACATTTCTCAAAATATCACAACTAATATGTCACTTTAGTGGCACATTTCATTTAAGGGTTATTTTTAAGAATGGCACCTGAACTATGAAAAAATATGTAATTAAATGCCTCAATTTTGAAGCTGATCAATTTAGTACTTGAAATAACTTTTCATGCACTTCAATAGTATCTTTGTCAAATTAGTTAACACCATAATCTTAAGTGGTGTTTTTAACCAATATGATGAATATACTACTGAAGGATATGAAAAGTTTTTCTAGGTACTAAATTGAATAATTTATAGTTTTGGTACTAAATTAATCAATTTCAATGTTCGAGTACCTAATTGCATATTTTTCCAAAGTTTTGATACCATTTGCAATATTTACCCTTTGATTCAAAAGACACTCAATTGCAAAGTCTAACACATGTTAACGGTTATTATAAAAAAATTACCATTACACAAATTGGACGAAATTAATTACTAAAATCCTATTGCAAAATTGCATCTGCAAACGAGATATTGAAAATTTATATACAAATCGTGTGTCATACTCGCAATATAAAGTTTGAGTACCATCACTATATATGTTATAAAGACGTGATAGCATTGAATCATAAATAAAAGCATAGCATAGTTGGTAAGTATGTGTGGACATGTTAGCTTGTGGGTTCAATCTTCTTTGTTTGCATTATTTGGCTTGCTTTTTTCACTTTGATTTGTTTTTCCCACATGTGCACACTTTTCCATGTACGTGATGTGCATAGTTTTGTTTTGGTTTTTTATTGTTACCATATCTGTAGAACGTGATTTGCAATTTTATATTGTTAATCATGTTATAAAAACATGATGATGTACGGTGTGTAATTTTTACATATATCGTGTAAAAGTTGTGGTTTTGAAGCTGTAGATTGTTAATTATTTTCAAATTGACCTTATTTAAGTAATTATTATTAATAAGGACTTTAAACAAAAAATTATTTCCTCAATTGTATAATCATAATCTAAAAACTCTTAGAACTCACATTACGCACTAACTTATAGACAAAAGCGCACAATCTCATGAAAACTCTCAATGCATATTTATACTGTCATTTCAAACTGGTTAGACCATATCAAAAGCATAAATTTCAACATATGCAAAATTTGTACAAGAAATGATCAAACAAAGCTTGAATTCACTTCTAAGATGCACAAAATTACCCAAAAGCATAAATATGCAATTTCATCCTTTTAAACAAGTCTAATATGCATCCTTAGGTATGAAAAAGCATGGTTTTGATATAATATTCAAGAATTTTCACGTTCAAGCACTTAAAAATCTCATTTTAACATAATTAAGCACCAAGATCACAATATCATCAAACATTGCATAAACAACCATACTATGACATCGTAAACACAAACTCAATACTCAATAGCACAAAGCAAGAAATATACGTAAGTTAGAACATCACCACTATTGAAGCCTCTTTGTGTGCTTCAAAGTATTTACAAAAGCAAGTTTCATTTCTTTGGTACACATTTGTACTTGAGTCCTTTGGTGTTCATTACATCAATGATTGGTTTCTTTAGGACCAAACACACTTGTTCTCATGAATCAAATACATGTTGTTGACAATGGAATACAACCACAGGTCCACTCGGTGTTCTAGGCCATGAAATCCCATAACACTGGTCGGCCTAGGAGGGCCCACCAACCGTGAGGTCCCAAACTCTCAAGCTGGTAATGAAACCCATAGCTCCACAAAGGAACATCACGTAAGGACTCCCTATAAACCCTCATCTTGAAAGGGCTGCCTAGCTCATAAGCTCAGCTAACTAGTGAGCTTGGCCTCATAGCCTCGTAATCTCTAGTTGATATAAGCTCTCTAGTCACAACTCATGACCGGGGGAGACATTACTAGCTTGGCCACACTCCATAAAGCCACAGCTTCTCAACTTAGGTATCTCCATCACCTAGGATATCAGGTTAGCTGCTAGGAGGAAGTCTATCTTGGTATGACCCTAAACACAATAAATATCCCCTTTGCCTATCAAAGGGAGAGGATAATTTTCCACTCTATTACAGATGCATTACTCTTACCCACGGATTGACTTAAGCATCGGAGTGGACATGCTAAATAAACCCTTAGTGCCCCTCTGATCGTTTTCTCTATGTTGCAGGGGTTAACTCTACTAGCTCAAATCTGCTTGTGCAACATTTTGGCATTGTCTGTAGGAAATGTATTGTTGTCTAAAAATTTATCTAAAACCCCTCTTTTCTCCCATCACTTTCCCTGCTAAAGTCTCTCAAAAACCTATAAACCACCGTTATGAAAACACATTTTCCATATAGTGCTAAGACCACAGCGAAGCAAGAATCAAATTGATCTTGCCCTCACATAGTATGGGGCTATCTTAGTAGATGACAACAACACCCTTGAACCAGAGCACGTCGACTAGCTGGCAGCTGCATATGATGAACCTTCAGGCCCAAGGCATATCCTAGAGTTAGAGAACTTGTGCACAAGAATACGAAAAATGAGTGTTCTAATGCTCTCGTCCAAGATAGGATCATAGAGTTAGAGGGCTTGAAGGACTTGCATTTAGAGGGATATGCCTTTAGCGTGCGGCGAAGCACCTCCCCAACCTAACCACCATCCAAACCCGAAGAGGAATCGATCAAAATGGACCACAGGGATACAATGGTGTTACCATGGGCTAGCGCCTCCATTAGGGAGCAGTTACAGTTGAAACCTACACTTGAGTGAATATCAAAGACCTTAGGCCCCAAAAGCCTAGTAAGAGCTAATCAAAGCATCTCACAAGGACACATGATACCACAACACTCAGCTTAGGTTACCTTGAGGTACCAACTACAGGACAAGCCACATGCTAAGACAAGGGCTGCAGGTCCTAACTTAACTCGAGCTTACGGGCATAATGTATACACACCCGTTGCCAAGGATACCCAGGTGAGGAATGTACGCTCGAAGAAATCAAGGACATGATGAAAAGATTGTCGACCATCAAAGAAGGTTTTGCGAACGAACCCACTGCTAAAGAACTCTCGGGCAAGGTGCCCCTTGTTGCCGAAGTCCAATCCAAGGTGCTCCAGACCGGAGCTCGGATACCCTCCTTAGAATCTAACCACAACTCAACTCATCTAGAGGACCACATTGCCTAGTTCTAATCCACCATGGCGATACGCAATTTCTCAAATGCAATTTAGTGCAAAAATTTTCCTATAACCTTTTAATGAGCAGCTTGGGTATGGTTTAACAAACTCGAATTGAACACCATAAGCTCATTCTCCCATCTCAACAACCTCTTCGTAGTGCACTTCACAACTACTAAGCCGCTAGAGAAAAATGCTTTGTACCTTTATACGGTGCGACAAAGGCGAAGCAAACCCTTAAGAGATTACCTGTTAAGATTCAACAAAGTGTGCTTAGAGGTTCTGAACCTCAACCAAGAAGTAGCCCTAGAAGCTATCAAATAAGAAGTCCTCACGAATAGCTTATTCTTTGAATCCATTTTGAAATGCCAACTTACTACGCTTGAGAAAGTGAGAGAAAATGTATAGAAATATATTCGTCAGGAGGATCCTAGAAGCACTAAGAGGGAAGCTAAAGTTAGGGTCGAGCCACCTCGATTTGAAAATAATCCACCTCGAGATAGCACTAAGAGGGAAGCTAAAGTTAGGGTCGAGCGACCTTGATTTGAAAATAATCCACCTCGACACAAAGGATGACAAAAGGATCATTGCAACTTCAACCGAGCTGATGCACATTAGGATCATAAGGATGATGGCAAATGGAAACTCTTCCTAATGTATGATGAGTTGACACCCTCAAAGTTATTAGCCCATAATGTCTTCCTCGAAATAAGGAACCAAGCCTTCTATCACCACCACCTCCGATGGGACCTAGCTTGAGAAGAGAAGACTCGAAGGAATATTGCAAGTATCATCGCAACCATAGGTACGATACAATGGATTGTTAGTAGCTTAAGAGTGCCATAAAGGATGCCATTTGACGTGGTTAGCTCAAACAGTACATCTATCATGATTTAAAGCCAGAGCCATCTGCATAAAAATACAGAATTGATGAATAGGATAGAGCCTTTAACACATGAGATTGCTCGGATCGGTCCTTACCCCACCAACAATGCCATGGCAAGATTAATAATATCATAAGTGGATCACTGACCTCAACGAGAATGGGCTACCATTTGGCCTGAGTTCATCTCGACAAGTGATGAACCTAGAACCTAAAAGGACTAAGGTCGACACTACTATCTTCTTTTCAAATGAAATCATGGAGGAGTTTAAACCCCTCACCAAGATGCCTTGGTGATCTCTATTTGCATTTCAGGCTAGAAAGTCTGTTGGCTATTGATCAACATGGGAAGCAGTGCTGACATTCTCTTCAATCAGGCATATGAGCAAATGAAGCATGAGTTGAAACCAAAGTTAAGGCCTTATGATCACGAGTAATATGGTTTTGACAACCAGACTGTCCGATCTCATGGGATCATAACCTTACCCTTCAAGCTTGGTGAAGAATCGTGTAGTGCCACGTACTAGATAGATTTTCTCACGGTGGATTGTTGGTCCCCCTTACAATGCCATATTAGGTAAGGCCACATAGTCGATATTTGACATGCTCGTTTCCTAAACCCACCTCAAAGTCAAGTTCCCGACCTTAACTGGGATAGGGATATGTCGGTGAGATCAGGAACAATCTTTTTCATGACCTTAAATAGGGGCCTAGTATGTTTGCTTTAAGATCGTCATATCACATGTGCATTCGTAACATGGAGATCACCTTACAAGTTAGAGATTTCAAGACTCTAATTACTTATTCTCTCAATATGTTATACATTTATATATCTACAAAAATAGTTTTGGACATGGATATTTTCATAAGTAATAAGGACCATAGAGAATCGGATATCATACCAAAGATAAGATAAGGTAAACTTTAATTCTATCTTTTAACTACAAAGAAATTACTAAAGAGTAAGGTAAGGAAGTTAAGAAAGAGAAATAAATCAAGTTTTAAGTCTTTTTCTCTCAACTAAGTTTAGTCTATCTACATTCTAATTCTCTAATTATCTTGACTTGATATTTGATACGCTATGCAGTCAATTCCTGTCTTAGTCCTAACTTTATAATTTTTCTTGTAAAAACAAACTATTGGGAGGTAAGCTATATCTAGCTTAGTGAGAATATTCACAAAATAACATATCACACAAGCAATCAAACAAGTTGTTATTTTGTAGACATATGAAATGTAACATCTATATAAGCAAACAATACATATGATCAACTGGAAATCATATGTTTGAATGGATTTATGCCCTCTATTTGGAGTTAGGGATTTTAAGCCCATATGACCATAGTTAAAAAAAAATATGTATTTTCTTAGACTTTCGGGCTACTATGTGCCACAAAAATTTGCAAATTTTTAGGCTACTACTGACCTCCACTAGTATTCACTCATCCCATTAAGGGTATAACAGTGAATGCAATGTAACTCACTTCGATCAAATTATTAAATTGGTTCTTAACATATATAGAAAATATGTATGGGGTGATTAGAGAGATATACATAGACATTTTAACATGAAAAAAAAAGGCAATAATTAATTTATCAACAATTTGAGTTCCGATATACTTAGCTTTTTTTTAACAACCATCACAATCACAATCATTTCCCATATAAATCACTACATACATATTCCATTTTTATCTTTTTCCCATTTCCAGTGCTTCTAAACTAAAATCATAAGCATAAGTACATAAAACAAGGAGATAAACTCACTTACCTTTAGTGCAATCCTTAGTCAAAGCGATCATTAGGGAAAGGTACATCAAATTCTTCATCGCCTAAACAAAAGAAATCCCTAGAGTTAGTATTTCATATTGGTTCTACTCAAATTTCGAACTCTATTAATTCCATACGTGTCATTTTTCCCAGTTGCGGAAGTCTCAACTTACAATGGTCATAACTTACTCATTTAAAGTCATTTAGATCTCGAAATAGCACTATACAAAATGCGTGCAAGGGTTCTAGACCTTATTATTTCTAATTTTTGAAATTTTTACTTCATTTAGATTCTATAAATTAAGCATAAAATATTCCTATCTTTAAAAATTATATGGTAGTAATAATGACTCATACTACATGCATGATCCTAGTGATGTTGTTTTGAAATAAAAATTTTGTAAACAATCTTTTATGGAAAGTATCAAGGTTTAGTTTTATGAAAAATCACCTTTGGACTAGTAATCAAATTCTTTATCTGAAATTTTGTAAACATGAGACTTAACAAAAATTATGGTTCAATATAAACTTTGAAATCTTGAATGTCTTATATTTATTTCAAAAACATTTTTTAACAATTTATTTTACAAAACATGGATTTTACTCTTTTGTGACATAATACTTTAAGCTATATTTCCCTAGAATTTTTCTTAAGTTTAGTTTTTTTAAAAAAATTTCAATTATTAGATTTTACGAATGTGAAAGTCAACTAAATTAAACCATTATTTTGAATCCATGAATATTTCATTTTCACATTAAATTCCTTTTAAATAATTATTTTTCCAAAATATGGATTTCTATGTGTTTGTGGATAGATATTACTCTAAGAGGTATCATATTTAAAATGTTTTAAGTTTTGGCATATAACAAAAATTAAGTAAATGACTTGTTCTAAATTTCCTTTCTTGGTAAAATAGGTTCTCATGTGTACTTGAATAAAGAATTTCAAGTTGTAAAATTTTTCCTAAGCATTACATGGGGTCATAGCATATAAAATAAAAGGGGTTGATTTTGTTTCAAAATTTACATTCACTTGAATGAATCCTAAGGCTTTGAAAATAAATTTAGAAATTATTTGCATAACAAAGAATTGTCAATATTTATATTTTTGGGAAAATTCATTTTGGCATTTTGAAAAATATAGTTGAGTGTTTCTTTTTGATTCTTGATTCCTAATGAAAGGATTCCTCAAGTGTTGGAGATAATACTTTTAGAAAATATTTCGCATAACAAAGAATTATGAACATTCATGTTTTTGGGAAATTTATTCTTCCATAGCAACAACATCATCTATGACCATATATGTGCATGAGCTTAAAATATAAATAAAATTAATAGTATAGACTTATACCAAGAATATAATAATTAGAAATAAGTAAGCGAGACGATGAATGTAATAAAACAAAAGCATAAGAGTCTTAGCTTATTATTAAGTCTCCTTGAGACTCGAAATATTCTAGTCATCATATAAAATAAAATAGAACAAGCATAATAAATATGGAAGTCTTAGATTTCATCAAAACTTTCTAAAGCTGGAAATATTTCGAGTTTCATTTAAAAAAAAGTTGAAATAGATAACAAGAAAATTATGGAGTCTTAGTTTTTTTTTTTATTTTTTATGTCAAGGCTTCTTAAAACTTAAATTATTCTAGTCTCCTTCGGACTTGATTATGGACAAGTCAAAAACTAGAAATTAACTAGTCTAATAAAAATATGGAATAAATAAATTTCTTGCAATAGATAAATGAATGAAATAAATAAAGTTAATTAGTGATCATTTAGGCTCTAAAATAGACATACTTATATACTTACATAAACATATATAAAGTTATATTAGTGTCACGAACACATAATAATAATAAACATACATAATGTTATATGAGTATTATGTTATCTTACATTTTCATTCCTTAGCATTTACATCATGGGGATTTTTCTTTTATGCAAAGACATTAAAGATACACACATATACTTATCACATACATAATATATGAAGGAAGATTTAGTGTTTATCTAAATAAGAAATGGATGAAAGATTCGTAAAGGCACAAAAGGGGGGTGTATATTACGATTCAAAGAGGGAAGAGAAGGATGAGAGTGTTTGAGAAAAAAATTGCAAGAGTTTTGTTAAGGTAAGAGAAAATGAGAGGGGGATGTAATCGTATTTATAGAGGAAAAATGAGGGAATCAGATTATGAAAGAAAAGTAAAAAAGAAAATAAAATGGAGGGAAAATAGGGAGGGGCTAGTTGTTGCTAGCATAGAATAGAGGGAGAGAAAAAAAATTGTACTAAAGTGTAGAAGAAGTTAAGTAAAAAGTATTGTTGGAAAAGAAAATATAAGAAATAGGTGTGTAAGATATAATAGTATGCGTAAGATCAAGTAGAGAGAAGTGAATAGTAGTGAATATAAATGAATAGTAGATAAGACAAATAAATTATTGATAGAGATAAAAATATTAGTTATATCGGACGTTTTTATAACCCAAAAAGATTTTATTTGATACTACATAGGTATTTTAATATTTTTCTAGCATAAACTGTTTGTCTGAACATTTCATCTCGTTTTGCATATCGATGTCCGAATACGAAAATTGATCTCGTAAAGGCTTGAAATGATCGAAATTTTGGTGAATATGATCATTTTAAGACATATAATATATTTTTGGTTCATAATTCAAGTTTATCCCTTTTTGCTAATTTATTCCATATTTTAGGGTTGTTGAAGCTTATTTGACCCAGTCTAAAGTTTCTAAGGTTAACTCGATTTAACTTTGGAGTTCTAATTCTGGTTTCACTTTTGACTCTAATGTTTTACTTATAAGATTATCGCAAAATATTGGAAGTTCATAATTTTAGGAAATTATTTCTTATTATTTTATTATTAGATGTTATTTATATATACTACCTCGATTTGTGTGTTAGAGGTAAAATGGATGAATTCTTCAGCGTAGAGTTTTCAAATTGATTAAGTTATTAGATTGTTTTGATGGTGATATGTTTTTGATAAACAATTTTCCTTTAGGGTTTCGGGCTTTATTTAATTCATCTGATGTCTTAAGGTTATTGAATCTTTATTTGATCTCGTTTAGGGTTCCTAGGGTTCTACATTTTTTTTAGGAATCTGGGTTTAATTCAATTTATATGATATCCTAAGGTTATAAGATTTATTTGTTTCAATCTAAGGTTTTTGAGATTTTGGTTTGATCTGATATGGTTTGGGATTTCGATTCTGATTCAAATTTTAGGGTTTGCGATGTGTTTTGTTTATTTTATTAAAATTCTAATTAATTTTCTAATATGATTTCGACCTACATTACTCAATTAATATCATACTATTTTCTTGATTTTGTATGTTCGCTTGTTTACTATATAATTATCTTGATATAGTATTTGTCGTATTAAATGATTTGTCAAATATGTAGTTTGTACCAATAATTGTAAGCTTTCTTAGGTAATTAGCTCTAGAGTCTTGTTATGTTATAGGTTATATTGATATGATGATTACGTATTTATTATTACTATAATTATAATGACACTTATTACAATAGTTTACTAATATTGCAATATTGGTTCATATAACGTTGTTACAAGTTGATAAGTTAATATAATATTAGTAATATAATAATTATGGTCTTAATATTATTAAGTTATTAAAATTATCTTAATATGTTGATCAATTATGGTATTATTTATTATATGAAGAAATATTTTTGTTTATTTTTACTACAATGTATATTGTTAATTACAATACATTTTTGATGTTATTAATATTATTACAACTATTGTAAATTGTAATAATAGTTTGTCATTTAATTATTATATATCATGCACCCAAATTAAACACATGATTAAATTGATAATGTAGAATATTTAATGGTTATTAATTTTAGAGCTTCTAAATTATATTTTATAATTATTTGTTTTATGTTTTGAATATTTTCTTAGGTAATAAATCATTTATATGATTGAAGTGACTTCCACAAGGTGTTGCTTACTTAAGGAGGAAATATTATTAGTTTCTTTGAGAGGTTCTTTCTTTAGAAGTTACTTCTTTAAGAGGTTACTTCTTTTATAAATAACTTCTTTAATAGTTACTATCATAAGTTCATAAGAAAATATTTATTTGCGATTGCTTTAGAAATTTACTTATTAAACATTATTTGATTCTCTGTATTTGATGAATCTGTAGATATATATTTTTTTTGTTGAAGTTAAGGTTTCGCTTGGTGATTAACTATACTATTTCTAATTTGAGAATTTTTGGGCCATATTTACTGTTTTTCAAATCATTATTATTTATTTATTTATTTTTCCATTATTATTATATATATTTTTGAAATTGATTAATAGTTCTTTTAAATTTATTGGAGTTTTAATAATTACTTTGCGAATTTACTATTGCCTATTTATTGCAAAAACTTAAGGGGAATTTTCATTAATGATGATTCAAATTTTTTAAATTATAATTAAATCGTCCATATTTTACTATTCTTAATTCGCGAAAAATCGGGAGTAATCTTTACGAATTTTCCAAAAGCTTGTCAAAATTTTTATATCATATTCTTGCCAATTATCAATGTTTGGTTGTGTAAAATTTGGAAGTTTACAATCATGATAGTTGTACATCAAAGCCCTAAAGGGAGATCGTGTTTGCACTATGGATATGGAGCTAGACGATGGATCCAAGCATCGAGGTGAGCTAGCCGAGCTCACAAAAGAGGTCACTTTGGACGACAACTCAAGCACACCACCAAAGTGGGAAAATCGATTCCTCCAGACGTTAGGGAAAGCTTGATCATGTTCTTATGGGTGAATAAAGATGTCTTTGCATGGACGCCATCTGACATGATAGGCATAAGCCCAAGCGTGATCACACACTAGCTAAATATCAATAACACCTAAAAGCCAGTTCGCTAGAAGATCAGATAATTTACCCTAGAGAGATAAGCTGCTGTCCAAGAAGAGGTCTAGAAACTACTCCAAGCAGAATTCATTAGGAAAGAAAGATACCCCATGTAGCTAGCCAATGTAGTCTTGGTCAAGAAAGCAAGTGGGAAATGGCGAATATGTGTAGATTCCATGACTTGAAAAAAGCATGCCTAAAGGATTGCTTCCCACTACCATAGAGTGACCAGCTTGTTGATAATATTTCAGGTAAAGAGCATTGCTTCCCCCACTACCCCATCCTATAGGGATTGCCTTCCTAGCAGAGCAACATCATCGTCTATGGAAAGTCATTCCAACAACGTAATACTGACCTAAGAGCTAAACGACAAATCTAAATGAGACAAGAAGAGCCTAAGAAAAAGAGCGATCAACATGGCCGGCCTCGTCAAACCTATACTAAAAACACAATAAAAGTACAAGTGTCAAAGATGAGCACAGCTAGAGATAGAAAGAAACCATCGATATATTAATAAGAGAAAGTATATTCACTTTAAAAAAAAAAAACAGATTACAAGAGGCTGCCAATAGACCAATAGACAACATGAGCTGGCAACAAAGCCCATATAAAAAAAAAAAAAAAAGAGAAAAGACAAATAAAAGAAGAAGAAAAGAAGTAATAGCTATTTTGAAGCTGAGATCAATTGGCCTCGCAGTTGCCAAAAATCTCTTCACTTGTTACTAGCTAAGGGGCAACGTGGATAGCTTCTACCTCACCTTTAGCTCAAGGCTCCACAACAGTTGTATTGTTAGTAGTTACTAGCCTCGAGATCTATTAACCGGATCCTCGAGTCATGACCATAGCAATGACCTCACCCCTCTCAACCTCCTGAGTGTCATCACCAGTAGCAACTAATCTGTTTAAAATGAATAGATAAATATAAGTGTGAATACTACCAGCAAATATACTAGACCGAATCAAGTAATATAGATGATGAGTAGGATATCATTCCCAAAAGGATCAATTAATTACTAAACAATTATCAGTTCTACTAATATTGAGACAATCAATTTTTAGAATTAACTAATACCAAACTATCAATTATCTATAAGATGGCGTGGCAATGCCCTCCGCATCTTGGTCAGCAGGAGTGGATCTTCAGCCACCACGGTGCGTCTTGCCGATGAAGCCAGCGTGAAACAATTTCTTTTCTGTCTCGATGGTCCTTTCGCTTGCTTGATAGGGTGGGTTAGCATTGCTTTGGACTGCTCTTTCTCGGTCTAGAAAGAGGCATCTCAGCCTAACTACAGGCTAATATTCACAAGTCTTCCAAGGCTTCTACTTCACTCTTAAAGATGGTGCCCGGGGATTGACCTCTCTTCATTTAGCACAGGGATTCTTTATACTTATGAATAAGACTGTTCATCTAGTGGTATCGTATATACATAAGATATACGACCTGCGTCCTTACCCGATGCCCTTACCTGCCCCCCGGTAAACACTGTCCCCTGGTCAGCTACGATGGTCTCGGGTATCCCGAACCGATGGATAATATATGTTTTGATCATTTCCACAATCTCCTTCTGATCCACTGACTTCATGGGAATGGCCTCGACCCATTTAGTAAAGTAGTCCGACAACAATATAACAATGTCCCTTTGATTAGGCATAGTTTGAACTCGGATCCCTATATGGGAAGTGAAACTGGAGCTATAAAGACTTTTCTCTGAACGTAGCTAGCGGAAAGTAGTGAACTTATCCGGTCTAATCGTTGATTGACTTTTCCCTCCTTCAAGAGATGTTCGGGGCGGGCAGGAGGATACGCTAGGCGGAGTAGTCGCTCTGGAGCAGGTTCTCCGACTGGATCAATGCATGTATGAATCCTAAAAAAATCCCGAAGGTCTAGTATAGAAAAAACCCGGATTTGGTTGAATTAACTTTTTTTTTGGTAGGAATAGGACAGTTGCACTAAGGAAGAGAGCTAGGGACATTACTATATGAATGAGACTTCACAAGCGAGACCTCAAATTCCTAAAATGCTCCTATAGTCCTGGTAAATAACACCGTGGGAAATCAAAACTGTCTTCCGGCCTTGTTATGATAGAGTCCCCTCTCTGTCTGTCGCTCCGAGTTTATACAACTAAGTAGCACTTCTGTTATTCAATCATAGAATCGATTCCGATCAAGTTGAAAAAGCCCTATATTATTAGTAAGCTAGCGCCCTATCTATAGTCAGGGGCCTTTTCTTGCTCGTTAGCGCTTTATTTAGAAAGATTGCAGCTAGCGCGCCTCCCTTCTCAAAGTAAACTTTCTCGCTTGTGTTAGTCAAGCTTTGAAGCCCCTACCTTTATGGGATATTTGAAGAAGCGCAGGTTTGGAACCCTATACAAGGTGCTGGTCTCGATCTCGCTTGGTGGTGCCCCTCTCGATGATTGTTGACTCAACATTGATTTCGTGCTTGAGTTGTAGGGCCCTCCCTCCATCCATCGAGTCAACTATCGGAAATTATGTTATATTGACAACTAAACTCATGGATATTTGTCACGCCCCGAAGGGTACCCTAAATGTGGCAGTCCGCCGTACACAATATTAAAGCCTAAGAATGACCACCTCAGTCACGCGAAAGCTTCCATACTATGTACAAGGCGTCTAACACATAAAGGAGACACATCGGAATGATACATTTTATGTTGATACAACTGAGTAACAATGTAAAGGAAATACAAATTTACTATACTTCAGATACAAATCACTATACTTCAAAGTACAATCATTCAACTTCGATTACATTTATCCACAGACTTCCCTACATAAACTATTACAAGACAAATCATAAAACTAGCTGATAACTTCAAACATTCGTATTCTTTGCTGAAATCCCGGAGTCGTATTCGGCTCCAACCAATTCAGTCCCCACTTTGTATTCTTGAGATAACATGTTCATTTAAATAACTATAGGGGTATAAGCTACACTAGCTTAGTGAGAATTCCCTTAATCCCGTACCATAACAATCAAGTTATAATCAATCATATACTATGCATGAACAAACACGTGAGCAAGCAATTATGCATGGGTATCCGGAACCCACACACAGAACGGATTTACGCCCTCCGTATCTTGGGTTAGGAATGGTATTGAGTCTACACGACCGCATCTAGTCCCCAAGCCCTCGCTCTTAGCACTCGACTCGGCTAGGCTCATCCAAGAATGCATCCACATGCCCTTAGTACCCCTGAATGAGCTCTGGCACCGGGCTCGTTATCCAAACGAGGCAACACGGACCATACCGATCGACCTGCGTAGGAGTAGCATGCTACCAAATGCAATATGTCCGATGCGATGCATGACCAATTTAATTTTTGCTTAGGTCAAAAATATTTATACATTCTTTAGAGTGACCAACCAATATACACATATAACAGAAATAATATGAACGGTGCAGTTATCAATCAAATCGTGGTTTCGATATGCTTTAGTATTCTTTGGCATACATTCATCACAGTCTCATCATATCTCCCATCCCCATTCATATCGATTTTTATCTTGTTCCTATAATTCTAATGCAACTAACTACAAGCACAATCAAGGTAACAAAACAAGGAGAAAACACTCGGCCATTGGATCACCGGTCTTCTAGTAATAATAATTCGGTGGTAGGGAATCGTCGATCTCGGGATCTCCTAAAAAGGAAGAAATACTCTAATAAGTATTTCAACTCAAACTAATCCAAACGATCTTATACGAACTATCAAATTCGTAATTCGTCCTAAGCGGAATTCCAACTTAAAACGGCCATAACTTGGTCATTTTAACTCGGAATCTCGCAAATTATATATCGATTTCTATCTACTTCGAAAGATCTATCTATTCTAATATTATTTTCAAGTTTTGAAAACTTTAAGCTTCGAAAAGTTCGGATCAGATTAGGGCAGCAACATTTCAATCCAAAAATAGTTTTGTAAATGTTTGTAATGTTCCTACTATATAAATTAGCTATACATGCAATATGAGTGATTTCCTAACATGAATGACATGAGATGAGTTAATGTATGCATGATCTTGATGATTTTTGCTAAAAGAAAATTTTATAACTTTTTATTTTGCAAGACCATAATAACAACTTACTTATGAAAAATCTAGTTTTCTAACTTTGATCATTTCCATTTGTTTTGGATTTGTTACTTAAGAAAATATAATTATTTTTGTCAAAATTGAGTCTTCATTATATATATTACTTATGACCTTCATTTCTACATAAAAATTTCCATTTTACACTTTGTAAACATGTTTTCAAGTGGGGTTGATTCCAAAATCCGAATTTGTAAAAATTGTTTTTAGTGATTCCTTTAAGTAAAAATCATTTGATATTAGAAAATTAGGCTCAATCATATATAACACTAAGGACTTCATTCTTACACAAAAATTTGCATTTTACACTTTGCAAATATGTTTTCCAATATGATTTACTCAAAAATCCGAATTTTAGAAAATCCACTTTTTGAATGATTACTTTGGGAAAAACTTGTTTAATGCATTAAAATTTAAGCTTTACTATATCTATTGTCTAAGGACTTCATTTAACACATAAAACTTGCAATTTGAGCTCAAATACTAAGTGATTACATATGCATCATCTCAAATTACGAATTTGACAATTTGATCACTAACTCAAATTTTTCCATTTTAATTCCATTACTTGTTTTACACATTACTCATGCCTAAACTCATTTTAACTTGTAAAAATCATTCTTAATGATACTATTACCTATACTTCATTTTTCACATAAAACATGAGTTTTGGAGTTGATAAATGGGTTTTAAAAATTGGTCTTGGTTGGGATCCGAATTTAGAAAATTTATTTTTGGTCATATCTTTTGATAAAATCTATCTAAGCTTATGAAAATCCATTCCTTACATATCATATCTTATGAGCCTTTCATTTCTTAAATAAAAACTTCATTTTTGAGTTGGAAAACATGTTTTTAAAATAGGCCTTGGCCAAAATCCGAAAATAAATTTTTATTTTGAAAATAACTTTTGAAAATCACTTTTGATTCTTGTAAAAAGAAGTCTTGATGATATACATATATTAAGCCTTCATTTTCTTAAGTAAAAATTACATTTTGACACTTGGAAAGTGGTTTTTAAATATGAGTCTTGCCAAAATACGAATTTCACTACTTTTGTTCAAGTTCAAACTAAGATCTACACATAACATGAACATAGATCTAAACTTTACTTATCAAAATCATTCATTATGTTGTCTATACCCTAAGCCCTTCATTTTAAATGAAAAATACACATTTTGAGTTGAAAAACACTTTTCTAAATATGGTTCCATTTTCATCCGAATTTTCAAAATTGATTTTTGTTGAAAATAAAATAGATCTTGAGTTTCCTACAATTTCCTACCATCATCATGCTATACAAGTTGTTCATGAACATAAAACAAAGATCTAATGCATTTATGAACTCAAAACACTAGATCTAGTTTTTAAACTAGTTTTAATGCATGAATCACTAAGATGACATGTGATGATAGATCTATGCATAAATCATAAGAAATAACAAAATAACAACTTAAATAACAAGATCTATGGCATAAACAAAATCAAAGCTACAAAAATTTAGATCTACAATATATATCAACTTTAAACAAGAAAATAATTGAAATACAAGATAATAAAAGTAGAGAAAAGGAGTGTTTCATTTTTGGCATCATCATCCTAAGCTTTTAAGCTTATGGAAGGTCATTTGATGCATGAAACCTTCATTACACTTTACCTATATCACCTATGGAGGCTTTGAGATGAAGATTTGCTTAAAATCTTCAAGAAATATGGGTGGAAGCTAATGGAAGATGTGGGGGCAGCTTGGTTCTTGAAGAAACAAGAACAAGAGAAGAAGAAGAAAGAGAGGAAAATAGAGAGAGAAAAGGTTAAAGAATGAAAGGGGAAAGTGAGTAAATGAAGGAGTGAGAGAAAATGAGTGTTTTAATTGTAAAAAAGAAGAAAAAAATAAAACAAGGTAGCCAATGTGTGGTGCTGCATGAATGTGGAGGAGGAGAGAGAGGAATTTTGTTGAAATTTGACTCAATTTAATTTGTATAATAAATGTGTATGTAGCTTCTTTAAGAAGGAGTGAAAATAATTATTTTAGTCAAATTAGGATAAATAAAGGACAATGGCAGCAAAGAAGAGTCAAAAATTCTGCAATGTGTGGAATAATGTGTAGAAAGATTGAAGTGAAAAGGAAGTGATATGTGTAAGGTGTACTTGAAGGTATGGGTTGTAAAAGTACTTTATTAATAAAATAAAATAAAATTGAAAATTTATTCCAAATATTGTAGCAGATTTTTCATAATTAAAATTAAATAATTATTTGAATTATTTTAGTATTTTAACAAATATGTTACCGGTACGATCAAAATACGCGAATATGGGCTATAAATAATATTTTTATAACCCGAAAAATTCTAAAAAATTATTTTATGAAATAAAATATTTTAAAATATTTTTCAATTATTAAATTAATTTATTTTATTTTTAGTATCGGGTCTTAAACAGAATCTGATCCCGTAAAGACCCGAAACGAACTAAATTTTAGAAAAACAAAATTTTTATAACATATAAAATATTTATCTAAAAATATAAGGCTTTATAAAATAATAAAATTTTGTAATGAAATAAAAATGAATAGTGCAAAAGACTAATCAATTACCGGTAATAATGGAAATACGATAAAAAGGTTATAACTGTAACTTTTATAACCGAAAAATTTATAACTGATATATTTAGAAATCTTATGAAATTACGAGTCTAACGGTACTATTGGTATTTTTTGATATCTCGAGCCCCGGGACACACTTTTCGAAGTCTGTATCTTCGAAATAGGTCAAAAATTTACCAATCTGATATTTTTAAACAAACATATATTACTATGAGCTATTCTATATATTTAAACTACATCTCGGCCTCTAGGGTTAGGGGAACTAGATTGCCAGACTTACACTATTGTATTCCGGTTAGGGTTTCCGGGTGATTTTCCGATTTAGACCTTTGCCAATTTGGAAACTGATATTTATGTTTATACAATATATTTAATTTCAGAAGTTTATTTTAAATTTTATTTTTGTAAGTATTTATTATCCTTTAACGTTTTCGGAATTTTTTGAATTGTGTTTCATTTTCGAAAGTTAATCGTTATTTACTTTTTAATAATTTGTTTTTGGGCTTTATATTACCCTTTTTTATAAGTCGGAGTTAAATATGGAATTTTTCGTACGTAGTGGTTTTGAATTTGAAGACCACTGAGTTCTTATTTTATTTTTGAGGATTTTCATTTTCTCATGATTAAGAAATTTTTAGATTCATTCATGGTTTAGGACTTGTCGAAATTCGGTTTTAATTTGGAGTGATTTTTTTAGGGTTTATTCTCGAAGTTCATCTTGGAATTATTTGTTGAAATTTTTCGGGGATCACAATATTCATATGAAATTGTCAAAGATATAAAACCCTATTGAAGATTCTAAATCCTTTTCAACCATAAAATAACTTAATAGCTTCTACTAAATAAATTATTAGTGGAATCAACTTTACAATTATAAATCTCTCGATTCTATAGTTGACTAATGCTCTAAATTTACTTCTCCTAATCCCTTAGTGAAAAATCAACATAAAACATTGTATGAATCCCAATAAACAATTTCCAAGTAAGATTAAACGTTGCTGCTTTCGCATTTGCCATTTAACGTTAATTCATGAATTCCTTTAAACCCTAATTCCCCTTCCGAGTTATTATGATTCTTGTAAATCCTAATTCCATGAAGAAACAAAATTTATAATAGGAATTCAATATGAATATTCCACCATTCTAACTATCACATAACACAATCTCAATTATCATATTAGCATGCTTAGGGTTTCATCGATTTCCCACAATGAAAATTTAGCTACTCATGATTTTAGATTCACAAACCAAAGGAGATTCTACAGTTGATATCATGATGAACAATAAAATCAGACAATTAAATTGCATATAACAAGAATAAGATCAGAAATCAAAAATTCAATTATCAAGATCTTCCATTGCAAAATCTTTTCAATACAAAACTTCTCATCACTATGATTTGATCCTGAAACAACTCTCTTACACTGAATCTATTCTAAAATTGAGTTCATAATGTATTCTAATATATTTCTGATATCTAAGAACAAAGGAACCATCACTATCTTATAGCCAAAGGTCGCATGGAATTTGAAACGCTTCACATAATTTTTACAGTTACAAAACATACATCGGTCTTTTCAACTTCTATATTGGCGGCATATAGACGGCATACACATGTAAGCTAGTTGAATACTGGCAGTGTTGAAGATGGTTCTAATGATTGATCTTCTGTGGATGACCTACACTGCTCAACACCGGTGGCATGGGGTTTCAAGAGGCTAGTGTACAATGAAAACATTCAAAGCTTGCTATATCCAAATGAAGGTTGGCAACGTAGTGGACAATGTATGAATTTTGCATTTTGTGGAAGCTCTACACCGCCTCAACTTTCAAGGAGTAACTTCAAGATTTGCTGGCATATACTTAAATTGCAAAACCCTTCTTCTCTTTTCTTCTACATTGGCAATGTAGAGCCAGTGCTTAAAATTTGGCTATTAATCCTCATCCAACATCGCCTCAAGGCCGGTGGCATACATTCCAAAAATTGTCGACGATTAATGAAATTTCCAACGCTGGTAGTTTGCTTTGTTCAAGGCTGGTGGTGCTCCTATTCATTTAGCTGGTGTTCCTTCAAATCTTGTCTAAAATTACACAAACTTCTTTCATTGTTCAATTTTGACCTGAAATATCAATTTAAGCTTGTCCAAGTACCAATTCTTGAAATTTTCATAAAGATTAAGAGAAATTGTGCATAATTGCCCTACGAAAGTTGTATGAAATATGACTTTATCAACTCTTCCACACTTGAACTTTTGCTTGCCATCAAGCAAAACAATTAAGAACAAAGTTTGAAATCTGTCATTGATAATACCAGCTCTAACTTTTTCAATCCAAGCATGATTTCTTTTGATATTCATGACTTGCATTTCAATGCCTACTGCTTTAACCAGAATGGTTATATGTAACTAGAGTACTTTCATCAAAGTTTAGTAGTTAATCCAAACAAAACAAGTTTTAATCCAAGTGTTTAACAAAAGAATCTTCTATCCAAAAGTAGATACTCAATCTACTAAGGAAAAATACTCATTTAAACTTCACTAGACTTTTAATATGCATATACTCTTAACAACAAACAATGAAAGCATATGGTATCCATTTTTCTCCTAGATTGTCTCCTTCTTTATTCTAAGTCTTATTTCATTTGGTAATTTACATTCTTTTTCTTTTCCATAGAAGCATTTATTCTCTATTTGGGAGGTTTTTGCCTCCATCTTTTTGTTTTCAAAGTTCATGAATTAAACTTTCGCCTTTCCTCCCTTTTTGTTATAGTGAGTTTATAGAGTCAGCACATCCCGGGCTCATCACCCAAGTGACCAGGCTTTAAAGGACTCCTAAGAACTCTTCCTCACTTTAACATTCAAGTTCAGATACTCATAACTAAATAACTTGAGTAATTGGAGTAGAGCCCATGCTTGTTTCTTTCTTTTCTTTTGAATGCAACACAAATTCAAGACTTTTTTTTTTTTTTTATAAAGGATCACTAAGTGAAAAGCTTCATTTACCTCTTTCACTAAGTGTTTAAAAAGTTGTAATACAACTCAAAAGAGTTTATATAGACTAAAAATTCCTAGAAGTAAACCTATTTATTTTTCACTAAAGGACTCGACCTATTCTTAAATTTCCAATTCTAAAGCTAAAAACAAGGTAAACTTGTTCCTTAAGGATTTTACCACTTAATTTCAAATAAGTAAACTAATTACAACAGTAGGTGAGTAAGGCACTTAGTAAGTTATTTCACAATCTTTTTTAGATGCCATCAATCAATTTCTTGCACAATCTCAAGATTTCAAAATTTTTGAAAATTTTTGGCATAATTCTGCCATATCCTGGCTTAGGACAAAAGTTCAAAGTAGGGGGGTATTCATCAATACAATTCCAGATTAAAAACACAGCATAAACTCAGCAAATTCAGACAATTATAGTCATATTCACAACTTCAATTCTCCATATCATTATCCCTTCCCCCACACTTAAAATAAACAGTGTCTTCACTGTTTTTCATTTAGCTTAATTTAGAGGAAAAGAATAAAAAAAATAAAAGAAAAGCTAGTACTTTCGTAATTGAATTGTTTCAAAGTCAAATTGGGATATCCATTGAAGTCATCAGGGTTCAGTTGGAGAGTTAGTTTTTGAAGCTTGAAAATCAAAAAGAAAAAGAAAATAAAAAGCAAAATGAAATAGAAAATAAGAAGCTATCTAATATAAATATGTATAGATCAAATCAGATATCAAGAGTCAACCCACAGGAACTTGGGTGCTCGTATATAATTACAAGCCAGAGGGAGATAAATGAAAAGCAAATAAAATCAAGTGAAAGTTAGCAGGATCTCTAGCTTTTTGGCTCTGTACTGGATTTGGACTCATCAAGAGATGTATCATATATCATCCCCTCAGTTGCTGATGGATTCAAACAAGAAATTGTTGTCATGATCATGTTAAACATAGTAGTCCTGAATTTCTTGTTTTTCTTCCTTTCCTTCTTCAGTTCCTCCTTCAGATCTTGAAGGTCCTGCCTAAGTCTATCATAGGCACTCAAAGCAGTAGGAGGAGAAGGTTGTGATGATGATGATGGTCTGTCAGTACGGGCTGCTGTGGAATGAACTAGAGATTGAATATCTTAATCATGAATCTCATCTGCTGTTGTTGAACTCCCCTAGGGACTTTGAGGAGTCCCCAACCTCTAAATGGTGCAGATAAAATCCTCTTGCTATCTATCCTCTCATCACCAACTGGCTCTTCAAATATACCCATTCCCTTCAACAGCTTGGTGATGTTGCCTCCACAAAACAGGAACTTAGTCCTGGTGTCATCAGCTTGCTTGAATATGAAATTTCCCACTGCCAATCCCAGATCAATTCTATAGCCTGAAATCAAGCTATATATGTAAAACATATCAAAACTAGTTACCTTGCTATGACTAGTTTTCTTGCAATTGATAGTGTGTGCAAGAATGTGGTGTAGCAATTTGTGTTCCATTCTCTGAAAGGTGGAGGCAAGTGATTTGGATGGAATGAATGGATCTGGCTTAGGATGGATCATCTGAGCCCAATAACTCTCCTGATCCATCTCATTTTCTCCTTTTGGCCATGAATTGCGTAATTCATAATTTCCTAAACATCATCATACAGCCAAGTACCATATCCATCCTTTTCAATGTTATCTGCTTAACCTCCCTATACACCTGAAAGGTAAATGTGGAGTCCTCCTTATCTAGGTCTATCTTTAGAGTTGAGAGAAACTCAATTGTTAGATTCTTGTAAGTAGCTTCTCTCAACTCAAAAATTCTAATCCATGTTTTATCTTGTATCAAGTTTTGGATAGTTTCATGAATCCCATATTCTTCCAATAAACTCCAATCCAAATACTGATTTTTCATGAAGTCCATCTTCATCAATCTTTTCTTCCTATCCTTAGTATACTGCTGACTAGAAAGAACATTCCTGGTCTGTGAGCCAGATGAACAAGCTTCAATAGTCTTTTGCTTCTTTTGCCTAGGTGCCATTTTTGCTAACAAAATCCATTACAAGCATAAAGGAATTCAAATTCATGAATTGCAAGGCACTCAACAAATGGATTTTCAACAAAACTTCAATCAATTGGGTTGTTGCAGTCTATTCTTATGCCTAAAACATGAATATAAACTAATCTGGAATCCTAGGCATATCAAACAATTAAACACAATGCATGGAATTGGGTGACACAGTTCTGCACTTGCAAAATTAGACTCAAAGCTGGCAGCTTAGGCTTGCCATCTTAGAATGGAACGTTGAAAAGCATCAATTCAAACTTCACAAGCAAAGGTCCCAAGCAATTTTGGTCGTGTATCATAAAAATCATTCCAAAGTCCATTCGCCAAAAAAAAAAAAAAAAACAGCTTAAATCAAGGAAAGAAATTTCTTAAGCTTCAAACAATTCACATGAATGAATCAAGGAGCCAATTTTTGCAAAATTTTCAATTTTTGGGCACAACATTTGAGAACAATATACAATTTCTCCAAAGCCCCAAATTTTTCAAATTGAATTAACAAGTTCCATTTGAAACCCTAAATTCCTGGATTATCAAATTGAAACAAATATCAAGTACATTAACAGCTCAATCCAACATGCAAGTAATAACAAACAAAATTCAACTCCAAAATTCATCTAAACAGCCAATCCAATTAAACCTAATCTAATTTCAAACAATTTAACCCATCCACCAATTTCGATACTTCACAGCACACTCTTGACCTAATCTCCTTATTGCATCAATTAACTAACAAATTTAAGTAATAGAATTCAATCAAACAAGAATAATGGAAGATAGAAATACTTACTTGATTGGCTCAACAATATCCATGTTAGTAAGGGAGAAAATGTGAGTGTTGAGAGAGAGAATAAGGGAGTGTTTAAAGAGATTGAGAGATTAGAATGAAGGGGAGAGAGAGAAGAAACCTGTTAAAAAAATGAATTATAGGACATACGCTAGCAAAATTATCGAGTACATCGACATTGTACATGCTGGTGTAACCATTTCAAAATTCATGTCGAGAGGGAATGGCTGCGACTTACTTAAGTACATTGCCAGCGTATAATGTGTGCCGGCTTTCAACACTGCAGGTCTTGAAACTCTAGATGCTGGTGTTTGTCGAGATAAAAATTTCCTCAATTACACTTTCCACCGTCTTAAATGCTAGCATTGAGCATGTCTAGTCGGTGTTCTTCTAATTGAGGTCAGTATGTTTACACTGGCTTCAAAGCAGACGGCCTTGAATTTTTGTAGCCAGCTTCTTTTTTTTCATAACAGAGTCTATCAATCAAGTTTTAGCTTTAAATTGAAAAGTTATATTCTAAAAAATTAGAATATTTACCTTGGATTCCTTGAGCTTCTCAATTCAACCGGATCGCTTACTCATTTTCTCTCTGAAGTTTATTCGCCTTGTCAGTTGAAAGTGCAAATCTCCCTTCTTTTTTTTTTTTTTTTTAACTCTGATCTAAACATACTAAATACTAAGTCAGTAAAAACAAAGCAAAACTAACTACGAAGTTAGACATGGGCTGCCTCCCATGGAGCACTTAGTTTAGAGTCGCTTAGCCCGACTTTCCTTTTCTTTTCATGGTTCTTTGAAATTTATGATAGTGGCAGCACTATCATTGTTTTCTCTCTCATAAAAATGCTTGAGAAAATGCCCATTCACCTTGAAAGTCCTATTGTCATTTGTTTTCAACTCAATTGCACCATGGGGGAAAACATTAACAATCTCAAATGGGCTTGACCATCTTGATCTTAACTTACTTGGGAACAACTTCAAATGAGTATTATAAAGTAACACTTTCTACCTAGGCAAAAACTCCCATTTGAGAATGTTCCTATCATGCCTTCTCTTTGCTCGATTCTTGTAGATGCGAGCATTCTCATAAGCTTCATCCCTCCACTCAGCCAATTGGTTTAGCTAAAGCAAACTCTTTTCACTTGCAGCTTTTTCATCAAAATTGAGAATTTTATTGCCCACATGCCTTATGCTCAAGCTCTAAGGAAGATGACATTAATTACCAAAAACAATAATGTATGGGGACATCTAGTGGGGGTTTTAAAAGCAGTTCTATAAGCCCACAATGCATCATCAAGTTTCATAGACCAATCTTTTACAGATGCATTGACAGTTTTCTCCAAAATCCTTTTAATCTCCCTATTGGATACTTCAACTTGTCCACTAGTTTGTAGATGATAGGAGGTAGCAATTTTGTGTGTGATTCCATATTTTGATAAAAGTTTCTTAAACTGTTTGTTACAAAAGTGTGACCCCCATCACTAATGATAGCTCTAGGCACCCTAAATCTGGTAAAAATATTCTTTTTCAAAAATCTTAAAACTACTTGGGTATCCTTTGTTTGTAAAGCAACTGCTTCAACCCATTTTGAAACATAGTCTACAACACAAATATATTATTAAAAAGATGAGGGGAAAGGACTCATGAAGTCTATTCCCCATACATCAAAAATTCAATTACCAGAATATGATTTTGTGGTAATTCATGTTTCTTGAAATGTTACCTGTCCTTTAGCATTAAACACGAGCCATAATGTATTTCCTGTAGTCACTAAACAAATTAGGCCAATAAAAACTACATGATAAGATCTTAGCTGCAGTCCTTTCCATACCAAAATGACCCTCTGCCTCTTTTGAATGACAATGCTGAATAATGTAAGCTGTTCAGATCCAAGCACACAATGTCTAATTACTTGGTCAGCACAACATTTGAACAAATATGGTTCATCTCAAAAGTAAAATTTCACATCATGCAAAAACTTCTTGTTTTGTTGATATGATAAACCATAGGGTATGATTTTACTAACCAAATAATTGACAAAATCAACATACCAAGGAAATTCTTAAATATCTACTACATGTAAATGTTCATCAGGGAACTTTTCATTGATAAGAATATCTAAAGAATTAGATTCCAATCTAGACAAATGATCAGCAATCACATTATGAGTTCCCTTTTTGTCTCTAATCTCAAGATCAAATTCTTGCAGTAGTATT
Organism: Combretum micranthum; assembly: GCA_024138025.1. NCBI lineage: Eukaryota > Viridiplantae > Streptophyta > Magnoliopsida > Myrtales > Combretaceae > Combretum > Combretum micranthum. The sequence continues at coordinate 162,274 of JAMXBD010000211.1, forward strand.
ATCCATCTAATCAGCTTAGGTTTTGCATCAGCTTTACCAAACAAATATTTCAGAGTAGTATGATCTATATATACTATAATTTTAGAACCTATCAGATAAGGCCTAAACTTGTCACATGCAAATATAACCACAAGAAGCTCTTTTTCAGTTTTGGCATAGTTTCTTTGAGCCTCATTTAAAGTCCTACTTGTATATATAACATGAAACAACTTACCTCTTCTTTGGCCAAGTACTGCTCCAACAGCAAAGTCGTTGGCATCACACATAAGTTTAAATGGAAGCTCCTAGTCAGGTGCAATGATTACTGATGTAGATGTGAGCTTCTCCTTCAATAAGTTAAATTCCTACAAACAATTGTCATGAAAATTGAATATAGCATCTTTTTCAAGCAAATTACATAAAGATCTAGAAATCTTAGAGAAGTCCTTAATGAATCTCCTATAAAAGCCAGCATGTCCTAAAAAACTTCTAACTCCTTTCACAAATGTGGGTGGTGGCAACTTCTCTATGATCTCAACTTTGGCTTTATCCACTTCAATTCCTTTCTTAGACACTTTGTGACCCAAAACAATCCCCTCTTTTACCATGAAGTGGTATTTTTCCCAACTCAAAATCAGATTGGTTTCTTTACATCTTTAAGAACATAGCTTAAGTTTATCATACAAGAATCGAAGGATTTTCCAAAAACTAAAAGGTCATCCATGAATATTTCAATAAAATTTTCAAGCATGTCTAAAAAAAGCCATCATACACCTTTGAAAAGTAGCAGGTTCATTGCAAAGACCAAATTGCATTCTCCTAAAGGCAAAATGCCATAGGGACAAGTGAAAGTGGTTTTATTTTGGTCATCAGTAGATTTGATTATAACCAGAGTAACCATCTAAAAATAAATAATAATCATGCCCAATAAGTTTTTCAAGCATCTGATAAATGAAGGGAAGGAGGAAATGATATTTTCACGTGGCATCATTTAACTTCCTATAGTCTATGCAAACTCCCCACCCAGTCACAGTGCGAGTAGGAATCAAATCATTATCTTCATTCTTAACTACAGTCATACCACCTTCTTAGGAACTACCTCGACTGGACTAACCTACTTACTATCAAAGATAGGATAAATAATACCTGCATCCAGCAATTTCAGTACTTCCTTCTTCACTACCTCTTTAAGGGTTGGGTTAAGTCTCCTCTGTGGTTTAACTATAGCTTCACACTCAGCTTCCAGCAAAATATTGTGCATGCAAATCATGGGGCTGATTCCCTTGATATTGGCTATGGTCCATCCAATTGCTTCTTTATGCTCCTTTAGAACTCTAAGCAGCTGTTACTCTTGTTCACCTATCAAAGAAGATGAAATAATTATTGGCAAAGTATTACCAGTTCCAAGAAAAGCATACTTTAAATGAGTAGGAAGGAATTTAAGCTCTAGAGTTGGTGGTTGTATCAATGATGGTATTGGCATGCTCTCATTGGTGCCTAATCCCTCATAATATCTTTCTTTGATTTGAGGCAGTAGCTTAGTTGCTTCTTCCTCTTGCTCATCATCACTCTAGTCATCAAGGTCTCTAAGAACCGATTCCATTGTATCCACACCTACTTTTTCTTTAACAAACTTAAAGATAAGCTCATCAAGAATATTGATACTATAGCAAGAATTACTATCATCAAACTTTTTCATTGCATCATAAAAATTAAAGGTTACCTAATCATCCATAACTCCCAATGTGAGCTTACCTTGTTCCACATCAATTAATGCTTTACTAGTTGCAAGGAGCGGTCTGCCAAGAATCATTGGAACTTCACTATCTTCATCCATTTCCAAGACTATGAAGTCTACTGGAAACATAAATTTGTTAACTTTTACCAAGACATTTCCACAATACCTCTAAGGTATTTGACCTTCTATCAGCAAGCTGCAGGTAACATAGTCTCCTTGCACTCTCTAAGTCTAGTTTCCTAAACATAGATAGGGGCATTAAATTATACTTGCATCAGATCTATTAGAACTTTATCAAAATGAAATTCTCCTATTGTGCAAGGAACTGTAAAACTCCCCTGATCTCTTAGTTTAGTAAGCAAGCTGGGTAGATTCTTTTGCAAAATCATGGAGCATTCTCCTATTAACATCACCGATTCACTCTCATCAATCTTTCTCTTCTTGACAAGTAATTCCTTGATGAATTTAGGATAAGAAGATATTTGTTGAACCACTTCTAAGAACGGGATGTTGATTTGCAGCTTCTTGAAGACATCTAGGAATTTAGGGAACTACTCATCCAATTTTTGCTACTTCAGTCTTCTTGGAAAGGGAATAGGAGGAACATAGGGTTTTACCTCTGTTGATTTCTGCACTGATTCCTCCATCTTTTGCTTTCCCTTATACTTCATTGGAGTCTTCTCTGTTTCCTCAACTTTCTCTTCAGGTGTTTCAACCTCTTTGCCACTCCTTAGTATTATGGCATTCACAGTCTTAGGGATTTCCTCTATATTGCTTGGTAAAGAACCAGATGATCTATTACTCAATTGCTGTGTGAGCTGATGGACTTTCCCTTGTAGATCTTTGATGATGGCCTATTGACTATTGAGTGTATTCTGAGTGGTACTTATAAAAGTCCTCAATAATTCATCCGTTGAAAGTTGATTTTGCTGAGGTGGAGGCAAGGCATTCCTTACAAGACCTTGCTTTTGAAATCCAGGAGGTCTATAAACATTGGCTTCATTTGCCACTCTGGATTGTAAGTATTTGCATAGTGTCCATAGTTAACCCTTTGAAAGTTTCCAACATAGTTGAGTTATTCTCCACTTGATGATGGTATGGCACCATTTGGACAATCATATGCTGGATGTGATCCTGAGCTTAACTCACAAGTAACAACATGATTAGTATTCAAAGAACTAAATGATGGGAGTTTACTTACTTGTGTGGTCAAGGCTGAATTTTGAGCAGTAAGCTGTGACATAGCTTCATTGTCTTGAATAGATGCCACTTTCAACCTTGTTCTTTCACAACTCCAGTTATGAGTACTAAAAGCCAATTCCTCAATCAATGCACTTGCTTCTTCATATGTCTTTCCCATTAGTGATCCTCATGATGTAGCATCCACCAATGACCTTAAAGTCTCATCTAGACTAAGGTAGAAATTTTCAGTCAAAAGATTATCAGGAAGTCCATGATGTGGGCATTTTCTAACTGCCTCCTTAAATCTCTCCCAAGCTTCATGCAATGGTTTTCCAATAAACTTGGTGAAATTAGTAATCTCATTCCTCAATCTGACAATTCTAGTAAAAGGGAAAAATCTTTTCAAAAACTTTGTTGTCAAATCTGCCCATGATGTGATAGATTTAGGTGGTTGAGAGTTTAACTAAGCCAGAGCTTTATCCTTAAGAGAGAAAAGGAAAAGCTATATCCTTATGGACTCATCAGTAACTCCATTGAGTTTGATAGTGTTGCAATATTGGAGGAACTTGGCAATGTGCTCATCCAGTGTCTTATTAGGGTATCCTCCAAATTGATGTGACTTAACCATTTGAATCAATGCTGGTTTGAGCTCAAAATTGTTGGCCTTCCTACAGTAGGAACCATGACAGTGGGTACCATATAATCCCAAAGTGTTCGAGCAGGTGCAACTTGAATCTGATTGTTGTTATAGTTGTTGTTTTGATCATTGTTGCCCGCATTGTTCGGTGCTTCATTTCTGCCATTTCTTCTTCTTGTAGCACTTTTTCTCACCTTCTGTTTTCTCTTCTTTGTTGATGCAAAGTTCTTTGAATTTTAGGGTCAATTGGTAGAAGCTCCTGACTTCTATTCTTGTGTATCTAACTTACAAAAAAAAAAAAAAAACAACTAAACCCTAGAAAAGCGCTTAAACTACTAGCAAAACTAAAGGTAGTCTAATATTAATTGGATCCCCGGCAACGGCACCAAAAACTTGATCCGCTTGAAATGAATAGATAAATATAAGTGCGAATACTATCAGCAAGTATACTGGATCGAATCAAGTAATACAGATGATGAGTAGGATATTGTTCCCACAATGATCAATTAACTACTAAACAATTATCAGTTCTACTAATATTCAGGCAATCAATTTTTAGAATTGAAAAAATACTAAACTATCAATTATCTATAAGAGCAAGAGAGTGTATGCTTTTGAAAGATATATAATGATTAAGTGTGGGAAAAATAGAATCCTCCCTAATATTGCTAATCAAACTAAAATGATGTTATATTGACAACTAAACTCATGGATATTCATATTAAATTGTCAAAGATATAAAACCATATTGAAGATTCTAAATCCTTTTCAACGACAAAATAACTTAATAGCTTCCGTTAAATAAATTATTAGTGGAATCAAATTTACAATTATAAATCTCCTGATTCTATAGTTGACTAATGCTCTAAATTAACTTCTCATCATCCCTTAGTGAAAAATCAACATAAAACATTGCATGAATCCTAATAAACAATTTCTAAATCAGATTAAACTATGCCGCTTCCATATTTGCCATTTAACCTTAATTCATGAATTCCTTTGAACAGTAATTCCCCTTCAGAGTTATTATGATTCTGATAAACCCTAATTCCATGAAGAAACAAGATTTATAATAGGAATGCAATATGAATATTCCACCATTCTAACTATCACATAACACAATCTCAATTATCATATTAGCATGCTTAGGGTTTCATCAATTTCCCACTATGAAAATTTAGCTACTCATGATTTTAGATTCGTAAACCAAAGGAGATTCTATAAATGATATCATGATGAACAATAAAATCAGACAATTGAATTGCATATAACAAGAATAGGATTAGAAATCACTAATTCAATTATCAAGATCTTTAATTGCAAAATCTTTTTAGTATAAAACTTCTCGATCACTATGATTTGATCTTGAAACAACTCTCTCATGCTGAATCTATTCTAAAATTGAGTTCCTAATGTATTCTAACATATTTCTAATATCCAAGAACAAAGGAACCATCACTATTTTATAGCTAAAGGTCGCACGGAATTTGAAATGCTTCACATAATTTTTACAGTTACAAAACATATGCCGGCATTTTCAACTTCTACGTTAGCGGCGTATAGACGACGTACACATGTAAGTCGATTGAACAATGGCAATGTTGAAGACGGTTCTAATGATTTGTCTTATGTGGATGACCAATACCGCTCCAACATTGGCAGCGTAGGGTTTCAAGAGGCCAACATACAATGGAAACATTCAAAGCTTGCCAGATCTAAATGAAGGTCGACGGTGTAGTGGACAAGGTATAAATTTTACATTATGTGAAAGCTCTGCACTGCCTCAACGCCGACAACTTAACTTCAAGATTTGTTGGTGTGCACTTAAATTGTAGAAGTCGTGTTCTCTTTTCTTCTACATTGGCAGCGTAGAGCCAATGCTTAAAATTTGGCTATTGATCTTCATCCAACACTATCTTAAGAACGGCAAGATACATTCCAAAAATTGCCGGTGTTTAATGAAATTTCCAAGGTTGGCAGTTTGCTCTGTTCAAGGTTGATGGTGCTCCTATTTATTTAGCCAATGTTCCTTCAAATCTTGTCAAAAATTGTACAAACTTCTTTCATTGTTCCAGTTTTGACCTGAAACATCAATTTAAAGCTTGTCTAAGTACCAATTCTTGAAATTTTCATAAAGATTAAGAGAAATTATGCATAATTGCCCTATGAAAGTTGTATGAAATATTATTTTATCAGCAACCTCAGCTTGGTGTGCCCTAGCCATAGCACTAACCTCAGGTTCACCGTGTTTAGCACCTTCTCCATCATCCTCTTCATCATTGTTAGAGGCCTCTACAGGATCCTCCCCAGAACAAGTAGCCAGAAAACCTAAGTCCAAGTTTGAATACCTCTCAACGCCTCGTTCCTTATTAGCTTGGCGGTATTAGTAATGAGCCTCACCTAGGCCCCTTTCCACTCTTCACTCTTAAAGATCTCCCTCAAATTTGCTTCTTTTTTGCTTCTTGAATCAGCCGACCACTCTCTAAGTCCTTCACACGGGTTTGCAGCAAAAATAAGGAAGTAATGAAGTCAAAATATGAGTAATGACGTTTAATCATGCACCAACGAATTTACATGACCCTACCTTCAAGCTCTCTTAATCTAAGTTAAATGATTGAACTCTCTCCTTTAGCATATTCATCTTTGAAGTGGCGAGCTCGAGCTTCCAATTTTGCCTTGCATGCCTCAGTTAGGCATCACTCAACCGACGAGACAACTTATCCTGCTGTTGCCTCACACCCCTCCACTTATCCTTATATTTGGTGGCCATCGCTGGTTGGTATAATTGGGTTAGATAAACATAATTTAAAATCACAACTCGAAGTTGAAGTTTTCAAAATTTATAAAGCTAATTGATTTTGTTCAACTTCGATTTAGCAGCTTCCAACATTGGCAAGCGCACCTACCAAAGTAGTATAGAAAGAATTAAGTCGGATCCTAAGGAATCGATGGCAAATACCAGACTCACATTCCATCCATTATCTAGCCAAAGAAAAATTATAAAAACTTGGTAAAAACAAAAGCTAAGCCATGTTAAAGGAATATTCACAAGTGTTTGTTGGGCAAAATTAGAGAATGGGTTTGTAACTTTGCATAATAGCAGCCTAAGGTTTATTACATTAACTCCTTATCATGTGATTTTATAAAAACAATACTCTAAGAGAGTGGTTTGTTGGGATACTTGTATCGCCAGATTCACTGAGGTAAACTAAAGCTTCCCTCAAAATCAATAGTTCTAGACCTAGATATTAGATCCGTATAAAGAATAAGAATCCTTTGTTTGAAAAACCAACTCAATGAATTTTAGAAACAATTGACAAAAAGTCTTTACCCATCCTATCTTGAGGCAAAAAGGATTAACTCCATTAGTATCTATAGATCTATTCAAAAGAATGACCTCTCAGCCTATTCAATTGAAATCAAGCATGAATCTAACAAGTGCATCACATAGTTAGACCCATGAAAATAAATCAAGCTACTAATTACAAATACTCAATCAATTTGCTTGAAAGCGTATTTGAAATCACATCAATCACGATTTGAATTCGCAAACCCTAAGTTGTAGGAGATTATTTCTCCATGGGTTTAAACATTTAAGAACAAATCTGAAGAAATAAAATAAAATTGAAGAATAATTCAATTAATTGCTCAAAGTCTTGCAACAATTACAAACGTCCTGGTTAAAATGGTTTACCTAGAAAACTATGAGTCTTCTAAATCAAGAAGAAAATTGATTTATTTCACCCCATAATTCTCTTTCTAAACTATGTTAGAGAAAATTTACACTATCGTATACTCCTCTGCAACGCATGTTTGCCCGTTTATTTATAGACCAAAGGCATAGAAAAAATGGCGTATTTATTTCATAACGTGGTAGATTCTTTCAAAACAAAATTCTTTTTGTCTCCCCCTATGTGCATCTTTTCATGTGCTTTATCTATCGCGAGGAAAATTGCGGCTTTGGTTGAGTGCTTACAGTGAATGGAAAATAAGCTCGATACTGAAACACTAAGGAACACTCGAATTTTTGTCTATCCATCTATTGAGGGTAGAATTGAAGTCGTCGAGGCTTAGAGAATTGAGGCTCCAGGTAAATCTGTCAAAGAATTGGTCTCCAAATAGCAATTGTCAAGGGTCGAATACAAGGCTTGATCTCTTTAGAACACATGTCAAGGGTCACGTCAAGGGCTCAAGGTTGAGGCGCGACAGACCATTTTTCTTCAATCTACTTCAACTTTTCAGCCTCGATGGTAATTTCACAAGGCTCGACTTTGTCTAACTTTGACTTTGTTTGCTGTTATGCTCTAAATATGATAAAAACACTTCATTTCTTCTTCTTTGGGTTCAATGAGCTATTAAACAACAATTAACATTAAAAGCATAGGTATTCATAGGAATTTATTAAAAAATGCACCAAAATGAGCTCAAATTCCTATGAAAAAGACAGAATAAAAGAGACTTATAAATCACCTTAACAAGAGATAGTTTCCTATTTGCCTCGAGCACGTCAGCCTAACTACGTAGAACCTTATCGGGGCGGGGAGGGAGCATCATTTAACTGGCAACAATAGGAAATTCAACAAAAAAAAGAAAAGAAAAAAGAAACACAACGTAATACCCCACGGTTCTTCTTTAACATTCTAAAAGCTTCAACAGTCATCACTAGTGCCTGAACACAAACAAAGAGAAACTTCAAATAATCAAGAAATGACTAGCAACGTAAACAAACTTCATTAGGAAAGTAGCAACCTCACCTCATACATCTTCCACGCTAAAAAGTCTACTGGCAAATCCCTTTGTGGCAGTTCGCCATAAGAGGTCTTTCCCTCTTCTTATCCTTCAAACAAGCTATTTCCTCGAAGGAAAGCCATTCTATAAGTACATCACTCCACTTCATAGGCCTCTCCTCAACAAAGTCAATTGGCCCGCTAAGAACTCCTTTACTGGACAGACTCCCACGACCCCTAACCACTGTTCTCTTACCAAAGGCACTATTGCTGCTCCTAGCAACCTCTATCGCAAGGGATGGCACCTAACAAGCTGGAACTAGTGCACAGGAATGTCTAATTGGACTCATGAGACCAAGCACGATGAGGAGACTCTAACAAGTGGAAATCAGGGTTAACACCTCTAACCTCAACACTAACACCTCCGACATTGGTAGCTATACCTTTGACCTTGCCAATAATGCCCCTAGGGCTTTGTGCACTCAAATCAACAATCGAAGTACCCACCTTAGCAGCCCTTTGCTCGATCTCAATAGGGCACTTCTCATCGAGTACCCTCTTCTTAGTCAAAGCCTTCTCTTGCTTCTTCGATGGATCAGCAAGAACGTTACCCACATCTAACACAAACATCTCAAGCTCTAGAAAAGATAATAAAAAGAAAAAACAGTCAGCAATAACAAACAAAATACGTGCCTAGTCGAGCTTAATAGCTTGGAAATCTCGAACCCTCCTCACAGCATCCTCTCCAAAGCTTAACTCTACAGGTGATGGGGGAAGAGAGAGAGAGAGAGGCCATGATCACGCGAAGAATCAATCCCCACCTCCATCAGTGATCAACTTCCCACTAAAAAAATTCTTCACGACAAGTGTGGCATTATAAGGCTTTCCACCTGGCACTTATAGAGCTCCCTGCAACTCCTTTAGGCCCCTAGCATCATATAACATTAAGATCTGTGGCTTCTTACGTTAGATGGGCTCATACTAATCCACCCATAAGTTGAACCCAGTTACACGCCTTGTTCCAACGTGACTATCCAGAACTCATTCTTCCAATCAAACCCATTTGAGCTAGTGAGGAGCTGGGGACTCTTAGGCTGCTTGGCAAGATATCACCACTCCTCCTTCCACTTTTTATATAGAAAAAACTACCGAAACGATATCAAGGTAGGTCACACCATGGTACCAAGGTAGATGACTTCAAAGGCCACTAATATTTGCCAAGCATTAGGCAGTAACTGAGTCGGACATAGTTGATGGTACTCGAAGAACTCATTTCAAAAACGAGAGAAAGTCATCCTCAAGCCAAACTCAAAATTTCTTGTATAAGGCAAATCATTGACCACCGAAGAGATAGAGTTGATCTAACTTCGTAGGCATAATGACCTCCCATTTTTGCGGAGCACCTTCCATCGCTCTCTAATATATAGCCCTAAGGCCCTCGTTGGAGAGCTTGTAGCTGATCCCATTGGGACCGTTACCTTAGATTGCTTCTGATGTAAAGGGCTAACGGCCCCTTTTTTAGATCATCAGAAGGGTACTTATCTATAGTATGCTGATAGATATGGTCGGCCAGTTCTGCATAAGAACGTACGTTTGAAACTCCTTGCTTCCTTGCTGACGACATCAAAACTTCACTAGACCTCTCTTCACAATTGCTTGCAAAAGCCAATCTACCTTTCTCTGACCTATGCCTCCCACTCGAGTTTGAGCCCTTTGATCTCGATGCAGTCTCTCTCTTGTTTCTCCTCACCTCATTTGTAAGTTGTTGTACCTTGTTGTCAAAATCAAGTGAAAAAGATTGGGAGTTGGAGTTACCTGAGCTTGAGATTGATAAAATCTTAAGAAAGCAGAAATACTAAAAGGGTGATAAGGATCTAAGATGATGATTTTCTTAACAAAATATGAAAGTGCTGTGAACAAATCCCTATGAAGCGTAGGTATCTATAAAGAAGTGGGGGAGACATAAAGGCCTGAGGCTCTTGAAACACGTAAGTGAATTTCAAGAGCTTTGATATTACGACCAAAAATCGTAACCATCAAATCCCAGGGATTAATTATTACCGACGCCTTTCAAATCACCAAGGGCTCTCGAGAAAGCCATACGATTTTAAACACAATGAAACGTGCAAAGCAACATATGTTAGGAAGGTTTAATAGGAAGTTAAATGGTCCCCACCGCAAAATACTTGGGGATGCAACTCAAATGAGAAACATAGCTCACCTAAAATAGGTAATAGCCACCTAGGGACCTCACGGACCACACATCCTCTTTGTTCTACCCCAATGAGAGTGGAGGGACAAATGTTGATAGTGGAATACAGCCACTGGTCCACTCGGTCTACACATCTATGAAACCCCATAACACCGATAGGCCCAAGAAAGGCCCATCACCCTTGAGGTCCCAACCTCCTAGATTGGTAACGAGACTTACAGCTCAACAAAGGAACATCGCGTAAGGCCTCCCCATGAACCCTCACCTTGGAAGGGCCATAGAGCTCATAAGCTTGGCTAACCAGCGAGCTCGACTTTAAGGCCTCATAATCTTCAGTCAATATAAGTGCTCCAATCACACCCCGTGATCGGGGGGGCACATCACCATCTCGACCACACTTTGCAAAGCTACGGCTCCCTAGATTGGGTATCCCCATCACCTTAGATACTAGGTTAGGTGCTAGAAGGAAATCTATCTTGGTATAACCTTAAATACTATAAATATCCCCTTTGCAAGGCAAAGAGAGAAGGCAATTTTCCACTCTCCTACGATGCATTACTCTTACCCACGAATTGACTTAAGTATCAGAGTGGCCATGCCAGGCAACCCCCTGACACCCCTCTGGCCATTTTCTTTGTGTTTGTAGGGACTAACTCTATCGGCTCAAATTTGCTCATACAACATATGTTTTTTCTTATTGCACAATCGTGTGCAATATGACCAACCGTTTCACAATAATTGTACGTTCTATGAGTAGCTCTCATAAATTGAGTCTTATAGGACTTTTAACTATTGTTTCAATCATAACTAATTCCAAATTTGTTTGAATCAATTTTTTGTTTTCCAAGAATTCTGCATAAGTTCCTTTCACTATCAATGAACTTGGTTATGATCACATTTAATTTACTAAAATTAGTTTTTAATTTGTCATTTTCAACTATTAGTTTCTCTAGCTCTTTTAAAATTTCCTCATCACAAGCAATAGCACAATCATTTCCTTTCAAGGTTTTATTTTCAATGTCAAGCAAATCTAGGTCAATTCTTAATTTCTCATTTGATTTTCACAAATTGTCATTTTTATTCTTCAACTTATTATTTTCCAATTTCAAGTACTTATTTTCTTCACGTAACTTCTCGTTTTAAGTTTTTTAGTCCATATTCATCTAAATCATCATTGAAACATCTAAGTCATCTCCTACCTTTTTCATCAAGGATTTTCACATGTTATTATTCTTCTTCTTTTTAATCATTTCGTTACAAAGTTTATCATACATGTCACTTAATTCATGAAATAAAATGTTGGAAGAAGTTGAGCATACATCATTATCAGTGGCTATTAAGCAAAAGTCTTCATCGGAGTCGGTTGAATCATCATGACTTCATGTGGTCATCATTGCCCCTTTTTTGCTCATCTACAACCCTTCTTACTGTTGGGGTATATTTTTGGACATGACTTGACTCATTGCACTTAAAACATGTGATAACTTTCTTCCTTAATTTTAATGTGCCAATTGCATCTTTCTTCTTCATCTTCTTATCAAGTTTCAAAAACTTTGTAAATTTCCTTGTTAGTTGCTCCAATTTCTCCTCATCATCATCACTTTCATTGCTTAAGTCGGAGCAATATGTTTGAAGGAGATTTGTTTTCTTTGTGTTTCCTTAACTTTTTTTTCATTTTATTTTATCATCTCATGTGATTTAAGTGTGCCAAGGAGCTATTTCTTTGAAAGTTCACTCAAGCCATAAGTTTCTTTAATAGCGGTTCTCTTGGCCTTTCAATCTCTTGACAATGACCTAAGAATTTTTTTAATTGATCTCAATATTAAAAAATGTCTTGTTAAGAATTGTTAATCAATTTAGAAAATCAATGGATCTACCATACATCTTGTTAATTGACTCATTTGATTTCATTTTCAAAATTTCAAACTCTCCATATAAATAGTGTTATGGAAGAGCCACCGATCCATGCTCAAGAGTCAAGTCAACAAGCAGATCAAGTGGCGAAGGTTGAAGTTTAAAGGATTTCAAGTCCAATTAGCTTGCTTCAAGGACCAATCATGAGATCTCGAGCTAAGAAGCTTCAACAAGCTTTAAATCAACATTTCCAAGGCTTGATGATGTATGCTAGTGATGGATTACAAAGGTATCAAGGCTTTGGAACAAGTGGGATTCAAGCACAGTTTAATATAATTCAAGTTCAAGTGAGTTTACAAGGAGATTTGACGAAATTGGGCGAATCCACATGAAGGCCACCAGCCTTAGATCTAGGCCGCCAGCCTATCCTTCAAGGCTAGCCATTTAGGCCGCTGGTGTTGGCATCGGCCTTTATTTATGCTTAGTTATTGCTTAGTTTGAATTTATTTTCCTTGTATTTATTGCTTAATTTGAATTTCTTTTCCTTTTATTTATTACTTAGTTTGAATTTCTTTTATGTCTTCCATGTATTTATTATTTAGTTGCTTAGTTTTTAGGCTAACTAAGCCTTTAAAAATCCATCATATGTAATCTTTTCAGATAGGCTAGAATGAAGGAAAATTTGAGAGCTTTTTCTCTTTGTGCTCTTGAATGAATGCATGCTACTTAGGAACATTCAAGGAAGTTTGATCGTCTTCTTTGTGGAGTGTTTCGAAGTTAGGGCATCCGTGTTCTAACTCTCTAGATTAAACCTAAGGTAAACCTATATTTAATCCATCTTAGAGGTTGATTCCAATAGTATTCATGGGTTTTTGTATTACTGTGCTGGGGGTTCATAATACTCAAAAGGGTTCTCTGACATGATTGCAAAAGTTCTCATATCAAATAGGCTTGTTTTAGTATTCATTACTCTAGATATTCCTTCATAGGTACACTCTAAATCATCACATATTTATTTAGCCATTTTACATGTAAAAATTCTACTAAAATCAATTTCATTTAATCTAAAATATTAAATATTCAAAGAAATTTCATTAAATTGAACTCTTTCTTTTTTCGCTTTGGTGTAACTACTCTCATCTATTCCTTCTATGACTATTGGTCCTTTTTCAACTACACTTCACAAAGATAAATTTTGTACTTTTAAGAATATCTTCAACCTACATTTCTATTGTACATATTTACTATTGGTTAAGATAGGTAGCTTATTTATAGCTTGTTCTTCTAAAAATCCTAGTGTGTTTGTAGTCATAATCTTTACTGTAGTATGCGATTAAGCACTAAAAACCTTGGGACCAGCTGTAATACCAATTGAAAAACAAATTTACACTAAATTAGTACTTAGAGAGGGGTAAATTGAGTATTAATACAATTTTAACAAGTTTTTCAATCTTACCAAATATTCAAATGCAAGCAGTAATTATATGATTAATAATATCAAAATGAAGTAATGAAAATAAGAGAGAAAAGTTTAAGAAGATCAAGCCCTAATTTAACATGGAGTTCGGACCGTTCCTACTCTTCATGATCATACGATGCCTCTAATTAGGAACTTTGTGCACTAATTTTAATAATTACTTTTGTAGTAGGCTCAATCTGATGGTAGTAGTTATGTGTGTGCAGCGTACCTCTGATGTGGAAGCACACGCAACGAATGCCCAAGAGTGAAATGGTAGGGAGGAGGAGCAAATAGTCTCAGAGAGCTCAAAAGCCCTAATGATAGGTGGAGGGAACTATGTAGCATCGGCCCCACTATTCTAAAGAACAAGTTGTGTTCTTCACATTAAGATCTATTTGATCTCTTATAAGAGTATTCTTATAGCATGACGACGTTTCTACCAATTTCCGGATCTGCCAAATGAGGAGAAGCTCTAGGTATTTAGAGCTAGACTTTTAATGATGTTCGTTAGATAGTATTGACTATCAGTGGGATAGAATAGTTCTCCTAATAATGGATTTTTGCATGGGCTTCTTGGTCCATGAAGGTCATTTTAAGTACATGAGTTCTTTGAGAAAGGTTAAGAGTGGATAGGTTAGGCTAGTCCAATGGTTTCTACTCTGAGCCTACCATGCTAAATCTCTCTTAGTCATCCCAATTTCATAGATTTGACACTTTAAGCCTTGTCACTCAGCCTAGAGAGTTAAACCGAAGACATTATTTGGTTATAATACCCACTATTTAAACTTGACTTTGTATGACCACAAATCCAATGCTCAAATAAGCTACACCAAGTATAACACATAAAAACACATAAGTGTAGTGCTTTTACAAAAATTGTAACAATTATCTTTCCAAGCACTAAAACTTCACTTACTCAAAATATACAAATTTAAATACAAGAGGATAAGAACAAGTGAACACTTAATATTTTTTTTGTATAGTAAATGAAAGCTCAAGTTAATATCTAATTCTACTCACAAACTTTTATTTATAACTCTTCAAAAAATGTGAAAATTAAGCACAAAACCCTTATAAAGATCTTGCATTTAATGTTCTTCAACAGCTAGAGAAATTATAACAAGTTCAAACTGCTTGTAACTAGTTTGGATTACTTGCAATCAATATAGACTACTATGTTGGAACACATCAAGTAGTCTAAACTACTTGCCACTAGTCCGGACCACTGGGCGCTTTGCTTCAAATGCATTTTCATGTAGTAGTCTAGATTACCAAGTGATTTATATATACTATGACTTTCTAAACAAAAACAAGGGAAAACTTGCACATGTCTGGATTACCTTAACTTGATCCAAGCATCTATGGATTAACCTCCACAAAACACTACATAAGTCAAAATAAGATTAAGTAACTTTTATAGTTTAATTTTATTGATTTGCATTTAGCTAACACTTAGATACGTCAATCAATTGTAACCTTTTTGTATTGAATTATGTAATTCATTTCCTCATCAATATCCAATTTTAACCTTTTGGTTCAATAATATTATGGCACCATAGGCCTAACTCTTTGTACAGGAAATAACCTTGCTCTAGAAGTGCGGTTTATGGAGCAAAGATTGTGGCAGTACCATTGTTGAGGGCATGGGATGTACTAACCCTGGGATAAGTAATCTGTGTTTTGAAAAGTAAGAGCGAGGGATGTATTTGCTCGCCTAACTCGGATAAGTGGTTTGTGAAAAGTGATTTGGAAAGTTGTTTGTATTTTTTTTTTCATAAAACTTGCTTATGTCACATTGAGCTGGATTTCCGTAGCACTTGAGCCTTTTTGTAAAGTTTTTGCTAAACCTGTTCATGTCACGTTGAGCTCGATCTCTATGGCACTTGAGTGTTTTTTATGTTGTTTTCTCAATACTATTAGCGAGATAGTTGGCTTGTGATTGATACTATTGGTAAGATAGTTGACATGTGTTTGGTACTAATGGTGAGATAGTTAATGTGTGTTTGACACTATTAATTAAGATTGTTAGATTGTGTGTGATCTTAAGATAAAGGTGCTTGGATGCTTACACTAAATTATTGACTTCCTAGTTCTTGCCACAAATGACGTGAACCCGTACTATATATAATTTCTGGATGACTGTATATATTTGTGGCATTATGGTTGTTTAATAAACTTGGTTGAATCTTAGGTGAAAGGTACCTTATAAGGAAGTTGCTCACTAATTTGGATATAGCTTACCCTTAAATAATTTAAGTTTGTAGTTCAATCGAAAGTTGTACATGAGATAGGATCTAAGTGCAAAATGTGTAAAAAAATCAAGTTGTACAAGAGGGGTAGAGCATAAGGAGTTTGTTAGACATAACTTAGATTGAGAAATGGGATTTAAAACTTGATCTATTCTTTTTCAAAAACCTCATCCTACATTTAGAGATTTTATTTAATAATTCATCAATGTTTTCCTCTAATGCAATGAGTAAGCAATACATAAATCAAAGACAAAAATCAACGATTATTTCTCAAGGAAATTCACTCAAAATTCAAAGCTCAAAATCTTGAAGATAAAAATTTTATTGATGATATGAGAATGTAAAAGAACATAACAAGGATAGTATTTAAATAAAACTCTAATCCAGAACAATAATAAAATTAAAATACTAATTAAACTTCAGGGTCGATATGGGCCATTAAATGACTTCTTTAGGCCTAAAGTTGGGCATTATGAGGATGCCACAAAACACATGTAGTTCTCTAAATGAGCTTCATGTGGACATATTAGAATAGTCAATTGAAGATTTGTAGCAAAAGTAATACTCCTAAAAAGCCTAAAATGTCATTTTAGCTTCTTATTTGATTTCTTCTCATTAGACTGGCCTATATATTCATTGCAATACATTCCGCATCACTTATACCCAAGTTTACCTTATCTTATCTTTTATAGAGTTTCGATTATCTATGGTCTAAGTAAATTATAAAACATCAATTTCTATACTATTTTTATAATAATTAACCATATGTATGTCAAAGAACGTGAATAACTAATAAGGGTCTTCCAATCTCTAATTTATAAGGTGATGCTCAAACAATTTAGAAAGATAATTGCATACACATACATATATTTACAGAATTGATTTTATCTCACGTTATATAAAAGTTTTGTAATGCCAATTCTTATATAGAAGCAAATGTTATGTCTAAAAGTTCAAACCTTTCTTCAGTTTAATATTTTTGACGTGTAAATTTGCTATCGAGGCAAGACTAAACCATAATAAATATTTAAATAATTACTATATTTAATACCTAAACTTTATTTTTTTATAATTAACTATATAAATATAAATTATCACTTTTATTCCTTAATTTTACGTATTTTTATAATTAATTACCTCAACACTACCAAACTTTGCTATTAGCTTCCGAATTCTTATCTTATCTTTATTTTATTTATTTATTTTTTGGTAATATACCACCTCAACAAAGCATTTATAAATATGTTTTAAAATTTTTTAAAATAAAGAATTGATATTTTAAAATTTTCCGATTATCGGAGTTGTCAAGTTGATGCAGCAAATGTAAAATTTATCCTAAATATTTGTCTTGGCATCGGATAGATGCCTACAATAAACGTAGATGAGCTGTCATAAATCAAAGTCTTCTTCCAACACAAGACATGTCACCATTCCACCCCAAAGCTTTTCTACAATTTTCTCCGCGATCGTGACCGTTTGATAATGACCTCTTTGATGCCCTGTGGGACCATCTTCACATGCCTCCACCAATGTCCTGCATTAAAGAGAAATCCAGTTGTTGGGTCCCACAGCAAAGCAACAAACATGGACCACAGCTTGCCTTTCTTTTAGCTCCCTCGATCCCATTACAGCATGTCTACAGAGCAAATGAGCAATGGTAATTGGTCAAGTACATGTGAAAATACATACATATATATGACAAAATACTCAATTTAATATGTCAATTTTGATGAAAAGATCACTTAAATAAAAAATTAAAAGTATAAATTTATATTTAATTAAATTTTTTGTTTTTCTAAATATTAATCTACTCAATCATTGTTTAACGTAAATTCATTATTTCAAAAGATAATAAAGAAAAAGATAATATTTAGAGATACAAAAAATTTAACTTAAGTATGAAAAAAACTTTTTAAATTTTAAGTATTTAATTGACCTTTGCTCAAAGTTTATGTATCAAATTAATATATAAATATATATATATTAAGTATATTATCTCAACGACTCCATGCCAACATTTTTATCGTTTTCTTTTATTCTTTCTTCTAACTGCAGCACTAAACAAACTATGGAGCAATGGCATATGTTTGAGATAAAACGAAAGAAACCAGAAGGGGGGGGGGGGGGGGGGTGGTGGTGGTGGGGGAGGAGGAAAGAAAGAAAGAAAATAGATGGAATAAACATATTCGATTGAAAGGAATTGGATGGAATAATTATGTGAATAGTGAATTAGATTTTTGATAACTTAGTAACATACTAAAATATCCTTAAAATTTTGCAATATTCTTTTTCGTAAGAGCACTTTAATCAATTTTATACATTCTCACTAGATATATGAGATAGTGGTTTTCTTTTCTATGGCCCATAAAAAAAAAAAAAAATTGTCTCCAAAATTTCTTCCTTTTAATTTGATCTCATTTCTCATATGCCCCCCTACCCTATTATTTCCCAATCCCAACATTGTGTAATGATATCAGCATGTGCATCTAAACCATTTTTTATAAAAATTCCTAATCTCTTATTTTTATAGGCGAAAGAAGATTTTTAAGCCTCATGCATTTTTTTTCTTTTTATTTTTGTCCCAGCACTTGAAAACTAAGGAAGTAAGACATTCTTTTACACAGCTATTTTTCTATTATTATTTGACACATCCATGATATTAAGAAGTTAAATTATTATAAAATAAATAATAAATTAATTAAATTTTTTGGCCGTTAAATTAATTTAAATTACACAAGCAATTTAAAAATAAAAATTTGGGGAAAATTAAAATAAATAAATTTAGCCACTACGGCACTACGTTTCTTGGTTGTCCAAACATTCATTAAATAAGTGATTGCACTCACTTATAAAATAGGTCTTGAATTTTTTTTTAAAGTGTAAATACATAAGCAAGTATCAATATTTATACGTAGGCAAGTTCATATAATATATCGAACAACATATCATTGAGAAAAACTTGAGAAAAGTAATAAAACTAACTATCAAAATATTAATACTTTAAATAAATTTATGAAAATTTAATACCTTATTTATTATATTATTAAATGTATATTACTTTTTTAATTACTTCTAACTTGATATATTAAATGAATATACCATAAATATTGATAAATTCTGATATAATTTACAACACAAAAAAATATTAAATAAATAATGATTTTTCCCCTCTTATTACGATGGTACGCAGCTATCCATCATCCTATGAGGTTCATGCCACCCCTTGTGGTTATTCCTCCCAGCCTAAAGCCAAGAGGTGGATGGTGACCATCGGCTAGCTTTGGGTAGCAGATGTATTCGTTCTTGTCCATCAATTCTTTTTTTCTTTTCGTTTCTTTTTTTTTTCGGTTATTTTAGCTAACTTAGTTATATTTAATTACATTATTTGTTTAATTAATTTTTGAACCATTGTAGTTGTGCCACATGGTATTAATCGACAAAAAACTAATGGTGTCAAAAAGAAATTTCTTATTTCCAAACTTTTACAAATATTGAGAAAAGGGAATCAACAAACAAAATTTTGGTTTGAGATGCAAATAGAAAAATGAGTAATAACGTAATTTATATCTGTCCCTATATTTTATCAATTCAATTCTTTTTTTAATATAAATGTATTTTTAGATTTTAAACCTATTGAATATGAACATAACTAAGAGTGAGTAGGTAAATTGTGGAAAGGATATCGGTTCGTGGGCAGGCGTGGATTGGTTTGATCCAGTTTTCACTAAACCAAATCAAACTATAATTAGCGGTTTGGTTTTTTCTTCTTTCTAAACCAAGCCTTAAATAACGGTTTGGTTTTAATTGGAAATTTTTCAAACCCTTAAATAACGGTTTGGTTCAATTCAGATTACAACTATATCAAAATTTTAATAAAAAAAATAGTTCTAATATTTCATTTATCCAGATATTCAAATGTTGAAATCACATTATAAAGTTCATATTGTAATATTAACAAAATACTTTATAAATCCATCAGGTTTATAATCCATAATCTCTCATAAAATCTTTTAGTCATTAACATAGTACACTTCTTACTAATACATAGTAAAATATAATCTATAGTCTAAAAAATAATTCAATCAACCATCTACAATAAATTTGTCTAAAAGAAATCATCTACCAATAAAGTCATGTATGAATAAAAGTTAATACATAATAAGATCTATAATTAAATAACAAAATCCATACTCCATAGAGTTCAACAGATGAATAAAAAATAACATTAAGTTATTAATGTAGGAATATATCTTTAACCTAAAAAATAATTTAAAAAAATGAACAACATATTAACCAATATTTATTATATATAAATATCACAATAAAATACCTATATGAATTTTATTCAATCATTATAATAAAATTTATAATTACAAGTAAATATTTTTATGTTTATCGAAAACAGTTTGATTTGGTTTTAGGTATTTTTGATTTACCACTTCAAACTAACCATAAATTACATATTAATTGGATTGAGAATATTTTAAACCAAATTATTTTAAAAAATCATATTTTTAGTTTGGTTTGATTGGGTTAAGAATTGGTTCGATCTAACTAGTTTTTTTTTCCCATATATACCTTACCTTGTAAATATAGGTTCACAATTTTCAAACCAAAGCCTACCATTTGACACTATTAAACCACCCTAAAACTTGTAACTATAGAGTATTGTATGGAATTTGTAATATATATATATATATATATATATTCAAAATTTATATTATGAAAATTTGAAGATAAAAATTTCAATAACTTAAACCTTTCAATATTTTCATAACAACTCATAAGAGCAGATTGCATTCATAATTTATAACTTATTTATAATTGCACATTTTTACCCAATAAAAGATAATTTTTAATTACATTTATACTCTTGTGTGCACTTTACCACACCAATAGTAAGGTTGATGGCTTTAGATTACCTAACATTTTACTATAGTATTTGTTATTATTTTTGGCAATTTATATGTTTATTTCTTTTCTTTTTCATAGAACTTAGAGCTTAAAAGTACAAATGTATATTTTTTACTTGATTCATTTTATTTGTTTAATAATTTTTACAAAATGGATAAAAGGTCCTTTGACCCGAAACTTATATTATGTATACTTAAGGATATACGTTCTAGAGTTAATATAATATATAAGAATATTTTATCTTAAGGATATACGTTATGGAGTTAATATAATATATAAAAATATTGTATTTGTACCCATATCTAACCTTATTGGAGTAAATTTGAAAACATATTAAAACCTATTCCGTAACCTTACTACTTTTGAAACATACTTAGTTGAGTAGGTATTGTATTATCGGATATAGAGTAATATAGAATCATTCACCTACCTTAAACACTACTTACTTTTCGGAATAAAAAGCTAACATAGTATTACCTTTCCCCCTCCTCCTCTTTCTTCTTTTTCTTTTCTTTCTTCTAACTAGTTTTCTTTGAAAAGGGAAAACAAAAAGAAACGAATTTATGACCCTTTAACATTTACATTTCTTTATAGGCACTATAACTAATTTATTTGTATTACAGGATTTCTTATAAAATAGGTTTTGAATTTTTTCTTAAAGTGTAAATTACATAAGAAGGTATCAATATTTGTACGTAGGCAAGTTCATATAATATATCAAACTAGATATCTTTGAGCAAAACTTGAGAAAATTAATAAAACTAACTATAATAACATTAATATTTTAAATGAATTTTAAGAAAAATTAATACATTATTTTACTTATTTTATTAAATGTAAATTGCTTTTTTAACTACTTCTAATATTGATATATTAAATGAATTTATCATTAAATATTGATAAATTCTGTAATTTACACCTACAAAAAATAATTAATATAGTGATTTTTTCCCTCTTCTTTTTACGATGGTACGCAGCTATCCATCATCCTATTTAGTTCATGGCAGATGGCACCCTTGCGCTCATTCCTGCCAGCCTAAGGCCAAGAGATGGATGGTGAGCATCGGTTAGCTTTGGGTAACAGATGTATTCGCTTTTGTCAATTTTTTTTTTTCTTTTTTCCTTTTTATTTATTTTTTTTTGGTTATTTTAGCTAACTTAATTATATCTAATTACATTATTTGTTTAATTTAATTTTTGAACCATTGTAGTTGTGGCACATGGTATTAATCGAGAAAAAACTAATAGTGTCAAAAAGAAATTTCTTATTTCCAAACTTTTACAAATATTGAGGAATGGGAATCAACAAACAAAAATTTTGGTTAGAGATGCAAATAGAAAATGGAGTAATAACGTAATTTATACGTGTCCCTATATTTTATCAATTCAGTTCTTTTATATATTTAAACATCATAATATGAACACAACTAAGAGTGAGTAGGTAAAATGTGGAAAGGATATTAGGTCTGCCCCAGTGGAGTGGGTGCAGATGGCCTGATCTGGTTTTCACTAAAGCCAAACTAAGCTATAATCAATGATTTGGTTTTTTCTCCTTCTTAAACCAAGCCTTAAATAAAGGTTTGGTTCCGATTAAAAAATTTTCAAACCCTTAAATAACGGTTTGGTTCGGTTCACATTATCGATTAAATCCAAATTCTAATTAAGAAAATAGTTCTAATATTTTCCATTGGTGCAGATATTCAAATATTGAAATCACACTATAAAGTTCATGTTATAATCTCAACAAAATACTTTATAAATCTATCGTTTACAATCCATAATCCCTCATAAAATCGTTTAGTCATTAATAATGTACACTTACTAACTAATACATAGTAAAATATAATCTATAGTTTAAAAAGTAATTTAGTCAATCTATTAATAAATTTAGCTAAAAATCATCTATCAATAAAAATCATGTATGAATAAAAGTTAATACATAATAAGATATATAATTAAATAATAAAATTCATACTGCACAAAGTTCAAAATGATTAGTAAAAAAATATTAAATTATTAATGAAGGAATATATCTTGAATAAAAAAATTAAAAATAAAAAAACAAATTATTATTAATCAATATTTATCATATGATAATATCACAATAAAATCATAAGAACATATTTGACTTTTAATCAATTATTATAACAAAATTTATTATTACAAGTAAAATATTTTTATGTTTACCTAAAATTGTTTTGTTTGATTTTACGGATTGATTCGGTTTACCTATGCAAATTAACCATAAATTTACATATTAGTTTGGATTGGGAATCTTCTAAGCAAATTGTTAAAAAACAATATTTTTGGTTTGATTTGATTCGATTCGATTTGGCTGTGTTTTTTGCCTACCCCTATGCCCCATACCTTACCTTGTAAATATAGGTTCACAATTTTTCAAACCAAAACCTTCTATTTGACACAATTAAACCACCCTAAAACTTGTCACCAGGGAGTATCCTATGAAATTTGTAATATATATATATATATTTAAATCTATATTATGAATTGGAGATAAAAATTTCAATAATTTAAACCTTTCAATATTTCCATAACAACTTATAAGAGCAAATTGTATTCAAAATTTATAACTTATTTGTAATTGCACACTTTTACCTAATAAAAGATAATTTTTAATTGCATTTATACTCTTGTATGCACTTTGTCACACCAATAGTAAGGTTGATCAATAGTAAGGTTGATGACTTTAGATTACCCAACATTTTACTATAGTATTTTTTATTATTTTAGGCAGTTTATATGTTTATTTATTTTTTTTTCATAGAACTAAGAGCTTAAAATACAAATATATATATATATATTTACTTGATTCATTTTATTTGTTTAATAATTTTTACAAAGTGGATACAAGATACTCGGACCTAGAAATCCATATTCTGTATACTTGAGGATATAGGTTCTAGAATAAATATAATGTAGAAATGTCGTATTTGTATCCATATCTAACCTTATTGAAGTAAATTTGAAAACATATTAGACAGTGTGTTTTGTTTCTTTAGGCTATTATGTTAAGTCATGAGAAACAGAGATATTAACATTGTTTTATAAATTTTTTATGATGTGAAAATCCAAATTTGGATTAGAGCTTTATGTATATTAATTATATTTTATGAGAAAAGGCAATCCTCGAATGGGTGTCAAAAGTTTTTTTTTTTTTTTCAAAACAACTTTTTAAATGTTTTTTTTTATTTTTCATTGAAGATAACTTGTAGTAATAAAGTAGTTGTTTATTGTGTAAGCTAACATTTTTAGAATATCACCTTTGAATGGGGTTTGCTTGAATTACTCTTTTTCAATAACAAGTTGTAACAAGAAAATTCTATCAACACCTAGTTTGTTTTATTCTAGGAATTCGTGATCTTAAGAAAACGCTTGAAATCTTGTGTCCAATAGCTTTTGATACTAAGAACGAATTTAGGTGTTCGGGTGATTAACAAGTTTTTGTTTTGGCCAAAATTGAAACGCTTAATGGTTGATTTAAAAGTTTAGTGAAACTTAACAATGTCCCTTAAGAAGTGAAAGAGGTAAAGATCAAATTGGCAAGTTTAAAGCATATTAATGATGCAGTTCTCATAAAATCTAATAAAACTTCAAAAGTCAAGGTGGAATTATTTTTGTTAAACTTGTGTGGAGGAATTTTTTTGCACCTAAAAACCCGAATAAAATGGATCAAGCTTGGAGAGGAGTCTTCTTATTTTTATTTTTTAATTTATGAGAATGAAGATAAAAATATATTTATTAATGATAAATCTAAATAGGAAAAATGGCTATTAGATGAAGATAAAGCTTGCTCTTCCAATCATATCTTTCCTTATTTTTATTTTATTATTAAAAAAACTATTGCAAAAGGAAAAGAAGGTTAAAACCATGTCCACCATCTAATTAGATAAGTACTTACATCAATGAAGGGTAGAATTAAGGTTTAATTGAAAAGGAATCTTTCAATTACATAATTTAATAATTTGTGTATATGTATACATATATATTCTCTAAGATAGATGATTAATCAATAGTTTCAATTGGATTTACAATAAATGTTATAGATGTTCAAACGGATCTACTAGTAATAGTTGAGGAGTTCTTTCAAGTATTTTTGTTCTAATGAACTTACACAATGGCAAGTATTGAGTTAAATACAAAGGATTTTAAATCAATTAGCCTATACAATGTCTTGTAAGAAATTTTGAAAAAGTAATGAAAAGTGATTAATTCATAAATTTTCTCTCTAAATTATTTAGGATTCACCAAATGATATTGGATTAGGAATAATATCAATTTGGTTCAAGAGATGATGCATCATCTAAGAAAGAAAATTCATAACATCTTTACGTATTTAGTTGGAGATGGTTGCTAGGATAAAATGGATTTATATTATTTTGACGTAAGTCTAATAGTGACTTGAATTTGACTTCCAAAGTTAATTATGGGCCCTAAGGAGTTAATCTATATTTTTAATAACTAAAGGAGATTTAGCATGTTGTATTTGGAATAGAAATCATTAGATAAATTCTATTGTTCTCAATCATTTTTAGATAGGCTTTATGCTTAATAACAATGGTAAATTAAGCCCACAACATACTCACAAAAATTAACTCTTAAATAAGTAAGTTTGCATCTCATCGATTATATAAAGAGATTTGATGGACATCATATAGTCTAACAATCTATAAATATTTAATAATGTTAACACATTTTAAAAGAGATCTTGAGAAACAATATTTCATTGTATGCACTCTGCTCTTAATGTTTAAAGAACTATTTAGACAAAGAGTAAGCTCAAATGCTCAACAACTTTAAGATCAAGGTCGTAGACTCCCTAATCTATCACTTCTACATTAGTCTTTAAGACTGTCTAATCCTCCTTTAGGTTACTCCTTCGAAGTTATTCCACTTTGTGTCATCTCTACATCACTTCGTCAACATAGTATGAAATAAAAAAAAAATACACAATATGCACATGAGCTCATTAACTTGGTCCTTGTATTTACACTTTGACAACTCCATTAGGTATAGAGAAAAGTGATAATAAAGCGATGGTACCTACAAAGAAAATGATTGCCTCATTCAAAGTCACTTCACTAGAAGAGCAAACTAATATCGATGTCACTACGTAAAAGTAGTGTTATTGAAGAATATCAAACCAAATGTTATTGTTTGACTAGATAATTCTAACCCTACTATAGATGATGCAATCTATCTATGAAAATATTAGGGCCTTGAATTAATTCATAACATTGCTTGGATAACTACTCCAGGAAATGGCTACTAATTTTATGTGAGCAGTCTTTCAACTATTAGTACTTTCACATTTTGACCCCACGAATGCCTTAAACCCATAACTTCTATACTTTAAACCTATAGAATGCCCTAATATCTTAGCTTTAAAGCTTTACAGTCTTTGCACTTTAAGCTTAGATAATGTCTCAATATCACAACCTTCATACTTTATGCTTAAGTAATGCCCTAACACCATAACCATTGCACTTTGAGCTTAAGTAATGCCTTCATACCACATCTTTCGCGCTTCAAGCCTAGGCCTCCATAGACACTACAACCTTTGTGATTTAATCCAATAAAATATTTCAATATCATCTCAACTCTCATTCTTTATGCCCTGACAATACCTTGGTACCTAGTTATTATGCTCCAATCCTAAGTAAATCCCTTGCACATTAGGTTTAAGAAGTACCCCGACATCCTGTCTATTATGCTTTAAACCTAGTCAAATTAAACTTAAGGATACTTTGGCATTCTAACTATATATTTCTTAAGCCTAAGGATCTTTTCCTTTTAACCTCTGTCATTATTGCTTTTAAGTGTATGATGTTCCTAATATGAGAGAATAGCTTCCTTGCACCTCGAGAGCTTACTAGGAATCAAATTCATAGAATAAATAATTGAAATGACACATTGCATCAAAATCTAGGTGACAAGCTCCTCTAAAGTACTGTAACATTTGACATGACTCCACTGTATATCACTATATTAGCCAAGTTATTAGGGCACATTTCCCTTTTAACACTCCATTATCAACATAAACAAGTGGAAACTCACTCATAAACAACTTTAATATTTAGCAAATATTGAAGCAACATTGTTCTTA
This sequence comes from Combretum micranthum, assembly GCA_024138025.1. Taxonomy (NCBI): domain Eukaryota; kingdom Viridiplantae; phylum Streptophyta; class Magnoliopsida; order Myrtales; family Combretaceae; genus Combretum; species Combretum micranthum. The sequence continues at coordinate 189,349 of JAMXBD010000211.1, forward strand.
GGTTGTGTTGCTTGGGGTCCTTAGTGACTATTGCTATTAGGTCTTACAACTTATTGAATTGGAGAAGTCATGCCCATATTATTGTAGCCAAAAAGGGAGGGGAAAAACAACAATTACAAGCTTTGCATGATGTCAACATCGAGTGGCTTGCAAAGTGCACTCATTATCTACACTTGTCTATCTAATTCAAGAATAAAATAATATGTCAAGCTCTTCATATTAAGCCTAGTATCTCCTTAATTTAATCAATCAAGTGATTGGTGGCTAGACATAACAAAATAGGAGCATATAAGGTTTAAAAGAATTGAAGCTCAACTGATTAAGAAATCTACATATGTGCTAGCAGCTAATTTAAGAAAGCTAAGAATAGTTTATGCACTTTAGAAATATATAAAAGAAACTTTCACAGATGCAAGAAGTGAGTTGCACGTATAAAGTGAGGAAATGGTTTGCAATTGATTGTTACTAGTTATGCATATATTTAACTAATGTCCGATATTGATTTATGCTGGTATAGGTGGTCACCAATCAATATTTGTAGTGCTTACTCTTTCTATGATCATGTAGAAGTTTCAATTGTCATGAGAAATTCATACACATGTTAGCATCCATAAAGTAGATAGCATTTTTCATGTGCATGAATTATTTTTTTTTTTCCAAAGGCTATACAACATTACATTACACATGTTGAACTTAAGAGATCCATGCAAGACCATTTACTAATACAAGCCCCGCCTCATCTTCAAACGCAAACAAGTTAAAGCACTCCTAAAATTGAAATTCTTCAAGAGAGCATTAATAGCATTTGTATCCAGAATTTCATCAATTTCAAGTGCCTTAGCTTCATTGCTATATGCTATAGTTGGAGACAAGTCATCTTCACAAATTCCATACTGATCATTATGAGGTGGGAGAAAATTATTGCATTCTTAATTGTTTTTAAGAATCAACTCTCCACTTGTAACTCTATTATGGAATACAAATTCTAATAATTTATATAAGATGGCATAATCTATGAAGCTGAAACTTAGTAATGTACGCATGAGAAGATCTTATCCTATTTAATATATATTTTTTAAATTAACTTGAGTTACTTTTTCACTATATCATCTAATTTTCTTTTTAATCATTTAGTAGGAGTACCTTTCTATTTTTAGATTCCACATTTATATTTTTGCTTAGTTAATAGAATATCTCTCGTACTTAGTTATTTCATGTCATAGTTATACCTAAAGTTTTTTTATGAGCTTATACATGGCATCGCATGTTAAAAACATTATAATTTAATGGATTAATAAAAAATGACTTTTAGTAAATCTCTTAGGATATTTGTTTATTTATTTCTTTCTTTCACTGTTACCTAAAATTTGTTTTACGAGCTTGTATATAGGATCTCATGTAACAAAATATTGCATTTGAATGAATCAATCAAAATTGAGCTTTGATAAATCTTTTCTAATTTGTTGAATTTAGTAAAATGAATGCTATCCTAATTCATGGGGTAATGGCAGTTTACCTCCCTTTATTTGTTTGTTATTATCAATTTAATTAAGTCATGTTGAACTTGTTGATTAAGTTTCCATGAGTGTTTTATAGATAAAAATTATATTGACTATATAATTTAATAGAAAAACTAGTTACTTTTAATATTGGTGCATGGTATCTAATATTGATTTTTTCCATATCATTTTCCTTTTAGTTTAGAAATTGAACCCATGAAAGTTATATTATTTTATTATTTTTCAATGTTGAAAGCCTTAAATCCAAAATGCACGTCTGTTTGGTATCAAAGCCATTTAGATCTCTATCACACAAACTCACTCTTTGGCTGTAGTTGTAGGTTGATCTTTAACCTTGGTAACTTGATGTTACCATCCCATGGCTACCACTCAACAACAATTGCACTTCCCCATAGAGCATAGGGTAGGACGTACTTTTAGATAATTCTTTGATATGTTGTTATAAGCTTATGTTTCTTTTGAAACATTCTCCAAGTGCATGCTTACAATATACAGTTTGAAAATGTTCCTTTTATTCTTATTGCCTTGCAACATAATTGTTAAATCGTTGGAAATTCTTAATAAGTGCAACAACTAAACTCAAGGTTAAATTTTCTAGATGTATAACATATTCAATTAACATGCTCTTGATGTAAACCTTCATTACTTTTTATCATGGACATTTTGCATTTATAAGGAGTCATCTCTGAATTGTAGGTTATACTACATTATGTCTTCCTTCATATTTTATTGAATTCATACATATAGTCGTAATCCTTTCATAGGTAGATATGATTTTTTTTTCTTTTTCATTAATTTCTATATATGGATTTTCATGAATCTCCTTGTCCATGCCTTCAATGCTAATGACTTAAAAATTTTCATTTACTTTAGATTGTCATATATACCATATGTTTCTAGGGTCTAAGAACCTTCGCTAAGTTGATCTTTGGCATTCCTATCTTTCTATTGAATATCTTGAATTTAGGACTTGCATCAACCTTAGCTTATAATTTCATGAATATTAATTAATGATATGGGCGCTTTATATCTACTAATATAATAGAAGACTAAAACTGCATTTCCTCTAAGCACTTATTTATGTCTTCCTTCATTATAAATAGAGTTGTTTGAGTAGAGATAACAACTTCAGTAAGAATGGAAAGATTCTATTAATTAATACATTCACAAAGTAATTTTTGAAGTATTCCATGAGAGGACAAAGAATCACTAGCTTGTGTACTTACATCCTCAAATCTAAGCATTTTGTTTCATTAACAAAGAGCTACTAGTGCAGAGCTTGATCATCCCCTTTAAGTGAATGAGCAATACCAACTTTAGTTATAGGAGAATGGTCATGTTAAGCGAGATGGATAATGATTTGTAAAAAATATCAAAGCTTGATTAAGGATAATTTGTTTTCTTGCATAGTTTTCAACATCCATGGGTTATTGCTAGAGCCTTTTTAGGATAATTTAACATTTCCTTAGATGTTATTTTCTTACTACATTATGCTTAGAGATTTCAAGTTAGGTTCTTGAAAACTGTCTTCATATTGGCCACTTGTCATCTATCTTTGAAGTATCAATGGTACGTAAGCACTTCTCTTCCTAAGTGGATTAGCAAAAATGTAGATGCATGCATTTGACTAGTAACCATCATACATATTTAGTGTGAGTCACATGCTTCACATGACAAAAGATGAGTGTCACAACATGGAATGTCCTTTAAATAGGATATGATAAGCAAGTATAAGGGGGGAGGATATGCAATTTTGGTAGGCCTACACATTAGTGTGACAATTAGAGGAACGAGAACTTTTTAAATAGTCAATCTTTAAAGTTGTGGTAGTTGGAATGCAAAAAGCTTCAACTTCAAACCAATAAAGTAAATTACACTAGAAGGTCACAACATTTGAGAGTAAGTTCATCTAAAGTCATAATGTTTTGAGTGGTTAAAAGAGATTATAATGTTTAGAGAAGTAGGTTATTAAGGCATTACTATCAAGTGTCGGCAAAAAAAATATTTAAAATTAAAACTTAAAAGACTTGGCATGTTATGACACGTGCCAATGGTGACCTCAATTGAGTCACTTCTCTAAACGTTATGATATCTTTTTAACCACTCAAAATATTATGATCTAAAATGAACTTGCTTCCTAAATGTTTAATCTCTTTTTGACCATTTAAAATACTGTGATATCAAATGAACTTACCCCAAAACGTTGTGACATTATAACCTATGAGATTTGAGGCTTATTAAAGAAAGAGCTAGGTGATGTTTTATTGAGTTTTTAGAAGTTGATAACCATTTTAGATCATTTCAATGACGAACAAGATCTATAAGGCTTTCTAGAGCAATAATTGGCCTTCTTGAGTGGCGCATTACCAAATAATTAACTTTTCAAGAAACTGATATGTATATGGGCTAGTTAAGAAAGGCTTAGATGAAATAAGATAACCTTTATTTTTAACTCACCAATCCAAAACTATCTAAAATATCCTAATATAATCTAATTATTTGGATGATGTCACTAATCAATGGTCAAACTAATTTTTATATATTTACATTTTAACTCGTCTACTTTTTTTTTTTTGGAGGGGGGGGGGGGGGGGGGCCGCGGCGGCGGCAGGAGCAAGGTAAGATAGAGAGAGGGGGTTTACATGATCAAATAGGACGAGAGTTTGAAAAGAAAATTTTAAGATTTTTGTAAAGATACATCCACATGATTAAAGAGGATGGTTAAAGAGGGGATTTGATAATAAAATTTATATTTCTTTTCAACTTTATAAGATCATTAAACACCAAAATATTTTACTAGGAATCCTTGAAATTGGGGAGATATTAGAGTTAAAAGAGGATAGTGGATGATATTAACTTCATTTCCTTTGATACATCAGCTCAAAGGGTCAAATTAGGATTTTACCAAGATATTATTCCTCAAAAAAGTATGATCACCGGCCGTAATGGTGCAAACAAGAACTTCTTGGTGGTATTTATATAAGAACAAGGGCAATTGGCATTCGGAAACGGTGCATCAGAGCCTGAGAAAGTGCCATGCGCAAGCCAAACCCGTAGAGTGATAGCAGGCGAAAGCGGTTTTTCCGCTTGTTGCCAAAAACCGTGTGAATAAAGTTAGATATATTTATTTTAAAATAAAAACAACTTTAGGCAAAAAAAAAAAAAAAAAGACAAAGTGCTTTTCTTACAAAAGGCGTGGACCGTTGTTGAGACCGATGTGGGCATTTTATATGTCCATTCCCACTATTAATTGAAATATCATTTTCCCATGACACATGACCCATGTGGTTTGTTTTAATTTGATTTTTCTTTTCTTTTTCAATTTATAATCGGTTTCATTACCGGATGTACCTAAGGCAACTATCAGGAGTCTTATAAAAATTTTGAGAAAAATTTGAAATAACTCTTAAGATACCCTCGTCTAAGCTCATAACTTTCAATAATTTGGTAAATATCTATAAGATATTGGAATTAATCCCTTCAATTTTTTGAGTTTACTAATAAAACCTCCTTAAACTTATCAAAATATAATATGACACTCCTAAACTTATACTTTAGTATATCTTTTTAACATCTTTTATATTATAATTTATTAGAATTAAAGAAGTTATTCGCAACATTCAAACGTTTAAAAGTATATTTAAAGTTAAGATCTTAGAGTCATTTGTGATCTCTCCAAAAAATTTTATAATTTCTAATATTAATTAAAAATTCTAAAAAATATATATAATTGTATAAACATTTTCTCACCCCACTTCTTAACATGTAATTATCAAGAAAAACTATTAATATTCTTCTTTTTTTCTTTTTACTATCCACATATGGTTCATTTTAAGTTAATCTAAACAATTACTAGCTTAATTATCATTGCTCAAGATATTGAAAATGAGAAGAAAAAAAAAAACACTTTAAATGAAGTGAGATATATATTACAAAAAAAGTAAGCAAATGCACAAGCACTCGAGAGAGTACTATTGGATGAATAAGTTATAAGACGAATAAATAGGGAAGATCCAATAAAAGTACTAGACCTTTAACACTTCACTTCCACTAATCAAGTCCCAAAACAATTGTAAAACATCTAGTGAGATTTTAGGGAAAATTACAAATAACTGCCTTATACTTTTTCGTTTTTGCAAAGAACTGACTTATGAATTCATTTTTTTTTTTTCAAAGATCTGACCTGTGAAAAGAACTATTATGTCCCATTAAAAAACCTACCATTACTATACCATGTGTGACTCACATGACAACTTAAAAACCAAACAAAACACCAAAGCTCTTCACAAAATACCCATACCATCGATCAAACACAAATTAGTAAGCCCTATTTCACAAACCCTAACATTCCATCAATGATGAACTCCATGATATCGAGTTCACCCAAAAGCTCTCTTCTCTTTACAGAACACCTAAACAGTGAAATCAACCGCAACGCACATATATATGAAGTAGAAGGAAGACTTTGTTGTTCACGACATCTTCGTTTTCTCCATTGTATACCCTTAAGGTAATGACCCTCTATATAGTTTAGAGTGTGTTTAAATCACGGTTTTTTTCCTTGTTTCCGTCTCTATCTTCTCTATTAAATATGGCTATTGCCTTTTGGTTGTTTTGCAGTACACATTTGGAAGTGTATGGCGTCGTGAAGTATGTTTGTAATGTGATTATTTTCCATGCTTTTTTTTGAATTTTATGCATTCTAAATGTTGTAACAGATAGCTAAGTAATAGAAACTGATAAGATATCATTCCTCATTTTGTTTTGACCATGTAGTTCAATTTCTCTACACCAATAATTAGTAAAGTATTTAACTAAAATTTCCTGTTCAATTACAATTGTCAGAAAAATTAAGGTCATTTTACATTGTTACTTAACAAAATTGGTTGTTGCATTGCAGATTTTGTGGTACAAATAATATGATGATCCATACTCTATAAATATGCAATTTCATTATGGTGGAAAACTGATAAGATATCATTCCTCATTTTGTTTTGACCATGTAGTTCAATTTCTCTACGCCAATAATTAGTAAAGTATTTGACCAAAATTTCTTGTTCAATTACAATCATAAAAAAAAAAAAAATTAAGGTCATTTTTACAATGTTACTTAACAAAATTGGTTGTTGCATTGCAGATTTTGTGGTGTGAATAATATGATGATCCATACTCTATAAATATGCAATTTCATTATGGCGGAAGACTTAACAAAGTTGTGATTTGTTCGTATGAGGGGTACTATTGAAGTAAGAAAGGATGTTGATCCCGATGTACTTAGTTATCTTGATATTGAAGATGTCCTTACTGATATAGGTGAGTCACTAAGCTCGTTCATATTTATGTAATGCCTAATCAATTGTTGGATAATGAACTAAGGCTCCTTTGAAATGATGCTGATGTTGTCACAATGTTGGAAGCTTACCATTTTCTAAGAGTTTACACAGTTAGGTTATTCGTAAATAAACAACCATTAATGGTAGATGGTTTGAACTCAATTGCCTTAGATGCATTGCTTATGGATGAGATAGGTCCCAGGGGTAGTAGTGAGCATCGTGAAATTCCTATAACAAAGAATGGGGCTGTTGATGATGATTATATTTGTGACATGAGTGAAGATGAAACTGAAGATGATTCTAATTACATCTGACAATGATGGAGATGACAACCAGGTTCCTGTAGCTGTGTGGAAAATGCACTGGTATTGGTCATAATTCTCCGTTTGTGTCATGCAACTACCACTAGACCTAAAATTTGGCAAAGATTACTTGATCGCTAGGTGGATAATGCGATATATATCATTGTCATGTAATTATGTGTCTCACGTAATTATACTTAGTTGCTATTTGATTTTCCCTTTTAATATTTCTTCAACAGGCACGTAGCATTAATAATCAGCCTAGAGGAGGTAAGGCAACTAAGAGAGGCAAAAGAAGGGGCAATGGATCAGCATCTCAACCAATCCTACAAAGACCCACATCCCAAATAAAAGTGATGTTTAGAAATGGGATGGTTTTATATATTTAGTTGCAACTTCTGTGAATAATGTCATCGAGTATTTTGAGATGAGGTTTTTTTCCTAACATACTTAATGGCACTTATGTGAATTAGATGCATGTACAATACCCAACAGTAACATGGTTTTCTCAACCATCCCAAAGTGATTCTATTGGAGAAACTTCAGGAAGGGAAGGAGTAGTGGAAGTATTGGATCTAGCAAAGGGAAGCATTGCAACATCGGTGCAAGTAGAGGTTGTATTCTTAGCCATTTTGTGTATGGCCTAACTCACACCGCCATTGGGCAAGGTGGAAGCATGTAAAGAAGCAGTTACATTTGTGTGTAAAGTGTACTAGTGCTGCTTTTTGGCCATTCAGTGGCATATTTATGATAAGTAGATGGTGAAGTAGTGTTGCTGCAATATATGATAGTTTATGCTTAGTGGTTTATTTCAAAGCTATAAGTTATAAGTAGATGGTGAAGTAGTGAATGCTAGCTCTAACAACATAAGTACGATTTCAAGATTCTAATATCAACATTACAGCTCATTTGCAAACCCATCAATGGGGGAAATTTGATTAACAAGTGTATCACATGCATCATGAAGCTCAAATAAAACCCAAAAATTATCTTCCTTTCAGCATATCCCTTCCCCACACTTAAGCACAAGAGAGGAGAAGTTTGGATAGCATGGATTAGCTGCAACATTATCAAAATTCTCACCGAGTTACAAGTTGAGGCCTGAAAAAACAAAGAAGAAAAACATACTAAAAACATGAGTTAGCCCATCCTAAAGCCAAACAATGAAGTCCAAATGAAATGCAAAGGAGTGTGGGTGTTTTTTTGAAATGAATGAGTGGAAGCGAGAATATAAGATAGAATGTGTGTATGTGTGTGTATGTGGGAAAAACAAGTTGCACTGGTTCTTCATTTTAAGCTTTGCTAATGTTACACTCGAGTCTACTCGAACTTGATTTATAAATGAGTCAAGCTGGATATCAAAATAAAGATTGTTTATCAAACGATGGCAAACCCAAACCCTGATTTTAACCTCAATAAAAACTTGAATTTGATAATTTATTAGATAAACTTATCATAGAATTTTGCATCTGTCGAATTCTTATTAAGATAAAGCTATGGCAAGGTAGTATGTAAATACAAGTAGATTACTTTGCCACTATGTTTAAGATAGAGGAAAGAAATGGCTTAGATTGAATATTTATCTTTTTTTTTTTTTAAGAGACCAACAGATTCATCCCGCCCTCCTACATGGGCGGGATTAGGGCTGGGCTGAGGGGGTTGGAGCGCTCAAAACTGTTGGGAATTTTCGATCCAAATCTGAATCGTGCAGCGGAAAATCGTTTTTTTTTTTTTTTAATTCCCAATCGGATCCAAGCGCTCCAATTAAATCATAAAGAAAGGGAATCGTGTTATACCTTTTTTTGTCTTGATGATGGGATCAAAGGAGATGCAGAATACACCAACTCCCTCTACCGGTATCCACACGAATGAGTTGGATCTTCGTGTGTGCTAGCACGTCGAAAAGTTTCGACCTTTGGGAATCCCTCACACTCTCCTTTTAGGTTACGAAATTTCTTTCTAAATGACGGCCAGCGTCAGATAAATGATAAATTAACCTAGTGGAGAATATATATAGTGATATATATAAGGGTTATGTCTCTTTAAATTACCCTAAACGAATTAGGGTTTATGTAGAAAGACATATATCCTTATTATCCGAATTTATTTATTTGTTAATTTTAATCTAATTAAAATCGATAAATAAATAATTAATCAATTCCCAATACGATTATCGAAGATCCATTTTATTCATTCTTTGTGTGTGACCCAATAGGTTCACTTAAAATTGATAGTATCTCTTAAATATTCTTTTAGGACTACAAGACATAATTGGTCTCTAGCAAGACATTATGCCTACCCAATTTTAATGAAGATCGATGATCCGACCTTACCTACTAACAGTTAGTTATTCAGTCATTTTGTTACACGATATCTTATAATCAAACATAAGGTGTGGATCAAAACACTCTTATATTGTCTAATTACTTATTTCTTGAATCTAGAGTTTGACTGACTTAAACAAATGATATTGATAACTCTTTATCAATTCATTCGAGCATGGCCATGCATTTCTCAGTCTTACTCATCAAGAGGCTTGATAGATATCTCTCTCAAATTAATGAGATGAACAAATCCCTTTACTAACACTCACATTCCTCTTTATAACATATTGAATGCCCAAGTTTATTCTTACAATCATCCGATTAAAGATGATGAAGAGATGAATCAAAACATGAAAACTGCTATATAGGAATCCATGGTGCCATTAGGTCAAAGGACTAAAACAACATTATAAATAAGAATACTTATTGCATTGATCCATACAGTATTCTTATAGTTGGTCAATCCAATACAATACACTCCTGTTTGTATCTATGTGCTGAATTGATATCCCATATCCATGATCAGTAAAACTTGATCATCATACAGCAATCATACTAGTCTTAATTCATTATCATTCCACATAATGAGTGACTAGGGATAATTTAGAATAAAGTTATAATTCAGCTTATGGTTCTACTATTAAAGTCACATACTTTAACGACATAAGGTATAACTAAATATTCAAGGAATAATATTACCAAAGTAAATAGGCCAAAAATAACTTTGATAATTAAAATGACTTGATAACAAACATACAAATGATAAAGAATCCATATAGCCTAGGGCACATCACTAGTAAAAAGCAGTCCTGGGTCAAATATTGGGCACGACGTGAGGCTCGATTGTCAGCATGGGCATCTACACTGGCAGAGATTGAGGGCGGGTAGGAACTACAGCACATACTGTAGCACTTGATCGAGCGCTTAAGCAGAGGAAATTTATGCACAATAGTGCCTTCGATAGTTTGCACGACCTGTTACCCTGGTAGGCTCGAGGGCAAGTAGAATAGAAACTAACACTCGATTGAGCACTCGATAGAAATGTGATCTGTACTGGCATCTGCCCTGGGGATATGATGCAGAATGCGATGATCAATAGCATTATTCAAGTGACTAGCCTACCTCGCAAAAGAATCTTAAAATGGTTTGAAGACAAACAAGCTGAAGATGGATTTCCCAATGAACGTACTCCTTACCAATGCCCTGTGCCTAAGACAGTATCTTGTGATTGAGATTAGAACTTATAATTATGAGGACTCGTACATAACAACATATATGAAGTTTTTGCTCGTTAGTGCAAGTGATCTTGTTGCACGATCTTTCTCTAGCACTGGGTATGGTTTGTGTTTTCTTCTGTTTCAAAATCTCTAGCATATATTATTAACTATTCTATATCTATTATCCATATCTACATCTCCTGTTTCTTCTATATTTTAGGCAATCATTTTAAAATTTAATTAGCTAAAAGAAGCAGTTATTACCATAAAGTATTTTAATGGCTTTGGTGTACTACCTTTGTAAAAAAATTTTTAGAAAAAATACATGAACTTTAAGTAATTATCAATAAACAATTGGCTATTCATCTTGCTGAATGTTGCATGGATGTCTAAATGAGTTCGTATCGGAAAAACCTAACCTGCAGTACAACCCATTTATCAATCATATACGGAAAGTTGAACTTCTCACCTGATGTGTCTCGTGGTAACTCATTTATCAATAAAAAAGTTATAAGTGATAATAAAATATGACTTACTTATTACATAATATTGGTTGACCTACATCACTTGTGGACTTTGTTGCTTTTTTATTATCATCAATCCCCTCTAAACCTTATCCTGTCTATAATCTAAATATAACATATCATACTTTATAGTCTTGCCATGCCTTTTTTATCTTCTCTTCGCCTTATTTGACGTGAAGTATCTATAGTGTCATAGCACCTACCAGATGCTCATGAAGGTCATGTTAAAAAATGACTAGATCATTTCAATGTCCTTTTTGTCATTGCCAATCTTTCTAAATAGTGAAATTTTGAGAATTTTTCTCTCATTTTCACAAAAAAACAATAAAAACAAGTTCACCTAAAAAGCCTTTTCCAGCATCTTTTATGCTAAACCCTAAACTAATATATATATATATATATATAATATTCTCATAATGCAAGAATAAATAATTGAAGAAAGTTTAGACAAAGCTTAAAGAAGGTATATCTTTCAAAAAAGGTGAATCAATAACGAAATCCCATCCCTGCACCTTCATGCTGTATTTTGTTCAGAAACTAAACCGACTAGAATTATTTTGGTGACATCACTACTATATGCAAGACTGTAGAAAAAACCTTCTTGCTGTATCACATTATTCTATTTGCCTCATGAAGCCTCAAGATATTACTTAATGCAAATTCTTTTATCTTTAATTCTAACCATTTTGCAACAATCTACATGAAATCAAAGAGGTAAGTAATATATTGAAGACTTATATAACATAGATGCAAGAAAATGGTAAGGATAAGATAAGGCAAAAGAGTTGAATTTAACCCATTTCTTTTCCATCTAAAATTTAACAAAAGGTACAATGATATGATAAATTACACTTAACCATGTGACATTACACAATACATGATAACTATTACAGCACACAACCGGGAAAGAAAGACGAGACTTCTTAATTTTTTCATCTTATATTCCCCATGTTCCAATTTAAATGCATGCTTCTCTATCGCTTCCTTTTCCCTTCTCTTTGATGTCTCCAATTCATGCTCAAGCTTGCTAATCCATTCTACTACTTTATATTCAAATTCCATGCCATGTCTACATGTGGGTAGATCTATCCATTTGAAATAGTTGCACCATTCTCCAATCTACACAACCAATAACTTATTTTTCATTAATACATATGAAAATACATGTCAATAATAAGTTGAACAAATCTAACAACATATCCAATATTTAGAACATCCTCGAAATCTTCTTCTAAATCTTCTTAGCTCCATGACAATACAATTACGGATCTTTCTCCACACCTACATAATGTATCATTTTTCTTGGATAGGGAAGCATCATTTGATATGGATTCACTACTCATAATTCCCACAGTTTTCTACAATCATTGAGAAATGAATGCGAATGAGTAATCCAATCAGAGTATCTATAAGAACAAACAAGTATTTGTCTACTATTTCATTTCAAAATTTTGAATCAAGGACCTTTCTCACAGTTTGTTTGTTTCAAATAAACTAAATCGCAAAAATATTATCATAACACCTTATTTTCAATAGAAGAAAATGAAGATATATTTCCCAAAAATTTTCATAAGCAAATACAATCATGAATAGGGACTGAGGAAGACATGAAAAAATTTCTACACTGACGATCCCACGAATAAATGTCATATAATCATTCTTCAAAAATAGTAATAAAAGTACAAGATGCTCTCTATATGGGAAAAGTCCTCACCTTGACCTAACTGGTTTGCAAATGAAAGTGATGCACCTGGGTTCCTTCGATACAGATTGTGATGATTTCTTCGTGTTAACCAATACAATGTATGCCCATGTTTCGAAAGCTTTAAGGTGAACTTGATATGGAGTTCATCGCTGATGGAATCCAGGGATGAAATGTTGGGGTTTGTGAAATGGGCTTTCTGATTTGTGTTTAATCGATGGTATAGGTATTTTATGAACAGCTATGGTGTTTTGTTTGGTTTCTAAGTGGTCATATGACTTGCACACAGTGGTTTTTTAATGAGACATAATAGTTCTTTTCACAAGCCAGGTTTTTCCGGAAAAAAAAAAATTCACATGTTAGTTCTTTACAAAAACGAAAAAGTACATGTCAGTTATTTGTAATTTTTTCGAGATTTTAACAAGCTTAGCCACACTAAAATTGAAATATTATAATATTTTTAATGCACCAACTTCGTACCAAAGCAATTTTGAATATATAATATTTAGTAAATAGTAAATAAGATAAAAAGGAGAACAAGAACACGAAGAAGCACCACAACCAATTGCTTACATAAAAAAAGGATAATTGGTCATAATTGGTGATGAACTATGTAATCCACATGATATAACCTTTCTATAGATTGGTCATGTGACTTAATTAAGATGTAGGTTTTGAAGTGAATATATATCTTTACCTCAAGACCATTTATTTCTATTAGAATAAACTTTTTAATTTATTAGAGATGCTAATTGGCAACCTACCATCCAAATGAATCATACGATTTCCATCAACATGAGAATTGCTCTCTTAACCTCTGTGTGTGCGCGTATGCATATGCATGTGCATGTTCGTATGCGTGTGTGTGCGCGTGCTATTTCATTGTAATAATTAACTTAAATATCTTATACTAGGCCTACAAATGAGCTAAGTTGCTTGTGAGTTACTCAAGCTTGACTTGCTTCAGACTGACTTAGCTTGAGCTCAATTAGTAAATAATATGAGCTTGAGTTTAAGATAAAGCTTGTTGATCAAAAATAACCGAGCTCAAGTTTCGATCCATGCTAGCAAGGTGGCTCGTGAACATACTTATTTAGACTCATAGATAGGCTTACAAATAGGTTTGTTAATAAGCTTGTGAATAAATTCATTAGTAGATTTATGAGTTATATGTTTATTATATATTAATATATGATTAGAACAGCAAAACTTATTTCTATTTAATATATGTTATATAATTAACAACTTTATATATTAATTTTAGGTTTGAAAAAAATTAAAAAACGGGTTATATAAACGAGTTGAGTTTGAGATGAAAATTAAATTTATTTAACTAAACAAATTAAGTTTGAGCTTAGATTTTAAATTCAATAAAAAACTTGATTCAAGTTGAGCTCAATAATTTTCAAATGAGTTGAATAAGAGCCTTTAAAAATTTTGTTTCTATTTAGATTATTTGTAGGCTGTGGCCCTATATTGTTCACTTTACAAGTATGCTTAAGCATATTATATAGATAAAATATTTAATACGTATCGGCTAAGCATCCAATTATGCAAGCATCGCAATGTCCGATATGAACACCGTCCCTAGAAAATGAAATGTCCGTGCTTTATGGTTACTAAAATTCGTTTAGGTGGTATGCAAGATACGGTGGTATGTGTGCCAACTTTAACACATCGGTGCACCAAAAAGCTGCGGCCCAAACAGACACGTAAATTTGGGATCCAATCATATGACTCTGCTTTTTAGGGTCGTTTAATCATCTTTTGTCTTTTACTTTTTGGCATTTGATTTGGTTAAAGCTTATAACTTTAATATTATGTACCAGCATATCTTGCTTGCATCATTCTCTCAGCTTTGTCACTCTATTGCTAATATAATATTGTATTCCTACAAATTTTTTTAGTTGAATATAGTATTTACTATTGTTTTCTGTACAGTAATCCATGGTGATGATTTATAGAGATTAATTGTCATATTCAGTATATTTGCAATAGAAAGTGAAGCTGGAACGACCTGGTTTATCTTACATTTAAAATTCAACAAGTCAAATCCTTTAACCACATAAATATTATACGCATAGGCCTCCAAGGAAGATCTCTTTATGTGGAACATTTGTTAAACAGATTTTAAGTTATGAAATCGTTCATTTATATTATGAAAACAACTGGATTTACAACTTTAAAATAACTTTATAAAAGTATTTCATAAACTGCTAACGAGGAGATCGTCTTTCAAAACCAAATCAATACCATTAGGCATCTTTCAAAAACAAATTAATACTATCAGTATCTCATATACTTTTAATGATGATACAAAACTTTAAGATTTAAAAATTAAAAAAATATGGGCTCCACCAGGCCTTTAATAGAATATTACAAATTTTCAAAGAATAAATCTAGTTCGTTTAATAAAGCAGAAAGAAAATAAAAATACATTCTTCGTTCCTATCTCACTTCACTTATCCTCAATTTTCCCGAGCCATCTCATACTCCAAAACTATCAGTTATCATCAACATCATCAATTCATCATTAATCATCAATACGTGAAAAGAAGACAACTAACAATAATGAGTTAAAGCTTAGTACATAGTAACATAACACATAGGAAGTGATACACGAGCTTAACTAAATACAATGCAACAACAAGTTATCATCCTTAAGTTAAATTAAGCAAATCTGGAACACTCACACTCCAGAACAATTGATAAATGCATATTTTACTCACTTTTAATTGAGCAAATTGTGCTTAATTATTATTGATTTTTTAGAAATCTTAAGGAATTGGTACTTAAGTATGTTTATTTTGATATTTCAGGTATTGAAGAACTCATACAACAAATATAAGTAAATGAAAGGAGATTTGTGTAATTTTGGAGATGAAACAAAGCAAGGCTGGCAAAGATGAAAAGTAAGCTACCAGCTTTAAACAAAAACAAGCCACCTTAATTAGAATAGAAGCAATGTTGCCAAGCCCATGAACAGATTTCAATCAACCTTTGAAGCAGATCTGTACACGGCCATTTGGAAAAGTAGGCCGCTAGCTTTCTAACAACTTTATCAAAGAATCACTACCAGCTTACAAAGCAAATAACATTAGCCTTCAGGTTTTTACCTATATGCTAGCATCTGGATAGTCTATGCCGCCAGCCAAAATGCAAAGTTACCCAATCGAAGCTGCCATCTTGTCTTGAAAAATTTGTCAAACATTGAAGGCTGCCAAACTAAATTCAAGGCCGCCGGCTTTCATGCCACCTATGTTTCCTACGACCTTTCATATATATATATATATATATATATTCTCTTGTTGGATCTTGAAATGAGAAGAGAGAAAACCTAGGCATGAATTAGAAACTCTATTTCATTGCTCCTGGATTTAGATTGGGAAATAGAAGACTAGAAAGTTTTTCTTTTTTAATTATTGCAATTCCACATCGAGATTAAGTGGAAATATCATTTGAATATGGATTTGAGCATGGGATCATTATCAAAGGTGATTTCATTCCTTTTTCTATAATTTCATGTTATGGATGAAATCTAAAGTTTTTTCCTATTGATCTTATCATTAGGGTTTCGAGTTGTTGATTTGAATTGTCTGATTGATTTTTATCTGCTGTTGATTGATTATTTGCTTATATTCGAATTGTTGATTACTATTTCATCGATTGTATTTTGGATTGAATCTAAAATTCATGATAGATTAGGAGTACAATTGGAAAATTCCTTCTAATTGATTCTGTGATTAGCTAATTTGGATTAAAATCTCATAAACATATGGATTGCAATTCAAGTAGGGTTTGGTAAATTTATATAGATTAGTTAATTGATCACTTTTCTAGGAATAGGGAATATTAATTGGTTAATATAGGTAATTACTTTCTTTGGAAAAAGAGTTTTTATCTGGTGCTTGATTGATTAAATACACAAAACCAATTGTCAATTTGGATTTGCAAGGATATATTTGGTCATTAGCATACATTTAATGGACTTTCCGATCTGTTAGCTGTAAACTTAATTTAATTACCGGCGTTGAAAATCCCAAATTTCTTTGTAGATTAGTTATATCTAAAAGTCCAAAAATATTTTCGTTTTGATTTGCTAACTACAATTACAACTAATACACGAGAGCCAGTCCTTACTCCCTGTGGACACGATTTGGTATTCACTGAAATTTTATTACTACACACACACCTGGTACATTGGCCGTTAATATCCACGCAGTTAAAGAAATTTAAAAAGAGTTTTAAAAAGCATATATAGAAAGAGCGTGATTAATAATCTGTAAGAATCTGGGATTCCTGAGTAACAACAACTACTTAAGGGGTTGATATAGGTAGCTCGGATAACTATATCTCCTATATGATAGAACTGAAAACAAAAATATAGCCTCATCTAGGGTTTATAGTTGTTACTCACTCTTTACTAAAACTTAATCCATAACATCATTTAATTCAACTGGTCACATAAACATAAACATAAACTAAATCATGTTACTTTACCCCGAGCTTAAGCAAACATTATGCCAATACCGTTTATCCTATCGGCTACCTGTTAGCCTCTTATGAATCATCATTGCATCATGGCATACCATTACATCATGGTAAATGTCATTACATCATGATAAGGAGGTGGCCTAAGCATCTAACTATCATACCATACTCGGGACAAGGTTGATGCTCTCCGGACCGGATTAAATGACACAAGCAAACAACACTCATTTATTAGAAAGCTAAGTTTAAGTTTTAGTTCATTTAGGATGTCTATCTCGACAATCAACACATAAGTTACTGCATACCATATCTAATTGAAATCCAGTTAGAAACAAAAGGTTGATCAGAATCCCTCTTAAAAGATAAATTAGTGGATTAGCTTATAAGCAAATGTTTATTCAAGAATTAAACTCATATAAGCAATTTAAATTAATTATCCACTTATCTCAAACTTATATTAAAACCGTATTCGATCAGATACTAATTAAGAACCCCACCATGACTGCTAATATCGCCCTACCAAGATACAGACAGTTCTCTATCGTCTATCAAATTCTTTTCTCTTTATTTATGGTCATTTATTACAAAAGCATCATCACATCATTCATACTAAAAAATACTCATTTCCCAAGCAAACATATCTTTGAAATAACATATTCTCTATATAATTCATGATTTAACTTAACATATCACTCTAAGCCCTTTATTAGCTATTAAGACTCCTTTAACTTAATTTTAGCCAAATTGATTAGAATTGATCATTTAACTCAATTACTAAGCTAAGATAATTAAAATTAATCAATCTAATTTATTTTTACTTACTAGAGTCTATTTAGTCAAGTTGGACTTAAATTGATTAACTAAGCTCATTTTATACTTAACTATACACATTTAACTAGTGAACACTATTTTTCAACTTTATATATGTAGCACCTAGAAACAAATGTAATTTCGGTCTTCATTCTTTTAGAATGCTCAACACTTAAAACATGAAATTTATAGATCTCTTTTTAATCTTTTCGTACCATTTTAAATCAACTCAATCCGAGTTCGGATGAAAAAGTTATGATTAAATTACAAAACAGTGTCGTTGTAGAAAAATGTAGACCCGAGGCTAGTAAGAGCTGACGTATGACTGTACAACACAAAAACCACCCAACCAGAGGCTTGTAAGGGCCGTTGCATGCTTGTACAATACAAAAATCATTTAACCCGAGCCTTATAAGGGCTATTGTATGCTCGTACAACTTAAAAACATAATGACCAGAGGTTTGTAAGGTTCATTGCATGCCTATACAAATCAGATTCAAGGGGTTACGAAATCTCCTATTTTTCAAACTTTGTTTTATCACTTTTTATACATCTTACATCGATTAAAACTCCATAAAAGCAACATTTATACTGATATCCACAATTAACAACACTTATATATTATTACATCATATTTCAACTAATCATCTAACTTATTCATGATTAAACCTATATCTAGTTTTGAAGCACAAGTCTTCATATTATTACTCCACCAAAATCATTACAAACCCTACTTATATCTAATTTTAATACATCATATACATGCATATTCAATAATTAAAATAAAGAGAAACATCAACTTACTTATTTAGTACATCCTACTTACTTTGATCTTCACTTCACTCTTCATTTCTTGGTTATTAAGCTATCTCAATCATATTTTCCATCTTCTATCTTCTTTCCTAACTTTATTTTATCCTATAATATCATTGAAATTGAAATTTAGAATTTGTTTTCGAGAAAGAAAAGAAAGAAACATAAAATGAGGAAGAAAAGGAGTAGGTGGGAAATTGGGTAGAAAAAGGGGAAAAGATAAGGTTAAAAGGAAATTTAAAAGATATTTGTTAATAAGGGTATTAGGTTTAAATCTTTTTGATAATATATTTAGTATCAAAGCTAATTATAACATAATTTGAGAATCTACTTTTATAGAATTTCATAACTTGATTTAGAAACATAAATTTAGAAGTTTAGTTTATAATAAATGGATAAATAAATTGAGTTTGAATTTAAAACTAATATTTTTAGATAAGTAAACTAAATAATAAATTATGGGGGTAAAGGATATAGAAGTTAAACTAAAATCCAAAGGTTTAGAGAGTCACAAACATTTAAAATGTTTATTTTAAGATTTAGGAAGTTGAACTTGAAGTGAAAGGTGTTTAAATGAAGGATTTGAAAGAATTGAATGGTTTGATTTGTTATAAAAAGTTATTGAGGATAATAGATGATTTGGAAAACATTTAAAATCTCATTTCAATTTAATCTATTTACCTAATCATAACTCATTGTTTTTTTTTTTTTTACTTAAACTATTTAAACTATCTAATTCCAATTTCTAACCTAGGTAAAGGTTTGGGGTATTTTAGGTGTCAAAGCTAAAGCAATCACTCAAGTGAGGGATGCTAAATTGTTAAAAATTTCTATTTTTGAAACGAAACAGTACTTTGCAACAATTAGACAATAAAAAAAGTTCTTCATGGCTACAATGCTCTTAAGGGTGATACCAAATTGTGGTGGCATGCCCAATACAATGAAATCTAGAATGAAGTGACTTGCGTTGATATGTGGGATGAGCTAAGGAGTGATTGCAAATTTACTTTTTCTTAGTGAGTGTTGAGTATAATGCTAGAAAGAAGTTTTGTAAACTTTGATAGGAAGATGGTAATCAGAAATATGCCCATGAATTTTTCGCCTTTATACTTCATATCAAGAATATAAGGGAGAATGATGAGTTATTCTATTTCTAAAAGGAAATGAAGCTTTATACCAAGATTGAGTTGTAGAGGCAATGTGTGATAAGCTTGGCTTATGTACAATTGAAGTTAAGTGCTTGATTAGGTACACCTAAGAAAATAAAGGGAAATATGTGTCTACAAGGTACGAGGTTAATAAGTCTAGCAAGTAGGGAAAACCCAAAAGTAGAGAGTTATAAGTTCGAATAGCAACAATAGTAGAGGAAGCCAAAAGAAGTCTTTTGGCTTTCAACAATCTAGGAAGAGTAGAGTGTCTTATTTCAAGAATATCAGGTTAATTTGCTATTGTTTGTCTACATGGCATTGTTGTACATAACAACATTTTACAAGACCATGTGAAGTAATAGGGAATGGTTTTCCAAAAGTTCCAAGAGGATTATCCATATGCGAAATGAGCATTTTTGTCCAAAAATGGATCAATTTCTAAGGCATGTGATCAAGAAAAGGTAGACTCAAATGGATATGAAAAGGTGAAAGCAATCAAAAAGTGGTTTATTCTAAAGATTATCATATGGTTGTAGTCATTCCTAAACTAGCCAATTAAGTTATTGTAAAAGGTTTACAATGTTATTCTAAGAAAATTGATTCCTTTATAGATCCATTCAATAAAGATTAAACGTGTTCTAGAGTGATGAAATTCGAAGAGTTGAAGTAAGTGGTAACCAAGAAGCCTTTCTTCACACTTTCTAACATTTCACGGCCATTTGAAATCTATACAAATGCCTCGAACAGTACTTTAGGTAGAGTATTGATGCGAGAGGATCATCTAGTGACATACTAAAAATTAGAAGCTAAATCTTACTTAATGTAGATACTTTGCTCTAGAGAAGGAGTTGTTGACCACAATTCATTATCTTTGGTATTAGAAGCACTATCTATTGTGATATAAGTTCTTTATAAAGACTAAACGACAAACTGCTATTAAGGAGCCTTTTTAGCAAACAATTGAAATGCATTATAATCTATGATCGATTGCATCTTTGTTGACTTAGAATTCTATGGTACTTACTTGACTTGAGTGAGAACACTAGTGGTGAGAGCAATGACAAAGATGATGATAGCCCTAGTATAATGGCAATGATGAATATAATAACTTATGGGGTTAATTGTGTTGTTTTTATATCAATGAATTAATAATGATCTAGATAGACCATAGCTATATTATTATAAGTTGCAAGATGGATCGAGATGTCTCAGGATACTTAGCCACCTTAAGTAATACACAAGTAAAGTCGCTAATTAGATGCATCAATACATTTTTAGTTTCCGTACATGATTATTCTTACTTTTTCTTCTTCTTTTTTTTTTTTTTTTTTTTTTTTTTTTTGTAGAAGGGTCATTTACATTATCATCATTCCTAATAGATAGCACTCATGGAAGTGCTAGACTGTCTTCCAATCCTACACTTGATGCTCCAAGAGAGTAGGGGAGGGGGGTTTGGTGAAGGGATCGACGAGTTACAGTTGGGTTCAATGTGAGGACCAATATGCTCGATGTTGGGGATGTACAAGAAGCCCCTAAGGAGGAGGTAGCGAGTGTGGAGAAGAAGAAGATTACCTATGCTACTGCTATGGAGGAAGTTGATTTATTGTAGTTGGACAAATGTCACGATTTATTAGGAGGAAGAGGGCTATGGAGAAGTTTAGGAGGAGGGCTAGAGGTCGAAGATCATCATAGCCGATGAATATATAGGTCTAATGTGCAACAACAATTCGGAGATGGTTGGGGCTAGAGTTCCTATTCTACCACATGACATCAAATAAATTATTTGTGGAGAGACACAGAGGTAAGCTATAATCAGCCTTCGCAAAGGCATATACTAATGCTATTATCTAGCGAGTTATAGTCAATACATTTCTAATCCCACACCTACATGTATAAGTTCTTTCAACTTTAAGTCTTCACCAATGATACTGATTTACGTTAATGTACAGCAAAAGTTCGCACTGGCCGCCAACCAACAGAACATTAGGAATTTGTGGGTTGTCTTGAATTTTCGAGCTAGGAGGCATTACAAATAGACATGTTACAAGTTGCATCAATAATATAGGAAGTAGGCAAAGAGGTGAGTTGGAAGTTAGTTAGCCACACACTAGGATTTGATCATAGGCCCAATAATTGGAAGGATTTATGTCGTTTCTTTGAGACCAATATGAAGCTTGAGGTACGTAACTTTTCTCTCTGCTAATTGACACATAACTTCTCACATTACGTACACTAAACACTCTATTGTTTTATTATTTTGCAACAATGATCAAGGGTGAATAAGAAGAACTAGAGAAAGCAAAATATGATGCACTCGAGGAGGAAGAAGTTGATTATGTACAATGGAATCACCAAGGTTAGTTATAATGTCTATTTTCTATTTCATATGCTAAATCCATGTAATATATGAATTTTATCCCTGCGTTTGCTTTTTCTTCTCTCTTATAGTTTTATATCCCTATAAATAACTATTGGTGGAAGCATGGGGGTAACCCACTGAGTAGTGGGTGTCATACAAGGCAAAGGAAAATTAGGTAAAAATATTTTACTAGTATTTTTATAGTAATATAGTATATTTGATTTATATAGAGCTAATAAAATAACCGGTTCATTATTTTATTTAGGAGAGGATTATTATTAGAAGGGAGGCGGACGACATCAGAACTGCTTAGGCTAGTTGGGAGTTGATGAGCGATACTACCATTATGGAGGAGATGTTAGGCCATAAATCTAGATATTGGCAGGGCATGGGATATGGTATGCCAATCATTGAAGATAGGCTTCACTGTTATTAATAGCCATGCAACAAGTCCATGTCCGCTTCAATCATGTTGGTAGATAGAGCATATACTTGGATGTTAATTGCACAACCTATCATGCCATATTACCATCAATATCTACCTTATCCTCAATCACCACTATCTACAAGAACCCCAACTAGTAGCTCTTATCCAAGCTACCCATATCCTACTCTTGCATCGTTCAACATTTCAGCCTCAACAGGCTTATCATTAGAGTCTGTGTCTGTGTGTTGGGGGCGGGGGGTGGGGGGTAGGTGGGTGGGGTGGTGGTGTCGGTTATGTGGGCTAGCCTCAATAACCTACAAAAAAAATGTAGGTTAGGCTAAAAATTTTAGCTCATTTAATGTGTAGGCAAAATGGCCAGCCCTTATAACCTGCAAGTTGAAGTGGGCCAACCCACTACGAACCACAATAAAAAAACATAAAAAAAGAGAAATATAAATCTTATTAAAAAAAAAAAAAAACCCTAGTACATTGCCCTCTTTTTTTCCATTTCACTTCACTTTTCTATTATTTAGTTATTGAATGTCGATTATATAATTTTTATAGGTGTTATGTTTCAAACTTTCAAACTTCTGACATTATTTTTATTATATCATTAGTCTTTTATCTATACTTTCTCTTTATATTTAAATGCTTTATTTAAAATAAGCAACACAATATCAATTGATAATTTTTAAGATGTATTTTTCCTTACCACGCTAAAGAACAAATGGAATGGATTCCAATTTCTATTAGTTAGAATAAATGCTTTTATGTGAAGATAAAAAATTTTAAAATAGAAGTCTACAATTTTTTCATACACGATTACCATTACGATTAGTATGCAAGTAAGTTGTTAGATAAAAAGAAATATATTCTATACTTTTATTATTAATAATGTAATTTTAAATTTGAATTCTTATAAACTTTTCAATAAAAAAAATATATTGGTGGGTACACGGGCTAGCCCATTTAACCTATTAATCTACGTGGGATGGGTTAGGCTAAAAATTTTGGCTTGCATAACCCGCTGGCTGAAGCGTGGCGAGGTGGGTTAGTCTGCATAATCCATTTCATAGCTTTATTTATCATAATGGGTATTATGATAAACTTAGCCAATCATCTAAAATTCTAATTACACTCAGCCATAGCCTTCAACCCTAGCTGGACCCTGGGTAGCTAATCCTAAAATTAGGGCTAGGCCCCTTAGCACTAGGTTATTTTCCCAAGCCATCATCAACACCATGGGGAGCACCATTAGTTGGCCCATCACTCTAACAGTAGCCCATTCCAAGCTCCTACAATCTCCTACCATGACACCATTGATAAGATTGGGATTGTCTCAGCATGCTCCTCCACCTTCCCAACAACAGCATCTTAACTCCTATTACATGCTTGCATCACCCTCTACTTAAGGATACTACCCATCAACTCCCAACACTTCAACTACTACATCATAGACGGCTTCAAGTACGACTTAGATTCAATAACGCCAAGTTCATAGATGCTAAGCTATTCTATTGTTAGGATCTATATTTAGTATTTGTTTATTTTTTAATGTTGCTATTTATGTCCAAACTTCTATGTTTTGTACTATTTTTATGCTTGAAGAACTTCAATGCTTGACTTCATGTATATTAGACTATTTCTTTGGTTTGATGATATTTTTTATTTATATTTGCTATAATTAATAATCAAAAAGTAAAATTATATTTTGTGTTAATAGTATGATCTATTATCACAATATTATTATATAATGAAATTATTAAAGAAATTAAATAATATACTATATATATCATTATGAAGAGACATTGCATATTTAGTATTGGGTAAATGTTGAATTTGATATTGAAATTTTGCAAGAAAAATTCAATTTAGTACCTGAATTTTGAAGTGGTCAATTTATTATCCAATCAAAATTTTTATGCTTGTTTAAGCTACTCCCTTAACACAATTTGCTCTATTTGTAATTGTGGAATAGATAGCATATCATTGGATTTCTACTTATACTCTATAGACTGTCCAATATTAATTGACTACTTTCTTTACGTCAAATGGTAGCAAAACAAAAGAGACAAATTATTGAGGCGAAATGACTCACTTTGTTTTCTGAACTGAGGTGATTTTTAAGCCTATTCAGGTAAAAAAATTACTTGAGTTGGCCACATTTATACTAATGCTTCTAACAATAATCCAATCTAAAGATCTAAGAATTCTAAGTACCAAAAATGTTTAAAGTCTAGATGGGTATTAAATGAAACCCAATATGGAGATACTATCTCCAACATAAAAATGCCATACCATTAATGAGCCTAAATATACAAGTGCAACATACAATAACAATCATCAAGTTGAAAATACCTACCATATAAACCATGCCTTAAGACATTCACTCTCAACTAGCCACAATCATATGAACATCTATCTCATGAACATATAATGTTAGACCTAAAAATTTCAAGATTTTAATGTTCAATGATGAATCTGAAAATTCCAAGAGCTCATAAGAAATGATGAATGTAAAGATTCGAAGATCTTATTATGACGATGATTATGAAGATTCCATGACCTCAACATAACAATGAATCCAAAGATTCCAACATCTCAATATAACAATGAAGATGAAGATTGTAGGACCTCGACATAATGATGAACTGACAGTCCATTCACTTGAGAGTAATAGTTGTTTATTCCATCCTCATTCTATATAAAGTCATTGTCACGTTGTTTAGTCAAGGGGAATAGCAATTCACAATGAATTACTATTATGCAAAATAATGAATACCGATTCATATCCTTATAGACATGAATTATCATAAATACCATTGTCTTATAAAAATCATCTATACAATTATCATCTTTTTATAATAAAGATAAGAGACATTATAGATATTTTATTTTTACTCCAATGACTACTTATTTTATTTATTTTTTATATCAAGTGAACATTGTAATAACAATTACAACTTTTTTCTATTTCTATTAAATTGAAATTCAATTCCTCCCTTATTCCATACGACTAAGCAAATGAAGCATAAACATATCTGACATCTCATAACTTTGGATCAACAAAATTCAAATCACCACAAGCAAAAAACACAAAACATAAAATCACCCCATTAAATTTCTAAACCTACATGCACGGTAAACAAGCAAGTAGTTTCTTGCATACCTAAAATATGATTAAAGCCTTACTCTAAATCAATTTTATAATATATAAAAATAATTATGATTAACCTTATAAATTATAAAGCTAATTTCCTAGGTTTTATTCTAGGTTTCTCCTCATATATTTTTTGAAAATTTAACTTGAGGTATAAAAAGCGAAACACTACAATTTACCTAGTCGACTTGTAGTCGATTGGACGAGAGAGTTTGACCAACTTGGTGGGTAGCATTTGGTTCCCTTAGTAATTGTTCAAGTCAACCAAGATTTGGTCCTAAGTCAATTGTACATAACTTTAATATGAGTTTTTATTTTTCATTTATATCATATCCACAATTTATATAGGTTGTAAGTGAAACTCAAATCATAGTTCCACTTATTATTTTGTTAATTATAGTATTTAATCAATCTTTATGTCTTTAATTATACCTATCAATTTGACTATGATTTCAATCCTACTAAAAATCCATCTTCTATGACATTTTAGTTCTAATCAAGAAACCTACGCTAATGTAAAATTATTGCAAGAGGATTTAGGTATTAGTTTTCTTTAGATTTAGTTGATGGGTTTTGCTTACTTATCTTGAGATTGTAATTTCTCTCATATTCTCAGAATTTACACCTTTAAACCAGCAACCCATACGAAAAACATCTTTAATAAATAGAAAGTTACATAAAGAAAAGAATAGAGGACTTGAGATGGGTAATACAACTTGTCTTGTAACATTTTCATTTTGGACAATTAAGACTTAAGAACATAGGGTTGTAAGGTAAGAGAGAGAGTGGTGCTTAGGGGTTACGGGGAGAAGGAAAGATAAAGAGAGATTGAGAGCTTTGATTATCTATAAAGTAACAAGTCTAGGGTTATGAGGTAGTTATAAAGAAAGGGCACTAGGGCAAATTTATTATATTGTTATTTGATATAATTTTTTATAGGAATCTAACGGTTTTATAAAATTGATTAGTTAGCCTGTTTTATCAATTGTGTACCCAAAAGTACATTTTTCATTGATCAAATTTCAAAACACGATATAGCCATTGACTTTCATTCTCTAACCAAAATAAACCTCCACCACTTAACTGAACTAAAAATAATGGGAGATTATCCTTTCAGCTTCGAATAATTGGGCTACTTCTTCTTCATTTGTATAACTTATCCTATAGATAAAGATTAGTCCATATAAAGTAATGCGAATTTATACACATAATTGTAATATTCGATTTTAAAGATTGTGATACCCCATATCATATGCAAATATCTATTTCAATTATTTGCAAATTTGTAAATTCATTTGAAAGATATCATAATCATTTACTAATATTATTTAGCAATAATTTTTTTATAAATATAAGATAAACACTTCTTTAATAAAATAAAAAAAGATAAATTATATCTAAGTTTCATGTGAATAGAGGATGATTTTCCATGATATGATATATCATTTAAAAAACTTAGAACCATTATAAATAAATATATGAAATGTTATAAATGTGAAAAAGTTTATTGTTTTACATTATATCTTAGTAGATGATTACTGAAAAAAAATGCTTTGTAAATCTAAAATTAAGCCTAAGTGAGTGTTAAGATGAGTTACAATTGTATAGATACAATAAGGATTAAACTAAGTGTTACTTGGTTGCACTATAACTAAAATTATAGTTTTTATAGTTGCTTTAGGTGACTTCATTTAGATACCTCAACCCTTGAAAAATTTTAAATAAGGTTACATTGATATGTCAAAGTAGGAGGACTTTGTTTGAAAGTTTCAAGGTTGATCAACATTAGATGTATAACGATACTATTCTTTATAGAGAATAAGAATTAATGAGGACATTCTTTATTGATGCAAGAGTGGATCATTATAGAATAACCAACTTACTAAACATCCTATAGGGTTTTGATATGTGTTTGAACATTATTTTGAAATTTTATAGGTTTTTAAGTATGATTTTGGGTATTAGATATAACTCGATGGGAAAATTCAACCTTGTAAAATGATATCATACAATTTAAAAGATAATAATAATTTTATTATCTAATATTAAATCACTATTAATTATATTATCATCTCTCTCACTCAAGTTCACTTCATTTTTTTATCACATAAAATCTTATGAATAATTTCAATGTTTATATTATTTTATTTGTAATATGGAAAAAGAGATGACCTTATTTATACATATATTTATTCCTTATTATAAACAGTTAGAAATTGTGTGAACTAGAAAAAAAAATGTTGATTACTCAAATGTAAGGGCGAGCGGGTAAACCTATTGTGTTAGGTGCCCACTAGACCCTACTTAATTGGGTAGGTTTTGAGTAAACATTAAGAGTTAGTGAGTACGTTCTGGATAAAAAAAAATTCGAAGCCTGCTCCTACAGGGTGAAGTATAGGTACAAGCTTTTCATACCTTGTACCCACCTTGGAGTATGTACTCTATAAGATATAGGGTACATGTTTCTAAATATCTTATAGCAAAACTTGAAACCCCAAGAACGTATACCCAACATTATAAATTGTATAAAATAATATTAAATTATTAACATTAAGATAATATTATTTATTTTTACTAATTTTTTGTTAACATCAATATCATTTAAGGCAGTGATATTTCTTCATTATCTTTACTATTTGGTTTTTTATAATGCTACCTTTTAATTATCCTTAATGGCTTAACTTAAAAAAATATTTTATGTATTATCCATGGATAATTAAATTAAAATACAAATCTTCAATGAATTTTGGGTAAATTTATTTACTCTTTTATAGTTTTATTTATTTTTCCTTTTTTATCCCTTCAAAAGAAATAGCCTTCTTATATGGATACAATGTTGGCATTTAATTCTCATGGCCACTACTTTTAAAGTTACTTAATATTTCTGATACTACGTACACTGAAATGGTTTATTATCAATATAAATAAGAGCAAGGATAATATAAGACTATGAGTGAAAAAAAAAAGTACATCAAAATTCTTCTATTGATGAAGACATATTGGATATAAACTTAAGTAAAAAAAATAAGTTGCATTATGAATATTGAAGATTCAAGACATGAATGTTTTAATGCTTTACATGTTAGATAGTAATTATAGAGATAAGTTATATTATAAAAGTGTCAGTTATCTTTTCATTCTATTTATTATAGAAATATCTTCAAGTTATTACAATATAATTTATGTTTTTCGTTGTAACTTATGTGTTTCAACTTTTATATTACCATTTGTACTATCACATAAACAAATCTTAGATATCACAAAATTCAAGATATTGAGAAATTACTTTTTAAATTTTTCTCCACACTACAAAGTTAATTTTGTTGTCGCAAAAGTTTGAAGACAACGTGATTTTTCATGTTATATAAAACTATATATATTGTTATAATCTTAAAATTTTAAAAAGAAAAAAAAAATTAGTTATTCCACATGGTGCCTTGAATTTATAGGCTTTACAAGAAATTAAGTGGGTACAAAGTAGAATATGATAGGTTCCGGGCATAAGAATTAGTAGTCTATATCTTATAAGGTATAGTATGAATAACACTTCATATGCAACAAATATTATACACATTAAAGCCTATTCATATAATTACAACATTCATATCAAGACTCATCATAATTATAACAAAGTAAAAATATTTTTTTTTAAAAAACCTATAAAATCTTGCAAGGTTTCGAGAAATCTTATAAGGAAACCCTAGAAGGTACAGGTAGAACCTACCTAAACTGAATCACTAACATTCACTAACATTACCTTATATTATGTTTGATATGTAAGAATCCTTTAAAATAGAATAAGTCATAGAATAATAAATTTATTATTTATTTAGGTATATCATGAAATGAAATGTAATTGATATGATATTTATTATAAATATCCTCAGTAATAAATATGTAAAAGAATAAAAAAATAATTATAATAATAATCATCTGATATAATAGAATTGCGATTCCATCTTCTTAATGGTGTCATCGAATTCTCCACAAAATCTGGGATTGTCGATTCGTGAAATCATGATTCATACTTTTAAAAATACATCAGAAATGGAATCCAAAATTCATTCCCCCTTACCATCCATAAAAGCAAATAATTCGTTTAAATATTTTAATTTCAATGTTGTGCATGATCCGCTCAGATGGTTTTTCTTTTTTCTGATGGGTAGTTATATCTTTCCCATTATTTACAATAAATAGATGAAACGAATATCTTTCAAAGAAAATTTCCTCAGTGGAATTGCGAAATTTTGTGTTAAGCTTGTGTATTTAAGTGCAAAACCCTTGATCATATTTGAGCTCAGTGAACTAAATCTTAACATAAGGTGTTAGTACTAATCCATTGGGTCTGTTTTTTCTTTATTTTTTTTAAACAAGTCTATAATTGTATTGGTAATGGATCCATTTAATTTATCCATACCTTTTGCTTCTCTTGTCCTTTCTTTCTTCCATTATGGACTACTACTACTTATCAAAAATCATGTTATTTTCTTGGACTTTGTAATTAAAAAACTTGACCCCATTAATTACTAAACAAAAAATAGAAAGAAATAGAATGCTATCTATAATTATTTTCTCCATTTTCGGAAAATTTTTACCCTACAACTTTTTACAGCATAGACTAAGTTACGACTTCATTATTTATCCTCTTACTTCCCCCTTCCATGGTCCCCCCCGTGAACTCTCTCTCTCTCTCTCTCACACACACAATGGACGGCATCAGTCTGTCAGCCGACCACGACCCGACGATGGGAAGTCCTCATTCCTCAGGCTAAGCTTGTTCACTCTTCTTCTTCCACGTTATTAACTTTATAGATACTAACCCTTACATCCCCACACATTACCACTACCCAAATGCCCACTTTCTCTTTCAGTTCCACTGATCGGAGTACCAATGCAACGACGGAGCTTGCTCCTCCGAGTAGAAATTACAAGCCTCATCCCCACTGAAGAAGTTGTGCTCTTCCACCTTCACGTAGTGAAACGCCTTAGGAAACGGAAACCCATTGCTGCTGCTGCTGTTATTGCTGTTGCTGTTGCTCATGTACATGAACTGATTATGGTTCTGCAATATCCCCGATGATGAAGAAATCGCACCGTTGTTTGGGCTGCCGCTGTTGCAGATATCATCGTTGAGTATCGCGCTCGAGTCGCTGTCGGAAGACCCATCCTTCGGTTCAGAAAACATGGTTATCGTTGCCTTGATATCTTCCTCAATGTTAGCAAAGCTGTCGGAGGAGTTCATGTTAAGGTTTTTGTTCTCTTGCGACGCTTCGCTGGATAGGGTCGCAAGAGAGCGAGGATTAGCGTCGCTAGAAGTTGTCGTCTTGATAGTGTCGGCAATAATGGGGTTTTTCTCGGACTCGACGACCACAGCTTCTTCTTTCACGGAAATGTTGCTCTCCGTGTTCTCCTCGTTGAGCTTCGATTTCAGTTCCCTAATCTGAAACAAGATAAAAGAAAATTCATCACACGTATGATTTTTTAGGGAACAACATGATTTTGAAACTCGTACTATGAGTTTTTGTGTATTTTGGACACACACAAACGATAATTTTAGTACGATTGCATGATGTAATGTACCAGACTATGTCACACGTGAATAGTTTATTACTATGTCTAGTCTTCTTGGTCATCATTGATCATCATATAAAATTCCATCCCCTTTAATCATCAGAAAGTAAAAAAAGTTAAAAAATTTACATATGATAAAAAATCATAGTATGGTCATGTATGATCTTTGCCAAGAATAAGACAGGTAAATATAAATATTCTTAATCAATAATTAACACTGAATTATGCAATAAAAATTTTATATAATTCATAATGTTATACCTCTTTGAGGAGGGCTTCATTTTCTTGTTGAAGAGCATCATAACTGAGCTGGAGCGTATCATAGTTGGCTTTAAGAACACCATAGTCTCTCTCCAGCTGCTTGGTTTTCCATCGAGCACGTCGGTTCTGGAACCAAACAGCAACTTGTCTGGGTTGCAACCCAAGTTCCTGTGCCAGCTTGATTTTTCTCTCAGGTTCCAACTTGTTCTCAACTTCAAAGTTCTTCTCTAATGCCTTCACTTGATCCACACTCAGTCTTCTTTTTTTCTCACCAACATGTCCTGATTCCTCCACACAGCCTTCCTCATCTAGACCCTCCAACATGGTCTGAAATTCTCTGCTGTACATGTGGTTGCTGTTTCTGGGACTGTGCTCCTCTGTCACATCCATGAAAATATGAAAAAAAAATGGAAGAAAGAAATCAGACCAGATAATAAAAACTATTACTGGGAATAGGGTTATTGAATCTAGCACTTTGGCCACTATTAATCACTTTCTTTGTTTAGGGAAGAAAAGCGACTAGAGAGTTTATTATTTCGGGTTAAACGACAAGAGAATAATTCTAGTATTGGGTGATTATGAAAAAAAGGGGTCGGTCCATAAATGATTACGGGGGGCACAAGACATAGCACATGGGTGTCTCATGATGAATCATGTGCTGGTGTAGTGAATATGTGTCGTGTGTCTGTGGGTGTGAGATTCCTAGTAATAGCCCATTTATGAAACAAATCTTGGTTTTATTAATTAATCAAAATGGGGTTGTTTAAAATTATTAACCTGTTGTTGGGCAGATGGCCATCAAAGCACCCAGTGAATCTGAGCTGTTGAGTCTCTTCATGATTTCTGAAATTTCGACAAAAAGTTAACTTGATCTTGAACAGATCTTATCAGATCACGCCCTTGTTTGTTTCTGAAGGAGGAAAATTTAAAATTAAAATAAAATAAAAGGTTTTTGAGCAGTTGCTAGCTTTCACTTAGTTGATGTTGAGCTAGCACTCAAAGCACTCAAGTGGAGTCCCCCTTTTTTTCTTTTTCAAGTGCTTATATTACTTGAAAGTAGTAATGAAAGCTGAAACATTTTCCTAGTCCAACACTAGACTCAATTATAGTACAGTGTTTTGTAAGACTCTGTAATAACAACAACTTCTCTGTCTTAGATTCTCCATCTTTCTCATGTTTCACTATTCCTCTCCTTTGCAATCCAACCCCATCCCAAACAAGAAACCTAGAAAAAAGCTACAATTCCACCCCCCACTAATTATACAATCCCCACAAGTAAGAACAAGCCAGCTTTTTATAACTGACCCAACAAGTAATAGTAGTATGATGATGATGATAATAATAATAATAATGCAACTAATCTTTTGTTTACTTTACATCATTGCCATATCAATTGCTCAGTCACACTACACTGTTTCTAGGACTGTTGATCTATAAAAATTTTAGAGACGAGAGTGTGAAAAGGAAGAAAATAAAAAGGAAAAAAAAAGAAGACAATATGGGTTGAGGAAGATGAGAAAGAATTAGAGAGAAGCAGATCGGGACAGGCCAGCTGGTGACACAATTTCTCTCTCCTTAAATAAAAATTTAAAAAAGGGGGTTGGGGTTGTATGGTCAGGCATGTGGGTTAGAATCTGACTTGGGTTAGGTGCACTGAAATACACATCTTTGCCAAAATGAAATGAACCCAAATTCAACTCAAATGCAAATTGCTTTCTCACTTGGTGTACCGGATATAGCCAGTAAACTTTCTGGACACGTAAGCTTATATACAATGGAGGTCGTTGTCATGGGTTCTTAATATATTGACTCACACTGTACGTTGAAATTAATATTACCCACATATTTTTATATCTTTACATAATATTTTTTAATAAATAAAAAATTAATAATTTTACTTATACATAGATTATATAGATACAATATAAATATAATATAGATAAATTATAAACAAAATCAACTAATCTAAAAAGACCCATAAACATATACGATAAATTAAAATAATTATTATAGCTTTTCATTTACATAAAATTTGTTGGATTAAATTGAAAAAAAAAAACCTTATTTTCTAATTTGGTTCATCATGCATTTTGACAGTTTACAATAGACTTTAAGAATACTATACAAAATTAAAAAAATAAAATTATACCGTACCAGGTATGAGACAAAAACATTTTTTTACTTGCCAACTTAAATCCAATGACTAAAGTATTTTATAACATTCTTATACCATATATTATGTATATTAAATTATAAAAAATACAAAAAAATTATTTAATATTATACATACTAAACACTATTCAAGTAAATTATACTATCTAATATTATTTATTATACCATACCGTCCAATTTCTATAATTCTATCAAGTTTTTATAATCAAAAGGTATCTATATTATAATTATATTTTTCATATTACTTATCGTGTTAACTTTATAATTCCTGGTTATCGACGTATTCCCACTCATGTCGATTTCATATTTCATATTTCATATAATCATGTTGTATTGGAAAAAAAAAAAGAAGAAAACTATCGGGGGTGTATGAAAGTATTTATTAATATTATTTTTATGATCATAATGTTATGGACTTTTTTGAAATGGAAGGTCATGGTTGTAGTATGCTTTTGTATTAGTAAATATTTAAAGGCATTACGGAGAGATGTCGACGTCGAGGTCTACATCCGACGTAGCGAACGAAGTAAAAGTAAACGTGTGTGAGTGTGTGGCTTGGCTGAGTTGGCTCGACCATACTGAGCTGAGAAAGATCTTGGAAACGTCAGCGTATCGTCCCCATCGGTGGGGGGCTCTGGTCGGTGTGATTTAAATTTAATCTGACCGAATGCGCCCATGCTCCAAGAGTGTACCGCTGGGGAACACGGTCGTCGACTGGACCGCCCGCTCTCTGCAGTAGTACATCATTCCGGTCAGCATTCAACAGCAACAGCAGGCCTGCCATTATTCTACTGTATACCTGATTGTGTGAGACCCATTTAAAGTTGAAGATGCATATCTTTTTGGTCTGCATTAATTCTAGTTTTCTTGACATACTTGAAATTCATGGCATGTAATTTTCCAGAAACTAGTAAAATT
The DNA here is from genome assembly GCA_024138025.1 of Combretum micranthum. Lineage (NCBI taxonomy): Eukaryota > Viridiplantae > Streptophyta > Magnoliopsida > Myrtales > Combretaceae > Combretum > Combretum micranthum. The sequence goes on from JAMXBD010000211.1 coordinate 224,401, forward strand.
TTAAGCAGCTGCTATTACTAATTAGATCGCTGAATGGATATTTGATATCATATTTGGTTATGAATTTTTTTTCTGAACGTGTGCTAAATTACTTGAATTTTAGACAAATGGCCTACAAAAGAATTTTAAAATTAAACAATTAATCAGATAGATCAATACACATATTAAAGTTGCTAAAAGTTAATTAGCTTATTTAATTATCTAATTTTTGTAATATGTGTTAATCTGATTGTCTTTTTTTTTCCTATCATTAATCTGATTGTTAAATTGTTTAATTTTCTAATTTTTTTTATTAGTTACCTAACACATATCACTTCTCTATGTATTGAGACTATTCGTAATTACCTAAAATCAATTTTGATAAAATCAAAATTCACCTCAGTGAAATTTCTACCTTTTCCCCTTTGTACGTATGTGCGTGTAATGAGCGGATCTAGGATTTTCTTTCATCATTATTAAAAATATAAATTGAAGTTTATGAAAAAAATAAAATACTTATGAACCATATAAAACAAATTAAAATTTAGACTTACAATAGAGCAAGTCAATGGTTTTGGGTTTTTTTCGGCGGACCTAAATATTGGTTCCTAGCTGTAGTGTTTGATTTTTGTATTCCATCTGAGATTTCTAAAATAAAAAAAAATATGAAAGAAAGAAAGAAAAAGACGACTAAATAAGCATATAGAAGAAGATTCCTCCTGATTACTAATTTTTGAAAATAACTATTACCTTTAAATTATCAAGCTTGGTAATAGATCCAATATCAAGAATAAGTGTCTAAAGTATATTGCCAAGAAAATGAATATCAATAAAAAAAAAAAAAAAAGATTATTTGAATGGAATTTAAGAAGACAAACTAAATTTTCCTTATGAAAAGCTTCAAGATAGTCGATATTACGGCATGTTCACCATAACTCATATATATTACCCATATAATTTAATATTCATATTTTTTGTGTAAATATGTGGTTTTGATGTAATAGTAATGAGCAGGAATTCTGTCATATAGAATACCTACTTAGATCCCCTATTTGAGTAGATATTAAGAGTCATTGAATAGGTTATGGATACAAAATTTCAAAACCTCTCCTACAAGAAGGGATACGAATATGAAACTTTCATACCCAGTATACATCTTGAAACTTGTATTATATTATATATAGGTTACAATTTTCAAGATACCCTCTACCTTCCCTATAAAATAATATTAACAATATAAAATACCATTGATATCTACTTTTTTTTTTTGTCAATATGATATTATTTAAGCTAATGACACTTCTTTATATTAATATTGTTTCTTTTTTTCCTTTGTGGCAATTATTCAACTTCCATACATTTCATACTACTAACTTTTTATTTAATTTTTTTCATTTTGTAGAGACATGCTCTACTGGTGGAGACATATTGGACATTAACTAAGACAAAATATAAGTAGCGTTATGAAGACCGAAGACATGGATGTTTTAATACTTTACATTTTGGATATTAATTTTAGAGATAAGTAACATCATAAAAGTATTAATTATCTTTTTCAGGCTAGTTAGTATAAAATTATCTCATGTTTTAATGTTTTACATTATAATATACATTTTTCAATTGTAACCTATATGTTTCAACTTTTATACTATATTTTCTACCATCACATAAAAGAAAAATGGATATCACAAAATTTTTGGTATTGAAAAATTACTCTTATATCTTTCCACACTCTACCGATAATTTTGCTATAGTAAATATTTGAAAACAAGATGATTTTCAGGTTACAAAAAACTAAAAAAAAAAAAAAATTATGAGTTCTATAGTTTACTCAGTACCCTATATATTTTACATGGTATAGGTGGGTATAATAGTACATGGTAGTTTACACACAAGATTTAATTCCTTGTATCTTACAAGATTTAATTCCTTAGATTACCCTTATCATTAGATTCTTATTTTAATGTTCACATGGATTTTGAGGACTAAAACTAGTAAAGTTTAGAACCATGCTTCATGTGCGGGATGGGTTTAGATATTGAATAAAAAGACCCTTCAAATTGGAGTTTGGGCGGTCGGAGGGTATGTAATTTGTGTAATTTATAGTATTAAAATCTTATTAGCTTATAAACACAAAAGTTTTTAAGATAACTACTAAAGTTAAAGTTGAGTTGGTATCTTTGCTATAGTTTGTATCTTTGAAATCCTGTGTAACCATGTAAGTTTTAGATAGTGAAGATTATGGGATAGGTTGTAGGTACAATTTTCTAGATAATGCTCCTATATGATAAGATATGGATACAATGTTTTAATACCCTGTTACCACCATAAAATCTCTACTCTAATGCACATTTGGTATGCGGGATAAATCTGAAATGATATTCTTATGTTTGGCTATATTTTTAAAAATTGAAATCATAATTCCTAGGAATCAATAATTTCGGCGTTAAGGGAAAATTCAATTCGATCCTTAAGAAGGAAGAATCATGATTTTATTCCTTCCTCTTAAATGATTACTATTACAAATATTTTTGTATCTTCTTACTTATTTATTATTCATATTAATTAGTAGGATGTTGATAGGCATAATTTATCATCATTTTAATTGACAAATTGGGTCTATTTTATAATATAATTGATGGATTCTTAATAGATAAGGTGCTTAATTGGTATATATATATATTTCAGGTCAATTTTGAACATAATTGTAATATAAGGAAGGAAATGTGGAGAATCCAATCAATATTCAAGCAAAGCAGCAAGGATGCATAGAAGGAGACTTGATGTACGGCCGTACAACTCTCAAAGTGAAGAAAATGCAAGCCAGTGGCTGGTACGGGGTCTTGTACGCCCGTGCACCAAGAAATTTTGAAGCAATTCGACTTACGGCCGTACATGTGGTGATGAAGAAGGAATTGAAGGAGATTTATGTTGCACGCCCGTACACTTGAAGATTGACTTCCAGTACTTAGCACTCCCTCTTGTACGACCGTACAAATGCATATTTACAAAGAAAATGAGTATTGTACGGTCGTGACTTTTAGAAATGGGTCATTATTCTTCTTGAAACAGTATGACTGTTAGTTTGTTTTAGTAAAAGGTCGTGTTTTTAAACACGACCCCATAGAATATAAAGAGGGTGATTCGTTCTGAAAGGGAATCACATCATATTTTAGAAAGAATTAGAGAGAGAGTCGGATTCCAAGAAGAACTTGAGAAAGTCATTGGATCCAGAATTCGTTTGTACAACCACTTCATAATCATTAAAAAGGGGTTTTACTTCTTCTCTTATCTTGTTCATTGAATGTTTATCTTAGTTTCTATTATGTTGTTATACGTTGTGTTCATATGTCAGTATGAATGAGTAGTGATTAAGTTATTACGAAGTTATTAACAGGAAGCATATATATCTGTTATAATCTGTTTAATTACGAATTTTAGTGTTGGGTCTTCAATAAGTTAGGAAATTGTAGTGCACGACATATTCCTACATCAGATCTCATTGGAAAAGGTTGAGAAACAATTCCCTTGAGTAGATCTAAGGCACTAGAACAAACTACTCTTGTTGATAGAGATGTTAATAAGAAGTTTGCTGCATGTTTTCAAAGAATTTGAGAATAATAAGAGCTTTAATGCAATTCTGAATTGGCTATTAACTTAGAAGAGATTCTAGTAGATACAATTAGGATTAGGATTGATCTATTATGAGAATAATGATCATGAATTAAGAATTCTGCAGATAAGTAATTTACGGATGAATTTAGTTAAATCCTGTTAATATGATGGAGTAATCTTTCTGTATATTGTGTTAATAATTTGTTAAAATTATGTTTTATATGTCATTGTGATAAAAATTGGTAGTTAATATAGTTAAATTAGAATTATCTAATTAATTAATTAAACCTACATTGAATTGATTGCTAGATAATAATTGAAAGGGCGAGTAATAGTAATTGTCAGGATCCCAAGGAATACGACCCATAAGCATTCCTATACTACAATTGATAGGTGCACTTGCCTATTGTTGATCTGATATTAGGAAAGATTAGTGGAATTAATTGTTAACTCAGATGAACGCATCAAGTTTTTGGCGCCGTTGCCGGGGAATTTAAAATTGACAATATTAGGAAAACCCAATCGTTATTAATCTAGTTTCTTTTAATTCTGTTATATTATTATTCATTTCAACTTTGATTGATCTTTGATTACAGGTGTATGACCCGCAGCAGAAAAATCAAGCTTTTTGATTTTGACCCAGAACCTGAGCGAACATTTCGTCAAGGATTAAGAAGAACCAGAGAGATTATCCAAAACTCTCCTACTATAGTGCAAAGAGCAAGACCACTATCATTAAATATGAATAGAGATAATGAGAATCTAAACCCACGAGGGGTTGGTGAAGTTGAGAATCCTGGGGGTAATGTAAATCAAGCCGGTGGAAATATAAATGATCCCATTAGAGATGTGGAAATGAAGTTCATAGACCTATGTGGGATATGTTTATGCCCACAATCGATGGAGTTGCTCCATCCATTCAGTATCCTCCAATTCATGCAAATAATTTTGAGTTGAAGCCTGCTTTGATTCAGATGGTACAAGTTAATCAATTTGGGGAGGAGCTTCAGAAGACCCGCATGCTCATTTGAAGAATTTCTTGCAAATATGTGCTACTATAAAGGCCAATGGAACACCAAATGAATCAATACGCCTATTATTGTTTCCCTTTTCACTAGGGACAAGGCGAGAAGTTGGTTGGAGTCATTGCCTCCTCATTCATTAACGAGTTGGAATCAAGTGGCTCAGAGGTTTTTAGAGAAATTTTTCCCACCTAATAAGACGATTCAATTAAGAAATGAGATATTTTCCTTCCGTCAGTATGAAGGAGAATCACTTTATGAGTCGTGGGAAAGGTTTAAAGAATTTCTTCGTCGGTGCCCTCACCATGGGATTTCATTGCACGATCTGGTCAGGATATTTTATACATCATTAGGAGACCAAAAGAAAACAATGATCGATTCAGTAGCTGGTGGGAGTTTGATGAAGAAAAGTGCTCCTGAGGCTTATGATTTAATCGAAGAATTGGCAAGGAATACATTCAGTTGGCATAGTGAACGGAACAATCTTCGACCCGTCGCTGCAATGTATGAGTCCGAGTCAGTTTCTCAACTAAAGGCACAAGTGGCATCACTTACATCTCAGATGAGTAAAATGAAAGCAAGCATGGAAGCTTTACCTCAAAGTGATTCTTTTGTGAGTTCAATGGAAGATTTTCATGCTTCTGAAGAAGGTTCAAGTATTGAAGATCTGAACTTTATTAATAGAACAAATAGAGAAGCCGGGAATTATAATCCTTATAGTAATACTTATAATCCCGGTTGGAGGAATCATCCTAACTTCTCATGGAGAGATCAGTGCACAAAGGTCAAACTTTTCATCTGGATTTCAGAAGCCACAACCACAGCAATTACAAGCACCACAGCAACGTCTTGCGTTACCACCACCTGAAAAGAAGACTAATGTTGATGATGCTTTGACACAGTTTATTCAAGTTTCTGATGCACGCCATCGGAATCATGAGGCCTCTATTCATAACTTAGAACAACAGATTGGTCAACTGGCTAAATTAATGTCGGACAGAACTCCAGGATCATTGCCGGGTAACACTGAGCAAAATCCTAAGGAGCAAGTTAAGGTTGTGACACTTAGAAGTGGTAAGGAATTACAGGGTTCAGCAAGGAATCAAGAGAGTGAAAAGGAAGTTGGTTTAGAAAGTGGGGAACAAGTGAATGAAAAAGAAGAATTAATAGAGAGGAGTTTACCTACTGAAAAACCAAAGGAATTTCAGCCAAAATTACCTTACCCATCTAGATTTAGGAAGGATAAGGATGATGAACAATACAAAAAGTTCTTGGAACTTTTTAAACAGTTGCACATTAACCTTCCACTAGTAGAAGCTTTAGGACAAATGCCTAAGTATGCTAAATTCCTCAAAGAACTCCTATCTAACAAAAGGAAGTTGGAAGAACTATCTACTGTCACCTTAGGTGGAGAGTGTTCTGCTGTTATTTTAAACAAATTGCCTAGGAAACTAAAGGATCCGGGTAGTTTTACTATTCCTTGTTTGATAGGAAATTTACCGGTTGAAAGGCATTAGCAGATCTTGGGGCTAGTATAAATCTCATGCCCTATAGCATGTTTAAAAGATTAAATCTAGGCGAACCCAAGAGTACTAGAATGAGTATACAACTTGCTGATAGATCTATGAGATTTCCTAAGGGAGTAGTGGAAGATGTTTTGGTTAAAATTCACGATTTTATTTTTCCTGCAGATTTTGTAGTTCTGGACATGGATGAAGATATAGAAGTCCCACTTATATTGGGGAGGCCATTCTTAGCAACAGCTGGTGCTGTTATCGACGTCAAAGATGGGAAATTAGTTCTTCGGGTTGGAAGCGAAGAGATGGTCATCCGAATGCCAGATGTTTTCAGAAAACTATGAATGGTGATGATACTTGCTTTGCAATTGATTCTTTTGAACTAACCGTTTCTGATTTTCTGCAAGATTCTTTGAGTACAGATTCCTTGGAGTTGTGTTTGTCAAAAGGAAGTGAAATTAATGCAATTGATGGAGTAGAAGAGATTATTGCTCAATTGGAACGCTGTGATGAACAAAAGAAGAATTTGGAGTTGAGGAAATATACCGAGACCATATAGATAGGTTAAAACCTTCAGTAGAAGACCCCCCTGAATTGGAGTTAAAGCAACTACCTTCATATTTGGAGTATGCCTTTTTGGCAAATGACTCTAAGTTACCGGTGATTATATCTTCGGAACTTGATTCATGCCAAAAGGAGAAACTAATTTCTGTGCTCAAAGAGCACAAGAAGGCAATAGCATGGAAGATTTCTGATATAAAAGGAATCAGTCCCTCCTTTTGCACTCATAAGATCTCAATGGAAGAAGGATTTAAGTCAGTGGTGCAACCTCAAAGAAGGCTAAACCCAAATATGAAAGAAGTAGTTAAGAAAGAAGTGGTCAAATTATTGGATTCGGGACTTATATACCCAATTTCGGATAGCCCATGGGTAAGTCCGGTTCAAGTGGTCCCAAAGAAAGGAGGCATGACGGTTGTGCCCAATGAGAAAAATGAGCTTATTCCAATGCGTACCGTGACTGGATGGAGGGTATGTATTGATTATAGGAAGCTCAATGATGCTACTCGAAGGACCATTTTCCATTACCCTTTATTGACCAAATGTTAGAAAGACTTGCAGGTCATGATTTTTATTGTTTTTTGGATGGAATGTCAGGATATTTTCAGATTCCTATTGCACCGGAAGATCAGGAAAAGACCACATTTACTTGCCCCTATGGTACATTTGCTTATCGTAGAATGCCATTCGGGTTATGTAATGCACCTGCGACCTTTCAAAGGTGTATGTTAGCAATATTTGGGGATTTAGTGGAGGATGTGATGGAGGTATTTATGGATGACTTTTCGGTATTTGGAGATTCATTCGAAAAATGTTTGCTGAATTTGAAGAGGGTTTTGATGAGATGTGAGGAAACCAACCTTGTGTTAAATTGGGAAAAGTGCCATTTCATGGTACAACAAGGAATAGTGTTGGGTCACAAAGTGTCAAAGAAAGGGATAGAAGTGGATGTAGCAAAAGTGGAGGCAATTTCCAAATTGCCACCACCAAATTCTGTCAAGGCAATAAGAAGCTTTCTTGGTCATGCAGGTTTTTATAGAAGGTTTATTAAAGATTTTTCGAACATTGCAAGACCAATGACAAAGTTGTTAGAGAAAGATATTACATTTAATTTTGATGAGAAATGTATGGAAGCTTTTAATTTTCTGAAGGAGAAGTTGACTAGTGCCCCTATAATGGTAGCTCCAGATTGGAATTTACCATTTGAACTTATGTGTGATGCAAGTGATTCCGCAATAGGGGCTGTTTTAGGTCAAAGAAAGGAGAAGCACTTCCAGCCAATTACTATGCAAGTAAAACTCTTACTCCTACACAAGAGAACTATACCACAACAGAAAAAGAATTGCTTGCTATAGTATTTGCCTTTGACAAATTTAGATCATATCTTATCTTATCAAAAGTAGTGGTATATACTGACCACTCAGCTTTGAAATACCTTCTATCCAAACCGGATGCTAAACCAAGACTAATAAGATGGGTATTGTTGTTACAAGAGTTTGATTTAGAAATCCGTGATAAAAAAGGAGCAGAAAATTTAGCAGCGGATCATCTTTCTAGGTTAGATAACCCATATTTGGAAGATTTGAAGGAGGAAGAGATTAATGATAAATTTCCAGAAGAAAATCTTTTTACTGTACAAGATCAAGAAATTCCATGGTTTGCTGATATAGCGAACTATTTGGTTGGAAAAGTTCTTCCACAAGATTTGGATCACTACCAAAAGAAAAAGTTCTTTTCTGAGTTAAAATATTATTTTTGGGAAGATCCCTATCTCTTTAAGATATGTGCAGATCAAATTATTAGGCGTTGTGTATCACATGAAGAAGGGCAACAAATTCTATACCATTGTCACAGTGGTCCCACTGGAGGCCATTATAGTGCCAATAGGACAGCACATAAAGTCTTAGAAGCAGGGTTTTATTGGCCTCATATTTTTAGAGATGCTAATTCTTTTGTGTTTTCATGTGATAGGTGTCAAAGGACTGGGAATATTTCAAGAAGAGATGAGATGCCCCAAAATTATATCTTAGAGTGTGAAGTCTTTGATGTTTGGGGGATCGACTTCATGGGACCATTTCCTAATTCCTATGGTAACAGGTATATCCTTGTTTCAGTAGATTATGTTTCTAAATGGGTTGAGGCTCAAGCTTTACCTACTAATGATGCTCGGGTAGTGCTAAAATTTTTAAAGAAACTATTTTCAAGGTTTGGAGCACCTAAAGCATTAATTAGTGACAGAGGAACTCATTTTTGCAATAGTCAGATTGAGAAAGTGTTGAAAAGATATGGAGTTCATCACAGGTTAGCCACCCCTTATCATCCTCAATCTAGTGGCCAGGTTGAAGTTTCCAATAGGGAATTGAAAAGAATATTAGAGAAGACAGTGGTTCATAATCGCAAGGATTGGGCTGAGAAGTTAGATGATGCTTGTGGGCATATCGAACAGCCTATAAGACACCTTTAGGAACCACTCCCTATAGGTTAGTATATGGTAAAGCATGTCACTTACCTGTAGAAATTGAACATAAAGCCTATTGGGCAATTAGAACTGCGAATATGGACCTAGAGGCTGCTGGTAAGAATAGGAAATTCCAACTAAATGAACTAGAGGAGTGGAGATTGTTAGCCTATGAGAACAATAGATTAAATAAGGAAAGAATGAAGAAATTACATGATTCTCATATTAAGTACCCTAAACAGTTTAAGGAAGGGGACTTGGTGCTATTGTACAATTCTAGATTAAGATTATTTCCAGGTAAGCTTAGATCTAGATGGTCTGGCCCTTTCACTGACAAGGATTTTCCCATATGGAACAGTAGAAGTTACACACCCGGAGAAAGGAACCTTTAAGGTCAATGGTCAAAGATTAAAAATTTATCATGAAAAAGTTGAAATGGATGAAGGCAGGGAGGAGTTAAGGCTTCTCCAAATAGAAAAGTGTTTGTGAAAGAATTGACAATTGTCAAGCTAGAGACAATAAACTAGCATGTATTGTTATTGTTATATATATTACATAAGTTCTATAATATCTTTATATGTTTGTTTATAAACTTTTCTATGTATTTATGTGTGTGTGACTATATATATATATGTATGTTTATGAGTATATAAGTATGCATGTGGAAATATAATATATATATTATTTTATAAAAAAAGTAATAAAAGAAAGATTGAAGTGATTGAGGTTCGATGGGGTCCCTTTAAAACCTATCACCTAAGGTCGTCTGGCCTGGATTGATTGACCAAGGATGTCTTCACTTCAACGTTTAATAAATCTTATAACTCGGATAAGTAAGTCGAGGGATGCCATTTTTAAGGGAATAACATCTGTTACCTGAGTGACGAGCTCGGGATATCGACTGAAAGTCTGCTACATGGTTATAAGATATATCCTTAAATATAAATATAGATATATAATATTTAAAGGAGAGAAAAATAATATAAAGGAGAGAAATTCAGGGATTGGTTGATGTTTATGCTGTCACTAAGGGATTAAAACTCAATGATGGGTGGTAATATCTACTTGAAAACTAATGATCTAAGAATGAATTATTTGAGTTAGTAATTGTGGTCATGTGTTTATTTTTATGTTAAAATCTAACTAAATAATGAGAGTAAAGACTGACTTATTATGATTAGCTTTGAAACTCTAGCCTAAGGAATAAAATACTTAAGAATAATAGAAAGAAATCCTTAAATCCCAGCATTTGGAATTGTAACACCATGAGTGCTATATATTTTTCAATGTTTTTGTCAGCTTCTTGCTTGAGGGCAAGCAAGGCTTAAGTGTGGGGATATTTGATAGGCATAATTTATCATCATTTTAATTGGACAAAGTGATGTGTTCCATCTGAGTTTAACAATTAATTCCACTAATCTTTCCTAATATTAGATCAACAATAGGCAAGTGCACTATCAATTGTATAGAATGGCTTATGGTCGATTCCTTGGGATCCTGACAATTACTATTACTCGCCCTTTCAATTATTATCTAGCAATCAATTCAATGTAGGTTTAATTAACATTTAATTAGATAATTCTAAATTTAAACTATATTAACCACCAAAATTATCACAATAACATATAAACATAATTTTAACAAATTATTAATATAATATACAGAAAGATTACTCCATCATATTAACAGGAATTAACTAAATTCATCCACAAATTACTTATCTGCAGAATTCTTAATCATGATCATTATTCTCATAATAGATCAATCCTAATCCTAATTGTATCAACTAGAATCTCTTCAAGTTAAAGCCAATTCAGAATTGCATTAAAGCTCTTATTATTCTCAAATTCTTTGAAAACATGCAACAAACTTCTATTACATCTCTATCAACAAGAGTAGTTTGTTCTAGTGCCTTAGATCTACTCAAGGGAATTGTTTCTCAACCTTTTCCAATGAATCTGATGTAGGAATATGTCGTGCACTACATTTCCTAACTTAATTGAAGACCCAACACTAGAAATTCGTAATTGAACAGATTTTATAAAGATATATATGATCCTGTAATATGACTTCGTAATAACTTAATCACTACTCACTCAACTTACATATGAACACAGATATATAACGAATAATAGAAACTAAGATAAACATTCAATGAACAAGATAAGAGAAGAAATAAAACCCCTTTTTAATGATTAAGAAGTGGTTGTACAAACGAACACTGGATCCAATCGACTTTCTCAAGTTCTTCTTGGAATCCCGACTCTCTCTCCTCTAAAATTCTTTCTAAAATATATGATGTGATATATTCCCTTCGAACGAATCACCCCTCTTTATTTTCATGGGGTCGTTTTAAAACACGACCTTTTACTAAAACAAACTAAACAGTCATACTGTTTTCAAGAAGCGATAATGACCATTTCTAAAAGTCACGACCGACAATACTCATTTTCTTTGTAAATATGCATCTTATACGGTCATACAAGAGGGAGTGCTAAGTACGGAATCATTCTTCAACGTGTACGGCGTGCAAACATAAATCTCCTTCAATTCCCTTCTTCATCACCACATGTACGGCCGTACAAGTCGAATTCGCTTCAAAATTACTTGGTGCACGGCGTACAAGACCCCGTACCAGCCACTGTCTTGCATTTTTCTTCACTTTGATAATTGTACGGCCATACATCAAGTCTCCTTTTATGCATCCTTGCTGCTTTGCTTGAATATTGATTGGATTTCCACATATTCCTTCCTATATTACAATTATGTTCAAAATTGACTTGAAATATATATATATATATACCAATTAAGCACCTTATCTATTAAGAATTCCCATCAATTATATTATAAAATAGACCCAGATGTTTTTGACTAATAACATATGAATTCTATTCCATTTCGTAATGTATCTAAACAAATGAATGAATTTATGATTTTGTCTTCTATTCCATTCCCAAATGACCAAACGTGATATAAGATGCATAGGGTATAAGTTTCTTAGCAGCTCATACTTATCTTATACTAATAATAATAATATCTTTCTCTTTTTAAGTTTTAAGTTCTACTAAAAAGAAAGAAATAAACACATATATTATAAAAAAAAAAAGCAATAAATTTCATGGTAGAATATTAAAGTAATCTTAAACCATTAGCCACACCATTAATACAATAGTGTGCATATATAATTATAAGTGCAAAATTGATATGTGAAAAATTATCATTCATTAAAGTAAAAGTGCACATTTATATATTCCTCCTTGTGTCGAATGTACTCTTTAAAACTATTATAAAAACACTACAATATACAGATTCAATAAATTTAAGCTTTCATAAGATACCCTGTATCCTATTACTTATAGAGGATATAGGTTTTAGGGTATCATAGGATAAGTTTTGGTTATGAAATTTAGGAGCTTGTATCTACAGAGTAATGTATGAGTACGGTTTCATACTGTTGAGTAGGGTTTCATACTATACCCTATCTACCCTATACCAGCTTACCCTTAATTAAACTAGCAATTTCTTTTTTCTTGTAAAAGTCCATGTACCAAATGTGATAGAAGGGAGTTGTGCTTTCATATACAAATTGTGTTGTACTATTTTATTCTCTATATATAGTCTTATTTTGGTAATTAATTTTTATATTAGTGGCTAATTACAATAAAGTATGTTACTTATTTTTCATTAGCAATGAGCAAATGGTATCTAATTAGTTGATTTGGTCAAGTTAAAGCATTAAATAAGGTTAGATGCCATATAATTAAATCATGATATGAATTTTTTTTCCTTTTTAAGGAAAAGGATCATTTAACTTATAACAAAAATAGAGCTTTTAAACAAAGAATCTAAACAATGATAAGTACAATAGAAAATAATAGCATGAGGTTTGAACCTAATGATTGGTATTCTACATATTAAACTTGAGTTTGCTCTTTCTCAAAAAATTTAAACAATACATTGATATAACTAATCAATAATTCTTTAGCAAGACAAGATCTTTAAAAGTGTACATATTTGGAAATGTGTTTGAATCTATTGTCGTAAAAAGTTATATTCTTATTTCAACTATAAGATGTTTGAATCCCTTTAAAAGACATTTGAATCTCTTTGTTTGTTTGTTTATTTTTTTTTTCTTTTGGTTAATAATCTTTTCACTTAAGCATCAAAATGTTCAAGTCTTTTTAAATGACATCTTTAACCATTCATGTCCAATCCTTCTCTCCCACTTGCTTAAATTCATCAAAATCACTATTCATAGTAGTTCAAAGGACTTTAAAACAACACTAGCCATGAGAAACATTTAATTTATACCTAATATTTCAAAGTCATCCCTTGCACTTTTAAACACCATTTATGTATTTTAAAATATATTCAATATTCCCCCTATTTGATTAACAATTATGTAAGTGTTCCCTTTAAATTGTGAAAATGCATAAAGCATAGTATCAACACATTCAAATTATTTTATAACAGGATTACTTTGTCAAAGTTGCATTAGCATTTTACATGGCTTATTACGTAAAATTATATAGTAGTTAATTATGCATCACAATTAAAAAAAAAAAAAGGACCCCACATGCATCTCTACTATTCAAAAGTGGAATTTCTAGTAGCACTACTCTAGCCCATCCTAATTTCTTAAATAATTATAAGAGATGCATCTATTGACTCTTCTTAGAAGTGGCATTAATACTACATTGAAATTTAGGTGCATTTTATTCAAAACTATTCCAAACTTTTAAGGCACACTTGATCCATTAAGAGATATTCTAACATCTTATCCTCTAATTCACTAATTAATTTATTCACACTTTATTATAAATTGTTATCCCACAAACTTTTATGTAGCTAGTTTATACGAAATGTTTTTGTTATTATCATTGAGTAAGGTTTTAGACTTATAATAGCAGGGATTTACTTGATTTTATAGAAGACTTTGATGAAATTTTTTTTCAATAATGTGTACTTTATTTTAAGTACTTAACATGGTAACTTATTTCTATAAAGAATGAAAGATCAAGTTAAAACTCTAATTGTAGTTGCATCACTTTTCATAACCATACTTTATGTCATATTTTCCTTTCTTATAACTTTCAAACAATAATTGCACCTTCTATTATAGTGTAAACTACAGAGAAGATTAATCCCCTTGATCTATCACTCTATCCATTATATTTCCCATATCAAATTTAAGTCAATCTTTTCTTGAATGTATTTCAAATTCATTGACTTTTCTAGTTATTCACTATAACAAATTACCACTTGATATTCTCCTTAAATTGAAACCAAATGCTCTTATCATTATTAACATTTGAGAGTATTTGATATTACAACTTATGTAAAATTTCATCTCACTACTTATGGATTTGAATTACATCTTATGACAACTTAATGAGAATATACTTTTCACAATTTTCATATTCATCTCATCTTCATAATTGCATTGTCACAAAGGTAATTTACACAAATTCACATCACTTCTCTCATTAAGGGATTTCATTGTCTTTAAAGTTTAGGATAAATATCCTCTACTTTCCTATAAGCCATGCTTAGTCCACCCTCGTACTTCCCTTATTTGTTTTTCCTTTTATTCAGAATTTATACAAGGAAGCCCATTAATTTCTTACATATGATCATACAAATGACAAATTCTGTCAACAATGAAACACATAACTAACTTAATATAAGAAGCTTGTTCCACATGACATATAATGTCATAATAATTATAATTGCAAGTTTAAAAGGTTCTTTTAAGTAAACTTATATAAAATTATTTTTACGTGAACTTTGATAGATTTGTGAGTCTACACATTAAAATTAATAGAATTTTTATAGTTTTAACTAAGTTTACTTGTTCTCCTTATTTGAGTGAAATGAGCTAAAATATAAAAATTACAGTTTGATTTTTATAAGTCCATCAACTATTAGAGTGTCATACATCTTCTTCCTCATCCAGTTCTAATCTTGTCTCCTCTTTCTATCTCTCTCTCATTCCCTGTCTATAGCCTTCTTCAAGTACAGGTTCAAAGTGCAATGTTTATAAAGAAACTTATTTACTTCATTTACGCCATCAATAATTCATGATAACTTGGAAGGTTTAAATCACTTTAATTCAGTAATCTTTGTCAAACAAAATAACATACTATATTTTGGTTGTGATTCTACTCACCCTAATCTAAATAGGTTAAATTATCAATTAAGAGTTATTTATGAAAACATGTTATCCCTTTATTTTTTATGTTCATTATATTTTAAGTTATTTACAAATTCTATAAGCATATTTATAGTTTTTTTAAAAATATATCACATAAGTTGTAGAAATTTTTATATTTTTACGATTTGATTCAACATATTTTCTTATGATTCTTCATAAAATCACAAGATTGATTGTTCTATAAATTATGCATAACATGTTACTTACTAAGTATCACTCTAAAAGTTTTTGTATAATGCACAATTCCTCAATTAATTTATTTAATGATTCATGCATAACATATATACTAATATATCATATAGATAAATTTCTAAATAAAAATATCCTTTAGATTATTTGCCACATCATAAGTCAACACAATCATAAGTTTTCATAACAAATTTTTCACTTAATATGTGGCCACATTTACGTTGACATTAAATTGGGAAATTTTCAAATTTGTTACATAAACTTTGAAGTGGTAAATTTTATACCCAATAAAACTTTTGGTGGCAATTTTTACTATCTCACCTAAAATTATTGCTCTATTTGCTGACATAGAGGAGACAATCTATTGGTAGTAGACGATGTTAAAGAGTAGCAAAAGTTTAATAATAAGTTGTCTCTCCTACATTAGTAACAAGTAAAGAGTGTTAGAGATGTAGTAAAAATTCAATAATAAAAAACCTCTTTCCTATAAGCAAACAAAATAAATAGTGTTAGGGGGAAGTAAAATAGTCATAAAAAATTTGATGGGTATTAAACTAAGCATTCAAAATCCCAGCATTAAATTGAATTTTTGTTTAAAGTTTATGCACAAAATTTGACATTCACCTTATAAAATTTTTATCACTTTATTTATCATAAAAAGTAGCAAAATATATAACAAATTGAAAGTTCTATCCTATTTGAAGCATCAACGATTTTCTTACCTAAATGTGCAATTGATTCCATTAAAATAAGGTAATAAAAACTTGCTCAAATAGCCAAAAGGGAAATGAATTCACAAGAAAAATCGCATCACATCAAGTTAATTAAATGAATATAAAATATGTTGTCATAAGAAATTGCAACAATGTATATTTGATGCCAATAAAGACTTATGATTTTCATCTATATACATGTATATCTATATTTCTAAATTCAAAATGGCCGCAAAATATTATCATCCATATAACTATACGGAATCGCATATTTTGAAATCTTGTAGCATATATTCATCATACATATCTACCATATTGTTAGGAAAAATCCCCCAAAAAACCTAAAGTAATCACAGATGATTTTTCATCTTGCTTGTAGCGATCACAATTAATCAAACAACAAATAAACAAGAACAAAAATTAAAATAAACAACACTAGGATTTACGTGGAAAACCCCAATTTGGAGGAAAACCATGGGATTAACAACGCACAATTATTCCACTATCAACAAATAATGGGATATATAAGTTTGCGTCACTAGATAGCACCAGTATATCACTCAATCATCATCACAAACTGGTTGATTACAATAGGAATAGGCCTCTTTCTCTCTAGATTCTCTCTCTAGGTTTAGGATACCCTCCACTTAGATCTTATACAAACCTTAGGACAAAAAGAAGTATTTATATATGCAACAACAAGGAAAAAGTCGTAGCAACATAAGCTGGTATACTTTAAAAGAAGGCTAATAACGTTGATAAACTATATTGGAACTTCGGTGTTCCTACATCGGTGGGTATGCCAGCGGTGTACCCCCCTGGGTCGGCAGCATTGAAGCCGGCTTAGATTGATCTAAGCTCTCGAAAATTTCTTCAATTTCAACGATGGTGAAGATCTGCATGTAGGCCATAGGCCGATGGCCTATGTCCTCCAGAAGCCAATGTACAGTCCAGAACTCCTTTGTTTTGGAAAAAAAATCTCCTTATTCCAAGTCCTCTTCCAAGTATATGCTATATACTTAGGGTATTCTTGATTTCAATGTCTTCTAAATATATATAACATATATTTTGGATCTCTCTGGTTATAGACCCATATGATTTAAGTCTATAACCCATCACATATAACATTTGATATATATAAAACTATCATTTTGAAGCTTCCATGTATCATAAATTTTACAAACACTAGCATGATCCGTCCAATTTGCAAAATAGTTTATTTAGAATGCAACAAAAATATACTTAATGTCACGGTTTAACATTTAGATCATCATGTGTGCGCTTGTATATATATATATATATCTATATATATATGGGTGCAAACAATTTAAACCGAGCTTTTGAATGCTTGAACTAGGCTCATTAAAAAAATTAACGAGCTCGAGCCAAACTAAGCTTATACCCAGCTTAAAAAGCTCGACCTCAACCAAAAAGCTCAATTAGTTTATATTTAAAGGAGCCTAAAACAAACTAGGTACTCAACTTGCTTAACTCTTATTTATGTCTAAACAAGCCTAAAAAATAAATTCAATTGAACCAAACAAAGAGTTCGACTCAAATAAAAACAAAATATATTTTTGGGTCTACTAAAATAACATACCCAAATTGCCAAAGAGGCAATTAAATATTTGGCACTGGCCATGTGAGATAAAATGGAGAAGTGCAAGGGCTTTTATAGAGTGCAAAAGTTAGGTAAGGTTGTGAAAGAATCCATGTGGGACAATAAGCAACACATAAGGCTTGTTTCAGGTGTCTATACGGTGGGACTGCTACAATTAACTTATTAAGTGCAATAAACGTAGTGTCGACCTGAGAGAAGTCTTGAACTAATGACACGTATACAAATGTTGCAAAGAGAGACATAGGAGGAAGAATAGGTAACCTCGATTCCTCATGAGTGTGACAAAAGATCAAATAAGATAGATTTGATCATTTTGAACTCACTTTTTGTGAAGTAGCCTCTTTGATTCTTTCTAAAAATATTTTAGTAGAGTTTTCATGTTACTCTTGATCTCAGCGATACACAAAACTCACCCTAAATGATAGGACAATCCTCATATTTATAACTATTAGAGGCTAAGAATGTAACCGGGACGGGTTTGGAACGGGTATACTAAAACCCGAACCCGAACTCGATACCCAATAGGATTCCCAAAACCCATCCCAAACCCTATAGGGTTTTTGTCCATGAACCCAAAACCTGCTAGATAAACCCTATAGGATACCCGAGCCCGAATCCAATATAAAATTAGAATCATTACATAATAAAATATTTAAAAACGTCATTATAAATGTTTTTTTTTTCATCTCTTTCTATTTCCGATCCATTCCCACTTTATAGGCTACGAAAAAAACTCTTATCATTACTCATGCAATCCTCTTTATAAAATCCCAATCATTTTCATGACAAAAAAATCATTGAATGAAATAGTATGGCAATGAGAGTGAGAGGCTTGAATGTGATAAGAGTGAGCCAAGACCAAGACTGAAAGTGGAGACCATAGAGTATTAGTCTACTGCCCTAGGGTTTTTTACTTTTTCTAAATAGTTTAATAAAAAAGAAAAAAATAGCTTTACAATTAATGGAGCACAGCTGGTTAATTTCAAAGGCTGATGCTAAAAATATATATATATATATATATATTTATATATTTAAATGGGTTCGGGTTTCCCAATAGGTTTTATACTTGTCCCAAAACCCATCCCAAAATTGTATAGCGTTTTATTATTGATCCCAAAACCCATCCCAAATACCCTATAAGGTATTTATCGGGTTGGGCGGGTCGGATACCCTATAAAAACCCGCCCGCTTACATCCCTATTAAAGGCTGATGTTAGCCGTTGAATGACTTTTAGATGAATTTGAGATGAAATACTGCATGTGATCGTTCGATCTCTTCCATGGATCCAATGACTAGAATTCATTCCTTCTTTTATGTATATGGGCATAAGCTTTGGACATAGACCTAGAATAGAATGAGAGTTTTTATAATATAAAATGAGCCTATTTTCTTATTAAAACATCCTATCTTTAACACAAAATATAAATGGGCTTATTTTATTCTATATAAACCTCATTTTAGAAGGAACAAAGCCCAAATTAGCCTAGAAAAATAATTTTTGAGTCTCCTCTTCATGCACGAGAAAACCGAATTAGGACAAGAGCGGAATGAATCGGTCCGACAATCTCTATTTCAAGTCTACCAAATCAAATCTCCATAAGACATCCCTTATTGAACCTATCTTTTGGGCCCTATCACTAGGAAAAAGACAGATTCTTGGCATTAAATTTGGCTCTAAGCCTAATTATCGAAATGACCCTCTATAATGTCTCGCATGGAAAACCTCCAAAACTAATTCCCCTCTTCTCCTTATAAAAGCAACTAGGAACATACATAAATAAATAATTTTTGAAAACAATATAAATATTATGTATTTTATAATTTTTTAATACATGATGTAAAAAAATTAATAAGACTAGTAATAATTACAACATATAATAAAAACTAAAAATATATAATAAAAATAAAATATATTACATTGGAATATATAATAAATATTAAATAATATATTATAATAAATATAACAATATTTTACCTAAAGCTTGCGAGCAGGCTCATGAGCCTAAACAAGCATAAAGTTTGAGTTGAACCCAGCCTGTTTATTTATCAAGTCTAAACCGAACTGACCAAGCCAAGCCTTTAATAAGCCTTAAGCTTAGCTCATTTGCGGCCCAACATATATATGTATAAGCATATATGTACATGTATATATTTATATCTAATATATATATATACACATATATAAATATATCATAAAGGTATAACACATAACATTAACATTAGCATACATGGCATGAGATAAACCTCGATTAATATATTTTACTCACTTAATCTTTACATAAAGTTGATACAAATAAAATTTCCACAATAAAACAATATTTAATGTGAAGAGGGTCATTTTAGTAATTGAGATCTTAGCCTAATTTAATGTTTGGGCTAGTCTTTTAGTCTAGTGATGGGTTTAGAAAACATAGTCCAATAAGGGATGTTATGGAGAGATTCGACTTAGTAGGCATGGAACATGAATCGCTGGATTAGTTTATTTTACTCTCAACCTTATTCGATCTTCTCAAGCATGAAAATTAGACTCCAAAAATATCTTTCTAGGATAATTCATGCTTGTTTGGCTAAAATAAGGCTTACAAGAAATAAAATAAGCCTATTTCTATCATATAATAATATAAGCTATTCTACCAAGCCTACAACCAAAGTCCATGTCCATATAAGCAAAAAAAAAAAAAAAAAAAAAAAAAAAAAGGATGAATGTTGACTATTGGATTCATGAAAGAGATCCACTGTCACAAGCAACATTTGATCTCAACTGTTCATTCATGTGCTATCCAATGGCTAGCATCAACCTCCTTCATTTTTATATAGAGGTTCCTCCTCTCTTTTGCAAGGGCTTATACATATTGCTAAGATTGAGAACAATATGATAAGTCTACTGGAATATCTCCATAAAAGATCAAACAACTACTTTGTGAAGAACGAGTCAAGAACAATTGAATATATTCAATTTGATCTTCTGTCACACTTACGCACTCAGAAAACAATGTTGATCTATTCTTCCTTCTACGCCTCTCTCTACGACATTTGTATATGTGTCATCAATTCATGAATCCTCTTAGGTTGACTAGGACATCTATCATACATAATCGACCGATTGCAACAATCTCATCATGCACAACGAAAACATCCACAACCTACCATCATAACAAAATCATCTATTTAGAGGGAAAGCTTATTTTATGCAAGCCAATGTTAGAATTCTCATAAAAATAATAAAAAAAAAATTGTTTCTTTGTTACTTTTACAATATATATTTTACATAAAAAAGGATTTTATTAACAAGTACACATAATTGCCATGCCTTAAGATAGGGTATCACAAGCTTCGTCGTACACACACATATAATCTCTATGCTCAAATGTCATTATATAATTCCTCAAATACCAAACGTGACAATACTGAATCAAATTAGAAATAGTCTCATAAATCACTTCCAATACAATACTAACAAAAACATAAAACTCTATTTAAATAATCTACAAATGACCTTATTCATATATATATAGCTATCACATGTTTTACCACCTATTGAAAAATTCTCATCCATATCATTGTACTTATTATCAACCATTATCCACATAACTTGAAAAAGAAAAAGTGAGCAAGAAATGCTTAATGCAAACCACTGCATACACACACATACAATGTCACATCACCTATGACTTACCAAAACTAATGTAGCCAATTAAGGAAACAACATAACCGTAAACATAAATTGATAAAGGGGCTCATAAATAGGACTCGATTGGAACTAGACCTAAGAAAATAACTTTTTGAAAAAACACAAACTCATCCGTATGAAATGGAAAATTTTCCATAATTTTGAATATGAAAATCCTAAGATCTCTTGTCTATGCCATGCTTGGTTGATCAAATGATTTAAAGATATCATTGGTTATGTCATGCTAAACAGATTGGATGATCCTAAGTCATCTCATTTATATCATGACTTGTGGAATAGAAGTTCTCAAAACCTCTCCTTAATTGTAACAAAGGGGAAATGTCACAAATGGTACCTAAACTTTGGTAAATTATGCAATCAGATACTTGAACTTTAAAATTGATCGATTTAACACCTTAACTTTGAATTTAATTAATTTAGTACTTTAAAGAATTTTTTCATATTCTCTAACCACTATCACGGATGTAATGCTAGCATGCACAAAGTCTTTTTAGGTACTATATTGATCCATTTTAAAGTCCAAGTACTTAATTACATTTTTTGTCAAAGTTTATATACATTCACAACATTAACACTGCATTGAAACCAAATCAAGAAACACTTTTTAAAAACACAAATCTTTACGATTTTAACGGTTTTTGAAAATATTCTTTTTTCACCTAATATAAATAACACATGTAATACCATTTAATATAAAATATTATTTAGTCCAAAATAGGGATGCAACCGGGACGGGTCGTTATAGGGTACCCGACTACCCGTCTCGTTAAAAACCCTATAGGGTTTAGGATCGGGTTTTGGGTCATACTCATAACTCAAAGGGGTTAACCTGACCGGATATAATTAAAAAGAATTAAAAATCCTAGTTCAAGGAATATACTTGTCCATTAGTTGAATGATGTTTTTTGTATAATCCTTTCGTTATTCATGTATTGAATCATGTGATAGGATATAAATAAGTCTACTTACTCTCATGAGTAAGGATAATTGATTTTTTTTAAATTATTTTTCTCGGCATGTACAATTACTAGTATTGGGATCCCTATAATCAGGTTGGGTCTGGTCGAGTTTCGGGTTCCCTAAAGTCGGGTTGTGTTCTAGGATATCCTTTATACAATCGGGTCAGGTTTGGGTTCTAAATGACTCGTCCCAGACTCGTCCCATTTACATCCTAGTCCAAAACATGAAAACATTAAACTTAACATGAAATAACCTAAATTTAGAGGAATTATGCAAATTATAGGATATAATTAGATATTTTAATCTAATTGAATTAGTAAATAAATTTAATTGAAAATAAAGATTATAATACCTTAAACACCCGATTTAACCCATTAAACTAGTTCAATTACTTATTTCAACAAATTCAAATTTATTCAATACCTTCTAATCATTAAACTACATTCTGTTTATCAAGTTTAATCGCTTAAACCTCTAAATTATCGACTTAACCATTTTATCCTAAATCCTAAGTCCTTAAATCTTACAAATTTAAAACTAAATATTTTCTTTTAAATATCAATTCCTAAGCTCCTAAACTTCTAAATTCAAGTGAGATATTAATTTTCCTTCAATTAAAATTCCTAAACCTAATTTCTAATGCATTTTTCTTCTTTACTTCCTAAGTTCAATTCTAATGCCCAAAACCCATAATCTAAGAGGCTAATTTATGGCATCAAAAGGTCAAGCCCATTAACCTAACTCAAGCCTAATTTTAGAAAACCCCATTAGCATAAACCAAGCCCATATTCAAGAAGCCCATAATTGAAAGAGTAAGCCCATGAGAGCATTTACTTATCATGCACCAACACACACCCTATATTTTCCTAAATTCTAGAGCATTCTAACCCTATGAAAAGATTAGAATGCCCTCAATTATTCAAGCAAAAGTACCAAAAATCCCATAATCCTAATAGAAATTATAAAATATCAGATAATATAAATATATAGTTTAGAAAACCCTAATTTCCATTCCATTTGCAGTAGCTCCCAAACCCTAAAAATTCTCAAGAAAAATCTCTCAATACACCAAAAATCCTACAAAAATACTAAAATAATCCCTGATTAAGATAGATAAGGAAATTCATTCTTTTTCCATCATTCAATCATTTAATTTCTTCCCTAAAATGTAATCTCTACTTGAATTGATTAGAGGTGAAATTTGAAGACAAAACCAAGGATTAAATTGGGGATTAGAATAAGAAGTATCATCAATCTCTTGTAGTGGTATTAGTAGTAGAGATTTCTGAGGTTTTCTTTCTAAACTAAGAAAGTAATTGTAATTAACATGTATGATTATGTTAATGACATATATATTCATGTAAATTACTAAAAATAAACTTAGATCTAAGTATTGATTAATATATGTATATGCATGCATTAAAACTGAAATGAGAATGTACATATATCTATACTATAATAGTTGTTGATTAGTGAAATTATAGTATGCTTATATATATGCATGCTGAAATATGTATATAAATGTATGGTTGTGTTGGATTGAAGTGTTTTATTGAAGTGAAATTATCAACTATATATATGCGAGTATGGATGTATTGCTTATATGTTGGAAAATTGTGAAATTAGTGTAGATGATGATGGTTTGAGTCATGATTTGTGATTTTAATTGTAAAATATAAATTTATGTATGAACTAAATGAAATAACATTGAATAAACATATTTTATATGATTAAAATATGTTAGAAGTCGGATTAAACAAAGAAAGTTTGAAAAATCATAAAATAGACTTGAGCAGCTCTGCAAGTCGTCACTGTGGCGATGATGTTGGAGGTCGAACCAATAGTCAAATTGCCACTGGTGGTGGCAGAACCTTGTTGGAGTAGTAGATCTACATGTCTACTTTACAAATTTGTGGTGAACTAGCCAAGAACCTATTATCTTGATGGTCAAATTAGCCTGAAATGATTGTTCATCGCTGTATATCCCTTGTTTCTAGACAATTTTATGTTAATCAAAATTAAAACCATAATTAACTAATTAGTTTAAGCCAAATGAACTTATGAACATATTAATATAGATGTTAGAAACTTTACATAAAAGTATGAGCTCAAAAACCTGTGTTTAAGATAGTGAATAGGTGGATAAAATATAGGGTGCACACTAGTTTTCTATAGAAACAAAAATATCGGAGTTTAAGATAAATTGATTTTAATTAAAGGAATATAAAATAAATGTAAATAATGTATTTTCATATTAAAATACGAAATTTAGGATAAATAATTAATTATGTTAATTTTAGGAATTTATTTAATAAAATAGGTATAAATATGATATTATAAGATAAAATGAGCATAATAGAAAACTATTATTAGATTTCTTAGAATATTGAGAGATAAAAATGGATTAGAAATTATATAAATGGAATAATTACGACTTAAATGAGTTGTTTTACTTAATAGAAATATATTAGATTGATTGTAAGATATATTATTGAAAATATCATTTTAAGGACCTAAATATTATAAAATGGGTTAAATAGACGAAGTTGAATATGAAATGAACTTTAATCTATAAAATGATTTAAAACTAAATATATTCTAGAATTTGATATTAATTTGTGAGTTAATATTTGAAAAGGGAAATTTTGTGAAATCTCAATTAAAATAAATATATATATACACATATAACTTTAAATTAACTAATAAATGATCTAATCAAAATAAATGATTGGATTGGCAACCTAAATCTTATTGAGATAATTTTCTTATATAGATGCTTATTTGCATGACTGCTTATCATCCATTACGCAGTGACTTATGTGTTGCAAGCTATGGTAGGTATTCTAAATGAACTAATACTTAAAGATGGCTTTAATAATTGCTTGTTGCTTGTGCGTGGCCATTTTTTAGATCTGGGCTGAGGGGCGGCAACCTTGTTAGGCAGTGCCAGTAAGGTAATTAGGCGATTAGGCCATCATAGATGGCTCAACAGGTAGCTAATGGGGGAAACAGTAGTGGGATAACGTCTATTTATATTGGAGAGAAGTTGTATTAAGCAGTCTAATATATAGGCTCTATTACCTTGCTTAATCACAATGAACTAATATAGATAGAGAAGCGTAATGGCTATGACCTCTAGATAAGACTATTACTTGTAGAGGTAGGTAGGAATGCAACCGGGATGGGTTTAGGACGGGTATACTAAAACCCAAACCCGATACCTAATACCCAATAGGATTCCCAAAACCCATCCCAAACCCTATAGGGTTTTTGTCCATGAACTCAAAATCCGCTAGACAAACCCTCTAGGGTACCTGTACCCAAACCCGAACCCAAAACTCGATATAAAATTAGAATCATTACATAATAAAATATTTAAAAATGTTATTATAAATGTTTTTTTTCATCTTTTTCTATTTCTGATCCGTTCCCACTTTATAAGCCAAGAAAAAAACTCTTATCATTACTCATGCAATCCTCTTTATAAAATCCCAATCATTTTCATGAGAAGAAAATCATTGAATGAAACAGTGAGACAACGGGAGTGAGAGGCTTGAATTTGACGAGAGTGAGCCAAGACCAAGACAAAGTGGAGACCATAGAGTATTAGTCTACTGTCCTAGGGTTTTTTTACTTTTCCTAAATGATTTAATTAAAAAAAATAGCTTTACAATTAATGGAGCACAACTGGTTAATTTTAGAGACTGAGGCTAAACATAATATATATATTTATATATTTAAACGAGTTTGGGTTTCCCAACGGGTTTTATGCTTATCCCAAAACCCATCCCAAAACCCTATAGGGTTTTATTATTGATCCGAAAACCTATCCCAAACCCTATAGGGTATTTATAGGGTTGGGTGGATCGGGTACCCTAAAGAAACCCACCCGCTTACATCCCTAGAGGTAGGAGATATATGTATTTAGGTTGCCTATATCTGCTCTCTAAGCAATTGCTGCTACTCAGGACACCTAGGTTCCTAGCATATTGCCGGAGTGTGAGTGCTCTACTATTGTCTGCTATATTTTAACTTAAAGATATAAATTATTGATTTTTGCATGGCATCTAGAACAAGTACCTGTGTCCATCCTGTGTATGATTGTGTTGTTGTTGTACTTGTGCCCATCCTGTGTATGCTTGTGTTGTTATTATACTAGGTTTCGGCTCATTCTTTTCTTTTTTAGGTATTGATGATAGCTATGATTACATAGGATATGGCACGGACTACGAGGAACTTCTTGACCAGTGGAGTGACTAGGATCTACTGGATCATAATCTTATTTCTATTTTATAAACTTTACTATCAAACTTATGTTTTAATAAAGGCCTACTTGTGAGCCCATGGTTTGTATTTTGAGATAATTAAAACTCTTTATTTTGAAATACCTTATAATATGATACTGAGTTATATACATATTGGTCTACTCTATGGAGTAGCCTGTTTGGAAAAATGTTTTGAAAAAATTATTTTCCGCTATAAATTTTCTAGTTGTTTCCACAAACTAATTCAACAATTTTATAATCTAAAATTTATTTAGCAATGATCACAATAAACAGTAGATTAGGTTAGCTTTAGGATATAACATCTAAGCGTTATGCTTGGTGAACTGAACACGCCTTGAACCAATTTAGGGCATGACTTAACATGTGTAAAAGGAAAAACAATACTCATGCTCCTTGGTGTCCACTTAAACTTCGAAGTCTAAAATTGAAGATTAGTAAATATTGAATTAGAAAAAAATAAATTTTCTTTCATCAAACTTCAAATTAATTTGATTTTCCAAATTTTCAAAATAGTGAAATAGCTTTCATTTACTAGTTGATTCTCAATCCATTTTGTCAATTGAGAGAATTGGCTAAACCATGACTAATTAGAAGTGGTCAACTAACATGGTTGGCAAGGAGTAGTCAGTCGGTTCTGTCTTATAGACACCTCATTTTTACTTAATTTAATAATATCAATATGTAAATGTAAGTATCAAATATAAAATAACTTTTTATAGGCTTTGGGAAAATTACATAGGTTTGGTATAATCTTTGTCATATAATATAACATTAAAATTTATTTAATTAACCCTAAGTTAGAAATTAGGATAGGAATTAATTAAATTAGAAAATCAATTATAAAAATACAAGTTATTTAAGAAAAAATAATAATAGTTTAAAAAAAAAAGAAAAGAAAATTTGGATGCTGACATCATCATCTTCTTGCTTAGGACATGTAGAACATGCCCGACTAGCCTACTTTGCAGCCATTTTTGAGCTATTTCGATTCGCAATCAAATTGTTAGTGAAACTGCCAATTAGACATGAAGGGCTTTTATTTGATCCCAAATTTCCAAGTTTTCATGAATATTTATTAGGTCAAATTAAGGCTTGAAATTTGGGGAAAATCAATATTGAACTTTCCAAATTTGCCACAATCCACGTCAAAATTTTTCTCTTTAAGCAAGTTGGAAGATATGGGAGGTTTCAAATCGGCATACAAGTATTAGATACCTAATTTAATTGGAAAATTCCATGTTAATTTTAGAGATTCGCAAATTTCATGCTGAAAAATGCTCACAAACCCTAGATTTTGATTTTGTGAAATTGGCAAGTTTTTGAATGAATTTGAAACCCTAGTAGTACAAATAGGACACTAACCATCCTCAATTGCAAAGGTATGACTCACTCAATTTCTCTTAATTTCGAGTTTGAAGTTTATGTTCTTGAAATTAGGGTTTTCAATATTCTAACTCAAATTGGTGTTTTTATAGGGCAAATTGACAAAATTGGAGACCATCTGTATCCTCATGAGTCGAGAGTTTCGAGGCCTACTCGTTAGTTGCTGTCAACAACCCCCAGACAACCATCATCAGAGCAACTCAGCACTGCCGCCGCCCACTCTCTCCTTGGAACACCGCCTTTTGGTGGTTTTTGAACAAAACCAAGCTACTATAGTCTTTACCGCCCCTCAAAACCTCCATCCGACATTACCTTTGCCATCGCACACACTGTCGTTCGCCCTTTAGCCGATGTTGCTACTGTCGGGACAAAAATTCCAACCCGATCTAATTGGTGCTCCGATCGAGTTTCTCTTGCGCGTAAGGTAAGTCTGTTTGATCTTGTTCTTTTTCTTTTTTATTTTTTAAATTCAATAATAATTAATAATTGAAAATAATTATCTGGTAATAAAATAATAATAAAAATATATTAATAATAAAGAATATACATAAATAATAATTTGGATAATGTGTGTGTATATATATATTGTTGAAAACCTAAAAGGTATTGGTGGTTGTTATAATAATAGTTATGACTAATAATTCTTGAAATTGTTTAGGATAAATAATTTATCATGATAAAATATATGTATAGTCTTTGAATGTTCTGTCCTACTATATATTTTTTACCATGTTATAATATAGAAATGACATTGATTCTAATAGTAATAAATTTTTGTGATTTCATCATACTATATGTATATTCATGGCATCATATTTAAATTTCTTCTTTGATAATGTAGCTTTAATCATGTATATAAACCTTGATATGACATGATATTGTTCTATTGAAATTGGCATGTTTAAAATTGATAATCCATGTATTTATCCTCAATAAACATGTGGAGTGATTTGAAATATACAATTCATGTTATGATCATGTGTGTTCCAAATGGGATTTTTTTGCCAAGTTGAGTAGTGTGATTTCCTTGATTATTCGTTTTTTACCATGACATGTACTATAGTATGTGAATGTCTATAAAATTATACGAATTAGGGTTTTGTCATAATAACACTTAGAATTTTGATAATATTCGAAATAATTGTCACGCCCAAAATTGAGGGACATAGGAATCCACCACATATTTTTACCATGGTAAAAGTATGCAATAGCTCAGGATAACTAACATCCACAAAAAAATAAACGAACCACAATTATTTGAAATTTTACGTATGACCTTCAATGTCAACTGATTACATCTCCACGATTATAAACAAATCAAATCAAACTAAACTAAGGTAGTAAAATAACTAACACAACCTATTTTATAATTTACCTAATTTCAAATGACGAACCTAATCCTAAGTTTGGAGGCCTAAAAAATATCTTTAAATTAGACTTGTACTTAAAAAAATTTTCAAAATAATGAGTCGAAGCTCAGTACACAACAACATAGGCACATGCGATGTGTACATACAAACTTAATCAAGCAATCAACAACCCATCAATTTATATCTTTAATTAACATGTGACAAACAACAATGGAGTACTCATGACTCTTGGAACATGATGGGGATGGAAGAGGTCCTAAGTAGACACATCTACTTAGGGAGTTGATAAGACAAGCCGATGTCTTATCAACGATAAGAGAACGGGAAGGAAATTAGCCTCGTTTGGGTAATAGCCATTATTTAGACATTAATCAGTCCAATCAATTAACACCATGTGGTCCAATGAGTCTTACTCCTCTAGACCACTCGTGAATGTGAAATCACACTGGAGGATTAACCATATGCTGATATTCTACACCCTCCATCAACTAGTTACTGAGCCACCATCAATAACCTAAGCACCTAACTTATGTGTAAAAGCCTTATGGCTCTAACAAGGGCATTACTTTTCAGCTCGAGACAACTAAGCACACTTAAGCAGAATTTAAGCCAACTTTAAGTTTAGTCAGTTTTAATGCCTATTCTAAGATCTAACAAACAAGTCACTGTATATCTATTCCAAATTTCCAAAGCTATTGAACCGTGAACTCACATGAGCATAAAACTATATAAACCAATATAGATACACTTTTATTAATTCTTAGTTAATCAAATCATTCAACATGTTATTGTCCAAGCATATTATATATTTTAATTATTCAAAGTTAATCCATAAATTTATTGCAAATAAATTTTAATTATTCTAATTGTCATTTATAACTTAAGGGCAAACTTCATTTTACTAAAATCAATGTTAATTAATTTAAATTGTTTCATGAATCTTTTATAGCATAATTATGTAGTGAATATGTTTAGTTCACATTATAATGCAAGACTTTAGATAAAACAAATTGCCATCATATTTATTGATTATATGATTTATACTTAATAAGTAAAATGACTTAAAAGATTACTATTTCTATATTCCCATGAAAACTATAATTATTTAAAGTATGCATTACTTATTTTAAATTTTTAACAGGTTTATCTTTTCATCACTAAAATATAATAATTGAGTAAGATCAAACTAATACTTTTCTCTTAGCTATTGAAAATTTGCAGTAGTACATGCATGTAATGATTTTATGTAATCTAATATGGACCAAAACTAAAAAAACCATTAAAAGTTTATAACCCCAATTTTATTATAAATTAAAATTATCGATAGTACAAAACATAATCAATTTAATCAATCAAGCAAAATTCTTAAATGGAACAAAATACAGTCTATAAATAATAAAAAGTAAGTCCATTAAAATACCTTGTCTTTTATCATCAAATGAGAGCATGGATTGAGATGCAAGGGTCAAGGCTTGAGTTTTAAGAAGCATAGACAAAGAATGACCAAGAAAAAAAAAGTGCGAGTATTGAAGATAGATGTTCTCATTATAATTGAATGAGTGGAAATTTACTAATAGAGAGGGAAAGAATAAAAGAAGAAAGGAGAAAATGGGCATTGGGGTAAGCTAAGATGGTAATATGAGAATCGGAGAGAGAGAAGGTTGTTAGATAGAGAGAAAATAAATTAAGATCTATAGGAAAGAAGAAAATAATAATAAATTAGTAAGAGATAATAGATATTTAGGAGTGTGGTGTAAAAAGTCTGAAAATGAAAAATGTTAATAAATTATAATGTTGTATTAGAAGAATTATATAAGCTTTATATATAATAACGAATGATATATAATAACAAATAACAAAATCAATAATAATAAAAGATAGGCAATAACATATAAGAATACTATTTAATTGCTAAATAGGGTAAATTACACCACAAGATCAAAATGTTTGGAAGTAAATTCATTTAAGGTCATAACGTTTTGTGCAGTTAAAAAATGTCATAACTTTTCGATTAGTAGTTCATTTATGGTCACCACAATGGCTCCTCATTCATGCTGTTGCATGCCATCATAAAATTTTCGTTATGTGACACCTAAACAAGAAAAAAATTAAACATACCTATCAATTTAAATCATTTGGATTCAACCATTTGCTTTAAAAAAAAAACCGACCCATTGATATTGTCAAAGCAAAACAATGCAATAACATGACATTCTTTCTTCCTCAACAGCTTGGGTGGCCATTGGAGGTGAAGCAGAGCTCAGATTGAATTTTTAATTTTTTTTAAACCTAACTCGAAGTCCAAGAATAAAACGTTAGGGGGGAAATTTCAATAAGAAATTATCATCTTTGACCCATCTGTAAACATCTACCACCTAGTATAGACGCCTTTCGATCAACCATAAATACCCATCACCTCCGCTATCTGACATCGCACCACTGCCACATATCAACAGTTTGGTTTAAGCAATCTGCCACCTACCATAAATACCTCTCAATCCACCATACATACCTATCACCACCACTACCTGACATCGTATCATTGCCACATATCGATGGTTTGTTTTGAGCAATGGTTTGGTTTAGTGCTTTCTCTTTTTGTCCGTTGTTTTGCTTTGACAATTCCAATAGGTTGGGTTTTCTTTAGAAACAGCAAAGGGGTGAACCCACATGATTTAAATTGATAGGTATATTTTATTATTTTTCTTATCCAGGCGTCTTCCAGCGTATCATATAACAAAAATATTATGAGGGCATCCAACGGCTTCAGTGAGGAGCCATTATAGTGACCTTTAAAGAACTACTAATTGAAACATTGTGACCATTTTTTAACTACACAAAATGTTATGAACTGAAATGATCTTACCCCCAAACGTTTTGACCTATGGTGTAATTTACCCTTGCTAAATATAATCATCTCCAACATATAATCATACTTTCACATAATTGTATGTTCTTCCATTCCCTAATTTCGAAACTAATTTTTCCCCTTGTTCTTTTCTTTTACTATAGCTAGGAACCAAATTAAAAATATTTTGAATCATTAATACGATTAGGTTTAGAATTAGTTGATCATCTATAATCTTATTTTCATAATCATAAAAATTTATGAATTACATACTTACCGTTGGGTTTGGGTCCAACTTATATGGGCTCCTAATATAGTGAAAAAATAAAATTCTAGATATATAAAGAGTCTTTTTTTATTGTTGTCTTAGGGAAAGGAAAAGAGAAGAGAGAAAAAACACAATATACACACTCCTAAGTCTAGAGAGAGATCTAGAGAGAAGAATTGTTGTGATCCATCGAGTTGTGTGTTAAGACAGCCACTAATACAAACTAGTGAAGATTGTGTTTGTATTCCATTATTGTGTTAGTGGAGTTTTTTCATGCTGCGGTAGTCCTGTGGTTTTTCCCCATATTAGGGTTTCCCATGTTAAATCCTGATGTTTATTGTCTATTTGATTTCATTGTATTAGCTAATCAATTAGGCAAGAAGAAAAAGAGCGATCTTTTCTTAACAAAGTGGTAAAGGAGCGATCTTTCCTTGAACAAAGTGGTAAAGGAGCTATCTTTTCCTAACAAAGTGGTATCAGAGCGTCCAGGTTTCAAAAAAGAAATTAGGTTTTTTGCTGCACAGGGTTAAGGTTTCTTCATTTAAGAAATGGCTAAATCTTCAGGTATGATCAAACTAAATTCATCTAACTATTCAATTTGGAAATCTATGATGGAGGATCTTTTGTATTGTAAAGATCTGTATTTGCCATTGGAGGGTGATACTGCAAAACCCCAAGATATTGCAAAATAGGTGATATTACATAGGAAGACTATTGGTTATATCTAACAGTGGGTTGATCAGAGTGTATATCATCATGTGGCTCAGAAGACTAGGGCTGATGTCCTGTGGAAGAAGTTAGAATCCATGTATGAAAGGCAAACTACCTTGAACAAAACTTCTTTGATTAGAAGAGTTGTTAATTTGAAATACAAGGAGGGTTCTAATATGACGGAGCACTTGACTGATTTTCAAGGGCTTGTAAATCAACTAACAGCAATGAAGCTTGTGATAGAGGATGAGATCTAGGCACTCCTGTTGCTGAGTTCCTTACCAGAAAGTTGAGAGACCCTAGTAGTATCAATGAGTAATTCTGCTCCAGATGGGACCTTGACACTTGCCATGGTTAAGGACAGTTTGATCAATGAAGAGGCCAGAAGGAAAGACCTGTGTATTGGTTCAGACTCAAGGACACTTGTTGTTGATAAATCTAAAAGGAGAGAAGAAGCAAGCAAAGAGGTGACAAATCTGACAGATCTGACAAGTCCAAGGGAAGATCTAAGTCAAGGGGTAAGAAAAACCTTTAATGTTTTTATTGTGACAAGCCAGGGCATTACAAGAAAGATTGCAGACTGTGGAAGAAAAAGCAAGGAAATGATAAGGGCGATGACTCATATGAGGATACCACTACTGCAATAGCATATGGTGAGGTTGTGATTACATGGGATGAGGGTTGTATTAGTTTTGCAGGTCATGATAGTGATTGGATTGTGGATTCTGGTACCTCCTTCCATGTGACAGCACATGGTGAGTTTTTCTCATCCTATATTGCTGGTGATTATGGCAATGTTAGGATGGGAAATAATGAAACTTTAAAGATTATTGGTATTGGAAATGTTGCATTGCAAACTAATGCAGGTTGTAGACTCATTCTCAAGGATGTGAGACATATACCAAACATCCGCCTGAATCTAATCTCTGCAGGAAAGTTAAATGATGAAGGCTACCACAGTCGGTTTGGTGATGGGAAATGGAAGCTCACTAAAGGCTCCTTGATTGTAGCCAAGGGAAGAAATGTAATACCCTTTACTTAATGCCTGCAAAGTTAAGTAAAGGAGATCTGAATTTGACAGATGATGCCACTGTGGAGCTATGGTACAAACGGTTAGGTCACATGAGTGAAAAGAGTCTCCAGATGCTTTTGAAGAGGCAACTTCTACTTGATTTCAAAGGTACTCCATTAAAACCTTGTACTGACTGTCTTGCTGGTAAGCAATATAGAATTGCATTTTAGAGAAATCCACCTAGTAGAATATCTCATATACTAGATTTAGTTCACACTGATGTGTGTTATATGAAGGATTAGACTATAGGTGGTTCCATGTATTTTGTTACAGTCATTGATGATTACTCTAGGAAGCTTTGGACTTATGTCTTGAAGTCCAAAGATAAGATGTTGTCTGTTTTTAAACAGTTTCATTCTAGAGTAGAGAGGGAAACTGACAAGAAGCTAATTTGTGTCAGGGCTGATAATGGTGGAGAGTACAGAGGGCCATTTGAGTAGTATTGTACAGATCATGGGATAAAACTGGAGAAGATAGTTCCCAAAACGTCACAGCAGAATGGTGTTGTAGAGAGGATGAATCGCACCATCACTGAGAGAGTGAAGTACATGTTATCTCATGCCAAGCTACCTAAGTCATTCTGGGGCGAGGCCATGAGGACAGTTGTGGATGTGATAAATCTATCTCCCTCATATGCTCTGGATGGAGATATACTAGATAAGGTATAGACAGGTAAAGACATTTCATATAATCATTTACGTGTCTCTGGTTGCAGGGCCTTTGTGCATATACCAAAGGATGAGAGGGTAAAGCTTGATTCTAACTCCAAGCAGTGCATTTTTCTTAGGTATGCACATGATGAGTATGGGTACAAGTTGTGGGATCTTGTTGATAGGAAGGTCATCAGAAGCAGAGATGTAGTCTTTCTAGAAGACCAGGCAGTTGAAGACATCAAGAAGGCTGATGTGTCATCATCCTTAGGCCAGATTCTCACAAATGTAAATCCTGCACCTTCTACAGATACAACATATGAGAGGTCTGTAGAAGACACAGTGAAAGAGATCCAGGAGCCTCAGTAGCAAGTTGAGTTGAAGAGATCTTCAAGAGACAGAAGACCATCTGTTAGGTATGATTCAGGTGAGTATGTGATGTTCACTGATGGGGGAGAGCCTAAATGTTATGAGGAAGCAATGACTCATAACAAAAAGAAAGAATGGTTTAAAGCCATGCAAGAGGAAATCAATTCCTTGAATGAGAACAAGACTTATGAGTTAGTTCAGTTGCCTAACAGCAAGAGACCCCTGAGTAACAAATGGGTTTACAGACTGAAAATAGATGAGAACAACTCACAGCCGAGGTACAAGGTAAGATTGGTTGTGAAAGGGTTCAGTCAAAAGAAGGGGATTGATTTTGAAGAGATATTCTCACCTGTGGTGAAGATGTCATCCATCAGAGTAGTGCTCAGTATTGCAGCTAGTCTGGATCTGGAGATATAGCAGATGGATGTGAAGACAATATTCCTTCATGGTGATTTGGAGGAGGAGATCTACATGGAGTAGCCTAAGGGTTTCAAGATCAAGGGGAAGGAAAATCTTGTATGCAAGTTGAAGAAAAGTTTGTATGGGCTGAAACAAGCTCCAAGGCAGTGGTACAAGAAGTTTGACTCCTTTATGCTTGATCAGGGTTACACCAGGACTACCACAGATCATTGTGTCTTCATCAAATAGTTTTCTAGTGATGAGTTCATCATACGTTTGATTTATGTTGATGATATGTTGATCATTGACAGGGATGCCAAGAAAATCAGAGATTTGAAAACTGCTATGAGTAAATATTTCTCCATGAACTATTTAGAACCTGCTGGCCACATACTGGGAATGAAGATCATTAAAGACAGGAAGAGCCAGAAGTTGTGGTTGTCACAGGAGAGGTATATTGAGAAGGTGTTAGAGAGATTCTACATGAACAAGGCAAAACTTGTTTGCTCTCCACTTGCTGGACATTTCAAACTGAGTTCACTTCAGTATCCTAAAAGTGATGCAAACAAAGAAGAGATGAAAATGGTCCCATATGCTTCAGCTGTGGGGAGTCTAATGTATGCTATGGTATGCACTAGACCTGATATTGCTCATGCTATTGGTGTTATGAGCTGGTATCTCTCAAATCCAGGAAATGAGCATTGGTCTATAGTGAAGTGGATTCTCAGATATCTCAGAGGCACTTCCAGGTTTTGTCTACAGTTTGGTGGTAGTAGTAAGCCTACATTAGAGGGTTTTTCAAATGCTGATATGGCAAAAGATTTGGATTCCAGGAAGTCCACTTCAGGTTATCTGATTACTTTTGTAGGGGGAGCAGTGTCCTGGCAGTCAAAGTTGCAAAATGTGTAGCACTTTCCACCACTGAGGCAGAGTGTGTTGCTGTGACAGAAGCCTGCAAGGAACTCTTGTGGATAAAGAAGTTCTTAGAAGAACTGGGTCAAGAGCAGGAAGACTTGAAGCTATATTGCGACAGTCAGAGTGCTATCCATCTCAGTAAGAATCCTATGTTTTATTCCAGATTGAAACATATTGATGTGAGGTATCACTGGATTAGAGATGTGATAGAGTCCAAGCAGTTAAAGCTTAAGAAGATCCATACTGATGATAATGCATCAGATATGATGACCAAAGCTCTATCAAAAGAGAAGATCATTATTGCAGGAAGATTGCAGGAGTGATGGAACTCCCCATATGAGTTGAAGGGGGAGTTTGTTGGGTATAAATCTAACACATATAGGTCTATATCTAAGGGGATTCTAAGTATAGGGTATATACTTAGATGAAAGGGTGTGTAATTCAAGAAGATTTGATGATATCGAGTTATATACGGGTTGGATCGCTGCCTACGTCAATTGCTAAAGTCGTACACATGTCACTCTCCCCATATGAGTTGGAGGGGGAGTTTATTGGGTTTGGGTCCAACTTATATGGGCCCATAACATAGTGAAAAAATAAAACCCTAGATATATAAAGAGTCTTTTTTCATTGTTGTCTTAGGGAAAGGAAAAGAGAAGACAGAAAAAACACAATAGACAAACTCCTGAGTCTAGAGAAAGATCTAGAGAGAGGATTTGTTGTGAATCCATCGGGTTGTAGTGTGATTAAGATAGTCACTAGTACAAACTAGTGAAGATTGTGTTTGTATTCCATTATTGTGTTAGTAGAGTTTTTTTCATGCTGCGGCGGTCTCATGGTTTTTTCCCCCATTAAGGTTTTCCACATTAAATCCTGGTGTTTATTGTCTATTTGATTTCATTGTATTTGTTAATCAACTAGGCAAGAAGAAAAAGAGCGATCTTTCCTTGAACAAAGTAGTAAAGGAGCGATCTTTTCCTAACACTCACCAATTTAGATTGCAATTTAGAGTTAATTCGATAAATTTCCTTTGTTAGTTTTAACTATTATTTGGCGTTTTTCAACAATAAACCTTAATCATGCCATATATGATATTGTCTCATTGAATTATTATGTTTACTATTGTATTTATTGTCTTCACAATTTTGATTTGAATCATGTATAATGTGTGACTCCTGTTATGTATGGTTATGGATTCTTGTTCAAAATTCGTTTATCACTTAGAAAAATATGATTTTCGATATAATTACCAAAACCTACTTTGTTGTACTTATGAATCACCATAAACAAGGGTTCAATTTTTTTAATTACTAAAATTTAATGAACTTAAAGTGGTAAGATTTCAAGTTGCTAAAATCAATCAATAAACTAAAATTTTCATCAATTTTGAAAGAATTATGTGATGTTTGATGTCGACTAACTGATACATAAGCACCTAACGGGCAATATAAAACATGTAAAAAGATCTTTTTGGTGAAACTGATATGAGTTTGTGAATAGTGTTGTTCTTAGTATAATTTAATTAATATGTAAATTGTTTTGCCTTTTGAAAAAAGTTAATGAAAGTAGTTATTTGCTGTAAATTTGATAAACTTGTATAACTTTGCAAAAATCGTAAGCTCGGTAAATATCCTTGTGTAAATAACAAATAAGAATTCAAATTAGGATATAATAGGAAATAAGTCATAATTAGAAAGTTAGTGATGACCATTTAGGTTTTAATAGAATAGTCCCTAAATTTGATAATTTTTTGCTATTGTTTTTTTAAAATGAACAGATCCGTAGCAAAATCAGGATCAACCTATCTATTGGTCCTAATTTAATTTTTTTTCAACTTTAGTTGAGTGGCGACTCTAGAATTTTTTAGAAAATAGAAAATTTTTCTTTAATTCTTAATTGAGGATTTGCATTAAATAGATTGGAGTTTAACATAAATCGGATTAAAGAAAACTGAACTAGAAATCAAAATCAAGGCTTAGCATGTCTAATAGACTTCTTCAACCACGTTTGTTCCCAGATCTATTTACGATCATTTAGGCACTTATCTAACCTAATACTGAGGTGTTTTTTCTCCATTCTTTCCCAAGAAGACAAAATCTTAAATAACTTCATCTTGCAATCCCTCCTTTAATTTGATTTCTATTGATTTTACAATTTAACATTAATTATCAACTCAAAATCGTTAGCAATTTTTTTTTTATCTTTAGGTCAATATTCTAACTAATTACATTCAAGTCTCTATTAATCTCCATTATATATTATCATCCCTTTTAACAATACTCAAGTATCTCATCATAGATTTCAAATCTTGCATAAAACATCACTAACTATTATAATAAGATTAGGTCATCATCTCATCACCTTTCATAATTGTAATTCTTTTTTGTATGACCTATTGAGATCTCGCAGTCCTTTCTTCTCATATTCTTCAATATCCAACCAACAGTTGGCTTTGTTACAATTAATTTACAAGAGATTATCTAAAAACACTAGGCAAGAGGGTTTGTGATCTCTTACCCTTCATGATATTTCGTTCATTCAATACACTATTAGCAATAGTTATAAAAAAATGTCATAAAGTTACTAATGGTTCACGATGACTGATCTAACAATGATAGGAAATTGTTGGTTAGTATTGAGTTTCAAAACGAAGTTGTAAGATTTCCTAGAAACTCCTACAAATAGGGGTTGTGTTTTGAGTGAGGTTTATATAGAGGAAGAGGTAGATATTAGGGGAGGGTAAAAAAACTTATCAAACTGATTCAATCCATAAATTAAATCAAACCAAACCAAAAATGTTTTTTTTTTAGCAATTTGGTTTACTAAATTTTTCAGTCGAACCAATCTATAAATTTTTAGCTAGTTTGAAGGGGTAAATAGAACCAATCCTAAAAACCAAATCAGATCATTTTAAGAAAACATAATAATATATTTCTTATAACTATTAATTTTGTCATGATTGATTAAATATCATATATTTTCTTATGATTTTGTCATGATATTTATTATTTGATGAATATGGTTACTATTAGCTAATTCATTTTTTTCAAATTCAAAATATTTTCTTTTCTTGGTGATTGCATGTTGTTTTTCTTG
This sequence comes from Combretum micranthum, assembly GCA_024138025.1. NCBI lineage: Eukaryota > Viridiplantae > Streptophyta > Magnoliopsida > Myrtales > Combretaceae > Combretum > Combretum micranthum. The sequence continues at coordinate 264,306 of JAMXBD010000211.1, forward strand.
TTAGTCTTTCTAACTTTGCATTTTTGTCTTTGTTTATTTAGTTGTGGCTCTTATTATGTTATTTATTTAATGTAATCATTGGTGGATGATTCACTGGATGGTTTTGTGGATGATTATGAATCATAGCTTGTTATGTATTAATTAGTAAATGTACTTAGTTAGTGGATGACTAACTAATGATAGGATGATTTTTCAAAGGATTATGGATTATGAATATGATTACTTTTTAATGTATTTTGTTGTGATTTGCAATTTGAATCTTATAAACCAATCTTTTTTCTTTTCTTTTCTCCTTTCCATCTAAAGCAGTCCTTTTTCTTCAAAACGTTGTGACAATTGAATTATATAAATAATTTTTGGAAAATTCCATGGTTTTGTAATCAATTTTGATGGAACCAGTCTCGTCACTATCCAACGGCTCACACTATACCGTGATTGAATCACTAAAATAATTAATATTCCATTTACTATATTTATTTTAACAACTAGATTCATGGTGACGGGACTGTAGAAACTCCCATCATTGTTATACATATATACTTTCACATTCTTTTTGCAATAGCAATATCGATTATAATCATATTAATTTCTACTAATAGCCCCATCCAAAAAATAAATAGCTAGTTTGAAGTTTATATTTACCAGTGAGTATTGATTATCTTCATATCATTCTTTTTTTTTTTCAATTTTATATATTTAGAAATTTATATAAACATAAAATATTAGAATAAAACCTTTTTCAATTGAAATTTCAATTTAATTTGTACATAACCAAAATTTTCTCTATGATTTAGAAAATTTCTAATTTTAAACAAAACTGTTATCTAATGGTTTGGTTTATAATAAAAAATGAACTACAAATTATTATTTGGTTTGATATTTAGTAAAATTTAAACCAAATTGATTTGTGCCTACCACTTGCGGACATCTAGGTTTAAAAGGATATAAAAGAAAAAAGAATATCTTTAGGTTTATTTACTATCATGCCCATCATTATAGAATATTTTTAGGGCAATTCAATAACATTAACTAATGATACTCAATAGGAATAAAGCTTCAATATTTTTTAGAAAATGGTTAACAATGCTTAATCAACTTTGCAAAGAGGCTAATTGAAATAATATTTTACTTTTTCATTATGGCTTAATAATTTTTAAGTTTATTTATCAATGTGTTAGAAAATAGAATTAATACATATAACTGTGTACATTTTGTTAGCAACAATAATCCGATGCAAGATATATTTAAATAAAATTAGAGCAAACATTAACTATAAGTATGTGTTAACACATTGTCATATCATTGTGATTATTCATTAATGTTTTGTGAGAATATGGACATTATTATACATGGTGTATTAGTGACAAATAAATAGCAATTCAAGAGAATTTACATGATTGACTATAATTTTTTTTAATCAAAATAAATTTAATGTCATTAGTTATTACGAAGGTTAAGCTAAAAAAGGAAAATTAAAAAAAGAGGTTGTTTGAATAATATATAATTAAGGATAAATGTCATAAATGGTACTTGAACTTAATAAAATATGTAATTAGGTATATGAACTTTTAAATTGATCAATTTGGTATCTCAAAAACTTTTTGTATACGCCATCTATTATATTGGCTAAAAACACCAAGTAGAATAATAGTATTAGCCAATTTGGTGGAGATACTATTGGTGTACACGAAAAGTCTTTTCAGATATTAAATTTATAAATTTCAAAGCTCATATACTTAATTGCATATTTTGCTAAAGTTTAAGTATTATTCACAACATAAACTTTAAAACTAAATGCATGTTCAAAAAGAGTAAAAAGTTATTTATGAGATATTAACCATGACTTTTTATCTTTAAAAATTTAATCACTTAACCACTTAACTATGAATAATAATTTACTAAGAATTTCTCTTTATTATATACAACATATGACGATCTATGATGTGTGTGCCAAATGTAATTAATGACAATAGTATTTAATTTCCCATATAGGATTTTTTCTAACTCACACTTATATCTTAATAGGATTTAAGGGCCCACAACCGAAAGACATGGTTAGTGGTACACCAAGGGGTTATCCGGCGTTACCACTTTGATGTTTAAGTTAGTAATGGGCCAAAAGACAACAAGCATGTGTGTAAATTAAGGAGGTAACTAAAAAGATGCCAATCAGATTTCAATCATTTTTACTTTGTGGCTTCGAGTTCTATTTTTAGGTGATGGTTACCTAGAATGAATACCCACATAATATTATTTGTCCATTTGGCATCATCCCAAGAGAGGGAAATAAGTTCATGTGTGTGTAAAATGCATATGTTTTTCCTTGAAATAAATTTTAATGATTAATATTTTCCCAAAGTGACGAAAGCCCACGGACATGTCACAATTGTTGAATCATATGTAAACGCGCCATTTAATAGAAATTCGATCCCCGTGATTAATTGAATATACTAGTTAAATAATAGATCGTAGTTAGGATATGTAGGAAATAAATCATAAAAGATACAAATTGCATAGTTGCATATAAATATATTTTCGGTATTTTACTTATAAATAATAAATTAATGAATTTTCAAAGTCAATTCGCGTTCACCAAACAATTACAAAACAAAAATAGCACGAACCATTCTTATCTCAACTTCTCTTCTAGAGCTAATTGATTTTGATAAGTAAATAACAAATGGTTTATTACACAAATGTACATTTCACCAAGATAAACATTGGAAGATAGCACTTTTAGTACTATCGATAACATCGTAATATTTGTCATCCATAATAAATTAATAAATATTTTCCACAAAAGGACGAATTTGATTTTGGATTAAAATTTAAAATAACATTCGTCTTGTTACTTTAACGTTCATCGGATCTTGAAAGAAACAATTGCTCCTTTGAATAGTGAACGGAAATACTATGTTTTGGAAAAACAATTCTCAAAATATGGTATAAAAAAAGTTATTCACATAATAAGAGTCAATGCACTCGTCTTTGATCATTATAAAGAGAACCTAGTTTATTAGTAGCACCCTCTATGATCCTTTTTTCTTTTTTCTGCTTTTAGTGACAGGACATGGCTAGCACCCGTGTCCTAATGTAATATAAAGAGTGTGTGGCTACTAACCATGTCCTCAATACAAATAGCTTTAACATCTTTCTTCCGACATCTTGATCAATTTCTTCACACTTAGTTTCCCCATCAACCTCCACAACTTCACCTCTCATTAAGACATCATTCAAGATCATAGTCACACTGCCATCTTTCCTTCCATCACCCTCATCACATACATCCAATTTCCTAAATTGTTACAAGAGGATTTAACAATTTCTCTAGTTTTAATCTTTTCTAGTAACTTTCTTCTTCACCATTTCCCTTTCTACCTTCCCAACCAGCCTAACAACACGCTTCTTGAGAGTTGTCTCCACACTTTTACTGACATTTCTCCACATATCACCTTTGACATTCCCTTCCATTGTCACTGCCACATCATTGTTGATATAGTTTTCTCTTCCTCTTTATCTAAATGTAAAGACCTGATATGCTTTACATCTAAAATTCAGGCAAGGCATGCTTAGTTCCCAGCCACGTATAATACCTTAAGTATTATATACATAGCTTTCTTAAAAGATATGTTTATTGTGAACATTTGCTAACTAGTTTTAAATTCTGAAATCGTTTAATTAGATTCTGGAGATAACTAGATTTTGCGACAGTAAAAAAAATATTTATAAAAACATTTCTAACTTCCACTCATGTGAGTAGATTAACTTTAGAAACAAAGTCATACCATCATGTATCTCCCATACCTTTCATGATAGTACAACAAACCTTTAAAGATTGAATTACAAAACATATGGGCTCTGCCAGGCCTTTAAAGAAAATACCAGTTTAAAAAAAGATACATCCAACTTTGAAACAAAATAAAATCCAACGATCCTAACTTATCCCATTCTTTAACAAACTCTCCTCGATTCAACCATCATCATCGTGAACATCATCATCAAATCATCATCATCACCTGGAAAGCAAAGAATAATGAGCTGAAGTCTAGTATGACAGTAACAAAAATACACACGAGATGACACACATGTTTAAACTAATGCAATGCAACAATGATAGTTTAAATCTTTAAATTAAAGTTAAACAAATCAACATTGGAACATTCATACTTTGATAGCATGCCTCTGGGAATCTAAGAGGTTATGAGTAATATAGCTGTTTAAGGGTTGATATAAGCAACTCGGATACTTATATCTCCTATATTTAACTAAAAAAGAAAATAGTCTCATCTAGGGTTTATAATAACATCATTAAGCTCAATCAATCCCATAAACGTGAACTAAACCATGTTACTTCACCCTAAGCTTAAGCAAATGTTACGCTGATATTATTTACCCTATCACCTAACTATCGTACTTGACTTCGGCCAAGGTTGTCACTCCCTGGATTGAATTCAACAACACAAGCATAAATAACACTCAATTATTGAGTCATCTTTATGTTTTAATTTATATAGGATGTATGCCTATCCTAAATAACTAATAAGCACGTCACTGCGTACCTTTCATATTCGAAATCCAAACAAAAACAGAAGGCAGATCTGAAGCCATCACAAAAGATAGATAAGATATTCATATCTGTTTAAGAATTAAACCCATATAAGTATTTAAATTAATTATCCATTTATATCAAAATCATTTTAAAAATATATTTGATCATACATTAAATAGGAACCCCGCCATGGCTATAAAGATCGCCACGCCAAGAAACGGACAGTTCTCCATTGCCTGTCAAATTATTTCTTTTCTCTTTGTTTATAATTTATTCATTCATTATAAAAACATCATCATATTGTTCACTTTCAACATACTCATTTCTAGCAAGCATACATTTGAAACAACATATTCCCTATATCAATCAAAGCCTAATCTTACATATTTCAATTACATCTGATCCAATTATAAGTTAAGCCTATATTACTTAACTTAGTCAAGTTTATTAGACTAAATTATTTAATTAAATTACTATGTTATATTCAATTATTTCACTAGATCATTATCATACATCTCAATCTTAATTAGTGTAGCAATTTTAACTCGTTAAGGTTCATTTAGTCATATGGACTTAGGTTTATTAACTAAATTTATTTTAAACTTGAAACCCATGTTAACTTAATTTAGTTGCTAAGTCTATTAATAGATCCTTTATTACTCAAATCCTATTTAGACTAAACATACATTTAGTTCATTCGTATTTATACATGTACTAACATATCATATCCATTATTTATCTTTCATCTAATTCATTTCATCTTTCTTTCTCTTTTTTTTTTTTTTTTATATGAACAACACCGGGGAATAGATCTTGCCCATGATAGGGGTCGTGATCTCTATCACTTGCCTTATCACGCCTGTGATGGTCATTACGGGCCTTATCACGCTCGTGATCAAGGGGAAAACTGTGATCAAGGAGATCACACCCCTCATCACGACCATGATTAGGCTATAGCTTTGAAAATTGTTTCCCTAGAGGAGATCACGGGCCGTATCACGCCCGTAATGAATAGGGCACTTGAGTTACATTTTTCCTTTGTCTTTTTATCTAAATTTCAACTACTTACTTACAACACACTACAACAAAAACATCTTGTTACTAGCATACCCATCTAATAACATAACTTACATCTCTCCTACACACATTCCATATCACTTTCCTTTATAGCATTTTATCAAATACCTAATCTATACAAATATGTACATTTTTAGGTTTTTAGCATACATGTGTGTATATTACTAATTTACCTATAGTATTGCAAAATCTACATCTACTTTACATCAATTCATCAAAATTATGCATATACAACAATGAACTAAAGAAAACAGCTAACTTATGTGCTTTAACCATTTCTATCAACTAAGATCATCACTACTACTGCTTCATTGAGTTGATATAGCTTCTTCTAGTTTAATTCCTTCAATCTTGTTTTCCATCTTCAACTTCTCCTATGATCTTGTTGTTGAGATTTGTGATTTGATTTTGAGAGAAGAAAAGAGAAAAAGAGATAAGGAAGGAAGAGATATAGATAGATGAAAAAGAAAAGCGAAAGTAGCAAAAAGTAAAGGAAAAAGGGAAGGAAAGATAAAGAATAAAGATATTTTAGGGTTGAGGCATTAAGTCGAAATCTTTTAGATAATTATCTTTAGTTCTGAAAGTATTTAGGAATTAATTTGAGAATCAATATGTTAGGAATGATTAACTTGAAACAGAGATTTGGTTTAGGAGTTTAATTTATATCAAATTGATGTTCAATTTGAGCTTAGGCTTACGAACTAATATTTTTAGATAGACAAATGGAATCAAAATTTATGGGAACTAAGGATATAGGTGTTAAACTTTAATGGAAGGGTTTAGGAATATGCAAAACATTTAAATTACAAATCTAAGGATTTTTAGAGAATTTAAAATTGAAAATAGGAAATTCAAATAAATGATTGAGAAGAATTAAATAATTTGATTCATTGGAAAATGATTGTTGCGGCTAAAAGATGATTTTGGAAAGACACTTGAAATCTCAATTTTATTTTGATCCATCTACTAATCTAGTTATGTTAACTTATCTAATCTTACTCTACTATTTACTTCTTTTATTTATTTAAAATATTTCAATTCAATTTCTAACTTAGACGAGGATTTTGGGTATTTCACTAAACCTTCTTGAATCACACTCCTCGTATTGCATTTTACACTATCAACACTCTCTATTAAGCTATTATTGGCAACATCAGATGAATTGTCAATAATTAAGATTTGGCTTCGTACCTGCTGCTCTTCTTTTAATCAAATGCAATTGAATGATGAATTGTCCTTATCATGTTAAGTGTTTTCAGTGAAGGTCTTCACCTATTCATTTTGTATATCATGATCAATTGGTTTTTAAGGTGGAGAATTATCGTTAAAGTTTGGTGCAACAACTATAATGACAATCTTTAACATCTAGATTCTAAAGCTGCCTCTTTACATTATATTGAGGAAGCAACTAGTAATTGCACTCTCTTTGTAATGTGCGTCCAGTAGATGTGCATTTGACTCTTAATATGCAACTATCTTTTTGTATATCATATTTTGGGAATCATTTCCCCAACAATATTTTGTTCAATATCCTTGTACCCCTTCAAAAGCACTTTAATATAACTATGAAAATCAATAGTTTCACTAATATCATTGTGCACATTTGTTCAGGGGACAAGGAAGAAAATAATAAGACTTCAATAAAATATTACAAAAATGCTAGTGTACAAAAAATAATTCAAAAAATAAACAAGTTAAACTAATTTTTTTAAAAGACAAGTTTAAATTATAACGAACTCATCTCTTGAAGTGATTGAGTTAATATAACTGTGTGAACTCATCTCTTTAGGAGATAGGTATTTTTCAGATTATTTTGATCCCCTATCATTTTTGTGATTATTTTTTAAAGTATACCTTTTTTGTTCCTTCGCCCTTTGTTTTGGAAACCTTTTTTTTTTTTTTTTAATTTCTCAAGTAAGACATTATAGACATAGCAAACCTTTTTCAATCTTATAATGCAAATTCTAAAATTAAATAAATAATGATGCCCCTTAAGAAAATATTATTGCCAAACAATAGATGCAACTACAAAATTGCGCATATAATTAATTAAGGGTTAATGTCATGTGGTATTTGAACTTTGATTAATGTGCAATTAAGTACTTGAACTTTGAAATTGATTAATTTACTACCAAAAGAACTTTTCATGCATGCCAAGAGTATCTCTGCAGGTAGTAAATTGATCAATTTAAAAGTTTTTCATATATCAAATTGACCAATTTCAAAATTGAGGTACTAAATTAATCAATTTCAAAGTTCAAGTACCTAATTGAATATGATTAATTAAGGGTTAATATCGCGAATGGTATTTGAACTTTGACAAAATATGTAATTAAGTACCTGAACTTTAAAATTAATCAATTTAGTATCAAAACTTTAAAATTGATTTAATGCACTATCTGAAAAAAAATTTTATGCATGCCAATACTTCTGTAGGGACTAAATTAATCGATTTCAAGGTTTTTCATATACCAGATTGATTAATTTCAAAGCTGAGGTACTAAATTAATCAATTTTAAAGTTTAGTACTTAAATGCACGCTTTATCAAAGCTCAAGTACCATTTGTAACATTATCACATTAATTAATCAAATTGGCCAATGAGTAGATATTGTAGGATGCGGAACAAGCAAATATAAGTATTTGAAAATTAATAAATCAAGAAAATGTAAAAATACCCCATGAACTTTAAAATGTGGTTTTTAACCCCATAACTATAAACTATTTGCAAATAAGGACACTTATCCTTTTTTTTTTTGGGTACAATGCCATACATTTTCTATACAAAAGTACACCTAAAACAATATATTTTTTTTGTACTTTTTGGATAGAAAAGTACAAAATGTTCTCATTTATACATTGTTTATAGTAAGGGGGTCCAAAACCATACTTTTTAAGTTTAGGGGATCAATGTACCATACCCTAAAATGCATAAGGTTTTTGCATTTCACCCTTAATAAATTCCTTAAAATTTTTGAAATTTTCTTCTTAAATTAACTAACAAGTGTACAGTGCAGCGAAAATGGAAGACTTGCAAGTTTTTGGCTTTGGACGAGGATTTTAGTCGCTGATTAACTCTAAATTTATAGTAGTGCTCCAAAAAAGTTCTATGGATAAATGTTCTCTTATCTACATTTTGGCATTAGCCCTTAACATTATCTCATTTTGATTGGGATAGTGTCACGCCCCAACCAAAGTCAAGGCATGTCCAGTTTTTCTATGTATAACGATGGAGCGTCATATGTAAAAGCAAACCTAAAAGACTAGTTTATTTAATTTTTTTGCTAGCCACTTTTATATTTAGAAATCATTTATTTAGTTTTGAAAACTTTAAATGATGCAATGGAAAATGTAGATTAAATAAGACATCTAATAAAAGGCTACTCTCATGAGTGAGCTGATCATAAAAGATAATGTCCAATAACATTTGATAATATCGGTCTCAAAAGTCTCCTAAAAAATCCAAAGGAGATATCAACTATAAAGAAGGTATTTAGAAAATACTAGAAGTTCTAATACAAATCTAGGGCTCTCAGCTATGTCCAAAAGATGATAAAAAGTCTAAAAATATAAGTCTAAATAAAATCAAGATATGAACTATAATCTTAATCACTAAGCTCATCTAGAAGCTCCTCAAAGTCGGTCCCGTACCCCATGTCATCATAATACTCACTATTGGAACCATAGTACCTGAAATATAACAAATGTGAGTCGAAGCCTAGTACACAATAATGTGGTCACATGCGATATGACATACGTACCTAAACTATATGTAATGCTACTACCAACATTTTATGTTTATTATTTAAGGTAATTCAAACAACACGAGAGCACTCATACTCTAAGTAATAAGCCATGGAAATCTAGGGGTCTTGAGTAACAGCAACTGCTCAGGGGGCTGATTAAGGCAGGCCAAATACCTTAACTGTCTAGAGGAATGTTCTATATAGTAGCCTCGTCTAAGGTTCACTATTGTTACGCATCTCCATTTATTTCACTCTATAGTGATATGCAGCTCAATCGGCACGTATAGTCATGAACTACATATACTACTTCTCATTGTACGTAAACGGATGTTATCTCGATAGCGTTTCCCCTATCAGCTATCTACCAAACCACCAATGGTAGCCTAAGCGCCAAACTATTGTGCTGGCATTTGCCTAGTAAGGTTGTCGCTCCTTAATCCAGATTAAACGAGATATGCATAGACACACATTCAATTATTAGTTCGTCTTTAAGTTAAGTCCATTTGAGAATGTCTACTCTAGGCAAACAACATATATGTTACTACGTACCTGATATCAAAACATTAAATGGTAGAGGATCACAAGTAAGAAAATAGGTTGATTGAATATCTGTCAAGAAAAGTTAATTTGTATAAGTATTAAGTATATAAACTAATGATTCAAGTCATATTGATCAGTCAATTTAACGTAAGGCCTTTGCTTTATAATTGAGTTAGGTTAAATTAGGATAGTTGGACTTAGATAATTTGGACTAAGCCCATAGAATTTGGAAATCGAATTTATTATTTAGATGTATTAGGCCTTGAGGGATCTTAGATTAGACCCAATGAGAAATTCTCTAAGTGTTTAACTTTTTAGGATAATGAGCTTTAGAGTTTAGGAATTGAGCCCATTAAGGAATATAAAACGTTAAATTAGGTGGAATTTGACTTTATTTTGAATTTAGGTCTAATTAGAGTAATATTGGTTATTGAACATAAGAATTATGTTCAAGACAAGTAGGGTTTAATTTAAACTCTAATTAAGCTATTAGGCCTTCTAATATCTTATATAGACCCACTAAAGATATTTTAGGGCTTTTGGACCTATAGAAATAACTTGAGCCCAATTAGGTATTTCAATACCTAGAATCGATAATGGACTTAAATATTTTGAGAATAGGCCCAATTGAAATAGGTAAAGGTATTGGGTATGTATAATAGAATTTAAGCTTATAGAGCATAAAGTTAGGTGTTTGTCTATATTTTGAAGGTTTAGGCCTTAAATAGCTAGGAAAGACTTGATAGGATTTAGTTTGAGTCTATTTAGTGTAAATAGACCTAGTCGGCTAGAATTATGTTATTGGCCCTAGCGTTGTGTTCCTAAACCATTTTTATCTAATTAAGTCCATTTGTAGATATTTAGTCAAATCGGATTTTATTTTAGTGTTTAGGCTCATAACCAATTATTAAAGCCCAAAATTATTGATATTAGCTAAGTTAGACCTAAATTCATTTCTAAGTCCACTTTACGTTATTTAGGTCAAGTTAGACCTATTTTTACCATCTTGGCCCATTTTAGGTCATTTATCTCATATTAACTATATTTTAACTAATTAAATCCATTTAGGTTATTTTAGCCTGTTTTATCCTAAAATATTTATTAATTCAATTTTATAGCCATGATATTTGTCAAATCCATTTAATTGCCAATTACCTATTTTAAGCCCAATTAGTTAATTAAAATCTATTATAACTCGGTTTGGTATATTTAGTCGAACAATGCCCATATAATTTGATTTGGGCCCTAAACTATTATCTAAGCCTAATTTAGCTACTAAAGCCCATGATAATTAGTTGTATTGATTTAGGCTCATACTATATTCAATTATCCAATTTTACAATTAAAAGCTCTTTTATACTTAATTAAGCTAATTTAGAATGCTAGCATACATAAATATATATATATCCAATTTTAATTTCACAAAAAGGATAATAAATCAAAATATACCTAAATTAACTAATTATAATTAACTATACATTAATCAAGCTAGTTTGATAATTATTAAATTTAGTTACATTCGGATTTCACAATTTTTTCAAAGAAAACAAGGTTAGAAAAAGGGACGTCTACGTACCGATTTGTTTTTGGATCGGTTCACCTTGATTTTTATACTTTTCGGTCCGGTTCTATTTTCATATAAAAACTAAACATCCTAAGCTATTAAATGATTGTAGTTTTATTGGAAAAGAAAAAATAAAACTGATCGGTCCGAACTTCAAACAACGTTTTGCACAATACATCTGAAAATTTAAAATCTAAAAAAGATAGTATATGACATTAAAAAATTCTATACATTTCCAGATCATATATACACTTATTGAGCATCATTTCTTAAAACTTTCGTGCAAAAATAAGTACGTTTGATATTTTATTTATTTTTCTCAACAAATATGTCTATTAGGCCTTTAAAAATAGTAAACAAATATGAAAAATTATGAAACTTTCTAGTTTATATCCTAAGATGATATAATATCATTTTCATAAATTTTACATGAAAATAAATTCATTTAATATCCTTGTCGACATTATATATCATGGCAAATAACAATTTTATTTTCTGTCCAGCAAACATATTATGTTATTATTCAATTTTCATCATGAAAAATCATTACAAAATGATATAGAACACATCAAAACAGACTACATAACATGCTAATTTATCTTAATCATAAATCCACCATAAATCCACTAAGCAATATATAAACGATGTCGATGTCAATATCAACACATTTTCACCAAACCAAGTAACACATGATATTTCGCCTAAATCATATATTTCATATTGTGTATTTTTAGTATTACAACATATTATTTACTAATACATTTCACTAATCACACTATTTAATTAAACAACTTACTTGTAGTAGCAAAACAAGTTTAGAATCTTCACTATCCTACTCCTAAGAATTTGGTGAAGCTCCTTTTGCTTCGAATCCAAGATCCCACTTGATAAACACCTAATTTCAAAAGTAAGAATAGAGATTAATAGGAGTTTTAAATGACTCGAAGAAGATATAAAACACAAAAGACTTAGTACCTATTAGGGTTTTGATAGAGGAAAGGGTTCATAGTATTTTAGGGTTTGTTTTGAGAGAAAAATGAGATGAATTTTTTTGTTAGAACGGAGGTAAAGTGGTGGCTACTTTAGGGTGCATTAGGGTTTCATTTTGTAAAAAGAGGGTATGACAAAAATAAAGACATTAATTAGCAATATGGAGAATATCCTAGAGCTCATGAGTTGGCAAAAGGATAATTTTATATAAAAAAATTTTCTGCTGAAATTTAATATGGATAAGGATAGTGATATGAAGGTTCTAGAAGATTTTTATGAAAATTAGAGCTAATATGGTTGGTGGATTTGATCAACAATTTGATTAGGACCTTAAGATGTAATTAGATATCAAATAGGTTTAAGAACTAGTTAGATTAATTTAGGAATTTAATTTAGCAAATTTTGAAGATGATAAAATAGATTTAGTTAAATAGGTGGTTGGATATGTATTTGATTAAAATTAAGGTGTTCATAAATTTAGGTATTAAATTTGTAGAAAATGATCGAAAGAAAGAAAATTGGAAAAATTGAGAAATTATAATTTAGGTAGACGGCTAATTTGATATTTAGGTTTGATTTGATTTATTTGATATAATGAAATAGAGAATTTGTATTGTTTAATCTCTATTTCCCAATTGAAATTAATTTCAGCTTAAATTTATTAATTCACCTAACCATATCAAATATTTTATTTAATTTTCAGCTTAAATTTACTAATTCACCTAACCATATCAAGTATTTTATTTAATTTACTTAGTTGAATAGTCCAGCTTATTTTGTTTTATTATATATATTTTTATTTTAATTTGACTCTAAATTTCCTCCTATTTTCCACAAATTAATTTATATTTTACTACTTAAATTATCTGAACATTTGGGTTATTTTACAAAGAACCTTAGTCCTTGACCAGACATCTTTATTCAACACATCAAATTATTATCAACAATCAATATATATATTCGCTTTGTTTAACATGAAAAAAAAGGATAGAATTAAGCTTTCCTTGCCAACATTTTCGCTTCGCCTGGATTTAAGCCTCTTGCAAAAGTATCCATGAGAAGGCGTGCCAGAGTCTTATGTTTCCTCTTTGAAAATTCTATCAGAAGACGGGTCACAAAGTTACAAAACTTGGTGCTGTCAAGCCACACTTAGCAAATGCATTGGTCCACATGACTTTCCCAGAAAACGTTAAATTTTCGTAATATGGCGAGGTCTACCAACTCTACTAGATAATAAATAGAAAAATATAAAATAACATTAAAGCAAATTTTGACTTAAGGTCATACACTTGACATAGATGCCTGCCACTTGCAGTGAAAGATGAGAAAAAGCTCCAATGATGGTAATATATTAGTTATTTATAAAACGCAGAGTAAGATTTTAGTATTTTAAAAACTACCCATTATGATAATTATTTGTTATAATAATATTAACACTTCCTTATTACTCATTTGAATACATTAGCAATTCATTCACTTCACTAAACAAATAAGATTGTAATGAAATTGTTATTCATAAGAAATGAAAAGATTTTATTTGTTAAATTTTTTATTTAAATATATTTTGAAAAAAAAACTATTCCACCATTGAATTGTTATTCACAAATTTGAATAATGAATGACAACTTAATGTTTTTTGTTTGTAATAGGAATTCTTTATAAAATAGCCTTTATATCAATTAAACATTTTAATTTTTGTTCATAACGAATAAAAGTAAATACAAATGCTATTACAGTAAAGTGAACTAGTACTGCATGTTAGCGTGAATAATAAATCTTTTTTCTCGAGGAGATTCATATTAAAGTTAAAATAATGTGCCAATCTTTGTAGATATTCATGAAGGATGGAGGGCTGCAACCAACGTATAAGGGTTGCACAAGCTGTGATAAGAAGGTGGCTGGAACTTGCAAGTGGATGACTCTAGCTGTAGCAAAGTCATCACAGATTCCGATCAGCCCACCAAGGATGAAAAAGCTTGATAGCCAGTTGCTGCTATATTGCCAAAGAATGGCTCCCACCTCGCGCAACTTTTATTGACAAGAACACGTGTGAAATGGTTACCCAGTTAGAAAATTACCCCACAACAATAGGAACTGATGAGTTGTTTGCATGTGGGCATGCACTGATCTTCTCTTTCCATCAACAAAAGCTCGCAGGAAAAACAAGTGGGTTTTGGTCCCACGTAGGACGATGACTGAAAGCGATCCAACGTTAAGACACCCTTTTTATTTTTGTGATATCGTGGTCCATGCCAAAACCCCGTGTCGCATTGCTTAACTGGTTCAGTGGTCTAGGAACCAGAAATTCTTGTAGACGAATGTGAACCCCGACGATCATAAGATCACACCTAGTAAATTAACTTCTTGTCAATTTTGATAAGGGCTAATCGAGTTGTAAGGACCCATGCATTCATAAATTGAAGTTTATTTATCATAGTTGCTTTAGTAGTGTTTGTGTATATTGGTATTTTTTGAATTTATCAAAAACAAGGTATATGTTAGTCGACGTTATGTCCTATTTAATGCTCTTATTCTTCACCACTACTTGTTTTTTCGACATATTTATTGGTAACTACTTTGATTTGAACTTGACTCAATCAAATCACAACTGCCTAGTTAATTCTCCTTTGACTCTTTGGCAAAATGTCAGCCAGGCATCAAATTAAGAAGCTTTAATAACTCTATTAAATATATTGTGATCAATCTTTTCAAGTTAGACAACATTATTTATTATAAGTTATATTGGCCATTCCTATAACTTCATAAAAGACGACTCATCACCCACTTTCTACAAATACAACAAATAATCCCATTTTTTCCCTCCCTATGTGGATGTTGCTATGGTACAGATACTATATGTTTGTTGCCACAATATTACCTCATCATCATTTATTAGTAATGATTTTATTTTACTATGATAATTGCAAATGTAATAATTAAATAAAATAAAAATAACTAAAATGAATTTCCAAGCACTCTTTGATTTCTTAGTAAAGACAATGAAAGACATGCTTTTTAGAAGAAAAGTCATGTTTAGTAGAAGGAATTGAAAAATTTTGTCCAATGATCCACATTTAAAAGTCATGTTTAGTAGAAAATTCTTTGTTATGGCTAGATAATTTCCACAGGCACTTATCATTCCCACAGTTGTTTTAAAGAAGAAAACATCAAATTCCTTTTCTATCAATGCTGAGCACCCCCCATAATAATTAACCAATTTAAAAAAAAATAATAGGTCTTTTTGGCTAGTTTTTTTCAGCAGATATAGACATTTTTTTAAAACTTTTTTTCAAAAAATTGTTTATCAAAAAATAGATACAGATAAAAAAAGTTAGTAGTTTTCATGAAAAGATCAAATAGATCAACTATAGATAAAATATAAATGCAAATCGAACATATTTACACATATCGTTTCAATACAAATACAGATGAAAAACAGACCATCCAAAAAAACTCAATGCTTCTATTTGACTACCTTATTGATAAATGAAGTTACACTTATTGAATGTACCATATAAAGTTTAGCAAAAATAGCAATGAGCTAATAACTAATAGTTAATGCAACAAACATAAGAAAATTAACTATATTATAAAGATATATACAAATATAACTTAAGAAAAAATACCAATAATTAGTTGATAACATGCATAAAAAGACTTTAGTGGAGTTGCTAGCAAAAAGACTTAAAAAATATGCCAAAACATTTGGATTACAACTCTAGGTGAATTTGTCATGCTTAATTGACACCCTAAACAACTTTCTTTAGTGAAAATAATTACACCATTGGATAAAATGCTTGACACTATGGGAAAATGGCTATAAATTTGCAATAATATATATATATATTTATAATGGGAAGGATTGATCAAAACCGGGAAATATAGAGAATTTTTATAGATTTTTGTGTAGTCCTTAGTCTAGAAGTAGTTTTTAGCATACTATAATAATTATATCTCATTAAAGAGACCTTGATTTATATACTGCTATAGGACAATTACTACAATTAGCTCAAGGATATGATAAAGTGAGTACTTTCAAGTGATTATTTTGTTTGCATGTGATTGTAATTAGATGTACATATGTGTGTGTGTGTGTTACAATTAAGAATATAAAATCATACATGTGCTTGATATTGCCCAGTAGATGTTAAGATACTTTAATTATACAATAGGGTGAGTGTCATATTTAGAACCAGAATTTGCTAATTTGTGCAATTAATTACTAAAAGTTTAAAAATATTAATTTACCACCTAACTTTACCCATTTTTATAATTAACTACTTGAACTTTTGCAAAATTTTTAGTTAGCTTCTTGAACTTTACTTATTTTTGCAACTACCTTATGTAGGTATTGTGAATAAACTCAGAAAGTTTGTAGGTATTAAATTGACACTTTCAAACTTTAAATAGTTAAATATACAAATTGATAAAGTTTAGGTACCAAATATGACATTTACCTTAAACAATAATTCATTACTTCTTACATTTAGTATAATATTGTGAGTGTTTGGTATGCATATTTGGTTGATTTCACCATATGAACCTAATAATTAATTAACTCGAATTCAATAACAAGAATTGTGTATTGTATGAATCACATAATCAGTAGGTTGCTAACATCACTCGATGGATCAAGTGAACTCTAATAGGGGTGGTATACCATGGGCCCTATTCCTTAGGCTTGGAAATACCTCTTATCAAGAAGTACGTCCAGTGTTAAAAGCGAAGCTAGTTTTCATTGCTTAAGGAGTAGGATGTATTTATGCTGCCTTACCTTAATATTGAAATCTTTGTTTAGAAAACTCATTTGAAATCTTTTTTGTTTTTTTTTTTTTGTTTTTGTTAAACTTTCAGCTGAGTTTGCTTGTATTATGTCAAATTGGACCTTTGTGACACTACTCAAATGTTTTTTTTGGTATGGTTTTATAAATGGTCCCAAACTAAAGGCACTGGAGCTTATTTGTAATGGATCAATTTCCCATCCCCCAACATAGATGACACAAATCTATTCTATGTACAATTTTGGCATGATTGAATATACATGTTGCATTCATGTACTGGACTCATGCATAGAATATGCTTGTTAATATATTTGTTTGTATATTTGCTTGAATGGTATGATATGAGGATTGCCATGCTAAGTTGGCTATAGCTTACACCTCATAGTGCGTTATTTTTGTAGGATAGATTATGGTTATACTAGGTAAATAATAACCTTATTTTGGATGAGTGAAGGCGAGTGGAGTGGTTACCGTTTTATTTATTACTATATGTGGGGCCTATGACTCTCAATTTATATGTTTTGAACCTTTATCTTTATCAACCTGTTGCTTGATATTACTCAATATCTAGTATATCCCAATAGTTTCCATCGGATGAAAATACGCTTTATACATTGTATTAGATACTTTGAGCGACATGAGTGTCATTCTTAAGTAACTGTATAGCGTATGGTGGGTTTGTCATGTGTAGGGTATGCCTATGGTGTGATTAGTAGTACTTTAAAGTGGTAGTTTAAATTACTAATTTGACGAGTGTTGACGTGGGTTCCTTCTTTAGGTGTAACTCTAATTTGAAGGTGATTCTTAAAACTTGAACAATGTTATTTCAACTTCATTTTTATTACACCTAGGTTTTCATATATGCTTAATAATTACATTTTTTATATTTTGAAAGTTATGAGTAAGTACTTATTATACATATTTTTTGAGAAATTTACCAATTTTTACGGTCTTTCAAAATAAATTGAATTTAATCTCATTAGTTGATGAAATGAACATTTTAAGACTCTTCTGATATTATGATAATTCAAGAAATTATTGTATATAATTTTTCATAAAATTAATATTCTTATAGATATTTTGAAGCATAAAAGAGTAATTTCATAAAATAGTTGAGGATAGAGATAAAAATATGAATAGATAATTCTTTTCGAATTAAGTGAGGAAGTTTATTATGTACTCCATAAATATCCCTTATTTAAGCATAATTAGGAACTAAACCTAGTAGAGGTGAGAATATAATTTTATTATACAAGGTACTCACTCGTATCGTGCTCGACCAAGTGGGATTCAGGTGGGTATTGAGAGTCACAAGATAACTTATGAGTATTGATTTTCTAGAATCTATTCTCATAGAGTAAGGTACTAGTATGAGGTCTTAATATCCTACATCCATCCATAACTTGTAGTCTAAAATGTAGAAAGTACAGGTTCTATAATACCATATACTATACTATTAAAAGTTATTAAAAATTAATAAATTAATAAATAATAATACTTTTTTATTTTACAGTTAATTTTTTCAAGATTATCATTTAAAAAACTTGTGTTGTTTTATTTTAGAAGAAAGTATTATTTTTGTATTGGAAGAACGTTGGTTATATATACTTATACTTCTAAATTATATAGAAGTATTATTCACTTTTTTATGCTAATTATATAGAAGTATCTCCAAAAATTTTTACTTAAGAATTGTTACAAGTTTTACTATTTTATTTGATATCTCATAAATATGTTATACATGTGTTTGTTATAGGTTTTGACTTTCACACATAAAACAAAGCTTTTAATATCAAGAAATTACTTTATGTTTTTTTTCTACAAGTAGTTTATATTAAATATATAGGTAATTTTATATATTTTGTGAAATTATATATGTTATTATAAACTTGAAATTTAAAAACAAAAAAAAATTATGATTTTATTTCATAGGGTATCATGTACTCTATAGGTTTTATAGGACACAAGGTAAAGATAAAGACTTATAAGATAGGTACTAAGTTTGAACTTTAATATCTTGTAACTTATAGAATAGCTAGAGTAAAATTTTATACTATACTCGGTCAGACCCGCTCTTCCCTATAAAAGAGTAATAAATTACGAATGCAAGAGTTCCGTACATGACTTAAATGTGAGCCGGAGGTATCTTGAGCCTATTGGTCAGATCTTAAACTTATGAAAATGTGGTGGATATTTTAGTATTCATTACAATAGATTAGATGGGGAGCTCACGAGGATATAAAGGTAAATAACTTTAATGCAAGGCCATTTTGGTCATTTTACAATATTAGATTGATGGTATGTACTATCTACAGGTCGGTTTAGATATTCATGTTGACATGATAATTATTTTAGAAACAAGTGAAATTGAACTATAAATGATGTTACAGAAAATAAGGAACAATATTGACAGAAAAAAAAAAAAAAAAAAGAAGAAGGGCATCTTAGTAATTGGTATAAATTGATAGTTGATAAAAATTTTGAATATTTCTTTAAATAATGATCACAACAATATAAAAATCATAAAGTTCTAATGAAAATACAGAAGTCTTTAGAAGTCAATTATATAATAAGCTTGAAAAATAAAATTTAATTTAGCAAAACCCTACGAGCATATAATACTTTGGTTATGTATGCTCAAGCAAACCCGTGGATATGCATTTATGAGTTTATTGAAATCCAAGTGAGTACCATTTACTAACATGAATAGTTCATAGTCACCGGACTAATGTAGCCACTTGCTTGTAAGAGTCAATTGCATTCCCACTTAAGTGAATCACTGACTCGACAAAGATTGATTAAGTGATACTTTGATACAAAGTTGAATGTTAATCGATGGAATTTTTGGTAGTTTCAGTTGTTGAATAAAATAATATTGTTGTAAGCATTGTTATGATTTTAGTTTTATCCTAAGTGACTACAAGGCATAAGACCACTAGCTTGTAGAGTAAGAGTATTTGAAATTTTACCTACGTGAAATCACTTGCCTCAACAAAGTGAAAATTTATGTCATAACCACTACTAAAAAAAAGGTTTTAAAGATAGTATTCCGTTTCTAAAGATTTTCATATACAAATTTTTCATCGTAAATTTCTATCTAAAAATCATCTCTAATTCCTTAGAAACAATTCTTTTATCTATTACAAATTTATGACAGAATTTCTATCTCTAATAATAAAAAAAAATCTATCTCTAACTCTTTACAAGTTTACAAAATAAAAATGATAAAATTAAAAAATTCTGTTGGAAATATGTCTCTGTTTTAGGATTAAGGTATTAACTATAATTAGGAGTCTTATTTAGTTCGTTTTTTTCTAACTAGTATATTGCTATCATTACTCTTCTAATTTATTTAACACTATTAGTCACAACACATTGTTTTATCCTTCCTAGGATGTTACTCATCATGAAGTACTGTACACTAAGTGTACTTTTTTTTGCCACTCTCTAAGAGCCTTTTTGGTTTGTCATTTTGTATCGTTTTGGTGCGAAATAGATACTGAATTGATACTAAACTGATATTAATATAATACCAATAAAAAACTAACCAAACTGAACTAATAAGTGTACTTAATATTAAAGTTTTCATAAAGGGAAAATACCTACTTTGGTACTAGAACTTTGATAAAAATGTTAAGTAGGACCTAAACTTTAAAAAATTCAATTTTATACTTAATCGAACTTTTTGTGTCAAAAACATTATCTCACTCAATCTTTGTCTGACACTTGTCTATTACTTAAAGAGATAATGAAAGAGTTAGATGGTGTTTAGGACATGAAAAGTTGAATTGGGTATGAAATTGAATTTTTTAAAGTTCAGGTAATTGACGTTTTCTTCACAAAGTTCAGGTACCAAATTGGACACTACCCTTTTTATAAACTTCCAACCAATAAACCAATTGATAACTTCATAAATAAAGTTTGACCACATTCTGTTTGAATGATATCAAACTTTTAAAAATTTGTTATACAAAACATTTAATGTAATTTCAAAGGATAAATACTTAATTAATTAATATTATTATATTTATTTATCTTACCAATTTTGATGGACTTTCTTCATCAATAATATATTTATTAAAAGAAAATATAATATTTGTGTATAAATTTTTATATGTGCATACATATGGTAAGTTTATATTTTATACTAATTATTTTGGAATAAAAATTTAATTATTGAAATATACTTTGTTTTTAAGTAGTATATCATCTTTAAAAAACACAAAAAATTATATACTTAAACAAAATCCGTTGCAAATAATATGTCTCTATTTTGGGATTGATGTATTACTTATAGTTTAATTTTTTTTATTTAGTAATCTGTTATCTAACTATTATATTGCTCTCATTATGATTATAATCTATTTTGTATTTTTCATTTTGGTAAAATACAACAAATAGTTTTATGCTTCCTAGGAGATCACCGACAATGAAATATTTTGTAATGAGTATACTTAACTTTAAAGCTTGAATGAGCTACAAACCAATAAACCAATGCATTCTTCATCATTAACATTCAATCTCTTTCTATTTCAAAAATATCACACTTTTAAAATTTTGTTACACAAAACATTTAATGCTGTTTTTGTGGATAAATACTAACTTGATTGCTAGTTTCATCATTTTAGTTTGTTTTACCTATTTTTAATGAATTTTTTTCACTTGTAATATATTAATCAAATAATTTATAACATTTATGTACATATATATATGTTCATATATATTATAGATCTACATTTTGTACTAATTTTTTAAAATTACACATTTTATTATTAAAATATACTATATATTTAAGTAAATTATTTTTTTTTCAAATATGCTATTATACATAAAAACATTAACCATATATATTATAACTTATGTAATATATATATATATGTATTATATGAATATATATTCAATGATATATGTATATATAATTTTATATTTTATACTATTTCTTATATATTATTTATTATAATTGAAAATATATTTCATTAAGTAATAGTTACATCATTTTTATAATTTTGTTTTTTCACATAAAAATATTGTATGAAATCATAATTATAAATTATACAAAATATAGATAATAATTTATTATAAATAAAATAAATATTCAAATATATTTAATAATATATATATGTGCTCAGTATAAATTTCACATAATTTATTTAATTATATATATTGAATTTTTTTTTATGTTTTAAATAATATTATAGATTCTTATATAGTATGTGATTATACATGAGATATTATAAAATTTAATGCATCAATTTATGTTATTTATTATTTATTATATATTATATTGTTGTTATGCATGATTTTACTAAGTAGTACATCATAAATTTTTTTATATAATACGTTATTACGTAAAAAAATATTATATAACAAATAAAAAATAATATATTGTATGTATGCGAAAGAAATTTTGATATTTACTCTGTTATAGCCATTCTAATTTTCAAAAAATCTTTACAAACATATTAAAAATAAAATCCAAGCAGTTACATTCTATACATCTAGATAAAGATAACAAAAGAGTCGAAATAAAAATATGGACAAATTCATGATTAAATAAAGTATTGAAAAAGAAATGAGAGAAGGTTGTACCTAATAAGAGAAAAAAATTATCCAATAACTTAAAAGCAAGTGTGATAGACAACAAAACAGAATGGAAAATGCAAATTGAAAAGAAAAACTTGTAAATTGACCGAAATATCATAGCCAAAACATAAATTATAAACAAGCAAGCAGTAAGCCAATGTTGAAAAATTGAAGTTAGAAGATGATCTCGCCACTATGTCAACATCCAAATATAAAAATCAACCTTTTTTTTTTCCTCGTCATAGCGGGAAGAGAAAATCGAACAAGGGATCCTCATATAAAACAATAGAAAATATTATTAGGCCATAAAATTATTAACAAAATTGACTAGTTTGTTATTGCTGGAGTTGATCAAACGTAAAATGAAAACGAAAACCAATTATCTAATATTGCATGCGTTAAAGACGTGAGGAGAAAGGAGAGTAGAAAATTATCATTTCATTGTCCTGGGTGAATTTATTGCTATATGTAATTTGATTTAATAATATTAGAAAAAAAAACTATGTAACCATAAAATTAATGTGTTAAAAATAAAAAATGGCGAAATTTAAGAAACATTAAGAGCACCAAAAACTCTTGCACAACAATAATCTTATACGGTCAAGTAAATATACATTAATGTATTGTGATAGAATTAAAGTAATTGACTTTTATAGTCATTGTAAAATAGCTTTTACACAATGAAAAGTAAATACAAATAATATATATATATATAGGATTGTAATTTATATTACATATAGTAAAATTACATACACCCACCTATTAAAAACATCAAAATGCACACATTCACATTAACGATATATTCTGGCTAACATATAATGAAATTATAAATTAACAATTTTAAATTTTAATTATCTTTTATGGCAAGTTTAATAAGGTATACAAATAAACGTTTAAAATCTGACTCTGATACAAACCAAAATTGAAATGCAGTATTAACGGCAATTATGATAACACCATAAATCATTAATTTTTTTTAATACTTAATCAAAATCGATATCAATAGTGAACATACCTATAGTAAAAGAAAAGAAACAAGTGACTTTCTCTTTATATATTTACAATAATATGCGATTAAATTATTTACATAGCATCAAATATCATAATTTATTTAATGCTATTGAAGAAGATACTCTAGCAAAGGAAAAAAAAAATCATTTGATATTATACCTAATATATATATATATATATATATGAACATGTAGTATGTAAGTAGTACTAAATTTTGTGGCAATTGCAAATTAACTCAACACCCAACTCTCCTCCAAAAGAACTTTTTATATAAGTGCAAATTCACCCGCTGAACTTTCAAAGTTTTAACTCCTTAAATTTTTAAAAATTATTACAATTAAGGATACTTAACATTTTCTGTTAAACAAATAGAAGGAGTTATAAGTTATCCTTTCAAAATTTTACCCATGTATGGATTCACCTCTTAAACTTTTATGTATAGACACACAACCCCAAACTCCTAAATTCATGAAAACTGGTAACTATCCTTAGCTGTGCCAAAATGTTAAAAGTTTATAAGGTCTAACAATGTATTTTGAAAGTTTAGAGAGTGAAGATGCATTTTAATAAAAGTTTAAGGATGTAATTTACAATTTTCTTTTAAATTTTTACATGCACAGTAAGTAAATTGAGTAGTTTTCAAAATAATTAATACGTGCCAATTGCAAACTTTACATATATATATATATATATTAAAATTTCATTAATATTATACACTACATAGTGAAATCTTTCTAAAACAGTGAGAATTTGCACTTACTAGTTATCGAGCAAGCCTACGAGTCGATTTTGAAGACAAAGGCACTGCTAGATTAAGAAGTTGGGTGTAACAGAACAAGAGCGGAGCAACAAGAAGTAATGAATGAGCAGTCAAAGTTTCTACTCTGTTATTGCTCAAGTATGTATATCTATGTACAAAAAAACTTAACATGTGTAATGAACACATGTAACAAATTAAGGATTAATGTCAAAAATGGTATCTGAATTTTTGGAAAAAGTTCAATCATATACATGAAATTTGGTTTTAAACAATTTGGTATCTAAACTTTCGCAAAAAGTTCAATTATGTATTTGAAATTTGGTTTTGAATAATTTGATTCCTAAACTTTCATAAAAAGTTTAATTAGATACTTGAAGTTTGGTTTTGAACAATTTAGTTCTCAAAGCAAATTTTCGCATATATTGTTTCTACCTAATTATACATGCTCCACGTAAAAAAAATATACGTGAAAACTTACTCAGGGCACTATAGTCTGTTTGTTTTGGCTTTTTTCCGGCAGCTACAGATACTTTTTCAAACTTTTTGCTAACAAATTATTTATCAAGAAAGAGATATAGATAAAAAAAGTTGACAGTTCTCATCAAAAGATCAAATAGAACAAATATAGATAAAATTTAGATGCAATTCGGATATATTTACACATATTGTTTTAAAAAAGATACAGATACAGATGAAAAACAGACAATCCAAACATAAATTGTTCAAAACCAAACTTCAAGTAGAAAAAATATATACGAAACTTGCTTTAATACTAAGTTATTCAAAAACAAAATTTAAGTATCTGATTGAATTTTTTGTGAAAGATATATATAATTTTTAATATTATCCCAAAAATAAATAACGACTACATCATGTCAACGTTATGCTATGTAATACTTGATGAATATTTTCTCAATCTGGCCATTAACTGCAAACATGGAAGAACTTAATGCATCTAAGTTAAAGTTTCAAATTCTATTTATTTATATATTTTTATTCTTTTATTTTTTACCAAAGTCAAAACTTCTATTAACAAATTAATTCCTGCTTATATAAGAGGTGTAATAACTAATAATCCTTGAAGGTAGTGATGTCGTACCTCAAAGCATTGGGGGTCTCATATCCAATGATTTCATTTATTGCATGTATACTTCTTAAAATATATAGCGATTTGTTTAATTGTTCATTGCTACATTTCCAAGAGAACAACACCTGGAGGCAAGACTTTGATAAATCTACAGTAACATGTCCTTATGATGCAAAATACCCACAATTCAACTTTGCCATAAATTCTATCTAGAATGTTGAAAATAAAACTGCTCACACTGAGATAAAGAGGGACTCCAATGATATCCGATACTGACCAATAAAAATGCTTTAGCCATTGTATGATTATGCATAATGACTTCTTTGACTCTACTAAATTTCCTCCAGTGTGATATAAGACCTACAAAGAAGATATCAGCATTAACGCATTGTCGAGAACAAACTTCGAAAGTACACATTACAAGGTTTCTGATCTCTGTCATCATTGGTTCCAACAAAAGAAAGAAAACTAAGCTACATGTCGTTCACATTTAGGATTGGACGCTGCCCAACAAATTGGCAGTGAACCTGAAAATAAAGCATAGTAGAATGCCCTCATCATCATCATCCTAAGGAATTAAATCCTAGGTAACTCTATGGGCTGATTGGGATCAACTTTTTCAAAAAAAAAAAAAAAAAACAAAGATAATAGACATGTTTGTTTCCACATTTTGATATCATTTAGTATCGTTTTTAAACTGTTATTTGTTAAAAAACTAATACTGATGAAAAACTGATAGTTTTACTTATAAACTAATTAAATTAAACCGATACCAAATCAAAATTAAATAAATACCGACATAATACAGATGAGTTATAGATACTGATCTGATATAGATTTGCTACCAATACAAATCTAACAATCCAAATAGGCCCTAAAAGAATAAAATTTTCTCTCATCCATGCATCGGATGGATTTAGTTTTTATAAGCCTAACACAAGAGAATGAAGGAAAGGTGAGGAGACATTAGTATGTGCATACTCGCTTAACTGGTGATGAAGGTCTAAGGTAGTGTTTATTTGTAAGGACAAAATAGGATAAGAAGAACTTAACAACATAATATAAAGGGAACTGGACAAAATCAATACAAACAGTACTAGACAGAATAATTATCTTGTACTATATTTAGTATATATGATACTGGATAAATTCTTATTAAAAGATCTTATTTCATCTAGTTTCAATATTTTTATACCATCAAATATAAGAGATAAAAATTTTAAGTTTTACCCAGTCACATGAAATAGTTTTGTGGAATCTCAAATATATTTTATAAATCAAATATAGTATAATGAATTTGTCAAGTTCAATACCATAAAAAATTGTGCAAACGCTACCTAAATGACACCATGCGGTGGTATAATTTACCCTGTAACCTTTTTGTTTATGATTTGTTTTGATTTGAGGATAAAGTCACAAGTCTCACCCCTTATGTATATTGTATGCACCGTGCAACAAGTGTCGTTGCTAATCTACATAAGTAGCAACTAAACTCATAATTTTGTTTCACTTTAAAAAGAGGAAAAAAAAAAAGAAAGAAATCTGGTATATCTCAAAATATTATATTAATATATCGTAAATCTTTTGTCTATATTTTTACAATTGAATTATTAATATATAAATTATATTTTTACATAAATAATAAAATATTTACATCAAGTATAATTTATTGAACGAAATAAATTAAAATTTAGTTACATATAATTTATAATTGAGTACAATACCAAAAAAAAAAAAAAAAAAAACAGGCGTAATTAATCAACCCAGTGACTTTATTATTATTATGAACCCATGCTAAAGTTTCCATCAATCCTTGCCAATATCCATGCTAGGTGATTAAGAACATAAATTTGATGGCACAAACAAGATGTCTAAATAAGAACTCCGTGCTCATACTGATAAACTATCCATACCAAAAGAGTTATATTTATTGATAAGTTGCGAATAGTTTAACCATAGATAATCTCTTATTCATCCCATCAAAAAAGTAAAAGATTTATTATATTGTGAAATGTGATCCAGTCATAATGTGATGTGTTTCCAATGCCAATAAAAAGTAATCCATCAAATGATATTTAATATCTAGAAAATTGCCAAATTAAACCTGTCCTAAATAGAAACATCACAAGTGTCATGACAGTAACCATAAGGTAGTTTCACGAAAGAGTGGTCGAAAGGTTTTTATTGCAACCATCGATGTGAGGAGTCCTAGGTGCTCAGGAGGTAACAAACGGTGAAAAGGAAGGCCATAGATATAATCTAAGAGGTAACTAGTGCTAGAATGGCTAGCCTACCAAGATCGTTGTCCATAGGCAATAATGGCCTAAGGATAATACGTGGAAAATTTAGGTGACTGCTGCTACTAGGACCGATTATGGATAAGGAAGGGAGAGGCTAGGGATAAAGAGGGGGAGAAGCGGGCCGTAGATAATACCAATACAAGTATGGTACTAAAGCGTGTTGCTGGTTTATCGTAAGAAGCATGAAATAGACAATAAGAGTTTGGGGGCCAATGCGAGTGTTGTGGATATACTTTATGGTGGTACCATCTAAAACCATCATTATTGAAATCCTTTGAATTCCATATTCTCTTGCTTCTAAACGGGCAATGTGAAGTCAGAATATCTCATGTTTATCAGGAAGGGAACTGATGAATAGATGCTTTAGCAAATCAGACTCTCAAATGTTCTAATGGTCTTCGAGTTTTTTAAATTTTCGCTTATGATTGTCAATGATATTTTATACCAAGATAATATTGTTTTCGTGACTCCGAGGATTATTACTATGTAACCTTATTTCTAATCTTTTTTGCTATAGAAATTAAGGTGTGGATATATATGCAATGGATACGACATGGGAGACAATCCATACATGTGCATAAAGTCATGCAACATACCATGGACTTGACAATGTGTTTGTTGTAGCAAGACACCATTATGTATTAATGCTGCTCTCTGATATGGACAAGATTAATATTGATTATATAGATTGATGGTATAGACAAATTGAAGATAGAGTCTAGATATTCCTTGAAAATAATATTTAGATATTTCTTTAAATAACTTTCTATATATTTCTTTAGGTATTCATAAAAATATTCTTTATATATCTCTTTAGATATCCTTAGATGTTCTTTAGTAATTGTATATTTATTTAGATTTTATTTCAGTTCTCTTTTAGGTTATGTTACTATTCATCCACACATTCCATCAAAGTTTTTTATGAAACATAATATATTTGAGTTTCAATTCTTCTATTATTTCTTTGCAATCCTTCAATCACATACATTGTGTTAAGTTGTATCAGCGTGGGTAATCATTCTAATCTAATGGCCAACGACGATAGAAATCAAGGTTCTAATATCCAAGACGATCCCCGGGGTATAGAAACCTTTCATATAACCTTGAGGAGTATAGAACAAAATGTTGATC
This sequence comes from Combretum micranthum, assembly GCA_024138025.1. NCBI lineage: Eukaryota > Viridiplantae > Streptophyta > Magnoliopsida > Myrtales > Combretaceae > Combretum > Combretum micranthum. The sequence goes on from JAMXBD010000211.1 coordinate 293,424, forward strand.
ATAGATTCAAAGCATTTGAGAGACTCTTTTACCAAATTGCTGATCAATTCAACGCTCTAGCAGTACACAGTGTTAATAAGGATAGAGATAGGCAACAACCCAGGGATGATGTTGTTCAAGGGAAAACTATCAATATGCATGTACTCATAGTTAATTACAGAAAACTTGCCTATAAAGATAAAGAATTTGAAGTAAATTTTCACTATTGCTGGAATTATTATGGCAGTAGGTATAATTATGGTAGAAGAGGCAAAGCATATGATGATGGTAGAGGTCAATATAAAGGTGGAGGTAATCATTATCATTATTTTAGAGGTAAGAATGGATATGAAAACAATGATTTTAAGTTAAAGACATATATTCAATATGTTTGCAAGAATCTAGGGACTAAGGATTTCATAGACTGGATTGTGGATATAGATAGGTTTTTTGAGTACATGGAAATGCCTGAGGAGAAGAGGATGAGATTGGTGGCTTACAAGTTGAAGGATGGTGCATTTGCATGGTGGGAGAGAATGCAAAGCAGGAAGATTCATGAAAGGAAAGAACTCATTAGAACGTAGTATAAGATGAAGCAATTATTGAAAGTAGAATTCGTTCCTCTTGATTATGAGGAAATCTTATTTCAACAATATTAAAGATGTCATTAGGGACAAAATTCGATAGATGAGTATACTAAAGAATTTATGAGTTTAGCATAGAGGAATTATTTGAGAAATGTAGATGATGAAATTGAAAAATTAGTAGAATGACAATAAATTTCTAAGGTTGCTTAGGAACATGTCATTGTGGACGTAATGAGAAGTGAGAGTTCCTATAGCTATAAATAAAGTTTGTGATATTAAAGTTATGGAGCAGGTGGTTAAGGAGAGGAAAGTCCTGTAGATGGAAGAGAGGTGTAGCAAGCAACGTGGAATGTTGCATAAAAGCAACAAATAATCAATTATAAGTGCATGAACCAATGCATAAGGTTAATGTTATACCTATATGTCTAGCTAGAGAAACTCATAGCTTTGAATTTGAAGGGTCATTGAGATATGAGATAATTGACATAGCAAATCTAGTTGACAATGATGTGGCATCACAAGAATTAATGTTTGTCATTGGGCTTGTAGATGTATGAATTTGACTATAAAGGCTTTGAGTCTAATTTTCATTTGGATTTGACTCTCTAAGCTGAGGTAACAAAGCTTAGAGAGTTAAGCTCAGTTCATATGGGAAGATCAAGGAAAATTTGACATGATAGGCTTGGAGTAAGGTCCGTTGGTATTTGCCAGCCTAATTCAAACCTTTCATATATTAGCCCACACAATACAAATAAATGTTTTAATGGGTGTGATTCCATAAGGGAGCCCACTTTTATATCCATTATGAGAGGGATTCATCTTAGCTGTTGGACATCTGTTTCATTTGATAGACGATATCAACAACTAGATACTCTATAAATACCCTTAGTTCCTCCCTCATTTAGACGAGTGAAATCTTAGACATACCTAGTCATGCAGCTGGATTTCCATTTTAGTGAATTGATCACTAGATTTACTCAAGAATGCACACGATATTCATAGTACTTAGTGAAGTAGCTCTATCACCTATCAAACGTATATTAGAGCCTAATGAAACTGTCTATTCCTTCTCTCTATATGATTCTCGCTTGATCACCCTCGTATATGTTGTTTCCTTAGATTACGTGTAGCATAATTGTAAGGACCCGCTATCACCCCTATAATAAAGACAGGTGATAACAACTCCCTAACCACATATAACCTACAGAATTATATGTAAGGTTATCCTAGAAGAAGTGTTTGAAGTATTATTTGCCTAAACCCTCAATACTCAACTAATAAATTTGAAAACTATTGATTTAAAAAAAAATTGTAATAAAAACACAACATCACATTTATCATATATTACAAGGGAAATAAGTTCAAGATATACATATAGTTAGGTTTAGATATTACAAACACAGGTTTCTTACAAGCCTTATATAAAAGCCACAAAAGGTAATTCAACCTATAACATCAAATGTAAACATCAAAAGATTCCATAACTAGTCTATTACAAAATAGGAATTCCATCCTAATCCATAGTCATATCTAGTCCTCCAAGTCATCTAGGAAATCCTCAAAGTCAGTACCAGAACCCATATTTGCGTAAAACTAATCTTGATCGTAACCTGAAATAGTTAAAATATGAGCCAAAGGCCCAGTACACAAATAACGAATTCAAATGCGAAGTGATCCACACATGCTTAAACTAAATGCAAATGCAACAGTCATTAGATTATTAGTTATTTTTTAATTAGCCAAACAACCCTAGAGTATTCAAACTCCGAACAATAAGGATTTCTGGGGGAACCTGAGTAACGATCACGATCCTTGGCGGGTTGATATAAGTAGCTTGGATACTCATATCTCCTAGATAATTTTATCAAAAACAAAAAAGTAATCTCATTTAGGGTTCTTAGCCGTTTCTCGACTTTACTTAACTCAATCTATAATATCGCTTAATTCAAATGTTTCCATAAACATTGAATTAAATCATATTACATCCTTTCAAGAATAAGCGAGTGTTATGCCGATATCGAATACCCTTTCAATTACCCACTAAACCACTTATGAAAGTCATTTCAAAATGACAAGGGTAGTCTAAGGACCTAAAACTACTATGCCCCTAATCTGAGTATGATACTGCTCTCCGAACTAGATTGAACGGTATAGAAGACATTCATTCGAGCAATTATTAAATTTTCTTAATTTAAAATAACTTTAAAAGATCCTTATCCTAACAAAGAATCAAGCAAGCTACTACGTACCTAAATTAGCTCAGGAACTAATAGGGTTAGGCGAGCAAGGATTTATCACTATATAAAGAAAATATTGAATTTCTCATTTAGTTCAAGCATAACTCATCTAGTTTCAAACATAACCAATCAAAGAATTTCAAATAAATTATCACAAGATCATAACATAGCATTTAAGTATCATATAATATCATACAATGCTCAATAAATATTCAATTGATTATATATCAAGCTTTGAAAAATATTAGACGAAGTTTTTGAAAATGAAAACTGCAGGGGACATGTTGGCCTCCAACGCTGGTGGCGTTGGTCCGGTATACTTTACACTACAAACTCGACGCCTGCCATCCCTGGCAATGTTCAATAAATGCTAGCCGCATTATGGTTTATGCTGGTGGCTTTAAGCTAGTGTAGACTGTAACTATAATTTTCCAAAATTTCTAAGAGTTCCACGGGGATAGTCCACGCCCGTGGATACCCCCAACACCTGCAGCGTTTCCGTGTATGCCGGCAATGTGGGCTCCTACGCCAGCGGCCTACTTGCCGACGTAGACGCTTGGAACAAAGTTACGTGATTTTCACGAATTCCGTTGTTTTCTTTGTAAAATTTACACATTCAAAAATTCTCCAAACTCATTCTAAGCTTCCCAAAGCTTGTTATATGTTCTTAACACCATTCAACAAACACTAACTCCTCTTCAATCAATCAATCACTCAACTATAACATCAAACACAATTTTACATTTCAACTTCATATGCCTATTACACTACTTAACCCTTTATCATCCTAACACAACCATCCCAACACTTTCAAATTCATATAAAACACATACTAGTAACTCCTCTAGCAACATAACATTACTCAAACTACCGTCAAAGTATAAAAATCATCCTATCACCATTTAGCATATAAATCCTATTCTAATAAAAGCATAACTTAAGTACACATAAAGTAAGAGAAATACACTTACCATAAGAAATTTATGCATTGGTTTAGGAGTCTTGTTGCAAGCCTTTGAGGGTTTAATTTGTGGAAGATGAAGGGTCTAATTATATATGGCCATGGGAGAGCTTTTGGGAGAGTAGAAATGGAGTTTTGAAGCTTTTGGAGTGTGTTATGTAGGTCTGAAATTTTTGACGAATTTTACATTTTTAGAAGTTAATATTTATCCATTTGTTGACTTTTGTGGCTGCCAAATTAAGGTTTTAATTGGCTTGGCTTTGGTTAATTAATGAGCTTGTTTTTTGGCTAATTAAAGGTGGTATTGGGCTTACTTTGTAATTGAAATTTTTTGCTAAATATAGGATTAAATACATGCATAATTCAACTTGTTCTAATCATATTTCATACATTCTAACGCACTTAAAATTTATGAACTCAATATTTAAACATTCTAAGGTATTTAATTATCTTTAACACAACAACACATCTCATATTTCATGCATCAACATGAATCACATTTACCACATTTCAAAATCATATATAATTTCAATAACACATTTATAAAATATAGATAGAGAAATTCACGACCATTTCAATAATATCCATGCAGCACGCACGTGATTATTGTGTTCAAATACTCACCCACATATTTTTGGTGACTCCATTGGGAAAAGAGGGAAAATGACACTTACATGATGGCATCTCCAAGAAAAAACCTACCAACCCCACCAAGGGCCTAACTTAAGAACCCAATACTAATCCTAAAGTTGCTGAGCATGATATGCTAGTGCTTGACGATGTTAACCAACCTACTAGTACTCAACCTGACAATACTGCGATCCTACGCACTGTGTGAAAAAATACCACGCAAGTCAATCAATCAATCCAAGAGTCCATGAGACAATTCCATTAATTCATGACAATGTTTGCTCAATACTTGCTTGGTAACACTACTATTGTTGTTGTGTAACAGGGTGTAACTTCATCGACCCTTATTATTACTGCACAAGAACGCGTTCCCCAGGCACCTCAGGCTCCTCAACTCACAAACCCCCTTCCTGCTCCCGAACATGATCTACTAGAGTTGGAGAACAATTTCCTCCATTAGAGCATTTAGTTACACACCTGCCTACACCTCAAGCTAGTAATCTTGTAGCTACACAACTGCTTGAACCTCAAGTAAGAAGCATGGGAATTCAGCTTGGAGGATCCTCATCCTCACAGGCTATGCCACATATTGTTATTGGAAGACTTGTTACTCAACCCAGTATGGCTCCACTACAGACTAATACCCTAACTACACCAACTGAAGCTAGTAGTTCAACTTTTAAAGGCACTTTCATCACGAAGGAAGATTTAGATGTATACCTGAAGGAAATACAAGCTAAATCTGATGTGGGAATATTAGATCCCAAACTCCCATACAATCAGTGTATTGCTGCCAAGCCAAACCCTCAACACTACGTAAGTCCCAAATTCATACCGTTTAATGGTAAGAAAGGAAGTGTCAATGAGCATTTGCTAAAATTTATTGAGACACTAGAGCTTTATGGATGTGATGATGATTTAAAATTGAAAGAATTTTCTAAGTCCCTCATAGATAAGGTGTACACCTAGTATGTCATTCTCCCACCTACATTAGTGGATTCATGGGCAAGCATATGTAAGATATTTTTGGAAAAGTTCTTCTCCACATAAGAACGGGTGACCTTGACTGATATGGGACGGATTAACCAAAAGCCCAAGAAAAACTTAATGGATTATATTGAGTGCTTCAGGGAACATTCCCAAGACATTTAAGATGTGTGTGACAAACAAGAGTTAGTAAAAAATTCCATTCAAGGTATGTTCACCGAGTATGCACTGCATTTGGAAAATCTATCCTTAACCTCATTCTCTTTCTTAGTTGAGAATGCACAAAGGACTAATTCGGTCACACGAAAAAAAGGAGGAAATGTGAAGTTTAACAAAAGAGGACCATCTATGAACGTGGCTCAAAGTAAGGATTCCAAAGATGGGAAAAAAACCAAGAGTTGAAAAGTCTAGAGATGAGAAGGTAAAGGAAGAACTAACATATCATTGCTTAACGAGAAATATGCATGCTATGCTAGATCAATGGTTGAGAGATGGAAATCTCAAGCTCCTAAAGATAGAGCATTTACCTAGAAGGAAAAGAATGATCCTAAATTTTGTAGGTTTCACAGAACTGTGGGGCATCCTACTAGGTATTATTTTACTTTGAAGAGGATCTTCAATGAAAGAGTGCATAATGGAGAGCTCATTATCGAAAATAACGATGTTAAGAATAATCCATTTCCAACGCATAGCAATCAGCATGATTTTTTCAATGTCGTTATTTATGATCCTACTATGGTAGAGGCTAGTAATACACCACCCATTGAGACAAGTAAGACCAAAAGGAAAGCAACATGTAGTTGAAGCAAGTGATTGTACTCCTATTGATGTGGTACTTTTGAAAACTTCTAATCTTATAAACTTCTTTGATCTACTTGATTTTGATGAGAAGGCGAGGCTTGCAGTAGTAATTGCACTTGTGCAAGTTTCTGAGGGACAATATGCTAAGTGCAGTGCAACACAGTCCATCAAAAGGATAGCTCTAGTGCATGAAAATGCAATCTTGTTAACTAATGCGGATATGTATGTGGATAATTCAAAATATAATTGGCCATTCTATATGGAGGGTAGCCTTAATGGCTATCTAGTTAAGAGGACATTTATTGATGCTAGTTTTTCTCTCAAGTTCATTCCTAAGACTACATTTGAGGCACCTTTATGTCATAAGTCTATTTTTATCGTATACCAATAAATTACAAATTTTTTTTATGTTTTACTCCTTTTCCATAAATTGAGATGGCTTCATGGGAATGTTTTCCTCAACAAATGACAAATAGCTTCTCTCTTGAGAATTGTTCGTCTTGGATCTAACATCAAGCAAAATAAAAATGGTTAAAGTTTTTGGAAATTTATCAAGATGATGAAAAAATTAAAGATTTTATATTTGAGTTATTGCCTTCTATTGGTTAAATCTCCCGACTTTTCTTCTCACATGATATCAAAGCGGTTGATTCTTCATAATTGTTTTGGATTGGTTGAACTTGATGCATCAATTAGCATGTTAAAGCATTTGATTGTCTTAAACTTGAAAGATTGTAACCGTCCAAGTAGGCTACTAGAAGAATTAAGTTGTTCGAAATCATTGGAGAAAGTTGTTATTCATGGTTCATCATGGTCCTATGTTAACAAGGATATGAAGCAATACACCAAATATTTGTCTAGCTAACATTATTGTAGATATGATGTCTTCATTAATTTAGAAAATTTATTCAGGTATGAAGCCAAAGTTGTCAAGTTAAATATGATTGAAGTAGTCACAAAAATGCAAACAAAGTTAGTTTGCTGCTATGGATCATTTATGTGAAGTGGACATGGAAGATAAATTAACTAGACTAAAGAAAGTTTTCCATTGAAGAAAGTTTGTCAATATACATCATTGTCTTAGAAGTGATATAATTTTAGCTTAAAGCAAAGGAAGCAATTGGACTAAAATTGCACGAGTATACACTAGAGAGAGGTTGATTGTTTGACAAGCATCGCGTCGGACTTTCACATCATGAATTGTTAAGAAGTCAACACGCTGGGTATTAGCGTAGCTATTTCACAACACACATGCACCAAGCTTAATTAATGCCTAAATCCCTCTTATAATTTCGTAAGACTTTGGTTAAGGGGCAAAACATAGATGTATAAATTTGATTACAAAGGCTTTGAGTTTAATTTTCATTTGAATTTAACTCTCTAAGCTAAGGTGACAAGGCTTTAAACTCAATTCACATGGGATGATCAAGGAAGATTTAACATGGTAGGCTTAGAGTAGGGTTCGTTAGAATTGGCTTGCTCAATTCCAATCTTTCTCAAATTGACTCACACACTACAAGTGAAGGCCCTCAGGGACTGGATCCATAGGAGAGCCCACTTTTATATCCATCATGAGAGGGACTTATTTGGGTCACTGGTCATCTGTCTCATCTGATAGACAACATCAACAAGATGCTCTATAAATAACTCTAGTCACTTCGTCATTTGCACAATTGAAATCTTGGACAAACGTCTTTGTGCTATCGGATTTCTATTTTAGTGAATTAATCACTAGATTTACTCAAAAACGCACATGATGTTTGTAGTACTTAGTAAAGTTAATGCTTTCTAGCTTTCTTACCTATCACATATGTGTTAGAGCCTACTGAGACTGCCTATTCCTTCCCCCCTATGAGATTCTCTCTTAATTACCCTTGGATGTGTTATTTTTCTAGATTATGAGTAGCGTGATAATCGCGTAGCACACATGTGATCATTGTGTTCAAATCCTCACCTACACATGGTTCATGAAGGTTGATGATAGGTATGATCCACATTAAGAATTTTTTATTGTTGATGTAAGTAATATTTTTAGAGAGTTAATGGCTCCTAGAGTTAATGTTGAGATACTTTAGGAATTAATCTAGAGGGTATTTGCAAATCGTATATGGAGCTTAAGGTTAGATGCAGTTTTAAATCATATGATAGTTTGGATATTTTACTTTATAATTATTAAGATTCCTTTTCATAGGTTCATCTTTGATCCTGAGGATACTTATTCAATATTCAAGATGAATCTTTGTTAGCCTAGGTTGGTGAACCCCAATATCCATATTCAACTATAAACTCGAGCACGAGTTTTTCTCAAGTGTGGGGGCATGATATAGACAAGATTAACATTGATTATATAGACTAGAAGGATAGACAAAATCGAGGATAAAGTCTAGATATTTCTTAAAATAATATTTAGATATATTCATTGTATATCTCTTTAGATATTTTCAGATAGCTTTAGATTTTCTTTAAATTCTCTTTTAAGGTTATGCTATTATTCATTCAAACATTCTATAAATAGTTTTTTTATAAGACATAAAATATTTTAGTTTCAATTCTTTTGTAATTTCTTTTCAATTCTTCAATTGCACATGTTGCATTGCCCTCCCATGACTTTCTTTTTATGGTATGCTTGTCAATCTATTAGAATTGGTTCTCCATATCCTAACCCTCAAGAATAGCCATATCTATGGTCATATACTTTCCTCTAAATTTGACATATTACTTTGGGGCTTGTCATTACTCTGTTGCACTTAATCGTCATCCTCGACCTACCTCTATACCATATTGACCTGCACAATATATTCTACCCGATAAGCAAAAGAAGAAGAAAATTCCAAAGTTTGTGTAAAAATGTAAATTCTTACACATGCTTGCTCTACCTTCCATGATGTCCATTCATTTGTCTGATTCTCACCCTTCTCTTTTTATGTGTAAACTCATAATTGTTAATATATGACATAATCTGTAAAATAACAAGAACAAGTACAATATTCGTTGCAATATGTTCCATGTAGAAGTCAATAGAACGGAAAAAACTAATCTTGTGACCTTGTGATACAGATGGGAGTATGTCTTTACTATATAGGCAAGCTTTGCTTCTTTCTATTCAATTTATTAATAATGGACTAATGCTACTCGTAATACCATGAACTTTGTTCGACATGTTTAAAGAATGTAGATTATACTGTTCAAATTTAGGAACATCTTATAATATATATATGTATATATTATAATTTTTTTTTTCTCAGCATTGGAAAAATCACATAGTTCTATCCAATCGCATTCCTTATGCACGAATCTTAGTGGTGGTTAGCTCTAGAAGCTTTTCCCTTGCCCCGTGTTGTAATATTGTTTGCGAGACCTACGTATGTCATTGTTGGACTTAGCAACAACCAGATCCAAAATAGTACACAACACATTACCATGACTCTCCTAATAATATTCTTATGACAACTTTCACTCAATTCAAGCACAAGTAGCTTCACCTCGGCATAATCGAAACGAAACCCCAATCTATTTATCCCAACAAAGTGGCTCGTGATCCCCTCACGATTGTCAAGAGTCTACATCTTCAACTTCTAATCTATCCTTCGATGAAGCTCCTCAAACACAACTCCATATGAATATCTCAGCTTCTAAGGTGTAATGCAATGTCCGCCTCCTCCTAAGCAACAAGCTCCTACGACACCACGGCCTCTATGACTGCATCCCCTATCTCATATACTGGAGATTGGGCATCACCTCCCTCCTCATGATTTGATAAGTTAAAAACATCATCCGTATAGGATCATGAGCGAGGCCCCATTATTACATCCATTGATGGTTAACTCGTATTGTGACAATTTTATATTGATGAGATGGAAGGATGGGCTAATAGGTACTTGAGAAAGTAGGGTAAAGATTAATCAGTGGCAGTTCCATAATTGTAGATCCTTATCTTGAAGAAAACAGGCCAATAGGAAGAAGTCATAACCTTTAGCGGTAAGCTACATCAGTTTTACAGTATTTTCCTTCGTTTAGGCCCTCAAATGGGTAGGTTTTAAATTTGCTATAACTTCTTATAGAAATGTCCATTTTATATGCTAATTATGGCATTTTGTTTGTCTTTTCATATATGTTGTGTCGTTAAATTTTAGGACTTTTCTATTTGTGCTGGTTTTTATCTTTTTATTTTTTGCAACTTCTAAACATGCTTATATTTGTACATCCTAGAGCAAAAGAATATCAACTATCATATCAGAAATACATAATTAAACCATCTTGCTGTTCTCTTGCCAAAATTTGAATTTTATATGATTTTGGATATCAATTATCTAGTTATTCGCAAAATCAATAAATAGTTGATGATCGCTTTCCATGTATATTATGAAAATCAATGAATTGCGATATCAAACCCTAATTAACTCGTTGAGTCACATATGTTGTTGGGGGTATGGGCTTAGATTGTCTTCACAGTTGTTATTGCTTATGTAAATCTATTGACCATTCCCAAATTATTGATGATTGTGTCAATTGTCATTTAAGATGCCACTATAAGAAATTCTAGGCTTAGAAATGGAAATTTCTATCATTGAATATAGAAATTCTATCACAAAAGATTTCTTAAAGATAGAATATGCAATGCAATTTTTTGTTTTTAAAAATCGTTTTACGCAAATTCCTTTGGTGACAGGTGTGTTATTTGTCATCAAATTTATGAAAAACTTTTTGTCTCTAATAATGGTGGTATATACTCTAATTATTGTGAGATGCTTCCTTCTTGCCAAGAGGTCAACCACACTTGAAATACTCTCTATTAAGCACATTTAACTTTAAAGTTCTAATGAGCCTCCATCCATTACACAACCTGATATCTTGATGATCAAAGTGTTGCACTACTTTCTATTTGAGAAAAATTACAATTTTGTTATCACAAAACATATTAGGTATCTTTGATTAATAAACACTAGTTTAATTAATCTATTATTTATTTTATGATTATATTTTATCTAATTTCCAACGATTTTTCATAAATAATATATGAATTAAAAAATTCATTATATTTATATATTTAATTATATTTGCATTATATATTAAGTATATAGGTTATACAATTTATTTTATAATATATATTATTGAAATACATTATATTTTTAAGTAATATATTATGTATATTATAGCATATATTACTCTATATAAAATATTACTTAATATTTACAAATATAGATTATATAAGATATACATAAAAAAGCATTATAAATAATATATAACATATAAATATATATTTAATAATATATGTAGATATAGAACGATTTCTATATTTGGTACTATTTCTTTTATGTTGCATATTATGTTATTAAAATATATAATACTTTCTAGTAGCATTTTATATCTTATTATGTAGAAGGATTAAAGTCACAAATGGTACATAAACTTTGAAAAAATATACAATTAGGTACTTGAAGTTTAAAATTGATCAATTTAATACCTAAATTTTAAAACTGGCAAATTTAGTACCTGAAAGAACATTTTGTGCACACTAACAATACCTCAATTAAATTCTTTTAAGTATTAAATTGATCAATGGCAAAGTTTTTGAGGTATCAAATTGATCAATTTCAAAGTTAATGTACTAAATTGATAATTTTTAAAGTTTAGGAATCTAATTACATATTTTGCTATGGCCAAAAAATTACATATCTTACCAAAATTCTAGTACGATTTGCGACATTATTTCTATATAGCATGACCTTATATAAAATTTATGAATATTAATTATAGAAAATATATATAAAGTAGATTTATTATGAATATTGTGATTATATATACAACAATAGTTGTATAAATATTTAAAGTTTATGTTTTATATTATTCATTTAATGTTATATCTTTTGTATGTAGTATGTCATTTTTTATAAAAACCAATGAATAAAGATTATAGAAGATATGTAAAATGAACGTATTATAAATGATATGATATATAATAAATGTATTTTAAATTATATAGAATATATAAATATATAGTAATATAGGTACTATATTTATATTTTATTATATTATTTACATATTATATATCATATTATTGAAATATATTATATTATTATGTGGTACATCTTCTTTGTATAATATGTTATTAAGTATAAGATGTCATATAATATATTTAAATATAAATTATATAAACTATAACTATATATTAAATGTATTTCAAATGTTATAAATTAAATAGAATACATAAATGATAATATTTTAATAAATAAATGCATTAAAAACAAAATATAACATATAGTATATGATATTTGCTGTAGATAGTGTATCATTACATATGTTTTATAAATGTATTGTATAATAAAATAAATATATATAGAAAGTATATGTTATATACTATATATGTAAATATATCATATATAATACGTATAACTAAAAATATATTATGTTACCTAAACTATTTAATTATTCATATAATTTAATTTTAATTTTACATTCAAAAAAAGTTATATCTGTCTTTAAAAGTCATTTCAATTTTTTAATTTATAAAGAAAGATTAGCAACAAAATTTAAATAAAGATAATGGTGCTAAAATATCACATGTTTTGCTAAAAATTAGAGACAAAAATTTTACAAAGGAGATTCATTTGTAATTTGTTACACATTATGTTGGTATAACATATATAAAATGTAAAATTTTTATAACTTTTATCATCACAAATCCATCACTAATTCTTGTTTTTTGATATAAAAAATTTTCGTTGCAAAATTTTTCGTTCTACAAACTAATTTTCTTATAGTAAGCTTATGTATTTATTAGAGTCTTAATACATAAGCATCATGTTGTATGCTATGCTTATAAAATAGATTATTGAATCATATTTGTGAAGGGGGGGAGGGAGGGGGGGAGGGGGGGGTTGTTTGATGAATTGAGTATTTGCCCAAAAATTCGAAATTTTTCAACAAATAAAAACAAACAAACTTGCAGTGGATAAATAAACAACAAATATAAAGTGCAAATTAAAGAGATAGAGATAGAGAAAGTAGATCTAAATTTAACATAGAGTTTGACCCACTTGCTATTCTCTACGGTCCACAAATTACCTCTATCAAGGTCTTCACCATCACTTCAATTAATATCAAAAGTTAGCTAAAGACAAGCAACTACACAACTCAAGAAATAAAATATTTCCTCTCTCTCTAAGTGCTCTAAAAAAATAGTAATTAATATTAACTGAGCACTAGAGTATATATTCCCTCTCTTAATAATTTACAAATATTATGTATAAGAGAACAAAGAAAAAGAATTTGTTTGATCGTAATTAATGAACTCGTAAATGATTTTGGCACTTTTTTTTTTTTGGTTCTCCAGGACTTGTATATAAATAGATTTTGAATTTCAAAAGTATGTTAGACACAACGTTTATAATTTGCCAAATATTAAATGTGTTTCAATGGCTCTTTTCTTGCTACATTAGCTTCAAACTTTAAGCTATCGTGCCTAAAATACTCATCGCGCCACAATCTGCCATACCTTAATTTTGCCTTCGATAGCTCTCCATACACGCACTTCTTCGAGCCTAAGTCTTTATCATGTCAAGCCCTCGACCTAACCCTCGACAGTATTGTTTGCTTCTTTAGCTTTGTCATACCTTTGTTTTATACTAGTCAAGCCTCAACTCAACTTTTTGGCACGTGGAGCCTTGACTCGACTCTCGATAAGTCTATTCTCTTCTTTAGCTTGTTGCATATCCGACTTAACTTGTCGAGCCTCAACCAGTTAACTTATTTAGGACTCGACTAACCATTTGATCACTATTTGTGTATACTTGAGCTTGTCGAGCCTCGACCATAGCTTTGTCAACCCTCGACCACTTGCTATGGTTTGCCTTCAACAGTTTTTGCTTCTACTAAAATTTGTAGAAAACACAATAAACAAGCATCAAGCACACATATATATACATGACTAATTAAGTGTAGTTTACAATAAATAAATAGTTGATTTTGTATTATATTGTCTCATCAAAATTCACATTGAACTTTCAAGCTCAACAGAAGTTATCTCTTGGGACTTTTAATTTTTGTTGAGTTATGATTTAGAATATGAATTTTGCCAAAGGTAATAGGATGTAAACGAGTTGCTGTGGCCCTAAAGGTGATGAGTATAATGATTTTGAGGATCTTTCATCAGCATGTCGATTCTAATTTTCGTGTCATCAGATTTAGGTGATGATAATTTTAGTGAAAACAAATGTTCTTTTAGTAGTGATACATCTTGAGCGTTACCGAAAGATTTTATAACAAGTTTTCTTTAAAAAAAAAAAGTTAATAAGTGTTTGTAAATCTTTATATATTCTACTATCATTAAGAATATGTGGTGAAACAGTTGCACTATTGACTAGATAAAGACTTTGTAAAAGGTAATTTATAAAATAGCAAATTAAACTAAATATATGTTCTAACATTCAAAACTTTTGTTGTCTTAAACCATGTTATTGTTGGATGTCTTTAGTCCCAATAGGCACTAATTCCTGAAAACATTATAGATTTCGATGCAGTAATGAATTTAGGTTTTGGTTAGTAGAAATTGGAGTAGACGGTCAAGTAAAATTCAGTCTTTCAGGTGGGTTTTCTTCTGCTGTGCTTAATTTCCGGTTTCTTTGTGGAGGGATGACGAACAAGATGCTCTTTTGAGGGGCTTTTCCAATATACATACGTATCCGCCACGACACAAGTTCTGTAATTAATCGGAAAATAAAATTAAAAAATCAATATTGATTTTCTAGCATGATTTTTTTTCCCCTTCCTTTTTTTAAGGTAAAAAAGATTAGAGGGCAACTAAATTTTAACTTTTATATACAACGGCTTCATAGAATACAATATACATGTATATTATTGATATTTCATATTCTTTAGTATCTTATATTAATGAACATCCAATTCGAAACTAGGTTTTGGAACAGTCGAAACCTCAAAAACAATGCCCCTAAGCACAGCGCCACCGGCTAGGAACCGACGAAATGAGAATGAATAAAAACAAAAGAATTCTATATCCAACTTTAATTGATGAAATTGGAATTATGTGGGCAGAAGTCAATATCCGTGGTTGGAAAAACAAGCAAGTGTGTCGGGAATCATGGCGTCGTAATCAGTAGCTAGAGATGCTTGGAAAAATCAAACTTCTTTTCTTTCCCTAAAGCGTCCAGCTGGTATAGGTCCCATTTTTCTCCCTTGAACAGTGACTTTATAGTTCTTTGGATGAAACCATGGACTCAAAATCGAACTGAAACCCCCACCCCCATGTGGATATTACTGGTTTTTTATCTACCCACTGAACTCGTAAAAAGGTTATTTTTTACTTTTGCAACTTTTGTTGGCCGATTTACGGGGAATATGGGATAGATAAATTAACGACATTGGCCTATACAAACAATACTGTGATTTCTGGGGTTCTTTGTTATGAAAAATAGATTAAAAAAAAAAAAATTGGTTTACCCTAATATCATGTTTATTAAATTCAAATAATTATCATAATGGATGTTATACCCTTTATGGGCGAAAATACAAATCAAAAGTGGGTTTCGAGTGCCCACAAGATTGAAGTAAATGTGGGAAAGTTTTGTATAAAACAAAGATGGAATAGAATGTCAAGTGGTGGTTGCAACTTGTAAATTCAGCTGTAGATAAATATAAAAATTAAAAACAGAATACTGGGGTTTTTGGTTTTAATATAGATACGTGACTCAGATAAGAAAACAATCTAAATTTATATGTTACCTTTGGTGATATTCTTTGGAATTATACCCCAATATTCTACTTAATTGGAATTATTCAAGGTGCTTCGAATTTTTTAATCCTATAAGATGAAAACTATTGCATTGTTAATATATAGTGGTTCGTTGAGAAGGATTATTCTTTGATATTTTGAATTAAATACCATTAAGGAATATTTTAACGACGTTTATTATCATGGAATATTATTTCATTATTTGGTTTGTGAAAGATTCCATATTAAGAAATGTGTATTCCATTAATATAAAATTCTTAATCTTTTCTTCAACTTTTATTTGAGGGATGACTATTTCTGATAAAAAATATATTTTACCATAAAAATACTTTATATTATAAAATAATAGAGTGACTACTTTTTTTGTTTTTGCTTTATTTTATTGGAGTGAATTGAACGTAACGTAAGCGATGAAAAGGAACCTGTCGTCTTTGCAAAATATATTGTTCGTACATTCAATGGAAATATAAGTATTAGAACCAAACAAAAATGAAAAAGTAAGTACAAAAATATTTGAGGCACATCTCCCTAATAGCAAGAAGAAAGGGTGAATCTTTGTAGCCCCCAATGCCTTCACATATTTCATTGTTTTTTATTAAATAGTTCTTAAAAAGTTCTGAAATTTTCCTTTAAAAAATACACATTGTTCTTCCTTTTTTTCTTCCTTCCCGTTTTGCTTCATAAATATCTAAAACTTTACATTCATAGTCAATATCTTCTCAAAGCCCAGAGACACTTTCAGCTGCACACATAGAGATGATGTAATATTGCCAGTACGTTCAGATGTTCAGATATTATTTCTTTCGAGTTTTCACGAGCAAAGAGCATAATCATAATTGGACATAAAAAAATAATCATTCTAATCATTCTACTTACGAGGGAGTCCGTGAGAGCTGCTTTTTCATTCGTTGGCCAACAGAAACTTTTATGGTCAGTTTGCTTCATCGTATTTCTACTATTTTGGTTTAATGTTTTTATGGTTTTTAAATAAATTATTTATTAAAAATAAATATTTTTACTAATAAATTGATCAAATAAACTAAATATTGATATCAAACAGATATAATACTTATATAGATACTAATAAAAAATAGATTATTTAAATAAACCTGTAAAAAGCACTGTACTCACTATTTACTTAGGCTTAAAACTGTCAATAAGTAAACCCTTTTATGAGCAGAGAATCACATTTGGTATCTAATTTTTACTAATTACACATTTAATTATCGAAAATTAAAAATATTGAATTAGTAATTAAATCTTATTTACTTTTATAATTAATTATTTAAAATTTGATTATTTTGCAATTAAATACTTAAATGCACTTAATTTAGTTGTTACAAATATATAATTTCAAAAAATTATATTTGATATGGAGAAATTATAACACATGATCCAATTACATTGATATGGAGAGTGAAAACATATATATTCATAGGCAATATCACGGCCAAGGTAAAAATAAAAGATAAAACGCTTTTTATTTATTTATAATCTCATGATGAGTACTAGTGAAATAAAGGTAGGTCAAGTGCTTATATTTTTAATTTTTGTCAATATAGTGTTTCATTTTTAGATTTTGATAACTTAGCACTTTTATTTTCAAAGTATGTGTAATTCAATATCTCTGTTAAATAATATTTGACGAATTTTTATGTTAATGACAGAATAATAGTAGACACTTACCTAAAAATTATCAAAATCTAAAAATACGGTACTAAATTATCAAGAAATTGTCAAAATTATAGAAAGTACAAGCACATATTTTATCATTATTCTGTTATCAAAATAAATATCCATCAAATATTACTTAATATAAATATTGAATTATATATTAATTGATCAATATTTAAATATAAGATATTAAATTGATCAATATTTAAATATAAGATATTAAATTATCAAAAATAAAAAATGCATGCACTTGACCTACTACTATTATCCTAATACTACTTAACAGTCCACCGCATCTTAATTCTACTCCATTTGTTGCTTTTAAAGCTATTAGACGAATTAAAAATTCTATTATAAAAAAGAGTGAATAAACAATTACCAATTAGCTTAAAATGTAAGTCACTACCGCGTAAAGCGTAATGGTAATGGATCAATCATCATAACATGTTCGTATAAAAATTTCGGGCAATGTGCATTTCTTCATCATAGGGTTAAATTCAGTAGTGATCTAACACAAACGAAACAGGTATAGTTTGTCCTAGAAAGGGAAAATCATCCATTCACATGATATCGTTGCCAAGTGCCAACACAAAATGATCCATTTATCAGTTAATTTCCCAGAGAAGAAACGCCGACAAGCTCTGATTTTGATGTGTAAAAAGAGAGAGAGCTTCAAATTAATGCTTTTTTTTTCCATTTACTCGTATGCTTTTGGGAGTACGAAAGGGATTGGTCTTTTCAATTTCAAAAGGAGCTATTTATAACAATTATTACCTTTGATAAACCTAGAGACCTAGGGACGTGTGTCAATATGCTTGTGGAATCTGGCCTGTTACGAGAACAAAAGCTTCAGCAAAAACAATATAAAAGTTAAAAAAATAAACGGACATGTAATATAAATATATATATATATATTGACGACGCTCCTATAATAGACACTTGTGAATATAAAAACTTAACGTACTTTTTATCCACGATTGCTATCATAATTTACAAGGCTCCTTCCACGATTAAGAAATTTAACATTATTTAATTATCATCACCTTAAAATTAAAATACTAAATTAAATCCATAAAATTACTTCCAAAGTGGCACCAGGATTATATATATTAACATACTTTCAACCATAAATAATAACATGAAACGGTCTATCATTATAAATCATCCATGAATAATAACTTAAAACAGTCCATTATTATTACATTACAGATCATAGCAAAAGTATTGTAGTCAATAAAGCTTGATAGAAATAACAATAAAAGGGTAACCAGCTTCTAATCCCCAAAAATCAAGTGCAATACATATTAACATTCAAACAATGAAAAAGATCCGGTTAAAAGAGAAAAAAGGTGAAGAAAAAGAAACACGACAAAGAGGGCTAAAACATTCCTAAGTTAAATTGGATTGAATCCATTAGCCAATTAGAGTGATTGTTTGCATTAAGGGGCAAAATTTAAGAAATTGCACCCGTTATAGAATGACTTAAGGTTATTTAGCTTGATAAGCCCGGAATAAGGACCAAAAATTATAGCTAAACTAGCCTTATCCTTTCTCAATAGGTTTATATACTCAACAAGAGCTACCTAAGAGCTTCAACTCACAAGAAGCCATGACAAAATTGAGTCTATCTTATGCAATTTGATCATCAATGCAATCCAATTTTACCATTTAGCAATAAACTTAATAGGTACTCAAATTCTCTTCACACTTCAAACAAATCACTAATAAGAGAAACAAGATTCTACAATTAGCCTTATATGCTCATTGATCAAACAAAAACAAGAAAAATTAAAAACTTGAGTTGTCTCAGGATTAGCAAAGTCAATGCTCTAGGGCTTCTTCATCTATCACAAATGTAATAACTTGTTAAGACTGTATGTTCCTTCTTCTTAAACCCTTTCTAAATCATTTCACTTGAAGTTATCATCTAACCATGTCACTCTCTAAGGTTGTATAGAGCGCAAGACTTACATTAGTTGCATTGCCTATAATTTCAACAATTGGATACCATTATAGTACCCTTAGTTACTAGAATGGGATAAGACTAGAAAAGGATAGTAATTCCTTATTCTACAATTAAGGGCATTTTTAGAACAAAACATACTTTTTATTATGGAATAACCATTCATCTAGTAAAAGAAGGAATGAGAATTCCTTATCTATTTCGCATTACATGGATTAGACATTCTTTTGATATAATTTTTTATAAACCAAACAAAAAAATAGATTTTCTACGATAATAAAGTTAGAATACGATTCTATTCTAATAAACCAAATATGGTGTAAGGACTTAGGACAAGGGCATACTTCAATGAACGAATAGTGATGCAAGGGTAAAAAAACTCATGAAGGAGGGTGTTTTCTTTAAGTGACATCTTTGTACCAAGAGCTACTATCTTGTCTTGTCATGATATGCAACTAGGATAGGAAGCATAGTTGTTAAAATTATGGTTTTACTTGTATAATTCTACGAGTTTGCAATTCTTGGAAACTCTTTCGAGATACCATGTATTTGGAATTGTTTTTTCATTAGAAACTTACATTTTTAACTGGGTTTACTAATTTTGTCTATTTGAGTCAAATGAACTAAAATAAAAAAATTTAAAAAAACCTAATAATGAAAAATATTAAAAATAAAAAATAATTTAGAGATAAAAGGGTAATTTGAATTTAAACTAGATTCTTAAGAATAACCATTTGAAAATCAATGTACATTTTATTTCCTCTCTCGACAGTTTCTCTCCCTTAACCAATGGAAATGTCTTCTTCATATGTTAATTCTCCATTAAGAGATTCAAGTAAGAAGTTTTACTACATGTGTTAATAAATCTTGGTTGAAGGAAAGTTTTAAAGATTATATGTAATTGCTTTTTCCGAATAGTAACAAAGTCTAAGAAATATGCTTCAAGTTCTTTAAGATAACTAGACAATGTAGTAAGTTTTTGCATTTGAGATTCTAAATAAGGTTGATTTTTCAATAGGAAAAAAGAGTAAGAGCACAATAGAAGTCGTCTAATTTGTGTGTAAGTTTGACTTAACAGGATAAAGGGTGGGAAAAATTAAGCAATAGAAATTTGTTATTGGTATTGTTTTAAAAATGAAAAAAGAGAAACTTAATACGTAATAAAAATTTGGTTGAGAAGAAAACTTCTATCTAGATGGTGCAATTGCTACCATCCGACCAATGACCCCCACCCTAACCCCCCTTTAGCTCGAACAACACAACCATCCAGTTAGTTTGATCCTATTCATAAAAAAGTAAAATTAATTAAATCAGTTTAAATAATATAAGTTATATTAAATAAATAAAGGATTTTTTTAAAGTAATATAAGTAAATATCATATTCATAGTTCTAACGATTCCAATCACCAAGAAACATACTAGTGTACCCCTCAAATATCTATTAGCTAAACTCTAACTTATACACCATTTAGTAAAAGTGATTTAATGGTGATATAAAACTCTTAATAATGATCGTAAAGGTTACATAATAGTCACCTCACCAATGCAAGATAGATTTGAGAACCTTTAATAATGCTCTTCTATATTCACTAAAGTACTATAAACCTAAATAAACAATAATGGATTGTGTTTGATGCTATGATTGAATTGTCTATTATAATCTATTATCTTAATTCTCTTTCTAATATAATTCAATTTTGACTTTGTTGAGATAAACTAAAAGACACGAGAAATTCGTGGATTATAGAACCAAATTTGAACCATCGTTATGGGTGTTATCGTATGTTTTAAAGATCTTAGGCCATGACTGCATTTAAGGTATCATATGCCTTCTACAAACTATATTTAAAGTATATGTGAGGAAAGAAAATCATTTGGATGGTTGAATTCAAGACTACATTTAGGGCACCTTGGGGCTTTTGATACAAGTGAACAAATATTGGACAACCTGGATGCTACTGTAACTATGAATTCTCTAACCTAAAGTCACAGGAGAGGTGGTGGTTTATACCCTAGACTTCGCACTGAATAACTGGGAGACAATGTGAGATGATTGATAACATACTTGTATTTGCTTGTTGAGTAGTAGTGAGGAAATTACATTCCCATCTCAATAAGCTATGATTTTGCTCATTCCCTTATGGTGTAATTCACGTTGCAAGTACGCCAGACAAGTTTACAATCTAGCAAGACAAACTACATCAACAAGCCTAGTTGCTTTTGGGATTTCTTGAGGGAAGAGTTGAAGTAGTTGCTACTTTTGTTATGTTTTAATTATGAAACTTTTCAATAGTTGTCGTCACATTTTTATCGCCAAGTGTTACCTAAATATTGAGTGTTTTGTATGAAGACTCTTGAAACTCCATTAAGCTGGTTGTAGTAATGTTTTAGGAGCCAGGTGAGTTGTAAGTTACATGTTTCATGGATGCTTATATGGGCAGGATAAGCATTCATGATACGTTGTCACAACTAGTATGTACTCTAGGCCGCAACATCACCTCTTTAGAAATAATCCGAGGTGGTCATTGAGCACCAAACCATGAATACTCATAGGCTGTTTACATTTAATATAATTTAGAAATAAGAAAATCCTGATCTCACAAACAAGCTATGATATTGAATATAAAGTTCGAGCAGTGATCAACGATTCTTTATTTGATTTGCCAGCATTTTTCTAAGATATGGTAAATAAATTATCTTTATAAAAATCATAATAATTTTATATTAACATAAAAAAATTGGCTCGAAGGAAAAAGGATCCGAATTTAACATTCTTTACATTGTATAAAAGCAATATTTTGAAATTTTGGGATTACTATATGACTTTAATATTTTTTTCATACGGTATCATCATTACATACCCCTATGTTTATTTCTTATATTTGGTGCGAATAGTAGGTCTGAGATGGAAATTTTTCATCATTTGGTACAATCATTTATTCATTTTGTCGTTAATGAAAGAAAATTTTTTCGAAAAACTATATTTCATTCTTAATATATATATATATAATATATATATATATATAAACAAACCCACCTTTTTAGTTGCTATGGATTATTGAGCAGTTTATTTATAAACTAATAATTAAGTCCTTCAAGACAAAAATTAAAACTAAAGACTATTAATAAATGGATCACTAATGAAAATTTACAAAAAAAAAAAAAAAGAAAGAAAATCTTTAAGAATACATTTTTATTTTAAACAAAACAAAATCCATTATAATAGAAAATCTAATAATCAATTCAAGCTCCACAGCTTAAAAAAAAGTAAAAATAAGAACTTCACCTTTTTAAATAATAACAATAATAATAAACCAGTAAATTCTCACAAATAGTACTTTCTAAATAAAATAGAAGAAAAGATAACATAAAAACACAATAAACACCCACCTAGTGCTGACAATTCGTGTCACTATGTTGTGTCTAAATGGGTTCGTGTCTGAAAATCTTAACTTAGGTTCCAACCATTTATTAATTGCGTATAAACACCTAAACACATGACTCAAGCCTTTACACCATGTCTCATATCAATTGCTTATTGATTGATAAGAAAGATTTAGTGTTATTTATTAATAAGGTAAAAATGATTTAGTACTATAATAGATAATGGTAAGGGCAAGCGGGTAATCCTATTGTATAGGGTACTCACCTAGACCCTACACAACCAGATGTGGTCCGAGTAAAAATTTTGTGAAACCTGCTCTTATAAGGTAGGGTACAGGTATGGGTATGGGATTTTCACACCCTATACCTACATTGGAACATGTACTTTAATATATTAAGAGTACAAGTTTTAGAATATCTTATATCTATGCTATTAAATATTATAAAAAAATGTTAATATGCGCAAAATAAATAATAATACTCTATTTTTAGTTTGATAACCACTTTTTATTCAAGATTATTATTTTGTAAATTATCTTCTAAGAATTTTTACTATTTTATTTGAAAACACTTGTTACTTTTATCGTAGAAATGCTAGAACTTCCAAATTATATTGATTTGTCATTTATCTTATAAGACTAATTAATATAGAAATAGCTTCAAAGTTTTTAATTTTGAAATCTGTTGCATTTCTACAATTTTATTTAACATCATATAAATAGGTTCTACAGATGTTTGTTATAAGTTTTAGCTTTCTCACATAAATAGATTTTGCATATTGCAAAACTTGTGATTTAACAAATTACTTTTAAAGTTCCCTTTCCACATGTTGTTTACGGTGAATGTATGAAATTAAGGTAATTATATATATATATATATATATATTACATGAAATTATATAAAATACTATAAACTTGAAATTTAAAGGGGAAAAAAAACATATTTCATAAGTAAATGAACAGGTTCCATTGAGTACCTTGTACCTTGTAAGTTTCATAAGGAACAGGGTACAGGGAGGGTTCTAGATATCAAATCTAATACCCTGTAGCTCATAACATAGGATACAGGTAGTGCTTCATACTCTATCTACCATATACCTATCCATCCCTAGATAGTGGACTTGAAAAGTTAATGTATTAAATTAGTTATTATCCTGGATAAACTTGGTTAACAAATTATATATGATATATTACTCATATATAATTAAAAAAAGATATTATAATATGTGACTTAATGCGCTATTAAATAAGCATGACATGTGGATAACAATTGATAGTAGCAAAAAAATTGGACCTATATTTTTAACTAACAAATGTATTATCCTATCATTATAACCAACAAACACAACATATTTATAACTCATAATATGAGAAACATAGCATATTTAAAGACTAAATCATATTAGAACACAACACGTTAGGTATTATTTATATTATATATAAATTATATGTTATATATATGTATTATATATAATATTGACAATAGACATGTCATTCATATTATATATTAATATAAATTTGTATAATATGTTATATATTATGTTTCGAGCACACATATGTAGCATATTTAATTTATATAACAAACAAATTATAATATATATTATATGTTTATAATTTGTAGATTTTATATGTGTAAAAATATGCTATGTACATCCATGTATATGTTATAAATAATTTTTAGTTTATATGTACTTTTAAGTTAAATATATAATTATTACAAACTATAAATGTTATATATAAAAAAAATAGTTTAATCATGTAGATATATAATCTATATATCAGTGTATATATATATATTTTGTTATATATGGTCTATATATAGCATATTCATTTCATGTAACAAATGAATTATGACATATATACATACACATATATAAAATATAAATTATGTATCTATAACCCATAGATCTTATATGTGTGCAATAAGTACACACACACACATTGCAAATATTTATTATATATATGTTATGTCCATTATATATTATGTTATATTATATTTATGTGATATACATTAGATGTAATTCACACTTTACATGCATTCTATAAGTTACATATATGATATATACTATATACAATCTACCCATTTTATAAATGTTTCGCATGCAATTTCTATTTTAATACAGATATTTATATAATATGTTATATGCATAATCTTTAAATAACATATAGATTATGTATTTATAATCTACAAATTTAAATTTAATAATGCTCTTGTTATACCAATACATAAAATTGTTATAAATATTTGATTTATACACTATATTATGTTGTGTATATATATGTTATATATAGCAAATAAATCAATTGTATATCGATATATAAATTATGTATATTTTATTTGTTAGATAAGATCTATATATATATATATGTTTTATATATAACTTATAATATACTATACCAATATATATAATTTATTTTATATATGGATTGTTTTCTCATTTTATAATTTAGTTAAGAATAAGAATATTATATTTTAAAAAATAAGGATATAAAACACTAATAATATATTTCAATGGGTTTGCGGTTCTGTAAACAGGTTTATGTCCTAAACCTAAGCCCAAACACATGTAAATTCGTGTTGCTTTTAGGTTTAACCCGTTTATTAACCGTGATAACTTTTACTTATCCAAACCATTTTATAATCATGTCTGAGTTCACAAGTCGGGTCCCAAATTGCCAACGTTACACCTAACCTTACCTATAGACTGACTTTTAACCAAGTCACATGAAATTTCTTATCAATTATTGAGAATTGTATCATAGGTGTCCAAATTATGTCATTTAAGTAAGCCTAGCTAAAATCCCAAACCATTCCAGGTAGAACAACAATATTATTAAAGTGAAAATTGAATAAAATATTTATATTACATTTGGTAATAAATAATGGAATGCATTTACCATCAAACTTACAAAGGACTAAAATGGAAAATATACAATATATATGCATAGCATTATCTTAATTTTCTTTATTCTATCTTCACCATTTTTTTAAATCTTCTCCATTAACCTAGAAAACATAAGGTTAATATCATGAATGTTGTTAGAACTTTGAAAAAATATGCAATTAGACACCTGAACTCTAAAATTAATCAATTTAGCACATGAACTTTAAAATTGATCAATTTAGAACCTAAATTGACTTTTCGTGTATGCTAGCAATACCTCCATTAAATTCTTGTAGATATTAAATTGATCAATTTTAAAGTTTTCAAATACTAAATTGATCAATTTCAAAGTTTAAAACCCTAGTTATATAGTTTTACTAAAGTTTAAGTATTATTTGTGACATTATCCCAAAAACATAAGTTTATAAAGCAAAAGATCCCTTTTAGCTCTTCTTCCTCAATAGTCTCATTTAACTTTGTCGTTCTCTCTTGATATGCTCTATTTATGTCTTTCGCTTCTCTTTTGTAGAATGTTATGTTTCATTTACTCACTGCCTTGGTTAACAAAGGGTTAGTTACAGAAACATGACCTATGTTTTGAGTAATTTGTAAACACATGATCTGTGTTATCTTTTTTAATAATTAGATGAATCGAGTTTTATAAAAAAGTGTTAATATTATTATTACTATTAGAAAAAATGTGTTAGAGTCTTATTGATCTAAAAAAATTAATATAATAAAAAATAACCTAAATAAAAAAATTAAGTAAATAAAATATTTAAAATTATTTTTTTTGGGAAATAAGAAAATTGAAATAAAATGTAAACATAAATTTTTATAATCAATAAAAATATTGACATGTGTCATTTTAAAATTATTAAATAATATTGACACTTTTGTAAGAAACTTAGGTCATCTAATTATCAAAAAAAGATAATACAAGTCGTGTTTTTGTAATTAACTCATTAACAAATGATGCTTCCACAGCTGCTTCCATAGCTACTCCCCCCTCCTTTCACCATGCCATCGTAGGCAAGGTTCTAATCATAGATTTGTCTACATACTTTTCACAAAGGCACTATTGTTCTTGTCAATAAAGGAATTGTCTTGGCTATATGAATTTATATAAATTAAACAGACATGTAATTTGGTAATTGTATCTAATATTATGTCAACTGATTTAGAAAGTACAAATGATTATTAGCCAATATTATGGAAATAATTATCAAAGAAAAGTAAAACTAATGAAAAGCCTTTGTTGTTGAGTTAATTGTTATCTAATACATAATTTTATTGCTTAGTTTAATGGATTTTAGGGCAAAATTATACTTAAAAAGTGAAGTCCAAAAACCCCAATTATTTGCTTAATAATATACCACCTAAGGCAAGGTTTCTAATCAAAATTTGTTTAAATCCTTTATACAAAGGGACTATCATTCTCTTGCCAACAAAGAAATTGTCTTGACCATGAGTTTATGTTGATTAAATGGACATGTAATTCGGTAGTTGCATTTAATATTTTTTCAAATAATTTACAAAGTATACCTGATAATTGACAAAAATTATGGAAATAATTTTCAAGAAAAGTAAAATTACTAAAAATCTATGATATTTCTAAGTTAAATTATTATATAATACATAATTTTATTGCTTAATCTAATATATTCAAGGGCAAAATGTATTTAAAAAGTGAGTCTTTCAACTATTTGCTTAATAATATGGTTTCCTAGTTATTATTTTATTAAAGTTAGGATAAATGATATGCAATGCACTTTTAACATTACATCTTAGCACTCCTTTCTTTTTAGCTCGTAATCATAGATTATAATATATGTTAGTTTATCCATGTTAGATGCTATTATAGATAATTAATGATTAAAATTATAAAGACAAACTACTATTATAGTAATTGTTAATGGTCAAATATAGGCCCCGTCTAAACTATTGCTCGCCAGAGTTAGTCCCTTAGGCTCAAAGAATCTCATTTCTCTTAGCTTAGGGAGGTCAACTTGCGCAATTGCTAGGTGGGTTCTAAGCTAAAATCACTCATCATATCCTATCCAACTACCGATGGTTCTAGTAAGGGCATGGTTAGACATGTACTATGGACTTGTCTCACATTTTTAATAATTGTCACTAATCACCTGCTACTTCATAATTCACAATGCGCATAATCGTCCGGTATCAAACTGCTATAAGTGCTTCCCTTGTGTGCCACCTATGGGGTAATGTTATAATTAAGTTTATACATATTTGGAATGCATTCTAATTTAAATGTCAAAGTGGCCGTATTAAGAACCTCTAGATGCATCAGTAACAATGTTTTGTTTTGCATGCTTGATTTATAAATAAAGCTCAATGATTATCAACATCTTTTCCAAATTTGAACTAATGACAATAATATAATAAGTTTATTTAAAATTTGAAAAAAAAATATTATTTATCTATAATTGATATAGGTCAATAGTGTCAAATAAAAATTTTTCATGTAAAAGATGTACAATTTTTGAAACTAAGGAGCGTATATAGGATGCCCTCGAAAGAACACTTTTGTGAAACGTGGTTGTGTGCTTCGTTGGGCGTGTAGACACCCTAATGGTAGGCAGCTTTTCTTCATATCTCTTTTTCTTAGCTTTCTTTTTCTAGTTTGTGAGTGGTGTCTAAAGGCAATTTTGAAAAGTATGAGAAAATAGAATCTTGCCCCAAAACTTCGCTTTCATCCTGAATTGATTGAATTGGACTACTCGATCGTGTCATTGGCCTTAATGGACGTCCGAGCATTTGCGTTTGGATGCATTCACCATTAAAAACTAAAAGAAAAAGAAGGGGGGAAAAAAAGAGGAAGAAGAAGAAGATGAGAACGTACCCTACTGTTTTTATCATCCCTGGTAAAAGCAAACACGCGTTTCTGCAGGATACAATAAAAGTATGAAAAAGCGAACCACTTGTCTATGTAAACAATTTTTTGAGATTTATTACAAAAGATCGGTGCTCAAAAATTCAATCTTTTTAATGTGTTTCTTTTATCGAAATAATACAACATCTTAATGAACAAATCAAATAACAATACAAAACCTATTCTATATATATAAGAAGATAAGTAATTCAAAAACTAGTCTTTAGTGACAAAAATTTTGCGATAGAAAATATATAAAATAAGTTATATTTCTATAAACAGAATCAACAATGATAGTTTTTGCAATAAAAGTTTTCGTTTTGAGATAGAATTTTTGTCTTTAAAACATAGATTTCTTATAATGATTAGAAGTATAAATTAGCAACAGTCCATTAGCATATGTTATAGTTGCAAAAAATAGTCAACCTTTTTTTCTAAATACGTATTATATTAATTTATTTTCCTGTATAGTTTCTAAAGCATGAACTCATTTAAAAAATAAAAAACGTTTCTACGATTATTTTTCTAACACTTATAAACAGCTTATCCATAGTAGGCGCCTAAGCGGTTTAAAAATGTTGAGACATACTATAGTTGCACTGTATAATTAATTTGTAATAAATTTTTGTATTTTAAATTTTGAAATATATCCCTCATCGTAGAATTAATTACTAAAATACAAAGAAAAAGATTAGGTAATAGGTAATTAATAACTATAACAATTTTTTATGAACCGATGTGAATTTATGATGAGGAATGTAAATAGTTAAATCTGCTAGCATACTCTCAAGTTTGATATTGCAACAATCTAGTCATAAACCAAATGGTGAATTGCATAATAAGATATTAACTTTTAGGATAAATTTATTTGATGTATTAATATTTTAAGCATTTAAATGAATTTATTTCTAAACATTAATTCTTCTTTTTGACCAATGAAGACATTGCTATATTGAATGAACTTAACTTCTAAGGTCAATATAATTTGTTCTAATCTAAATTGAACTAGAGTCAGGTTTAAATATTAGTCAAATTTGATCTGTCGCATATTAATATTATTGTACTCAAAAAAAATTGTTGTTTTAAAAAACTAAACCTTCATGTGCTTAATCAAGGTGAGTTGGAGCTTGCCAAACACCATTAAGTCAAATTCAAATTATTATTTTTAAACTCGATCAAATTCAACTTGACCCCAAAATTTGAAATCTCGAGTTATATTGCAATTTAAACTTATTGTCATATCATCTTAACTTCACTCATTTTACAATCCGAATTTCGATTATCACTGAATTTTCTTGTCTGAATAGAATGCAAAATGAAGCAAAGAATAAGAACTATGCATAGGTGAAGTTAAAAGGAAAAAGAGGACAAAAATAGTTAAAAATTGTTGACGTAGATCTGAAACAGAGAACTTTGAAAAACTAGAAATAAAGAACTCGATAAAAGTGTAGGTAATAAAGTTCCTCTTGATTCACTTAAAGAAAAAGAAAAAGAAAAAGATGTAGTACTATGTGAGGCTGTCTTGTCTTGATTTTCCACTGTTTTTCCTACTACCTGCCTATGTTGTATGCATTTTCTTCTATTGTAAAACGAAAACCTAATATTTATGTTCACGCATTTCCCATCCATGAACATGCACAGCTAAATAGCCATGTGAACACACACAACCATGTGAGAGCTGTGTCCTGGAGCTAGTTAGCCTAGTTTTGTCGTTGAAGGCTGTAAATAGCCAGCCATTACTGTTACATTTGATTTGATTATGATTTAATTTTGAACGTGATGGGCGCTTCATATTAGGCAAACCGCATAGATATGCAGTACCTTCTTGGTGTGGCTTTTGTTATGTAAGTTTGGCCAATAGACTTATGGGCTTCCTATCGTGTCTAATTTAGACAAAACAAGTAGACCCCTTTTTAGTTATGGCCAAAAAAGGGGTAAAGAAAGAGGCAAGAAAAAAATCCCCTTATTAGGCAAAATCTCACCGCCCTTAATCACATTCATGATGTTTATGTCCACTGTTCGTAAAACCATTTAGTGAGTTAAAATGGCAATTGTCCATCCTTACTCTACCTAAATTAAATTTGACATTTTAATGCTGTTTTAGCCATTAATGATTAAACAAGTTTTTTCTGCAAAATAAAGACTTATTCTTATATATTTTATCTGCTCAGGCATTAAATTACAATTAATTGAGACATAATTGCACACCAAATTTGATTAATAGGTTCCCTTTCTTTTTCTGGCTAACGTATATAGTTGATAAAGAGCCATTAAGACAAAGGCTAAAATTGCCACATTAAATTAGTCCTAGTTCCTTGATTTTTTTCTTAATCACGGTGTTTAAATGCATTTTAAACACTGGATAGCAATTACAAATGAATTGGTTAAAAAAATATGTATATATAAATGAATTGCTATTACACAAAATAATGAATAACAATTTATATCTTCATCACATGAATTCTTATCCAATGATTTAGTTTATCATATTATCATAATTACCCATATCTTGAAAACTACAGACCATCATCTTTGTCTGTAATAAATGCAATAAGTATTTTACTTTTATAATAGGTATAATAAATATTTTACTACTATTTCAATATAATACCTCATTTTTTTTGTTAAACTAAATATTATAATAACCATATAATAGTTATTGTACCTTTATTACATTCCTCTTAAATTACAATTCAATTTCTCTTTATTCCATACAACAAAGGAAACAAACTATTAACGTTTGGTGTAAAATGAAATCTTTGTGGTGGATAAGGAAATACTAAGTTCCGCTATAATTTAAAGACATTGCTGATGAAGATGTTTCAAAGATCTTCGAGCAAATTCATTCAATAATCATCTAAGTCTGATAATATTTCAACGCTACTATTACAAATTTATTATATATAGTTTGTGAAGATGTCGCCTCAGCAACATCAATTGCATGTTTGCAATCGAACTCTAGTGTTCTCATTTTAAAAAATCAAGCATCCATATGCATTGCATGGCTTATTAGATCGTGTACAGTAATTTAAAGACTTATTCCTAGGTTCCAACAAATTATTTAAATGTATTTCCTTGTATCATTCAAAAAATCAATGTGCCTTTGTGCCATCACATTTAATCAATGTTAACTCAATCCTGGCTTGAGAGAAACTACAATCCAAGTGATTGAATTTCATATGATGAAAGAGAAGTGATAATGCTATATGTCGAATCCAACTCCTAAACAAAACTTATTATCAAGAGTTTGCTCTTAATATTTTAAAATTTGTAAAATATCTATAATGTTCATCTAATATCGATTAACATATGATATATTAAGAATCAATTGTATAAAAAACTTAATAAAAACAGATGAACACAACATCTTTATTATGTTCGAAAATCCATTACCATTGGTGGCTTGGATTGAATTAAAAGAGAAAATATATGCATGAACTAGCATGAGCAATTAAGTTTGATGTAAATAAACAATTATGCATCTATGTAGAAAATTCCCATATCTCTCTTTCTCTATTTCTTTCTTATAACTGTTACGCCCACATTACTTGAATTTAATCCTCACAATTTTATCTTGATAGGGAATTTATGTCTATTTTTAGCCTAAATGTTTATAAATTTTAATTTTAGTTTTGCACACAATTCTTTTATTTTATTTGTACTTAGCCGATGATCACTCTGAGAATGAGAGGGCAGAAGGTAGTGTTCAAGATAAAGAGAGGAAAAGAAATTTTGATTTCTTCATATGAAATTAAATGCTATTGACTTGTACAATAAAAAACTATATATATATATATATATATAGATTTTAGATCATCCATTTCTAACTATTATTCTAATTAATTTCCTAATAGTTGTAACATTCTAGTGTCATATATTGTCCACTAAACATGTGTAAAAGAGAAAGCAGCCGGTGAACATGAAGACATGATGCCCAACCACCAAAAGTGGCGATGAAAGACAAATCTGATCAGTTGATTGAGATACCATAAGTTGCACCTAATACTTTGTTCTTTTATCTAATTAATTTCGCTACAACTCTTGTTTGTGTTTTTGTGTGTGTGTGTGTATCTATCTTTGATTTATAATATAAATATAACACAACTTAGGGATCCCCTAAGACACAGTTGAACATTTTTGTGGATGAGTATGCTCTTTGAAAAATTATTTGTTAATATATGTTTATTGTCATTTTTTATTTTGCTACTTTGACAAACAATACCAAAAGTATTCAATTCGCTTAAACTAATGGAACAAGAAACCATGTAGTTAATGATGCTGCACATAAGTAATTTGGAAGTCAAAATATTCTTTCAAGAATTAGTGGCGTTTGAGGATGTTTTTCAAACAACATAGCAACGAAATCTTTTTGATTCATCGCCCAATATTGTTTGAGGAGTCTTAATGCTGTCATGCATAAGATGGCTGCTGTTTTAGCCATTTTTAATTAAATATATTCACATCTGAAATTATATCTATAAATCTATATATGAAAAGACAAAGTTGCCTCGGAAAGTTGTCATATAAGCTAAGTTAGGTAGGGAAGATTTGGTGGTTCAAAACCATTTGGAAACCCTTTTTTTTTTTTTTTTTTTTTCCTTTTAAGCAAATATTCGGTATACATGCCAATTCATGAGGTAAGGTGGGATGTGAAATGACAAGACCATAAAGGCCAATGAGATATATTTTCCTCCTCATTTCCAATCTATCCAACGGGATTAGGGTTTAATCTATTTATAGATTTCTATTTCTTATCCCATTCGACATAGTAGATTTCGGATGGATAAGAAGACTATGAGACCAATTTTAAATATGGAGCTTTTTATAATCTGCTTTTATGAGATGAAGTACCAGTAGGGATTTTTATACCAAGTATACATTAAAACGTGTATTTAAATGTATATAAGATACAAGTTTTAAGGTATAAGTTTTAAGATATCCATATTTAAAAAAAAACTATTAAATAATATTCATAAATAAATAACATATGTTATTATTGGGCAATATATGTTCCAGAGAAAAACAAAAAAGGTCAACTCCTAATGCGAAAGCTTTTATTTATTATTTATTTTTGCCCTTTTGACGGAGCTTAATTGAAATCTAAACAACTAAAATCTAAAGTTGTTCTTCACACTTTTCTTTTCTTATCTTTCTTCGTATTCATTTGTCTCTCAAATACATTTTTTCCCCCTCATCGTTTTGTAATAAATGTTAACTCTAATCTACTGAAGTAACCTTTCTCTTGCACTTCACTTTTCGTTTTGCTCCCTTTCTTCTTCTCTAATCTACAAATTCTATGATGGCCGAAAAAAAAGTCTACAAAGTCTATAAGTTTTGTTTGATATTACATAAACTTGAAATGACGAAGATTGAAAAAGTTATTGTTTTACTATCACAAGTTTTAATACAAGCGCCACATATAGAAAAACTTATAACACCACGTATGCATTATATTTGAAATATTACATAAACTTGAAATTCACTAAACAATAAAAAAAAATTGTTTTACAAAATATCTATACGTATAGGTTTTATACGATGCTGGCTTTATAGTGGTTTTAAAATGCTGTAAATTAGGTTCTTAAACAAAAATTTGGAAACCAATATGTAAGATATGAGTAAGGCTTCATACTCTAACTACTCTATACCCATTCATCTTTATCATCCATATTAGTGTATTTGAGTGGCCATCTCTAACATCTCCAAAGTCTACAAATATTTAGAGATTATTACCAATTAAAGTGGAACAATTTTTTGAAAGAAAATAAAAGTAAAAGTAAGAAATGAGAAGGCCTAAAGCTTAGGAATCAAATAACATCGAACAAATTCAGAAATTCTCCGTCATTTCTTCAAAGACGTTAATAAAGTATTGGCACGTGAGGCATAGAATGAACTAATACTTTGAAAACTTTAAGCAAAAAGACCTTCTTTGTCCCGGGCAAAATAAGAGACGGTAATATGATACGTTAAACATGAGGACGTACTTTAAGTGGTTAAATTATTTATATGGGGAACATCCAGGCAAGTATCATGCAGAATGAGATAAGAGAAAGAGGAGACGGAGATAACTCCCTTCACCTAAATAAATAAGAATTATGTTATTTTCAAATTACTACCTGCAATAAACACACACACATACACGAGTGAGATTGAATGAAGTACTTAAATGTGTATTATGTGTGTCTTGCACTACATGTGGTCTATAATAAGTCACATAATAATGATGATGATGATGATACTATTGGAACAACGAGGAATAGTAAGCAATCTTAGTCATCTCAAACACACAGATATTAGATAGTGGAATTATTAAACATTAGACTGCATTAGAAGTTATGAACAAGATTTGTACTTGAGTTTGTAAAAGTGTTTGATCTCTTCAAATAAAAATTCAACAACATGATAACAATTCTATCTATTTCCAGTTTTATGAATAAGAAGGCACTAGGGATATTTATAGAATTTGACCATCAGTTTCATGCATCAAATCATATTAATAATACTGAGAAAGATTGAAACCAAAGGGATCAAATCCAATAAGCACTTCTCTAAACTCACTATGTCAATTTCCCTTTATCATCCCCGATAATGATTAGACCCCTTAGGTAGTGTCACATAACTTATAAGTCAAATCCATATATTTTAATATAATTAAATTTTATCCTTCCACAATATATATGTGATATATTTCAATTTAGCAAGCAAGAATGACCCAAAACAGAATCGAAATTGTAGATGTTATTCCATTTCTCATATTTGCAAGCATTTTTAAAAATCAAAGTTGGCAATTCCATTTTTAAAGAGGAATTTCATTACCCTTTTGAGAATAAAAAATTACAATTTCATTATAACCTTATTAGTAATGTTTATTTCACTTACCTTCTTTATCCTTCCATATATTTACTACTTACATTTATTACTAAGGTATTTACCATATATACCATTATATATACCATCAATTTCATTCCATTCCAGAAATATAACCAAACATACTCATCTCATTCCTTCCATTCAAATTCTTTTATAAAAAAAAATCATCGTGGACACAAGATGGCACACTGTTATCATCCACCAGGAACATGTTTAACTGTGTCCCACCTAACTCAGCAATCAGCATAGCTCATGGGTGACTTGGGCCTTCGATTGAATAACCGGTGGGTCCATTCCAATGCTCCCAGTCCATGCAGATTTTGTGCCATCATACAAATCAAAATGTGACTTTTAATAACACGATATATCGATGACATAAATCCAAAACTGTCCTAAATTTCTTGTATTGAGCACCAAAACTTATGAAAGGTGATGGCAGCTTGGCCACCTTTTCCTCTAAAACCCCTTTAAAAGTGCCCAAAGCTTGGAAAGGTTAAAGACAACCTTTCAAAATTTCAAATTTATTAAATAAAAAAGTTTAGTTACAAAGGAATGTAAAATAACCTAAAAAATCTCTTTCTTTCTTAGCCCCTCTGAAGATGGGCACATAGCTCATATGCAGTTATTAAGGATTTGAATATGCTTAACTTCATGAATGTAAGCAATCATTTTCTAAGCCAAGACATCACCAACTCCATATAGATTTCATTCTACCAATGCACTAGACTAGTTAAAAAGGCCAACTTGACATAGTAACAAATTTAAGAAATGCATGGAATCAAAATTATACGAGATGTACAACAATTTCAGGAAAAAAAATTTCACATTTCTAATATAACACTAGAAGTGAACATCCATTTTTGAAAAAATATCATCCTTTTTCTCACTTTTAAACATGGTATCATCCATGCCAATAGTGTTGCAGTCTAATTACATCATCCCTTATCTTTCAAATAAGAGGTATCAAGTTTGTTTCCCCCCTTCTTGTTGTGATGGCCAAAAAAAAAAAAAAGGCATGTTGTCATCCATGTTCATTTTCCAGATTGAAAGCTAATATTTCAACATGATGGTTCGGATTTTTTATCATGCTACTAAAACTTGGCTTGTTCGATTTCCATGGATTAAAGAAAAACATGGGTTATACCTATTCGAACAAGACCGATGTTGTCTTAGACTGGATGAGAGACGAGAAAATCTGAACTCTAAACTTGTCTTGCTCGGCTCTATACCCAATCCATGTAACCATACAGATCACATAGAAATCCAGATTCTACCATTTGTACACAACCCTAGCTCCAACCCATAACTGTAGACTGTATATGTAGCTTACTCTTTTATCCGTAAACAATTTGATTTTAAACCAGTTGCTTGACACCACAGGGGAAGACAAGCAAATCTAATAAGCAAAAACGCACGGTCTACATCAAACACAGAATCAGATATTGCTAAACTAAAGAATAATGGAATAGCGCAAATTTAACAATCACAACAGTCTTTCAAAGATGCTGCACTTTCTTTCTCGTAACAAAATTCCAAGCAGTCTTGGCATGTTCACAGCACTTTTATCAGCTTCTTGCATAACATCCCCACTTGTCCAGTGGAAGGACAGGCTTCACGCTACATAAGATACAACACTGGTTTCTAATAATGAATAGAAACAAGCACTAGCATAGCAATGTAAAACAGAAAAAGCTAACCAAAGATCAAGGTATGTTTGCATTCTCTGTAGCATTGCCCTCTTTAAAACATAAGGCGCTATTAACATTTGATGTCTCAGACCGTTGCATCATCACTGTTTTCAGTTGTGAAATTTTTGTTTTCGTTGATGATGCTATTACCATCTTGATGACCATAGATATGCCCCATCTTTGCACGTTTGGTTTCAAGGTATCTCCTGTTCTCCACGGTAATAGGAGTTAACAGCGGAACCCTTCCTGCAACAGCTAAACCATAACCCTTGAGACCAACATATTTGGCAGGATTATTTGTCATCAGCCTCATTGTCCGTACACCTATGTCTCGTAATATCTGAGAAGCCACACAACAGTGAGGTACTCATGTTTTCAACTAAAGGGCGACTTAATATTTACAAGCATATTGAGCTCCTAGAGAACAAGTTAGGTAACTGCACATATACACAAATATCATACCTGAGCACCAATACCATACTCGCGAGAATCAACAGGCAAGCCAAGTTCCTCATTTGCTTCCACAGTGTCCAGGCCATCATCCTGCAAGTTGTAAGCTCGAAGCTTATGCCCCAACCCAATTCCTCTGCCCTCATGTCCACGTAGATACACAAGAACACCCCTGCCAGCTTCTTCAATTTGTCTCATTGCAAGTGCCAATTGATTCCCACAATCACATCGGGCTGACCCAAATATGTCCCCAGTGAGGCATTCAGAATGGACTCTTACAAGAATATCAAGTCCATCTCCAATCTCTCCCTGTATAAATCAAAATTCAAATTGCCCAGTCACAAATTAGATAACATCTTTACACTTTGATTGAATATAGAAGTTGAACAACTAAAACTACAGTGAACAAGAACATTTTGACATTAGGGTCAATCTAGACAAATGAGAGA
This sequence comes from Combretum micranthum, assembly GCA_024138025.1. Classification (NCBI taxonomy): domain Eukaryota; kingdom Viridiplantae; phylum Streptophyta; class Magnoliopsida; order Myrtales; family Combretaceae; genus Combretum; species Combretum micranthum. Next base: position 331,612 of record JAMXBD010000211.1, read on the forward strand.
GTTTACTAGAACCACCACCAACACCACTAAGCAGAAGATGTCAGTCATTAAGCCCTCTCAATAATAGGCAAAAGAATTTCTTTCATGACAAATTACCATGCAAAATATACTAATCTAGGAAGACATAATGTTAAGTTCATAAACAAAAGAAAATAATAATACACTACCGATAAACATAATCAATTCATCAAAGACCAAGGAAATTTTCAAAATTGAATACCATGTATATGACTACTTGGACAGGCATCAGCAGAATTGCCTGCAAGGCTGCAACAGAGGACACAACATATGTCCAGACATTAGAATTTTCATAACATTTATTGTGCTGACATATTATAATTCAAGTTTTGCTTGTACTTCTAGTTAAGCTCTAATTCCTAATCTCCAACTATTTTGTTTGAACTATAAAAGTACATCCACCAATTGTCTGTTTGCTTATATCATTAATTCTTTTTCTTCTCCCCTTCCTACCTTTCCTCCAAACCTTTCTTTGGCCGCCAATCTTTAAAGTTTGTATAACAGAAGATAGGTAAAGAAGGTAAATTAAAATCAAGTAACTACGAATGTGTTCTCAAGCCCCAACCTTGGAGCTTCCTACATTTATTGCTACACTTTCATCAAAATTTACCTTCAATAGTGTCAATGAGGAATAATTAAAGGGGAACCAGAAAGAAGAGAAGAAAAACACCTGAAGGAAACAGTATGAAAGAGATTGAGAAAAGGAGAAGCAAAAGAATTAGAGAAGAACCAGAAAACAAGGTTCATATGGCAGACTATTCTAATCACACACAACACACACACAAAACAAAAGAGAAAAAAGGGTGATGGTGTGATCTACTTATACAAGAGTCCTGGTTTAACTAAAGATGTGCAGCTTAAAGTGAAACATAATGAAATTCTGACTAAATTTAATTATGGCCTAAGGCTACAAGTGTGCCACAACTGTGATTCATCATTATTCAAGAGGGCTTCAATTGAATCTCAATCGTTCTGTATATTTTAGCATAGTGGAGAATAGGTCAAATCATACATCATGGCAGAAACCATGCCCACTGTCCATTTATTAAATTGAATTAACCTGGGAATTGTGATGGACTGTGTACCACCAAACAAATGTATTTTTTCATCTTTTCTGCAACTTCAAAATTTCCTAGGATATGATGCATCAACCGTACTTTGACAAGCTATATAAATACAGTAAAGGTATAACAGGATTAAAAACACTCAGAAAATATCCTTTGTCTGGGTAAAAACTGAGAAAATATTCTCCCTAATCCAAGAAATAAAAGTTTGTCCTTGTTTGAAGAAAGGGGGTTATAAAGCATCATAACGATTCTTTATGACAGGATTGTGTTTCTGAAATTTTGCACAATGATTCTTCAAATAAAATAATGAACAAAGCAGCATGGATAGGTTCAAAAATATGTTCAGCAAATGTGATGTCAAGTATAAGAATAATTTCATTGCTAAGTTTGTTTTATCTTATGCAATCAAAGATTTGTGACAAGTAAAACAGAATTAATCCCATGAAGTTTCTGCTTGCTCCTTCCTCTATTCCCACTTGATAAGAAACAATACACGGAAATACACTTTCCATCAGATAACTAGTGAAAAAGAAGGGTTGCGGAAGAGGGGAAAAAAGCTGTTGTACAGCCTGGAGTAATGGTTAAAAACTATACATGTATGATGCTAGTAGAGGCTAGAATGGAAAAGCATATTGTAGCGTAATTACAAGTCTTCCTTTCTGCCAGAATGGAAAAGCATACCGTTGTGTAATTACTAAGACAGTTCAAAAACTTCTCTTACCCTGTTCAGCATAAAAAATGTTTTTCTATTTTTGATTTCTAGATGTAGTGCTTCCTTCCTATGCAACTAGTGGTTACTAATGGAGTAGGGTCAGCCCACACAATGCATATTTGATAGGTGTAACACTAGCTGGATACTAGACCATGACTGACAATTGAAACATTTGTGTGTTAATTGTAGGTACACAACATAAGGCATTGCTTAACTTGTATATAATGTTTTGTGGAATTGATCTAGTATGTATGCATACATGGCATGGTCACATAAATAATTTTTGGGAGCTAAAATCAGTTAATTGGACCAAAAATTTTGCAAATGAAATAATATTCCAACATAAGACAATTCAATAGCAAAAGCTGCATCTTTAGATACTTCTGTCACGAAGATAATGACTTAGAGATTGTATAGGATAAGAGTTGCATTTTTATAGGGATATTTTCTGTTATAACTAAAGGATAAATATAGGGATGTTTGATACTTATCTTGTACGCCTAATTCTGTTGTACATACTATTATATAATGAAGGAAATCCGAAGGAGCAGGTATTGAGTATTGAAAACCATTTTGTCATGGTATCAGAGCCTCTGATAAGATACACTTCAATTATTTAGAGATTAGTTCTCTCGTGGTGGCTGGGTGTCTCTCAGCTTTCCCTGTGGCGGTCGGTCTTCTTGTGGTGATGGTCCGACGAGTTCTTTAGTAGCGGTCAACGTCTTCGACAGTTCCTCGACCGGTTCTTCTTGTTGCTGCGGTGGTACAGTGGTCGTCTCTCCTGGTCGACGCTTCTGGTGCGGTGGTTTTTTGTTGGTGTGGGTTTCTTGTGCGGTGAGTTTTCGTTGGCGTGGTCGTTCTCGACGTTTCAGGGTGGATTCCGACATTTCTGGTCCAAGCTTCATCGTTGTTTCCGCTACGTTTGTGGTTTCCGACGCTTCTAGCTTCTGGTACGGTGGTCTGGGTGGTTCCCAACACTTCTGGTTGTGGGTTTCGTTGTCGTGGTTTTCGTTGTTGGCGGTTTTCGTTGCTGTGGTCGTGGTTTTCGTTGCTGTGGTCGTGGGTCTTGCTTTCCCTCTCCATTATCGTGATCGGATAGTAGGTTTGTTTCTTCTCTTACCGTTGTTTGTGTTTCTGTCGTGGGTGATTTTTTTTCCTCTCTGTGTCGTGGTTTTTCTGTCGTGGGATTGGGATCTTTCTTATTCGAACAGAGGAGTTTGCCTTGTGTCTTTCCATAGTTCCTGTGGCTTTCTCTCTTCATAATTTAATATTACCAGTTTTATATTTTTCCTGGCAATTTTTTTCCCTCTCTCCATGATATCAATCGAGAATACTATTGTTCGATTCAACGGGAAAAATTTTCCTACATGGGAATTTCATTTTAAGATGTTTTTGAAAGGGAAAGAATTATCCAACCATATTGCTAGTTCTGTTTCCATCCCGACTGATGAAAAAGCACGTGCCCAATGGGAGGTCAATGATGCTAAGGTGATCTCTTACCTATTGGGAACAATTGAGCCTCATCTTGTCACCAATCTTCGATGCTTTACTACTGCTCAGGCTATATGGAACTATCTACAACGCGTTTATCATCAAGACCACAGTGCTCGGAAGTTCCAATTGGAATTGGAAATTAGTAATTTCACTCAAGGTCACTTAACTATTGAGCAATTTTATTCAGATTTTATTAATCTTTGGGGTGAGTATTCTGCTATTGTTCATTCTAAGGTTCCCACTACGGCTCTCGCTCTTCAAGCGGTTCATGCTGAGAGTCAGCGTGACCAATTTTTGATGAAGCTTCGCCCAGAATTTGAGCCTGTTCGAGCGGGTTTATTGAACCGTAATCCGGTTCCCTCTTTGGATATTTGTTTGGGAGAATTACTGCGTGAAGAACAGCGACTATCTACTCAGATGAATATGAATTCTGAGAGGGTTGTTTCTGAAGCTGTGAACGTCGCCTATACCGCACAAGGAAGAGGAAGGAACAAAGTGCAATGTTTCAGTTGCAAGGGATTTGGTCATATTGCTCGCAACTGTCCTAAGAAAGTTTGCAACTACTGCAAGAAAGAGGGTCATATCATCAAAGACTGTCGAGTGCGGCCTCAGAATCGCCAATCCCAGGCCCTTCATGCTGTTGCTCAGCCATCATCTCTTCCCCGCCCTCCACTGCAAACACTGATTCATCTGCTCTCACTCCTGCCATGGTCCAACAGATGATTGTGTCCGCTTTTACAGCTCTAGGCCTGCCTAAGGTACAGGTACGAACTCTACTTCTTGGATTGTTGATTCAGGCGCCTCTAATCATATGACTGGTAGTAAGATTGGTCTCCATGATGTTCGTCAATATGAAGGCACGCAAACTATTCAGATTGCTGATGGCAGTACTCTTCCTATCACTGCTGTTGGTAATTTGGGCTCTTCGTTCCAACACGTTTTTGTATCTCCTGGATTATCTACTAATTTGATTTCTGTTGGACAATTGGTGGATCATAATTATGATGTTCATTTTTCTCGTGGTGGTTGTCTTGTGCAGGATCAGGTGTCGGGGATGGTGATCGCGAAGGGGCCTAAAGTGGGACGTCTTTTTCCTTTACAATTTTCTATTCCTAGTGTCGTTTCTTTAGCATGTACGGCTACTGCCAATAATACTGAAGTCTGGCATAAGAAATTGGGTCATCCCAATTCTGTTGTCTTGACTCATCTTATGAAACATGGTTTTTTAGGCAATAAAGACTTATTTCATTCTTCTGATGTTTCTTTTGATTGTGCTACTTGTCGTCTTGGTAAAAGTAAAACTTTACCTTTTCCTATGCATGGTAGTCGTGCTTCTAAATGCTTTGAGATTATACATACTGATGTTTGGGGAGTAAGTCCCGTTGTTTCTCATAGTCAGTATCGTTATTTTGTGACGTTTATTGATGATTTTAGTCGCTTTACATGGGTATATTTTCTTCGTTCTAAAGGTGACGTTTTTTCTATTTTTCAAAACTTTATTGCGCTTATTGAAACACAGTTCAATACTTGCATTAAAATCTTACGCTCTGACTCAGGGGGGGAGTACATGTCCCATTCCTTCCAGACATTCCTTCAGAAAAAGGGAATCATTTCTCAACGTTCTTGTCCTTACACCCCTCAACAGAATGGTGTTGCTGAACGTAAGAATCGTCACCTCTTAGATGTTGTTCGTACCTTGTTGATTGATTCGTCTGTACCGTCCAAGTTTTGGGTAGAAGCTTTATCTACTGCTGTCTACTTGATTAATCGCTTGCCCACTACCACTCTCAATTATGATTCTCCCTATTTTCGTTTGTTTGGCACTTTTCCTGATTATCAATCTCTTCACACTTTTGGATGTGTTTGTTTTGTTCACTTACCCCCTGTTGAGCGTCACAAGCTTGCTGCTCAGTCTGTCATGTGTGCCTTTATGGGATATAGTTCTAATCACAAAGGATTTGTTTGTTATGATGCTCATGCAAATAAATTTCGCATCTCTCGAAATGTGATTTTCTTCGAAAATCAATATTTCTTTCAGTCTCAGGCTATTTCCCCTCCCTCTGTTGTTCTTCTTCCTTTTAATGATGTGTCTCCTTCGGTTAAGAGGTTTAAACCAGGTCTGGTGTATCAACGACGTCTTCCACCTTCTCCAACACTCCTTCCAGACACTGATCCGATACCTGATTCTGCGCTTCCTACACCTCGACGCTCCACCCGGGTTAGACATGCCCCTGATAGGTATGGTTTTTCTACCTCCTTCATCGCCACTCTCGATACTGTTTCTGTTCCTCATTCTTATGCCCAGGCAGCTTCCCAAGCATGTTGGCAACAGGCAATGCAAGAAGAGATCCAAGCCCTTCAAGAAAATCACACTTGGGATATTGTGGCTTGTCCTTCTAATGTCAAACCGATTGGTTGCAAGTGGGTGTATTCAGTTAAGCTTCGTTCTGATGGCTCACTCGACAGATATAAGGCTCGTCTTGTGGCTCTTGGAAATCGTCAAGAGTACGGCATTGATTATGATGAAACATTTGCCCCGGTTGCCAAGATGACTACTGTCCGAACTATTTTAGCACTTGCTGCTTCCCAGGGGTGGTCTCTCCGGCAAATGGACGTCAAGAATGCTTTTCTACATGGAGACCTAAAGGAAGAAATCTATATGTCTCCCCCTCCCGGCATGTTTACTTCACCCTCCTCGGAGGTTTGTCGGCTACGTCGGTCCTTGTATGGCCTAAAACAGGCTCCGCGAGCATGGTTTGATAAATTCCGCTCTACTTTGCTTGCCTTTCGGTTTGCTCCAAGTCAGTTTGATTCTTCTCTTTTTCTTTGCAAGACTTCTATAGGCATTGTGTTGCTTCTAGTATATGTCGATGATATTGTGATTACTGGTTCTGATACTGAATTACTTCAGCAGTTGCAACAGCATCTCAAGACCTCCTTTCATATGAAAGATCTTGGTCCTTTGCAGTATTTCTTGGTCTTGAGGTCTAGATAACTCCGTCGGGTACAGTGTTACATCAACATAAATACACCCAAGAAGTGATTTCCTTAGCTGGTCTCCAATCGGGTAACTCGGCTCTTACCCCCTTGGAGGTTAATCTCAAACTTTCTCGTGAGGAAGGCGAGCTTCTTTCAGATCCATCCTTGTATCGGCAACTCGTTGGGAGTTTGAATTATCTGACAATTACTCGACCTGACATTTCTTTTGCAGTTCAACAGGTCAGTCAGTTTATGCAAGCCCCTCGACATCTTCATCTCGCAGCTGTCCGTCGTATTATTCGATATCTGAAGGGAACCTCTTCACGTGGGTTGTTCTTTCCAAAGGATTCTTCCTTAAAATTAGTGGGATATTGTGATGCCGATTGGGCTGGATGTGCCGATACTCGTCGTTCTGTTACTGGATGGTGCATGCTCTTAGGTAATGCACTCATTTCTTGGAAGAGTAAGAAGCAAGATAGAGTTTCCAAGTCCTCCACTGAGTCTGAGTATCACTATGTCTTCCGCTTGCTCTGAGATCACATGGCTTCGTGGATTATTAGGAGAACTTGGCTTTCCTCAGCATCGCTCTACTCCTCTTCATGCTGATAATACCAGTGCTATTCAGATTGCTGCTAATCCAGTTTTCCATGAGCGTACAAAACATATCGAAGTCGATTGTCACTCTATACACGAAGCTTTTGACAAACATATTATTACTCTTCCTCACATTTCTACCAATCATCAGACCGCAGACATCTTTACTAAAGCTCTATCTCGACATCGTCATCAGTTCTTACTTGACAAATTGATGCTTTTTGATCTCCCAGCATCAATTTGAGGGGGGATGTCACGAAGATAATGACTTAGAGATTGTATAGGATAAGAGTTGCATTTTTATAGGGATATTTTCTGTTATAACTAAACGATAACTAAAGGATAGATATAGGGATATTTGATACTTATCTTGTACGCCTAATTCTGTTGTACATACTATTATATAATGAAGGAAATCCGAAGGAGCAGGTATTGAGTATTGAAAACCATTTTGTCAACTTCTAGTCCTAGTGCAATCTTCTACTACTCTACAAACCAAAATATGTTCTTAAAATACCAACTGGATGAAAACCACACTGCACAATTTTCAGATTGGAAACTCTAAATATAAAGTAGCTTTCTATTAGAAAGTCAGTAGGCAGCAATCAAATGAGAACTAACACGAAAGGATGAATCTAGGAGAACCAGTGAACCACCAACTCCATAACACCAAAAAATAACAGTTACCTCTGATTGCAGTCATAACCAATCACAGTTATCCCTGACCGCAGTCATAACCAGTTAAGCATTCTCATTCTTTCTCTTTTCATCATTGTCACAGACATTATTATCTCTCCAGCATATAAGATAAAAGTATGATCTCAGTTTAAAACAAGAAAGCTAGAGATGTCAAAAAAGAAGAAACAGTATTTGGTAATCCACAACAAAATGGAGGGAAAGGAGAGAAAGATGCCTCTCTTAGGCACCAGCATCAAAGATCATCAGAAAGGCTTGAGATTTCTTATTTTTGTCAAGTATAATCGATGATAAGGTTATTGATTGCATTATTGCATCAAAGAACACTACAACAGTTTCTCCAGTAAATATACTTTCAACTATGACATTATTTTCTTTTCATTACCTCCATGTAACACAGGAATCATGTAATATCATCTGTCATTTCTATATTGAACCTAGAAATAGAAGACCATTTTTGACCCCATTCTCCTTATTCCACTACATTCCTCATACCAGGATTAATACAATTGTCGCTAATTCAAATCCATTAGAGGCTAAGTATAGAGAATCTAGACTGGACCCCTATGAATGATGGGCTAGCAAAACTAAACATAGTTAGTGGCATGCCGGGGTTGGGTCCGGAATGGCCACTCCGATGCTTGAGTTAGCAAGCATATTGATTCGAGGATCACTAAGGGCTGTGAAAACGAGTCTACGCGATATTACCATTCTCGTGGAGAAGATACAAATATTTATAGCCAGGTGACCCTGGTGGTCGAGTACAGCATGGGATTATGGGAGTGTGTGAGTGGCAGATAACGCCTAACGGTGGTTATGGTGGATATGGGGTGAACCTACTAATCCACATTCATATGTGCCGAACCCGACTAAGGAAAGTATACCAAAAGACACTGAGTGCAATGCCATCTGAGTGCTGCAGTAGTCAGTTAATACACCAAGCCACGGCAAAAGGTATACTAACTAGGCTGCAGGTTGTTGTTGAGAGGAAAAGAGCTAATAACTTTACCTGGTATGAGAAAAAGATGCCTGCATACAAAAGGTTATCATGTGTAGGAACAGCATGCATAATTCAGGGTCCCGGAGAACTATCGAACAGCAGAAGCACTAAAATGAAAAAGCAATATGCAAGACCTATTCTCAGCTACTACACCCCCTAACCGCCAATAATAGTTACATCTCCATGTGTCAAAAAGCCATCTTATCCTATTTTTTTTCTTGAGAAATAAAATAAAAACTTTTATTTGGGGCACAAAAGAATGTCCTTTGTTTTTCCTGGCAACAAAGAACCAAGTTTTGACATTCATAGAAATTAGCAAGAACTACTTCTAAGAACCAATAAGTACATTAAAGGGAATGTAAGTGCAGCTAGCTAGGTGAAAACATCTACACCTTTCCCAACCACCCCCCACCAAAAAAGGAAAGGGAAAAAATTAAAAAACTCGCTTATCTTGGGATCTGCAATTGAGAGGAATTACCATGAGCCATGAATTAAAATCAAAACAATGAGCCACCAACCTATTTGCTTTTGTTCCCCATGGTTATTAAAAGTAAAAAATTGAATCATTTATGATTACTTTGCTCAAACAAAGATTGATAATTAATTGCTCACCATTCTGTAGAATTACTTCAGTGAACATTACAGAATGATTTCCTGGTCAAAATCACAACATATCTAATAGCTGTCTACAAACAAAATCACGATAAATAGACTACAAAAAAGGTCTAAGCAACTCTTTGAAATTCACAAATCCATGAAACATGAGTGATAATGGAGCATGCATAATACTTCTTGCTGAAAAAAGAGATGCATTGCTCCAGAAAGTAGAAAAATGAAAAATGTCCTGCATAGGAAAGATAACTTTTTGTGAAATGATTCTCTGTGACAAAACTGACACTTAGAATCATTTTCTTCTTAAGTCAAAAAAATAAAAAAAGATTCAGGAAATACATAAAGTTGGCACAACCAATACAGTTGAATAGGTCAAAGTCTTGGCATCTGTAGGATTTAAGGCCAGTCTGGCTCACCCATTTTTGTCAGTCTTATTCTATGTTGGCACTAAGTTAAATCTTGTGTTTGCCTACATTAAACACAAAAGAAACACGGAAAAAAAAAAAGGACTATATACCATTTTGAAACAAAAATGGAAAAACAAATCAAACACTGACTGGAAACTGATTGAGAAAGAAGAAGACCAAACAGTGTAAAGACACCCACACAGCAACATCTATGTGAAAGTTGCACAAAGTTCAGCTTAAAAAAAATAAATTACTTACTTTAACCATTGCAATATGTTCTATCCCATCAAGAAGTGATCTAAAGCAGTAAGCTTGGAAAGGGCCCCACATTGTCGGTATTGATGCAACTGCAGACCGCTCCACCAATTTATCTCTTTTCCTTCTATATCTGCCAATAGTGTTTTGAAATTCGCATTAACAAAAAACAATGTACATTTAGAAAAACAAAAACCTGCCTGACAATCTACTTCACAATATAAAAAACTGCTTTCCACAATTTTTCTTCTCTGTCAAACATGGGTGACTAACATGTATGATTTTGGAAGATAAATTAATGACTCCTCCCAGTTTACTTCTTCATAATAGCTTCATTAGAGGGCTAGATCTTGCTGACTTGGGAACTCTTATGATTATTATGACGGCATAGCAATTATGCAACATAAGTCACTACTGATGTACAGTTAGCCAAAATCTACTATTTAACCTGGTTTTATAATATATGCCTACTATATGAAAGATACTGATGTTGCAGTCATACTCTGAAAATCATGCCTGGCAAGAGAATAATTGCTTTCTGTCTTATTATAATGAGAAAAAGATGGCTCCCTTTTCCTAGAGCAAGCTCGCAGAAAATCCCAATCAGTTAAAATTTTGATAATCAACAAACTTCATAATTTCAGAAGACTTCAAAATGTCACCAATTTAGATGGTCACAGAGAGTCTGCAATCTTTGATTATGATTCCAATGAGAGCACAATGCATGGCTCTAATGAACACGTTTAAAAAAGATCATACAGGCTGATGTTCAGTTTGGGACTATGGGCAGAGTTGCTGTTTTGTCTTCACACTGTCTTTGCATATCAGAGTCCTGCTCGATGGAGTCAGGCGATGCATGACTTGTAATTCCGTTGATGCAATGTGTTAGGCAATATTTTGGTGTAAAAAATTAAATTTTCTAGAGATAATTTATATTATTGTTGTTGGGTCTTTTATCCTAGATTAGAGAAAGACATGTCTCTATACTAAAATAGGGAAAGTCATGAGACATGTCTATGTATTTATCTAGAATAAGGAAGCCATGGTTCATGTTGAAGGGCTTGTATAAGTACCCTGCTATCAAGCATAGCAGGTTTCTCTTTGTTTGTGACATGAAAATTCTCACAAAGGAGACCTCAAAACACTCATCACCAAAGGTTCCAACCACAAGACACAAATAAAAACAAAATCTAAATTTTAGATTTTAGTTTTAATCATATATTGAATAGATCCTTGACTTGATCCCACAACAACTTGGTATTAGAGGTAGTCATCGTGGATGAAGCGATGAATTTTCAAAGAATAGATGTATAGGCATCTTGAGCAGGGGTGCCTAGGAGTGCCTGACAAACAGCAGAATGCATGCCAAGAGCTCCCATGTATAGGCATGCTAAACCCTGTTCATAGGGGTTCACAACCGTGGGTGGTTTTGCATGATGAGAAGTGCCCAAATCCAGTTTTTTCTGCCTCATTATGCTAGGCTGGAATTCCCTCTTAGGTTGTAAAAAAGACTAACCAGATTGGCTTCACTTTGTTCCATTGTGAGAGGTGGATACATGGTCTTACGAATTACCAGGAGAGGAACCCAATATGACATTAATGATCTCAACGAATCTTGTAATTTGCAGTTTGGGCCACTGATGAGTAGTATTGGGAGAACCAATGAACTTTAAACAATCCCAAACAGTAAAGAAGTTCCGATGTTCATTCTGAACACATCCATCTCATGTACTCCCAAGTGTCCCCAATGCAGAAGGTGGATGTTTTCAAGGCAGGAATAGTAGAAGGGATACATGCGTATGATAAGACACATAATCTGTGTAACTTGACCATGCAAATGATTTTGCTCATGCCTATGAGAAAAAATTGCACACATGGAGGAAGGAGATGTTATAACTACAAAGTAAGCTGGAATGCACAGAACCTAAAAGAATCTCTTCTATCCATCATTCAGAGTAGGGCGGCATGCCAAGAATCTGTGCTTCAATTGGGATGAGCCATTCACTCAAGAACATTGAAGCTAAATATCAAAAGAAGGGCAACACTAGGAAAGAGCTTAGAAGTAAAAAATAATGTTTTAGAATTATTTTATATTTTTATTACTATTGTTGGATCTCTTATCCTAGATTAAGGAAAATTGTGCCTTTATTCTATAATAAGGAAATTATTCTATGATAAATCATGAGACATGTTCATGTCTTTATCCTAAAATAGGGAAATTCATGATTCATTTCTTAGGACTTATGTGAGCAACCTGTTATGAAAAATAATAATAAACAAGCCCAATCAAGTGATTTGTTTTTCTATTTTTTTATGTTTTGTTTACGAGATCAGAGGATTCTATCAGGAAAGTTCAAAACACTCATTTCCATAAATCCAACTGCAAAGGAAGGAACATAAATAAAACAAATTTCAGATCTCACCATTAAATGCCCTTTGACTAGATTATGTACCAAAAGCCATAACATCTTGAAACTCCCTATTCATAAAGAATTGGAAGCTTTCATTTGAATGGCTCTTAAGAAATCCTTAACATTCATTGAAGAGAAAACAACCCACCCCAAAAATGGGCTCGTGAAAAACCCACCATAAAATTTAACCATTGGCCAAGCATAGTCCAAAGTAAATCTTTCTCTAAATTGGTTACCAAGAGAATTCTTTAATACTAGATACATCTCTTAAAACTCAGTATAGGATTCAAGTCTGATCAAATCTGACCAACCAACAGAAGAGGCAGGCTTGTTAGGTTCAAACATGAAGCAATAGGATTACATAACTATAGACTCTTGAATAGCTATAGGCTAACAAGTTATATTTCATCTTATCGTACTTCAATATGAAATTAGCCACTTCATCGATGGTCCACTGTCGCACCTAAATACGGAATCCTTGAACATTTCTCTACCATTAATGCTGTTCTAGTATGTATGGGGTTGAGGGATCACCTGAGAAAACCCTCAAAACTGATAAACACTAACTATTAAGAAATGTAATACTTTTCCTAATTGTTCAATTATGTAATAAGATCACTTATCACTTATCATACGAAACTTCTCACCTTCCCTTCTCCTAATCTCCTAAAAGACAATGATAAATATATAATACCTCCTCAAATAGGTACAAATCAAGATACATAACAACAGATAATTAATAAATCTCCAAAAATGCCTATATATGTCTCTTGGCTGCTCTTACTTAAGAATTCATGCCTTTGAAAGTTTTCCTCTTGCATTATTTAGGCAGTTAAGCTCAACTCTGTTCATGCTACAAGCTTGGATGCGAATTTTGAGAAATCTTTCAACTAAAGAAACCTTAAAATTCTACATAATGAACATGTCCTCCATTCAGATCCATCCTGAGGAAATAATGCATCAAACACCCATGGACATGGATGGTCCTGCTGAGAGAAACAAGAATGCTGATATCTCTATAGAATTATTAAGTACCTACATCATCTACGCATGAAGATAGAGACGATTATATGTTTTCCATTCAAGTCCAGCTGTGAAAATGTTGCTTCTTGCTTTGCACATAACAGTGAATTCCACAAACCAAATAGATTCATTTGTGCAGACTGAAACTCACATTATCAAGAAAATTTAAACTCACATTATCAAGAAAATTATGTCTTGATAGCGAAAGAAAGCTATGATGGAATTATAAAGGATGCAAAACAGTCCTACAAATATATATGATGCCATATTTTGTTATTCAGAAAAATCATAAAATGCCGAAGTACCTAATTAAATCAGCAATGGAGATAATCTTCAAGTTTTCAGCTTGGGCAAATTGGCGGAGCTTTGGTAACCTAGCCATAGAACCATCATCATCCACTATTTCACATAAGACTCCAACAGGATCTAATCCAGCTAACATGGCAAGATCAACAGATGCTTCAGTGTGCCCAGCTCTTTTAAGAACCCCTCCTTCTCTGTATTTTAGAGGAAAAACATGGCCAGGACGAACAAAGTCTGTGGGTACTGAGTTTCTAGAAGCAAGATCCAGCACTGTCTTTGTTCTATCATGAGCTGATACGCCAGTGGTGGTTCCCCATTTTGCATCCTGACACAAAAGATAACCAAATATGCCACAAAAGTGAAGATGACTTTTCTAATTTATCTCCACAAAGTGCTTCTACAAAGGCCATTAGATGGAAACTTAGAAGCAACAAAAATCCAAGCATGGACTTTTAAATCTTTTAAGAAAGAAAAGCCAGTACTGCCATTGTTATCCAACAAACAAGAATTAAAAATTTAATAAGTTTGTGGTCTTAGCATGAGGTATGCAGCACAACAAGCTAAACGCTGTTTTAACACGAAAAATCCATTAATTTTTTCACTGCATAATTGCTAGATTAGGCATTGAAAGTGACGTGTCACTTTTTGCAAGCTTACCAACATTCAAGTTCCAGTTTGCATCATCAACAAAATGTTGAAGAATAACTGTACAGAGTTTTTTGATATAGTAAAAGAAATGTATACCACTGATACTGTAAAAGCAGTGCAAAGTTTTTCCTCATTCTCCTTTTGGACCACCATCAAAGGGAGTTGCAACCTCTCCAAGTCTTCTTCTTTCATGCTCACACATACTATTCCAGTTCCGTGTTTGACAATGAAGGCCATGGACTCAGGCGTTATCTTCGACGCCGCCATTATGAGGTCTCCCTCATTCTCTCTGTCTTCATCATCTACAACAATTACTAACTGCAAAAATATCCTGAATTAACAGAACAATTTCAATACAACACAGCTTTCCCACCCATAAGAGAAGAAACAACAATAGCAAATAAGACATTTCATGAGGGTGAAACACATGTCTACAAACTTTTTGAAAAAAAAAAAAATTACCTAAATACAAATTAGATAATTTTTATTACAAAATTATCTATGTTAAATCACATGTTGAAAATACAATTTACAGTTTTACACAATAATCATATTTTAGAGATGTGATTCACCCAAAAAATATAGTGCCAAATCACATTTCCAAACGAGGATTCACTATTATTTAAAGTGAATCGCATGTATAAAGTGCAATTTATTAACATTTATACATGAATAGTATTTTATAGACACGACTCATGTGTACTATTTGTAACTTGCTAAATCATATCTACTACACACGATTTAGCATTGGTAATTTGATAATTATTTTTGTCTAGTTTGTATTTGCATATTTTTTATTTGTACAAGTTGGAAATCATACAATTTGTTCCATTTCATAATCATCTAATATCATAAGAACCAACCTTGCCATTATGGATATCTTCAATTGCTTCAGGAATAGAGGAAAATCCTTCAGTTGGCTGATCCAGGTCATATTCATCATAATTAGAAAAGATCCTACTTGTATTGGGTATTATTTCAGCAGCAAGTGTTCCAAAAGCAATGCCATCTGATCGTTGATCAACCCCAGCTGCTGGTTTTCTGACTGCACCATTGTTGTTTGTAAACAAGCGATGATCACCCTCCCCAGAAAGCATAGTACATCTAGCTCTCCTAATAGATTTTGATCTAACACATGGTGTTCTTGGAATGGCCAAGAACTGTCCAGAATTGTATCCATATGATGTAACCATGTGTAATGAGCCATCAAACCTTTTGCAGTTAAAATTCAAAACCAAAAAAGAAAAAAGGAAAAAAAACAACAATTAGTTGTAGACTTTTTTTTCACATAAAATTCTGACAATGTAAAGGACGATAATAGATTAAATCACCTATATATTGTGGAATGAATTTATTGTTCATGAAATTAAATTCTTTGTTAATAGAGTTTTGGATAAATCACCACGATAACATCTTAATATGTTCATGATCAAAAGCATGGCACAAAAATGATTCACATTGTCCATTGTTCAGATTTTTTCACTCTTTTTATTCATTTCTCAATAATCAGCAACAACCCAAATTGTCTCATTTCTGTCTTTTCATTCATTTTCAATAATTTTCATCTCCAATCACACACTCATCATTCATGCCTATTCCACGAATGAAGTTCGATTACAGTTTCTGAGTACGCAACAGAGCAATTATGACCAAGAATTTGTCTTGTTCAATTTGGCAACATACTTCATAAAATGTAAAAACACCCACAATAAGACACCAAATTATTGCAGAAATGAAAATTTTGCCCTGAAAATTCAATTTTAAGGTTAAAATATAAACAACAAATTCCTCAAGCTGATACAAGAATTACTTCATCATTGCAAGAACATTCTATGCTAAGAAATCTCAAAGCACCCAAAATATCAACATGAGCAGAGAACACGGCACAGTACAGCATTACAGTGTAGTTCCCATGAGATTTTCCATTTTGTAATTTCAGTATTGTGCATCCTGACATACCCTTAGACCTTACAATTCAAGTCACGCACACCCATCATATCAAAACTTGATCTTTATCATGACAAGTAGATTGTCCTACCCATGTAGCAAACGCTTATGGTAAATGTAATATACATATATCAAAATTTTCCCGTCCCATGTCTCCACCAATTGAACATTGGAGAAAATTAAACAGCCAAAACGCAAGCATTTATCATCTACGCTGCCAGATGTTTAATCATGATTGACCGAAACATCATCCAGATAATGAAACTGAGACCGTGGATGTGAATCCAGGTAACTCAACTCCCCTCCCTCTACCCACTCACTGCAATTCTTTTCATTATTATTATTTCATTTAATTCATTATAATAATCAGTTTCCACTCCCGAAGATCATGAAAACACTTGGCGGCACACACAAATCCCTTTATCATGATAATTACAGCATTCTAAACACTTGAATAGCCACGTATTGATGCAAATAAATTTAGGTTACATAAAGCTGGAAGAAACTTCTTCATTTATTCCCATTTCCCTTAGGTGAACCATAGAAAACATCCAATTTTCACTGTCGTTAAGCAGAAAGTAATTAAAGAAACATTTGTAGGAAGAACAGTGTCGAATATTTTACAGCAAATGTTGTTACTCGTGCACATGACATGGCTTACAAATAAACCAAATTTTATACAAACCCATAATGACATTATAGGTATAAATATATATAAGTAGAGATAGAGAGAAAGAAAGAGAAAGGTGGTTACTGGATACGGGAGAGAGATACGGGGAGAAAATGGAGACGAGTGAGTGACATGGTATCCAACATGTCTGTTGTTGAAGATGAGTACCGAGTGGTTTTCTGAGATTTGTACGATATTGATAGTCTCAGTAGTTTTAATGTTGTTGGCTTTTGGAACATAACGGTGAATGGTTCTATCCGGAACCACATCACACATCACAGTTCACACCGGCAGCCGCAGTTATTGGGACGGGTACCACTTGTACGGTACGGGGTTCCATTTGCGTTTGGCTTTACTCGATGAGGATAAAATACCAGTTGTTTGGCGTCACTCGATGAGGATAAAATAAAAAATAAAAACACGGTTGCGATATGTTTAAAAAGGAAAGCATAGAGATGCAACTGCACGGGCGCTACAGATTTTCCGATCTGTCTGATTCGCTAAAATCCATACGATAGGATTTTAGGGCCATTTCGGATATTATAGAATAAATGATGGATACCCAACCAGTATATCTTATTTTACAAGACCATTCCTAATACTAGAAATACCATTTGCAGTGTTTTCGAGGTGGAAAAAATGACTTTGTCGTGTTGATGTTTTTTGATGTAGATGCAGCTAATTCGAATGCATTAAAGCTCAATTGTGAGCTTCTATGTCTTTTCTTCACCAGTTTGTACCGCTCAGAATAATTTTTTTTTTTTTCCAATTTCTATTTGTATAATGTTAGGTTTTTGTGTGATGTAGAAGCAGTGCATGTTGCAGCTGCTATTGCTAAAGCGAAGGGTGCTAAAAACATAATGAGCAGACCGAGGGACCGAGCAGGTATAACTACCATATAGGGTTATAGAGTTAAGTTCGATAATCTCTATTGGATGCAGGTTGGATTTTAGATTAATATAATCCGCCTGAAATATCATCCAGTTGCATCACTAAGAAAATTAAAGGTATTACTCTCACTAGTAAACCACTATAATATGATACACCCATGAGCGGTATGTAAATTTAACAACTAACAATTAAATATAATACACTATTAATTAAATGCATAAGCAAAAAACAGACAAGCATTAAAAAAATAAAAGAAATACTAAAGATGATGAAAAATATCAACAATAGATAACTACACAAATGTTTGTCTCTCTAGAAACATAAGGTTGGTTTAGCTAGTTTATATTTTTGTTTTACAAGTTACTCATCATCTTATCTTCCTCCATAGATCCCGGTGTACAACAACGAGGAGGAACTAATTATAATCCCTTATTCAACAAAGGTAAAAGCTCCATCAACTTTAAGTTACATTGTATTTAAACCTTAGGAATTAAGTTGATGATGAGTTGAGTTGCATTGAGAGTTGATATTCATAGGTGGTGAATTAAAGTTGAGTAGTTGAATTATTAATGTATTGATGATCCATGGTTGTTTAGGAATAAGAAGACGCCAACTTAAGAATTTAGAATTCTAAATTCTAAGAAATTCGGATCAAGAAAAAGAGGTGCCAAAATCATGCATAAACTACAAGCAAACTAATTTAAAACTTTGTTTAATGCCTCTAGGACCCAATATGAGGATGGAACTTGATAAAACAAGCCTTGAAGACATGGTTAGGAGTCCTACATTACAAAAATAATATGAAACAATCCTTAGAAATTTATATGGAAATTAACACATGTTGATAATTTCACAAAGTTATGAATGTGATAAGAAAATGAATAAAAGATTAGATAGTGAAGTGAGAACCTTTAAATGATGGAAATTTTAATCAAAAGGAACAGATAAGGTTGACAAACAAAGTAAAATAAACAAAAAAATACTACTAACAAGGACATTAAACAATATAAAACCTGAATAGGATTTTAATAGAAAATTTAATTAAGTTCATCTTGAATATAAGAGTGAATATCAATTTAAATCAAGAAAAACACGATGAAACTAAATATTAAATAACAAATATCCTTTACCGTAGGATCAATACCTTAGGAAACCAATATAAGCAATAGGAATTGTATCAAATATCTGTTGGGTTTTATTATCAATTTTGCAGCGGAATTTTTCTTTAAAATTAAAACCCTAGATTCCAGTATCCATGTGTTTTTTATTAGATATAAAATAACGAAATAAAAGTTCAAGTTTTATTACCTTTTGGATTTCAAAAGGTATTTGATGATACAGATCTGTAGACATTGCCACGTTGCAAACGCCCTCTACGGTATCCATACGAGAATGACCTTGATTCGGATTCTCCTCTTGCGTGCTAGCGCAATCTAGAACGCTTCTAGATTTTGTTTCGAAGGACTCCTAGAGATACGAATTTCTCACACTCTCTAGGGTTTCGAAATTTCTTTTAGGTTTGCAGAATTTCCCTGCCGTCTAATGTGACGTCAAAGAGTCTAACCTAAAAGACTGTCTATAGATCTATATTTATAGACATATAGGAAACCCTAGAAGATAAATATGATGAGATATTTATTTAATATTTAACAAAATACATTATTTCATTAAATATTAATTATATGTCATAATCATTTATTATTCTTAAACTATTTAAGAATAATAAATATAATAATTCCTATAGGTTTAATTATAAACCCATAAAATGAAAATATCAAATATTTGGCCTTGGGCAAAAACACTAACAATATCAACATAAAACAATTAAACACTCAAGAGTTCAATCCTCTATTTATAAGTATTATTGATGAATATTTTTATTTATCTCAATAGGTGATCTTGATACTGTTGAGGACTTTCCAGTCGATTACTACGACTAGACAGTATGAGCAGGTGAGTAACTCAGTCTTATTACATTGTTTTTGCTTGTAACTTAGCTGCATTAAAATAAAAAGATAATAATAGATTGTGTTGAAATGAGTTTATGAGCATTGTTTACTGTTTGAATTGATTGGTTGCTAAGCTATACTAAATTAAGTGATAATGAAATGTTTTGTGAACTTGTTGAATGTATAGCACGTTAACTGTCTATAAAATGATTGATCACTTCTAACCTGACTAAGAACTATCGATAACATAACAAAAATGGACATGCATTGCATATATTGCATAAATTACATTTCTAAAAGCATGGTAGCCTATCATGTGTTAGTTTTTTCAGTTATCTGGTAATGCTTGGTTTTTCTAGGTAAGAGGTTATTAGTTCTATGCAAGATTACCTCCGTTCTATCGGTTCCATGGGAACTAATTGGTACATGAAAAACATCATCCATGGTAGCTTCGAAATAACTAACACTTAGTAGAGTTTCTAAAGCTTGAAACAGGAAATGAGTGTTTAAGACATGATTAACATAAAGAGATAATTAAAGTGAGGTTGTTGTTTTTATATGCTTAGTTTATCTTGAACAGGTGGGGCCATAAACGAGGACTTCCTGCAACCCCAATGAGGGCGTAAATCTCCATCCTGTTTAGATTCTGGATTGTCCAAGCTTGTAATTGTTCATATGCTTGATTGATGCATTACATATGATTGATAATAACTTGCTTGATATGTGATATGTTTTGGTTATTTACTGAGCCCGCGGTTTATGCTCACACTCCTATAGTTCTTACAGGTCGACTCTTCGACCTTAGTTTGTTGGTTCTAGAAACTTGGCACCAATAAGGTTCTAATGCTAGAAGAATTCTCGGAATAAGTTATATAGTGTTGCCTCATTATATGTATCAGATGATGCTAGGATATCGTTTTTGTAATTTAAGAGCTTAAGTTATATATCATGGTCTATAATATTTTGTTACCCAGACAATAGCTAAAAAGATCTATTTATATTGATGTATTTTTATTTATCTTTATCATTCTTATCATGCAACAAAAAATATCCTGTTTTGTTAAATTTATATCATTTTCTAAGGTAAATCTAGTAATAACATGTGTATGTGATATTATCTTATGCTTACTAAATTTTCTAAAATACAAGTTCAAGTCATCAGAATGTATCATAATATATGTATCACTATCAAGGTACCTTTGGGGCGTGACAGTTTTAATTGGTATTAGAGTTGTGGTTGCAAGCATAAGAAAGATGAATTTGAATAAAAATTGCAAGTGATGAACATAGTAGAAAGTTGTATATCCCATTTAAGAATAGTAGGGGAAGAATTGGATAGAATTAAGAGCCTAAAATGAAATATATATTATTATTATTGATCATGCAAATTTTGTTTATGGCGCAGACCAACCCAGCAACATGTCACATCAAATGGTTAATATTTGGTCTGTTTCAGTTAGAGACTTTGATAGATTATGGAAGAAGGTTGAGAGTTTTAGTTAAAGATCTATCTTTAGCTAGAATTACTAAAACTTTATAGCAGATTCTTATTAAGTGGAGACAGAGGTTGAACTCATTCTTTAAGGACTAGCTAATCCTGAGGGAGAGAGCTCATCCTAACCCAGCTATAGCTATTGGGTTAATATATAGATTTGAAAGATTCGTTGGAAGAAATGGAGGGAGAATAAAGATCGATAATGTGGCATTCATAGTATTAGCCAACTTGAAGAGACCAACTCCTCCAGATTTTCGAATTTGGGAGGACATTGGTCAAGGAAGGATTTATGCACATGATCTTAGAGAATATCATGTAGGGGTACAAGGTACAGATCCTTACACCGATGAATGGACAATCATACCTATGGTAGAGTCAGATCTTATGAGTCCACCTAGTATTTATGATACATTTTCACATAGATTCACACGAGATACCATGCAACCACTTGGAGAGAAAGAAAGAAGATAAGTTAAGAGGGATGCTGCTAGCGCCGAATTAGAGCAAATTGCTGAGAAAGTGAAGAAAATGAAAAGCAAGAATGATGTACGTGTACCACAAGGATCAGGATTTATAGATCTTACACAGAGTACTTTCAACCAGTACAGGAAATGGAAAGGCACACCACATGGTGGATGGATAAGTGGCAATGGTACTGTATTTATACAAGAAGATAAACAAGGTTCCTCTACACATGGAGTACACCATAGTGGCTTAGATCTTAGCCTTGCTCCTCCTAGAAAGCATACTGTAACTCAGGATTTGAGCGATAGTGACTCTAGTGATAAGGACGAATACCCTCAGTTAGAGGCCTGAGAGAAGTGTAAGGGACTTCTTTGTCCTAGTCCATAGAGTATTAGATGTAAATGTTGATGATGTATGTTTTTGTTGATGGACTAATCATGTATAGCCTTGTGAAGGCTTCTCTTTTGATGAACTTACTGAAAGATAAGATAGTTAGTGCAATTTTGACCTTGTACATATAGCACTAACATTGAATGTTTAGAATGTTTTTTATGTACATATGCCTCTGTAATCATATGTGTATGTGAATATATGTGCAATTAGTAAAAATGGATGCTCATGTTATGAAAAGTATTATGTGTATTTTTAAGTTATGAAAATTACACATGCATGAGATATTTCTATAAAGTGTGCAAACGATAAGCATAAACAACTCAAATAAGAGATACTATACAAGAAATGAGACTTACCTTATGTAATATGTGTCACGCCTCAACGGATACCCTAAACATGAC
Organism: Combretum micranthum; assembly: GCA_024138025.1. Classification (NCBI taxonomy): domain Eukaryota; kingdom Viridiplantae; phylum Streptophyta; class Magnoliopsida; order Myrtales; family Combretaceae; genus Combretum; species Combretum micranthum. The sequence continues at coordinate 354,042 of JAMXBD010000211.1, forward strand.
GGCCCACTGTACATAATATTAAAACTTGAGAATAACTACTTTAGTCACTCGAAAGCTTTCATTTTAGTACAAGGCATACGTTTACAACAAATAGATGCTAGTGGAGTTATGCGTTTTAAGATAATGGCAGCGGAACAATCAAAGCAATACTATTATGATTCATCAAAATATAAGGTCTTACAACTTCTTCGTAGCATTCTCCTAATAAACCTCCATAATAACATAGTCTTCATAAATCAATTAACAAAACTAAAAGATTTCTGAAAGAAATCTAATCTAAAGTCCTCAAAATAGAATTTCTCTAAAAGTCCAAAAAAAAAAACGTAAGTTCTACTCGGACGATCATGGTGGTCTTGGCACAAAAACAATAATCCTACAACATCAGAAATCTATTAAGGAATAAGCATAACTAGCTTAGTGAGATATTCCTTACACAAAATATACTCATAACAAAGCAATCAAACAAGTCCTTTAAGCAAGCATATGAAATGCAGCAATCATATGATCAAACAATACATACGACTATCCGGTTTCATATGTAGGATGGATTACCCCTCCATCGATGGTTAAGGAATGATTTGAATTGGGCCTCAATCGACCTTCTTGAAATTTTGCGCGCGTCTTGGAGTTCCGATGAACCGTACTACTAGCCATCGGGCTTTCCTTACTTAAAGAGATCGATCCAGCTCGGCTACACCACAAGGTCGTACTCTCTGAACGTCCTAAATCCTCAAGATATAGCTAGGCAGCTTACCTTTCCGGTCCCACGTTGAGGAGTAGTAGCAAAATACGAGATAATATTTTAAGTGATACGCATGAGCAATTTAGTTCTAAGAAATTTTTGACCCATCATTAATACATTTAAGGCGATCAATCAATGTTTGCACATATAGCAATATACATAGAAACAATTATAACAATCAACAAATCAGGTTCCGATATACTCATCATTCATTGACCACACATAAAAATTAACATACGTAACTCTCATGATAACGCACATGCATATCTTTATCTTTTTGTAACATCTAGTGCTCTATTTTATAAGCACATGAGCGAATACAAAATATGTAAAGGAAAAACTCACTCGTCCATTTTGCAATCTTCTTTGTCGTAATAGTCCTTTGGAAGGGAAATCTTGTATTCTTCATCGCCTAGATAAAAGAAATACCTGAGATGAGATTTCATGGAAGTTTTACTGAAACTTTCTAATTTTATTTTTCTATGTTCATCAAAAATCATATAGAGGAAAACTCCAACTTAAAATGGTCATAACTTGCTCATTTTAACCCAGAATTTCGTATATTGTATATATTTTTCTACTTACTCGAAAAGATCTATCTATTTTTAAGGTTATTTTTATCATAAAAAGTCCTTTGGTTCATTAAAAAGGTTGTTATAGAATCTCTACGAAAATCCCAGCCCTTGAAATACAATTTTCAAACTTTTCTTTATCCCAAAAATTCTTTAGCAAAAATATAGATATTTATCTGATTGAAAAACCCTTTGAATACATGTATATAGACTCATATTGTATGCATGATTCAATGGTATTGTCTCAACTATTATTTTTCGTAAAACAATTTGTCTTATGGTATTGAAAACTTGAATTTTTACAATTTCTTTTCTAAGTGTTTTAAAAGAACTTTATAAATTCTTGGGTTATTATAATAAGCATATTATTATTTTGTTTTCCGCTTTCTTTTCTAAAATAAATAAATTTTCTCTTAACTTTGGTTTTGTACAAATTTTACTTCTAGTGATAAAAATGAAGTTTTTAAAATTGTTGATAACTTATATTAATTTAGGTTGTATATATATATATTTTTTTTTTCTTTTTTTAAAAAATGGTTTTGGTAAACGAGTCTTCTTCCTCTTATATTTTCACTTTCTAACTTTTAAAAATAAATAAATAAATTTTATTTCTAAAACTTGGTCCTTTAACTTCTTTATCTATTTTACTTAGAAAGAAATCATTTTTTTTAACATGTTCTTAAGTTGTTGATAATATCTATTGTTTTTTTAATTTACTATGTTTATATTTTATTTCTTTGAAAATGGGTTTATCATTTAGATTATTGGCAACCTTTATTTTTCTAAGTGGGTTTATAATTTAGTGAGTTAATTTTATCTTAACTTTGAAAACTAGTCTAGTTCTTGGTTTTATTATGGAGTTAAAAAAGAAATCCTATAATTAAGTTTTTATAAAAAAAAAGTTTAATATTAAAGAGTTATTAACACTAAGTTTTAATAAACTTTATGTTACTCATCACAAAAAGATAGTGTTTATTTCCCTAGTTAATTTCTTTGGTAAAAATCATATTTATTGTTATTGAAGGGAAATTATGATGGGTTTGTCTAAATTTTTTAAAAGAATTTTATAAAAATACTTTTTCCATGTTTTTTATGATAAAATCTTTGTTTAAGTTCAAAGTTAGATAATAAAAGAGTTTGGTTCCATTTTTCCTTTTTAAAGAGAATTTCCACTTTAAATTTGTTGAGACAATATCATTATAATGATGCATGCACATGATTATGTAGTATGGAAAATATGAAAATATCACATAATAATATAAGAAGGGTTATAAGAAGCAAAATAAGCAAAATAATAGAATCAAGCATTGTGAACCTTAGCTTTATCAAGATAACCCGATCATGTATTGGGAGCCTTAGCTTCATCAAGATAACCCGATCATGTATTGGGAGCCTTAGCTTCATCAAGGCTTCCCGGTCAAGTATTGAGAGCCTTGGCTTCTTCAAGGCATTCCAAGACTAAGAATAGACTAGTCCCAAAAAGAAAAAGAAAAGGAAAAAGAAAGAAAAGAAAAGAAAAGCAATAATGAAAGCAATAATAAGAGCATTAAGAATAATAATAAAAGCAAGTTAGTAAAAGTTAGTGAGCATTTAGGCTTTAAGAAATATATATATACATATATATATAATATATATATATATATATATAAGGTTAAGTTAGAAGCATAATGATAACAACATAATATCATAATAACAAAATAATAAAATCGAAATTCCTGTCATGTGCAAGGCAAAACATGAACATGTTGTTGCTTCTACAACTCATATGAGTTTCAAGAAACAACATCATAGTCATGTTAAGTTACATGACATGGGTAAATAATTTATAGAAAATCTTTACCTAAATATGTGTATGTGTTGAGGAAAAAAGGTGATGGTTGTAAGAATACGTGGGTAGTAATATGTGGAAGACAGTTTTTGTATAGAGGAAAGAAAGTTGGAAAGAATTGTTTGAAGAGAACTTTTGGTAGAGAGAAATTTTGTTGAGAGATTTTGATAGAGTTTTGTTATGTAAAAGTGAATGTGTGAAAGAAGTAGAGGGAAAAAGGTATTTATAGTTGAAGATGAAGGGAAATTAAGAGTTAATTAAATAAATCAAAAAGAAAAAAAAATTGATAGCATGAAGAAGAAGAGTAATTAAAAATTAATTTTAGAAAAAAAGTGTAAGAGAAGTTTAGTAATAAGTAGTGTAGAATTTTTATGGGAAAAGAAAATTGTAAGAAATAGGCATGTAGGTTATAAGAATAGGTAGTAAAAAAAGTAGAGATAGATGAATAGTAATGAATAGTGTAGAATAGGATAATGAATAGTAAACAAAACTAATAAATTACCAATAGTAATAACAATACACGTAAACGGCTATATCTGATATTTTTATATACAAAAAAATTATAAAACCGATATTTTTGGATTCCTTACATTATTACGATTCTAACAGTGTTATCGGAATATTTTTACCGTTCGGTGTACCATAGCACAATTTTCGAAAAATGATCTCGTTTGGATCTAAAATACCCTAAAAATTAACGAATCTAATATTTTTAAACTTTCATATATTATTATGAACTATTATCCATAATCATCTTGATTCCATTGTTTAGGGTTTAAGAGCACGGGATTGTCTTATTTAAATACTAGGGTTTGTTTTAGACTTTATTGACTTTTAGGGTTCTAGTTTGACTTTTGGCTTTTTAATTTATTCGTAAGATCATAAAATTTTGGGGTTTTTGGTTGTGTTATATTTTTTATTCAATATTTATGTTTTACTTTATCTTTATGATTTATTTAATATTTTTCAGTTATTGGGACTGTTTATTTGAGCCTAGGATTGTGTGATGACTCAATTTGATTTCCAGTATAAATTTAGATTTTTTTATTTCTAAATTAACCGATAGCTTAAGGTTCTATAATTTTGTTGTTGAATATTATTTGGATATTCCATCTCGATTTATGTGTTAGGGATAGATAAATGAATTATCTCATGTTCGGGTTTTAAGTCGATCGATTATTGAATTTCTATTTTTTTTTGTTTTTAAGGTTCTCTTTTTCTTAAAGCCATGAAATTTTGTATTCGATATTGTTTAGGGTTTGGTTTTAACGTGGGTCAGCTTTTAAGATTTCGATTTGGTATTTTAATTCCAGGATTATTTCCTAAGAGTTACGAAAAATTCAAGGGTTTACAATATGTTTAATCATGATAGAGTGCTGGCAAATGAATCCACTGACACCACAGCCTAATCGCTTAGAGACCATTTTATAAGCGATTCAACAATAGAATGCTTTAATTTTGCAAGCTTTGCAAAATAGACAAGTACCTCCTATAGCACCACTAGCTAAGGCACTACCTATGCCTCAAGCATCTACTAGAAGAAATGAGGAACATGTTACATCGGTTCAACCACCTGTGGAAGAACTAAGAAATCAATAACAACGTGTTGAATCTGCAGCTGAGGTGCAAGGACCACTTCGATATGATTATAAGTAGCCGCCTCCACCGCCTTTAATGCCACAAAGGAACATATTGCCTGAATTTATTAACTGTAACAAATACTTTGAGGGATTGTCAGGAAAGCCAGAAGAAGCAGAAGATTGGCTGTCTCAGATTGAGCGATCTTTTGATGTCTTTCAGGTGTCGGAAGCTTTAAAGGTACCATATGGATCCTATTTGCTATGATTGAAGGCAAGAATATGGTAGGATTCGAAGCAAAGAGGATTGCCATACTCGGTGACATGGGAAATTTTTAGATAGGAATTTCTGAAGGAATATTTCCTGAGCAGTTTGAAAGTAAAGTATAGCACTGATTGAATGAATTTGACCCGAGTAAAATGGTTGATCAGTATGAGCATGGGTTTAACCAGGTACTACAGTTTGCTCCAAATGCATACAAGGTTTGTGATGAAGTAAAAAGGCAAACTTTTATAGCTAGATTGGAGCCCCATTTTCAGAGGAGGCTTGCTGAATTTGAGATCATTGATTTTGCTGCTATGGTAGAGAAAGCGCAAGTGATAGAATGCGCTAGAAAATATGAAATGGAAAGGTATAAGAAAAGAAGACAAACACTTGGAAAAAGAATTCATGAAAATGCGAGGACAAGTGTCACTCTTAAGAAAGGAAGGTCCTTTAAGACAGCTAGGAATGCAAAAAGTGGTAATGTTGGGAGAACTAATGTTATCTATTGGAGATGCTAGGGTGCTCATTACCCGAGAGATTGTCCACATCCTCAACATAAATGCTTTTATTGTGGTGAAAGTGGATACGTTGCAACCGCATGTCCAAAGAAGGCAAGTGCAAACTGTTTCATTTGTGGAAAGGTTGGTCATATATCAACCAACTATCCACAAAGAATGAATACAACAGTTGGATCATCACGATCTAAGGGAGTAGTTGGAGCAATGAACCGAAAGGACAATAATGTTAATACCAGCAAAACTACTAGAGCAGTTAGGGTTTATGCTATGCATGGAATCCCAGTTGATGAAGAGGAGATAGAGGAGGAAGATGTTGAAAACATATGGGATGGAGTTTATTTTAGATGATACTGGACTCATTGCATGTATGTTATTATATTTAAAGCTACAGTATGAATTATGAGCACTATAGATACACAATAAATACTTTTATGAGTTATAGATAACATGTAGCACATAATTGATAAATAGGAACAATATAAGTAAAAGACCGTTCAATGTATGCATTATTTGACACCGGCGCGACACATTCATTCATAGAAGCTACATTAGCTAGACAACTAAGGCTAACATGTGAAATAATGAATAAATGATTAGGAATCAGTACACCCATAGGAGACATGATTGTAACTCGGGAGATAGTAAAAGAATGTCCAATACAGATCGGTGATCAGGAATCAATCATTGATCTAAATTATAATAGATCTGCACAAATATGAATGAACTAGCTAACTGCTACAAAAGCTAAAATCAATTGTCGTCTCAAAATCGTATCCTTTATTAATTGCCAAGGAGAAAGAAAGGAGTACCAAGGAGAAATACACCGAGACAGTTTCACCAATTACATCTCTTACTATTCCTCCATCCACATAAAGTTCACCAAGAATGAAGGTAGCATTGCAATCAATTTTAAACCATTGACTCGAAGGATTAATCTAGTGACCATTAATCCCATTTTCTATGCTTTAACTTTTTTCCTTTTACTTTCCCCAAAACTTCGAGGCTACATCACAAGCAGACTAATCCACGTCAATTTTATGATGCTTGCTTCATTTCTTTATCTTAAGTTCCATTATTCATGCACCTCTAAATTCTTTTGGTTTTCTCTCTTTTTTTTTTCAACTCACTCCGTGAAAACTCATCCCACATTTCTTAAAGCCTTAGAAGAAGTCTCTAATCATACTTTCAATAAAACGTAGAATATTCCTAAGGTTATATGAGGCTTGTAGATAATAGCTCATAATACTTTCAACAATCGAATTAACTAGAGCATATCTTCCAACCATGACTAAATTTTTTTACTTCCAACCAGTCATTATACGTCTTATTTTATCTAGCAAGAAATTATAGTCTTTTACTTTAATATTTCCATTAGATGGTATAGGGAAGCCTAACTACATTCCTAAGCAGTCGACTTCCCAGGCCATCGACTTCCTTTATCTCAATGGCTTAACATATCTAACTTTGAGTGTTAGGTTTGACATTCTTTGAGAAGACTATTTTTGACTTTATAGAAATAACCTTATGGGAAGACCATTTGCGAAAAGCTAAAGCCTCCCACACGGTTAAAAAATTACATAAGGACGCATTACCATGAGGACAATTGGTACATATCATAAAATTAACCTTACAATCAAACATTGCCACTAAAGCTTGCCATTTGGTGATCTCTTGGTAGAGAATTCAACCATTGCTTCGCCCTACCTCGCAAAGAAAAAGGGAAAAATCTTAGTTTTACAGCATCTTTAATAGCACCACTAATCTTCTAAGTGTCACAAATTTCAGCACAATTTTGAAGATGTATATTCGATCCTCATCTTGGAGACCGTCAAATTGCAGCAATTATTACACCATTTGAATAATGTTCGATCTAATCTTAAAATTGTTGGTGGCCAAAATAGGGCATACAATACTAGAGTGAACTCCATCAAGTGTTTGATGAGAGTACTCTGACATTGTTCTCGTTTCTATAGCATCGTTGTTGACATTATTGTTGTTATGTACTGCCATAATTGCTTGCAATTTGCTTGAACGTGTTTTGCTCTCGCTAGATTTTTCATTTGTTGAATAACTATTAATGTACGTTTTTAATGAAAATCAATTTAAGTGCGAGAGCCATTGGCAAGTGTACCGATCATGAAAGTATAGCATAGCAAGTGTAAACCCCAGAAATTTTCTACAACAGCACACAACTCCAAAGTAGAATGTATGAACTAGTTAATAGATTTATATTCTAATTAAAGTCTAAGAATAGATTAATACATAGACTTTGGTTAGATAAAGGATTTAGAAATTGAATAAAGAATTTCTTTAACCCTAGTTGATACCAAAAACGAGATTTCATATCTTGAATAAATAATTCAAGATATGATTAAAAGAAAATCTAAAATTTAAACCCGAAACCTGATATACAAATAGATTTAAATAGGAAAATATAAATATAGAGATTAAATGATTGCTTTTGAACTCAACAATGATTTGAGATTAGAACAACGAGTAGTAATGAGCCTGTACTTGGATTTAAACCCTAAATTCAAGATCCCTAGATAGTATTAATAGCTACTAACAAGATTTTATGATAGGTATTAAAAACTAAAGATATATATATTATATATATATATAGTTTAGCTTTTGTATCAAAAGCGATATTAAGTAAATAATTAACTACGCTTATAGACAGAAAAAGGATAATCCAAAGATAAACCGTTAAGGTTATAAATACACGACGAAAACATAAACTAATAAATAACTCAAGATCTAAATTTCAAATTGTTGGTCCCAATAATGTAAGCAAGAGGGGGGGTGAATTGCTTTTTCACAAAAATAAATTCTTTTCGAAATTTTCAATTCACTTCCTTTTGATTACTTTATTAAACTTAGAATTAATTAAACTTGCTGTTTAGAAACTAATCACAGCTAATAATCACACTTGTATATCTATTTTAATTCAAAACAGATCAAATTTAATTTTATGCGGAATACAGACAACTCTCTGAAGTACTCTCTGAAACAGGTTCTGAAACGTGACAGTTTATCAAATACTTCAATATAAATTGCACGAAAATAAAAAGAGTAGGGTAGAGAAAAATGCAAATCGATTTATAGAGGTTCCGCCTCGAGCGTCAGTCCTCTCTTCCAACTCCACGTTGGGGACCCGGTATTCCACACCGGTTTGTTCCACTATATCCAAAATCAAAAGTTACAAGCTTGTCTTGCCAATCCTCTTGGCTACAATACACTCTGTCCCAATTCTCACGGTTATCCTATAACTCACAATTGGTCTAACAGATAACTTGCAACACTCAACCTCACTAAAAAAAATTGAATGATACTCAATCAAGGAAATACAATAAATATCCTATCTTTCGAAAAAAATATTGTGAACACTTTGTAACGCAAGGACTTTTGAGAGAAATGCACTCGAAGACTTTTTCTTTCAACAGAGAGTTAGAGCAAGATTCGTTCTTCTCATCATATCTTCCTTGTTGTTGTGCTTCCTCTATATATTGTTTTATCTCAACGGCTAGCAAAGAAGTCGTTCAAAACAATTCGAATTCTTCTCAAATTGAAAATATTTGACTTGGCAAATTCCCTCCTTTGAAGTGTCTGTTACGTGTATGATCAATCCCGAATAATCTTCTTAGCTTTATAAATTTCGTTGATGCTGTCATCTGATAATGTCTCATATATCTTGATATGTTTATCCATAACAATTTGGATAAATACTTCAACAAACTATCCCATAAAAATAGTGATATCCTTTATCCTTGAAGATAAGCTTTAAAAGATCTTCGTTTCGAAAATTTGAACCAACATGAACTTGGTAAATATATCCCTTATCTTTAGGAATTTGCTGACCACGTGAAACATAAAAATCTGACGATCTTCTTCCTCAAAAAATTAAATAGACGTAACTTATAATAAAATTGATGAAATAAATCCCCTTGGATATTTTATCCAACTTTAGTGGAACAAAATGAATATACTACCCAAATATATTCATTTCGTGGAGTCAGGCCTTATAAATAAATTCGCAACATTCTGTGCATCTTCTGTTCTGGAACAGATTTAGTTTCTGATCTTCCTTCTGAAAATGAATCTGAAATACCTTCTGAAAATGACTCTGAACTACCTTCTGAAACAATTTCTAAAAAATCTGATGATTAGTTCAATCATGAAATATTTTGTTTTGGTTTTGGTTTTGGTTTTGATTGCTATACTTTATTTATTTGTTAAAAAGACTTTTACTCCTTTTTGTTATCATCAAAATATTATGAGAGATTCCAACATTCTCCCCCTTTTTGAAGATAACAAAACCTTATGATTAAAAACAAATATAATATCATATATCAAAAACATATCAGATTTAACCAAAACTCATACATACGGATCAATCACTAACTCACAAATATAATCAAATCTCATATCATAAGCATATTGCACAAACTATAATGATATATTGATATCTTAAGATTTGTTTTTCATCATATATCTTCTCCCCCTTTTTGTTATCAGAAAAAAATAACTCCCCCTGAATTATGCATATAAAATTCATTGAAGTCAAGGAAATATAGAGATTTCAGCATAACAAAAAAAAATATCTTCATTACAAACCGAAAACAAAATATAAAATTCGCTAAGAGAAATTGTCTGAAAAAAATAAAGAACTCTATTTCTTTCTAGATGTCTTCTTCCTTGCCAGAGATTTCTTCCTGCCAGAAATTTAGCAGGAGTTGGAGTTGGAGATAGTGAAAAATCAGTTTGTTGTTCAGCAGGGGATTGTTGAGGGATGGATAGGAGAGAAACCGCAGCTTGTTGTTCAGGAGTAGGGTCAACAGGAATGTCTTTAGCTGCAACAGGGGTTTCCTCAGCTGTAGCAGGAACTTGTTCCATTGGATCAGCAACTGGTGGAGTTGGTTGGAACATGTTCTGCTGGTTGCTCTACATCCTCTGCAGGTGGAATGGAGTCAGGATCAGCAACATGAGGGATTCCAGCAGCTGATGGAGATGTTGGATCTTTAGGAATGTCAGCCGCAGGTGGAGATGAGAACCAGGTGTTGTTGTAGGAAAGACAGGATCAGAAATTGGCTCAGATGGATTGGTTTCCACTTGAGGATGGGGAGGACTAAAGGAGATTTTTGAACAGAGGACAAATCAAATTTCTTCAAGAATGCTTCCATTCGAGAAGAAATGAGATTGTCAATCTGTTGGAGAGAGATAGGTTGGGACGTCTCTCCTGGTGGCTTCAAGGGAATACCCTCTGATTCAGTCTCTGAATCAGAATCTGATTCAACAGTCTGCCCTTCTTTGATCTCAAACTTCTTCCCAGTCCCCAACTCATAATCCCTTTTTCTCTTCTTTGCTGCAACAGGAGCCTTCCCTTTTCCTTTGGCATCCTTATCAGATTTCCTCTTCTTTGATTTCAACACCATGTGGATCCTCTTTTTCTATTTCGTCCAAGATTCTTTTGAGAGTCAATTCTCTCTTGCGATTCTTCGGATGAACATAGAAAGCTCCATCAATGCTGTACCAAAATTTCTCCTTTATCGAAATACTCATGTGCTTAATCACTTTATCACCAATCTTCTTCATTATTTGAGGACTACGAACATGCTTAGGCATCTTCACATGATGTTTTTGCAAAATTTTCATGATTATGTTTCCATAAATCATGTGCTTTTTATTTCTCCACATGTGCCGTAAGATAATCCTAGGCAAGTCTAGTTGTTTTTGCAACTTCATCCCCAGAACAATGATTGCCTCCTCTTTAGAAATGGAAGTAGGACTTCCTTTCTTTGGTAATATGCACTCGATAACAATTTGTGCAGCAACCTTATCAACAACTCGAATTCAGAAATGAAAATATCTTTGGCATGAAACTTTCCAATGCCATCATTCAAGAGTTGCATAGATTCATTTCTACCTAAGGTTATCAGCTCGTGATCATCCCCATGATCTAACAGACCTAAACAATCAATCAGCATCTTTCTATTGACCACGATCCTTTTTCCTCCAACTTTCGAGATCAACAAAGTCTCATTTTCAAATTTCAGATTCTTGTAAAATTCTTCAACTAATTCTCCAATTATATCAATGCGTAAATCACACAACCCTTTAGCTCCTATTCTGTCTAGCCAAAAACTAGCATAAAACCTTTCTTTTCAAAGAATTGGAAATCGATAAAAGAACAAGGGTGGATTTTGGATTTAACCAACCTGACATGTTTTAGGGTTTCCTCCTTCTGTTTATTTCCCCTTTTTGATACCTTCTTAGGATCAGCTTTCTTTTTCTGAAAAGACGGAGAGGGTGAGGTAGATTCAGAGCTTGCTTTCGCACTCTCTGATTTTGCGTCTGAATCAGCTTCTGATTCAGCATCCGATTCTGAACCACTTTCGTTATCAACTTCCTTTTCCTTAGTGGATTCAGAAGCGAGTTCCTCAGATGAACTCTTTTCCTCAGTCACTTCTTTTTCAGTATCCTTTGCCAAAGAAGGATCTTGAGATGTTTTAGACTTATCGCGGTTGCCTTTGGTGTTGTTTCAACATGAACACCCTTAGATGATTTCGAACTGTGTTGAGAGTCAGAATCCACAGAGATTTCAACGGGGGTTTTAGATGGTTTAGATTTGAAACCCTTGGATTGAATTCGGGAAGATTTTCTTGGAGCCATATGTTGAAGGAAAACGTGAGGGTTTGAACAACACACGAAGGATTTTGCAGATTGAGAGAGAAAAGATAAATTTTGAAATGGAAGGAGAGAGAAAAATCGATGGTTAAAAATTGCACGATGCACAAGATCAGTTATTAATTCTGTTTAGATTTCCAACAGAAAACAAAATATCTTTTATTCATCCTCTTTAATCGTGTAATCCTCTTAACTACAAATTTATGTTTCCAACATAAAGAATCTGTAAATTGAGACTACTTGAGTATAAGAAAATGAATCTAATGAAATTTCTGATCGAGCAATTAATGCAAAATAAATATCAGAAATTACAAAGGATTACATATTCCTATTTCATTACGAATAAATTCAAATCGAGATTTTTCAAGGGGTTTTGTAAAAATGTCAGCTAATTGTCTTTCTGTAGGACAAAATTAATACTAATATTGCCAATATTTACATGATCCCTTATGAAATGATGTCTTATTTCAATATGTTTTGTTCTTGAATGTTGAACTGGATTTTTGGTTAAATTAATTGCACTAGTATTATCACATTTTATTGGTACATTTTTGCAATTAATTCCATAATCATTCAATTGTTGTTTTATCCATAAGATTTGAGCACAGCAATTTCCAATTGAAATATATTCTGCCTCAGCTGTTGAAAGAGCTACAGAATTTTGTTTCTTTGAAGACCAAGATATTAATTTATCTCCTAAAAATTGACATGTACCTGAAGTACTTTTTCTATCTACTTTACATCCTGCATAATCTGCATCTGAATATCCTAGTAATTCAAAATTTTTATTCTTTGGAAACCAAATGCCTATCTTAGATGTACAAGAAATGTACTTAAAGATTCTTTTAACTGTTTTTAAATGTAATTCAGTAGGTGCACTTTGAAATCTAGCACATAAGCATACAGCAAACAATATATCAGGTCTAGAAGCTGTAAGATATAATAAAGAACCAATTAAGCTTCTATATAACTTTTCATTTACCTTTTTCCTTTAGGATCAAGATCTAACCTTGTAGTTGTGCTCATTGGAGTTGCAGCTCCTTTACAATTCTCAAAACCAAACTTCTTCACTATTTGTTTTGTATATTTCTCTTGATGGATAAAAATTCCATCTTTTGTTTGCTTAATTTGCAAACCAAGAAAGAAATTTAGCTCTCCCATCATGGACATCTCAAATTCAGCCTGCATCATACTAGAGAATTCTTTGCAATATTTCTCATTAGTTGATCCAAAAATGATATCATCAACATAAATTTGAACAATCAGAATATCTTGTTCAAAATGTTTTAAGAACAAAGTTGTATCCACTTTTCCTCTTGAAAAACCATTTGAGATCAAAAATTCACTTAATCTTTCATACCAAGCTCTAGGAGCTTGTTTAAGACCATATAACGCTTTTCTTAGCTTAAATACATAATCTTCTTTTGATGGATCTTCAAATCCAGGTGGTTGATGTACATAAACTTCCTCTTTAATATAACCATTTAAAAAAGCACTTTTAACATCCATTTGGAATAATTTAAAATCTTTGTAACATGCAAAGCAAGTAATAATCTAATTGCTTCAAGCCTAGCTACAGGTGCATATGTTTCATCATAATCTATTCCTTCTTCTTGTGAATATCCTTTAGCTACAAGTCTAGCTTTGTTTCTGACTATTTTTCCATTTTCATCAAGTTTGTTTTTAAATACCCATTTGGTGCCTATTATTGATTTATCCTTAGGACACGGTACTAAATTCCATACTTGATTTCTTTGGAATTGATTGAGTTCTTCTTGCATTGCTTCAATCCAATTATTATCATTTAATGCTTCATCAATATTACTAGGTTCAATTTCTGATATTAAAGCAAAATGACTTTCAAATTCTTGTAAACTACTTCTAGTTCTTACTCCTGTATTTAAATCACCAATAATTTGCTCAGATGGATGTGCAGATACATACCTCCAGTTTCTGCTACTTTCTGAAATACCTTCTGAAATAGCTTCTGAAGGAGTTTCTGAGTTTTCTTCTGACTCAGTTTCTGTATCATTTTGAGGAGCAACTTCTTCTGATGTTTCAGAATTCTGCTCATCTTTTGCTTGAGAACTAATATCCTCCTTTTTAACTAATTCTTCACTCTCTTCATCATCAAAATCATCATCCTCAATTTTCTCAATAAATTTTACATTTATAGTTTCTTCGATTATTCTTGTTTTTAAGTTAAAAACACGATAAGCTCTACTGTTCAAGGAATATCCTACAAATAAACATTCTTCGGATCTTTCATCAAATTTTCCCATATTTAGATTGTTTTTCAACACATAACACTTAGATCCAAAAGCATGAAAATAAGATACAGTAGGTTTTCTTCCTTTAAACAACTCATATGATGTTTTTGAAGTTAATGGTCTTAGATACACTCTATTTATTATGTAACATGCTGTTGATACAGCCTCTGCCCATAAAAACTCAGCTACTTTGTTTTCATTTAACAAAGTTCTTGTCATTTCTTGAAGAGTTCTATTCTTCCTTTCTACAACCCCGTTTTGTTGAGGAGTATAAGGAGCGGAAAAATTATGAGCTATACCATTTTCATCGCAAAAATTTATGAATAAAGCATTGTCAAACTCTCTTCCATGATCGGTTCTTAAACTTATTATGGACATTCCTTTTTCATTTTGAATTTGCTTAGCAAATCTTTCAAATACTTCAAATGTGTTATTCTTCTGTTTTAAGAAAAACACCCATGTATATCTAGAATAATCATCAACAATTACAAGACCAAAACGACATCCTCCAAGACTTAAAGTTCTTGTTGGACCAAATAAATCTAAATGCAACAATTCCAATGGTCTTTTAGTAGAGATTACATTCTTGCTTTTATGAGGTGACGAAACCATTTTATTTTTCATACATGTTTCACATTTAATGTCTTGTTTTATATTTATTCTTGGTAAGCCAAAAATAATTTTCTTCTTGGATAGTTTTTCGAGTTGATTGAAATTAACATGACCAAGTCTTCTATGCCATATTTTTATATTTTCAGACATAGCAAAGAAACATTTTTCGAAAGTTACATTTGAAGGTTTGACTAAATAAACATTCTTGTTTCTATATCCTTCAAATAGTTTTGTTCCATTCTTGTCATAAGCATAACATTTATCATGTTCGAAAATCATTTTGTAACCCTTGTCACATAATTGACTTATACTTAATAAATTATGTTTTAATCCAACAACAAGAGAAACATTTTCAATTGTATGAGGAGATAGACCAATAGTACCTGTTGCCACTATTTTACCTTTACTATTGTCACCAAACTTAACATATCCTCTTTCTTTCCAATTAATACTTGTGAACAAAGAAGCATCTCCAGTCATATGTCCCGAACACCCACTGTCGAGATACCATTTTCCTTTAAGCTTTGCTTCTTGTTCCTACATGTATCAACAAAGGGTTAAACCTTCTTAGGAACCCAAACAAGTTTGGGTCCTTTGAAATTCAAGCTCTTCTTTTCAAAGTTTAACTTGTTGTTTCATGAGCTTGTTTTTCTTGTAGAAACAAAACTTCTCAATATGGCCAATTTTATTACAAAAATAACAAGCATAAGAATAACTATTCCCATATCTATTGTTCCTGTTCTGGAACTGATGTGGATATTTTCTAGAATATCCTCTTACCTGTTCCTTCACTTGCCCTCTTCTTGTAAAGTTTCTGTTCTGATCTGGGTACCTTCTGATATACCCTTGAAATACCCTCTGACTGGACTGTCAGATTTTTTCTTTGTTACAGTGTTGTTAACTGTAGATGTTTCCTTAAATAAGGATTCTTTTCCTTTAACAAATACAGTTTTTTGAACATTCTTACTACTGCTACCTTGTTCAAATCCTAAGCCATATTTTATTTTATCAGTTCTTTGAGAGGAAATCAACATATTTAACTTTTTGTCACTCTCATTGAACTTACTGAACGTATTCTTTAGTGATTGAGATAAGTCTCCTATTCTTCTGTTAAGTTCTTTAGTCTCTTCTTTTAGTATACTATTCTCTCTCATGAATTTATTCACTTTCACATGTAATTTTTCATTATCATGTTTCAATATGTCGTTTTCATCCATAAGTAACCTATTTGTTTGAATAACAACTTCCTTTTCATTTTTGAGAGATTTAACTTCAGAATCAAGTTTATTTATTTTAACATGTGCCTTTTTCAATGATTTCAATAAGTTTTGCATTTCAATCATTACATCCTCATCAGAAACATAATCAAGTTCTGAATTTACCTCAGATTGTGCCATTAAGCATATGTTTGAATCATCCTTTTCATCCTCTGAGTTATCCTCTGAATCTGTCTCTGATTCGTCAAGGTCACTCCACGTCGCCATCAAGGCTTTGTTTCTCTTTTTGAACTTCTCAATTTTCTTAATCAGTGATGGACACTCGTATTTAATGTGACCAGGCTTCTTGCATTCATAACAAATAATTTCTTGTTTCTTCTCTTCTTTCATCTCCTTTTTCTTGTCTTTGTCCTTGAAGAATTTACCTGCATCATATCTCTTAGTTTCGAATTTTTTAGTAAATTTCTTACCTTGCTTTCTTCTCAGAATTTTGCCAATTCTTTTAGCCAACAAGTTGATGTCATCACTATCATTGCTACTGGTCTCTGAATCTGATGCATCCGCATGAACTTCCTTTGCTTTAAAAGCAATGGCTTTCTTGCTTCCTTCTGCTTCTTCAGTAGCATCTATGTGAGATTGATACGCCATCAGTTTCTCCTTGAGTTGACTTAAGGTTAAAGCGCTGAGATCATTTGCTTCTTCAATGGCCGTTTTCTTTGCATCCCAAGCTATAGGTAAGATCCTTAGTATTTTCCTGACAAGATCAGCTTCCTCTATCTTCTTTCCAAGAGAAGCTACTCGTTAGTTATAGAAACAAATCTATCAAAAGCATCTTTAATTTTCTCTTCAGGTTTGAATTTGAACAATTCATATCTTTGCAAGAGAGCATTGATTTTAGTATCTTTAATTGTTCTCGTTCCTTCATAGGTCTCACTAAGTGTATCCCATACTTGCTTAGCAGTAATGCAAGATGAAATTAAATAGAATTCAGATGGTGAGATAGTAGTTAGAAGAAGGTTCTTAGCCTTGTTGTTCTTCTCTATTGCTCTCTTTGATCTTGAGTTAATTGTGCTTCAGCAGTCACGTTCACTTGATAGTCTCCAACTGTAATCACCTGCCATGAGTCAAAATCATTAGCCTTGATGTAAGTCTCCATACGCATTTTCCAATAAGGATAATTAGAACCATTAAAATAAGGTGCTCTATTTACTGCAACATTTGTTTCAGCCATGATACTTGGATCACTCAATAATAATTGAGGCAAGCTCTGATACCAATTGTTGGTCCCAATAATGTAAGCAAGAGGGGGGGTGAATTGCTTTTTCACAAAAATAAATTCTTTTCGAAATTTTCAATTCACTTCCTTTTGATTACTTTATTAAACTTAGAATTAATTAAACTTGCTGTTTAGAAACTAATCACAGCTGATAATCACACTTGTATATCTATTTTAATTCAAAACAGATCAAATTTAATTTTATGCGGAATACAGACAACTCTCTGAAGTACTCTCTGAAACAGGTTCTGAAACGTGACAGTTTATCAAATACTTCAATATAAATTGCACGAAAATAAAAAGAGTAGGGTAGAGAAAAATGCAAATCGATTTATAGAGGTTCCGCCTCGAGCGTCAGTCCTCTCTTCCAACTCCACGTTGGGGACCCGGTATTCCACACCGGTTTGTTCCACTATATCCAAAATCAAAAGTTACAAGCTTGTCTTGCCAATCCTCTTGGCTAAAACACTCTGTCCCAATTCTCACGGTTATCCTATAACACAATTGGTCTAACAGATAACTTGCAACACTCAACCTCACTAAAAAAAATTAATGATACTCAATCAAGGAAATACAATAAATATCCTATCTTTCGAAAAAAATATTGTGAACACTTTGTAACGCAAGGACTTTTGAGAGAAATGCACTCGAAGACTTTTTCTTTCAACAGAGAGTTAGAGCAAGATTCGTTCTTCTCATCATATCTTCCTTGTTGTTGTGCTTCCTCTATATATATTGTTTTATCTCAACGGCTAGCAAAGAAGTCGTTCAAAACAATTCGAATTCTTCTCAAATTGAAAATATTTGACTTGGCAAATTCCCTCCTTTGAAGTGTCTGTTACGTGTATGATCAATCCCGAATAATCTTCTTAGCTTTATCAAATTTCGTTGATGCTGTCATCTGATAATGTCTCATATATCTTGATATGTTTATCCATAACAATTTGGATAAATACTTCAACAAACTATCCCATAAAAATAGTGATATCCTTTATCCTTGAAGATAAGCTTTAAAAGATCTTCGTTTCGAAAATTTGAACCAACATGAACTTGGTAAATATATCCCTTATCTTTAGGAATTTGCTGACCACGTGAAACATAAAAATCTGACGATCTTCTTCCTCAAGAAAATTAAATAGACGTAACTTATAATAAAATTGATGAAATAAATCCCCTTGGATATTTTATCCAACTTTAGTGGAACAAAATGAATATACTACCCAAATATATTCATTTCGTGGAGTCAGGCCCTTATAAATAAATTCGCAACATTCTGTGCATCTTCTGTTCTGGAACAGATTTAGTTTCTGATCTTCCTTCTGAAAATGAATCTGAAATACCTTCTGAAAATGACTCTGAACTACCTTCTGAAACAATTTCTAAAAAATCTGATGATTAGTTCAATCATGAAATATTTTGTTTTGGTTTTGGTTTTGGTTTTGATTGCTATACTTTATTTATTTGTTAAAAAGACTTTTACTCCTTTTTGTTATCATCAAAATATTATGAGAGATTCCAACACAAATAAATAATCGAATCATGCTATTATTCTAACTCGAGTTTTCTTAAGCTATTGAAGCCTAAAACAAAAATTGACCTAATGAGTTCAGGAAACTTTAATCGTGGGATATAAAATTATACAAATAATTAATCACGTTTATATAAAACTTAAAATTGTATTATTTGATAATCTAAGTAGTTTGTGTACTCCTATAAACATATTTTTGTACAAAAATTCTCAAATATTAGCTAATTTATACCCGTATAATTTGTTAAATTATCCTAAAACTAAGTTAAATAATTAACTAATATATAAGTGTATTCGGTGAAGTTTCGGCTGCAATTTGGCTTAGAATTGCATTGAAGAAGAGGGAGCCGAAATTGCTCCAATAATGCATCACTTTGTCAACCAAATCAACCCTAATGACCAATTAAAACATGCTAACTCAACCATTCATTAATTGCAATGAAAACAACAGAATAAACAAAGCTAAATGAGGAGGAAATTCGTATCAAATTCGAAGGGAAATGCAGCCGCAACCTCTTCTTTCTTCCTTCTACATATATGATTAAGTTCATTAATGAGGAAACAAACAACCCTCACTATTTCCCAAACTTTTCCACAACGAAACTACTCCTACATAGCCACCAAAACGAGCTAAAAACAGAAAATAAACAGATCAAAACATCCAAATACAAATCAAAAGAAAAACAATACGAAAAACCCTTGGAAACGAGTTCAAAGGTAAGTGAATGAAATTCGAATGATTTTCTTTCAATTCTAAGCATTAGGACTGACTTCTGATAATCATAGGAACGTAATAAACCCAACTACAAGCTTCGAGTTTCATCGGACAAGCTCAACCGAGGTAAAAATCTGAAACCCTAGTTTTATTTCCATAAGATCGAGATCTAAGATTATATGTATGTAGAAGTGTTAAGAATTGTTTTATGTTCATATATAAGATATAGGAACACTTAGAAATGGTTTAAGAACGTTTTTAACGTGGAAAATTTAACAAATATGAATCGGATCATCGAGGAAGATGATGAACAGTACTAACACTATCTAAAAGCCGGCAGTGTAGTCGCTCAACGCCGGCGGCTTACATGGATAGGCCGGCGATGTAGGGATGGCTTACACTGAACAGAAGCTACGTAAAATTTATTTTCACGAAAAAATGAATTTAAGCCGGCTATCTGTGAATCTACGCCAACGGCCTAGGACCAGCGTATGTTGAAAGCCGACAGCTTTCAAAGCCGGTGCAACCAATATGAACTAATTTGCAATATCAAATCAACACCGGCACCTGGGTTTCAAAGCCGGCAGCTTTGAGCCAACGTATACCCAAATTTCTTCAACGAAAGCTTGTTTTGAAATAAACAGAATACATATTACATATATATTAATATAGAATTTATTAAATAGATAAGTAAATACAAATATTTTGAATATTTTGATTAATATCTAATAATTTTTAAACCCTAGAATTAAGGAAAAATATTTAGTGTTAATAAAAGTTATAAATAGTCAAATATTTGTTCTAAATAGATAAAATAGGTAAGAATGGAAATTGAAATAATCTAAATTTTTGAGTAATATGACTTCTAAAAATAATAAAATAATTATACGAGATAAATTAAGAGAAACACGACAACAATAAGAAATAATAAATAAAGATAATTTTCTATATTGAGATCAGTATAGAATAACATATAATTAGCATTAATTACTACCAAAGCTTGATAAATATCCAGTTTAGGACACTAGCCACATATAGGAATTTAGTTATATAATCTATAATATATTGATAAATATTTTATTCATCTTAATAGGTGACTTTGAAACACTAGAAAATCTTTCAGCTAATTATTACGATTGAGTCAATATGAGCAGGTGAGTAATTCAGTCATATTATACTGTTTGTGCTTGTAAGTAGTTGAATATATAATGCAAAGAT
The DNA here is from genome assembly GCA_024138025.1 of Combretum micranthum. NCBI lineage: Eukaryota > Viridiplantae > Streptophyta > Magnoliopsida > Myrtales > Combretaceae > Combretum > Combretum micranthum. The sequence continues at coordinate 375,064 of JAMXBD010000211.1, forward strand.
AATTAAACAAATGTTTTGTTGAAAGTATGTTGTGATCTAATTATATATTGTTAAAATATCCTTACAAAAGCGATAATGCAATGAATTGATGTTATGAAGTAGTATAATAATGATTGTGTGTAATGTATGATCACCGTGAAATTAAATAAGAACTATTGACTTAACAAAATAATCTGATCATGCAATGCACGAATTGCATTATTGCATATATATTGGGATGACAGTCTGCTACATATTAATATTTCGGTTCTCTGTTAATGCTTGGTTGTTCTAATGTGTTAGTTCTTCCAAGGTTTTCTTTGTTCCGTTGGTTCTACGAGAACTAAGTGGCACCGAAGAACGCCGCCCGTAGTATCACTTTGAAATGATTAATACTTAGGGAGTTTCTAAGGTGGATACAGGAAATGGTCAGTTTAATCAATTATATTAAAAGTGATAATCCTAAAACGAGAAATCATTGATTTTCATGTAAACTTAGTCTCTCCTGGGCAGGTGGGTCATGGAGTAATGGTTCTTCAACCCTTAAAAAAGGGTGTAAATCTTTTTCTTGTTTGGATTCTAGATCATCCAAACTTGTGTCTATGCATATGGTTGAGTGCTTGCATTACATATGATTTTCTAATAACTTGTGTGATGTATAGTATGTCTGGTTATTTACTGAGCTGTGGTTTCACTCATATTCCAACAGTCTTTTCAGGTTTACCCTACGACCCTGGTCAATCACTTCCAGGGTATGACTCCGGTAAGAGCTTAGGCGATGGAAGTCTATGACTGTAATATGTATTAATGGTTATGTTTTATTAGAATAGCTTAACTAGTGCTAATGTATCAGTTGTGTACTTCAGGAAGACCACTGGGTTTGTAATAGTTCTGTAATATTTTATAGAAGGTTTTACCAGTTTAATTCTTACATGTATTTATCATTTCTTATCAAGCAACTAAAAAGATCCTGTTGTTTTGAAAAACTGTCATTCTCTGAAGGTAATCTAGTGATAGTATTCAAGTGTGACTTGTTTACTATTATTAGAGTACCCTCGGGGCGTGACAGCTAGAGTATTTAAGGTCATGATCCACGAGCAGCTAAATAACTAAGTAATAGATTGTAGTAATTCAACACTAAGTTAGGCAACTAAATCAGAGTTTTTAGAGTTTTAAACTAATTAAATTACTTCTAAAAATTTCCACTACAAATTATAACTACTTCAACACTAAAGATTACACTAATACTAATATTATTCTCTGAAACTCTTTCAGTAAATAGGTGTGGGATTATGTAATGGTTTGGTTAGAATTTCCATTGGTTGCATTGTAACTATAATCAGGTTTGTTCATTTGAATTTTGATTAAACTCTTAAAAATTTGCTTCCTTTTCAAATTGCAAGATTCTAATTGTAATATCGATATCACTCTCGAGTAACCCATTTATAATCAACAACTAAATAACATACTCCTCTCACAAGCTATATTGTTCTAATTAAATTTGTAGTACAGACACGTTTCCATGTCAATAAACCACAATTTCAATCTCATTAAGAATGTGAATTCTACAACTTTAACCAAGGCAGCATGTTTTTATGTTAGTTGTGAAATTGTATTTTCTATTTTAATCGTGTTTTAGAATCCCTCTCAAGTATCTTAAACTCCAATTTATAAGAAATTCATAAATAAATTTTTGACCTTGTAAATTCTGAAATAGAGATAATCAAAGTTTCAAATTAGTGAGACCCGTTATAATATACTAATAAACTACTTAGGAAATCCATAAACCATCACGTCCCATTAAATAAATTTAGCTCATGCTGAAAAGAGGAATTTCATTCATAACAACCTGAACACAATCCATACAAATGGTAAAGAAGAGAGATCACTTAGAAATTGTAGAATGTCTTCAAGTAATTTAAAGGTCCAACTCCACGATGATGGTTCAGAATGAATAGTGCTAGAAATGGGGTGAATTGAGGTCGAGGTCGATGAATGAAGTGAGGTGAGGTGAGGTGAATGTCAATGTGGGTGGTGGAATGTCGAGACCAAAGAAGATCAATAATCAGTGTGAAGTCCTAGGGATGAAAGACTAATGAATTAGTCTGTGCAAAATCAAACAAATCCAAAATATGGTCTATCCTTCAAAGAGAAAGACAAAACGAAATGAAAATGAGAAAAGTATATATATAGTCTATAGAAGGGAAGTAGGTTGTGGAAGCATGGTGATGTGAAGGTTGACTAGGTTTGGTGGGTATGATGTTGTAGATATGAGAGGTGAGTGACTATAAAATAGGTATATTTTGTGGAGTAGATCCCCTACTACAAAACATACAAAAAAAAAAACCTTATACAATATTTACAACCCAAAATAACAAAAGAGAATAAAATAATATGTTGTCGAGTTGATCTTGAAAGGTTAGTGCCTATGTGATGTAGCAGATGCTCACTCTCAATAGGCACTTGGCATCAGCTCAATACAGGGCATGAGGTGGGACAACTCAGAATAGGCTTACGCTTAGATCAAATCGGATGTTGTTTGTGTCATGGATTTGCCACTTTGATCAAATCTTTTCTTGTATTTTTTGCCAAGTGAATAAATGGCACAGGTCTGCGTTTGAGGCTTTGTTGGAGTTCAGTTCTATTTGTTCAAACAGGTTGGCACTTAGCCAGGGAGCTCGACAAAAATCGACAGCAGCTACTTGGTCCATTCTTTGGTGAAGTTGCACGTAGCAGAAACACTTGCGCTAGCTGACCAGCTTTGACCGAGCTCCTAACAAGCTCGGAGCAGTAGCTGCAATGTCAAGCGCCCATAAGTCGAGCACTGGAACAACACGTTAAGCTGTTGCAATTAGCATGATTGAATTTGAAATGAAATCAAGCAACAGGTGTGAATAATCAAGAAATTGTAAAATTCAAGTTGGAGGGCATATTAGCACTACACCGACTAGCAGCATCAAGACTGAGCAAAAACCAATCAATTTTTGTCGATCTCCCTGGCTAAGTGCCAACCTGTTTGAAAGAACAGAACTGAACTCCAACAAAGCCTCAAATGCAAACCTGAGCCATTTCTTCACTTGGCAGAAAATACAAGAACAGATTTGATTAAAGTGGCAAATCCATGACACAAACAACATCCGATCTGATCTAAGCGTAAGCTTATTCCGAGTTGTCCCACCTCATTAAATTTGATCTGAACTGCAAAGGTAAATGTTTCTATAAATGTCTCACCTCATTTATCTCTGCAGTTCAGAAGTGGCCAAGCAGTTGCAAGAATGGAGCAAGTAGTAGCCATGAGCAGAGATACTAATAGCACTAGGCTATTTTGATCCAAAACAACATCAACTATTTTGGTCCAAAACAACATCAAACTGCAGTAGTGAACTGAAATGGACTGAGCTACATTCTCCCACCGAGTAGCCATGACCATGCTCTTAAGCAACAAAGCGAAGCGACTAGACATGAAAACTTGCTAACCAGATTTGATCAGAATGCCACCGACCTGACCATGGAGCTTCAATTAGGAGCACCAAGCCGTTGATCATACTTGTCAAAGCAGTAACCGAGCCATCCAAGTTCAATGTGACTAGATTCCTACACACCAGAACTCGAGCTCTAACATATACCAAGCCCATCTGATCTAATGTCGACCTTGATAGCTCAACAATAGCAGGAAGCAACGTTAATTCCTCACTGACTAGTAGTTCATAGCAGATAAACCGAGCAGTGACTTCCAACTGCCAAACATCGACCATGTTCAAGCTTCACTCAAGAGGATACCGAGCTCTAATCGTACCTACTTAGTCCACGTCCAAATTGATTTCAGATTGAATCCGAGCTTACGCGAGCCTACCGATCTGAACTGCAAAGATAAATGTTCCTTTTGTATCTCTGCTCATGGCTACTACTTGGTCCATTCTTGCAACCGCTTGGCCACTTCTCTTGACAGCAGCTCCGCGGTCTAACATGCACTAAGAATTTCAACACATTAATATCTCAAATCAAAGCATAGATGCTTATAGCTCAGAGGCTTTAGATATCACAATGCTCCTTTATGGTTCTGTTTCGCCATTTTGCACTTGTTTAAGCACAAACCAATTCAGGCCTGTATTTCACAGATTCATAACCACCTACACAATTGCAGCATTAAATCAACACAACAAATATAATCCATTTAGAGTCCTTAAAACATCATTTTGATCCTTTTCAACACCTTTTTACACATTTGGCCACGATTGATCCATACTCATGCAACTCATCTAATTATAGTAGAATTTTACTTTAAAAGCCCAAATCCATGCATGAAAATATACGATAAATGTAGGATAAATATATATTTTCACACATTTATCACCATTCTTGTGCTCTTCTTCTTCTTAATGCCCTATAAATTTGTTCGATCTCGGAGTCAGAGTCCAATAACATCTCGTGATCGCTTCTTGTCATACAATTTGCAAAAGAATAATATAATACTATTAAATACCCTTGCAAAATAGAGAGGAAGAAAAAAAGAAAGAAGAAAGAATAGTTAAATCAACAAAAATAGTTGCGTTCTTAATGGCCAAAAACTTGGTACAGATCATAGGCAATCAATAACAAGTTAAAAATCTTGAACTCAATTTTGAACTATGACCGCTAAAGGCAAGTGGACATATCGATACTATAGTATAAGGATTAAGTCCAAGTATCGTATCCACAGGGATCAGTGAGTACTAATACTTATTTTTTTCTCATTGTTCAGCCTACAAAATCGAGCGAGTTGAATAAGATGTATAATATTGCTACTAATTATAGATCAAGCATAAGTCAAGTTAAGGATGGACCAAATTACAAGAATGTTCATATTTTGAATCACTGCTTGATATTATGTGATTACACTAAGGATCATTTTAATAGTATTGTTAATACTCTTGAAGGGGAGGAATTTCTAATAGAATTCAATATCTCTTTCAAAACTACTGAAATCTAATCCTAGATCCACTTAATTGAAATCGCTTTCTAGTTAAAAACCCCCTAAGAGAGCATTAAGAATAATCCCAAAGAATTAGATCTTCCTAATTATACGACTATGTGCAATTCTTTCCAATTGCATAGATACAAAAATTTTTTCAATCAATTTGCATGAAAACCAAATTAATAATTAATATTATGGACTATTAACTTTAAAATAACAATAAGAAAAATACGGTTGAATTCAAGACATCAATCAATATATATAACAATCAATGAAGAACAAATAACACAATTGACCTAGGGTTCATCAAAACCTAAATTAGAAGTCTACTTCCCCATAGGAGAAGTAACAACAACACACAAAAAATAAGTACTAAACATAACCCCTTATTACAAATTTGAAATCGAAGCACAACCTCAACTTGCAATTAAAATAACTTAGATATTACAATTGTTAAATTCATAATACTCAGTTGCTCTTACTGTCTTGAGGTCTTTTCTTTATATAGAAGCTCTTCAAGCTTTAAATAGGAAGCTTCCTTTGCCTAAAATAGGTAAGTTGAAGATTGAAAGAATAGGAAAGTCTCTTGTTCTCATTCGACAAGTTAGGGTTCCAAAATAGGAAAGTCAATTCTCAAAACGGGAAATTTGTTGATGTTCTTGCATGTGAAGATTAGACCCTTTGTTCTTTCAAAATCATCCCAAGATATCTTCCTTTTTTTTGCCTAAGAAGAATTTTTTCTATTTTAAGTTATTTCCTAAAATATCATAGCTATCAAAAAGACATGAGGGAGACAAGTCGTGATTGTCTAGTCATGTAGAATTTTATGCTTGATAAGACAAAATATATGAATACGACACGACAAAGACAAGTCGTGTATCTTAGCTACGTAATATCTTGTGCCCAATTATGATAACGACATGACTTAGACAAGTCGTGTCAATTTTCTAAATTGCGTTCGAATTCAAATTTTGTTTTCAGGCGTGCTTTTATCCTAATCAGCACAACGTGGTTGGGGAACATGGCCACGTCTTCCTCATGTCAACCTTAAATTGCTTCCAAATTTCATATTTTTATTTGAAATCCTTCCATTTCACAAAATCTCTCTCTTGAAGGTCTAAATATATATTTTAATGATTTTAAGTACTAGATTCATAATTATTATCAATAAAACTATTGAATAATATAAAATTTAGCATTCGTAAAATAGGAATAAATTAGGTTGATCAACAATGTCATCTGCAAAAAAGAAGATGAGAGGGAGAAGTTCGTGCTCTTCTAAATTTAATGGGCTTCCACCAACCTTCATCAACAAACTTTTAAATCCAATGACAAGGAATTTCCATGATGAGAAATGAAAAGATAAAGTTGCATTGGTCCACCCCGTCTAATTACCCTAGATGATTGAAAACTCTTAGTCATTTTACCATTTAAAGTGACATAGAAAGGAGGCAAGAGCCAATAAGACTTATCCATTCCTCTAGAAAATTTAAAGCTTGAAGGTTTTTAATCACAAAATACTATACCATGCGGTTAAAAGCCTTCTCTAAATTTAATTCTCATACCATCCAACTCACTTTCCCTTTCTTTCTAGACATTTTCCACGTTAATTCCTACACAATAACCACTTTCTTAGTAGCATATATGGGGTTGAATTGGCTTGAAAAGGAGTAATTAGACTACTAACCATATGCCCCACATTGTACAAAGATCTTAGTGATTGTTTTATGGATGGTGGAACATAACCTTATAGGTCTAAAGCCTTTTAGGTATCGAAATAATAAAAGTTTGTTTAGAATTATAAGGTATGTATTTTCTTCTCTAGATTAAAAGGATTTCCATGGTGACTTGGTCTCCAACTATATCCCAAAAATTTCAATAAAATACAGCGTTAAAACCATCATACCAAGACTTTTATTGGCTCTTATACTTTTTAAGGTGTTGATGGTAAAATATAGGTCTTGACCCACTTATACCACACATAGGCCCAAATGCTTAGCAAGCCACTAGCCATGTCGATCCAAAAAGGATCTACACCTGAGGACATCTTAGCCCTAAGACATCATAAATGCTACCTATACCGGCCTGCAAAGAGATTGGCAGGAGACCCTCGTGTGAGCTCGGCCTCGAAGGTATTTTCCTAAACTCGCCTACAACCACCTTTATAAGTCCAAGTGCACCTGAGTTCAATCTCCACCCAGTCGTCTACACTTGGAAGCCATGAAATACCTGTATCCTACCTCAGGACCAAGGGAGACATCATCAACTCAACCACGATCCATGCAGTCATAACTCTTTAACTCAGCACCACATTTATCTCAGGTGCCAAGTCAGTTACCAAGTGGGGATTCATCCTAACAGAAAAGATACGATGGACCCTATTCTAGTATGACCTTAAACCCATAAATAACCCTTTTAGGAAAGGAAGAGCCATCTTTCCTTTACATAAGTGAAGACTCTTGGTAAAAAAGGAGACCCATGGATTAACTTAAGCATCGGAGTAATCGTACTGGGCAACCCCCAACATGCCTCTAAATAATTTTATGTATTTGCAGGAGCCTAACTCTATCGGACGAAATCAGCTTATGCAACATAGGGCATTCTAAATGTCCAACCTGTTGAGATCTCTTCCTAACTCAATCTTTTCATGGTTAATTAATATGGCTCCCTAAAATCTGGCATATCATCTTGTGAAGGTACTTCTATTTTTCCTAATTGGGAAATATTTTAATTAAAAAAAATGATGTCTTCTAATTTGTTTCCTCCTTAAATCTAAGTACCAACTTCATTGTATAGCTGCTATATTTTCAACTTACCCTTCTAACTCTAGTGGAAGCATAGAAGAACTTGGTGTTTCTTTCACCCTCAATTATCCATTTAGATCTAGCCTTAACCATCTAAAGTAATTCTCTTTCTTCTTAAATTTTCTAATTCCTGCTTAATAAAATATAAGTTATTTAGCAAATTTTGAGAAAGGTTAGAACTCTTTATGTCAATTTTCGAGACAATATTGAAGACATCATTCATTTTGAGTGGGATTATGCCAAAGACTTCCTCAATCTAGTTTTTGATGACTTTTGACTTAACTTTAGTTGTATAATTTTTGTATAAAATCAATGAAAAGTGAGTGAAACTGGTAAGTGCATCAAGTGATACAAGTAGTAAGACGGTGAGTCAAGGTAATATTCCATTGGGAGCTTGTGCTAACTACTAGATTTTGAACTCTTTCCTAATCTAAGCAAACAAAATATTTGGATTTTTCATATTTTAACCTATTTAAGCTACTCCTAAAAATTACTACTACTATTTATCACTAAGTTAACAGTATTAACTACACTAAATCAAAAAAATACTATGAAAAACTCCTTTACTGTAATAGTGTGGAATTATGTAATGATATGGCCTGGATTTCCATTCATTGCGTTGTAGTCATAATTAGGATTTGTTCATATGGATTCTGATCAAACTCACAAAAATATACTTGCCTTTCGAGTTGCAAAATTCTAATCATAATGTAGATATTCCTTTTGAGTAACTGTCACGCCCTGAGGGTATTCTAATAATAATAATCAAGAACCACTCGATTACCATTATTAGTTTACCTTCTAGGAATGACATGATTTCAATAAACAGGATCTTGTAGTTGCTTGGATAGGATAAACAAACATATATAAGACATAAATTAGTAAACAACTATCATAAAATAAGATATTACAGATCATATGCTTTTATAAATCTTTACAACCTCAGCTAATGATTCTAATGCACATTAACTGCATAAAAAGGAATACTAAAGATATAGACACTCTAATCCTATACTAGTCTTTAAACTTCGGCTTCTAATCTCTTATCGGGACCATGCTCCTGCTAGTAATGAGCCAGGATCGTAGAGTGAACCTGAAAGGACTGTGGGAGTGTGAGCTAAAACACAAGCTCAGTGAATAACCAGAATTTATTACATATAACATACAAGTTACTTAACAATCATATGAAATGCATCAATCAAACAAATGAACATTACAAGCTTAGATAAGCCGGAATCCAAATAGGATGAAAATTTACGCCCTCTCATCGGGTTTGAAGGATCACAATCTATGGTCCACCTACCCAGGAGAGACTTAAGCTTTCAGGAAATAATAATATTCAATTTAATTATCTCTTTAAGTTTATCATGTTTCATCATTTATTTCATGTTTTAGCTTTAGAAACTCCACTAAGTGTTAGTTATTTCCATGTAATACCATAAGCGGCGTCCTTCGTTTACCATTTAGTTCCTATGGTATTAACAGAACAAAGGTAATCTTGCAATTAACTAATAGTTCTCTGGCTTAGATAATTCAAGCATCACCAGAGATCCGAAAAACTAACACATAGTAGGCTACCACTTACTCAAATGCTTTTTATGCATAATATGTAATGCATGATTATTTTCTATTATGGTACCAGTAGTTTTTAGTCAAATTGCAGGTGATCAAGCATTACAGACACTCAATCATATTCTATAGACATTACCAAGATACATGCATTTTTGTTATCACTTATATTAGAGTGACTTGGCAATCAATGTAATACAATACACACTCTTCATAATTCAAACAGAACATCAATTTTTATTATCTTTTATTTAAGATTCACTACTAGTAAAAGCACAACCAATGTAATAAGACAGAGTTACTCACCTGCCCATTCTATTCAGTCGTAGTAATCGTCAGGGAGGTCCTTTCCAATACCCGAGTCACCTATTGATATAAGTAATATAGTCATTAATTATACAGAACTATATAGCTTATCCCTTAAGAATAATTAGGTGTTTCTAAGGGTTGGCCGGGCTCTGTTTTGTTTTAACTAATTCTTTGAGGATAATCCTAAGTTCTAAATTATTGTTATTTCAGTCTACTTACTCGACTTTGGTTTGATACTTAAATCTATTGAGCGGTACTCGGGAAATTTAATAATTTAGTTAATTCATTTTTATTGTTCAAAACTATTAGTTTCTTTTTAATTACTTAATAAATTTTTCTATAGAGTATAAATATTCCTATACTCAAAATTTTGGATCATTTAAATTTCCATTGTTATCTAATCGTTTCTAAATATTTATTAAATACATACTTATAGTTACTAAATTTATAAATTATATATATATATATATATATTTCTAAAAATTAATTAAATATCAACTTAATGAAAATATACTTACTAAAAAAAATTATTAATTTAATTACAACTATTTTCAAAAATTTCTCCTTTTATCGTAAATAATAAGAATATTAATATTTATTATCAATAATAATAATAATAATAATAATAATAATAATAATAATAATAATAATAATAATAATAAAATAATAATAACAATAAATAATAATAATAAAATAATAATAATACTTCTGGAATAGATAAAATAAATAATTACTTTTCATATCATTAGTAATTATAATAATTGTTTTATACTTTAACTCATAATATTACTAAAATAACTTTAGTTTTATATTCATATTTAATATTATTTTAGAAATAATATTTTTCGAAAATTCTAAAAAAATTCTTTTAATAATATATAAGAATATTAATAATTATAAGTTAGAAAACCTATTATACGTAAATACTTAATAAAATAATTCATATTTCTAAAAATTTTTTTTGATTAATATTAATAGATTAAATATTTAAACATCATATATTTAATAATGCCAGAGAATAATTTATTTTTAAATTTAAATAAAAAATAATAAAAAAATTTCTGATTTTGTATTATTATACTCTAACATTACTATTACTATTTCCAGAAAAATAAATAAATGCAGAAATAATAATAATAATAATTCTAAAATTACTTATATTATTAATTATCTATAATTAAATTTAATTAGTTTCGTTTTTCTTTTCTTTTCTTTTTTTTAAATTTGTCGAGAGGTACACGGGTGAACACGCCCGTGTACCGCCCCGTGCTCATCGGGGAAACACTATTCATCTTCTCCCCGATGAGCGCAGTTGATTCCGGCCAATCCCGACGTCAAAACGTCAGGTTTTGGATCCTATGGACTCCAAACCTTAATCTACTTGAATATCCAAGAAAAACAACAAAACAACAAACATTTCACCCCTTTTTTGGATCATCAGCTCGATTAGGGGTTTAGGAAAATTACCTTCGTTGTGGCTTCTCTCGTGAAATCCGAAGCTTCTAATGGACTTTTAGCTTCCTAAGATGTTTAAGAGTTAATATCAATCCTTAGAATGAAAGAAAACACGCGGAAGGGAATCAACTTACCTCAAGCTCGTTTTCCACCGTTTTTCCCAGTTTTTGTTCGAAATTTTTGAACTGCGTTGATGTGTGTGTTTAAAAATCGGTTTCTGGGTTGATTCAACTCCTAATAGGGTATAGTTGGGTTTTGGAAAATTTGAGAGAGATTGGAGTCCGTTTGCTTGTCCTTCTAAGGTTGTTAGTATGTATATATATATATATAGAGAACAAAAGGTGATAATCGGCCGTATTGCTCCTTTGTTTTTGAAACGAATTGCTCCTGTTTGTTGTTCATTCATTCATTTGTTAGATTGTCATTAATATGTGGGTGATTTGGCTAATTTGTATTGGCTTAGGATAGATTTACATTGACTTTTGGGTTGTATAATTGGAGGATTTTCGGCTCACATTTCTTAAGGAGATCTCAGCCCTTAAAACAAAGTTTAAACGTCTCCTGCAAGTTGAATATATATATATATTAATTATATAATAGTTAGATATTATTTAGTTGAATTTTCGGGTAGTTTATTACACTATTAGGGTATATTTTAACTTATATTTGTAAGTTTATATACATAAATGTCTTTAATGGATCCTACAAGATGTTTAGGTTCAAAAAGTACAAATTTAAGTTTTAATAATACGTATCTATTTGTTTAAGAAAGGTTTATCTTCCGCGATTTAGATTTTATAAGCTTTTCGGGTCAATTTTCGTTTCAGGCTCCAAGAGCTTTAGAAAACCCTAATTCGAATATTGGTATGATTCAAATTTGTGTTTGAGGTCTAGGTTTCAAGTTATATATCAGTTTATGTTTTTATTAGGTATTTATAATTCTATCGATTTATCTAAAAGTTGCCACTTCTTAACTATAAACATATTGGGTTGTTGACTTAATTTTACTACCGATATATAAGCTAAATTAGTCCTATATATTAGATTTGGATACCTACTATGAATTTTTATCAATGTAGTTTATTACTAACTAGAATCTCAAATTTTAGGTTCAAGTCTAAATATAGGTCATTACTATACCTTGTTTTAACCTCATCTCTTTTGTTGAATACTAAAGTAGTCACTTAATATCTATATTTAAGTTTTCTCCATTTAATCTATTTGTTTGACAAGGATTCGGTTTTGAAATTTGAAGTTTCCTTTAATCATACCTTGAATTATCAATTTAAGATACAAAATCTCGTTTTTGGAATCAATTGGGGTCAAAGAAGTTCTTTTATGAAGTTTATGGGTCCCAAACCTGCCAATTTATTTAAGGTATCTATCTAATCTAGAGTTTCTGATTAACTTTTAGGGTTACTAGTCAGTCCATAATTTCTAATCTAGAGTCGTATCGTATGGCGGAAGTTTTCGGGGTTTACAGTAACCCATTTATAATTAATAGGTAAATAGCATGTTTCTCTCACAAATCATGTTACTCTAATTGAATTTATGGTTTAAGCATGTGTCAATGTCCTAAACCACAATTCTAATTGTATTAAGAATGTAAGTTCTACGATTTAAGCTAAATTCGTAGTGTCTATATTGATATTGAAATCGTATTTTTATTTCAATCGGGTTATCGAATCACTTTTGAATATCTTAAACCCTTATTCATAAGATATTTATAGACAAATTTATCTTACGAATATTATTGTACGAGCTTATTTACCCAATAGAGATAGACTCCTACAAACACAAAAAAGCGATCAGAGGCGCACTAAGGGGGTTACCCGATACGACCACTCCGATACTTAAGTTAATCCGCGGGTTTCCTTTTCTCCCAAGAGTCTTCGCTTATGTAAAGGAATGATCGCACCTCCCACTAGGGAAAGGGTTGTTTATAGTTTTAAGGTCGTACTAGAATGGGGTCTACCGTATCTTTTCTATTAGAGCGAATCTCATTTTTGTAGCTGACCTGGCGCCCGAGGTAAAAGGGTTAACCAAGCTAGAGAGTTATGACTGCATTAAGTGTCGACGAGCTAATGATATCCCTCTTCCCCTCCCAGCCCCTCCCCTCCCCCCTTCTCGTGGTCTCAGGGTAGGACATGGGTATTTCCAGGCGACTAGGTGAAGATTGGCTCAAGCGAACCTAGAATTATAAAGGTAGCTTCCAGGAAAAGACCTTTGAGATAGAGCTCGCATGAGGGTCTCTTGTGATCTCTTTGTAGGCTGATATAGTTTACATTTCAGATTTCTTAGGGTTGAGGTATCCTCAAGTGTATAACCTTTTTGGACCGGTAAAGCTGGTGGCCTATCGACTGTTTAGGCCTATGTGTGGTATAAGTGGGCCAACCGGGCTGAGGCTTATATTTTACCATTAGCACTTGACACCCCCTACTTTCATTGTGTGAGGATAAGGAGAGTAAGCTATCTGGCTTTAGCTCACGAGGTGGGCTTCAAAGGTCGAAGGTCTTTCATTTGAGCTGCATCCCCTTGAGAGTTAGTGTTGTCATAAACCTTAACCTCGTAAGGCTTGTCAGGGAAGCTTCGTGGGATTCCTAAGAGACATGACCAGGGTCGTGTTAGTTATGATGACAATTTTAGATATCTTGGCGGCACTAGTAGGCCCAAGGCACATGGGCCGCACTGTTCTTGAGTGTCAGGCAGTTGGTAGTCTCTTCGTTTTCCTCTCCCTACTCCTCCTATATATATGCGTGTTCCTTCTTATGGGAGTTCATACTCATAAAGAAAACTCCACCATCTCATATGTATGAAAGAGAATTCTCTGGCCATTCTACTATATGATTGAGCCAAGAAAAGATGTCAAGTTTAGGTAATTTTGATACCCAATCCTTCTCTCATGGTTTGGAAGGGAGGTTTTAGCAGGTTGTAAATGAAAGAAGAGAGGGAGGCGCAAGCATAAGTTTATTGTATCCGAGCTCAGTCGAAGAGGGAAAGTTGGAAAGTGGAGGTTCTGCCTTAATGAGCAACCGCAAAAAGGAGGGTAGAGAAATTAGCTTGATGCACTGAGGAGCAGGCCATCTTGGATTCGAGGTTGTACGATGAGTTGGCAGAGAAAGTCTACCAATTCCTAGTAGACAAATACCCTTTAGATGGATTAGAGAAAGGAGCTGTCGTCTTCTTGCATACTCAGGCAACAAATGGTTTCGGTCTGGATGGGATCAAGAATAAAATTACATCAGAGGACCTTTGGGAGATTTGTCAAGGGGAGATATAGGGTGCTCCAAGAGAGTAGGATCCATGGTACCTTCACCTTCTAACTAAGTTTACCTCTTCGGAGGGTGAAGGTTTGTCCTTTACAAGAAGGCATTTAAGTTTAATCTGAGGATGGATTTCTGCTCGTTCCAGAAGGAGTTTTTCAAGTATCATAGGTTATATCTAGCTTAGTTGTTGTCCAATGCTTGGCGTATTCTAGTAGTCTTCGAGATCATTTGCTTGAGCATCTGTATGTTGCTTACTCCTACCTTATTTCTGAGATACTATTGGTACAAGAGGTATGAATCTACGTGGTGTGGTACCTCACTAAGCGAGCAAAGATCTCGTAAAAGCTTCTCGATGGGCTTACCAGCTTGAACGAGCGAGATTAGAAGGAGGAATGCTGGGCAGTGAAAGTAAAGGAGGGTGCTCCAATTGATTTTGAGGTGGACTTTTCCGAGGTAACAAGTTTTCAAAGTTGAAAGCATGTGACACTAGGGGACTGGAGGTTATAGATAAGCTCACGGAGCAGCGAGGTAGGAGGCCATTTAATGTTGAGTTAGTAGTGAAAAAGTTTTTAAAGGGGCTATCATTCAATGTGGGCAAAGAGAACTTGATTCCTCAAGGTGCGAGTTTTTTTTGTGATTATGGTCCCCCCTCCCCCCACGAAGGCTGTCAGTTCAAGCTTTCCTAGGGGAAAGCATTAGCTTGTAGTTTAATATTTTACATTTTATTTCTGGCAGGTGAGCTCAACTTGGAAGGTTTTTGGATTTTTGTTCTTTGATGTTGTTTTTGTTATGCTCTTGTAGATGTGCCAATGGGGATGACTGACATCATTGAGCTTCTTCTGAGAACCTTCGACCAAGAAAAGGAAGAAGGCCACAACTAAGAGAAAGGTACCCATGAAGAAGCAGGATGTTGGTGGTGAAAAGGAAGGTCAGCGTGCCAATGTTGTTAAAGAGGTCCAGGTTGTGTCATTGATGAGCCCTCAAGGGCATGAGCAGCACAGTGAGGGGGCTCCTATCGTTGATCTTAGTGTGTTGGTCATTGAGACTTTACCATGTCCTTGGTTAACCAAAGTGCGAAGTCTGCCTTAACGTTCTCTTATTGTTGTTTCCCCTATCGGGCAGGGTTCTCGCAAGATTAAGGCTACCAGGAGTACTAGTGACCTAGTTAGGTCGATTAAGCTGGGGATTAGCCCACTAGGGCTAATGTCACGAAGGCAAAGTTCTCAAGTAAATTGATTGGCTATCAACCGGGGAATGTTCAAAAATCTTGCTATAAGGTCATGGTGAGGACGTTATTGAATGAGCTAAGATCTAGGGATCGAGTGACGGGCTTCTCGGCTCATAAGCTGTACAAGGTGATTTTCATTCATTCTTTTTTTTCGTCTTACTTATCTCGATGCCCTTTTTTTTGTAGGTTGTTGTCACACTTCCTAAAGTAGCCAGATATCGAACTAGGGAGCTATATGTTGATTATTTCCTATACTTTTTTTTTGTTTTTTTGTGATTTACTTTTTTATGTTTTTTTTGCTGATTAGGTGTATTTTATAGGATGAGGAAGAGCTAGAGAGGTTGAGGTTTTGAATCGTCGACCTGAAGCCATAGAATTGATTAAGGATAAAGAGAAGCTGATGAATGATGTAGATTCGATGTCCTTGCATTATCATCACAAGTTTGCCTAGGCTAACTTGGTGCAGGTCTAGTTGTAGAACAGTGTTAACGATCTTGAGGTGAAGTGGAGAGGTGCCAAGTAAGAGAAAGATGCTTTATCTCGTTAAGTAGGGGAGGTAACTTTTGGCTTTAATGTATTGAAGGAAAGTAATAAGGTACTGGAGTTGGAGAAACATTCCCTTAAGGTTGGTTAGTTTCCTCTAAGGTTTTATTCCTCCTCGTCTTCATTATTCCTTACAGTTTTACCTTCTTTTTTTTTGTTTTTTGTAGGCTCAAGTAGCTAAGTTGGTGAGAAGGCAAGTCATTCTCGATGTGACCAAGAAGTGTGTGTTGTCGAGGCTCTTCAAGAGTTTAGAATGGAAAGAGCTTCAGAAAAGGATCGTGGGGAAGAGTGCTAAAGTTGTCCATAAAGATGTGCTCAAGCGTATCCTGATCTCGATGTTGGATTCTCAGCTATCTACTTAAGTGAGGCTACCGATACGCCCTAGATTTAATTAAGACGTTACCGCGTATAATACTTCATGTATTACACGCTCAGGCTTCCTAGAATGATATGTTTATTGTGAACATTTGCTAACCAATTTTAGAAATATGAAATCATATAACTATATTCTTTTACTTACTGGATTTAATGATTTAAATCTTTACTATATAAAAACACTTTATATTCTACTTCTAACTGAGTAGACCAACTTTCTAAGAAACAAAACTTTATAAAAATATTTTATAATCTACTTTCAAGAGTAGATCAACTTTCCCAAAAATAAAGCTTTTAAAGAAAATTACAAAACATATGGGCTTCTCAACTAAGCCTTTAAATGAATATTACAAACTTAAAATATAAATCTAGCTTTAAAACAAAATAGAAAACAAACACAAATGAAAATTCATGGTCCTAACTCACTTCATTTCTCCTCTCAACCTCTAGGATCACCCCAAACCCAAGACAAACACCATCGCTAAGATCATTATCATCATCACCAATATCAACAACTCATTAACAACAACTTCATCATCATCATCCAATTATCAATCATTAACTTCAATCATCTATATAATACCTAGAAAAAGAATAGCAATAACAATAATGAACTGAAGCTCAGTACACAATAACCCTAACACACATGGAGTGGCACACATGCCTAACTAAATGCAATGCAACAAACAACAAGTTCTTATCTTTCATTTAAAGTAAATCAAGTATCATGGGAGCACTCATACTCCGGAACAAGCCACTGGGAATCTGGGGGTCTTGAGTAACCGCAGCTGCTCAGATGATTGATATAAGTAATCAGAATACTTATACCTCTTATAACATTACAAGAAAATAGCTTCATTTAGGATTCACAGCCATTAAACAAGTCTACTTGTCCCAGTTCATAACATCATCTAGTTTAGTTGTCCCCATAAAATGTGAAATAGATCACATTACTTCTTTCTGAGCCTAAGTAGATTTTACACCGATACCATTTGCCCCATCAGCTACCTATTGAGCCACCTGTGAAAGTCATTGCATCATAATAAGGGTGGTCTAAGCGCCTAAACTACTGTGTCCACTCGAACAAGATTGCCACTCCCCAGATTGGATTGGCACATGCACAAAACAACACTCATCACGTAGGTCATCTTTAGGTTTTTGATTCATTTTAAATGCTTATCCTAACAATCATCACGCAACTTATTGCATACCTTATATTTGTAATCCAAATAGGCTCAAAAGATAAATCAGAATTCAACTCAAAAGATAGATCGGATATTCATATCTTTAGATTCAAGGATTAAACTCATATAAGAAATTATACTCATTATTCACTTATTTCAAACTTTTATTACCCTATTTGATCATATACTAAATAGGAACCCTACTATGGCTGCGAAGATCGCCCCATCAAAATACGAATAATTTTTCTTTGTCTATCAAAATATTTCTTTTCTCTTCGCTTATAGTTTCTTATTACAAAAGCATCAACAAAGCATTCATATACAAAAATATTCATTTCCTAAGCAACCACACGTTTGAAGCAACATATTCCCCATAAAATTCTTGGTTTATCCTAATTCATTAACTTAAGCCAATTATTAATTATTAACTCATTTGAACTTAATCATTGCCAAATTGATTAGAATTAATTATTTAATCCAACTACTAAGCTAATACAATTAAATTCAATCAATCTAATTCATTTTAGCTTACTAAAGTATAATTAGTCAAGTTGAACTAAGACTTATCAACTAAGTTCATTTTATGTCTAAGAGTTATATTGAGTCTATATTAACTTAATCTTAACCAACTTGATTAAACTTAATCAATATAATTAATTTTAATCCATTCAAGTCAATTTAGTCAAGTTAAACTTAGATTTATTAGCTAAGTTCATTTTATACTTGAATACATACATTTAACAATAAAACACAAATTTTTAACTTTGTTTGAAAAATATAGCAGTTAGAATCAATCAAAATTTAAGTCTAGATACTTTGATAATTTGCAAAAACTCAAACATAAAAGTTTTATATCTCTTTTTGAGTTTTCCAAAGCATTTTGAATCATCTTAATCTAAGTTTAGATGAAAAAGTTATGATTAAATTACAAAATAGTGTCGTGGTGGAAAATTTTGACCCGATGAGATAACCTCCTCCGTCATGATCATGATTTGGCTTGTTTCATTTGAAAATTCTTGTTCCAAGAAAATCACGAGTTGTATCATCCTTGTGATGAATAAGGGATCCTAGATGCGTGTTTTGCTTGTCTTTTTACCCTATTTAAACTACTTATTCATCACATACATCAACTCAATCATCTTAATAGCAGAATACAAGATCAAAATCATATTCACAACCTTCCCAAGCATATTTTTCTTATCCTGCATTATCAACCCACTTCACCAAACTCAATTTATTTAACCCTATCCCCCATCCATACATAGACCACATATATTGATCATTCATCCATTTTTATCACAAACTCAACCTAAATCTAACATCAATACATCACATACACATGTAAACAACAATAAAAACAAAGAAGAATAACAAAACTTATCTTTGGAGATAATCCAACTTCTTGATTTTTCTTATCACTATCCTCTTAAGTTCTTGAAGCTTCTCCTAGCATGATTCTTACTTCTCATCCTCTTTCTAAATATTGATTTTTCTTCTAGTCTCCTTGAATTTGAGATCTTCGGACTGATTTTTATTTTGAAAGAAGAAGAGAGAAAGTGAAGAAGAAAGGAAGAGAGAGAAACGAAAGGGAAAAGTAAGAGGCAGCAAGGGAAAAAAATCATTTAAGTAAGACAAGTGCAAAAGATAGGTGTAAAAGAAAGTAGAGAGAGATGAATAGTATTAAATAGTAAATGAATAGTAAACAAGATAAATGAATTACTGGTAGAGATAAAAATACGCATACATAAGCCACAACTTCCATTTTTTTTAGTAGTAAAAATTGTATATGATATTTTTATGAATTCTTATTATATTTCGAGTATAGATTTTTTGTCGAAATATTTTTCTTATTTTGTGTTGGTACCCTAATTTTAGAAAATGATCCCATTCATGTTCGAAACAAATGAATTTTTGGTGAATCTGATCATTTTAGATCATACGACATTTTTCCGGGTAATAATCTAGGGTTAACTCATTTTTATTACTTTAGGGTTTCTAGCATGGTCTTGCCGAATCTAGATCTTCCAGAACTTATTGTTGACTGATGTTGACTTTTAGGGTTTCAATTTGAATTCCAACTTTGAAATTACTTGTAAGATTATATAAGCTAGAGGTTTACATTCATACTATGTATTTAGCCCATAATTTGAGTTTATCTTATTTTTATAATTTATTCAATATTTTAGGATTCTCAAAATTAACTAATCAAGTCTAGGGCTTTTAAGATCAAAGGTTAACTCGATTTGACTTTTAGTCTTAGTTTTAATTCTGAAACTTAAGATCCATTTATAAAGCTATTGAAGGATCTAAGGTTTTATGATTCATCATTGATTGTTATCTGGTGATATTATTTCGATTTACGTGCCAATGACTTGGTATGGAAACGGTTTGCTTAACGAGTGAAAGTTTGACTTGATAGATTATTACTATATTAGAGGAAATAAGTATCCCTTACTTATAAAAAATATGTAAGGGATACTTATTTTTTATAGTGACCTTATTGAGCTCACAATAGTCGATACACAACCTCATTGATCCATCTTTCTTTCTCACGAAGAAAACTGAGGCTCCCAATGGCAAAACACTCTCTCGAATAAATTCTTGATCCAGTAATTCCTATAGTTGCTTCTTTAATTCTTTCAACTCGACAGGTACCATGCAATATAAGGCCTTTGATATTGGCTTGGTATTTGGAATCAAGTCAATCTCATAATCGATCTCCCATTTCGGTTGTAGCCTAGGTAGCTCATCTGGAAAAACATCAGGGAACTCGTTGATGCTAGGTATGTTGTGTCATGCCCGGAACTCTAAACGTAACAGTGTGCCACATGCCATATAAGACCCACGAATTACTACCTTAGTCCTTCGAGAGTCTTGTATAGATGTAAGGCGTTCCTTTACGATAATAGAATACATTGAACCGATGGAGATAAAGAGTTTAAATCGACATTCAATAGCATTAGAATATAAATCAAAACACATATATAAATAGTTACAAAGACTAAGGGGCATCCCCCGCAAAAGAATATTGTTAAGAGGTCTATTATAGTCATCCAGAGTCTTTTGGTTTCCTACGAAAGTCAAAACAGAAATGAATATAACTTCTAAAGGAAACGCCTAGCTCCTGTACTTGAGCCGTAGGGTGCCTCCATCTAAGCCAGATAAACGAATGCTGCAACAAATAAAAACTGTAGGGACATAAACTACATTAGCTTAGTGAGTGAGAACTTCCAATATTACATTCATAACACACCATACAAGCAAGTGATTAATCAAGCAAGTGATATGTATCAAACATATGGAAACCAACAGACATATGACTAGTCGAAAATCATATGTGAATGGAATTTCATCCTCCATCCCGGGTTAGCAGCTTAACGAATACTATAGTACTACTAAAATATGCCATTTTGGATCACGGTCAACCAACTTATAATTTCGTTTGTGAATCACGATTAACCAACTTATTATTTCGTTTATGGATCATGATTAACCAACTTTTACTCCGTTTTTGGATCACGAGCAGCCAACCAATGCTAATGCTCCATCCCCATTTGTGATATGAATGAGTCTATATTACTTATCAATTCTGAATATTCAATTATGTCAATTCCTTAGGTGATCAATCAATAATTGTAGACAATCAATCCAAATTCATCTATACAACCATTAGTTAATCACTCAGCCCCGATATTCTTATTTTCAATTTCTCATATCATCAGCAAACATACATAATTCCCATTTATCCCCACCATATATATATCCATTTATCTTTTCCTACAATGTAATGCAATTATCATTATAATCACATACAATAAATGGAATCGGAAGAAAGACTCACTTAGCCGTTAGAACACCGGTCCTCTAGTAGTAATAGTCCGACAGAAGGGAATCGACAAACTTGGGGTCACCTATAAAGGAAGAATTACCCTAATAAGTATTTCATCACTTAACTAAACCAAGCTATTAAACAAAGCTAGAATTTTCGTAATTCTCGTCATTTGCAGAAGTCCCGACTTAAAACGGCCCTAACTTGGTCATTTCAACTGGGAATTTCGCAAATTATACATCGATTTCTATCTACTTCAAAAGATATATATAATTATAATATTATTTCCAAGTTTTGAAAACTTTTAGGTCTTAAAACATTCTAATCAGTTCTGATCAATAGCGAAATTCAATTCCGAAAAATAGTTTTGTGAATGTTTGTAATTTTCCACTATATAAATCAACTATACATGCAATATTGATGATTTCCTATCGTGAATAACATGTTATGAGCTTGATGTATGCATGCTCTTGACGATATTTAATAAAAGAAAATTTTAGAAACTCTTTATTTTGTAAGACTCCATGAAAACTTACTCTTAAGAAGACTAGTTTCATGACTTTGATCATTTCCTTTTGTTTTAGAATTATTTCTTAGGAAAATCTAGTTATCCTTGCTAAAATTGGGTCTTTATTATATCTATTCCTTAAGGCCTTCATTTCTTCATAAAAATCTCCATTTTATACTTTGTAAACATGTTTTCAATTAGGGGCTATTCCTAAA
Organism: Combretum micranthum; assembly: GCA_024138025.1. Lineage (NCBI taxonomy): Eukaryota > Viridiplantae > Streptophyta > Magnoliopsida > Myrtales > Combretaceae > Combretum > Combretum micranthum. The sequence continues at coordinate 397,282 of JAMXBD010000211.1, forward strand.
TCCGAATTTTGTACCAAGGGTTTTAAAGTGATTTCTTCAAGAAAAACTCATTTGATACTTTAAAATTTAAGACTCTATCATACCTATCCCTTAAGGATTTCATTTCTTAAATAAAATTTTCATTTTGAGTTTGAAAAATAGGTGTTTTCATGCCATTACTCCTTAATTACGAATTTCTTAAAATGACAAGCAACTCAAAATTTCCTACTTTATTTCTACTCCTTGTTTTACATATTTTTCTTAGCAAATCCCATCTCAACTTATAAAAATCATCACTTAATTATATCTATTACCTATACTCTTCATTTTTCATATAAAACACAAGTTTTAGAGTTGATAAAAGGGTTTTTAAGGCATGGTCTTGAAACCATCCGAATTTACATTTGCTCATTTCAAATAAAGAATTTTCCTTTTTGAGTTTTTTGTCTCATCTACTTAAAGATCTACAAACTACAATATTTATATACATAAGACAAAGGTCTTTATGATCATTAATACACCAAAACACAAAATATCCATGAGATCATGAATGTCAAGTATAATATGAGCATTTAAATGCAAGATCTACCACTTAGGATGCATGAGATGGAGTTTGAAGACATAAAAATAGATTTTTGTGGAAGATCTTTACTTTACTCTACTACGCATGAACATGAAGATCATTATACACAAACACATTCAAATACAAGATCTACTCTTGTGACGGTTTGATATTCATGTAGTAGTATTTTTTGTCCCTAGCAAGAGCTCATGGGGACTTAAAGATGAAAATACTCATGAATGGTCTTACCATTACAAGGTTTAGTGGTAGAAAGGTTAAAGATCCATCACCTAAAGCTTGAATCAAGAAGAGAATGAAGAAGAAAAATAAGCTTGTGTGAGTGTGTGTGTGCTATGGGAGGGTTACGACCACAATAAGGAGAGAGGGAGAGGGTTTTACTTGAGTGAAAAAAAAAACGAAAGAGTAAAAATGAGAAGAGAGAGTATAAATGGATATGTATAGAGGAGTAATTTAGGGTTAATGGTTAAATAAATTGAATAAAAAAAACACAAATGCAGGTAAAAGAGAGGGGGAGGGGGTGCCCCGTTTTGCTAAGGGAGAGAGAGAGGGGTTTGAATTTGTTTTGTTCTATTTAATTTGTGTAATAATAAGTCTTAAAATGTAATAATTTCTTAAGAGACAAAAATTCTTAGAAAAGAAAATATAATTGAGTGTTTTGTGAGGATGTAAGAGTAAGGTGTGGCTTGTGAGTGTAGTAGGTTGTACTTGTGAATAGTAGTGAATAATAATCAAGACAATTACTTTACCGGTAGTAAGAAAAATACAAGAAAAAGGCTATATCTGTATTTTTCATAAACCAAAAAATTATAAAAATTATATTTTTGAAATCTTTATTAAATTTCAATTCTAAAGAGCATTCCAGAATATTTTTCAAATTTCGAGTCCCCGGACCCGCTTTTCTGTAATGGATCTCGGGAAGGCCCGGAATGGAAAATTTTTCAAAATCAGTTCTTTTATGGTTTTAAATATACTTTAAAACAATATCTAGATTAAATCATTTTACAAGAGTTCCTTAGTTTAAAGTCGAAGGAAAGCCGGATCCAAGGTTCTTAGGTTTCTCTCCCAAGCTTAAGCTAATCCGGTTTAGAGTTTTGGTTTCCGGTTCCCGATGTCTACTTGGTTACTAGGAAAACTGGGGTTTACATGTTATCTATTGTGGGTTTCTCATTTTCCTCATCCATATTGCCAACATAACTTTTGGTTCCTTCTATTGTCTATTCTATTAGCTAGAACAAATGCAGCTCTTATTCCCTTGCTAGAGCGAATTCACCAACAAACATAACCTTCTTTCCGTTTTGATCCATGAATTTACTTTCTTACTTCGATAATCTACCGTGGCTTTGGCGAGTGTCAACTAGCTCATGCCTAGGATCACTTCATACTTACTTATCTCCAGAACTATAAGATCAACCATGGAGGAATGTCTTTGTATCTCCAGAGGATAGTCCTTCAATACCTCCTTAGTTGTCAGCACACTAGCTGTGGGGGTCTTTATTCTAAAGCTAGATGCAGTCTTGTAACCCCCTAAATTTTAAGGTAATTTCGAGTTAAAACCCTAAATCGAAAAGTCAATTGGAAACCCTAAGTCAACAAATCCCTAGGAAACCCTAGCAGTTTAGCTCCGACAACCCCATGTTCTTAAACCAAGAAGCCGAAATATGAGTGAAAAGTGTAGATTGGTTCGTAATAATATTAAGATGATTAAGAATATCAGATTTGTGAAATTTCAACCTATTTTGAACCCGATCGGATACAGACTTTAAAAAGCATGTCCCGGGGCTCGAGACATTAAATATATGTTATTAGTACCATTAGACTCGTAATTTCATAAGATTTCCAAATATATCAATTATATTATTTTTCGGGTTATAAAAATTATAATTATAGCTTTTTATCGTATTTTCATTACTACCGGTACTTTAATTGTTTAATCTACTTTTTGATTTCTTTCACATTATTAATCAAGTACAACCACCAATACCCTATTCTTACATCCTTATAACCTATTCTTACAATATTTTATTATTTTCCTTACAATTACTTTTCCAATACAACTTTTAATACTTAAATTATTTATTTAAATTTGAAACCTACACAACATAAAACAAAATATCTCTCTCTCTCCCCCTTTAACCCAAAACCGGTGCCCCCCCATGCCCTCTCTCGCTCTCCAATTTTGTTTTATTTTTCTTTTTTTTTAATTAAAGCAAATCATAATCCACTTTTCTATTTAAATTCCTTTATGCATTCATCTTTTCATTTTCTTTCTTTCCTCATTTTTACTTTTAGAAAAATTTTGCAAAACTCTCTCTTCTCTCCTCTCTTTGTGCCGTGGCCCCCTTCCCTCTATACACACACACACTTTTGTTTTTCTTCAAGTTTTCTTACTCCACACAACTAATAGGTAATAGATCTACACCCCATCACCTTAAAAACATGTAATGACAAGATCATTCATGTGTGATTCCACTCAAAAATCGTCATGAGCTTTAAGCTAAGGATATGGAAACATTTGAACATGAGATCCTTACCATCACAATGTTATAAATCTTGTTATTTAAGTTGTTTTTGCTATTATTATGCTTTTTTTTTGAGTTATGATGTTATATTTAATGTTTTGTGCATATATCCATCATTTAACCATCTCTACATAATGATAATAGTGCATTTACATTTATGACTAATATAATAAACTAGATCTAGTTGTTTTGAGTTCATAAATGCCTTAGGATTTTGTTTTATGTACATAAAGAACTTATAGTAGCATGATAATAGTAGGAAAATGTTAGAAAGCTTAAGATCTATTTTGGTTTCAACAAAAATGGATTTTCGAAAGTCGGATCTAAAAAGAGCCCTATATATAAAAGCTATTTTTCAACTTCAAAATGTGTATTTTACATTAAAAATGAAAGGCTTAGGGAATAGGTATCATAAATAAGTAATCTTGATGAGTAAAACTTAGATCTACTAAGGGATATTTTTCAAAATAAGAAAAGTTTACAAAAGTCATGTTAACATTATGTCTCAATCCCAACAATAAACTTAAAATTCGTAATAAAGAAAGCTTGATATGTAAACACCTATTTTTCAACCCAAAAACAAGATTTTTACTAAAGGAATTGAAGCTTTAAGGAGTAGATTTAGTTAGGAATTAATTTTAGAAAGATTAAATGAGTTTTACAAAAGAAACAATCTCAAATAGAAATTTCAAAATTCAGATTTGAAAATGAGCTCTATTTAAATAACTATTTCCAAATGGCAAAATAAGGATTTTTATAGAAAAATAGAAGTTATAGGGAATACATGTACTAAAGACCTAATTTTGACAAGGATAAATGAAATTTATCAAAGTATAATCCTAAAATAAGGAAAGTTTTCAAAGTATAGATTAAACAATATTTTCATTCCTTAAAAATTTTATAAAATTCGTAACTAGGTAAACTCCCTATTTAAACATCTATTTTCCAACTCCAAAATTGAGAATTTTATTAAAATAATGAAGGTGTTAGGCATATAGGTCATTAAGGTTAAGTTTTGATAAAAGCAAGTGTGATTTTGCAAGGAATAAAGCTAGTTTTCTTAAGTCTAATAATTTCAAAAGTTTTGCAAAGCAAAAGTTTCTAAAAGAATTCTTGATATCATATATCATTGAGGATATACATATAGATAGCTCATCTCATGACATTCGTGCTAATAGCTTATAGATATTGCATGTACACATAATGCACTTGGTAGAAACAAAGATAGGAAAATAGTGTATTACACATTCCATAGAATATTATCTAAGTACATGAGGAAATAGATTTACCAACACCCATGAATCATGATGAAATTGAGATATATAAGCATATAAAAGAGTCTTTCAAGATATAATCATAGCAAAGTACCTATCAAAGCTTTTGAATGATGTTTGGATTGAATTTAGAAATTTATTTGTGGGTTGGAAATTTCGTATAGCATTATGTACCTTACTGTTTATGGACCAAACAACCTTTTTCGATGAAAATAACTTTAGAAATAGATATCTCTTCGAATAGGTAGAAATTGATATATATTATATGAAATTTTGAGTTAAAATGATCAAGTTATGGCCGTTTTAAGTAGAAATTTCCTCTTATACGAAATTTGACGAACTTATTAGAATAGAATTTATAAGTTCACTCAAACTTTGTAGATATACTCATTAGAGTTATTTCTTTTGATTAGGAGAGTTGGGAGACTGATTAGACCTTCCCGAGGACTATTACGATTAAGTGGATTTTCACATCATGGTAAAGTGAGTTCACTATCTGTAAATTACATGCTTATGATTGTGCGTGTAGTGATAGTGGTATTAAATTTAGGGCAAGATAAAATTGGAATGTGCATGTGAATTCTATTTGATTGAATTGATGATAAGAATATCTAAATGGAATTGTTGTAAGTATTTATATGATTTAGTATAGAATTGAAGTGTCTACAATATCTATGATCGCCCATAAATCGTTAATTAATATGCCATGATCATATAATCAAATTGACCATGCATAACATATGTTGGGTCACATTGCATTTGTTATTATACATTTGTGAGAAAAAGGCATAATAGCTGGGCAACGAGGGGCTTGTAAACTCGAATGTTAGCATAATGGCCTGAATTAAATTGGAAGTGGTGTAGGTACTTGTATCAACTACAAAAATTGTGAGTGGGTGGGCACCTAAATCAACCACAATGTAAATGAGAAAAATTGAAATCTATGGTCGTATGGGCCTGAAACACCTAACCTCGAATGGAAAACGTAAATCCATTCAACATAGGACTCCTGGAAAGTCTTATGTATTGTATGCTCGCGTGCTTATGCGTTTCATATGAGTGATAATATAACTTGTTTGCCCCATTGTATGTTGAAGTATTTAATTTGGACGTGAAACTCACTAAGCTCGTAAGCTTATACCCTTATAATTTCATGTTGCAGTATGATTATTTATGGCTATCTCCGAGAGGCCACTTTCCACAGGTATATCTTTTGGAATTTAAGGAACTCTTTGAAGAAGTCGGGACCTAGATATTAGGCATAGACTTCTAGTTGAATCTCCTTAAGCTTATATATATATATATATATATGTTGTAAGAGACTTTTGCAAACTTAAGGACTCTTAATATTTTGACCAGAGTATGCCTCTTAGATCTTTGTAATAGATTAATCTTGATTATAACTGTTATGATTTATATTTTTATCGCTACGTATGTCTCCTTAAGCTATTCCAATTCAAAGCATGGTTCCCTATATATTGAACGTGAGCCTTACACCCGATGTCTAAATTCATGGAATGACTAAGGTTGTCATACTTGAGTTTAAATATCAAGTGTGGTGGACTATCGCGTTTAGGGTACTCTTTGGGGCGTAACAATTGTAGCTATAAGCAATCGGGTTTTCTTGGCTAAACTAGCGGTGATAAATGAATAATTAGCTCCAATGTCAAACAAGGTATACACGGTCTGGTTACCTTCTTGTATGTTTCCTGTGTTCAATACACATTGGTTACTAAATCTTTACATCTTAGTTTATGGGTTTCCTAATCATCTATCTATCACATATGTTTCTTTTCATATGCCTTATTCTTTATGAAAACAAAGGAAATAGATATATAAGGTTCAAGGCTAAACTATAATCAGACCATAATCATAACCTTCATTGTCGTCAATGGCAGCTAACTTGGCTCCTTCATCTTCCATTTCCTCACACAGCTATTATCCTTCCAGATTGTAGATCCTCAACCTATGCATCGAGTTTCTAGAACGACTTCCATTACCATTCCCATTCTTTGCCAAGGCAGGTCCTCTCGAAGATCCAGACAGTCAAGTTGAGGCAGTCTCCTTCTATGGATGCTCGTTGGCAAAATGTCCCACTTATTTACAAATGAACTAGGTAGTGGAGGCTTTCTTAGGACAATCGGGGAGCTTATGGTTAGGATCTCCATAGAAATAGCATTTACTCTGCAACAAGGGGCATCTCTTTAGGTAGTATCCATCTTTACACTTCAAGCAAATCACATTGGTCTTTAATGCTTCCTTCCTTCTGCTAACATTCCCCCTAAAATTGCCAGCAGACTTGAATTCCTTTGGTTGGTAACTAGAACTCGAACATCCTAAAATTTCTTTTCGACAAGTATTTTCATTTTCGGGGCTCAATCTTCCTTTTCTTTGCCCTTTTTACTATTTGGGCTTATTCCACCAACTCATGGAAAGTTCATATCAAACTCTTCCAGTCTTACATGCAGGTCTTCATCCTGCCCATTTAAAAACGCTTGTCTTTTCAACTTCTCACTATACTTATAAGAATATGGGGCATACTACAACAATCTACTGAATTCTATTTCATACTGGTCAATAGTCCTTCCACGCTAGGATATATGTATAAAATCTACACTATATCAAATTCTCAGGCTTCCAAAAAAATAATTTTCCAAGAACTCATGACGAAACATGTCCCATGTAATTGATAGCGGCAACTCACAACTTTTCAACTCCCACCACACTCTTACATTGAATCATAGCATATAAGTTATGTAGCTTAAGTGAAGGTGATGTGGTACCTCGAAAGCGACGAAAGACCTGTCTACCTGTGCTTACCAGTCTCCGGCTTCGTTAGGTTTTCCATAAGATCCATCAAAATAACGATTGCTCTTGACAAAATCAAGAAGTGAGCTTCTATATGGTCTGATCGATGGTGATGGTGGCAAGGGTGCAATATGACAATGCACATCTTATGGTGTTGGTACCTCTACTAAAGCTTCGAGGGCGTTTTGTGGCGAAGCTGTTGCTGGTGCATGTAAATTTTGCTATTGTATTTGGGTATTCAATATTTATGCTACCTATCCAAGAGTGGCTTGGAGATGGCCTTGTTGATTCAGAGGTAGCACGGCTTGCAAATTCAGTAGTGGTGCTTCGGGTTAGTTTCCTCCTTCATTTAGTGGTTCATTTGAGGCACGCTGGCTCTTCACGATGTCCTCTTCTACCATGGCTATTTAAGTTATTTTTAATTATATGATTTTGAAAATCTTTTAGAAAATTAATAAATTTTAAACGATATTTGCAAAAATCACGGAAATTTGATTTTTAATTTAAGTGTCATAAATCTTAATAAGAAATCAACAAATAGATAAAGAAAATTATGTGGTCAAAATCACAAGAACAAAATTTCAATAATCATAATGGAAATTTCACTAAATAAAACACACATGGGTAGGTGACCCTTACATGTGGAAATCAAAGTATAACAATAGTTCGCTTAACACGAAGGAAAACATCACATTTAAAACATAAAAACAAATACCATTCCAAAAACACACTATTGACCTAATCAACCTAACATCCCAAGTCGTTTACAAAAAGGTTCTATGGGATTACATGGGATGTGCTCAAATTCAACCTTCTTGACTCCTTCCTTACTTCACACCTTCACTTCAACATTTTCTTCTTCTCATCATACTTTTACGGGATAGGGCATCTTCTGGGTTTCTACTTGAGGATCCTTTTTGCTTCTTCCTCATGAATTCCTTCAAATATCGTCCTACGGACATCCTTTTCCTCCTTGCGATATCTTCAGCTTGTGTCTGTTGTCCTTCGCCTGATTCATTTCCAAGGTCCACATTTGTTTCATTGTTAGGAAAGAATAGTAGATGATTGATTAGGAACCTTCTAAGAGTTGGTTTTTAAGGAGTGGATGCTTAGGACATGATTCTATGGCCCATAGAGTACTCACTTTGCTCATACACATTGCGCCATAGCCGGGGGTCTAATGAGTCATCCTCATAATCAATCGTCACAACATTGGTGTTCGAGGGCTCAATTCTTATGTTGGTCCTTGGCATGGGTGTTATTGGGCGACTCCTTACAAGATGTTTATGCGGGGTGCTTGATTGGTTGGTTCGAACAAATTACGAACATTGCCATGTGGGTTATCTTCCTCCTCATTCCATAGGTGGTCCTCCTAAGGCACCGTAGGATCAAGTCTAACATGTTCTCCCTCGAGGTCTTCTTTAGGATCTTCTTATTCTTCTTCTTCTTCGGCTCCACTGACTCCTACATCCACTAATATTTCATCATCATCTAGTTGAAGTCCAATCAAATTAGGCGGTTGCATAGGTTCGTCATTGGGCACTCGGTGGATATTCTGATATACTCCATGCCAATTAAAATGCCCTTCATAATCAACCCGCATCCAATCGCTGTGATCTTTCAACTCATCATGTGCATAGATAAACGAAGGGCCAATATTCCTCAAAGTTTGAAAGTCAGGGAAAGTGGGTGATCTGTTATTTCTAAGCACAAAGGCAGCCTCTTGTAACATGGATTCATTATGCCATGTTCCAGCAATACTCTCTATAGCATATATCACTTCCATTTCCGACCAACTCTGACTCCTCAAAGGGTCTTACCAAACCTTCTCGGCTACTTTTTCCCACATGGAATGTCTTAGGCCTTTCTTCCAAAGGTTAAACATTCCTTTCAAGGATTTTAGTCGTCCAGCTAAAGCAAATTCCTTACATAGGACTCTTAGTTTGAACCGATAATTGGCAAAGGTCTTGTTAGGGTCCTTTCAAAACTCCTTTGCTTGAACTCGGGCATCTCCTAATGTTATCTCTTCACAAAAAGAAGAGAAGTCAGCATCTAAATCTACCTAGGTCTCTTTATTTCCATTCTACTTATCTTGCTAGGTCCATTCCTATTGTCATGATCTTTTATTCAACATGGCTTTCATACCAACTTAAATTGTCATGCCCTAAAAGGTATCCTAAACATGGCAGTCTATCACACACAATGTTAAAGCTTAGGAATGATCACCAAAGTCATGCCAAAGCTTCAATATCGGGTGTAAGGTATACTTCACAATAATAGAGGACTTTCCTTTGAAATTAGTAGTTTAAGGAGATATAAGTAACATCCAAGAATAGAAACCATAACTTTACAACTTAGAAGAAATATATAAGTCTTATAGTCCAAAAGGGCATACCCCCATAAAAAATCATTATATAAGTCCCAAAGTCTTTCTACCAAAATAAATTACATTAGGAGATTTCTATAGAAGTCTATGTCTAGCATTATACCATGGACTTCTTCCAAAAGCTCCTTGAGTCAAAAGATCGGTACTTGAGAGAAATATCCCCTTGGCTTCAACCAAAGATAAGTGAATTGCAACAATATCTAAAGGGGTATAAGTTTAACTTACTTAGTGAGAAATATTCCCAAATTATTCATACCTATACAAATAATTCAAACAAATTATTTAAATAAGCATATGAAATGCAACAAATATGTGAGCAAGTAATACATATGATTATCCAAAAATCATAAGTTTGAATGGATTTACGCCCTCCATTTGGAGTTAGGTGTTTCCAACCAATTACGACCATAGTTCAAAAATAAGTTTTCGTAGATTTTTCCGACTACTAGTCACCACTAAAACTTGTAGATTTTATCGGCTACTACATGCTACTTGTAGATTCTCCCTGTAAGCCCCTAAATTTCCGGTAAATATAATAAATCCTAAGAACCGAAAGTCAAACCGGAACACTAAATTCAACCTAACTCTATGTTAAGTATAGTGAATCTAGATCCGACAATCCTGCGTTCTTAGCTCCTAAACAATGGAATTGAGATAATTGTGGATAATTGTTCGTAATAGTATAGGAAAGCTTAAAAATATCATATTCTTTAATTTTTAGTGTGTTTCGGATCTGAACGGGATCAGTTTTCAAAAATTGTACCTTGGTACACCGGACGGTAAAAATATTCCGATAATACCAGTAGACTTGTAAAAATATAAAGATTTAAAAAATATCAATTTTAGAACCTTATACTTTCTAGGTTAAGAATTGAATGCATAATACTTAAGAATTTGCATTATAAAGGTAAAGGAGTTTCTGATTCTAACCTGTCATCAGACCAAAGTCGGGGCCACAATCTCCATCTAAGGCTGCTATCTCACCTCCTTCATCATCTAATTCTTCACATACCCACTGCCCTTCCAAGTTGTAAATCCTCATTCCATGACACCTGCCTTAGAATGGCTTAGGTTGTTTCCTCCATTCCCACTTTTTGATATAATTCCTCCAGCTGTACCAAATGGTCTAGTTGGGCCATTCTTCCTCTATGAGTATTCATTGGCAAAGTGTCCAGTTTACTTGCATACAAAACAAACGTTGGAAGCCTTCTTCAGACAATAATTAATCTTATAGATAGGGTCTCCACAGATATAACATTTATGTTGGAGCAAGGGGCATCTCTTTGGGTAATGCTCTTCTTTACACTTCCAACATGATACCTTGACCTTCGATACTTCCCCGTTGCCACTAGCACTTCCTTTATAGATGTTGAAGGACTTAAACTTCTTGTTTTGGAAGCTAAGACCATAACTGTCCCGAGTCCTCTTCTCTGACACTTTACTCTTTCTCTTCTTAACTCCTTCTATAATGCGATTTCTTTCAATTAGTTCACGAAGGGTCCTTAAATCCAATTCTTCCAGTTGCATCCTCAAGTCCTCATCCAGGCCACTAAGAAAGACTTGCCTTTTTAACTCTTCACTGTGTTTAAAGGATTCCGGTACGTACTGGAGTAAGCGACTGAACTCAGTCTCATATTGTTCAATCGTTCTTCCTTTTTGGGATATATGAAGGAAGTCTCCACTGTACTGCACTCTCAAACTTCCAGGAAAATAATTCTCCAAGAATTCCCTTCTGAAGGTTTCCCAAGTTATAGGTGGTAGTAATTCTCTACTCTTTGATTCCCACCACACTCTTGCATTAAGTCTGAGCATATAAGTGCCATAGTCCAGGCGGAGGTGATGAGGTACTTCGTAAGCAGTAAATGATCTTTCTATTTGCGCTAACCAATCTTCTGCTTCATCAGGTTTTCCAAAATTCCCATCAAAGTATCGATTAATTTTGATGAAGTCTGGTAAGGAACTTCGATAGGGTCGAGGTGGCGGTGGTGCCGGCAAAGGGGCAGTTTGGGATTCAACTTCTGGTGGGTGCTGGTGCTTCTACTGTTGCTTCAGGTGCATTAGCAGCTGGTGGCGGCATATTCTGTGTGTGATGCATGAAGTTGTTGACCAATCCCGTTAATTGGTTAATAGATGTAAGCCCTTGGTTTTTAGAGTAATCCTAAGCCTTAACCCTAAGCCGAGAAGTCAACTGGAAATCTTAAGTCAACAGATCTCAAGTTAAACCCTACAGTTTAGATCTAGAAATTCCATGTTCATAAACTGAGAAGTTGAAAATTAAGTAAAGTGTGTAGAATAGTCCGTAATGATAATTGATTTCTTAAAAATATCATATTGGATTATTTTCGGCTTATTTCGAACCCGATTGGATACTGCTTTTGGAAACGTGTCCCGGGGCTCGAAAAGTAAAAATATATCTTTAATATTTTTAGTCTTGTATTTTCATAAGGATTTAAAAAATATCGAGTTTATAATTTTTCGAAATCTAAAAATATCAGTTATAGCTTATAGAAGCATATTTTAGCCATACCAGTAACATATTTGTTGAAATACTAAAATAATTAAATTGATTATTTAATTTTAATTATGAAAATTCTGCCACTCATTTAAAAATATTTTTCTTAATTTTATTTTATATATTTTCTTAATAAAAAGTACTTTTTCAACCCATACTTCAAGTACACTTCAATTGTTACTTCTACACATTATTCATGTTTTCTTTCACTCATTCTACACTCCATTTCCCATGCATGGCAGCTGACTACACTCCTAAAAATAGCCATTTTTCTTTTATTTTAATGATTTATTTAATGATTTAAAGTCTCTTTTAGTTAGCAAATTAAGTAACACAAGTTACACTTTCAAAATTCAAGTTACAAACTAACTACACTCCTCTCTCTTTTCCTATTGAATTCACGTCCAGTGCCTCCCCCCGCCCCCCCAAATTTCTGCCGTTGATTATTTTTTTTTCTTTTAATTATTTAACACACTTTTAATACACTCCTCTCTCTATTTAAAGACTTATACTTATACACTTTCTCTCTTTGCAACCCTACCTTATTTACTCTCTCTTTTTCCTCTCTTTATCTCTTTCTTAGCCTTGTTCTTGTGAGAATACAGGCTGCCCCCATTTCAAATTCTTGCTTCCACATTCCATTCTTGAAGATTCTTTAAGTAAACCTTCTTCTTAAGCTTCCATAGATGGTATAGGTTGATTATATGAAGATTTCATGCATCAAAGGACTCTCTATAATGCTTAGAGGCTAAAGATGATAATGCCAAGACTTTGGAACACTTCTCTTGTTTATGATCTAAAATGATATTGCTATATTTGTTGTCTTTAAGACTTTATTATCTTCATATTTATATCATAGTTTGTAGATCTAAATTGTTATGAAGCTTTGGTTATGTTTATGTTTAGATCTATAGGTTTAGGGCTTACTACCATGCATTTCTTTTATATTCATGTTCATATTATGTGTAGATATTGGATTTGAACTTGAATAAAAATAGTAAAATTCGTATCTAGGCAAACCTATATTTAAAAACCCTCTTCCAAGTCTCAAAATGGAAGTTTTAGTTGAAAAAATGAAGGTTTAGTGGATGTATATCATCAAGACTTCTTTGTACAAGAATCAAAGGTGATTTTCAAAAGCTACTTTCAAAAATAAAAATTTCATTTTCGGATTTAGGCCAAGGCATGGTTTAAGAACATGTTTCACAACTCAAAAATGAAGATTTTATTCAAGAAATGGAAGGTTCTTAAGATAGGATATGTAAAGGATGATTTTTCATAAGTGTTGATGGATTTTATCAAAAGATATGTTCAAAAACAATTTTTGAAAATTCGGATCTAAGCTAAGACCCATTTTTAAAACCTATTATCTAACCTCAAAATGAAGATTTAGACAAAAATATAAAGGGCTCTTGGTATAGATATCCCAAGGATTGGATTTTCATAAGTTTAGATGAGCTTTCCTAAAAGGTATTTCTAAAATAAAGGGTTTTGTAAAAGACAAGTCTAGGTCTTATTTTCATTCTAGAACTCAAGGAAGAAATTCAGATCTAGGAAGAGATAAATTTTGAAAACCTTATTTTAGACTTCAAAACAAGAGTTTTATGTGGAAAATGGAATGCTTTGATAATAGGTGACATAAGAAAATTATTTTCATTGAGTCATGTAAGTTTTAGCAAAGATTTTTCAAAACAAGAAAATGAGTTTCAACTCAAAATTTCAGTTTTTACAAGAGTAGATTCTTGGAAATTTCATTTGCACAATATCATTAGGATCATATAAGTATTTAATCTTTTATCTTTGGCTAGAAGTTCTCTTTACAAGTGTAGAACCAAATAAGTTGATCTAAAAAGTTAAATGGAAACAAAAGTAAAAAATTTCAACAATAACTCAAAACTGGAATTTTCGTAACCCTGCTGTACAGTAGTTTTTCAACCCTCAAATGACCTTGTATGTTTGATTTAACTTGATAAATGGATAGATCTTTAGAAGTAGATAGAAATCGATATATAATATATCCAATTCAAAGTAAAAATGAGTTAGATATGACCATTTTAAGTTAGGACTTCAACTTAGGCGAAAATTGACAAACTTAGTAAGTAGAATTGTTAAGTTTATTAGAACTTCATAAGAAATACTCATTGAGGGTATTCCTTGTATTTAGGTGATTTAGAGGACAGATTTCCACTCCCCGAGGACTACTACGACTAGTGGATTTCTCTTCATGGCCGAGTGAGTTCATTTCTTAAATAGTTATGCTCATGTATGTGCTTGTAATCGTAGTGGCATTAGAATTAGGAAAAGATAAAATTATGATGAGTTGTGATCTAATCTTGATTGAATGAATGATAAGTATATCGAGACGAGACTTGTTGTAAAAATCATTGTATGAGCTAGTATAGACTTGGATTGTCTGAAATTTTCTATGATCGCATTTAATCTACATAATTAACATGCCACGATTATATGAATAAACTATATATGCATATCACGTAGTGAGTCACATTGCATTGGCTAATATACCTTTGGGGGGACAAAATTATATTAGCAGAAGGCGAGGGGGCCTGTATTAACATTAAGGATGTGAGATCGCTTAAGTTAACGGAAGTAGGGTAGGCACTTAAAACTACCACAATAAAACAACAGAGGTTGTATAACTAAGAGAAAGAGATCGGAATTATGGTTGCATGACTTATGGACCACCCCAACCCCGAATGGAGGGCGTTAATCCATTCACATATGGCTCCCAAAAAGTCATATGCTTGTATGCTCATTTGCTTGTGCATTTCATATAGTTGTTAATAACTTATCTGTTATATACTGTTGTTGAGTATTAAATATTTGGAAATGAATCTCACTAAACCTGTTAGCTTACACCCCGATAGTTTTTGTTGCGGTGTTCCCATTTTTTGTTGTTCCGAGAGAACACTTTTCACAGGTTATCTTTTTGGATGAAGGACCTTTTGAAGAAGTTAGGACCTAGCTAGAGACGTGGATTTCTAGGAAAATCTCTTTAACATAAACCCTAATGTTTGTAAGATGGTTTTAGACTAGATAGACTTATATTATTTTTGGCGAAGGTATGCCTCCTTGACTTTTGTAAAGACTTCACTTATTTATCTTGTTGTGATTTTTACTCTTAATGCTATTGTATGCCTTCTTAAGACTATTCGATTCAAGGTGTGATCTAAAAATTATACAAGCACCTTACACCCGATATGTGAACTTTTGGGATGACAAAAAATGTCATACTTAAGTTTAAATATTGAGTGTGGTAGACTGCCACGTTTTGGGTACCCTTTGGGGCGTGACAATAGCTGCCCAAACATCGCCTTGTTGATTTAGTGGGGTTGCTGGTTGGCCTACTTGTGGGTTTTTTGGCTCAGCTAGAGGGTTATTGGATGGCACGACATTCTCATCTCCTACCTCTCCTACTTTGTTTGTTAATTAATCTTAGTTTTAGACCTCTTAAATCTTTGCAAGGGGGAAAGATCGGAAATATCGAAAATTTACACAAGGGATATTTTCAAGGTAATCAAATCAAAAAAATCATTAAATCAAACACAAGAAACTTTTCATTACTTAAACAAAAGGGTGATAACCCTTACATAACCTGAGAAGGTTAGAACCAATCTCAGCAAAAGAAAGTACATAGAAATAAGAAATAATTTAAAAAAAATTAATTGAAAACAGGACATTCATGCATCACAAACGAGGATACGTCTATCCTAATCCTAGGAAAAGGGCTATTAGACTCATCAGGAGGTGCTTAATTCCTTCTCTACTTCCTTCCTTAATCTTTCCATCTTCATGGTGATGGTGCAGGATTCATGCTTTGGTTGGTGGAACCCTTGTGCCTTTTGACAAATTGTTACAGGTATTGGCTTACTATCATTATGTTTCCTTCGTATCTTAATGTGATTTCGGCCTGAGATGGCCATCCATCTTCTTGCACGGAAATTCTATTTCCTTCGGTGGTGTCATTAGTCACTTCCTAATCTCCTTGATTTTCTCCTTCTGATACTACTACCGTGGTAGGGGTTCGGGACCTACTCCTCAAGAATCCACTTGGTTCATAGATGTTCCTCCAGCACTGATTGTTTCTTCTTCCTTCCTTTAGAGTCGGAGATCACCACAGGGTTTTTTCTTGCAATAGTCTCCATGGGGACATCTTGGCTTAACCTACGAGGAGGTAATGGGCTGGGAATTAAGGGACTATCTTTCCAAAGAGATGCGGAAGAAGTTTCCTCAGGTTCTAGGTCCTCGTCTGGGTCTTCTTAGGATCTCCTTCAGTTTATCCATTTCACTCGCTTTCTTGGGCATCTCCCATAGTGAAGTCTCGTCCGGGATTACATCCAGTTGCATTCTGATGGAGTTTAGTTGGGTGCTGCATTCCGATGGCATTGGAACAATACGTTTATAAGCAGCATACCAGTAGAAACGTTCTTCCACATCAGCCTTCAGCCAGTCGTTGTAGTCTGTTAACTCGTCATGTGCATAAATATAGAGGGGTCCTAACTCATTCCATGTCCGAAAGTCTGGGATCCTTTGAGTTCTTCATTCTTTAAGATAAAGGTCATTTCTTGCCGCATGGTTTCTCTATACATAAAGACCATCATCCTCTCAACTACATAAATTACCACATCACTCCATCTTTGTCTCCTAAGGGCATCAAATCTTAGCTCTTCAGAAGATTCCTCCATAGGGAATATTTCAAACCCTTCTTCTAAAGCTTAAACATCTCCCTGGCGGTTTGAGGTCGTCCTACTAGTGCGAATTCCTCGCATAGGACTCTCAACCTAAGATAGTAGTTCACAAAAGTCTCATCTAGGTCTTTAAGGAAATTTTGAGCTTTTTCCTTTACTCTAGGGAAGGTTAACTATCCAATAGAACAAAATATGATCAGATCTTAAGCTCAAGTTCTAGCTTCTCATTATCTATCTTGTTTTCTATTTCTGCTATCTTTTATCCTAAAACTTGCGCTCTGATACCATCTTAAACTGTCACGCCCCGGGGGATACCCTAAACGTGGCAGTCCGCCATACATAATATTAAAGCTAACGAATGACAACCTTAGTCATACAAGAGCTTCGATATAGCGTACAAGACGTGCTTCCAGATAGTAAGAGACTCAAAAGGTATTATGTTTAAGTAGATAATAAAAGCATGCAAGAACTTATATAGATCAACATGTAATATTCATTAGAATAAAAATTCTCTTTACAACTTCTTAAGGGTATTCCCCATTTTAATAGCCTTGTTCAACTAAGTCACCTTCAAAATATACATAAATATAACATAAGTCTACTATAGAGATTTTTATTAGAAGTTTACATCCAAAACTAAATATATATAAACTTCTTCCAAAAACTCCTAGTAGCTTTGGTTCATACCTGACAAAAAGGGCTCTTTGGTGCCAACCACAAGTAATCATACCATAACAAAAAGCTATAGGAGTATAAGCAAAACTAGCTTATTGAGATAACTCCCTTCTACAACATTTCCATAGAACACACAAGTATTTAGATAATCATATGAGAATGCATCAATCACATGAGCAAAGAAAATACACACGATTAACCGGAAACCATGCGTAGCATGGATTTTACGCCCTCCATGTCGGGGGTTGGGTGGTTACCGGCCCATACGACCACCAATATTTGCAGACTTACTGGGTCCTACATGCCCTATAGATTTTCCCGCTCCCACTTGCCCATGTAGACTTTTCGGCTCCTACTAGCCACCACTACAACTCGTTTCCCCACACGAAGAATAGTAGAGAAAAATAAATGTGACTGACAAATATGATATGCATGAATTGTTTTCAATATAGGGTTATTCAATTATCGTTGAATTCAAGTTAAAGGTAATAAAAAATATATTCATCATATCATTGCAAGAAAACATAAGTTATTCATCAATTCCTCTTTCGATATTCTTAGCGTTTATTCAACAACTATATCTATCAATCATGAATCCAAATCACACAACATTTATTCATTTATCTTTTTTCTTATTTTCTAGTGCTACTACTTACAAGTATAAACAAGGAAATGTAATTAGTAAGGGATTAACTCACACAATGATGATCGCTCATAGTCAAAGTAATCTTCCTGGAAATGATATCGGTTCCTTCTTCACCTAAACAAGATGAAATACCCAAAATGAGTCTTTCATAGATTTTTTACTTTGAAGATTCTAAATCTATCTTCAATGTGTGGTAAAATCGGATTTGAAGGAAGTTCCAACTTAAAATGGGCACAACTTGCTCATTTTAATTCGGAATTTCGCATATTATATATTGTTTTCTACCTACTCAAAAACGTCTATCTATTTCTAAAACTATTTTCATCAAACCAAGTCATTTGAGCTCCGAAATAGTGGTGATCAGATTCACCACGAATTTTACAAAACTTACTTCCTACTTTTTACAAAAACTTATATCAAAGAGATAGATATTATAATAGTTTGTAAAACCTTTGAAATGTATTTATATAAGTATTCATTGACTCATATCAAATGCATGAAATTAATGAAGTTGTCTCAACCATGAATTTTTGATAAAAGTAAAGTCTTCTAAAGATTTTGGAATAGTGGAACTTTTGAAAATTTCCTCTTAGCTTGCTAGAAAATATCTCAAGTTATTTTAAATGAGTATTTTTCTTTTCCTTAATTTCATTTCCTTAGTTTTTTTTTAATTTCTAAGAATGATTTTCATTTTCTAAGCTTAGTTTCTAATACTTTTTGAAAGTAGTAATAATTCTATATTTATAGAAATGATTTATTTATTTCTTAAGATCATTATACTTCTATGAAAGGAAATTTCTTGGTGTTTGTCAAACTAGTATTGATGAAAAGTGAAGTTTAGTAGAACTTTTGTTTAATCAAAAATTTCTTTCCATTTTATGACTTTGTAAAGTGTATGTATGTATTGTTTAAAAATTCCTATGTTCTTAAAATTTATAATGAACTCCTCTAGATTTTTAAAAAAGATTTGTTAAGATAAATTCCTAAGTTTTTATAAAAATTACTTCATTCATAATAATATTCATTTCTAAAAATAACTTCTATTTTAAGAAAATTTTTCCTCCTTTATCTTGTTGAGACAAAGTCAATATATTCATGCATGAACATAAATATGAAATCATAAAATTATGAAAATATAAGAAAGACATAATGATTAATGAAATAAGCTAGCAAAGAAATATGTTGAGTATTGGAACCTTAGCTTCATCAAGGTATCCGGGACTAAGAATAGACTAGTCCCAAAAGAAAAAGAAAATTATTTTAACTTGATGAAGACAAGTCTGAGACTAAAAAAACTAGTCTTAAAACACTTGAAAATAAATAAATTGTAAGGTAAATAAATAAATTACAAAGGAAGTAAATAAATTGCAATAACAAGGAGCTTATATGCTCTAAAAGATATATATATATATATATATATAACTACATAGATATATTTAGTTAGATATATATGAAAGCAACATAAAGGAAAATAGATTCATGAACAAAAATAAAGTATGAACATATTGTTATTTTCTTAACCTCCATGGTTTTAGAAAACACACACTATGCTCATACTAAGTAAATGAACATATAAAAAGCTAAAACTATTACCTATAGAAGAAATAGAAACTAAAGAAAACCTGAGAAAGTTTATGGAGAGATTTTGAGAGAGTAATTTTAGTGTATGGAAGGTGTGAAGGAAATGGAAGGAAGATATGATATTTATAGGAAAAAGTGGAGGAAATTTTGTGTTATTTAAATAATTAAAAAATAAAATAAATTGAGGTGAGAGGGGGTGTGACCGACTAAACATGAGTGGGAGAGAGAGAGAAATTTATTTTTTTGTATTTTTGTTAATGAAAAGTAAAATATAAGAGATGTGAAGTTGTATTAGAAATGAAAAATTGTAAGAAATAGGTGTATGGTTGTAAGAGTAGGTTATAAGAAAAAATAGAGATAAATAGTAATAAATAGTGTAATGTAAAGTAGACATGACAATTAAAGTACCGGTAGTAAGAAAATACGCATATATTTGCGATATCTTATATTTATAGTTACCGAAAAATTATAAAAATGGTATTTTTGAAAACCTTATATTTTTACGAATCTAACGGTATATCCGGAATATTTTTACTATTCTAAACCTGGGACACACTTTTCGAAAACTGTATCCGATCGAGCTCAAAACGAATCGCAATTTAACTAATATGATATTTTTAAGCTTTCTCATATTATTACGAACTATTCTACATACTAATCTCTTACTTACTTTCTTAGGTTGCTAACACGGGATTATCGGACTTGAATGGTTACGTCTGACTAGGGTTTTGTTGACTTTAGGATTTCTGATTGACCTTTTAATTAGGGTTTAAACCTAATTGGTCACAAAACTTTTGGGGTTTACAGTGTGATCAACAAACAATAAGTATATCAGAGCTCAATTGGTTGATGAATATAAATTATTTCTATGTATATTCGTGGTATGTGTGCAAATATTGATTGTTCGCCTTAAATGAATTAATGTCGGATCATAAATCCTTTAAACTATATTGCTCATGCATATCACTTAGAATATCATATTAGCATTTTGCTACTACTCCTCAATGTAGGACCAAAAGGTAAGCTGCCTACCTACATCTTGAGGAATTAGGACGTTCGGGGAATACGGCCTCTTGGTGTAACCGAGCCAGATCGATCACTTTTGGTAAGGAAAGCCCAGGGACTGGTAGTACGGTTCATTGGAACCCAAGACGTGTGTAAAATTTCAAGGAGATTGTTGGTTATCCATTCAAAGCATTCCCTAACCCAGAATGGAAGGGTAAATTTGTCATGCCCCGAAGGTACCCTAAATGTGGTAGTCCGCCACATATAATATTAAGACTTAAGAATGACTATCTCAGTTACACGAAAGCCTTAGTATTACATATAAGGCGTCTAGCACAGTAATAGAAGACGCTTTTGAGAAGTATAGTCTAAGCAAGTATAAATGATCATACAAGAATCCAGAAATAAAGTAGATCATAAAATTAATAACCAAAGATCTATTACATGATTTCTTAGGGGCATACCCCCACTAAATCCAAAGATCGAAATAGTCTTTACAATATTTAAAAACTACATCAAAGATTTCAAAGAAATTCTAATATAAATCTTCAAGTAGGTTTCCTCCAAAAACTTCAAAGAATACTTACGCAGATATGAAGAGACCTCGGGTACAAAAATAGGTGTTTCTGAGAATGCAAATACCTATAGGGGCATAAGCTTACGGGCTTAGTGAGTAAACCCCAAAAATTCATACTCGAAGTAAAATATCAATCAAGTTTATTAATCAAGCAAATGGAATACAATAAACACATGAGCATACAAGATATATGATTTTCCGGGAATCATATATTGAATGAATTACGCCCTTCATTCGAGGTTAGGTATTCAGGCCAATTACGGCCACGACTTTGTTTAAAACACTTTTTATAGATCTTACCAGCTCCTATACGCCATCAAAACTAGTAGTTATTACAGGCTCCTACTAGCCACCAATTTATGTAATTCTTACCAGCTCCTACTCGCCACTTACATGATATACCGGTTATGCCTACCACCACTATTATATACTTGTCCCACCAACTATATAGTAGTGAATGCAATGTGACTTAACATATGAAGTGCACGCATAATTTCTTAATCATAGTCTAGTTGTTCTGTTTAATTTCTTTCAAGTGAGCAACCAATTTCAAAAACTTCAAGGTAATAATATACTTACAACTTTATTACGAACAAATCATGTTTCGATATTCTTAATATTCTTTCAACATATTACCATAATTCTAATACAACTAAATTTACAAGCACAATCATAAGAATGAAAAATAAAGGGGAGTAGACTCACTCAGCCATGATGACACCTTCCTTATAATGGATGAGTCGTTCGAGATTTCCACTAATCGTAGTAATCTTCTGAATATGAACGATCCTCCTCGAGATCACTTAATCAAGAAGAATACCCAAAATGAGTATATCTTTTCTATTCTACGGTACTTATAAGGAACTATGTCATAAAATCGTTAAAATTTGTAGAGAGAAATTCTAACTTAAATGGCTATAACTTGGTCATTTTAACTCGGAATTGCGCATATAATATACCATTTTCTACTTATTAAAAAAGATCTATCCAATTCTAAAACTATTTTTATCAAACTAAGTCGTTTGAGCTCCGATCAGTGGTGATCAGATTCGCTACAAATTTTTACAAAACTTAATTTCTTCTTTTTACAAAAACTTGTATAGAGATTATAATAGTTTGTAAGACCTTTGAAAAGTATATATATAGATACTCTTTTACTCATGTTGAATGCATGAAATTAATGAAGTTGTCTCGACCATAAATTTTTTGTAAAAGTAAAGTCTTCTAAAACTTTGGAAAAGTAAAACTTTTGAATTTTCCTTGCTAGAAACTTTCTCAAGTCATTTTGAAAGGGGTATTCCATTTTCTTAGTCTTTTAAAAGAATGATTTCCATTTTCTAAATTCCTTATAGCTTAGTTTCTAATTCTTTTGAAAGTAGTAATAATTTTAAAGAAGTGATTTGTTCATTAATCTTATTTCTTAAGATCATTTTATTTTTATGAAAGGGGGTTTCTTGGTGTTTACCAAACTAATCTATTCAAAGTATTGATGAAAAGTGAAGTTTAGTAAAACTTTTGTTAAATCAAGAATTCCTTTCCATTTTATGACTTTGTAAAGTGTATGTATGTATAAAATTCCTATGTTTATAACGAACTCCTCTAAAAAAGATTTGTTAAGATAAATTCCTAAGTTTTTATGAAAAGTTACTTCCTTCACAACATTTATTTTTAGATATGAACTTCTATTTTAAGAAAACTTTTTCCTTTTTTAACTTTTTGAGACAAAATCAATATGTTCATGCATGATCATAAATATAGAATTATAAAAACATAAGAAAAACACAATAGGTAAATAAATAAGTAAGTAAAGAAATATGTCAAGCATTGGGAACCTTAACTTCATCAAGGTATCTTTGGACTAAGAATGGACTAGTCCCAAAAGAAAAATAAGAAAGAAAACAAATATATTGTTTTGACTTGATGAGAACAAGTCTAAGACTAGAGACTAGTCTTAAAATAACATAAAATATATATATAAATAAATAAATAAATTTCATTACTTGAAGTAAATAAATAACAATGAGCTTATATGCTCTAAAGATTATATATGAGTACATAATTATATCTAGTTACATATATATAAGAGATTAACATAAAATCAATAATAAGCAAAAGTAAAATATCAACATAGAAATACATAAATATATTTTCATGAACAAGAACAATACATGAACATAGTGTAGCTTCCATAACATGAAGTTTAGGAAACTCACACCATGGTCATGTAAAGTTACATGACATGATAAGAAAATCTAAAGAAAATTCTTACCTAATGTGTTTGTAAAGGAAGAAGAAGAGGGTTTTGTGGAGAGAATTTTAGAGAGTTTTGGGATGGAAGTTGAGAGGGGAATTGGAGAGAGTGTTGAGAGTGAAATTTGTGAGTAGAAGATGTGTGAATGAAATGAAAGAAGAGGGGGGTAAGGGGATGATATTTATAGGAAAATGTGGAGTGATTTTTGAGTGATTTGATTAAAGAAAAATTGAAATAAAATAGAGGAAGAGAGGAGAGAATTGCATCGGATTAAGGGAAAGGATAGAGAATGAGATGTAATTTTTTGTATTTTTGTGCATTAAAAGTAATAATTTGTAAAGTAGATATGATATGAAGTTATGGGAAAAGTAAAAAGTAAGGATAATAGGTTATGGTGTTATAAGAGTAGGTGTTAGAAAAAGTACAGATAAATAAATAGTATAGAATAGTAATGAATAATGTAATGTAAAGTAAATGTGACTAGTAAAATACCGGTAGTAAGAAAATACGCGTATAAATGCAATATTTTTTATGTTTAGTTACCGAAAAATTACGAAATTGATATTATTGAAATCTTGTATTAAATCGGTCCTAACGGTATTATTGGAATATTTTTATTATTCTGAGCTTCAGGACACGATTTTCAAGAACTGATCTCGTTTGAGTCCGAAGGACACTCACATTTCGCGAATCTGATTTTTAATATAACCTCAAGCTATTACGAATTATTATCACTAATTATTTCAACTTTGTTTTCTAGGGCTAAAGAAAACGGGAACGCCGAATCTAAAGTCTAGGATTTATACTAGACTTTTGTTGATTTTTAGGGTTTCGGTTGACTTTTAATTCTAAGATCAAACTTAATATTGACCGAAAATTTTAAGGGTTTACAAAATCCATTTTACATACGAAATCGGATAGTTGTATGTATTATTTGCTCATATGGTTGTATGTATTGTGTAAGGATTATCTCACCAAGCTAACTATGCTTACTCCCCAATAGATTTTTTATGTTGTAGGATCGTTATTTTGTTCTCGAGACTACCTTGATTGTCTGGGTAGAATCTATGTTTAGAAAGCTTTGGCAGGAATTCTATTTTGAAGATTTAGATTAGATTTCCTTTAAAATCTTCTAGTTTTAGTATTTATCTTAGTAAGATTATGTTATTATGGAGACTTATCAGGAGAATGCCCAGTAGAAGTTGTAGAACTCCATATTTTGATGAATTATATTAAGTGTTATTTTGTATGTTCCGCTGCCATTATCTTATATTGCATAACTCCACCGGTCTGCCTTTTTTATGAACGTATGCCTTGTACCAATATGAAATCTTTCGAGTGACTATGGTAGTCATTCTCAAGTTTTAATATTGTGTATGAAAGGCTGTCACTTTTAGGGTATTCGTTGGGGTGTGGCACTATCAGTTATACCAACCACCACTATTATGATCTTATCCTACCAAGGGTATAATAGTGAATGCAATATAACCTACTATGTGATATGCATGAATCGATTTGCTAATTTATTCTTAACATGTGATTAAGGTATTTTAAAGGCGATCATAAAATTATTAGCACACACTTCGACATGGTAATAGAATAATAATTTGATCAACAATAATTCAAGCCCCGATATGCTTAGTATAATTTCAACAAGTATTATAAATATCATGCACATTCCATTTTCATATTTTTCAATTTTTAATGCCTCTAAACTATAAGCACAAAGATAAGTATGGTAATTAAGGAAATAAACTCACTTTGCCACATCTTGAAACGAATCTTCTAATCATAATAATCATCAAGGTAAGAGACTTCACCCTCCTCATCACCTAGACAAAAGAAATATCTCAAATGAGTATTTCGTGGAAGTTCTATTTAAATTATCTAATTCTACTTTGCTATTTGTGTCAAAATTCGGATGGCAGAAATTTCAATTTAAAATTGTTATAACTTGCTAATTTTAACTCAGAATTTTGCATATTAGTAATTGTTTTCTACCTACTCGAACAGCTCTATCCATTTCTAGGGTTTATTTTAATATTAAAGGCCATATAGGTTTCAAAAAGGGATGGTACATATTCATCCCACAAGTTCCAGTTCCTTAATTTTGTATTTTTCAAAGTTTTTTACAACTTGAACACTCCAAGGCAAGCATAAACATACTTATATAGTTGAAAATCATTTAGTATTGATATAAACTCATATAATAAGAATGATTCTAGTGATGTTGTCTCCAAAGCGATTTTTTTCACAAAACAATCAATCTTAGAATTTCAAAAAGTTAAGTTTATGAGGAAACTCCTTTTGAATTATTGAAAGGAATTATAATTTTTGGTTTGTTGTAAGTGAAATATCTAATTATCAAATTATAAATTTTGCATTCTCATAGCCTCATGAAGATAAATTCATTTTCTAAAACTCGATTCTTTATGTTGGGTGCTAATTTTATTCTAAGTTGATTTAAACTAATGATTTTAAGCCTTTCATGTGGACAAAGTTGACTTGTTCTTAGTTTTTAGCTAAATAGCTAAATATTAGTATATGCCTTATAGATATACTTTAAGGAAACTTGCATAATAAAGAATTATCAACATTTAAAATTTATGATTAATTTATTTTAACATTTTAAAGAATGTGTAGTTGAATAACTATCCTTATTCTTAAAGAAGATTTTCCTAGTGTTGA
This sequence comes from Combretum micranthum, assembly GCA_024138025.1. Classification (NCBI taxonomy): domain Eukaryota; kingdom Viridiplantae; phylum Streptophyta; class Magnoliopsida; order Myrtales; family Combretaceae; genus Combretum; species Combretum micranthum. The sequence continues at coordinate 423,472 of JAMXBD010000211.1, forward strand.
AAATTAATCCTCTCAAAAGCTAAGACTCATTTTTTCTATAAAATAAGAAATAATCCATATTTTCATTTTGAAAACACATGTATATGAATCTAGTAGTCATGTTAAGAAATAATTTATCGGCATAAACTCATGTAGAAATAAAATAGAAAATCAAATGAGCAATATTGAAAATAAGGATATAAAAGTCTTAGCTTGTCATCAAGACTTTCCGAGACTTAAAAATGGACAAGTCCCATAAAAATAAGAAAAGCGTAATTAAAGAAAATCATGAAAGTCTTAAATTTATTTTAAGGCTTCCCGGGACTTAGATATGGATAAATCCCATATAAAAAAAGCAAGAAAATAATAATGAGAGTCTTAGACTTTATCAAGGCTCCTCGAGACTTGAATATTTTCAATCTAATGAATTTAGCATAAAAAGCAATAAGAAGAAAGAAAGATATATGGAGTCTTAGATTATATTCAAGGCTCCCGAGACTTAAAACTAGACAAGTCCCATATTTGTTTTAACTTGATTAAGGACAAGTCTAAGACTAGAGATTGACTAGTCTTATTTTTTTAGCATGAAATAAATAATAAGTAATGAAATGAAAGCAATATTAAGACGTTAGATTAATGAGCTTTTGGCTTTAAAAATATATACATACTTATACATATTAACATATAGAAAGTTAGGTTAGAGATAAGAACATAGCATAAACATAAATTCATCATGGAGTTTAACAAGACATTAACAAGATGTTGTTCCTATGATTTCATTCCCTAGCATAAGCTCATGGGGATTTAGAAATCATAACATAAATGTTGTTCATGTTATGTTAACATAAACTAAAAAGGGTTTTAGTTTTTATTTAAAGTAGATGAAGGATTGAAGTTGGAAAAAACAAATGGGTAGTGTATTTGTGTGTGTGTGGCGTAATTTAAGAGAGGAGAGGGAGAGAGTATTTGAGTTTCCAAAATGCAAGATTTTTGTTATGTTTAGTGAATGTATGTAATGAATGAAAGATGGAAGGGGTATTTATAGAGTTTTGGAGTGAAAATTAGACGTAATTAAAATAACCGGAAAAGAAAATAATTTGAGGGGAAGAGAGAGAGGGGGTGGCCGGCACTTAAGAGAGAGAGGGAGAAAATGAAATAAAAAATTAATTTTAGTAATAAAAAGTAAGTAAAGTGTAAGGTAATTATGTATAAAGTTGTAGAAAAGAAAATGTAAAAATAGGCATATTAGAGTGTAAGAATAGGTAGTAAAAAAAGTAGAGATGGTGAAATAGTAATGAATAGTAGAGAATAGTAATTGAATAGTAAACAAGACAAATTAATCACTAGTAGCAAGAAAATACATGTAAACGAGTTATGTCTTATATTTTTAGAAGTCGAAAAATTTTGTAACTGATATTTTACGATTTCTTACCACATTATAAGTCTAGATAGACTGTCAGAATATTTTTATCATTTTGCGTAGTAGGACCCTAACTTTAGAAACTGATTCCATTCGAGTTCAAAACGGCAAATTTTTTATGAATTTGATATTTTTAGGTTATAAGGCATTATTTCGAATTATAATTCAAAGTTATCTTATTTTTACTGTTTTAGGGTTTTAAGCACGGTCTTGCCGATCCAGATCCATTTAAACTTGTGTTGACTTAGGTTAACTTTAGGATTCTTGTTTAACTTTCGATTCTAAGGTTTACTTATAATTATCATAAAAACAAGGGGTTTACAGACGCAGATGTCTTACACAATGAAGGAGCTCGAGCTCATCTTGGTCAACTCGTCAATAGGCCAGAGCAATTGTCTTGATGTCATGCTCGTATAGGAACTTACCGAATTCAGTGAGTGGTCCTCTATGGATGTTCGCAAGGCCTGCATAGGTGGCATCCGAGGTTCCTGCTTCAAGTTAGGTCATAGTCCTCCCTTCTATTTGATGGGCCTCTCTTACTAGGTTGAGACTGATGGTCTATTAGGCTTAGTGACTTAGTAGCAATGATGGCGGGCTGAGCGGTCTGCAACTTATATTTTGCTGTCACAATTTGGATATGAAATTTTCCAAACTATTAAATAATAGTTTGGTTCATATGAACCCCTAGATTGTTTGGTAATTATAAGTAAAAGCTAAGAACCTGAAGTCAAACGGAACCCTAAAGTCAACCTAGTTTTATATTAAGTCTAATGAATCCAGATTCGGCAATCCCACACGCAAAACCTAAAAAAATAATAAAATGAGATAATTTCGAACTATAGTTTGGAATCATATAAGAAAGCTTAAAAAGATCATATTCACCAAAATCTAATTCATTTCGGATCTGAACGGGATTGGTTTCAAAAATTAGGATCCTGACAAGTAAAATAGTGAAAATATTTTGATAACACCTTTAGACTCATAATAATATGAGAACTCCAAAAATATCAGTTTTATAATTTTTCGGTATCTAAAAATATTAGATATAACCCGTTTATGAATATTTTCTTTACCACATATATTTTAATTATCTAATCTACTATTCATTATACTATTTCTACTATTCACTATTATTCATCTATCTCCACTTTTCTTTACTACCTATATACCTATTTCTTACAATTTTCTTTTCCCATAAAAATTTTACACCACATATTACTAAACTTTTCTTATACTTTTCTTGTAAAATTAATTTTTTAATCATTCTCCTCTCTTCCCTCTCTCTTTGCCATCCATGCCTGTCTCTTTCCCTCCATTTCTTTTTATTTTTCATTCATTTAATTAACTCTAAATTTCCCTCCACATTTTCCTATAAATATCCCCTTTCCCTCAACTTCTTTCACAACTCTCATTTACTAAATAAAATCTCCCAGAATCTCTCCAAAATTTCTCTCTACAAAGTTCCTTTTACTTTCTTTCCAACTTTCTTTTCCTTCTTTTAACCAACAGGTAAAAGTTCTAATACCTTCTTATATACATGTAACTTAATATGACTATAGTGTGTGTTTTCTAGGACTCATGAGAGTTTAAAAAGCAACAATATGTTCATGTTTTGTTCTTGTTAATACTTAAATTCTATGTTGTTATATTATTATTAAAATGTTCTCTATGTTCATGTAACTTAACATGACTATAGTGTGTGTTTTTTAAAACTCATGAGAGTTAAGAAAGCAATAATATGATCATATTTTGTTCTTTTTCATATATAATTTCACTTATGATGTTGTTTAGAACTAGTCCATTTTTCGTTCTAGGAAGTCTTGATAAAGCTAAGACTCCCAATACTTAATCTTATATATATGCTTATTTAATTATTATATCTCTTCCTTTCTTTATGTGAGTTATTTTTCTACATATAATATAATTATATGTTCATATTAATTATAATGTTTTTGTTTAAACAAAAGGACTTCTTTTCTTTTGTTAAAAATTAAAGACTAAACTCTTTACAAAAATAATTTTGACACTTAGGAAAGGTTTTCATTTAAAGCTTAAGATTATAATTCAACAATATCCCTTTCAAAAATTTAAATAAGTTCATCATAGACTTTTAAGTGTTATGTTATGTAAAGCTTTTATTTTTCCAAAATATAGTTTTATAGTTCTTTTACTCTCTTTTCAAGATAAAATAAATTTATCTTACTGTTGAAAATTCTTTACTACATAAGTTTTTCTCAAAAACTTAATTAAAAGAACTCATACCAACACTCTAACAAACACTAAGAACTAGATAAATTTTTAAGTCAAGTTAAAAATCAACTCACTAGTTAAACACCTAGAAGAGTGATATTGTTAAACAAACAAGTTTCAAAAATATAAAATCTTATTTTTATGAAGCCTATAAAGTAGAAAAAGGGTAGTTATGATATAAAAGTACTCATATAAAATAAAAATATTAGTTTTCATTTCAACAACTTACAAAAGAGACCTATATCTTCCAACCTTTAAATTTCTAAAGGAGATTGTTTTATGAAAAATCATAGTTTGGACAAAAACACTTAAATCATGCATGTAATGTGAGTTTATAAGTGTACAAAAAGATTTTTCAAATATATATAAATATCTACATGCTTACTATGGGATTATTTGTTGATGGAAAGTTTGGGAAATTATGTTTTAAGGGTTGGGAAGTTCGTATCAGTTCTGTATCATGACTTTTGGTAATCCAAATGACCTTTTATGATAAAAATAACCTTATAAATAGATAGATTTTTTCGAGTAGGTAGAAAACGACATATAATATACGAAATTCTATGTTAAAATGAGCATGTTATGGCCATTTTAAGTTGGAATTTCCTTAAAACCGAATTTTGACGAATTTAATAAACTAGAGTTAGATAATTTAAGTAGAACTTGGATGAAATACTCATTTTAGATATTTCTTTTGTCTAGATGATGGGGACCAGGACCTTCTCTTTCCCAATGATGACTTTGATTGATAGAGATCACCATGGCTGAGTGCAGGGTGTACAAAAAAAACCGATGAAACCGAGAAACCGAACCGAAACCGTAAAACCAATCCGAAAAATATGGTTAACCGGTCCATTGGTTTCGGTTTAGGATTACGGTTTTTATTTTTTTCGGTTTTCGGTTTCGGTTTCGGTTTGTAACCACAAAAAACCGATGGTTAACGGTTAACCGTTTCGGTATTTATAAATATATTATATATATAATTTACATATATAAATAATTATTTTATATATATACATATGATTTTCATATACATATAATTTATCTATGTTAATATTTCTTGAATTTCGATTAAAATACTATTATCTTATGATTAATGGAGTTAATTTGGTAATTGATTTAGTTTGATTTTATTGATAATGATACATTCAAAGGTTCATTTTTCCCCTTTTCCTTAATTTCATTTTCTTTTTTTAGCTCTAGTAATATACATAATAGTTTAAAGAAAAACTTTATGATAAAGGCTAAAAAAAGGTTTTTTGAAATTATCAATTTGATTTGTTGAAACCATTACGTTAAATGGTTAAAAACCGAAAACCGAATAAATTAACCGAATAAAACGGTTAACCGTTAAGGCGGTTAACCGTTTATAATAGACCGGTTAAGGATCGGGATATTTAAAAACCGATAATTACGGTTAGGTTCAAAAATAAGGCCACGGACCGGTTAACCGGTCCATGAACACCCCTAGGTGAGTGAGTTTTCCTTTATATTTTATGTATTCGCACATGTGCTTATAGACTAGAGCACTAGATATTATGAAAAGATAAAAATCGATATGCATGCGGATTATCATAGGGATTATGTATGTGAGTCATTATGTGTGATCAATGAATAATAAGTATATTGGAACTCGATTAATGTAAATTATCTTTATGCATTATGCTTTGTATGCGAATATTGGTTGATCACCTTAAATGAGTTAATGATGGATCGAAAATTCCTTATAACTAAATTGATCGTGCATATCACTTAGAATATCATGTTCACATTTTGCTACCACCTCTCAGCGTAGGACCGGAAAGATAAGCCGCATAACTACATTTTGAGGAATTAGGACGTTCGAGGAATATGACCTCATGGTGTAGCAAAGCTAGATCGATCGCTTTGGGTAAAAAAAGCCTAGGGACTAGTAGTATGGTTGTTTGGAACCTCGAGACTCATGCAAATTTCAAGGAGGTTGATTGGGACCCTTTTCAAGTCATTCCTTAACCTTGAACGGAGGGCGTAAATCCATTCTACATACAAAATCGAATAGTCGAATGTATTGTTTGATCATATGGTATTGCATTTCATATACTTGTTAAATGGACTTGTATGATTGTTTTGTTATGAGTATATTTGCGAGTGGAATATCTCACTAAGCTAGTTATGCTTATTCCCCCATAGATTTTTGATGTTGCAAGACCATCGTTTTTGTACTCGAGGTCACCTTATCTGTTCGGGTAGAACTTATGCTTTTGGGAAGCTTTTAGGGGAATTCTATTTGAAGGCTTGAGAGTAGATTTCCTTTAAAATCTTCATGTTATAGTTATCTATTCAAGTAAGACTATTATATTTTGGAGATTTATCATGGGAATGCCCGTAGAATATTGTAAGACTATTGACCTTTAAATTATGATTATAATATTTGAGTATTTTCTTGATTGCCATATTTTTACTATCTTAAACAACATATCCCACCGGTATCTCCTATTGATGTGAAAGTATGCCTTACATATGGTGTCAAAGCTTTTGCATGATTAAGGAACGTCATTCCTAAGCTTTAATATCATATGTGGCGAACTGTCACGTATAGGGTACCCTTTAGGGTATGACAATTCGATCTAGATTAAGTATTAAGTCAAAATTCTAACTAAAAATTTTCTTTATTCTAATTTTTTACATTTGTGTAGATACTTAAAAATTTATATCACTTTACAAAGTTTGTATTGTAAACAATGACAAAATGCTTTATGAATTTATCATATTTTTAATATGTAGTCCTCTATAAAATCAGTTATCTACCAATAAAATACATTCATTAACCAATATATAGTAAGTCATAATTTATTATTTTTAATAGAACCATCAAGTCAATCATCTACCAATCAATTTTGCTAAAATAAAAAAATCATCTATTATCATAAGTCATCAACAAATAAAATGATTTGCTGACGAAATACATTAAACAATTAATACATAAGAAGAGTTTATAACTAAATAAATAAATTTCATATTTTATAAAATTAAAAACTATTAGAAAAAACAATAGTTTATCATTAACAAAAGAATATATATCATGAATCTAAAAAACAAATTTAAAAATGAGCAAGTTGATTTTAATCAATATTCACCAAATAATAAATTTCAAATAAAATCATATGAACATATATTAACTTTAATCAATCATCATAAAAAAATTTATAATTATAACTTACAAGTAAAATATTATTATATTTTCCTAAAACAGTTTCATTTGGTTTTACGAATTAGTTTGGTTTGCCCTTCTAAACCAACAATAAATTTATGGATTGGTTCAGATTGAAATTTTTTTAAACCAAATTATTAAAAAAAAACCATATTTTTTGTTTAGTTTGGTTCGGTTCAGTTTGATTGGTTTTTTTGCCCACCCTTAAATCCTATATAGTCCTTAGCGCCCTATTTCAATGTTAAGGTGATGTACATTGTGAATGGGGTATCATTACTTTTCTAAATTTATGCTTTGAAGGTCTTGGAAGGTTACTTAAGGTTAAGGAAGAACCGGATCAAGTTTCGTACGATTTGGGCTAGAATTGACGAAGTTATATAAGGGTTGAAAAAGAGCACAAGGAGTACATGAGGAGACGTATTCCCTCATGTTCCTTTAAGGAGAGGAACACGATTGTGTAAACAAGGAGATGTATTCCCTCGTATTCTTTCAGCGTAGAAGGTGTTTTGAGATCAGAGAGGAACATGAGGGGATAGGTCACCCCGTGTTCCAGTTATGTCTCTTTTATGCTTAGGGATTAGAAAGATACACAGGTGAGACATGACATCATGCTCTCCTCATATTATTATGAGATTAAAAGATGTTTAGAATCAAAGAGAAGCATGGTGGTTTAAGGTAGTGAGAAGCACAAGCAGGTACACGACCTTATGTACTTGCCATGCTTTTCTAGGAAACTCGTTTCCTTCAAGTTTTAAAGGTTAGAAAGGAACATGGCCAGGTACACGACCCCGTGTACTTATCATATTCTTCTGGGTTTGCGATATTTCATGCTCAAACTTGATGTTTTTTATGCTAAGGGGTTTTATGGCAACTTTTGTGGCTTCAAAGGGGGTAGATGACTATGTTAAATCCTAGGTTTCATCCATGGTATCTTCTCTTTCTTTCTAAACATGTTTAATCAAGGATTTCAAAGCTTAAAACATCTAATTTGATAGTAACTTCAATTTCTCCATGGTTCTTCTGCAATTTTTACAATATGCTCATGCAAGACTTCATTATTTTACATTGCTAACATCCACTTACAACAAAACCCAACTCCAAATCATGTTTATTCTCCATTTTACACCATTATGATAGTTTTATCTCCTTTTTATTGAAATTCCTTAACATAAATAGTTATTTTCAAGATCTTAACTTGCTTCAAAGTATAGTTCATCTCTTGTTTCAGCTGGAATGAAGATTCTAAACTCCTAAACCACTCTAACACCCAATTTCTTACAACCATAACATGAACCAACATACCTAAGTAAGTTTTGATGCTTACATAGCTATAAAACATTTTAAAACACCTTGAAATCTCAAGCTCTTACCTTGTTATGAATTTTGTGAAGGTTGTGATACATTCTCTCCTTCTAGAATACCTTCATGTTTGAAATCTCTAGTGGCAGGTGGATAATCTCAACTAGTTAAAATACTTATTTGGGTATTTTTTTCGTATAGGTGACTTAGATCCAGAGGATTCACTACCCATGAATTACTATTACTAAAAAACCAGTGACCCATGGCCGAGTGAGTATTACTTCCTAATTTCATTTTTGCTTGTGATTGTAGCAATTAGTTGCATTATATCTTAGGCAAAAGATAAAAAAATGGAATTGCATGATGGGAATTATGGGGAAATATGTATGTTATTGTTGAGTTGAGAAATGATATTAAGAATATCGGAACCGGGTGATTAACTAATACTTGTTTAGAGTATTATAGGGATGATTGTTTGCGAAATTTGTTGATCATCTAAGAAATTGGTATTAATGACTATTCTGTTTGATAAATTAATATGGACATAATCACTTCACGATAGGGATAGAGCATTAGCATATGTTGGTTACCCGTGATTCGTAAACGGCTAAAAGTTGGTTGATCGTGATCCATAAACCACGTAAATGAGTTGGTTGATCATGATCTATAAACGACATAAGTTGATTATCCGTGATCCATAAACGGCTTATTAATTCAACAATAGTACCATAGTATTCGTTAATCTGCTAACCCCGAATGGAAGGTGCAAATCCATTCACATGTGATTTTCGACTGATTTTATGATTGTTTGTTCATGTGATTGATGCATTTCATATGATTGATTAATTAACTTAATTAATTGAATTGTTATAATTTCTTTATGGAAGTATTCACTCACTAAGCTAGTGTAGCTTATGCCCCCAACGCTTTTTCTTATTGCAATATCCCTTATGTTTGGTTAAGGCCGAGGCATCCCACCGAGCGGGTATCGGAAGTAGGAGTTCCCATTAGAAGTTTATGTTTGGTTTTGTGTAGACTTCCATAGGAAACCCTATTACTAATCGGATGACTGTAAAAACTTTTATTGAACTCAATATATTTTGCGAGGGAATGCCCCTAGAGTTTTTGTAATTAATTATGTGGATAGGTGATTTATATCCTAATGCTTAAATATGTCAATTTAAACTATCTATCTCCATTGGCTCATGTATTCTATTGTCGTAAAGATACGTCTTGCATCTATATGAGACTTTGGAACGGTTGTGGTAGCAATTCTTAAGTCTTATATAGCTTGCGGCGGACTATTACATTTAGACTACCCTTTGGGGTGTGACACTCAAGGTAACCAATACATCATAGTAGTAGTAGACTATGTCTCTAAATAGGTAGAAGGAAAGGCCTTACCGACCAATGATGATAGTCACCTCTTGAAAAAGTTGTTTTCACGATTTAGAACACCTATAGCCATCATCAGTAATAGAGGTACACATTTTTGTAATGTACAGATGGAAGAAGTGCTTAAGAGATATGGTCTTACCATAAAATTACCACCTTGTACCACCCTTAAACAAGTGGTCAAGTAGAGGTCTCTAATAAATAATTGAAAAGGATTTTAGAGAAGACAGTAGAGCATCATAGAAATGATTTGTTAGAGAAGTTAGATGATGCCTTGTGGGCCTATCAGATTGCATATAAGACCCTATTAAGAACTACATCTTACAAGTTAGTTTATGGGAAATCTTGGAACTTACTCATTATGCTATAGCAAAAGGCCTATTAGGCGATAAAGCACGTTAACTTTGATTTAAAGGAGGCTAAAAAATGATTGTTTCAATTGAATGAGCTTGATGAGTAGAGAGCAGTAGCTTATGAGAGTTCTAAGCTATACGATGAGAGAACTAAAAGATGACATGACTTGAGAATCAAGCCATCTAAGCAATTCAAGGAAGGTGGTGTTACTATATAATTCACATCTTAGGTTGTTTCCGAGTAAGTTGAAATCCCGATGGTCCGGACCTTTTATAGTATCTAAGGTATCCGAGATATCTTGGAAGTTACTCATAAGCTATAGCAAAAGGCCTATTGGGTGATAAAGCACATCAACTTTGATTTAGATGAGGCTAAAAAATGATTGTTTCAAGTGAATGAGCTTGATGAGTAGAGAGCAATAGCTTATGAGAGTTCTAGGTTATACAACGAGAGAACTAAAAGATACCATGTCACGAGAATCAAGCAATCTAAGCAGTTCAAGGAAGGTATAAGGTGTTACTATATAATTCACATCTTAGGTTGTTTCTAAGTAAGCTAAAATCCTGATGGTCCGAACCTTTTATAGTATCAAAGGTATATGGGAAATCTTGGAACTTACTCATTAAGCTATAGCAAAAGGCCTATTGGGCAAAAAAGTACGTCAACTTTGATTTAGATGGCTAAAAAACGATTGCTTCAATTGAATGAGCTTGATGAGTAGAGAGCAGTAGCTTATGAGAGTTCTAAGCTATACAACGAGAGAACTAAAAGATACCATGCCACGAGAATCAAGCAATCTAAGCGGTTCAAGGAAGGTAATAAGGTGTTACTATATAATTAACATCTTAGGTTGTATCCGAGTAAGCTGAAATTCTGATGGTCTGAACCTTTATAGTATGTAAGGTATATCCTTATGGGATAGTAGAAGTAGATCAGCCAACTTTTTGCAGGTTTAAAGTTAACGGTCAGCTGTTATATATACACCAAAGAGGATTTTGATCTTTTTAGGATGGAGGAGTTTAGACTCCACCCTAATGCTATATAGATAATTAGAGGCCTTTTGTCAAGCTAATGACATTAAACAAGTGCTTATTGTGAGGCAACCATAACCAACATCTAGTTTTTCATATCTTTCCTAACATTATCCTATATGAAAGTATGTTTTGTAGGATTTATGAGTTCTAGAAGTAAAGGTTGAGAGTATGAGCATGAAATGGAGGAGAACACTTTGAGATTGAAAACATAGAACAAAACATGACTTGAGTACAATATCTTGTTCTTGCTGTGTTTCCTTATCATATCACACTGATAAAGTTGCATGAGTAATACAAGAGAAGACTACGACTTGAAGTGTCATCATAGAGAGATACATGGAAGCATACCTTTTTCGCGTACACTGGTTGTGGACAATATGAGCAAGCTCCATCAGGTACACATGGCATATATTTTACGTTTGTGGACTTAAGGTAAGTGTTTTCAACCTAAATAGAGATAAACAGGAGATACTCCACAACATTGTAGACCTCTTGTGTTCCTCTTAGTGCCACTTCTCCACTAGCACAAAGAGATCTATGACTGATCCGTTGTAGAAGTATATATAAATATAAAGAGCGAATTCTTCCAACAAGTATACTGGGTTAGATTAAGTAATATAATAATGAATATAGTATCCATCCCACAAGGATTACTTAAAGGACTAAATAGGTATTAGATTTTACTATTACCCAAGCAATTGAATGTAAAGAAAACTAAATTATTAACTATTGAAATACTTAGATTATGATTATCACTAAGAGTAGAGAGAGTGTTTAAGAGAAATATATCGAGTGAGTGTGGGAAAAATAGAATCCACCTAAGTTTCACTAATCAGATTGCTATCGTGTTATAATAACTATTAGCTTTGTGGATATTCATATGAAATTATTAAAGATCTTAACCTTTTCTATCTCAACAACCACCAATTAATCAATAGCTTCTGCTACACAAATTAATAGTGGAATCAAATTTACAATCATGAATCTTCCAATTCTATGGTTGACTAATGCCCTAAATCAATTTCTCCTAATCCCTTAGCGAGAAATTAATCTAAAAGATTGCATAAATCTCAAATGGTAATTTCTAAATCGGAATAAATTACACCGATTCTGCAATTGTGATTTAACCCAAACTTAAGAATTCCTATGAACCCTAATTTCCCTTCTAAGTTATCAAGATTCCTATAAACCTAGTTTAATTAAGAAACACAGTTTATGGTAGGACTTACAACATAAATATTCCACAAATCTAATAATTCTATAACATAACTATAATCATCATCTTAGTTATCCTAAGGTTTCATCATCTTCCCACAAGAAAAGCTTAAAAAGTCATGGAGAAAATTACACAACTACAAATCAAAGATTTTGTGACAAAAGAATCCATATAAAAATAAAAACAATGATTGAAATTGCATAAATCAATAAAGATCATAAGTCACTAATTTCAATTACAAATGTATGAAAGTCTTGTTGTAATTCAATCTTCAATAAATTCTCCAGTTTTCAATTCAGTTACAAAGCTTCCCAATAAACCAAATTAGATACAAAACTCTCTCCCTAAAATCTAATATAGGATCTACTCTCTAATATGGATCTGATGTATCTCTGATGAAAATTTCGTATCTCAAAACAAAGCAACCTTAGGATTTTTATAAGCAAATTCAAAGGAATTCCATCCAACAGCATGTAGGCCAGCAGTTACAAAATCTACTCCGGCGGCGTAGAGACAGTGAAGGACATAAGCTGGTTGAAACACTGGCAGTGTTGAAGGCCGTGTTAAAGATGTTGATTCTATTCATGAGTAACACCGGTCCAATGCCGACAGTATAGAATTCCTAATATCCAGTGTACATACAAAAACGTGAAAAGCTGATGAAATCTCTCTTCAAGGCCGGCTGTGTTGATGCCAGCATTAAGAAAATTGATTCTGCACACACACTAAGCTGGATGAACGCTGACAATGTAGGAGGAAGATTTTCGGTGTACATTGTATTTCCAAAACACTGGTGAATTTTTTACTTGAAAGCTGGCAGCTTTGTTAACTTTGATGAAGGCTAGCTTTTTGCATATTCAAAGCCAACAACGCACTTCTTTCATTGGCCTTCCTACTTTGATTTGCTCAAAACGCCTTCCAATTGTTATATATTTGCAATCTAAGTCCTCTCTTACCTGAAATATCAAATTATGAACACTTAAATATCAATTCCTTTAGATTTCTATAAAATCAACAATAATTTATCATCAATTGTTCAATGAAGAGTGTATAAATATGACTTTATTACTCATATTCTAAAGAATTTAGGAATGTTTCCTGACCCTCCCTCCCTAATGAAATCACCTCTGCCATGTTTCTCATTGGTAGTCCATTTTGATAAGTGGGATTTGAGCCAGTACCATAAGGTGAGGGTGGTGTTATATGTGGGAATGAGAGATCCTCTGGTACTTTATCTTCTTCCTTAGTTTCAATGCAGCTAGAGATTCAAATGTTGAAAGATTACACTATATCCTGTTTTAAGGCTATTAGAAGACAATTTCATATTCATAAGCCTTCCTACCCTTCTACTGTTGATTATTTTCCATCTTAAGAGAACATCATGACCTAGAATGCTCAAGATCAACATGCTAATGTTCATAAAGAGGATAATTTTGATGCTCAAGTAGATGAGGTAGCTGTTGCTATAGATAAAGTGGAAGATAGAGGAGATAATGATGATGGCAACAATGATGTTGGTGATGATAATGATGATGAAGATGAAGATGATGATGTCAATGTTGATGATGATTGATTTTATGACTTTTTCTGATTTTTATTTTTGATGGACTAATATGTTATAACTGTTTGTATATATTGAGACTAGTCTATGGGCTGTGGAACTCATATAGTCCTTTATATGTTGTAACTAACTTTTGCTAACATTTTGTATATGTTGTCCAGCTTAAGTTTTTTTTTTTTTTTTAAGATTTTACTTATTTCCGATTTTCAAGTCATTCAAAGAGTTGGAGCTACTTGTAATCTTTAGTACTACACAAGAAGCCAATTTATTCAAATTTCTAATATGAATCTAGGCAAGTTTTCAATTCTTTTCTTTCTTTTTCATTGTATTACTTTTGCTTTCCTCTTTAATTGATTTGAGACATTGGGGATAATGACTATCTTAAGTGTATGGAAAAACTATTTAGCAAATAAAGACTAATTGATCTTAAAAGTTTCAAAATCCTTGAACTTCATTTATGTCGTGGCCCTAAATAGAGAACTAATAGGTTTTTTTCTAAAGTTGTTAAATCACTTGTGCACCCATAACATGAATACCGCTTTGCAAGTCAAACATTGCAAGACTCTAATTACTTATTCTCTCAATATGTTATACATATATAGATATATTAGAAAAGTAGTTTAGGATACCGATATTTCCATAAATCATAAAAACCGTAGAGAATCGGATACCATACCAAAAAAATGAAACAAGGTAAAGCAACTTAGGTTAACTATCACAATAAAAAAAGATTAAAAAGGAATGAAACAAGTTTTAAGTCTTTTCTCTCAACTAAGTTTAATCCATCAACATCCTCATCCTTAACTTGATCTTTGATATGCTTTGCGTCGGTTCCTAGCTCAATCGCTACTTTATGAATTTCTTGCAAAAACAAACTAGTGGAGGGTAAGCACAACTAGCTTAGTGAGATAATTCCTTACATAAACGTACTCATAACAATATAATAAACACAAGGTTGTCAAACTCGCGATTATAGTAGAATCATCAAGGGGTCAGTAGAATCAAAACGTAAAATTGAAACGTAAAAATGTAAGTTTCCACAACCTTTGCAAAATAGCTTTGAAAATTTATAAAAAATGCTTATAGAAGATGTAGAAAACTTAGAATACGTAATGGATGTAAAAAATAAAAATAAAAAAAATAAAAAATTAAGTTCTTTTTTCATAATAATTCTTAATCTATGATATAACATATATAAAAAAAAAAGTGAATAGAGTCAAAAGTAATTTATTTTCTATTGTTTTGTTTGAAATAAGTGATAAATTGAAGGAGAATAAAAAATTTCAACTTATTTAATGCTTAATTGTATAAATGAAATAGATAAGTTTTATTATGAATTTTAAGCTATAAGTTGACTTGAATGAATTCTATAAATGTACAATAAGGGTTTTTGAGGGAGGGAGGAAAAAAGATAGAGAAAGTATGTGGAAACTAAATAGAAACAATAACAAGAGAGATATATCATCCTCATTCCTGATAGTTGATGAGATTGTAAACACACAATTGTATTTTTTATATTAAGCTTATTTGACTCAAATAGATAGAATCAATAAATTCGGTTAAAATCATAAGATTCTACCAAGTCTACATGTAGACTCGGTTGAAATCGTAAGATTCTACTAAAAAATGATTTTACCTATGAGTCAACTCGGAAGGGCCTCCTAATATCGTAAACTTGTAGAATAGTATGGGTAAAATCGCGATTTTGACAACTATGCAATCAAATAATCCTATTAGCAAACATATGAGATGCAACAATCATATGATCAAAAAAATACATAAGACTATCCGATGATTTATGTAGAATGGATTTGCACCCGTTTAGGGAATGATGAATGGGTTCAACGACCTTCTTGAAATTTTTGAATGGGTCTAACTATCTTCTTGAAATTGTGCGTGAGTCTTGGGGTTCCAATGAACCATACTACTAGTCTCCAATTTTTTCTTACCTAAAGTGATTGATTCGACACGGCTACACCATGAGGCCAATTTCTTGTACATCATAATCCCTCAAAATGTAGCTAGGCATCTTACCTTTTCGGTCCCTCGTAGAGGAGTAGTAGTAAAATATGAATGTGATTCTCTAAATAAATTTGCTTGAAGAGGTTTCCAATTGGCAGTTAATTTCAATTAAGGCGATCAACCAAATTCACACACAAATCATCATAATAAGGAAACGATTCACTTTATTCAACCAATCGAGTTTCAATATCCTTAACATTCATTGATCATATATAACAAATCACAAACATAAATCCCATAATATCCCACATATATACTAATTTTATCTTTTCTTAAAATCTAGTGCTCTACTTTACAAACACATGCGCGAATATATAAAGCATAAATGAAAAACTCACTCATCCTTAGTGCAATCCTTGGTCGGAGCAGTCCTCGAGAAAAGGGTCTCGTGTTCATCATCATTTAGAGAAAATAAATACTCATTATGAGTATTTCAGAGAGGTTTTAAATTTTTTTTACTTTTCCAATTGCGAAAATTTCAACTTAAAATTACCATAACTTGCTCATTTTCACTCGGAATTTCTCATATTAGTAGTTGTTTTCTACCTACTTAAAAAGATCTATCTTAAGGTTAATTTTAATTTTTAAGGTCATTTAGGGGTCGGAATAGATCAGTACAGATTGCATTATACATGTCCCAGCCCTTGTTTTTCTTGTTTTTCAAATCTTACTTCACTTGAACATTTTCTAGTAAACATAAAACATTACTATCTTTGAAAAAATTTAATGATGACATTAACTCATATTATATGCATGATTGTAGTAATACTATTCCAAAATAATTATTTTGTAGAATAATTTATGGTGAAAAATAAAGATGTTTTGTTTTATGAAAAACTATCTTTTAATTAATGACATAATTCATTGTCTTAAATTTTGTAAGCCTATGTCTTAGAAAAAAAATATCATGGTTTATTATTTACTTTAAAACTTTAAGGGTCTTGTTTTTATTTCAAAAATTCCATTCAACACTTAGTCTAGGAGACATGGTTCTACTTACTTTCGTTATAATATTATAAGTGCACATACTTTATTTCTCAAGTTTGGTTCGTACTAAAAATTAAATTTTTAGGGGTTCGTCAATATAAAGCTTATTTAAAAAAATCATGGTATCAAATTTATTTTGAATCTATGGATACTTTATGTTCCTATTAGTTTCTTAACTAACTAGTTTACAAACATGAACTTTCTTATATTGATGGATGAAATCTTTTTCAAGCGAACATTTCCTTGATATTATTCTAGTTTTTATTACCTAAAAAGAATTAAGGAAAGACTATTTTTAGGTTTCTATTTTTCTTGAAAGAGAAAATTTTGCACATATTTTATGGGTAAGTTATAGACAATGTTTTTATATCAAGGAATTATCAACATTGTATTTTAGAAAAAACTCATTTGATATTTTAAAACTTTAGTTAAGTACCTATTTTTATTCTAATGAAAAATTTTCCCAAGTATTGAAAATAAAGTCTTGATAGTTAGTTTTATAAAATGAGGAAGTTTCAATATTTACATCTTTGAAGATTTTATATGACAACATCACTTATGACCATGTACATGCATGAGTAATAAAAATATAGTTATTATGCCAAGGACAAAATTTTTAGCATTGACTCAAGAAAAGAACTAAAGATAAATAATCAAGAATAAAAATATTAAAATAAAAATTATTGGAGTCTTGGCTTGAAATCAAGGCTCCCTGGGACTAATGAAATTCCAGTCACCACAAAATAAGAAATAACAAGAAAATATGAGAGTCATAGATTTATATCAAGACTCCCCAGGACTTAGAAATGGACAAGTCCCCATAGATGGAAAAATAATTAAGAGCAAAATAAATAAAGTGGAAGCCTTAGAAATTTCGGACAAGGTATTCTCGAGACTTAGATTATAAACAAGTCTCTTTTTGTTTTTGAAATGATCCTAATTTAAATTCTATTAATTTCCATGTATTTGTTTTTTATCTTAATTGTTGAATTAAATGAGCATGATGATTAAGATAGTTGTGTTTGGTAATAGTCTAAATGTGTTATTTTGTATATGTAGTGTAATTAATACCTTTGTTTTAGATATATTAATGTGTGTGTAGTATAATTATTAATTGTGTCTTTTATACATTAAGATGTTAAGTTAAGTTTAGATCTATAAAATCAACTTTGGTTTGATTAAGATTAATTGATAGAAATTTTCCTTAGTTAAGCTAGTATTTATGCCTAAATGAATCCCAAACGAGACTCAAATAAACTCCAAATGCAAACTAAAGTTGCATATGCCTTAAAAGTCAATTTTTAGATAAGTTTAAGACTCAAATTAGCTTAATTTGAGCTCCTTTTGGGCAGCCCTTCCCTTTATACGAATTTTCCTTTTTCTTTCTTTCTTTTCTCTTCTTCTTCCATTCGAAATTCCAAGCCTAAACCCAAGACAACATCAAGCTTTGAGAACCAAAATTCTCTCAAAGACAAGGCATATACATGTGAGTTGATATAAGTATAACCTTTGTTTTGTTTTCATTTCTTATAGTAGCTTTGTGAAATCTTGGATGAAATGAGTTTAGTGTTATCTAAATTACTTATTCATGCATTGAAATTAGCTAGGAATGTGTTTTGTTAGTGTGTGAGTTTATTTATGTATTGTGGTAGTGACATGAAGTGTTGGGAGGAAATAAAGATAGTTTGAATAGTTAAAATTGAGAATGAATGGAAGTGGGATTTGAAGTGATCAAATGTGTTAATTTCATGTTTTGAGTTGCTAGGATTGATTAGTGTAGATAGGAGTCAGTATATGAAGTTAAAAATGAAGTTGAAGAAGATTTAAAAGTGTTATAGGTTAGAAAATTTTGAAGTCAAAAACAGGGGAAATGTGTTTTGTCGAATAGGTCTGTTTTGAATGTACGCTGGCATCTGGAAATTCAATGCCGCCGGCGTAGAGACAGCGTTAGAAGCAAACAGAAGTAAAATTCTTAACACCGCTTTTGAACACCACCGGCTTTTACAATAAATTTTGCCAGCGTTTGTTCTTCAGAACGTGCGCCGGCAATTTGAGAGTTTAAGCCGCCAGCATATGGGGCGGTATTGAAGTAGTACAGAATCAAATATTTAAACGCCGGAGTGAAACGCCACCGGTGTAAACTACCTATGCTGCCGGCATTCAATCAAATTTTACAAGCATTGGAAGGCAGCGTATCCCCTGAGTTTGTCAAATCTAAACTTCTTCAATTTTCAATCTTTACTTCATATATGAATTCCTATTGAATATATGAGTTAAATAAACATGTTTTATGCATGAATTTGATATTTAGACTCTATGCAAAGTTTAATGAATTTCCTTATATAATTGATATAGGATTGTGATATGTATATATATTTGTGAATGTGAAATCTATATTTATCTATTGATTATTTTGATATTCCTATTTCAGTTAAGGGTTCTTCGGTTAGTTCATCACCGAGAGACTATAGTAATATACTATCGAGTTCAGGTATGCAATAACTTGTTTGATGTTTGCTAGGAATAGGCATTCCTAATTCAACTTAATTTGATTCGGCTTAATATTTGAATGAATTGGATGTCTATTACGCTGTTTAATCTGGTCCGAGGAGCAGCAAACCTATCATGATGCAATAACATATTAGTTAGGCGCTTAACCAAGTCATGATGCAATGACTTTACCATGATGCAATGGTACGCTATGATGCAAGAGCGATTCTTTTTGGTTAAGTGGGTAGCCAATAGGGGGAATAGTATCTGAATAACATTTGCTTAAACTTGGAGAAATACCATGATTTAGTTCAAAGTTTATGGGAACTTGTGAACTAGGCTCATGTTATGGACTGAGTTTAAGTAGAGTCGGCGCAACGGCTTTTGAACCCTAAATGAAGCTATTATCTATATGAAATAGATATAGGAGATATAAGTATTCGGACTGCTTATATCAATCCTCCCGAGCAGCTGCTGTTACTCAAGATCCCTAAATTCCCAAAGCGTGATTCCGGGGTTTGAATACCCCCCTGTTGATTTGTGAAAGAAAATTTAATAAAGATAATCACTTGTCTACTAATGCATTTCGTTAGACTTATGTTGGCTTGATGACTTGCTCTTACATTTGTTATTGTGTACTGGGCCTTTGGCTCACTTTTGCTGCTTTGCAGGTAATGAAGACGAGTTTTATGATGATTTGGGCTATGGGTCTGATTTCGAGAGATTCATGAATGAGTAGGACGAATAGGACTCGAAAACCCTGAACTTTTGGAAGAATTTTTGCTAAAGGAAAAGTTATATATAGAATGCTTGATAGATAAGCCAAATTTGTAAAGACCTTAAGATCCCCTAGCATTCTTTTTGCTTTAAGAAAACTTGTAATTTTGTAGTGTCTTGTATTGACACTAAACAGTGTATATATGATGTAAATATATGTATAGATTGCTTTTGTTAGCAATCTTGTTTTATAAAAGTTCTTTATAAAGTTTTAGTAGTTTTGATCAAAAATTTTCATAAACTGTTAGTTTTAGGACAATCTTACATATAATGTGAAAACGTTATATGTGGTTGGGGACTCGGTACTCAAAATCTCGGGATTTAGAGGATCGAGTCTTTACAGATGGTATCAGAGCTATGTTTATGAAATTGTTAGATTAAATAGTGGTGACTTGACCTTAGATGCAGTGAGTTTAGTTAGACGTATATAGGATTTGTTTATATTAAGTATTTTGTTTGAATGTCTATTTGGTTTATTAATTGTTTTGATGTTGATTTGACATTGTAAAATTATTGTATGTCATACATATGTTGCATGTTTTTTTAAAAGATGGATAGGTTAAGAAGAGTAACTCGACAATCTTCGGAAAGAGAGAATATGCCACCTCCTTCTCAGTCTACTATTTCAGCTTCTGCATCAGCTAGTATACCAGCTTCCACTTCGACTCGATCACCGGCTTCGGCTTCTACTATACCAAATCCGCAGCCTTCTCAAATGCCAGCATGTCCAGCTATGCCTCAGATGCCTACAGGAGATCCGAATAATGTGTTCACTATGTTTTGAGATATGTTTGCAATAGTTCAACAGTATCAACAAATGATGTATCAACAACAACAACAATTTATGTAGCAATATAATCCATCAACTGTGAGACAAGAACAAGTACCAATGGGAGACCGGAATGATCAAGTCAAGTTGCATAATTTTGTTAGACTGGTACTTGATTTGGTGGTGGAACTGTTTTGGATCCGACTAGAACGGAAGGTTGGATAGTGGAGCTCGAGAAAGCATTTGCAGCTTGTGAAGTACCTGAGCACAGGAAAGTTGATTTAGCTATATATATGTTGAAGGGAGATGCATATACTTGGTGGAGATCAAATAGTGAAGGTATGTGTGAGACGATACCATGGAACAGATTTAAGGAAGCCTTTTTCTTGCAATACATTCCATCCACGGTGCGAGAACAAATGATATCGAGTTGGCTAAGTTTTTATTTTACCAAGGCTCTATGTCTTTCCATATAGGGTTGGGGCATATTTAGGGAAGTGTCAAATTTTAGTAAATTAGAGCTTGTTTTTATCTTGAAAAGGGGTTTTCTAAATGTGCCTTTTGATTAGTTTGTCATGAGTCATTCTTGTCTTGATTAATAGGATTGTTGGCATGCTAAGTATAATTGATCCTTCTTGGGAGGTAGGCTAATGTGCAGCATTTGTTTTTCTTCTTTGTTCCTCTTCGGTTCGCTCCTAACTTTTTGTTTTCCCCATTTGATTTTGTCTCCTTTTCTCCATTCTTGCTATCCTACATTGGACCATGATCTAGTCACCATACCTTTGGTTTTGTAACCAAAAGGTCAGAGGTTTGTAGATAACTAATAACACCTAAGGAACAACATATTGCAATCAATCTTGATTTCTTTTCAAAAACTAAATCCTAGTTCATGCATAATAACAATTATAAAAGACAATAATAATAATAAATAGAGAGATAGGGAAAGGAAATCTTGTATGGGATATAATGTAGAGTTCGGTCCATCCCCTCATGTAAGGACCCGCTATCACCCCTATAATTAAAATAGGCGATAACAGTTTTCCAACCACATATAACCTATAAGATTATATGTAAGATTGTCAATTGTTTGAGGAATTTTTTATCTAATTCCACATAGTTAATATAATAGAAACCATAGTTTTTCAAAACTTTTAACAAAACACACTACACCATTATCATATTCACAAAAGAAGTAAACTTAAGTCATACATAGCTAAGTACATATATATATATATATATATACATCCAAAGGCTTCTTACAAGCCTTAACAAGATTACATATAAAATCCAACTAAAACTTTAAATACTATCACAAGACTAATATAACTAGTTATTACAAAATTTGGATTCCATCAAGTCTAAGGTCATCTTTAGTCCTAAATCATCAAGGAAATCCTCGAAATCGGTTCCATACCCCATACTCGTGTAAAAGTTATCGGATTCATCACCTGAAATTGTTAAAATATGAGCTAAAGGCCCAGTACGCAAGTAACGAATACAAATGCAAAGTGATTCACACATGCTTAAGCTAAATGTAAAATGCAACAACCAATAATTTATTATCCAATCTTTAGTTAGTCATACATCATGGGAGTATTCAAACTCCAGACAACAAGAATCTAGTATCACGTCCGCCTCCCTGAATGGTCCCTACTGTTCATACAGACTAGGCAGCTCCACCTTTCTGACGTAGCTCATAATACTAGGGGATCCTGATTAACGCATCACGACGCTCAGGAGGTTGATATAAGCAGCTTGGATACTTATATCTCATAGATAAATCTATCAAATAACGAAAAAGTACTATGCCCCCAATCTGAGCAAGGTGCCACTCTCCGAACCAGATTCAACGGCATAAAAAAAAATCAATACTCATCAATTATTAAAATTTTCTTAATTTAAAGTAACTTGAAGTAATGCTTATCCTAGCAAAGAAACAAGCAAGTTACCGTGTACCTGAGATAGCTCGGGAACTAATGGGGTTGGTCGAGCGAGGATCTGTCATTGTTCAATATAGTATTGAATTTCTCACTTAGTTTAAGCACTAATTAACTAGTTTCAAATATAATTAATCAAAGAAATTCAAATAAATTATTACAAGGTCATAACAAACCATTTAAAATCCTATTACATCATACAATACTTAACAATTATTCAATTGATCATATATCAAGCTTTGGAAAATTTTGAATAAAGTTTTTGAAAATTGAAATTGCAGGGTATACGCCAGCCTTCAACGCCGACGGCCTTGAGCCGGTATAGACTACAACTCCAAATTTTCAAAAATTTTCGAGAGTTACACGGGGTTAGTCCATGCCGTAAATACTCCTAACACCGGCAGTGTATCCATGTACGCTGACAACTTTATCCTACGCCGGCGGCCTTAAGCTCGGCGTTAAAAATTATGATTATGTTCTCATTCCACACCGCCTTTAAGCTGGCAGCGTTGGAGCTCTAATAGTTGGCGTACGTTTTGAAAAATAAACACTGGCAAACTTTTCTAGCGAAAGCTAGTAGCGTTTCAAGCGGCTTTAAGAAAACAGGTTATGATCACCTTCAACACTGCCTCTAAGCCGGCAGCATTGAAGTATCAGATGCCGGCGTACGCTCAAAATTAAACCTATGCGAAAATGTTTTACTTCCCCCATTTTTTTTACAAAAATTATTCATTTCAAAAATTCTCCAAATTTATCCTAAGCTTCCTAAAATTGTTATATGTTCTAACACCATCCAAACAACATAAACTCTACTTCTAATCATGAAACAACCAACTACAACATTCAAACACCAATCACACTTCAATTCTACACTTCAACTACTCAATTTAGTTCCACCACTTATCAACACTCCTTACAACTTCCTAACACTTAACTAAGCTCACACAATAGCAAAACACAACCTAACATATATCAATACATAAATAAATCAACTCAATTGGCATTTACTAATCCTACCATAAGCTTTACATCCAAATACAAGAAAGAAAATAAAACAAAAAAATTAGGCTTGCATTTAACTTACATGAATAGGCTTTGGCTTGGAGTGATTTTTGAATCCAAAGGCTTGTGGTTGATTTTGGTTTAGGGCTTAGGGTTTTGAGATGGAAGGAAGAAAGAAAGAAAAGAAAAGAGAAGAAATAAGAGAAATTCGGATGGAAAAATGGTCTGCCAAAAAGAGACTCTAATTAATCTA
This sequence comes from Combretum micranthum, assembly GCA_024138025.1. Lineage (NCBI taxonomy): Eukaryota > Viridiplantae > Streptophyta > Magnoliopsida > Myrtales > Combretaceae > Combretum > Combretum micranthum. The sequence goes on from JAMXBD010000211.1 coordinate 447,407, forward strand.
ATTGGAGGTCAATAATTATCTAAAGTTTGATTTTTAAGGCATATTCAACCTAGGCTTAATTTGGCTAAATTTGGAATGCATTTGAGTTTAATTTGGGCTTAAAAATTAGGTTTAAACTTTGTAAAAATTCTGTCATACATTCTTAAACAATTCACAAGTTATTTTAATAATTCTAAACATAACACATACATATTAATTTACAAGAGACACACACATTCATTACACTATGCATACATTAATATAGATAATACAATAATATTAATTTCATTGCACTACACACATACAAAATGACACATATTCAACACATGCACTAATTATATTGTTCATGCACATATATCTCATTTCAAAATCATATATCATTTCAATAACACATTAAAATATAAATTAGGAAATTCATGGCTATTTTACCTCATCTCCACAGTTCACAACAATTACCTCCCTCAATGGAGAACTTCACCACTATATTCAACCATAAAGAAATTACCTTAACAGAGGACTTCAATACATCATAAACACAAATGCTTGAGTTAAGTATTTACAATCTCAAATACTACAGACTCAACTCAAGACTTCACTTAAAACACTAAACTAACTAAGTATAATGCCTTTGCAAATTGATAGCAATTACAAGACAAAGGGTATTATACTTATCTCTGTCTTTCACAACAATCTAAATTGCAAATAAAGCTTTGTAAGTGTTTATGAGATTTTGTATGCAAGAACTAAACTCAATCAACCACCAAAAAACTCATCAACATCTTTTAATTATAGCTTCTCAAAAAGCCAAGCTGTTTTCCCTCAATTCTCTCTCCAACTATCGGATTAAAAGTTCTCAACGGCTAATTTTTTTACCTAGACAAAGCATATCAACGAGCCAGTCCATTTTCCATCGGCGAGCTAATCCAAATCGAGCCTAAAGTTGAAAGCGCAGTCTTGCCCGCGGTTGCCTCTGGCCAGTTGACACCATTTTGTAATTCGGCCATAATTTTCTCATCTAGACTCCGTTTGAAGTGATTCAAGATGCTACAAAAAACTTAGAGAGAGCTCTACAACTTTATGTTTTGAACTTTAAGAGATTCTAAAGGAATAAAGGTCTAAAATGTGTTAGGAAAACCTACATCAACAAAGCACAACAAAAATGTAACACACATATATGCATTCAGCATTTTATTTATTGAAAATGTGTGACTATTTTTAAGTGTCGTCATCAAAATTCATATTAAGCACATAAGTTCAACAATCTCCCTTTTTAAGAGGACAATTATGCACAATTAACTCCTCCTTAATTTAACACTCCCTCTCAATTAAGCATATGAGTTGGAAAAGAATTTTCTTAAATTGATTAAAAATTTTGATACTTAACTCTAAGGAAAATCTCAGGTTACACTTAATTACAAAAACTTCACACATATGCACACAAACATGTTAATTGAGCACAATAGAATTCAAATCACATGGTTCTCACTTTACTTTTCAAGGTACATTTATTACGTAATATGCTCTCTCTCTCAACTTTACTTTTTTTTTCCATAATAACTAATAACATTAAATTCAGTCACTATAAAATTAGTTCCTATCAAATCAATTATCAATAAATATCACTAATTATATGATGGGTTGATTACAAAAATATAACATTTTTTTTTACCAATTTCTAAACACTTGACTTGTGTTTTTTTTTTTGATAAATAGGTAATTCAACTTCCGTACAAAATTGTTATTATAATTAATTACTATTAGAGGGATATGTGTTAGAGTCTTATTGGTCTAAAAAGATTAATTTAATAAAAAATATTACTAAATAAAATTAAATAAATAAAATATTAAAATTATTTTTTTAAATGAGAAAATTGAAAAATTGTAAAATTAATTTTTATGACCAATAAAATATTGACACTTTTGTATGAAACTCAAGTCATCTATTTATAAAAAAAAAAAAAAAAAACACAGGTCATGTATTTGTAAATTTGTCAAAACACATATCATGTTTTTGTAATTAACCTGTATATAAGTTAGTTTACTAACATTTTTTTCATAATTTTTTGTATGTTGTAAATGATACTAACTATATTCAACATGGTCTTTCTAGCATTATTAATTAAGTAAACATCCATAGTTATTATAAAAAAAAATTATAGAATACCAATATTCGTATAAATTTGTTCTCTTCTTCTATTTGCAGTTTTTTAGACATATTTTGTCTAAGAATTTTTTTTGAAAACAAAAGTTATTCAAGTTTCATGTATTTCCTTTTTTTCAATAAATTGATAGATTAATACAGATTAATAGATATGCTATAATAAAAATGTGAAAAAATAAATAAATAAACATTTTACACATATAAGATATACTAAATCCGACCCTCGTAACTATTTGTTCCTACGTTTGTCCCTGCTTACGATGGTGACATCTTGTTTACTTGTATATTTCCTTATTCTATAAATTGATTTTGATTTTTTAATGAATTCGTCATTGTTACTATCATGTTGGGTGTCTTCCCTAGTCCAAATGCAAGTGGACTTTAGATGTCCAATTACATCCACATTTAGAATATGGGGTCGGTAGTAACTCCATATCATTACAAAAATAGTATGTTAAATAGGAGTATTCATGTCTACTTATACACATTCTCCCAAAATACCCTCTTTAGGTTCTCATCGTATAGGCATCAAATGAAGAACTTTCCCAAGCACAATCTCTATAGTTTTTAATGCTAATACGAAGTATTACTCCATAGGTAAACCACTTATTCTTGCCCAAACAACTAGGGAATCAAAGTTTGATGATGCCCCAAACCGTGGCCCCTCATGCAAAATAAAGCTTGTGTCTTCCCTTGGGTTGAAAGCAACCATGTAATGTCCAATGCCTGTGCGAATGACTTTGAAGTTACACTTGCTACACCAAAGAGCATTAAGTTTATCTATCATCCTCAAATAGCCAAGATTAAGTTCCATGAGTTTAATTACAATGGATTTACTCTAGAGAGCACAAAATTCCTTTCCTTCCTTTTTAGTAAAGGTAACTCGATAAAGTCCCCTTTTAAAATTGAGAAGATTCAAATCGATAATTTTATATGGTAGCTTGCCATCAAAATAACCCACTACAGTTACCAAGATTCATGCTCATTATTTGTTTGGATATGCTAATATCATGATTCATTTTAATTTATTAGCAAATAGTATACTTATAGTGTCTATGCAAAAATAGGTATTGTTAAGTTTATGATACTTGAAAGAAAAAACAATAAATTATATAGATACCCATTGAAATATTTTAAAATTACATGGATATCCATATTTTCAAAGAGTCAATAATTACCCCTAGAACAACTATGGAGCCCATATATATATTATTTCATGTCTGCTTATGCAACTTTTCAATAGATAAATTTGAGAAAATTAAATGAAAAAAATGTCAATCTTATATTTATTTGTTGATGCGGCAATATAATCATTTTTTTTTCTTTTCAACAAAAACTAAAACATGTTTCTCTTAACAGAAACACATTTGACAAGGTTACCAAACGTTTTTTTTTTTTTTTACCTTTTTGAATGAAATGTATATTTCCATTTTCTTTTCATTTTTTTAAACTTTTTTTGAAACAACGTTACTACTTGTATCCACAATTTCCAATTTCATCAATGGAGATGAAGAGAATGAGGCTTATATTTGTAATCTAATCAGTTTTATTAAGAGATAAATGTTCGACTTTAAACACTAAAGTCCAATCTCTTCTTAATGAGCACCGCCTAGCATGGGATTAGGAATTAGTCTATGTGTTTTAGTTGTATAACTACACTATGACAAGATTAGCTGTTGAATTTTACGATATTATTAACAGTGGCTCCTTATTTTATTTGTCTAATTATTTCTAGCTTTTTTTTTTTTTTTCCTACTATTCTAGCTTTTCTTTCAAATAAGAGAGAAAACCTATAGTCTTTTTTATTTCAATTTTTTTTCTATCTTTTCTAGCCTTATCAAGTAAGTATTTTTACTTTATTTCTTTTCCCTACTTCTTTTTCTCTATATAGACACAATGTGAGGAGTTTCAGTTGAAAATCTGTAATATTATTCGTGCGATGGAGAAGTGGAGCTCCAATTTACAATTAAGGATATCGATACTCCTAAAATTAAAAAAAAAATGTAAAGAAAATGAAATTATTCATTTCATTTAGGAAGATGAAAAAAATAAAATAAGGTTTAGTGATTTTGGTTTAAACTATACTCTTATTAAGGAATTCATGTTTTTGTTTTCGTTAAAATAAAATTTGATTATATTTTCATATTAACAAATAACTATGAGTGACATTTTTTCATTTAATTTTCTTAAATATAACTATTGAAGAGTCAGTTAAGCAATCATTTATTAGTATATGTGGGCCTCACAATTGTTTTAGGGAGTAATTGTTTATGTTTTAAAAGGGTAGACTCCGTGTAATTTCAAAACTTTGAGAGGTGTCCATGTAATTTATCCAAAAAAAAAATTAAAATAATGGAACATATAGAGTGATATTTGAGTATCAAAGATGTAGAGAAGTGGTTTTGGTTGTGAAAAGAAAGAGTAGACTGTGGAATTTATGAGTTTTGAGTATCAAGGATATAATGAGTTAATGTTTGAACTTAAATTTAATTATATTTATTAGAGGTAAATTACACCGAAAGTTATAATATTTGAGGATAAGTTCATTTAAGGTTATAATACTTGAAATGGTTAAAAAGAAGTCACAACATTTAGAGGAGTAGATCAATTGAGATCACCATTAACAAACGTCAATAGAAAAAATGTTTTAAATTAAAACTTAGAAGATATTGCACGTTGTGACACATGGTAATAGTAACCTCAATTGACTAACTCTATAAAATTTATGACGTCTTTTTAACCACTTTAAATATTATGACATAAACTTACTCTCTAAATATTATGATATCCTTTTAACCACTTAAAATATTAGGATCTTAAATAAACCTACCTCTAAATATTATTACTTTAATTCTAATTTACACTATCTATTAAGGTACGCACTACTCTGACAGTTGATGAATTAATCACATCATCAAAGCACATGAACGACCGCACGAAATTTGCCCAAATAAGTTGAAAAAACAAAAGAAGAAAAGGATAAAGACTTGTCATTGATCCGGGAAAAGACAAACCATTATTAGGTATGGGGTTTTGAATATCGGGTAGATTGCAACATTTATTTTGCTTTGCATGAGTTTTTTTCTTTTTTTTCCTTCCTTTAATTAAGCATTCAAACTCTCTAAATTTAATTAAAAAAAAAAAAGATTCTTTAGATCCCTTTTTTTTTTTTTTTGCTTTAGATAAAATTATAGTTTTTTTTGTTTAAATAGAATATAGAAAAAATAGTTATGATGGAGTTCAAAAATCACGTTTTTCCAATAACTAGGTATTTGCTTTACTTAAAGGGGAAGAAAAGGAAGTTAATATGGTTTATTTATTTCAACATATTTCGACCATTTTAATATCATATTTTTATTATTTTTAAATAGATATTTATGAGAAACAGATACTGATAAAAAAAATAATAATAGTTTTACATATAAACTAATCAAATAGATACAATATAAATATAGTATAAATAAATTATAAATGTAGATTAAATACAAATATGATATAGATAAAAATCTAATAATCCAAACGAAAGCTATATAAAAGAACAAATAAGAACTAAGTATTTTAAATTGAGTCGAACTTATTTTAAAATACGGAAAGGTCCAGTTCATATCGGAATCTCTCTCTTTTCTGTGCTTTACGTCTCTTCTCTCTTTTTCTTTTTTCCCCTTTTTAGGAGGCCAATGGGATCTCTTCATTTTTATTATTGCAACTTTTCAATTTAAGTAACCTTTTTCACTCGAGATATTATTTACACAATACCATTTATATAAAAATAATTTATAAGTAGCATCACAAAATGGCATGTTTAATTAAACATAAAAATCACATATTTAAAATATGATTAATATTATATTATTTAGGAAATCGTAACTTATAAACGTGATTTAAGATGATATACATTTTTAAAAATATCAAATCATAGATGCGGTTTTCATAAAATTTTTATAATTTTTTTTTGGAAATCACAATTTATAAATATTAATTTTTTTTGTTTGGAAATAGCATGTCATATATACGATTTTTACACCTTTTAAAAATCACATTTTAAAAATATAATTTTATTATTGGCCAATTAAGAAATATAATTTTTGTTGCTAAAATGGTAATTAGTTTTCTATAAGTTATATTTTGATAATTTCAACTCTCTGCTCTCCACTTTGCACTTTCTCAGTTAATTGCATAGGTATGACCATTTCATTCTTGATCCATACAAATAGTAGATCTACTTTTATGTCAAGTTTGGTATGCATAAATAATTTAGATCGAAAAACATTCGAAGATTACATGGAATGGAATAATTAAAAATGTAATTATTGAGAATGCCCTTAATAATAAATACAAAATGTTACTACATGATAGGATAAAAAAGCAATTACATTCATATAATTAATAAGAGTGGAATATAATTATTATTCCGTCTTTTAAAAGGTAGAATTGAATTCTCCTTCAAAGCCGAAATCGTTGATTTCAAGAAATTGTGAATCCGAACGAATTCCACTTCTAAAAACACTTTTAAATACTAAAAATAGAAATGGAAGCCAGAATCACGATTCTATTCAGATCATTTCTACGTACCAAATGTGCCATTAAGATTTATTTTTATTATAAATTATTTATGAATAGTAACTAGTAAAGATTTACTGTTCACTATGTAGTTCCTAATAATAGCCCAAAAGATCCATGTGTAATTAATTAATTATTCACTATTTATTATCAATTGTAATCTCGATGTCCTCGTTTGGCCTCGGCAAATCTCGATCTTTACTTAGCCAAAGGGTAATGTCGGGTTTCTTTTCTGAATGGGAAAATGTTTAAATGATAATAACGGTCGCGCAACTTGATTTATAATATATTAATATAAGTTGAATATTATCATTTAACAGTTTATATTTGTATCTTATCTATATCTCCTTTATGTCTAATCAATTTGATTTATTTATAAGTAAATATATTTTTTTTAAATTATATCTATTTTTTAATAAATAGTTTGATTAAAATGATAAAAATAAAATGCTAAAATTACTGAAATAAAATGAATTAAACAGACGCACATGGGATGTTCACATTAACTCGATAATCTGGTAGTTTTTGTGTCTTGATGGATTGTTTTTCATCTGTATTTGTATTTATATCAAAATAATATATACAGATATATTTATTTGTATTTATATTTTATTTAAATTCGATTTATTTGATTTTATATTTTTTTTATATTTATTTTTTAATAAATAATTTATTAAAAAAATTAAAAGTATCAATACCGACCTAAAAAATCTTAAAAGTGGAAACTAAACGGGCCCCATGATCTCTTTTTCTTACCCCACACCACCTTACCAAACACGGACTATTAAAAAATCTACTTTGAAAATCTGAAGTGGACTGCTTTTTCCTCCCTTGCCTCGGAAGCTCTGGACTTTTCATCGGTAGAATCTGTCAAAGTTGTTAATTTTTCGCATTTGGTAAAGATGTAGCCACATCGGCTTCGAATTGAGGGGACCCATTTAGGGTGGACTGATTTCTAAACTATGTACCTGTCGAATCACGGAGTGCAACTTCAAACCATCTGCCTAAATTTTCTAAGAAATAAATTAAAGACTCTAAAAAATTAATTTAAAATAAAAAGTAAACTCAAAGTAAAAATTTTGTCTAAGAAAATTATCTTTAGTCTGCGTATATATAAAATTGTTAAGTATATGCATTTATTTATATACGATCACATCTCATTTGAGTTCAAATATTAATGATGTGAAACTGAAAATCAATTAGATATTTTTCAACTCTCTCTATTGGGATCAAAATATATTTTATGATATAGAAACCTTGATACAGGTGGGGTAAAGGGCAAAAACTAAAAAAGTATAGACCGTACATTATTTTAGGAGTGTACTTGTTTCTAAATAATTTGATTTGTTATGTAATTTAGGTTGGTAGATTCTAGTCTTTTGGACCAATTTATATTCTAAGTACGCATATACATTGGTTGTGTTGTATTTGTTGTGATAGAATCTTAAAGTGACTGATTGAATATTTTACCATAAGATTTGTTTATTCCGTGTGCTTGACTGTGATTAATAGATCATGCACCGGTGGTGTTAACTTGATACTCCAATGACCCTTGTATGACATTGTCATTGCGTGAAGTTGTACCTAGAGATGATTATAGGTAGATTAAGAAGATTTTATGCCTAACATCGTATAGACTCGTGGACTCATAGACGATAGAGAGTACCTAGCATTATATATATTTATTACTAAATTTATGTGTGGCGGGATACATTAGACATATGAGTATGCATGTGATTTATTAATTATTCGTTCACAAGCATGAGCTTATGGTATATAAATAATAGGTTTCAACTCATTCTTTCATCTTTTTTCAAGTATAGGTGGTGAACATATAGACTATTGTAATGTTAGTTACAACGAGTTAGCGTGTTTGGGAATATCGCTAGCATTGAAGACTTTCCAAATTAGGAATAGAGGCATGTGGTGATTTATGAAAAAATAAAGACTTTAGTCATGTGTAATTAGTAGTATAGCAATTAATGTTTAGTGTTTACTATAGGATAATATAATGGTTATAATGTATAATTCTTGTAACATTATTATGATGGAATTTTTTAACCATCTTATCAATTGAATTTTTGTAGATTATGAGATGAGAGTTATGGTGGTATTTATGGTGACAAGTATGTAGTCTTACATCATTTAAAGTTATTAATATATGAGTGATTTCAGGAGTTATTTAGAGAAAACTTCGTTGTTCTCTTAGCATATGAAATGGTGGATAATGAATTTAAGGACTGCTGTAGTCAGTTTCTAAAGATGTGCCTTGTTTACGTTGTAAGAGATCGCACTAACAATTGCTTAATATTCAACTGGTATTATGGGATACAAAAGGTAGTTGAGGGCAAAGATGCGACACAACCTAGAGATTGGCCTTGGGGATGGTGTATTTGTTATGTAGCAAGCAACTTTAACACAAAAGCCAAGTGCATTCGGTACAAGGAGTTGCTCAAGAAAACATCATAGCAATGGAAGCCTTAGAAGTTTCAAGGTTACTTTAAAGCAGTGAAGTAGATGACTTATTGGATTGAGAGATATTTTAGGAACTTGCATCGAAAATAGAACTTTGGTTTATGACAGAGGCGTATGGCATGGAATTGGTATAACTATTAGGGCTAAAAGTTATAATGTTGTGCCAAATGAGGCTAAGCACTTATCTATTGCTACATTTGTGAATAAAAATGTTTTACAATAACAATGATATATTTCAATAGGCAAATTAAGGAGCCATGCGGGGTGTGACTAGTGGATAGGTATAACTAAGCATATAGGTGATACGTTTGAAAAGTGGCGCCAAATGACAAATGTTTGAGATCATTTTTACACCCCAACATGGGCAAAAAGGGGAGAACCATCGTAGAGTTAAGTGAAGGGCACATACTTATACATGCTAGAATTATGTACAAAATTCCATATTTCCACGTGATGACAGCTTTGAGTAAGATGCATATGAATGCTACAGCCTTTGTTTGCTACTGGTATATGTGGCAAAATTAGATGCAGGTAAATGAATGTTCTTTCTTACCTTATGTAGATAGGGCTTACTATCCACAACTTAACTTTCCACGATGAGTTCTAATGACTGGACATGTTAAGCTATGTGTGTGGCCACAATAAAAACACTATCAAAATGAGATGGACATTTGAAAAGCTCCTATTGATTACATGTATGGTGTATGTAGCCGTCAAGGCCATAATAGAAGAAGCATAATATTCCTCTAAACCAGTGGCTTGCGCTTGGTAGTACTTAATTGTATTAATGATTGCGTGGTAATGTGTTTTATGTGTCCTAGTATGAGTTTTATTTGTTTGTTTTATTGATTGCTTACTTAGGTTTCTACCTAATGTTGTTCACTTGTTCACATGTTTGCAGATGGATCTAAGTCCCATAAATTACTTTGTTCTTTGGAGTTAGCTGGTGCACGGGTTGCAGCTGGCTTGGTGTAATCATGTGAATTATATGTTTTTTTACTGCTTACTCCTATCTGATTTGTCTAATTTTAGTATTCATCTAATCTCATGAACTTATTTTCATGCAGAGAACAAATGGATGACATGTAGGCAAATAAACGCTGCTTTATGTAGACTTGGTGGCAGGACTTTAGATGTTGACCATTGGATTGTCCCTTTACTTTAGTATACAAGGTTCTTTGGCACGACTCACCTGCCATTCGTACAATTGGATTGCCATTCATAGTTGCTCTCTAAGATATGTTTTATCTAGTTGACTTACCTGTAAGTAACTCTTTGGAGTTAAGCTATTAGAGCAGCTAATGTAGTTACAAAGTCAACCAATACTATAACCACAATAATAGAGACAAGGTAGGAGGTAGAGTAGGCGCCACAATAATTGCTAGTTCGTATGATTTATTTCATATAATTCTTTTTAATAACTTAACTTTTAAACTAAATTTGACTGTAGTAAATTACTATTTCATTCATTTGGTTTTTTATATATGGTTATTATTGATTTGTCAAGCTATTTTTTTTCTCCTTGTGAGTTAAGAGATTGGGATACACATATAATGTTGTGGAGTTTAGTGATTATGGAGCATGGATTTAGATTATGGAGTAAGGTATTTGTGTATATATGGGTTGAATTGTAATTGTGATGGGGGTAGATGTCATCATTAGTCGATTTGGGTCCAAAATCGGACTTGAACTGTCGGTTCTCATGGTTTGGTTTTATCTTATCTGGAATGAGGAACCATGAAATTTTAAAAAGCAAAAAAAAAAAAAAATTAAATAACTTTACTTAATTTAAGTAAGAAGAAAAATGTAAAACAAACTTTTAACTTAAAATACCATTAAACTTACTTGTTTATAATCTATTAGTTAAAAGAAATTTTACAATTGTGTATTTATTTATATACAATCACTTGAAATTTTTGCTATCGTGTTAGTAGTGTGAGACTATAAAGCATTCAAAATACAATGAAGTTCTACAAATATAAAAATAAGTTCCACATTGTTAATAAAGACAAGTTCACTAAGGTTAAAAATCTATTTAAACTTAACAATACATAATTTTAAGTATATGTATTACTTGTTGTTGAGTTTTCTAAATGAGCTTTGATGATAACAAAAAGAGTTAAAAGATATCTAACATGTTTCTTTAATAAGTATAGGCTATAAGATTCTTTTTTTTTATTATTATTATTAAACACAAGTTATTAGATACGAGAAAGATTGTTTTAAACAAGTTTAAACATGGCTCAAAAAAGTTTTATGGTGAAAAGGTTCAACGAAAGTTATTGCAAAATTCTATCAGAAAGAAAGTAGTGAACCGATACTCTATCATAAGTTACTCCAGAAGCTTTGTGTTTGAAAACAAAAATTGCTTAACATAGCGAGAAGTTTATCCATAACCTTTTCAACTTGGTCTATAACGAATTTTTCTAGATTTATGAAAAACTCTATATATGTTGGATATTTGATAATTATGAAGGCCAAGCTCCACTTGTCGGGCATATTTATGTAATATGCTCGATGCGTTCCACCAAAATCAGATTAAATATCTTGGAGATTATTTTATAAAGATTAAATCATGTTCATCAATGATCATGGTTTTGTTCTTTAAGATTTCAATAAATTTATTTCATCAAAATTTGTAAGGATGATTTCAAGATATTTTGTTAAAAATTTGCTCGAAAAATATTAGATAAGGATAGGCAAATATTTTGTGGTTATAGATAAAGATCACATTTCCTCAAATCATGGGATATCACAACAACCTTATCTATGGAAGACTTATCTCTATGCTTTTTGTTGGAGAATATCTTGCTAGAAGGTACTACAGGATATTATTAGTTTTATTTGGATATTTCATATCCAAATTATATGGAAGTTATCCATATAACCATGGGATAAAGTTCGGGAAGATTTTATGTGATATATTGTTGAAAATATAAAGGAAAAATTAAGCATATTTTTTTGGATGATTTTTCTAGATTTTTTTTTTTTGGATTTCAAATTTGAATTGCAGCATTTTTATCATGATTGAAAAAATATCTTTGATAGATTTTATGCACATTTCAAATGCAATTATCATAGGGTTATCAAAGATATTTTTACAAATTTTCAAATTCGAAAAGGCAACAAGAACATAACTTTGAAGAGATACTCTAAAGATTTTCTTTAACTGACCGTTACAAGTGAAGATTATAAAAAATGCCTTTTAAATGTGTGGTAGACAACACAACAACAACAATAAAAATGCCGGAAAGGAAGGGGGGGGGGGGGGGGGGGGGGGGGGGGGGGGGGGGGGGGGGGGGGGGGAAGAGAAGAAGAAGAAGGGGTGGGGTGGGGGGTTTGGGGTTTAAAGAAAGCATACTAATTTGAGAAAAAAAAATCTTCAACTGCTATTATTGTTTACTACTTTAGAAATTTTTACAGAACCTTTGTAGTAAAAGCTTTTTACTTTTAGTTGTGATCGTGTGAGACAGTTGAGAAGGTTTAACTAGTTAGTGGATAGCCAGGGAGACTCAATAGTAAGACTTGGCCATAGAAGGGCTTGAATTGTACCATTAATTATTTTTGATATAATGGATCACAATTGATAAAGATAATCGGATCCCTAGCATGGAGCTACAGGATAGGACTGATGCATATTGCTTGATCTTCTTTATCCCTTATCTTTTAATTTTTGCATTTTTACTATATTGTTATATTATTGTTTCACGCCATTATAATTCCAAAATTAAGAGGAAAACTTAAAATTATTTGAATTAAAAAAGATTTAATTTTTAATGATAATCAATTTACCTCTCTCATGGTTGCGCATTTGGGACCAACACTTGTATTGTTAATAATAACACATTAAATGTCATAAATAGGAAATAAATTTTTACTATTCACATGAAAATATTTTAAATATTTTTAATTATAATTATTCTTTAATTTTCTTTTCATCTTTTTTTCCCTTCTTCTTCTTCTTCTTCTTCTTTTTTACATTTTTATGATGTGGAACTGCAGGTTTAGTTGGTCTACACCTGCCTTCTTCGAGTTAGTTCCTAGTTCAGGAATTGTCGGTGACGAGTAAGGTCGGTTCTCAATTTGAACTGACCCATGACGATGTCTAGATAAGTGTATAAATGTGAGAGAGGTTATACTAGTGACTTGCAATAATCATTTTAACAATTTTATATAAATCGTGACTATAAGCGACAATCTTAAATCAAAGGGTGAAATCACGGACTATGTTTTTTCTTAAATTAAAAGGTACGAACATTTGATGTAAGTTTATTTAAGGGATCAATATTTCAAGTTGTTCAAAGAAAATTAACATTTGAGGATAAATTCATTTAAAGTTTGAACGTTTTAAGTGATTAAAAAATGTATTGCAAAGTAAATTAAATAGGGTATTAATAATTTATTACTAATGAAAATTTAAAAAACTCAATTGAAAACTAATGAAAACGTTAACATCTTAAATGATTTTTACAAAATGTTAATACCTTATTTGATGTAATCTGCAAAACGTTTATATCTCTTTTTAACCATTTAAAATATTGATATCTTAAATAAATTTATCCATAAATATTGATATCACCGATGTAATTTATCTTATTTTAAAAATTTTTTTAGCTATTTTTTAAAAGTTTGGTTATTTAGATTTTTTTTTTTGCATTTATTTAATTCTGTTTAAAAAAAAAATTTAAAAAGTGGAATAGCATTAGTTTATGGTTTTGTCCTAGAGTGGGGCACGTTCCCTCCAAAACACGACACCAGTTTCAACGTTGGATTTACGCCAGTTCCGTACCTACGCACTCAGAATATCAGTAACTCATGTACTCAGTAATCACAACAGTACATATTTCAATATCAAGGATCATAATATCAACTACATATCATATTGATTATGCAAAATTTTTTATTTATTTGATTTACTGTAATATGCTTTGTTTTTCTTTAATTAACACTTTATCAATTGTAAAATAAAATCATAAATATAACGCTAATCTTCTTCTTATCTTGTTTATATAAATTTTAAGTATGGTCAAAATCTTATATCGATGTAAAATCAATAAGAGCTGGAGGGAAAAAAAAAAAAAAGAATATAAGGGGGATAGGATCATGTTATGGGTTCGATTAGCATCCATTAGAAGGCAGGTGATAGATATTATTTTAAATTTTTTTAATAAATAATTTTGACAAAAATATCTATAGATAAAAAAATGTCGAATATATTAAATATAGATAAAATATAATTACAAATCATATATTTTTACACATAAAAATTTAGATATAAATATAGATATAGATGAGAAGTACACAATCCAAATTGACCTATTCCAATTTCAAATGTTATATCTCTTCAATATTTTAATATAGTGATGGAGAATATGCATAGTTTTTCTCCTAAAAAATAATAAATATTTATAGTGAGATGATCTTCACGAGGATTATTATTAAATTGCATTTATATCAGTATCTTCTTATTATAAAAATAACCATAGCATTTTTCCACTAAAGAATAATAAATATTTTATCCCGGTAAGAAGATTATCTTTAACTATAGCTTTTAACTCCCATCTTAAGAGCGAATGCTACTTCCTTGATTGAGATTACTATCGGCCAGTATTAACAAAGAAATATTTAATTAAAAATAAAAAAATTATTTTTTTAAGTCTCATCGATATGTATTAATAAAAAAAATTTAATTAAATATCAGAATTCTAAACATTATAACATTTTCTAACTTTTCGAAATATTATGAACTAAAATAAACTTATCTTCATAAGTTATAATTATTCGGTGTAATTTTATCTTTTCAATATACATATATATGATATCTTACAAACATCCAGCCCCAAACAAGAACTAAACAAATGAGCCAGAGGAGCCTTAACTTCAAACCAAAATCTTTTAAAAAGATGGTAGCACAAAAAACCTAAAACATGAAAATTCCCCATGATATGACCCATCATAAAGAGGATATATATATATATATATATATAAAGAATAATATTATTATTTTCAGCACGAATAAAGCAATTACAATCCTTCCTTCCTTCCTTTTTTTAAAAAAAAAAAAAAATTATCTAAAACGTTCACAGTCATAATTTTTGTCACCCTCCAAACTTCCTCTAGGCTCTTTAGGCTCTCTCTCTCTCTCTATCAGAGCACACTTTCTTCTCCGGTTCTCCTTCTGCTTCTCCCTCCCTGGTCCCTCCAAAACCCTTCACTCTTCTCTCTCTAATTCCCTCCAGCCAAACTCTCTTCCTCCCTCCCTCCGTCCCTCTCTCTCTGTGTCTCGATGCCATGAAGCCACCTCCTTTAACTAATCGCCAGTCAGTCCCGCCACTTTTTCGTCCTCCCTGCGCGCCTCATCAAATACACAAAAAACGTGACCCTAAAAACGACACCTCTTTCGTCGTCGAACTCCGCCTTCCGTCCGTCCTCCGACCCTCGCCACCGCGTCTCCCTCCCTTCTCTCGGCTCCATCCTCGATCTCTCTTCCGTCCCTCAGCCCCAATTACACCACCCGTACCCTTCCGGTCCAGTCTTTGCCGCCCTCTTCTACCGCGAATTCTCCGATGCTCGTGACGCCCTCGTTTCCTTATGGCGCCACCGTTTCTTCAATTCGATACCCACTCTCTCCCCTTCCTTCGTCTCCTCTTTCCCCTCCACCTCCCAACAAGACGAACTCCACGATAGCTTGAAAACCGTCTTCCTTGAACGAATCGAAGCCTTGCAAGACGGCGACGAAGTGAACAATTTGCAAAACAAAGTGACTCAAATCAACGATGAGATTCACAAATTGGAGGGGCTCATGCGGAGGCGCCAGTTGGTGCGTGTTTTTATTGAGCTTCGGGGGAGGCATGAAGGACTGGTGGCCGAACGCAGCGCCATTGTTAACCGGTTGAAGGAATTCAACGCTGCCATGAGCTGTATTAGGGCTTATTTGGAAGGGAAGTGGCCAATCAATGAGAATGACGTGGCAAACAGTTTTTGGGTTTTTAAATTTGACAGTGGAAAAAAGGTTGACTGGATTAGAATACATAATTTAATGTGTAGAGAGAGTAGGAGACTCGATGGTGGACTGCCAATATATGCCCATAGATTAGAGATTCTCGGAAGAATTAACTTGAATCAGGTACAAATTCTATGTAAAGATGAGGTTTTTGTCTTATAATATCGGGTTTTCGATTCCATGTATAAAAATTGCTGCTTTTGAAACTCTGTATTCGGGTTTCACGTTGTATTTCCTGTTATGTTTGCAATAGGTTTCAGTTTAATTGGTGAGACTGGTTCTGGGAAGAGTACGCAGTTGGTTCAGTATCTTGCTGATTCAGGAGTAGCTGCTGGTGCTGCCATAGTGTGTACTCAGCCTCGAAAGATTGCTGCTTTGTCCTTGGCGGAGCGTGTCAAAGAAGAATGTGCCGGCTGTTATGGTGAAAATTCAATTTGCTGTCTTCCAACATTCTCACCTTCTCATAGCATCAAATCCAAGGTATCTTATATGACAGACAACTGCTTGCTGCAGCATTACATGCACGATAAGAATTTGTCTGGGGTTTCTTGCATCATTGTTGATGAGGCTCATGAAAGGAGTTTGAACACAGATCTTCTTTTGGCAATGCTAAAAAAATTGCTTTTGCGAAAGGCTTCTTTGAGGCTTGTAATAATGTCTGCAACCGCGGATGCTGAGCAGCTTGCTAGCTACTTTTATGGTTGTCAAATTCTTCATGTGGTGGGAAGGAGTTTTCCAGTCGATATCAAATACGAACCATTTTATAGTGAGGGAAGTTCTTCCTCTGGAAATGTTGCATCATATGTGTCTGAAGTTGTGAAATTGGCAAGAAGGATTCATGAAAAGGAGAAAGAAGGGACTATTCTTGCCTTTTTAACTTCTCAAGTAGAAGTAGAATGGGCATGTGATAATTTTAAGGCATGTGATAATCTTAAAGCTTCACTCGCTACTGTGCTGCCTCTTCATGGAAAGCTTACCCACGAAGAGCAATTTAGGGTTTTCAATAGCTGTGCTGGAAAAAGAAAGGTAATATTTGCCACAAATGTTGCTGAGACATCATTGACAATTCCTGGAGTCAAGTATGTCATTGATTGTGGTCTGGTCAAGGAAAGTATGTTTGAACCAGCTACTGGAATGAATGTCCTCAGAGTATGCAGCGTTAGCCAGAGCTCAGCTAATCAGAGGGCTGGTCGTGCTGGGAGAACAGAGCCAGGGCAATGTTATCGGCTCTATGACGAGTCTCACTTCATGAAAATGCCCCTAAATCAAGAACCTGAGATTCGTAGGGTTCACCTTGGTGTGGCAGTCTTGAGAATACTTGCTTTAGGAATTAAGAATGTACAGGATTTTGATTTTGTTGATGCCCCTAGTAAGCAATCTATTGATATGGCTATCCGTAATCTTGATCAATTAGGTGCCATTATTTGGAAGGATGATGCTTATGAGTTGACAGTAGACGGCAAGTATTTGGTTAAATTAGGGGTTGAGCCTCGGCTTGGCAAATTGATTCTCCGTTGCTGTGATTATGGTCTGGGTAGAGAGGGTGTTGTCCTTGCTGCAGTGATGGCCAATGCTAGCAGTATATTTTGCAGAATGGTGCTGATGATGATAAACTCAAGTCTGATCGTCTTAAGGTGCGGTTTTGCCATCGCAATGGTGATCTCTTTACTCTTCTTTCCGTGTTCAAAGAATGGGAGGCCACTCCTAAGGATAGGCGGAACCGTTGGTGCGTGGAAAATAGCATCAATGCCAAGACAATGCGAAGATGCCAAGATACTGTGAAGGAGTTCGAGGATTGCCTTGGGAAGGATCTGGATATTAGGATCCCAACTTGCTGGCAATGGGATCCTAGTATGTCAAATCAGCTTGATACTATTTAAAGGATGTCATTCTTTCATGCCTTTGTGAGAATGTGGCTATGTACACTGGATATGACAAACTTGGTTATGAGGTGGCATTGACTGGTCAGCATGTCCTGTTGCATCCTTCATGTTCTTTGTTAGTATTTGGCGAGAAGCCACAATGGGTTGTCTTTGGAGAAATTTTATCCACTTCTCATCCTTACTTGGTTTGTGTGACTGTGTTTGATTTTGGGTCTTTATTTAAACTCTGCCCTCGTCCCTTGTTTGATGCTTCTGGTATGGAGAGGCGGAAGATGGAAGTGAAGGTAATCTCTGGTTTTGGGAGCATGCTCTTGAAAAAGTTCTGTGGAAAGTTCAACAGCAATCTACTTTCTCTTGTATCACGAGTTCGGGCAGAATGCAATGATGACCGAATAGGAATTCAAGTTGATGTCAATGAGAATGAGATTTCAATATTTGCAGGTTTGCAGGATATAGGGAAGGTTTATGATCTTGTGTATGCTTATCTTGAATGTGAAAAGAAATGGCTATCTAATGAATGCATGGAGAGAGATTTATATCATGGACCTGGTGTTGGCGGTCCTGTGGCATTGTTTGGGGCAGGTGCTGTGATCAAGCATCTGGAGCTCAAGAGAAGGTATCTTGCAGTTGATATAATTCATCCAAACCTTGATGCTATAGATGACAAGGAGCTTTTGCTACTGCTTGAGAAGAATACACATAGTAGCATTTGCATTGTCCACAAATTTGCAACTGGTGGTTATGGTAATGCAGATAGTCATAAATGGGGGAGGGTAACATTTCTCACCCCTGATGCTGCCCAACGGGCTGCTGAGTTGACTGAAGTTGAAATTGGTGGCGCCATGTTGAAAATACTTCCTTCACGGTCAGCTTTTGGAAGCGATAGTAAATTCTTTGCCTTTCCTGCTGTTAAAGCAAAAGTTTTTTGGCCTCGAAGACCCAGTAGGGGGTTTGGTATTCTTAAGTGTTACAAGTTTGACCAGGAAATGTTAATTAGAGATTTTTCTAAAGTTATTATTGGAGGAAAGTTCATTCGCTGTGTAGTTAGCAGAAAGGACACTGATAGTTTGCTCATTTCTAATTTATGCAAAGATCTAACTGAAGTAGAGATACTTGATGTCCTAAGTAAGGCCACTACCAGGAAAATCCTTGACTTTTTCCTAGTTAGAGGAGATCCTGTTGATGCTCCTGCTGTTAGTACATTTGAAGAGGCGCTTCTGAAAGAAATCACTCCATTCTTGTCCCAGAAGGATCCTCGTACTTGCCATTGCCGTGTTCAAATCTTTCCTTCTGAACCTAAGGATGTCTTTGTCAAAGCGTCTATTATTTTTGATGGGAGACTACATTTGCAGGCAGCAAAGGCTTTGGAGCATATCGATGGAAAAGTTCTTTCTGGCTGCCATCATTGGCAGAAGATACGGTGTGAGCAGTTGTTTCACAGCTCTTTGACCTGTTCTGCGCCTGTGTACTCTGTCATCAAGGACCAGCTAAATGTTGTTCTTCAACGTTTCAAGCATAAGAAAGGTATTTCTTATATATTTTTTTGCTATTTTACTTTTGTGTATATGCAAGAAGTTGTCATTCATTTGACTTGTGCTTTTGGCTATATGTATACAGATATATATGCGCAAAGATATATGTGATATTGATAATGAATTTTTCTAACATTGCATTATAAGTTACACTATTCAACTTCAATCCTATTTCTATTTCCTCACTTTGACCATGCTATGCAGACACATAAACTCTCACTTCTTTACAATTTCACCCTTTTTGAAAGCATAGAAAGAAATGACTTATTAATGGTTGTTGTTATTCATGCTTTTTTGTTATGCCATGTAGATTGTGTTTGCTTGAGGAACCTTTTTGTTAGGATGCTTGTTAGGTTTATTTGCCATTAGTAAATCTTCACTTGTAATAAGTAGTTTTATATTGCATGACCTAGATCATTATAGATTTGCAGGAAAATGAATCTGTAGAACAACGAGGCTTGTATAAATGTTTTTATTTATTTATTCATTCTTGTTATTTTTATTTTATTGTTTTTAATGTTAATAGGAAATCAAGCCATAATTTAACCACAAGTGAGGAATTATAATAAACATAAAACCTAATTCCTTATTTTATCTTTAATTGCCTTTGACTTGGCATTAGCTCCACACACAAAAATTAAATAAAAAAAAGAAAAAAGAAGTGTTAGTATTTTTCCAATGGTACATACAAGATAGAGACCACTTTCAAGCATAGAGAGTTGAAAGGGGAAGAGGTGGAAATGAAGATGGAGAGGTGAAGGGCAAAGCCTGACAGCATGTATGGAGGAGATGGATTGCTAGATTATTGAACTCCAATTCGGCAGGGTTGATTCAACCTTTAGTATCAATGACAGCTGTGTGAGGGCATCAGTTGATTGATTGTGACTTCCCCTTACTTGCCACACCTAGGTGCACAAATTGAGCTTATGCTTCTAGATGTATGATGATTAGTGGTGCCTGGCTGTGATGAGGGTGCATAATGAGATGCACACGTGGTGGCTTGTAATGAACAGTTGCACATTGTGGGTGTGGGATAAACTGCTACTAGAGCTTTTGTGCATGATTAGTAATTAGAACAGCTTTTGTGTTGTGTTATGCGAGGTTGGAGTTCCATTACAGTTTTAGCTGGCTAGACAGATGTGAATAGTTCTTACGAAATCAATGAACATTGGTGATTAATTGGGTTGGTTTGATTTCTTTCCACTTGTTGGAAGAGGTGTAGACGTGACCTTATAAATTAGAACAATGAAACCGAATGCGACTTAGAATGGCTTCAAATTCAAACAGTTGTAATTTGAGGTTCGACTGCTAACGAGAGGTAACTTGTTGAGAAAGCTAGTGAAGTTGGAAGGGTTAATTTGTTTGACTAGATGAACTTTTTCAATATAACAGTTTTATGCCCAAAGAAGATTTTGGCCCATAAAAATACTTAAAAATTTTTAAATTTTGCTCCCACGGTACTCTTGGCTAGAATCTAATCAGTTCACTGGTCAAATGCTGATGTGGAGGAGAATATATATTATAAAAATAATTTCTCCTTCCTACTTTACATATTTCTTATTTTTTCTTTTCTTTTTTCTTCTCCTCTCTCTCTCTCTCTCTCTTCCTCTTCTCTCTCCTAGCACTGCATCATCGTCTTCTTTTTCTTCTTTCCATACATGCTCTCTCTCTCTAAAAATTGGAGGAAGACCTAAACTTCTCTCTTGGATTTTGAACTCGACACTCCACATTGAAGCAAAAAAGTAGGTTCAGTAGATTTCTCATGTGAGTGCTTGGGATAGAAAGCTTCCAAACCAGCTTTACCCATTGAGCCCATAGATGCCATCACATAAACGCGACCTATACTTCCCTTGCACCGCGAAATTCATATGGGGAAGAAGAAGACTCTACATTCTTAAGTTTGGAGCTCCCCCGAACCAAACTCGCTCACATGTGCGAGATTGGGGAAACCCATTGCCGAACCTTCATCAACAAAGCTACCAAACACGAAATGAGTCAAGTCAGCACACCAAATGAGCCCCTACTCACACCGACTGCACACTGAAGTCACCATACTTGTGAAATCCACCAAGCTTGATGCATACCTACCTAGATCCAACCCGTGTGACTGAGTTGAGCTTGACTTGTGTGACCCATTAAAGCATTTAGTCCAACCTCGTTCCAAAATTGATCCATGTGAGCTGCGATTCGAGATGCATAATTAAGTTAATGTAGGGTAATTGTCATGTTTTGTTTTTCTTCTAGTCTAGGTTTTATACTAAAAAATAATAAAATCAGACAAGCAAGAAAGATTATAAATATTTTACTTAGAGTACTAATTATTTTGCTTTTTTTTTTTTTTTTTTTTTTCCAGTAACGTGGGTAGCTTAGTATAGGTCTTCATATAATTTTGCTAAGGATGTCTTACTTGTAGTCAATATGATTGGAATATGATTTTTGTTTTTCAGTAGCCTGTACTGATTATTTAGCTTTGTTTTGATAATTTTTTTTAATGGGAAGAAGAAAAAAGCAGCAGCAGCAGCAGCAGTATGGAGAGAGAGCAAGTCAAAACAAAGAAAAAAGAAAAAACAAATATGCCGATGTAGGAAAAAAAAAATTTTTTTTGAATATAAATCCCCCACCACATCAGCATATTGTTAGATTTTGGTCGGATTCTAGCTAAAAGTGCCATGGGTGCAAGATTTAAAAAGTATAGGTATTTTTGTAAATCAAAAATTATTTTCGGTATAAAACTGTTATGTCGAGAAAGTTTAGGTACTACTAGTAAAATTAACCCGAAGTTGGAGTGATATTGCTAATGAGCAAGTGTAATTTTAAATTTGTGTTGACCCTCATTTATTGCAATAGTCATCTAATGGACCATGGCTTATCATATGTGAATTTTATGATAAAATATTGATGCATTTGCTGTATAGATGCAAATACCTTAGTTATATTGCTCATTATCTCTTGGGTTTGACATGTTTGCACATATAATTCCTGATCTTTGAACATTTTTTTTCTTTTTTTTTTTTTTAATTTTTAAGTCCTTTCAATTTAAAAAAAAGAGTTACAGAGGGAATGCACTCACATTATATTTATTTTCTTGTATGCTGACCCTGCACTTGGAGTATTCTAAAATGATGGCTACATTGTTTCAGGGGTAGAGTACACTGTTGAAAATTTCAATGGTAGTCATCGTGTAAAAATATCTGCCAATGCAACAAGAATGGTAGCAGACTTTAGAAGACCTGTTGAAGAGCTTATGAGAGGAAAGATTATTGACAATGCCAAACTCAACCCAGCAGCGTTTCAACAACTATTTTCCAGAGATGGCATGACACTCATGAAATCACTCCAGCGAGAGACAGGAACGTACATACTCTTTGATAGGCACAACATGAACCTTAGGGTTTTTGGATCCTTAGGCAAAGTGGCTGTGGCTGAGAAACAGCTGGTGGACTCTCTGATTGAACTCCATGAAAGCAAACAACTTGAGATCCAGCTCCGGCGCCAAGACCTGCCCCCTGATATGATGAAAGAAGTAGTGAGGATATTTGGACCAGACCTGCAGGGTCTTAAAGCGAAGGTACCTGGAGCTGATTTTTCTCTTAATACCCGCAGGCATGTCATCTCTATTAAGGGTAATAAAGACATGAAGCAACAGGTTGAGGAAATTATCTATGATATAGCAAAAAAGAGAGGTGTTCCGGAAAGGTTTGATGAAGAGACAGAAGCTGCATGTCCCATCTGCTTGTGTGAGGTGGAAGATGCATATCAACTTGAGGCTTGTGCACACAAGTGCTGTCGCTCTTGTTTGTTAGAGCAGTGTGATTCTGCAATAAAAAATCAGGATAGTTTTCCTATATGCTGTGCATACAGAGATTGTGGTTTACCTATATTAGTAACTGATTTTAGATCCCTGTTGAGTTTAGAAAAGCTGGACGAACTATTTAGAGCCTCTGTAGGAGCATTTGTCACTTCAAGCGGGGGGAAGTATCGGTTTTGCCCGTCTCCAGACTGCCCTTCAGTTTATCAAGTTGCTGATGAGGGGACCAGTGGTGAACCGTTCTTATGTGGAGCTTGCTATGCAGAGACATGCACCAGGTGCCACATGGAATACCATCCATACTTATCATGCGAGGAATATGGGGAGTTTAAGAAAGATCCAGATAAATCTCTCTTTGAGTGGTGCAAGGGAAAAGAGGATGTAAAGCGCTGTCCTGTTTGTGCTCACGTGATTGAGAAAATAGACGGATGCAACCACATTGAATGTAGGTGCGGAAATCATATATGCTGGGTCTGTTTAGAATTTTTCCGTACCAGTGATTTGTGCTATGGCCATTTGAGGTCCATTCATATGGCTATTTTGTGAATTTATCTTACCTCACTAGTGTATAGCATGAATCAATCATTTTATGGTTAGATGATTAATGTGCATACTGCCAAATGTACATAGATTAGAAACAAGAACCCTTGCAGCAGTTGCTTCGGTATCTCGGAGCTAGTCTCTATTATACTCTCAGCCCTGGCTCTTCCAGTTGGGTCTTTAACCGGCGCAAGGGAAGCAGTATCTGCTCCTTTGCAATGATTGGAAATATATTTTCTATAGTTTTTGTCTATTAAAAATATAACTTCAAATTGCAGCATCACATTTCTATAAATTTTTATGTGCAAATAATCCCGTAGTTATTACAAGAATCATTAAATTGTTATTAAATAAAAATCATAAATAACAATATTTTTGGGACTATATATTTTAAACTCGTCGGAATACCTGTGGTGCATAATGTCTAGTCTAGATTTTAGGCAAGTAAAAAGTCATGTTTTATTTCTAGTAAATTTGACAATAAAACCTGTTCTACATGCTTTATCACCTAACCATGGACATTCCCGATGATGCTGGGTCTTTCTCAATGGTTTCAGAGGTTAATACGTAATTGGAATGTTGTTGGAATACCCCATGCTGGTTCCTTGGGCAACGCACTCTCAATTGCAATTATTTGATACATTAATGATTTGTTCATTTTCCATCCTCATCTATAATATTTGAATTTTCTTCTTCTCTCTCTTCCTTTCTTCTTATTTTTTAATTTTTTAAGTTCCACTAAAAGAGAGGTTATTCTATATGAATAATAACATCACCTTCATTTCTTTCAATTTTTTACTCTCTCTATTTTCTCTTCTATGGTGATATTAAAATCATTCATGTACATTATCTATAATATTCATTGTTTCAATAACTAATTTAACTTTATGAAAATTTTTATTGTCTTGTCATTTTTTCTAATGGGATTAGTCATGTTGATTATTTAACAGCTCATGTTTATATCCAACCGTAATTGTGTTGTTAAAATATATCAATTACTATATGTATTTTTACGTTCAAAGAATGATTTACTAGAAGGTCTTTTGATAGGATTATAGAAGTTTCCTAACTTCATATATATATATATATATATATATATGTGCCTGGATTTAAAAATTTTTCATATTTGCTACACGCTTTGTTATTGTTCTTTATTTATTTATTTTTATTTTGGTTTGTATGTACAATCTTAATTGTGGAATTTCCTATTTTATTACTCAAACTCTCACACTGATTGTACAATAAAAGTATATTTGACACTTTTAGATCTTTACTCTCATTATATATTTTAATAAGTCACAAAATGTTAAGAAATATCTCAATTTTACATTAAACTAGTTAGAGAAGCCGATGTAACATGCGGGTTAGATATTTTATTATGATTCAAATTTTTTTTATGAAAATGCAACAAATATAAATATGTCACCAAAAGAAAACTAAAGTCCAAAGAATACAAATAAAAGGTAATATTCAAGAGTATGATAATAAAAAAGTAATGATAGCCTATGCTTTGCATGAATTTATTTTTAGATAAAGACTATGTAATATGGAAAGAGTTATAATTCTTCAATTTGTAAAGTGATGTATCAAGAGTTATATCATTTTGAATCACATCATTCAAATGTTGCTGTGATAATTTACATAAAATTTAAAAGTTTCAACACTTAATTGGTAACATGAAAAAGCTTAATTCAAAGTATTTAACTCTAATTGGTGGGACAACAACAAGTCAAGTACTTGTACCTTCAACTTTTGGAGATTTAGTGTCATATTTTTATATTTTGGTAAATTAATGCTTGTACATTCAAAATGTCTCTATTGAATAATTAATAT
Organism: Combretum micranthum; assembly: GCA_024138025.1. NCBI lineage: Eukaryota > Viridiplantae > Streptophyta > Magnoliopsida > Myrtales > Combretaceae > Combretum > Combretum micranthum. Next base: position 473,181 of record JAMXBD010000211.1, read on the forward strand.
GACATACGTTTATTTTTATGATAGGATAATGATAGACTAAGTGCCTGTGCTTTCACTTTTTTACTGTAACTTTCTAAAATTTAAAGATGCAGTACTAAATTGGTGAAAGGTAATGTACAGACACTTAGTTTACCATTATCCCCTCATCAAAACAAATATTCGTCAAATTATTACTTAGCACATACACTAAATCACATACATTTTTTAATGTATAAGCACTAGTTTGCAAAAATCTAAAGATGTGATATTAAATTGTCAAAAAGTGAAAATATAGACACCTAGTATGCCATTATTCCCTAATTAGTATATTATAAAATGATACAAATTATAAATGCATCACATATTGAAAAATATCAAAATATTTATTATAATAGACAATACAACAACTATTATTTATATATATCACAATTAATGGAATAATTTTTTCATGAAATAATATGTTATTTAAAAAGTACTATTATCTTTGAATTTAGAGAAGTAAGGTGTCACGCAACAAGTTTATGCCATACAAATATATTACAATTGCATGTGATGATTTTTCTCATGAAATGATGTGTTATTTATAAAGAACAATCATTTTCAAACATTGGAGTGAAACATCATATGTCACACATATGTGTTACAACTGCATATGATGATTTTTATCATGAAATGATGCGTTATTTATAAAGATCAATCATTTTCAAACATCGAAGTGAAACATCATGAGTAACTTTCATATTACTATGGTTCTTTATTCTTAAGGAAGTGAACAATAATTTCTATATCATTTCATGTTGCTTAATCAAAAAGCAAAAATTACTTTAGAACCCTTTGTATTTACAATACAATTTAGTTTTATTTGATACGACATAAAGAAAAAAAATTAATTAGGTATCATTTCATGGACAATTGTGATTTATCTTCTTTTTTTTTTTTCCTGCTAAATGCCTCATTATTCTCATGAGTATCCCACATTTTAAGATTCAATGCTAAATTTAACAATTTAAACTGAAAAAAGAAGACTTTAGTGGTATTTTTTTTTTTCCATTGTATTATCTCTAATGATCTTGCCTCGATCATAAAGGGCGTGACAGTTACACCGCACGTATCACTTCCAGTGATATGTGAAGGCATTCCTTTACTAGGTGAGTTTTTAATTAAGTTTTAATATGGAAATCATTATTAATTTTGTAAAATCTTTATCAAAGTGCCGTTCGAGTTTTTCAAAGCTTGTAAAATTTAACTTGTTTAGAAAATAGATTTCACAAAATATTTATTTATAAATGTTGATGGTTTGAATTGGAATATAGGCCACTTGAGCCAAGTCCAACTTATAAGTGAATTGGGCTGCTCTACTGGCCTAGGCCTTGACCATGAACGCTACATCAAAAGGCTTAGCCCAGAAGTCTATGACCCTGTTGAGCACTTGATCATTACTCTTGGCAGTTGGTTGGGTCTTGACTTTTATGCTACTTGGCACTAATCTCTTGGTTGGATTCAACACATAGTAGTGGAGTAATAGGTCCATCCCATGACCTCCACAACTACTACCAACTGCCCACTTAACCTCTTGCCCATGATCTCATGATGCTCAAAACCGCCGATCAATCTCGTATAAATACTCACTTACCCTGCTGGGGAATAGTATTATCTTACTAAACTCATATCACATATTTGATTTACGAGCTTATCATAATGGCTTCTGACTTAAGTATTGGAGTGGTCGTGATTGGCCACGCTTGACGTGCCACTAATTGAATTCTTATTTTGCAAGCCTCATCCCTAGTACTACCATTCAAGCCTAGAATACCTAGATCTAGCCTCTACCGAATTTGAACAAGCGACAATAGATATTACCTATAGCTCATCAAATGAGTACAATTCGATTACAAAACTTTTTGGATTTAAAGGTCCATATAAAAAATGAATCAAAGTATTTATTAGGCAATTACTTACAGTCATCTAAGTTTATAATAAAATAAGATAACAATGAAATTCTTTCATGAAAAACTCGAATGTCCATATCTTATACAATGCTATCTAATTAGGCTATTTCGTGTAGCTCTCATTCCCATCAAACCATCTACAGAACCTAAAGTGTTAATAAAATGAGTTGCGAAGCCTAGTACAAGTAAACAAGTACATGCACGCATGTCAAGCGTTGTTATTATAATACAACAACCACATATTAAGTTATTAAATTTAAAGCCCTTATATAAGGTATCTCTAGTATTCGAGAAATACCAACACACATAAAAGTACTTATGACTCTTGCCAAACAAAAAGAGTAGGGTTTCCTTAGCGGATCATAGGTCAAAGAGGTACAATTTGATAAGTCCGTAAAACTCATTAGAAAAGAAAAATAAGAAGTAGTATCGTATGGATCAATTTCAAACAAACAGCTATCAATAAGAACAGTCTATATTGACGTTTTATGCAAGAGCCTATATTCCAACATAACTTCGTTGCAACTTCATACCAACTCCTAATTGATTGTTTAGTTTTGAAATATCCCCCTATCGACTACCTACCTAACCTTACCATGCACTCCGTGGGGGTCTAGGCGTCTAAAACTATCGTGTCCTCCCAAAATCATGATTAGGCCCGTAACTCAGTTTGAGCGTACCAGTTTCTAGGGTAAGCAGCTAAGCAGTAACCAACACATAATTTAGTTGAGTTTAACTCTTAGTTCAGTTATTAATACTATCTTAGTAAGCAACATGCAATTATTGCATGCCTATTGATCGATTAAATCCTTGTCTTCCTTTTCCAATTTCAAAGCCAGTTGTTGTATATAAATTCAATGACTTGTATTAAGATAATGTTGTAAATGATTCTATTCAATCAACTTTGATTATCATTTGTAGAATTATTTGGGTTAGGGTCCACATGTTCATATTCTAGTTTAAGGCTCAACTCATTTGCATACATTGAGTATGGGTTATGGATGAGTATTATTTCCTAGGTTTTTACATCATTTGTTTCACTTAGTCGAGTTATCTAATTAATTATACATATTAGAATTGGTCATGGGGTTTAATTTAACCAATTTTTAACGGGCTATACTTTTATGGGCTTCGATTCTTGGCTTTCCAAGAAAAAGATTCTAATAGCCCATAATTTTCGTAAAGTCCTTAACATCTTATTTCAGTTATTAAGCTATGGAATATGAAAGTCTTTTATGGAGATGAGACGTTTTGAGCTTGATGTGGTTACTTGGTGTAGTGATAAGAAGTGTATATCACATTAATAGATGATATGAATGTTTTACAAGGTTACTACGGGATTTTTTTTTTTCAATTATGTTTGGCAAAGATAGGAGTAGCTCCTAAGAGGGCATGGCCCGTAAGAGGGTCGTAGTGGCCTCTAGGGTTAGGTTAGGGATAACTACGGACCATATGGAGGCCTCTGTTTAGAAACATGGTTGACCAAGAAGTCCATAGTCCTTCATATGGGTTGTGGCATGGGTTGTGGGAAAGCCCATAGCCTTTCATATAGGTCGTGGCAAAGGGTTTGGCAGTCTTGGTGGAGTTTAAAGAATCCCACAACCTATTATAAAGGCCATGGCGGAGGTTGTGGCAGCCTAAGGGAACTCCAGCGGATTCCATTGCCTTCCATAGAAGACATGGCATAGGGCATATTGACGCAAATTTCATATTTCTTCAATCTCAACTTGTTTTGGTTCAAGTTCTTCTAAGCTTAAAATCAATTTTTCATTTCCTAAGATCCCCTATCATGTCCATTCACTCCAATCATGATTTATATCCATTTTTATCCATTTAAAACATCATTCAAATGGCACTTTTTAACTTAAACCATCTCATTCTCTAAGAAAACAATTTCTTCACAACTCCCATATAATTTTTAGCAACAACAATACCCAAAACATAAATTATCTTTTCCTTCACCTAATATATAGCTAATGTACATGAAGAAACCTAAAATCTCTAAATTATACATGGGTATAGTTGTTTACCTTTCACTAATTTGTAGTAATTTCTTGTTTCTAATATCACCTACACTTGAGGTTCCCAATACTTGCAACGACATGATTTTTAACTCACCCAAACATATTTCCATACATTTAGGTTAGATTTATAAGCTCAAAATGCTATAAAACTTACTTAAGACATCTTAATTCTTAGTCCACACATTATTATGAATTTGGAGAACTTTATCTAACTCATACCTCTTCCAAGACTTCTTCAACATCAAGAACTCTTAAAGATGACCATGTTAACACCTATTATTTAGTGCTTAAATCTTGATAATCCCACTTAATTAGCACTAAATAGAGGTTAGAACTTTAAAGGGTCTTAACTTAGGGTTTTAAGAGGGTCTCCTAAAAGAGAAAACAAGAAAAGGAAAAAGATTATTTATATGTGGGCTATAAGAGGTAGTGTAGGGTTTTAGAAGGAAAAAAGATGTCCTTTTTTAGATTGTGCCACATGACATAATCCAGGTATCCAATATACCATATATAAGGTTTTCGCTAGTTTAAGTTTTAAGTTTTGAAATAAGGGGATATTATAAATTTTAGTTATCCCCCAACTTAATATTAACATTTTATCTAATCCCTAAAATTTAATTTTTCTTGGTTTCTGATTAGGAGCAAAGTGGTAATTTGTGAAAATTTTAGAGCTCTAAAAGTACTGTCTTCAATTTGTCTTGTGACTGTTTCACCTAAAAACATTTTTAAGTTCTAACTTAATTTATTTTGGTATTTTGGATTGTTTTTGAAGTTTCCAAAATTTTGGATTACCGGTCATGGATGGAATTAGAATTTTTTGAAAATTTGGCTACTTTGGTTTCTATATTGACTTCAATTAGTTTTTATTGACTCTAACCAATTTCATTCCCAAAGATTAGTGTTTGGATTATTTCATTATCAAATTACAAAACCTTCTTCTTCTTCTTCTTCTCTTTTTTTTTTTTTTTTTTTCCATTTAGATTAAATGAACTTAGGACTTGAGATGATGGTGACTCGAGATTGTTGCTAGGATTATACCATACTAAATTTTACACCATTTTAAACAAAATTTCATATACATACATATATACATATATTGTGAATGACTAATCAATCTAAAATAGTTGTACTTTTTAGAAATAACGTTACCTCTTACTTTTGTTTTCTTTTATTGTTACCTTTTTTTTTAATGAATTACTACAACATTTAATACTGCTAAAAACTCTTTTTTTCCCTCATCAACATATTGTTATTATTTGAATAGAAATGTAGATTAACATTTCATATTTGGCATTTTTCTCATTTTGCTTCCTTCATGTCTAGGAATACCCTAAATGAATAAATGATGGAAGATTCGTTCCACTTTAGTTACTAATTTGAGCAAATTATAGTACAATTACAAAGCTTTTACTATAGTGTAAACATCATTTGAGATCTTAAATTTTGCACGCTTGATTTATTGTATCTCTGTGTTTAAATCATGTAAAATCACTTATAATTACTGTCAAAGATTTTAGTTGATTCACAATTTTATAATCCATTTGGCTTGCCATTAAACTAATGCAATAAATGACACAGACAAAATTATAAGAACAAAAGCTTTCGAATTAGAAATTAATTGGCCTATATATGCTACCAAGAAAAATTACCACAATCCCCAAATTTTTCTACCTCAAACATTTTTCTATTCATATCAGTCTTTTATATTGTTGCTAACCATGCAAGCTTTTCTTTTATATTATTGCTAACTAAAATCACCTAATTTGATTTGATAGAACACATCTCATTTTAAGACTTCACATGTACTTCCCTCTTATCTACCTTATTTATTAGTAAAATAGCTACATGAGAGAGAATTTTTTTTTTCAATTTTTTTAATTGATGAGAGAGATGTTTTTTTGTCTATGAGTTAATGATATTCTGCCTTACTAAATGGCCTGGATAACATAATTGAAAGAGAAACAAAAATGCTTGCGTGAGCAATAGAAAGAATTGCTTCAAAGGAGGTTTGATTTTAATATATCTTGTTAGCATTCAAGGATAATGTACTTTTTTTTTCCTGATTTTTATGACTTATTTTGAACATAGTAAACATCAATTTACCAATGTTGAGATTAACATACTTATTTTTACTAATAGTTGAGATAAAGTTGAGTTATTTTGTGAAATCCTTTATTATGCATTGACGTATCAATTAATATGACTGTACAATATGTATTTTTATTACCTTTTTTTTTTTTAAGTTTTCATATGCAGTGGTACTTGATAATTAATTTTATGTACTCAGTTTCTACTAATTTGACTTTTCCAGAGTTGTGAGTAATAATTTTCCATAATTTTATGTGCACTCAATCCTTAAATAAGTTTTGATGTTTTGATTCACAATTGCATCTTATCACTATAGATAGACATTGCCAATGTTTGTTTTAGCTTTTTTCCGGTGGATACAGACACTTTTTCAAACTTTTTGCTAATAAATTATTTATCAAGAAATAGATATAGATAAAAAAAAGTTGAAAGTTCTCATCAAAAGATCAAATAGAATAAATATAGATAAAATTTAGATGTAAATAGGATATATTTACACATATCATTTAAAAAAGATACAGATACATATGAAAAATAAACAATCCAAACAGACCCGATCACCTACAGAGACTATTGGGAAAAAGATTCAAACTATTTCTAGCATATGAGTTTAAAAAGAAAAGCAGGATTTAATATTATGCATTCTACTATATATTATATCTAAAAATAATGGTCAATGAATTAACTAAAACTTCAAAAGTTCTTACTAACCTAGAATAGGTTTGGGCATTTGAAATGAATATACTTTTATCTCTACATAGTGCTCTTTGGATTAATTGATTATACGTTTTCATTCATTACATTAGTATTTAATTGTAAATATGTTCATGGGTCTTATATAATAATTAAAGAGCCAACTTATACTCTTTTAACATCATTATATATTATATATATATTTTCCTTTCTTTATATCACAGTATTTAATTTTTGTGCATACAACGCGGATGCCTAACTGTAAAAGAATCTAAACCAATAAATATTCCCGAGGCAAATATAAAATAAAAAAGCGAAGGAACAAAATTACTGAAAACAAAAAAATGTCTTCTAATGGACAGTTCGTCCTCTGCAATGGTTATGCAATTCGTCTATGATAACATGTATCAACAAAGAAGGAAATTTTTTTTTTTTTTTTTTGGGCCCAAACATAGAAGGATTTACATGAATAAAATTGCAAATCAATTGGCTATTGGGATTGCTTAATGGCTGACGGTTTCAGACATTTTTAAACATCCTTAATTGGCTTATTGTATATGATTTCTTTGTTAAAAATAAATCGTATATACTGAACGTGATGTGATTTAGCATTGGTAATTTGATAATTAATTTTAATACTTAGTATTTGCATAAGTTTTTTTCAGGGCATCAAACAGTTATTTCATAATTACTGTAATCCCATGATATGGATTATAGAGTTTAAATTAGAACAATATAGACAAAGCCAGAAAGAAAGATTGATTGATATTATTATCATGCCTTGGAAGTTTTACTGGTACTAGTCCTTAGCTGCATAACCTATTGAAGCTTTCGGTAGGAGATCATGGTTGGTGGGGCCAAACAGAGCATGTCCCTTTTCCCCGTAGAGACGTAAAACGCGTGAAATTATTTCCACAACCCCGAATGAGTAACTTCACCCCTGAATGGTCCTTTAGTCCTTGACCGAGGGGAAAGAACGAAACTACCAGGTAAACGCTTTTAAGTCTTTCATGGAAAATGATGGACAAGGACAATCCAACACACAACTTGGGCTATGACATGAAGTTGTGGAGAAGTTTTAACCATCTTCTTTATTCCCGTTTTCTTCTTGTTGGAGTAGATCCATGTTAAAAAGTAGACCAACTATTTTTTCCCTCAAATTTTAAGAATAAATCCTTTTGCTTTTCCCATGGAATCCTATCCCAGAGGACTCCTAAAATTAAGGAAAACTATGCTCTTTGTAGAAAATTTTGGTCCTCCACTGCCACCACAAGCGCAATTCCCCCTGCCTCCACCTCCACCTCTGCCTCCGCCTCCGCCTCCGCCTCTGCCTCCGCCTCTGCCTCTGCCTCTGCCTTGTCTTACTCCTCCAGAGCCTTCTCACCATCACTCCTTTTATCTCTTTGTCATCGCAGCTATTGGTGCTGTTGGTTTTGGCATTGCATATGCTATTATAGTAAAGTACTACTTCAAAAGAATGGCTGAAATCAGAAGACGAAGAAGAAGAAACTTGAATCCTCCTATCTTGTTCCGTACACAAGATGAAGATGATTCCCAAGATGAAGATCACGGGCATATAGATCATGCTATCTGGTATATTAATACCATTGGTCTCTCGCAATCCGTCATTGACTCCATAGCGGTTTTTAAGTACAAAAGAGATGAAGGGTTGGTTGAAGGAACGGAATGTTCTGTCTGTCTTAGTGAATTTTGCGAAGACGAGAGCCTTCGACTTTTGCCAAAGTGTAGTCATGCGTTTCACTTACCCTGTATTGATACTTGGTTGAGATCACATAAGAACTGTCCTCTATGCCGCGCCCCGGTATTAAATGAAAGCAGGAGCGATGGTGGTCGTGTTGTTGAAGAAAATAATGCGAATGTTTCGGTGTCTCAAGAAAACATCAGCGAAGAGGCTGTTGGGGAAGGCAGCGATACGAGCATTAATCCGGTTGATAACCCGGTTAATAGCAGAGCAGTTAGGGAGAACCTAAAGAAGGATTTGCATGATCAAAATTCAGCAAGTTGTGAATTGACTGGAAATGCCATGGGAGAGGAGATGCAAGTGCAACCAATTAGGAGGTCGGTTTCGATGAGTGCTCCTATAGGAAGAAGAATCATGGATAATATAGTACAAATGAAGAATTATTCAAAACAAAGCAGAGATAATGATAATCGAAATGAAGGAAGCTCAAGTGTACATAGATCAACCAGAAGTTACTCATTCGGGCTTTCTCTGCAGAAGGGAGCAGTTTCCATGAAAAGATCATCTTCGAGTGGGAAGATTCGGTCTTCAGGACAATGGAGAAGCCGCAACATGCCAGTTTCAATGTAATATGAACTATTGGTATAAATATTCCTAGTTTATTAATGTGGATGAAGCTATTTCTCCATTTTTTATCTTTTGGAGCACTTTTCATGCCCATCACTTCTTGATCGGTTTGATTAGGATGCTTATTTACTTATGTGGGAGTTGCTACTACATTTACACTAAATATGTCTGTTATATCTTGAGGGGTTTTAGGTATCCCAACATTGATATATTTATATAAAATCCTTCAAGTTCCTTCTATTTCATTATGATTATTATTTTCTATTTGTTGAAATAATGATTGGTTTAGTAGATCGTTTATAATTTAAAGAAATAATTTATTTCGGCATACATGATTGAGCTTATCTATTCTCCATACTATCAAATAGAAAAACCATGATATTTCTCATAGTTTTCTAATGAATACAAATTAGAATGGGATAAAAGTTATATTTAAAATAAAACCTAATCAAATATAACAAAATATCTCATCTACGTATGACAAGATAATATTGCAATAAATTGAGTCAATTGGATATTAACTATCAGTGCCGATTTTCAAAATCCAAATTCACCTACTTATATTAACTCTAATTACTACAATAGAAAAATAGTATAATTATAAATATGAAAGCAATGTAATGACGTCCAAAAGGTTTATGAAAATAGTAAAATATTTCTTAATATACAGTACAGCTTATTTTCATAGCGAAATTAGTCCTTTACATGTAACAGCGTCATTACATCAGGCTTGGTAATTTGTCTTACGAACGGTGCTCTGCAATATCTACGATTATTCAATTAATATACTACTATTTCGCACAAGGAACTAGAGCTTCAATAAACCTTGGGAAAAGGAAATAAACATTTATTTTTTTTAAATTTAAAAAATATGACTAAACTGAAAATAAATCCAATCATAAGCAAGTTGCTAAAAAAAATTGACCTCATCTTTGTTAGACACACTATAGTTCTCCCAATTTCATTGTCTTTGTCTTCGGCGTGAAGTTGGGTCTATTGTATCAAAGGTAAAGGACTCATCTTTATGTGCTAAGTTTAGTAACAATGGTGATGAAAATTGTGTTTTGAGTTCGGTTGTAAATATTGTAGTGGGTTTGAGGAGATGAGAAGTGGGGGTCTGAACACGGCGGAGATTGGGAACCTCCACTTCCACTGTTTTAGACATGTCAATGTTACGGTGTGTGTTCGATGATGGACAGTCCTAGAAGATAGAGGGGGTCAGTACGAGGAATTGTGAAAACAAAATTCAATCTTTTCTGAAAACAAACTTCTTCATAGACAACTTGGGTAAATGTAAATTGCATGAAATCCTCATCTTGTCGAGCTTCATTACTGTCCAGGAAAAAACTTTTCCATTTGATTGTGAATATTGTTATGGGTTCAACGTGATGCTTTTTTCTTGTTTGTTCGGTGTTATTTTAGTTGATTTGGAGTTGGGATGATGCGAAGACGAATTATGTCTAATTAATCTTATCTTTTTAAGAGACGACATCAGTTTTTTTATAATGAACCTGCTTTTCTCTTAAAGAGACGAAATCAAGTTCGTAAAACCTCATCTCTTTAATAAATAAGTTCAACTTTTCTAAAATTGAAATTATTTTCATTTCAATGATATTTCTGTAAATTTTTTTTTAAATATAAATATTAACTTTCTTTCCCCGGTTACCTTAGCATTTTTCCCCCTAGCCTGTTTCACCCAAAATCATTTTTTTTTTCCTTTTCTCTTCACTGCCAGCAACTGCATCTTCTTTGTTGGCATTTGCTTGACTCGCATCATTAAGAGTATCCACGTATGTGAATTTTAGTTTATTCATTATTTTTCAAATGTCATTACATACATTTACCCAAGTCAGTGAAAATCCTTTGTTACCTTGAAGACATCTTAGTGCCTAGATTCTCCCTAATTACCAAATCTTGTTGCCTATTATAAAATTGTTGGTACACTATAATACTTTTACAATTAATTGATCAAATATCAATTCTATGGTGAATTAGTAAAGTCAATACAGGTACAATCCAATCATATCTCACATCACTACTAGAAAACTAGGATTTAGAGATAAAAGTTATGTCTTTGAATGTAAATTTCTATCGTGAAAATCATCATCGCTAATTTTTTAATGTAGAAATATAACTTATCTTATCAATTTTTTATTGCATAATTTCTGTTTTTAAAGTTCAATTTTCTTGTGCGTGTCGATAGTGAATGTGCTCTTTAATACTTTAAGGTTGGGCTTTCTAATCATTCACTATACTTCTTTGACATCTCAAGATGGAGATTTTAGATTATTGAAGGGGAAGCCAAAATAAAACTTATTTTATTTTATTTATTTATTTTTGCCATTACAACGGATTGGGGGGATTCAAATCTAAATTTTTCACTTAAGGATTATGGGAGATGTCATTAGATTATAAAACTATTTATAAAACTTATAGTATAATAAAAATGGTATTATAAGATGGAAAATCCTAAGGTTCTATATAAATATAATGAGGTATAGTTCCATAAGCTATTGAAATATATGAAACAGTTTTATATATACAAGTGTAATTAGATAATAGAAATACCTATTATATTAACTTTTATAATTATTTAAATAATTAGATGATAAGCTAGACAGTCTCACTATTAAATTATAAAAATTCCTTACAAAATAATAATATGGTATTTATTATAAACAAAAAATTTTCTTACTTGAATAGCTTTTCCAATTGTGCAAGTTAAAAACTAAATACAAGCATGACATAAAAGATCTCTACTAGTTAAAATTCTTAGATAGATTTATGATTTTGGATAAAAAAAATGCTAGAGATATCTAATTTTAAATGGGTTGAGAGGTTTATAAACAATTTTAGGTGCTAAGTATAAACCTAGAGACACATTTCTTAATCAAACTAAATGGATTTGATCCGTTTATTAATTGTATCCATTTTTACTCACACTGTATCGTATCATATCTAGATTAGCATGTGGCATGTCAAATTGCTGGCTCTATATTTAACCGTAGTGTATTAGTCCATCTGAAATATGTTCAGTTGCAAGGCAAGAATGAGTAGACTTAGGATCCTGGTACCGATAAAAAGCATTCGCAGTTCGGTGACTTGGGTGTCGTAAAGATTCGTTTTTAGGATGAACTCAAACGCACATACAACGCTGTTTGTTTTAATAGGAAAGGATTCCAATTCCTTTTATTAAAATATCTGGCTGCACCGTTTGGATCCACATGACTGGTCCAACTCCATAGTCCCCGTCCAAGGGGAAAAGTGGAAAACGAAACGACCAAGTAAACGCTTTTAAGTCTTCCATGGAATGTGAAGGACAATTCACAAGACCGAGTAGAACACGATGTTATGAAGAAACATTGAATATTCTTCGTAGCTTTTGATGTGGGTGGGTATTACACGCCACCTAGATATATGTGATGTGTAACTCTTAATTATATGCTAGCACATGAATAATGTAGTGAGTGGTTTTCAAAGTAATTACAATTCATATATCCATGTGTTAAAATATCATTACGAGTTACATATCATGTGTGTATTATACGTGGCGTGTAACACCTTGTTGGAGTCGATACACGTAAGGAGATCAAAAATTTTTTTTAATCAACCAAAGATATTAACATGGTATACCTAAAATGCTAACGTAAGTCGTCTGATTTTTTTTCCAATGGAATTATCTCCTAGAATACTCCTACTAGCAACAAAATTTAAGTACGATGCAGATCGCTTAACGCTACCGCAACCGCCACTTCTGCCACCACTGCCTCCGTCACCGGCACGCTCTTTCTATCCTTGCCCTTGTAGCTAATGCTGCCTTTTTCTTTTGGTATTTAGGATTTCGGATTCGAAGGATGCTTTTTTAGGAAGAATCATGGATATTATATTACAAATGAAGGATTCAAAAGCAAGCAATGGAGATGATAATCGAAATGGAGGAAGCTCGAGTGTACATAGATCAAAAAGAAGCTACTCATTCAGGTCTTCTCTGCAGAACGGACTGGTTTCCATGAAAAGATCGTCTTCAAGTGGGAAGATTGGTTGGGTCTTCGAGACAATGGGGAAGCTATAACTTAACAGATTTCACTGTATGAAAAATTAATAAAGATATTCTAGTCTTTATATGCTTAAAAAAGTGGATGAAGCTATTTCTATAGGACGTCTGAGCGCTTTCCTGGCTAGCACTTATGATCAGTTGGATTTACTAATGTTCGAGTTGATACCATATGCACACTAACATTTCATCGGAATTTAGCCATTTAGATATCCCAACACTTGCATATATCCTTTATCAGCTTCCTATTTTATTATGATTATTGTTTACCCTTTCTTGATATAATGGTACACACTATTGGGCTAGTGTGCTCTCTCTTTTATCAATTAAAAATAATTTAGGGGCTATTGTGTACTCCTCCGTCTAACATGGTGGTTGCCAATATGGAGCTCTTAAACATGTTCTTTGTGGCTTTGCCGAAAATAGACAGGATTAAGGGATGTTTAGTTAAGAGTTGTCAATTGGGTTGAGAGGTGTGCTATGTTTAGTTTCATAATTAAATATCTTAATTCGTAATACAACTTGTTTATTAATCATATTTAAAAATCTAAACTCTTAAATCAATCCATTTATTAAACGTATTTTATATTCATATCGACCCAATTTGTCTAGTTTACAAACCTAGCATATTTATTAAATTTAATGTAAGGGTTTTGAAGGAAAAAATGTTTTCACAAAATTAAAGTTCATAAAGATAAATTACTCGGACTTCTAACATACCAAATGCAAATGTGATAAAAAGTCATAATCAAATAAAATCTAATTAAATATAGCGAAATAATTTATTTGTTTATTACTTTGTATTATTTTAATAAATTGAGTTATCCTAATTGGAAATTAGTTCCAATAGCCAAATTCACCACTATTAACTCTTTGGGGAGATAGCTGAAGAAATATAGAAATAGTATTAATGTGAATATTAAAGAAATAGTGTTGAAAAGGTTTATAAAAATAGCTGTAAAAAGTAGTTAATTATTTCTTGGCGTTCTTATAGAATTCCCATATAATCAAAGTTAATGGGTGTTCTAAATGATCACCACATCTCAAAAAAAAAAAAAATAAATAAAAATAAATAAAAATAAAATAAAAGGTAAATTATTTAAATTTATATCTATTTGCACACTTTGGAGAAGAGACGATCTAATTGTTTGTATTTTTTACTTTAGATAATTTAGTGTCCCAGCTTTTAGTTCCTTTTTCTTTTTTAAACTTATTATTCACATTATCAATCTGTGTTCAATTTCGTGTCCGTCTCCCAGGAAAAATACTATCCATGTATTTGTACTCTAGATTTTGGGCAATTTATTATCTCAATGTTCAGTTTTTGATTTAGTGTGCATACGTTTTATTCAGGTTTAATATAAAGTTTGCTTTTCGATACATATTAACTCATTTTCATACTTGTTTCTTATTTCTTTTCCTTTTTTTTTTGTATGTGTTGTTAGAAGCGGACTTTATTGGAATTAAAATACTCCCATAATAATTGCTAACTTTTCCTCTAATTTACATAATAAAAGGAATAAAATTAAAGCCTCTCTCTCACTTAATTTTCTGCATTAATCTTGACCTCTCATTCTCATTGATAATTCTCATGAGTTCTCGCATTATACTCAACAACTTCCTTTCATTTACGTACATACATGGATCAAAGGTTAAACCCACCTTTTGATTCTTTCACACACGTCTCTTGCCTCATTTTTCCGTTGCTTGTGCAACCGGAAAATTCAACATCTCTTGATTTTACCTTTTCAAAAAAAAAAAAAAAATCTACACTCTTATTCCTTTATATTAAATGAATGAAATTCACATAAAGGAGACGATACACATAATTTTTGGTAAGAGACTTTTTATTTTTATTTTTATTTTGGGCTATTATGATGAGGAAGAAGTGGTGGGTGAACCTAATTCATTCTGCGTAGGAGATTAATATTGATGTCATTAAGTTATAAGGCTATTAGTGAGTGAGAGGTTTTATATACATGCTTTTTGCAATGTGATACTATGTTTTTTAAAGTATCAACCTATGTGGTCTCATATTCACATATGTATATATATTTATGTAATACTTTGACTAACTATTATGATGCACTAGGATGGACACATAATTATTATAATGGGTGCCGGGTTTTTTCTTTTTTAAAGTCAATATTGGATTTATCGATATTATAAATTTACTTTATCTTGTAATTATACTACATTTTGTGAGATTTTATTCATCTATTTATTTGAAATATAACAAAATGAAAAAAAAAAAGAGAACATAACACGTGTAAAATAATTATTAAAGTTCTAATTTATCTTTATGGTTATTTAGAAACTTATTGAAATACCATATAGAAAGTTTATTTTTATTAGATGCCACAAGAAATGACTCATTATTTGTACGAGATGGTTCATAATGATTATTTTTATTTATATGACATTTCTTTTATTGAAGGAACAATGATCAAAGAATGGGAGTCCTCTACTGAATTTATTATCTACATTATTTGTGCCCATTTACATTTCTAGGCATAGCTGTATTTGTATGGTGATCAAGATTATTTGTATGGTGAATTTATTATCTAGATTATTTGTCCCCATTTATATTTCTAGACATGGTTGTATTTGTATGGTGATCAAGTCATTATGAGTTTTCAGAATATATGTTTGGAACATTTTTCATGCTATTTTTTACACCTATAATGTTGCTTTCATTGGAAATGTAAAAATTAAGATGTGTAACTTTATAAATACATTGTACATGTGATAAAAATTATTGAATTATTTGTAAACATCTAAAAAAATAACTTAATAAAGTGTTCGGAAAAGAAAATTTTTTATAATATATGAGATATTTTATTATTAATATTTTAATGATTATATTGATTTAATAACAATATGTAGCAAATTATCAGTAATATATAATACAAAAAATACCTTCATAACATTTTATTTTTTATTCTAATAAATTACTAATTAATTTCTACATAAAAAGTTTAAAGAGTATGCATATTTATACTATTAAAAACTAAAACAAACAGTGTAAATAAATGAGATTAAAAAAATTAGGATAAATATTAAAAGAGTAATGCGAATGGCTTTGCTACTAGGGTTGTAAGTCAGTCGAGATAGCTCGCAAGTTACTTGAGTTCGACTTGGCGAAAGCTCGAATGTGACTTGCTTACAATCGAGTCGAGCTCGAGTTTGAGCTACTCGAGCAGTTCTCGGGTTTGAGTTCGATCTTTAAAATACTCAACTCAATCAGCTCGCGAGCTCAATCGAGCTTAATTAAGTATTAAATCGAGTCAAGTCGAGTTTGAGTTATCGAGTATTAAACACACATTATAGTTAAAATTGATATTTAGAAGAATAATCGAGCTTAATCGAGTCGAGTTCGAGTTTATCGAGTATTAAATCGAGTCGAGTTCAAGCTTAAAAATTAAAGCTGGATCGAGTTCGAGTTCGAGCTTCGAGTATTTTATTCGAGTCAAGTTCGAGTTTGGTATTGTATCTACTCGTTAACATCCCTATTGCTACACAATAAAAATTAAAAACAAAAGTGGTGGGATCGTGCAACAAATATAGACAAAAAGGGCAAGATTGAAAGCTGTGCAGTAGCACAAGCAAAAAACACAAAAGTGGTAGCTCGCTGGAGTCACTCCTGCCATGTCTTACGTTCAAAACGAACATGTAGCCACTACGCCATCCTTGATATTTAGTTAACGTGTCTAACGTTTTTCTTTATGTATATAGCTAAATCTTTTCATTGTTCTATTAAAATAATATAAACAATTCCTAAGGGGCCGGGCCCCCGGTAGTCCCCCTGGGTAGGTCCGTCCTTATGATGCACGATCTGTCATGTCATGTATGTAAACATCATAGAAAGGATAATTTATGTTCATCATGAGTATAAGTTTGTGAAGGATCTATAAAATATTGTTGAAATGATCTAGACACCAAAGTCAATCAAAGGCAAATTAGAACTCAAATAGTTAAATTTTTTAAAATATCCAACTTTTGCCCTTTACTAGGACCAAAATTTTAGAAAAATTCAAATCTATTTGAATAAATCTAGATAAGATAAACTAAAGTCTAAAGTATTTTTGTATACTAATTCTATAAAAAGTTCATCAAAATACAAAAAAAAGTAATAAAATTGACACACGTGTGTAAAAGTGAACTCTTAAAATTAAGTCACAAGGCACAATCTAAAAAAGAAAAGAAAAGAAAAGACCAAAAACATAGACTTTCCCCTCCCTTAAAATTCAAATGGTAGTCCCCATCCCTCATTTTTCTTCCTCTCATCTTTTTCTTTCCCTAGTTTCTTCTTCATTAAAATCATCTTAAAACCATATAAGATAAAATGTCCTTAAAACCCATCTTGTAAGTACTTTTAATCCATGTTTAAGCTACTATAATGTAAGAAAAAGTTAGGATTAATTTTTCTTAATCTTCTTCTCCTCCTCCTCCTCAAGGAAATGAATAAGACATGAATATCCAAAGAATTTAAGAGCGGCGAAATTTACAATACCCAAGATTAAAGTAAGAAAAGTATATGATAGACATGGGTTATCTATGATTTTTAATGGCTATTTAAGTAAAATTTAGGCCCTTAGTTGTGTTTTCATTTAAGAATTGATACTTAAATAAAAAATATCTTCAATTCAGTTGACTTTGAATCATAACAACACATTTTGGAGCAATTTGGAGCAAAAAGGACTCGATTATCTCAAAAGTAACAATGTTGGAAGACAAATCACAGACGAGATAGGAGAAAATAACGGCCACAGCAAGCATCACGGGCCATTGGTCGCTCGTGATAGGGAGTGAGAAGAAAATAATGAAGATTAGCAAGACTCACGCCTCTTTGGTTGCCCGTAATTTGTTAGGAAGAGGAAGAAATTCAATCATTAAACTAATTCAGCCTCGTTGGTCGCCTGTGATTTGGAGAAAAAACAAAGAATAGCAAGAATCTCAGTCTTCTGGTCGCTTGTGATTGGATTAAAGATGTGAAGAAATTCGACCACAGCAAGGATCGCTCTCCTTTAGTCGCCCATGATGAGTTGTTTAAAAATTGACGTTTTTATTGTCTTTTCATTTACGTATTATATCGGTTTAGACATAAGACACAATTACTCCTCGAAGTGTTGCACTTTTGACCCAAAAGATATGAGGAGTTAAAAGATATAGAAGACAATTATTGAGAGGATATATAGGGGGACTTGGTAAAAAAAGCACACACCTATTCATAGTAGGGTAATTACTGTTGTACTTGTTCAAGTTGGGAGTAGTGTGGTAATTTGTTCTATTCCAGAAGAAACTCGAGAGAGACAACTGGAATCAAGTGTTTGTGTCTTGTAACAACTTCTTGCTAGTTGTAATTTAAAGGGTTTTTTTCTTCTCTTTTCTCTATTACGATGTTTTGTTTCTTGTTCATATCTAAATTTTGTGTTTGTTATTGTTATTGTAGTATGAGTGAGTAGATCTGGGGTTTACGAAGTCATATCAACATGAACTGTGTATTTAATTACTAATAATCTATTTAATTACGAATTTTTAATGATAGAACTTCATAAAAGTTAGGAAAATATAGTGCACGACATGACCTTACACTAGATCTTAATGGAAAGTGTTGAGAGACAATTCCATTGAGTAGATTTAAGTCACTAAAACAAACTACTCCTGTTGATAGAGATATTACTGAGAAGTTTGCTATATGTTTTAAGGAATTTGAGGATAACAAAAGCTTTTAATGCAATTTTGAATTGTCTATTCATTTAGAAGAGATTCTAGTGGATACAATTAGGATTAGAATTGGTTTATTATGAGAATAATGACCATGAGTTGAGACTTCAGCAGATAAGTGATTGAAAGGATGAATTGTATTTAAATCATGTCAATATGATGGAGTAACCCTGTTGTGTACCTTGATTTTAGTTGTGTTAAAGTCTTATTCTGCATGTTAATTTGGTGAAACCTTATAATTAATATAATTTAGTTATTAAGTATATGTTTAATTCATTAAGATCTGATTATTTGATTGCTAGATAATAATTAAAAGGGTGAGTAGTAGTACTTGTCGACGACCCCAAGGAATACGACCCTATAATCGATTCCTATACTACATTTGATAGGTGCACTTGCCTAGCGTTAACTAGATCATAGGAAGAGATAATAGGAATTAATTTATTAAAACTCGGTCAAGATAATAACACACACCAGTATACTAAACTTGAGTTTTAGCTTAGATTGGCATTTTATAAGTTCTATAAGTGATTACATTCTCCTCAGGTGTTAGCTTAAGCTTAAAAAAATCAAAGAAAATAAAGCTTGAAGCTCCTTGTATGTGGTAGTCAGCATTTAGAGTTGGTTCAAAGTGGTTTCTTTAACTTAGGTAAGGATTCAAAATTGTTTCGATTGATGGAAATGAATGCAGGTTATGCTACAAGCTAAAAATGTGCATGGTTAAACTTTTGGTGGTGTGTTTGTGTATGAGTACGTGTAGCTTGATGATAATTTGTTGCCTAAGAATGTCATTTATGAGGTTACATATTGAATTATAAGTGAAATTTGTGATAAAATTTGATTAGGTATTGATTTGAGCTAACATGAGCCCAAATAGTGGTTCACATAGCTTGGATTAATAAAATATGTCTATGTGATGCTTTGGAATTGATGTTCAATGGGTGTAATTAGATCGCTACAATGTGAATTTAGTGTTAAAGAATAGAAATTAATGATCTATCAGGTCTAAAGATGCATAAATGAGCCTATGGGCACAATTGGGTGGGTTTGATAACTTGAATATGTTGTATGAGTTCATTTAATATTGTGGGCTATTTTGTGAATTGTGAATTGAAGTTGTAATTTATTGGTTATTATGTGTGTTGGATGTTAAAGAGTAGAATCTGATTACCTATTAAGCCTAGAAGCATGTAGCAGTGCAAAAGGGCACAGATTGATGGGTTTTGTAGTATAAAAATGTTTAAAAAATTGAGTGTATGTTTTGAGCTATTTAGATTTGATAATTCAAGTGTGGTTAAGATTTGATATAATGAAAGTGGATAAACTTGAGATTTAATGATGTATGGTTATGTAAATAGGATATAAGTGCGTTATCAAGTAATAAGAATCAATTAAATAAGCTTTATGGAAAAATTTGGCACAGTTGTGATGATTTAAATAAAATATGAAATAGGATGGTTTAGAATTCATAATTGTATATTTGGAGAATTTTGATATGAATATAAGTTGTCGAGGAAGGTTTGATAATTTGTTAGTTAGGAGATAAATATTCTAATCGTAGTAAATATTGCTTTGATTTAGACATGATACAGAATTAATGGATCACATAATGCCTAGTTCTAAATGAATTTGCATGTTAGGATTTGGGTAAATTACATCAAAAGGTATCAACATTTTGCAAAATTCATTCAAGGTATCAACATTTAGGAATAGCTTCATTTAAGGTATGAATGTTTCATATGGTTCAAAAAAGAAATCAATGTTTCACAAAGTGAGTCAAATAAGGTATTAATAATTGACTATTAACAAGAATTAGGAAAACTTAATTGAACACTAATCTAAATTGGATACCTTAAATGAAATTTGTAATAAGTTGATATTTCATTTGATTCACTTTGTAAAATGTTGATTCCTCTTTTTAATCACTCGAAACGTTGATACTTTAAATAAACGTACCCTCAAATACTGACATCTTCTAGTGTAATTTATCTATTAGGATTTTGCTTTTGGTATAACAGTGGAATGAAATTGAAATATCTTACAAATATGGCTTCCTAATGACAAAAACATGGTAGATGATTTAATTTGGGTCATAAGGATGCATAAAATAATTATCAGTGTTAATTGGTTATGCATACTTATCAAACAACTCTTATTTTATTAATTACAAATAAAAATGAGATAAGTGAGATAAATTATGAAAATTTCTAGATCTAATGTATATCTAAACATCTCCTAAAAATAAATGTATTTATGTTAAATTGATACCCTATGATATGTTTTACTTGACATACTTTTATACCAAGTATTAGTGTATAAATTGCTTTTGTGTGAGAAATGAGAATTCTTATTATTGGATTATTAACATGATGATATGTCACAAATAAAAAGAAAATGTGAATAATGAATGTGTCATGCCAACATGGTTAAATGTCCAAATAAATTGTTTTAATGGCATATAACAAATATAGCATAAATGATGACTTATATGCATTGTATAATCTTATGTACTTGTAAAAGTGGCTTTGCCTTGTAAATATGATAAGATATGATATAAACATGATATATTTAGAAAATTTCTAGATTCAAACCTCATGTAAGGACCATGAAAAATCACTTACATTAACTGTTTATTAATGCCATGTAATATGCGTGCTACGTATTCTAACAATACTATATTGTAGTGTGATAATATTTCTTTTATACAGAGATGTTGTGATATATATTTAGCTGGAAAAGTAAGTTTACGAAGGATATAAATGGATTAGGAAATGGAAAACATAGATATAAATAATGTGAGTATGGCTAGAATCTTGAATCATACCTATCTTGGGTATAAATCACAAGTATAAGATAGCATATGAGTTGTATGCTAGAAAATATGTATAATTTGATTTAGATGATTTTATGATAAATAAATGGGATATTTATAATCTATTTTAAACATATAATATCGTAAAATATCCATTATAATAAAATGGAATTAAAATTATGCAATAGGTTAACTAGTGTAGATATATGGATGATTTGTAACATAATAACTATATTCCGAAATCTATTCTTGGAAGGTTAAGAACTAAAATCCACAAAAATATAGTCTACTAAGAATCGGTTAACTCAATTCTTGAAATAGATCTTAACCTATAAAACTATCTTGATAACTTAACTATTATAAAATTTGTGATATGAAAGGTAAAAGGTTACAATAACTTGGTTAAATCCTATTCATGGTACTATGAATATGAATCTTGTTGAAACGATCTATAAATCAAAATTGACAAATTAGGAAAGATAAATAATAAATGTGAGTTAAATGAATATTGATTTGGAGACATGGATGTAGAAATGATATTTAAGCGTCTTTGAACTTTCGGGGATAATTTAGAACAATATATCAATGGGTACAAAATAATTGTGTGTTGCTTGCTAGAATAGATAAATGAAAATGGATTAATACTTAAACTTGACTTAAATTGTGTGTTATTTGCCGATTGACTGTTTGTTTTAGTAAGTGGCAATCTTGGACTGAGTTGCGAGCCTAATCACTACTTCAGGAGATATGATAGATTAGGTGACTAGGCCTCTGAGGAATGCATGGTAAGGTTTGGTGGGTAGTTGATAAAGAAGCTCAAAAATAGAAATGGTGGGTTTAAGCTAAGGCGAAGTCGTAATGAGGTTATGCGGTTTATGGGACCTTGCATAAAGTGTTGCAATTAGATGGGACTACTCTTTCTTTTTCTTTTCTTATAGGTACTAAAGGCTTGTTAATCCCCCTATACATGATTTTGACCCATTTTGTTCCCCAACATTTTGTTGACCTAGAGTTATGAGTAGGGTTGGTAAAAAAAAAAAAACCGATCGAGTTGTGAACTGATTTGAATCGAATATTTGGTTTTTTAATAAACGGTTCGATATACTGTTCGATTTGATAATGGTATGGTTTAGAGTCATGAACCAAATTGCATGGTTTGAACCGGACCGAACCGTTTCATCATAAAAAAAAAAAACCTGCATTTATTTGTGAGAAATGATTGTATTAATTTAAATTTTATTTTCATCTTAAAAAAAACCTCCTATTAATAATTGTTGAAATGTTGATACCGGACCCCAAGTTTGCTGTATGTTTTCTTTCCACATATCATACCCGATGCTCTTGTCTTGCTCGCGTTGGTTAATTAATTCTTTATCAGAAAAAGACGAAAAAATGTATATCATTAATCGGCATCCATATTTGGCAAAACATAAATAAATAAATAAATTGACGTCCATATTGATAGAGTTATCTACATTGTGAATGCGACTCATATACCATATATAGTACGTGTCTTCTAAAGACGTGACAATGTAACATTTGGACCCTTTATACTAAAATCAATATTTTGGTTTAAATATATATAGTCACATTTAGGTAGTATTAATTGCATAACTTGTTGAGGGAAAACTCTGCTAGGTAAAACCAAAAATATTTGTTTCCTTACATGAAATGGTATAAAAAATACTAGAATAAGATGAAAATAAAATTTAAACTAATACATTCATTATATTATATATATTTTTAAGAATATTAAAGTGTTTAAATCTTCATTGTAATTATAATAATAAAAAAGAAGTTTTAAATCCAAAAATATTTAATTTAAATACTAAAAGAATAAAAGGAACGGAAAAGATCATTAAGCCTAAAAAGAACCTTTTTCAAAGATTTAGAATTTAAAATCGTAATTTCAAGGATAGAGAATTACAGACACATGAAGCAAATATAAAGGCTATATGTGTAATTTACCAAAAAAATTATTGATACTAACATGAAGCAAATATAAGGGCTAATAGCAAAATCGAATTCCTCCTAATTGCCAAAACGAATCGCAATTTCGATTTTTAAAAATACTTCTAAATATAGAAAAAAAAGGGAAGACAATTCATAGATTTTTTTTTATTGAAATGAAAAAAAATAGATTTTTTTTTTGGTAAACGATGAACCATGCTAAACCGTTTTTTTATGTTTGAAAAATTAGCAAACTGAACTGTATAGATAGGTTCAATTTTATAAAATTAATTGTATTATAATTTAAGATTCGAAGGATAAATCGAATCGAACCATATTATGCTCATTCTAGTCATGAGTGCTCCTCTCAGTATTTGTGTTTCTGAAACACTGGAAATGCATTGTTTGCTTCGCTTCTATCTAAATAACAACATCTGTGTGTGTTGCATCAGTTTAGGAGCATACGACGTAAAAGGAGGTGTTTCACTAGTGTCTTACTTGGCTTTGCCATTCACTTTTTAATATTTCTAGTATCGTAGATCATCTCTATGTGGGTGTGCCTTACAATGCAATGGGATATGGGATTGACGAAAAGGAGTGAATCTTGTAATTGGTGCCGTAGGATTTTGTGATTGAGATGTACGCTTGGATTTTAAAAAATTTAAAGTTTTATTTTGTTTTTTTTTATTTATGCGGATGTTTGTAATTAAATATCTAATTATTTTAAAATTTATGTGAGATGAGCGCATCCGAGGTCCATTTTCAGTCATATTGTTAAATAAAGTTATTTATGAGAAAATGATGTCTCATTACAGGTTTTTACAGGTTTATGTTAATAACCAAATCGTGGAAAAACATATGTCACTTTATCGAAATTTTTGTAAAAATTGGAAACCTATCTACCTAATTGATGACTTAAACATATTGCTTACCTGATATATGTGGCTAAATTGATATGTCTTGAAATATCTAAAATTCTCGTCTAGTTAATTTAGAAATAGTTTGATTTAGTAATATAATAGATAGTTAATTTTGAACATAGTTAAATAGTTTAAATAAATAAAATGAGTAGCCAATAGAGAAAGGAATAGATAATTTGATATTATTAAATTAATAAATAGATTTAAATTGAAATTGAGATTTAAAATATTTCACAAAATCATCTATTTTTCTTAATAAATTTTCATTTTAAAATAAAACTATCCAATTTTAACACAATTTTTCATTTTAAACTCCTTTTATCATAAATTCAAATTCCTAAATATCAAAACAAATATTTTAAATGTTTTGCAGCCTCCTAAATCCTTAAACTTTAACTATATTTCATTTTTTAAAATCTTATTAATTTTTTAAATCAATTACTTGCTTAAAAATATCTGTTTTAGACCAAAACCCAAAGTAAATATATGATTTTTATAAACTAAACTTTTGAATTGTGATTTTATATCAAGTTATAAATTCCTAATATAATGTTCTCAAATTATTTTCTAATTATTTTTAGAACTAAAGATAATTATCAGAAATGTTTAAATCGAATACCCTATTCTAAAAATATCTTTAATTTTCCTAAACCTTATCTTTATCTTTCCTTTTTCCCTTTTTCATTTTCTACCCTCTTCTTTTCTTTTCCCGTTTTCTTTTCTTTCATTTTTCCTTCTTCTTCTTCTCTCTTTTCTTTCTTCAATTTAATCCTCAAATCTCAAATTAAACAAGAATAAAAAAGGAAATCAAAGCTAGAAGATGAGATAGGAGAAGAAACTCAAGTTGGTAGTAGTTCGACAAGAAGAAAAGAGGATCAATGTTGCATGTCTTGCCAAAAAGCTAAGTATATTTATTTTTATATTGTTTTGGTTGTTATTTATGCAAGTATATAATGAGCTTAGATGAGTTATGAAAGTTCTAAGAATAGAAATATGAAGTTTGTTGTGGTTGCTTTGGTGAGTAAATGAATTGTGAGTTTGTATGTTATATGGTTTGAGAAGTGAAGGGGATGAAGTAGTAGTGTTGATGATGATGAGATGGTTGGGATGTGTATATATGAATGTGTAGTGACGGTTATGTTGATTTTGAAGTTGTTTTTGGAGATAGATGAGTTGTGGTATTGTTGTTGTTTGTTAAAAGAATGCATAAGTTGGTAATAAGTAGTGAAATGATCAAAAGTTGATTAAGAAGTAGTTTGGTGTTTGGAATGTAAGTTTATGTATGTTTGGAAGCGTTAAATGTGTGTGATGAGTTCTATGATGTATATATAGTGTTTAGATTAGAGTAGGATATGTAAAAAGTGAAGAGAAAATGAAGTTTAAAATGAGAGTATTCATTATAATCCAAAGACCCTATCAAATGGCCCGTTTGGAAGGGTGAGTGGGCTAAACGACCCTTGAAATGGCCTATATGAAGGGGTGTTGCAAGTTCTGGAAATTTTCATATAAATCTCCTAAGTTCAAACGGCCTTGGAATGAACTGTTTGGAGGGACGTTGCCTTTTTGACCTTTACAAAAATTCCTCCTAATCTTGTACACCGCCGGCCTTCTTTTTTTACGTCGTCGGCCTTTATTTCCCTACTGTGACACTGTTTCATATTTTAATCATAACTTTTTCATCTGAATTTGAATTAAGGTGATTCAAAATGATATGAAAAGCTTAAAAAGATATCTACAACTTTTATGTTTTAAGGTTTTGCAAATTCTAAAAGCATATAAGCCAAAATTTTATTTCTTTCCAATTGCTAAATATCCCAACAAAGTGGAAAACTTGTTTTACTAGTTAAGTATATGTAGTTAAGTATAAAATGAATCTTTTTGAGCTAAAATGAAATTGATAAATGATAGTTAATGTGTTATATTTATTGAATGATATAATTAAGCATTATTTTAGTGAATTTAAAGATTTAATAAATAATTTGATTTAATGTAGAGTTAGATATAAATGAACCTAGTTAATAATCTAAGTTCAACTCGGCTTAATGAACTTTAATGAGCTGAAAAGAATCATATTGATTAAGTTTAATTAACTTGGCTTAGTAATTGAACTAAATGATTAAGTCTAATCAATCTTGGCTAATTTAAGTTAAAATAGGCTTAATAGTTAATAATTGACTCAAGTTAATGAGTTAGGATAAACCATAAACAACATGGTGATTATGTTGTTTCAAATGTATGCTTATTTGGAAAATGATTCTTTTTAAATATGAATACCAAGATGATGTTTCTATAGTAAATTATTAAAACAAAGTAAAAAGAAATATTTTGACAGACAAAGGAGAATTGTCTGTATTTTGGTGGGACGATTTTTGCAGCTATAGCAGGGTTTTATTTAATGTATGATCAAATAGGATTTATATAAATGAGTTTGATATGTATGAATAATCTATTTAAATGCTTATATGAGTTTAATTCTTGAATCTACAGATATAAATACCTTATTTATCTTTTGAGTTGGCTTCTGATTTACCTTTTAAGCTTGTTTGGATTTCAAATATAAGATACACGGTAACTTGCGTGATGGATAGGCATTCTAAATGGATTAAAATTTAAACTCGGCTTAATAATTGATGAGTATTGGTTGTGGGTGTGCCATCGAATCCATTCTAGAGAACGGCAATCTTGTATGAGCAAACACTATAGTTTAGGCGCTTAGGTCACCTCCATCATGATGTAATGATATTTGTTGGTGGCTTGGTGGGTAGCCGATGGGGCAATGGTATTGGTGTAACGTCTACTTAAGTTTGAAAAGAAGTAATATGACCTGGTTCATGTTTTATAGGGATGACCGAACTAGATGATGTTATAGACTGAGATCAGTGGAGTGTGTGTAATGGCTGTGAACCCTAGATGAGACTTTTTTTCTTTATTGGTCGTAGCGAAGATATAAGTATTCCGACTGCTTATATTAACCTCTTGAGTAGTTGCAATTACTCAGGACCCTCAGATTTCTACCCTGAGCAAGTCGCTTGTGGCGGCTACTAGCGTGCTCTCTTACTGTTGTGGGGTGGACCAAGGATGGTAAATCGTTTCTAGGATTGCTTCGGAATGTAAGCGCTCTAGTATTGATTTGTTTAACTAAAAGTAAAGATAATAACTTATTATTGCTAAATTGTATTTAGTTAAATTCGTGTGTCACTCCGTGTGTGCTTGTGTTACTATGTATTGGGTTTCAACTCATTATTGTTGTTATTATCTTTTCATGTATTGTTGATTGATGATGATTATATGGTGATGATGTTGTTGTAATGATGATGATGAGTTGATGAAGATGATTAATGACGATGATAACGTCAATGTTGATGATGATAGTGTTGGCGATGATGGTGTTGATGTTTGATTCGAGTTATAGGCGATCTTGGAGGTTTCTAAGAGGGATAGTGAAATGAGTTAGGATCATGGATGTATTTTATTTTATTTTATTTTTGTTTTGTTAAAGAGTTGAATTTATATTTTCAAGTTATAATATTCTTTTAAAAGACTTGGTGATGCCCATATGTTTGTAAATATTAGTCTACTCATGACAGTATATTATAAAGTGTTTTGTAAAGTTTATTTTGAAAGTTTAAATCCAGTTGCAAAGAGAATCTAATTATAGGATTTCATAATATAAAAGTGAGTAGCAAATGTTCACAATAAATATATCATTCAACGAAGCCTGAGCGTATAACACATGAAGTATTATACGTGGCGGTAATGCCTTAAAAAAAATTTTTAAGGCGTTACATGTCTTGTGGCTCCGAACATGACAATTGTGTATAGCAATACCTTTTAAAAAAGGAAGACTTCATATGTTGATGTTGGAAGCCCATAATCCATTATCTATAATTGATACAAACTAGCTATTTTTATCGAAATTTGAGAAAACCTTATTCATGTGGTATTTTCTATACTTTGGTTTGTTTTGGCTTAGATCATCCATGACATTACACTATTAATTCTCCTTCAAAAAATTAAAATATCAAACAATATACCATAGTACTTTAACAAAAATTGAAAAGTCCATATTTGTATATTTTTCATGAAAAGAGTGGCCAATTTTACTTTATATCCATATAATGACACAACATTCATCATTCCCCTTTAAAACCTAGGATTTTGAAAGGATAAGATCAAATGACTTAAATTTGTGATCTTGTTGTTCTAGAATTATCTGGTGTCATCACACCAGCCATTTCCCTTTAAAAATTGGAAACTTATAGGGTGACCTTAGAAGCCCCAGAGTTGTGATATCTAGCCTACCAAAAATAGAGGCTTTTTTTTTTTTTTTAATTCATACTCATGTATATACAAGGACGTATATTAACTTTTTTTCTTTTTTTTTGTTCTTTTTTTGGAATCATATGATCACACAGTTCCACCATTTCCCTTGAAAACAGGATTTATTAAGTGACTTCAAAAGCCCAAAATCCATAATCTATAGCCTATCAAAACTAGTTATTTTAGGCAAAATTGAAAATCTCATACTCATGAAATTTTGAGACCTAGATTTGTTAGTTTTGATCTTGAATCTTCTTATGACTCTACACTGGTTGACCCTCTCCGAAGAATATAGAAATCAAAAGATAACAAAAAGGTCTAAAATTCAAGATATATAGCCTATCAAAAAGGGCAACCCCCTACCAAAACTTGTAAAATCCAAACTCGTGCATTTATTGAGACCTACATCAGCAAATCTTGTATCGGAATAATTAGATGATACAATACTAGTAATTCTTACAGAAAGTAAAAATTTCATATGTGACCATGAATGCTTAAAATTGATCATATTTTTCAAAGGGGAATGGATAGTATAACATCATATCATGATTGGAGAGTAAAATGAGCCGAATTAGGCATTGAAAAAGGCACAAATATGAATTTTTTGGTTTTTGCTAGAATTCACCAATTTTCATAAATGGTAGATAATAGATTTTAGGTCTTACCATCTAAAATTTTTAGTTTTGAAAGGAGAATGATAGTAGTGGTGTTATCGGATTGTTTCAGAATAAAATTGGCCATTTTGGGTCCTAAATATAAAATTTTCAATTTTTTTCCAGGAATCGTTGGTTTTGATGGGCATTCCTTTATAATTTCTCGATTTTTTATTAGGTGAGGAGCAAAAAACATTTATATATGAATTTCAAAACTCATCCTCAACTATTGGATGACTGAATGGATGGGTGAAAAAGATCGGTACACTACTGAAAATATGGTTTTTTGTAGCCAGGTTATCTCAAGAATAGAACTTTTAGTGGCAAGTTTATTTTTATTTATTTTTAATTTCTTTTTTATGGGGACTTTGTCCTATGATAGCACTATAACATATTTTTATATAAAATATCTCGTCATTCAAAATACTAGGATGTATTGTTATTTTATTTATTTATTTATTTTTTTACAAATACTTACTTGTTATAGGGACCATATTGCTTTATCATGTGTTGAAGCGATATGTTCTTTATAATAGGCTATTTAAAAAGATAAAAAAATAAATAGAAAAAAAAGAAAATTATATGCAACCATTCTAGCATTCAAAAATTGCATGAAAAGCCTAAATTTTATTTAAGAAATTCAAAAAAGTTGAAATAGATGACTTCTAGCATTGCTTGCAAACACAAAATAGAAGTCATCGCGTCGTCTCATTTGAAAGGAATAACAATAATCTAACTAAGTCATAAACAAGTAGCAAGAAAATGAACATAAAAATATATTTTTTATAGGTGGTTATATTAATAAATAATTAATTATAAATAAAATCTATCTATATTAAGGTATGAAATTGCTTATCTAATTAAAATTTTATAGTTTTTATGGTAGGATTATTACTTTTTGGTTTTCATAAGAAAACCATATTTATTTATTGGTAAAAAAATATTTCTCTATTGTATTTAAATGAAAATAAATTAAAAGTGCAAAACCTTTAACCACAATATTTAGTAACTTTAAAATAAATTTTAATTTCAATTTTTTTTTCTTTTCTTCTTTGTTTATCTTCCACTTACAATCATTGCTTTTCCTTTTTTTTTTTTTTTTTTTGCCACTCACTATTATTCTATCAGTTTTTTCACTTGAAAATATTAATCAATCCGATAACTATGTATAGATTTTATAATAACCAAATTATCTTAATTAACATCAAATTGATGATGGAGATAATCTTACTAAATAAAAAAATAAACAAATAATATCTCAACAAACAATCAAATCTCAACAAAGAACTAAATATAAAAGCAAGTCTCCCTTAAAAAATAATATCTTCTAGCTTTTATGCAATTAAGAAATATAATTTATTTCATTACTATTTTTTCTTGTCAATATTCCATTAAGATCTTAATGAAATTTTCACTTATGTGAGAGGAATAAAAAGAAATTTTAGTTGCTAAGTTATTATATTAGATGAATAAGATTACAGCCTAACAAGAAACATTATTTATTTCATTAATATCTCAATGACATGACAATTTTTGTACTCTATACATAATTGTTTTTTTCTTAAAAAAATTACAAAAAACCTAAAACAAAAAGACTATAGTCTCAATATTTAGTAACTTAAAACTAAGTTTTTGACTTTTTTTTTTTAATTTTTTTTCTCTCTATCCCCATTTATCGTTAGTTCTATTGTTCATTTTTATGTGTTTTATTCACCCAATATTTTGAAAGGAGAAAAAAAAAAAAAAGGAAACTGCATAAGCTATTAAGTAATTAACTCATTAGAAATTAAATAATTATAATATATGAAAAAATTTTATTTTTAATTTATATTTAATATGAAAATTTTCATAAATACTTAAGAATTTTTTAATGTATTAATATTAAAGAGGTGACATCATTGATACTTACTAATGAAAAACAATGACCTAATTTAGTAATGTAATTATTTTGATTAATTTTATAACAAAATCACGACCCATTTAACATTGAATATGATTATACTTTATCAAGAAGCCAAATGATACATGTATTAGAAATACAATCATATCTTTTTTTGATTGGAGCAAAACATATCATAAAGGGAAAAAAGCTATTATAATAATTTAATACTGATTTTTTGTAAAGTACTTATGTTCTAGTTCACTATAACAAAATGGAGCTTTGATTACGTTTAAAAAATGTCGCATAAATTTCATTAAACGTGGCTAAAGACTTTCTGCTACGTTTAATACACGTGGCCTATTAGACGTCGCAAAAGGTCCGTTGTAGATTAAATACACTACGTTAAAAAAAAAAACATCGCCAAAGCAATTTTAGGTGCTAGAGGGGTATATATTGCGTGATATTAAGACGTGGCATATTATTAAGAATAGGTCACACTTATGCGTGGCTAAATGCTTTTTGTCATTTTCCCACCAAATACAAACGTGGTGCGAATTGATGATTGGCCACGTGTAAACATGACTATATTATTCTTTGAGTAAAACCAAATAGTAGGTAAACAACTTAATTGGTGATGTGTAGACATGACCTCACATGGAATTAATAACTTGGTGCGTAGTTATTGGACTATAATAGCAATGTGTAAATGTGACAATTTGTCTATATTCCCTCCATTTAAACGTGGCATTCATACACATTGACGATATAATGGGTATTCAATTATGTCAGTTTCGTTTAAACGTGGATGTTTATTTAACTCAACGATGCGTAAATGTGACCATGCTACTAAATTATTAATGTTTGGACATCTTGATTGGGCTAAGTTAGCCACATTCTAATGATGAAATTTACTAATTACAATTTTACATGGCCACTGGAGTTAAGTGGTAATGCTAAAGCATACCATTTGACTAGGTTTTGTTTGTCGATATAGACCTGCTTATAGTGCATTGTATTCACAATAAATAATATACCTATTTGATCATAATTAGTAATTTTTCTAAATAGGCATCAATACGTTTTTGAGCATATAGTTAGCTCAATATAATAAAAGTTAAACAACACAAATAACACATGAAGTCATAAAGATAATCCTTACAATAAGGAAAATATAAAGCAATCTTCATGATTATTTTAATATCCTTAAAAGAAAAAATAAAATTAACCACAGTGCATTGGACCTCAATTACTTTAATTGGTCTAAAAGAAAAAGAAAATAAACAGAACAATCTGATTGCTTAATCTTCTTCATTGTTGCTATCAGTATCATCATTGTGTAATGAATTTACCAAAGATCTCCTACATTTGGATTTGCTACCACACACAATAAGAAGACATGATTATTAAAAGATTATAAAACAATAGCCAAGATTATGTGGATATTATGATAACTAACCTGAGGAACTTGCGAAATTCGAAACAAGTAGTTGATTTAGTTCAAAGTTGTAAAAACCATCAAATAATAAATTGAAGTTATAGTAAAAGAAACATCATTGGATAGATAATTCTAGTTATACCCTATCCTTGTAAATTCAAAAGGACAACCCCACCTAAAATAATTCTATATGTATGACTTAGTTTGACAACAACCTTTCCTTTTGCTTTCTATATTTTGTTGTGACAAGTTTAAAGAAAAATATGGACCGGTATGAGTTATTCAATCAAATTACAAAAAATCAGTGTAAAATGACTAAGTTGACAACATTTGATTCAATACGTATTGAAGTTTTAATATTAAGGAATTAGATAAAAGTAAATACGGTTGAAAATTTGGATTTGATTAATACGATACATATCAAATACATATTAGAATGGTGTCCAAACACAAGACTTTATATAAAAAATTAAATATATAATAAATACGAATTAGATCTAGAAAAATAAATAAATAAATATTAAATAATTTATAGGACCACGTGTTCTGTCCTAAAAGTTAGTGGCTTGGTTTTTTAAATAACAAACAGGGAAAATATATGGTTCATTGGACGTAACAATAAACTAATGGAATTGGTTTGGCATTTTGTTCTAAAGTAGATGTATCAAAAAATGGCCTAATCTAAGAGGAGACACGTGATTGCAGCCAGGTTCTTTTCCTTACGAATACTTGTTTTGCTTTTAGTTCAAAGAGATTAAATTATAACGTGGAAAATAGTAAGTCAATTTGATGATGCTTTTGAATTTTTGGTGATAAACAATGAAGAGTGACAGCCTCAAAATTGGAAAAATTTATGATACTCAATATTGTAATAGAATATCAAATTAGAACTAGTGGATGACACAAATGGCTTTTGTTATAGTTATAGGCAGTAAAGAGAGGGAAGAGAGAGAAAGTGTTAGAGTAGTAAATCAGTTCAAATAAATTGAAGTATACCCTGTCATCAATGATAATTTTTTTTCATGCCTTCTTCAATGAAACACCACTAAGGATGAAACCAGGTTGGCTCTTATTAGGTTTCCGACTCATCCGACCTATTAAAAACTCTATAGGGTTAAACCCTAAGCAACCCTTCTTTATAGCCTAAATCTATTCCTATGGTAGATTTTTCAATCAAGCATGGGCATCTGATCTAGTCCTAAGTCGTGCACTATCTAAAACTAGAATACTCCAATACATTATAGAGATTAGAAAATCCTACAATAATTGGCATTCATTTCATGTATTTACATACTAAAACAAGACAACACAAGTATTTAACAACTACTCATGCATGATACAACAGGAAAACAAAAAAATAATTAAAATAAAATAAAATAGAAACATGAGAAAACTCCCTTTCAAGATGCTATACTTGAACTCCTTAACACAAATGATTATAACACTCCGTCTCCTCTTCCTTCTCTCTCAAGAATCTCCAAGGAGTACTTTACAACATGATACAATGCAGACGAAAGTATGAACAAGTACACTGTTGCAAAACAAAACTAAATTGTATTGGTTTGGTGTATACAAAATGATTTGGATCCCTTAATGTGATGTATGGGTCTCATATTTATAGTTCCCAAGTGACTAGACATGAATGACATCTTTTCCTTGTGTCCATTGGTCTTTACATCTCTTCAAGAAATGGTTATTTTACATCTGATGTGGAAACAACGAAGATCACCACGTTCATGATGGCCGTGACTTGGGCAGTGATAGGCAAAAAAAAATGAAATCATTGGAGATCACTAAAATAGCCATGAATTTCCTGATTTACATTTTATAAATGTGTTATTGAAATTACATATAATTTTGAAATTTAATATATGTGAATTATGTTGATGCATGAACAACATAATTAGTGCATGTGTTGAATATGTGTCATTTTGTATGTGTGTAATACAATGAAATTAATATTATTGTATTATGTATATTAATGTGTGCATAGTGTAATGAATGTGTGTGTCTTTTGTAAATTAATATGTGTCTATTATGCTTAGAATTTTTCAAAACAACTTTTGAATTATCTAAGAAAATTGTTGACATAATTCTACAAAGTTTAAGCCTAATTTTTAAGCCTAAATTAAACTCAAATGCATTCCAAATTAAGCCACCCTAAGTCAAACATACCCCTAAAGTCAAACTTTGAATTAATATTGGCCTCATATTTAATTAATTAGGGACTCTTTTTGGCAGCCCAATTTTTCGTATGGATTTTCTTTCTTTTCTTTTCTTTCTCTCTTCTTTTTATCTCAAAACCATAAGCTCTAAACCAAAATCAACAACAAGCCTTTGGATTCAAAAATCACCCTAAACTAAAGCCTATTCATATAAGTTAATGCAAGCCTAATCTCTTTGTTTTATTTTCTTTATTGTATTTAGATGTAAAACTTATGGTAGGATGAGTAAATGCCAATTGAGTTGATTGATTTATGCATTGATATATGTTAGATTGTGCTTTGTTATTGTGTGAGCTTAGTAAAGTGTTAGAGAAGTTGTAACGAGTGTTGATGAGTAGTGGAACTAAATTGAGTAGTTGAAGTGTGGAATGGAAGTGTAATTGGTATTTGAATGTTGTAGTTGGGTGTTTAATGATTAAAAGTAGAGTTTGTGTTGTTTAGATGATGTTTAGAACATATAACAAATTTTGGGAAGCTTAGAATAAGTTTGAAGAATTTTTGAAAAGATTTGAAGCTGTAAAGAAAACAGAGAAAGCAAAACATTTTCGAATTGGCCTGTTTTTTAGCATACGCCTGCATCTGGTACTTCAAAGCCATCGGCGTAAAGGCGATGTTGAAGGTGATCAAAACTTTTTTTTCTTAAAGCCACTTGAAACGCTGTCGACGTTCGCAAGAAAAGTTTGCCAGTGTATATTTTTCAAAGTGTATGTCGGCTATTAGGGTTCCAACGCTATCGGCTTAAAGGCGGTATGGAATGAGAATAGAATCATAATTTTTAACGTTGGGCATAAAGTCGTTGGCGTAGGATCTAAAGCTATCGATGTACATGGATACGTTGCCGTTGTTGGGGATATCCACGAGCGTGGACTAACCTCATGAAACTCTAGAAAAATTTTTGGAAATTGGAGTTGTAGTCTACACCAGTTCAAGGCCACCGACGTGGACTGAAGGCTGCCGGTGTATCCTTGAACGCTGTCCGTATTGGTAAGTGTTGAGTTTTAGTGCATTGTGCATCAGTTCAACGCGGCCTGCGTGAAGGCTGGTGTGTCCCTTACAGTTTTTATTTTAAAAAACTTTCTTCAAAATTTCCCAAAGCTTGATATATGATCAATTGAATAATTGTTAAGTATTGTATGATATAATATGATGTTTAAATGCTCTGTTATAACTTTGTAATAATTTTTTTGAATTTCTTTGATTAATTATATTTGGAACTAGTTAATTAGTGCTTAAACTAAGTGGGAAATTCAATATTGTCTTGAACAGTGATAGATTCTCGCTCGACCAACCCCATTAGTTCCCGAGCTATTTTAGATATGCAATAACTTGCTTGGTTTTTTTGCTAGGATAAGCATTATTTCAAGTTACTCTAAATTAATAAAATTTTAATAATTATTTAGTGAGTGTCTTTTATACCGTTGAATCTGGTTCAGAGAGCGGTAACCCTACTCAGATTGGGGGCATGATAGTTTTAGGCACTTAGACTATCTCTGTCATTTTGATATGACTTTCCTAAGTGGTTTAGCGGGTAATCGATAGGGAATTTGGTATCGATATAACATTTGCTTATTCTTGAAATGATGTAATATAATTTAATTGAATGTTTATGGGAAGTGATATTATGGATCGAGTTAAATAAAGTCGAGAAAGGCTAGAAACCCTAAATGAGATTACTTAATCGTTATGGATAAATTTATCTAGGATGGTATGAGTATCCGAGTTACTTATATTAACCCCTTGAGCGTCGTGATACATTACTCAAGATCCCTTAGTGTTACGGGTTACGCTAGATGGTAGGGCTGCCTAGTCTGTATGAATAGTAGGGACCACTCAGGGAGGCGGACATAATACTAGATCCTTGATGTCCAGAATTTGAATACTCCTATGATGTATGACTAACTAAAGATTGAATAATAAATTATTGGTTGTTGCATTTAGCATTTAGCTTAAGCATGTGTGAATCTCTTTGCATTAATATTCGTTACTTGTGTATTGGGCCTTTGGCTCATATTTTAACCATTTCAGGTGATGAATCCGACTAGTTTTACACTAGTATGAGGTATGGAACCGATTTTGAGGATTTTCTTGATGATTTGGAGCACTACATATGACCTTAGACTTGATGGAATCCAAATTTTGTAATAGACTAGTTATATTATTTTTGTGATAGTATTTAAAGTTTTAGTTGGATTTTATATGTAATTTTGTTAAGGCTTGTAAGAAACCTTTGGATGTAGTATATGTATATATATATGTACTTAGCTATGTATGAATTGAGTTTATTTCTTCTGTGAAAAATATTAATGGTGTAGTATGTTTTGTTAAAAGTTTTGAAAAAAATTATGGTTACTATTATATTAACTATGTGGAATTAGACAAACAATTCCTCAAACACTTCTTTTTAGACAACTTTACATATAATCTTATAGATTATATGTGGTTGGGGAACTGTTATCGCCTAATTTAATTATAGAGGTGATAGCGGGTCCTTACAATCACCCCCTTCGTCATGGGTACGATGAGGCTGGTGATGAGCAAAACAATTAAGTCAGCGTAGATTGCTATCTCTGTCACCGCCGATGATGGAGGTGGTGATGCCGATCACCTCCTTCGTAAACAGGCGTGATGAGGGTGATAATGAGTCCATAAATCAAATTTGTGGAGATCATCACCTGTATCATGGGTGTGATGGGGGTTGTGACGGAGTTCACCATTTGTGTCACGGCATGAGGAGGATGGTGACAAGCCGTTTTTACTCAAAATGATCTGTCTTCATCAAAATGTTGAGAATTTGCCCTTAGTCACTTCAAATGAACATAATCAAGCATTAAATACCATATTCCTCAACCTTAAGCATATTCAGGGCAAAATTAAACATAATTTATCTCCAATTTAATAGAGTAAATGACCCCTATCAAACTTTCCCAGACTTAAGCTTTGCTTGTCCTCAAGCAAACAAGTTGATAAAAAGGATTAAAAGAAAATTTACATTCAATGTTAGAAAAGTAAACTACAAATGGTGCATTTGTTAAAAAATCTATGTATCTCTCATTGATTGAGCAAATTCCACTAAGTGACTTTACAAATTAGATGCATTGTTGTCCTTTAGCTAATGATAACATGTACTCTAGTTAATCTTGATAGAACTCCAAGGCTAATGCGAGTAATGTAGTCTTTACCCTCATCATTTAAATAGACCTTCAAAAATTGAAAAAGATCGTACATGAGATATCAGTAAGTAAAAGATAGTTACTCAATTCCATCCCCTTAACATAAGAGTACAAGCAATCTAGCAATATAAACTCAAATAAAAGTCCATAGATTTTTTTTCTCTTCACCTTAGTATTTTATATATGTTTTTATTTGTCTAGCTTTTAGGAGTCTTATAACCCATGTAGCAAGCTTTCAGCCGATAATTCTAGGCTCGTCACCCAAGTTAACAGATGTTATTATCCCTCAGAGGCATCTTGCGGCTTAATGACTTAAGTTATAAGACTCACCAAACCATAGTTCTTTTGTTAAGTAAGTTTCATTGGTCAATCGATCCCAAGCCTAATGATCTTAGGTGACCAGGTTTTAAAGGGACCCCATCGAACCTCCACATACTTAACTTATTATTCTCTGTTTTTTTTTTCATGAATATAAAGGGATTATCGATTACTAACTTTAATTCAAGTTCTATAATACAAATAATGAAGCCTTCAAGAAAACTGAATGGAGCCCATACACTTAATCAAGTGTTAGAAATTGATTAACTAACCTTTACTAAGAACTTTATGCTAATCTTAACATATGGATTCCTAGTTAAATGACAAGTAAAACTACATCACTTAGATTTCATCATGCAATTCTAACATGTTAACCAAAGTGCACAAGCAAGTAAAAACTTAAGACAACATTCAACATTAGTCACTTAGTTATTTAATATGAGAGACATCAGAAAAAAAAAAATTTTCAAAATTTTTGCACCAACAATGAATGTTTTCCTAAACATGTTTAACTGAGGGGAAATTCAGTATAACAACAATGCTTCAATCACTCTATGTATTCCCTTCCCCACACTTAGAAAGAGACATTGTCCCCAGTGTCTTAAAAACAACGACACAACAGGAAAAGGAATTGAATAATAAATAAAATAAATAAGGAAAATTAAAGGAAAGACAACTAACACACCATTTGTAGTTTTGAAGCAACAGATTTATAAAATTCCAATTGCATTTTTGCTATCCTTCATCATGGTCGTCACTTAGGCCCTGACCTCCTCTAAACATAAAAGATTTGGTGTCACCCCCATGATCACCAGCATAATAAGGGTAGTGATCTCCTTTGAGCACAAATCTCCCCCTCTAGCTTGCATTGCTACGTATGTGATCTTGACCATTATGTCCTCTGAACATGCAAACTCACTATCACTTTCCCCCATCATGTCCATTTTATTGGCCATGATCTTCTCTAGAAAACCAATGACTCTTTGTCCATGCTTGATACGACCATAATTAAGGTCGTTATAGTCTTTGAGCAAGTTTGCGTTCTGTTGCCAACCTTGTCACGATAGTAATATGCTTAATACGATCTCTATCATGCCCATGATTGACAGGGGGATCTCCCTGAATTATCACGCTGGTATGGAATGGGCGTGATGAGACGTGTTATCTTCTTGTTTTGGTTCCTTCCTTATATTTTCCATACTTAATTCAGAGTATCCATGATGATCATAATGTATCATTTCCAGTTGATCCTTCATGAAATAATTTCGCCAAAAAAGAGTTGGATATCTACAAAATCAACAACACAAACCACATTAGATTCTAAATAACACAAATCAACTTAAGCACTAAACAAAACAAAACATAAAATAGGGCATGGGTTGCCTCCCATGAAGTGTTTGGTTAACATCATTAGCTTGACATGTTGAAACAAATCGACTCATAATCTACCAAGATTCCAAACAAATGTATCCAAAGAACATGTTTTTACAAAAATCAAAAGGAACTTCTTTCTTATACTTGCTTTATTCCTTTTAAACTTAATTCCCTTTGATGTCCTAAATTTTTGATGACAAGTGTTATGACAATTTTGTGCCTTCTCAAATTCAGTGATGTATTCCATGGGTTTAAGGCACAACTCTAGATGCTCAACATCTCCCAAATTTTCAGATAATTCAAAAAGTGGAGAGGGCTTAATATCCTTAAGATTAATTTCTTGGTCAACATCTCCATCTTCCACTTCTTTTATGGTGATTTGAATTTCCTCATTCATAGACTCAAATGAACTCTCCTCCATTCTTTCACTTTGCTCAACAGGTTGTGGATTTAATAATTATTTAGAGATTTTTACATCACAATCCAATTCATCAACATTCTCCATCATCAATTCACAATCAACATGCTCAAAATAATGCAAATTATCGACTTCATTGAAAATCTCTTGTGACGATGATGCATTCAAAATAGAATTTTCATATTCATGAGCTAAGGTATCTAAGTTCTCATCAACTTGTTCTTCAATGCAAAACAGTAGAGGTATTTGAACGCATGAAGGGGTATCATAAAAACATGGATTGGCACACAAACAATACGATTCTTTTTCACCACAATTCCAGCACATAACATTTACTTCATTTTTGAGTTCATTATTTTGAGAATTAGTAAGTACATTCCAATAATGATATCTAGGAATCCACCAACCAAAATCCATGAAATTGGAATGACTTATGTAAGCTAAACTCGATGAGGGGGAAAAAAAAACTCCACTACAAATTCAAGCAAAAACAAAACAAAAGAAAAGAAATGGCTAGATTAACAGTAGTAGGCTTTCCTAATATTGCCGATAATCCTAGGCAACGACGCCAAAAACTTGGTTGTGCTATTTCTGATTGGATTTTAAATAAGTTAATTCCTATTATCTCTTTGCTATGATTTGGTCAACGCTAGGCAAGTGTACCTATCGCATGTAGTATAGGAATGAAATATAGGATCGTATTCCTTGGGGATCTTGGCAAGTACTATTACTCACCTTTTTCCTTCTAATCTATAAAATTGAGTTAAATGATTATAAATTATTACTAAATTGATTATTACTTATAGCTATATTAACTATAATAGTCAACAATTGAACAATACTCTAACAATCAACAACACATCAGACTTGCTTCACCAATAAATTAATATATAATACATCTTTGTTATTTGTTATGTCATTCCTAACTGTGGGATTCCACCATTTAGTTCAATATCTCTCTCGAGCCTATCGAACCCTAATTTTAGCATTGTCCACTGGAATCTCTTCTTGGTTAACAACTGACTAAGATCGTTTATAAACATGATCCCAAGGTAATTTCAAATTACATGGAAAAGATTTCACAACCCTATCTCTAGGTGTCATGAGCAACCTTTCTTTATAGCCTAGATCTATTCCTAGGTAGATTTCTCAATTGCATGCCATGGAAATCTGATCTAATCTTAAGTTGTGCATTAACTAAAATTAGAATACTCCAATACATTATAGAGATTAGAAAATCCTACAATAATTGGCATTCATTCCATGTATTTACATATTAGAACACAGCTACACAAGTATTTAACAGCTACTCATGCATGATACAACAAGAAAAAAAATTAAAATAAAATAAAATGGAAACATGAGAGAAAACTCCCTTTTTACGATGCAATACTTGAACTCTTTAACAAAAATGATTACAACACTCTGTCTCCTTTTCCTTCTCTCTTAAGAATCTCCAAAGAGTACTTTACAACATGATACAATGCAGACAAAACTATGAACAGGTGCAATGTTACAAAACAAAACTAAATTTTATTGGTTCAGCATATACAAAATGATTTGGATCCCTCAATGTGATTTATGGGTCTTGTATTTATAGTTCCCAAGTGACTAGACATGAATGACATCTTTTCCTTATGTCCACTGGTCTTTTAATCTCTTCAAGAAATAGTTATTTTACATTTGAGTAGAAACAACGGAAATCACCACCTTCATCATGACCATGACTCGGGCGGTTATAGGCTAAAAAAATAAAATCAGCAGAGATCACTCCCTTCGTCATAGGCGTGATGAGGGTAGTGATGAGCAAAACGACTAAGTCAGCATAGATCACCATCTTTGTCACCATCGGTAATGGGAGTAGTGATGGCGATCACCCCCTTTGTAACGGGCGTGATGAGGGTGGTAATGAGTCCATAAATCAAATCTGTGGAGATTACCACCTGTATCATAGGCGTGATGGGGTTGGTGATGGAGATCCCCACCTGTGTCACTGGTGTGATGAGGATGGTGACAAGCCATTTTTACTCCGAATGATCTTGCTTCATCGAATTGTTGAGAATTTTCCCTTAATCACTTGAAATGAACACAATTAAGCATTAAATACCATATTCCTTAACTTTAAGCATATTCAAGGAAAAAATAAACATAATTTATCCCCAATTTAATAGAGTAAATGGCCCTATCACCACATCATCATAGCAATCCTCATCAACATCACTTGCAAGGTGGAAACATGATCCAAAGGCCTAGTACACAATAACACAAGCAAATACAAGGTGGCAAGCACACTTAAGCTAAATGCAATGCAACCATCAATAATTTATTTATCTTTGATTAAGCAAATAAAACAACACTGGAGTATTCAAAGTCTGATTTTAATCCATGGAATCTGGGGGTCCTGAGTAATAGAAGTTGCTTAAGGAGTTGTTATGGGCTGTCCAAAGACCTATAACTTTTACACCTATAGAACAGAGTAATAATCTCATCTAGAGTTAACAACCATTACACAACTTTACTTAACTTAATTCATAATATCATCTAGTTCGATCAATCCGATAAACATGAACTAAATCATATTATTTCCTCTTAAGAATAAGCAAATGTTACTCGATACTATCTGCCCTATCAATTACCTACTTAGACACTTATTAATCACCATTGCAACATGGTGTACCATTGCATCAAGGTAAAAGAAAAGTCATTGCATCATGACAATGTAGTTTAAGTGCCTAACTACCGTGCCATTACATCATGACAAGGTTGTTGCTCCTCGGACCAGATTTAACGATGAAAAGCACAATCAATTTCAAACCATTTTAACTCATCTTTGATTAAATCCATTTAAAGTATGCCTAACTTAACAATTATCAAACAAGCTATTGCGTACCTGATATTCTGCTCTATCAGGTAATATACCTATTTTCAAACCCAACTGAGAGTATGAGTCTGTCTGTCAAAAAAATTATTTCATGTTAAACATCTTATCCACAAT
Organism: Combretum micranthum; assembly: GCA_024138025.1. Classification (NCBI taxonomy): domain Eukaryota; kingdom Viridiplantae; phylum Streptophyta; class Magnoliopsida; order Myrtales; family Combretaceae; genus Combretum; species Combretum micranthum. Next base: position 516,496 of record JAMXBD010000211.1, read on the forward strand.
TACACACTAACTCATTACAGTTAAATAAGATTTTAATTATCTCACATTTTACTCATTTAAGCGTAAATAATCATATCATATTTTATTAATCATCTATTTATTATCATCAAGAATTTATTTATTTATTATTTTTTACATGAATAGTACCAGAGGATCTGTCATGCCCATGACCAAGGCCGTGATGGGTATCATGAGCACCATCATGCCCGTGATCTTGGCTCGTGATAAAAAATTAGCCTTGTCATGCTCGTAATAGAAGATAACACTCCATATCATGGCTGTGATATAGATCATGATGAAGATTACACCCGTATTAAGCTTTATAAGAATTTTTGAAAAACATATCGAGGAAATAATGGTCTCAATTACGATCATAATCTAGCTTTAAAAACCACATAGAAGAGATAACGACCCTTGGAACAGCTGTAATCTAGGCCGTATCAAGCTTTTAAAACACTTAGAAGAGATACCAAGCCACGTAACGACCGTATTTGAGAGGGAAATGCAAATCCGAGAAGATAACGGCCTCGAATATGCCTGTTGTGAATAGGGAATTATCCTATTATACTTGTTTCGATAATTTTTTGAAGTCCTATGTCCTTTGACTCTTTACTAAGCTTTTATACACTTGTAAAACATACCAAACTAGTCTATAAATACATATTAAGCATCACCAACCTCATTTGCTCACGTAACTCCATTTTATACACAAATACACAACAAACTTAACCTAAAAACATAATCTCATAATTTATGCTTGTTAACCTCTATTATTACCCTAATCATTCAAATTCCACTTACTTATCACTAGCGATATCCATACATGCATCATATCACCATAAATTCCATATTTCTTTTCATCAAACACCTCGGATACATACATCTATTTACACATCTAGTTCAATATAGGTAATAATATCCTTAAATCATTCAAAATATCAAAATTCTAGTCTTATCTAACATTAACATCATTTAAAATCATAATTGAATAAAACAAATAAGAAATCAACTTTTACTTACTTTTAGAACTACTTCTAGAAACCAAGTTTGTTTTCCCCACTTCCTTAGCTTGATTCACACTTCTTTTAATCTTATATCTTACTTCCTAGCCTTGGATCTAGTTTGTAATGACTCAAAAGAAATTTGAATGGAGACATTTTGGGTTAGTTTAGGCTTGAAATGGAAGAAATGGAGAGAAAGAGGCATATAATATAGGGTATGCTTTAGATTTGTGATATTCGTCTCCTTTATTGACTTTTGGGGCATTATGGAACTCTTTAGAAGACATGAGAACATGGGCTTAGGCTAGAGAATGTATAGACTAGCTTTATTAGCTAAATTAGGATTGGCTAAGATTTTGAGGCTTAGAAATTGCTATTTTTTTTTTTTTTACATTAAACACACATACACAAAATTAATGCAATTCTACAAGCATATATATTACTAAAATTTTACTAACACACATATACCTCAATTACAAGAATTTCTCATACTAAGAATTTATTATATCATCAAATTAAATTATACTAACTTAACTATATATAATTTAACACAAATCATCATTTAAACATATACAAGCAAATTAATTTTAGTACTTTGAATTTTTTATTATTTCAAATATTATGCAGTGCAAACTAAATATAATTGTAATTAAATTTACAATTTACAAATTGTTGTCATTCACTTGTTGTTATATTTATAATTAAATAATATTGAAGTATAAAATATTAAACATTTAGTAGGATGTCAAGAAGAACATGGCATCACACCAATGATTGTTCTACTATAGAATACATTAAAGGAGTTAATGACTTTCTTAAAGTGGCATCTCAATGTGTTCGTAATGATTCGCGTAGTTGTCCTTGTTAAGGCTGCTTAAACATGGAGGCACCCCCTTTGACTCATTAAGCGTCATCTGTATTGTAAGGGTATGGCTTGGAGTTACAATGCATGGATTTAAGATGTTGAAGAGCTAACTTATCCATCTAAGTCAGACCAACTTGAAGTTGACGTCGTGGAGGAGGATCATGGCAATGATGGTTGAAAGTTTAGGATGAAGCAGATAATGGCATGCTAGAAGACATGGCTCGTGATAATTTATATAGCAGAAATGATGATTCAAGTAATGAAAGGGAAGGAGAAAGTGATTTGACTAATTGGACTAGTGTGTTTGATGATGCATAACGTGCAGTGTATCCTAGGTGCTCAAAGTTCTCACTTCTTTAGGTAGTTATTCAGATGATGAATCTAAAAGTTGATGGTTGACAATCAGTGAAGAATTTTAATGGTTGGTTGTCATTTGTAAAAAGCATTTTACCTGAGGGTGAGAACCTGCCATCTACTTACTACGATTGTTGACGCATGTTAAGAAGGCTTGGAATGGATGCAAATTTAATTGATTCATTTAGAAATGATTGCATTCTATACAGAAAGGAGTTTAAGGATCTAAGTTGATGTTTGAAATGTAATGAGCTATGATGGAAAGAAAGGAATGGTAGACATAAGAAGAAAGTTGCAGTGAAAATTCTAAGGCACTTTCCATTAGTACCCCGACTCCAATGTTTGTTTATGTGCCAAAAGATAGTTTTAGAAATGAGGTGGCATATAGAAGGACATGCTCTTGAGGAACACATTTTAAAGCATTTGTTCGACTTCAAGAATGGCAGCGCTTAGATAGAAGGTTCTTGATTTTTGAATGAGGCACGAAATATTCCATTGAGTCTTGCAATAGATGCTTTGAATTCGTATGGCAATTTGAGCATAGCTTATATTCTGTGGCCAGTAATTATATTTCACTACAATGTTCCATCTTGGAAATGTATGAAAGAGCCATATTTATTCATATCTTTATTAATTCAGGGCTAAAATCATCAGGCAAAGATATTGATGTCTTCCTTCAGTCTTTTATTGATGAGCTAATGGCATTGTGGACAAATGGGATTCGTACATATGATGTTGTTGCAAAATACTCATTTTGTATGTGAGTTGCATTGCAATTGACAATTTATGATTTTCTAGCATATGGTGATATTTCAGGATAGACCACTAAAGGGTATAAAGCACGTCTTATGTGTAATGTTGATGTGATTAGTGGACATAGTAAAAGTAAATTTCATTTTATAGGACATAGGCGGTTTTTACTAATGAGACAATCCATGCATCATGAAGCTAACAACTTTAATTTCTTTTTTTTTTTTTAGGGGGAGGAGGGGGGTTAAGGGGAGAGCGGCATGTCATGTATTATCGACCAATGAAATTTTCATGCAATTGTCTAATTATGAAGACATAGTTATTGAGAAGTTATCTACTAATATAAGGAGGAGGAGAAATGATGAAGGTAAAAACTGGACTAAGAAAAGCATTCTTTGGCAATTGGCATATTGGCAGGAATTAGAGGTTAGACATAACCTTGATGTGATGCATATAGTAAAAATATATGTGATAGCTTAGTGGGAACATTTGTTAATATCAAGGGTAAGTCCAAAGATACTGATAAGGCTATAATAACATTAAAAGAGATAAGGATTTGACCTGAATTGCATCTTAAACTCTTTAAGGGTGTACTATGAAGCCACTTGCCCAATATACATTGCAATCTGATCATGTAAAGGAGGTATGTCTCCTAATTAAAGATGTAAAATTTCTAGATGGGTATGTGAAATAGCCATGAATTCCTTATATTGCATGCTAATATGATATTGGAATGATATATATGTGTGTGTGTGTTTAGCTAATGTAATTAGTGAATGTGTTAATTTATATGTGTATAGTATTATGAAATTAATATTATTGTTTGATATCTATAAATGTGTGAATAGCTTAATGAATGTGTGTGTCCTTTTGCAAATTAATATGCATATGTTATATTTAGAATTTAATTAAATTGCTTTTGAATTTGTTTAAAACATGATAGAATTTTGGCTAAAGTTAGACCCACTTTTTGAGCTCAAATTTAACTCAAATGCATTTGAAATTTGCCTAAATTAAACCTAAGACAAATATACCCCCAATGGTGAGATTTGGATGACATTTGACTTTAATTTGGATAAGTTAACCCTCCCTTTTGGCAGCCTCAAATTTCCATACGAATTTTACTTCTTTTCTTTCTTCTTCCTTTCTTCCTTTTCTTAATCCAAAATCTTAAACCCTAAGCCAAGGTTTACTACAAGCTTAAGGATTTGAACAACATTCCAAGCCAAGATTCACTCATGTGAGTTTAATGCAACCTTTATCTTTCATTTCATGTTTTATAATGTGTTGTTTGTAATTGTTAGAATAGATGTGATTTTGAGGTGATGTTTGGTATGAGATTTAATTGGTGCATGAATGATAGTTTGTATGGGATTAAGTGGCTAATGGAGTGGTAGTTTGCATCTCATAGGGGCATGAAAGTGTGAGAATGAGTGTTATGGAAAATTGAAGAATTGAGTAGTGAGTTGAGAATTGAAGTGTGATAAGTGATTTGATGATTAGAGGTGGAATTCATGTTGTTAGGATAGTATTTGGATCATATAACAAGCTTTAGAAAGTTTGGACTAAGTTTGAAAAATTTTTAAGAAATGATCAAAGTGTGGAAAAACAGGGGATTTCAAAAACAATTTTCGTATATGTTAAAATTTGAACGTACGCCGGCATCAGGGATTCTACGCCACCGGCGTAGAAGCGGCGTTGAAAGCCCACAGAATCAATTTTCCTAACGCTGTTTGTTACGCCGCCGGCTTTTATGCTAAAGATACGCCGCCGGCTTTTATGCTAAAGATTTGCCAGCGTCTGTTCTTCAGAACGTACGCCGGCAATTTGAGTCTCTACGCCGCCAGCGTAGAGGCGGCGTTGAAAGGTCATAGAACCAAATTTCTTAAGGCCGACCGAACGCCGCCGGCTTTCGCTAGACAAGTGAGCCGACGTTCTTTCATCCATATTGTACGCTGGCTGTTTGAAGTCAACGCCGCCGGCGTATGTTTCTAAGCTGCCCGCGTACCTAAGTAAGCGGACGACTTAGACTTCTCTGGATGTTTTTGAAACTTTGGGTTTTGGATTCTACGCCGGCTAAAGGCCACCGGCGTAGGAAGCAAAGGCTGACGGCGTACCCTTGAACACTGCCAGCGTTGGCAGTGTGAATTTTCAGGACATTGAACACCGGCTCAACACCGCTGGCGTTGAGTGCCGGCGTATCCCCTGAGCTTTTGAATTTTAAAAACTTTTTCTAAAATTTTTCAAAGTTTGTTATTTGAGTAATTATGTATTTATTAAGCGATCTAGGGTATAATATGGTGCTTAAATGCTTTATTTTGATTTTGAATTAATTTATTTGGATTTCTTGGATGTATTTATATTTTGAGCTAGTCAATTAGAGTTTAAGCTAAGTGTGAACTTTAATATTGATTAAACAGTGATAGATCCTCGCTCAGTTGACTCCGTTAATTCCCGAGCTATATCAGGTACGCAGTAACTTGCTTGTCTCTTTGTTAGGATAGGCATCCAAATCAAACGACCTTAAATTAAGAAATTCTTATTGATATCTGAATGTTGATTGTCGTTGTTTGCTGTTGAACCTAGTTCAGAGAGCGACACCCTGCTCAGATTGGGGGCAGGGTATTTTCTCGTTAACGATTAGAATGGTTTAGGAGATATGAGTATCCGAGCTGCTCATATCAACCACCTGAGTGTCGTGATGCGTTACTCAGGAACTCCTAGTATTACGGGCTACGCTGGAAGGTGGGGCTGCCTAGTCTGTATGAACAGTAGGGACCACTCAGGGAGGCGGACGTAATACTAGAACCTTGTTGTCCGGAGTTTGAATACCCCCATGTTGTCTTATTAATTAAAGACTTATTAATGAATAAGCCATTGTTGCATAATGCATCTAGCCTAAGAATGTGTGACTCACTTCGCATTTGTATTCGTTACTTGTGTACTGGGCCTTTGGCTCATATTTTATCTATTTCAGGTGATGATCCCGATGAGTTCTATACGAGTATGGGGTACGGAACTGACTTCGAAGATTTTCTTGATGGGTTGGAGGATTAGAGATGACCATGGACTCAATAAACCCTAAAAATGTAATAGATTAGATGAGATTCATTTTGGTTGATGGTGTGAATATTATGTTAGTAGAGTTGTGTTTTGAGAATTTTGGTTAAGGCTTATAAAAAGCCTTTGGATGTAATATATACATATGTATGTATGTAGTTATTTAGAAGTAGAGTTATTTCCGCTGCTAATATCTATGTCTTTTGTTGTATAATATCTTATAGAATTAGATAAACAATTACTCAAACAATCCCTTTAAGCAACCTTACATATAATCTTAGGGGTTATATGTGGTTGGGGATCCGTTATCTCCTAGAGCAAATATAGGGGTAAAAGTTCGGGTCCTTACAGTATGCTTCCATTACATTGTCATGTTTGAGCCAATTAGAAGCAACATTTAAAGGTTTAAAGAGCCATGATTGTCATGTATTACTTCAATGCCTTCTTCCAGTGCTTCTATGTAGGTTTCTTCGTGATGAAATTTATGATACAATTTGTGAGGTGTCTCATTTTTTTTAAGGAATTGTGTGCAAAAGATATACAAGTTAATATATTGAACTGTATGGAGCTTAGTATAGTCATAACATTATGTAAGATGGAGAAGATCTTTCCACCAACTTTTTTACATCGTGATTCATTTGGTAGATCATCTACCAAGAGAGGAACGCATTTGTAGTCCAGTACAATATAGGTAGATGTACCTTGTAGAGAGGTACATAGGCATTTTGACAGGGCATGTTAAGAATAGGGCTAGGCCAGAGGACTCCATAATAGAAGCTTATGTTGTTCAGCAAAGCATATTATTTTGTTTTATGAATTTTGAAAATATAGAAACTAGATTGAATAGGCCTCCTAGATACTATGAGGGCTCAGGTGTATCTTCATAATTTAGTATGCGAATATTTACACAAGTGTGACTCATGGGTACATATACATATGCCAAGATGTGTGAAGAAATGAATAAGATGCACTGGATTGTATTGAACAACTACGAAGAAGTCCAACCCGAAATAATGTCATGTTACTCATTTAACCAAATATCACTTTTCAATTAATATTCCATTTACCATTTCCAACCATATACATCCATAAATAGTCAGTTTCAACAAGAGATGCTTACACATGGCATTCGTGATGTTAGTTAAATCCTTGCAACACGTTTCTTGATTGGTTCAAACATAAGGTGAGCATGTACATGTTTTCAAAATCTCAAATGCATTTAAGGAAACAGTTATAATCCAGTAATTATTCAATATGTTGTATACATATAAAGCATCTTAAAGCTTCTAGTGGGACACAAATATCAAATGATTTAGAAGCCTTGTCTTAGGGTCTTATCGATCATGGAAAGGTTTACAATGGGTGTGTAATAAATAGAGTAAGCTTCATTACTGCATCTCGAGAAGCTAGTTTAAAAACTCAAAAAAGTGGAGTTTCTGTTGCACGAGAGCACAATGGAAGACAAATCTTTTACTATGGGTTATTGATTGATGCCATACAATTGAAATATTTTAGACATCGTTGAGTGTTTCTATTCAAGTGTAAATGGTTTGACACACACTATGACAAACTAGTAGCCATAGATAAGGACATGATTAGTATAAGGATAAGTAGGACATGGTATGATAATTACCTATACGTACTTCCTGATATGTGCTAGCAAGTATTTTACTTAAGAAACCCTAAAAAACATAGTGGTGATTGGAGAGTAGCACAAAAGGTCAACCATCAACATTTGTATAATCGAAGATTGTTTCTAACAAATGATGAGGTTGATGAAGAAAAAATAGATCAACCATGGACCGAGGAAGCACTACAACAAAATATAAGTATATCTTGGATGATACCTGTTTGTCGTATTTTCATACATTTAGGAAATTTGGCTCGAATTCCCGATTTGGGAGAAAATATATTCCTGACTAATAATGATGAAGACATGGCGAATGAGGATAGGAAGGAATAATTAAGATACATTTGATATTTTGTTTTCAATGTTAAAACTAAATCTACTATTACACACACACACACACACATATTCAATTAACTAAGCATTATAAAAATATTTCATAGAATAGACATGCAATAGGTATATTTAGACATGCTGCATTTAGGGCTTGAAGTCTAGGAGTAGGATTAGGGCCTTAATGATCATGACGAGGATCATACTCAACAAGATAATCATTCAAAGGATGAGCAGGTTGGTGTTGCTTTGGATTATTGTTTTAATTGTCAAATATGTTCAATTTAATCTTTCTTAATATATTGTTATAAGACATGTCTAATACAAATGCTACTAATGAGGAGCTTTGTATACCTAATGGTACTATTGAGAGACCAATGACTCGTGGCCCATATCAAGAGGATAAAATTGAGTAATATTATCGAAAACATAAAAAAAACCCGACACTTACATTAGTGGATGTTGGTGATGGAAAAATTATAGATGGAAAATATACAAATTGGCTAGCGGGACAAATGCAGTTTAGTATATAATAAGATTTACCATTGATGACTTACAATAATGGGAAGATGGCATGGTATGCAATAAATCGTTTTGATCGAGAGACGACGATAAGAATAGTCATGGTACATAGCACTCTTCTTCTTGTACTTTAACTTTAATTTTCATATAATTTATTAATTGTGTTTTGTTTTAATAGCAAACTTTCGAAGCTCCATGGAAGGGTAATAGTGATTAGTGGACTACCCTTAATTAGAAGGCATCTAAGGTATATATGAACGTGTAATGTTCATTGAAGAGTTAACGATATGATCCCTAGGATGCTCCTAATCATATACCTCATTGTTTCCAACACTGACCACAAGATTGGGTAGACTTATGTGAATATTTTAGAAGCAATCCTAGTAACCTTTATAGTTTAACTATTGTCTTAAAGGAATTGTATGCAATTAATGCATCAACTCATCCACTATTATTACGTAGGAGCAATCTATTACTAATAGTAGAAATAGATAAAAAAAAAGTGGACACATACATCAGGAAGTAAAACATTCAAGCGACTACAAGAGAAAGGGGTACATTTCCTAATTCAACTTACATTACAAGATTAAATTTGTCATGTTGAATTTGACTTTCTTTGACCCTTCTATTGAGCAATTTGTAGGATTTAGGTCCAATTGATTTACTTTTACATACACATAAATATAAATGTGATCTTACTAATGGCTCAATAATTTTCCAACAATGCTTCTTTATAACTATGTTTTTATCCTTGTTAGATAACAATGATAGAAAAAAAAAAAAAGATATCTATGACCATATTGCTACGGAAGAAGGTAAGGATTCAATATTTGAAATTGCTGTTATAGGAGAGGTCCTCGGTCATAAGCCTGGGTATACACGCGACATGGGTCATAGTGGCCATAAACCACCATCAAAGTGCACAGGGTATGGCACTAGTGATTGTCCTCCAAACAACATAGCTAAGCAAATAAGGACATTGCATGATGAGATAGCAGTGCTAAAAAAGCAAGATCATAAGTGAGTACAAGAGATGGAGCAAATCCATTGATTTATGAACCAATGGGGTTTTACGCAACAGTTTCATCCAATGGGTCATATGCCAATGGGCCAGATGCTAATGGGCCAGTCACAACCACAATCATCCTTTACCCCATTTTATTTGACATTTCTAAGGCCACAAATGCTTGGTAGATCATCGAGTGGACAGGAAGATGGAGTATATATTATCTCGATGGGTCTAGTGATATGAGTATTGATTAACTATCTTTGGTATTTTAATGTTTATTTTAAAGACATGTTTAAGCATCTCACTTTCCTAAATAAATTAAGATCATAATGCATAGCCATTATGATGTAATTTAATTAGTTTGTAATAAGTATTAAATGCAATCACTTTGTTCACTTAAATTCTATTGTATCTTTGTTAAGTTGTTCAATTGATAGAATTAACAAAAGAATAGAACACAAAAAAAAAAAAAAAATAGAAAAGGGAAAAACACCCATTATCTATACACAATTAAAGTTTTCATATGGTATACATTATACAATCTATATACATTATAATATATTTATTCATATATATATATATATATTGCTAAAATAAGTTCAATGGTTATGAGAATATTATGATTAAATACATTATTAGTTTTCATGAACGTTTGGCATTTCTCAATCTTACCTACTAACATAATGATGTAACCAATCTATATTCTTTTAATCCATATTCTATTGATCAATGGAAGGAAAATGGAAGCCAATCAAAGAAAAAATCTCTTTATCATCTCAATTCATGTATTAGATACATTGAGACACGAAAATCATTGCAACAAATATAACAAATATATATGACATATATAACATATTTATATATATATGCATTAGCAGTGGCATATTTGCATTGCTTTTGCAAAATTAGATAAAAATGTTAACAAGTTAATCATATTCTATCAATCATTATTGGTTAGGCATATAACATAGAATAAGAGAAAAATTGACCATGATGATAAATTTTTAAGAAAAATGTAGATATATAACATGGAGGTGCAGTAGATAAACATAAAAGAAAATGATGTTGACAAAAAAAAAATAATAATAATAAAGAAGACAATAAAATGGTGACTTAAGTCATATAAAATAACTCTACAGTGAACATTTTTGAAAAAACAAATTAGTAGCTAAAGAAACTTCTTACCATCAGATGGAGAACCCTCTCTCTTCTAATTTGTTTTTAGTGAATTCATTCTAATAACATAAACCTAAACTTGGATACTAAATTTTATCTTATAAAACAATTAATAACTTTTAGATACAACATTAGAAAATATAATATAAAAAACGTTGAACACAGGTATTTAAACTATACATTTTAGTAGAATCAATAAAATATTAAATTACAAATTATATAAAAGCTTTATAACTACATAATATATATTTATATATTATTGTAATGAAGATAAAGATATAAAAAAAAGAAAAGAAAATATAATATGCAATTAACTTCAAACTTTTATTTTGTTTTATTTTGTTTTTTAAATATTACTTGATAACATGCATGATTTTGCGATGAGTAATTACCAATCACCTAATGAATTTGTTAGTAGTTATGTATGTGATAAACATATGGATATTGGTTTGTCAGAATAGAGATATTAGTAATGTATGTGATAAAGACATGGATAATGATTTTTTGAGTTGAGTGGGGGACATAGGGAATGGTCGGTTGATAGAATAAGCAGTTATTTAGTATTTATTTTATCTATTCATTATTGGAGTTAAATTAATTACAACACTCTTAATAATATTATAGATAATAGTATAGATATTATAATATTAATGTTATTATATATAACATACATGTTAACAATAATATATATGTTATTTTACATATAACATATATTTGATGGTTATAACAAACATTATGGTATTATAATATAACAATATGTTAGGAAAAAAATACAATGTCCTGAAACCACAAAGTAAATTTTCCTCTTGCCTATGGCGATAATAATATAGTAAACTAAAAAATAAACAATCAATAAAGACACTAGGACTTAATGTGGAAAACCTCAATTAGGAAAAAAACCGCGAGACGGCAATGCAAAAAACTTCTACTATGAACAATAATGTGATTGTAATGATTTTCTTCATTAGTTACACTAATGGATGACCAATCCTTCACCACAACGGTGGATCTTAAACAATTGTAGAAATAAATCTCTCTCTAGAACTCTCTAGGTTTTCAGAATAGCCAAAGTAATACCCTAAAAGACATCATAAGGAGTATTTATAGGACAAGACAAAGAAAGACTTGCAGGTGACATAAGCCGGATCTACATCGACGACCTTTATAGCCAGCATATGTTGAAGTTATTGAAAGCTGGCGTTTTATGTTGTTGAAGGCTAGTGGCCTAGGTCTTCATTTGGCTGGCATACATTGTTTTAAGCCTTTTTTGTTGCATAAATCTCTTTATTTTCTAGGTCTTCTTCTAAATATATATAAAATATATTTAGGGTTTCCTCTGTTATTTGTTACAAGCCCATATGGGTTGGACTCAAATCTTCGTGCTCTTGACCCAGTTCTTCAAAAAATTTCTTCATCCACAAGACTTCCTTGTAGGCTTCAGTCACAGTAATATATTCTTCTTCAGTGGTAGATAATGCAACATACTTTTACAATTTTGATTGCCAAGACACTGTTCCCCTGCATAAGTAATTAGATAACTTGAAGTGGACTTCAGAAAATCAAGACCTCTAGCCATATCAGCATATGAAAACCCTTCTAATACAGGCTTACTACCACCAAATTGCAAACATAATTTGGAAATGCCTCTGAGATACCTAAGAATTCATTTAACTACGGTCCAATGTTCTTTACCTGGATTTGAGAGATAGCGACTGACAACACCAACGACATGAGCAATATTCAGTCTAGTGTACACCATAGCATACATTACACTACTGATAGCTAAAGCATAGGGTATCACCTTCATGTCTTCTTTGTTTGCCTCACTTTTAGGACACTACTGAGAACTGAGTTTAAAGTGATCTGTAAGTGGAAAACAAATTGGTTTTCCCTTACTCATGTTGAATCTCTTTAATACCTTTTCTAGGTATGTCTCCTATGATAACCACAATTTCTGGCTTTTCCTATCATGAATAATTCTCGTATTGAGAATTTGATTAGTTGATCTTAAGTTTTCACAGCGAAAGACTTGCTCGAAGCAATTTTTAGATCTTGTATCTTCTTGGCATCATGGCCAATTATCAGCATATCATCAACATATAATAGAATAATAATGAAATCACTAGTTCCAAATCTCTTTATAGAGACACAATGATCCGATGCAACCTTGGTATATTCGTGATCAATCATGAAGGAATCAAACTTCTTATACCATTGTCTTGGAGCCTCTTTCAATCAATATAAGCTCTTCTGCAATCTGCAAACAAGATGCTCCTTCTCCTTGACCTCAAACCCTTCAAGCTACTCCATTTAGATTTCTTCCTCTAAGTCGCCATGAAGGAAAGTTATCTTCACATCCATTTGGTCAATCTTTAAGTTCAAACTAGCAACAATATTGAGTACAACCTGAATGGAAGACATCTTCACCACTAGTGAGAAAATCTCATCAAAATCAACACATTTCCATTGATTGAACCCCTTCACAACCAATCTTGCCTTGTACCTTGGTTGTGAGCTATTCTCTTCAGTCTTCAATCTATATACCCATTTATTCTTCAATGGTTGCTTATGCTTTGGCAGTTCCACAAAATCATATGTCTTGTTCTTATGCAAGGATTTCATCTCATCTTGCATGGATTTAATCCATTTCTTTTTGGCTATGTAATATGGCTTCTTGATAACATTTTGGCTCTTTCCCATCTGTCTCGCATACTCATCTGGACTTTATCCAACTAATGGTCTTCGCTCTCTTGAAGATCTCCTTAACTTAATCTACCGATGAAGCTCTTGAGGCTCTTCAACTAAATCTTCCATGTGTCCCTCGTCATTATTAGAATCTTCAAGTGATAGCACTGGGTCTACATTTGTAGGAATCTCATTTGAGAATTTCAACTTTTCTGGCTTCTCAATATCTTCAATGGTTTAGTCTTTAAGAAAAACCATATCTCTACTCCTGACAATCTTCTTCTCTACTGGATCCTATAACCTTTACCCATACTCATCATGTGCATAACCTAGAACAATGCATTGCTTTGAATTTGCATCAGGTTTTGCTCTTTCATCTTGGGGAGTAAGCACAAATTCCCTGCAACCAAATACATGTAAGTGTTCATAAGAAATATCTTTACTTATCTAGACTTTCTCCGGGATATCTCCATCCAGAGCATAAGAGAGAGATAGATCACCTCGACAGCTATCCTCATTGCTTCACACTAAAATGATTTTGGTAACTTGGCATGTGATAACATACAATTCATTTACTCTATGATAGTGCAATTCATTCTCTCTGCTATGTCATTATGCTATGGGGTCTTTAGAACTGTCTTCTCCGGTTTAATCCCATATTCTTTGCAATATTCTTCAAAAGGTCCTCTGTATTCACCACCATTATCTGCTCGGACACATATCAACTGTCTTCCTGTTTCTCTTTCAACTCTAGTGTGGAATTGCTTAAACACATCCAGTACTTGATCTTTGGACTTCAAAGCAAAAGTCCACAACTTCCTAGAGTTATCATCGATAAATGTCACAAAATAAAGAGCACCACCTGTTGACTTGTCTTTCGTATAACACATCTGTGCGAACTAAATCCAGTATATGAGATTTCCTAATAAGTGGATTTCTTTCAAATACAACTCTATGTTGTTTACTAGCAAGACAATAAGTGAAAATTTTCAGACGAGTACCTTTTACATCAGGCAGAAGTTGTTTCTTGACAACCATTTGGAGCCCTTTCTCACTCATGTGACCAAGCCACTTAGGCCAAAATTGCATTGAAGTGTCTCCACTCAAATTCACATCTCCTTTACTTAGTTTTGTTGACATTAAATAAAAGGTATTACTCTTCTTCACTTTTGCCACTATGAGAGATCCATTGGTGAGCTTCCATTTACCTTCACTAGTGACTATTATAGCCTTCATCATCAAGTTTCCCTATAGAAATAGGGTTTAGGCAGATATCTAGAACGTATCTGACTTCTCTAAGAATGAGCTTGCAATTAGTGTTAGTTTTTAAAGCAACATTTCCAATGCCAATAATTTTTTATGTTTCATTGTTTACCATCCTAACATTGCCATAGTCACCGGCAGTATAGGTTGAGAAGAATTCATCATGTGATGTCACATGAAAGGAGTCACCATACTCAATAATCTAGTTACTATCATGACATGCAAGGCTAACACAATCCTTATCATAGGCAACAATAATGTCACTACCTGCTGTTGCAGTAATTGTGTCTTCATTTTTTTTATTACATTTCCCTTTACCCTGTTCTCTCTTCCAAATTTTACATTCTCTCTTCAAATGTCCTAGCTTGTCACAGTAATAACATTTGATATTTTCCCTTCTGGATTTAGATCGTCCCCTGGATTTATCAAGTTTATTTGATTTATCATATGAGCCTTTATTCCTACTTCTACCACATATTTCTGGCTTATTAGTAATAAGTGCTCGAGTCTCAAAACTTATACCAAGATCTTTTCTTTGGCTTCTTCATTCATCAGGCTATCTTTCACCCTTGCAATGGTGAGCTTTTCTTCTGGAGTAGGATTGTTAATAGACACCACAAGTGTCTCCTAACTATCAGGCAGTGAACTCAACAATAAAAGTGTATATATCTCATCACCAAGTACAAGCTTCATGGTAGATAACTGATTCATAAAGCCTTAAAAATCATTCGAGTGCTCAGCTATATTGGATCCCTCTTTATACTTTAAATTCACCACTCTTCTAATCAAAGAGGTTTTATTCAAGGTAGTTTGCTTCTCATACACAGACTCTAATTTCTTCTAGAGAGCACCAGCTTTGGTTTCCTGGATAATATGATGATACACACTATAATCAACCCATTGTCGGATATAATCAATAGTTTTTCTATACATGATTGCCTAATCTTCATCAAATTTTCCTTTGGCTTTGCATTATCACCGCCTAAAGGCACATACATATCTTTACAATATAAAAGATCTTTCATCATCAACTTCTATATAGAATAATTTGATGAATTCAATTTTATCATTGTACCTAATGATTTAGCCATGCTTGCAATACAATAAACAAAACCTTTTTTTTTTTTAACCTAACTTTGATACCATTTTTAGGAAAAAAATCCGTTGTCCTGAAACCACAAAATAATTTTTCCTCTTACCTATAGCGATAACAATATAATAATTTGAAAAATAAACAATCAATAAAGACACCAAGATTTAACGTGGAAAACCTTAATTGGGAAAAAACCAGGATATAATAGCAAAAAACTTCCACTATGAAAAATAATGGATTACAATGATTTTCTTCACTAGTTACACTAGTGGATGATCAATCCTTCACCACAACGGAAGATCTAAAACAATTGTAGAAACAAGCCTCTCTTTGTAACTCTTTAGGTTTTCAAAATAGCTAAAGTAATACCCTAAAAGGCAACATAAGGGCTATTTATAGGAAAAGACAAAGAAAGACTCGCAGGAGACATAAGCCAGCTCTTTATCGGTGGCCTTTATGGTCGGTTATATTGAAGTTATTGAAAGCCAGCGTTTTATGTTGTTGAAGGCCGACAGCCTGGATCCTCATTTAGTTGACATACATTGTTCTACGTCTCCTTTGTTGCACAAATCTCCTTATTTTCCAAGTCTTCTTATATATATATATATATATATATATATAATATTTAGAGTTTCCTCTGTTATTTGTTACAAGCTCATATGGGTTGGACTCAAAGCCTAATACAATAAAATGATGGGAAACAATATAAAAGTTTTCATGTGTGCTAAAATTCAATATGGCATACCACTAAAACTTGAAACGAAAATCATATAGAATTAAAAAAAAAAGTTAGAGATATCATACTTTTATTCAAAAGATATATCTTTTATTGTTATAAAACTAGATATACATAAGCTAATATAGATGAAAATAAGAGAGAGAGAGATGTAGATGAAGAAATAGAGGAGAGTAAAATGGAGAAGAAAAAGAGGAAATGAGTCAAATTTGGTTATTAAATATGAAAAAGCTATTAGGTAAAAAAATTTACTAGTAATTTCATCAAACATAAAAGTCAATACATAAACAATACGAAATATATAATAACGCTTGCTCATAAAAGAGGTTATTGTTTTTCATAAAATGCAATTTTTGCCTTCTTGATAGGTTGTATTTTTATTTAATGTTAATTAGTTAAAGATTTATTTTAAAATAATTTCTAAAATAGCTTATTATTTTTCTTCATTAGCAAATACTAGATAATTCATGTTTTCTTATTACGGAGATTGAATTTAGTAAAAAGGTGAAGAAGGTTTCTCACAGTTGGTTGATTTTTATCATTTTTCATTTTCTAATAGAATATATAGTTTTTCCATCGTATTATTAATTTTATATTTTTTAATTTTTATTATTTGTTTAGAACTTGTATTTACTAGAATGAAGATTTACACAATTAGTGATAGCAAGATTTTTTTTAACCTTTCCTATTTTTATTAAGTACTTGCCTCACAAATACTTTGCTTCTATAATTGTAACACCCTAAATTTAATTAAGGCATTACTGTCACGTATAATACTTCAAGTATTACATGCATAGGCCTCCTAAAAGAATTTGTTTATCGTGAATATTGTTACTAAATTTTAAATTATAAAATCATAAAATTAATTTCTTAAAGCAACTAGATTTAACTATAGAGATTCGACTTTATAAAAACATAATATTCTACTCTCATGAGTAGATCAACTTCCAAAATCAAAATCATACCATCAGGTATCTATAATGCCTTTCAAGTGGTAAACAAGCTTTAAAGTTGAATTTACAAATCCCGAGCTCCACTAGGTCCTCATGAGAAAATACAACCTTTATAAATAAATCCAGCTCTTAGATAGATAAATGAAATAAAAAAAAAAAACCAACCAACAATCTTAATTCACACTATTCTTCGTTTCATTTATCCAAGATTGCCCATACTCGGGTCGAACACTATCATCAATATCATTATCATCATATCATCATCATTCATCAATATAACACCTGGAAAAAGAACAACAACAACAATAATGAGACGAAGCCCAGTACAAAGTAACACAAGCATACACGTAGTGACACATGAGCTTAATTAAATGTAATGTAGCAATAATAGGTTATTATCTTTAAATTAAATTATATCAAACAACACTGGAGCACTCACATTCTGAAACAATCCAATGGGAATCTGGGTTCTGAGTAACAGCAGCTACTCAGAGGGTTGATATAGGTAGTCCGGGTTTTTATATCTCCTATATCTAATCGAGAAAGAGAAAATAGCTTCATCTAGGGTTCATAGCTTTCATACACATCATTTATCCTAGTCCATAATATCAGTTAGTTCAACCAGTCTCATAATGCAAACTAAAACATGTTATTTTATTCCGAGCCTAAGTAAATATTATGTCGAACCATTTGTCCCATTAGATACCAGCTGAGTCACATATAAAATCACCATTACATCAACGTATTTGCCATTGCATCATGACATCTCGGCACATAACTACCATGCCATTGCATTATGACAAGGTTGGTGGTTCGAATCGGAATCAACAACACACTCACAACCATTACTCATCAATTATTAAGTTGAGTTTGAGTTCTAATTCATTTTAGGATGCCTATCCTAAAATTCAACATGCAAGTTACTGCTACATTCAACACGGAAGGAAATTCCACTTTTGGCATGAGATTATTTCGTATCCATCATTACCTTTTTAATATATATATATATATATATATTAAAAGTTGTCTTTCGTTACATTTTATTTTATTAATTTTTACTTTTTTGATAGAAAAAGCAATCAATCAAAACTAAAGAAATCCCATAGAAGCTATTTATGATATTTTAGTAAGGAACACCAATTTTTACTCTGAAATTCATTGACTATGAGTCATCAAATAGAGATGAAAATTTATAGAGAGCATTGCATGGTTATTTATTTTAATGTTAGTAAACTTTGTCTTTATGATACTTTTCTAAGTACAAAATTCTTGTTGCTTATTTTATTTATTTATTTTTTTAGGCTATTTGATGCAACCATAGGCACTTGTATTTACATTGTACAGATGAAGAGGAGAAATATAAAAAATGGCATAAGAAATAGAATATTTGTGTATTTTAGATGAAGACATTAGTTTTGATTTGTTGTGGAGAAAATCTTTTATATGTATGTTATTATTTTTGTTAAAAAATTATTAAATTTTGTAATCATATTTTATTATTGTTTGATATTATTTTTATTAGTGCATTTATTTATTAATTTGGATGAGTTTTTTAAATATATATTATGCAAGAAGATTGTGGGAAAAGACAAAAAAAAAAAGGTTGCTTTTTTCTATTTAAATAAGTAACTTAAAAAAGAATTCTCTTACATAATTATTTCATCACATAGCTATGGAAAAAATAGTGTCCCTACTATACATCATTTATTAGTAGGCATTCAATCAGTTAGAAGGTTATGGGAAGGGATCTCCTCCCTTTAATAATTAGTCCATAACAGGGATACACATCCTTGCCTATTTACGTAGGTTTATTTTAACACAATTATCACATTGTTGTAGAAGGAATGTAGGTGCGATGACATTGTCTTTTGTAGGAATGCCATCACTACAGCCACTTTTTCGCAGAGACTATAACTAATATTGCAAAATTTTAGCAACAATACTTCATAGGGATTTTCATCCTTGCAATAGTCCTTCATAGGGATTTTTTCTCCTTTTGTAGGGATTAAAAATCCCTTCAATAGATCAATTTTTTTGTAGTGTTATTTCATGACATCCATTGGTTTGTTCTTTTTCTAAACTTCGAAAGGAGTGAGATGAGTCATGATTCAATATATATACACATATATATGACTCTTTTTTAGGGTTCATAGATGTAATTTCATCTTAAATTTCTCCTAGCCTACTTATATATTAGTCTTTTTGTTTGCATGAGTGTATTGAGAAAGGCAAGGAGTGGAGATGGATTTGGTGAATTTTGTTCTAAACATAAAAAGTTAAATCTTTTTAAGACATCCAAAAGAAAAATAGGTTTGACACTAAAAGCTAAATTTTTAGTGGGATTGGGACATGGTGGGTTTACCACCATAACAAAAATTGCATTCACAACTAAATTGTATATTTGTCACTGGATCATTATTATTAAAACAATGGAAGTTTAGATCCTCTTAGGCGTTAAGTATCCGATCACTAAAATAAGATGAGAGTGGTTAATGTGCTAATGGATCTTTCTCTTAATCAACAAACAAAATGATGGTAAATTATTATTATTATATTGGGGGTGGGTTTGGTATGTCGAATGCACCTAGACAATGTTCGTCTGCTGAAACTAGAATAGTCGAAAGTCTAACACCGACCACAGCCACAGCTTTAAAAATTTTCTTTGATTTTTCCCGCCTTCCATTTGTAGTTTTGTTTGAATAATGAATGCTAATGTAATTAATTGTTTTCATTCCATCGACGTGGCATCTTTATGTTAAATTAAGGAAGGCCTTCAATCACGATTATAGAAATGCTAAGGACTTCTACTGGAAAATTTTGGAAATTAGATAAAAGATTAAAAAAAAAATTAGAACTTTGAATAGATTTTTCCATCTTCAAGTATTATCTATATTCATCATGACGAACGACAATATTGTCTTTAGTCAAAAGCTTATATATCATTGTAATTTTGAATTGAATTTTAGTCCACACGAGATATAGAACATATTCCTTCTTTAGTTTCTAATGCAGGTAATTTGCAGTTTCAACAAAATTTTTAAGTTTTAGCTTCTTATGCTGTTAGATAGTGTTGAATAATATTTGCATATTTTCGTCTTTCAGTTCTCATTCATGTTTCTGGTTAAAAAAATATCGCTGGTGTGGTATATTCAAATAAAATTAAGATTTATATGGCAACATACATTTTATGGAATATATAGGCAAAAAATAACATAGTAAAACTTTTTCCTTTGCGAACATAGACAATTGGTTAAGAAAATAATCCTTAATTCTAATGTTTTGCACCGAGTACAGAGACTTTACACTAAATCTATCTCTAAACCGATACGAACTCTTGCAATATCATTGGCAAATGATTGTTTTTCCAGGTGTGCAGCGGGTCAAACGGGCCAATTAAGTCTGGCCTATATTGGCCCACAAGTTAAACAAGCTAAAAAAATTTGATTCGCTTTTAAACGGATCAAAATTTCTTAATCCTAACATAGTTAACTTTGGATAGTGGATTGAACGGGCCAGCCCACTTCCTAACCTATTTAACCCATTTGTATATCTTTGTAGGTTAAATGAATCAAGTTAACCCGTCTAACCCATTAATGTTAATTGAACAAGATGTAAATGATAAAAATATGAAATTTTACTTCAATGGCCCACAAGGGTTATTACAACGTGGTTACATAGAATCATTATAACATGCTAACGTGGAAATCGAACTTGATACTTTAAGGATGAGGACCTGGATCGGATGCCACTAGATTATAAGGCTATTGGCTACATTAATGATTAATTTCATCATCATTTTAATTACTTACATATAAGAATAAGATTTTTAAAATAATTTATGAGATATTATATTTCGTTTCAAATAATAAATAGACACTTAAAATAGTGTTATGATGGATGCGTATCAATTTGTCATTCTCTGTTACAATTATCACATAAGTTTAAGTTCAAGTATAAACGTTCTAGTAACCATGCTACAATTATAGTTATTTTTACTACAATTTTTATTTTATTTTTTTATACAAGTGGGCTACTGGGCTAACCACTTAGCTTACGGGCTAGCTCACTTTGGCTTTGGGGTTAAAAGGTTGGATAAAATTGACCCATATTTAAATGAACTAAAAAAAGTTGATCCTAACCCATTATAAAAATAGGTTAAACTGGTCAGCTCACGAACTAAAAGTCCATTTGCATAGTTCTGGTTTTTGAACCCTAAAGTCTTTGTATTTATTTAATATCCCTTTATCTTTAGGATCTCTCTTGTGGATTCTACTAGACTTTTCCATAGTTTCGGAATCATACCAAATCAGAACTAGAGCCATTAGTTTCAAGTCTTCAAACTAAGGAACTGGGATTGAACTTGTCTCTTGTGAATTTGGTCTGATTCTGAAATCGTGAAGCCGCCATTTTTTTTTTCATTCTTCAAGTTAAAATTAAAAGTAAATAAATAAATGAATTTCAATTTTTAGTCATATAAATTTTAAACTTAGAATAATAATTAGATCTAAGTGTAGTAAAGTATATTATCAATTATTTTTATGAAATTTGTTTAGGATGTGAATTATTTATATATTAACATATCCAACATTAATTATAGCATTAGTAATACTTTGGAAGCTAAAAAGAAAATCAATATTTAGAAAATAATCTTACATGGTTAAGGAATGAGATGTTGTCTTTAGGAGAAGTTTATATAAACTAAATTATATAAGCTTTTAAGTTATATTTATTTATTATGCTATTAAATATTTAACAAATTTTACTATTAACATAAAATAGTTTGACATTAAAAATCTTATTTAATATTATTATTTTTACATTTTTCTGTAATTTATTTATTTTTTCGATTCTATCTGGTTTTAGGCCCAAAAAACTGCTAGGAATTGCGAAACTGCGATTCCACAGCCTGTTATGGAATTAGCCATTTCAGGCGGTTTTGATTTGGTTCTCAGTTCGCAACCAAACAATATCCATGTCTAGAATCTACTTTAATTAATGTCTCCAAGATTCTCCAGTTGTTCTAGAAGCCCTTTTTTTGTTTTATCCTTAGCTGGGTTTGATGTCCCTTGAAAAAAAATTGTTTTCTCCTGTTTATTGTAATGCCAACTTCTTTGTTTGTTGTATTTAAGCAAATATAACTTAATTACCAACATAAAATTGCATGAAGAATACATGATTTTGTTTTTAACAAAGAAATTGCATAAACAATATGTGATTTAATAAAAGTTGTATAGTACTAAACCATATCTTTAAAGAGTAATTCACTAGTAAATTGCACTTCGTACGCACGATCCATCAAAATTTACACAATAGTCACACATTCATTATGAGACTTATGCCTAAATAAAAATTACACAACAGTTGCACATTCATTATGCAATTTAAATATAAATGAAAAATGCATTGATACCTTGGTAATTATTTTAAAGTAATTTTTATGCAGGTAGATTGGTAATTATATAATTTCTTCTGATAATTTTATTCTCACTTTGCACGATTATCTAGCATGCTATTTTGCTTCCACATGTGGCTTTTCGATGAGGGTATATTTACAATTTTTATCATTTTTATAGTTAATTACCTGAAATTTAAAATATATCAATTAGTTAATCTATATACTTTTTTTTAACATCATTTATGGAATATGATTTAATTCCTTTTAGGTAATTATTATAAAAAGGTAAACCTCATGTGATGAATTGAAATAATTGAGATACCAACTTTTAAATTTTATATGGTTAATTACAAAAATAGGTTAAATTTTAGGTACCAAATGTGGATGTAGAGTTTATGTCTCAAATATGATGAGATGGAATGTTAAAGGCCATTGTAAAATTAGGGTTGTGGATGAATTGAGTAGAGAAGATATAGTGTTGATTTTGAAGTTGAACTCGATTAAAAATGACAAAGCTTGAATTAACTAAGGCTCTTTGAGCTATATCAAACTTAGAATTTTAAGTTTGAACGATTTGAAGCAAGACTAGACAAACTTGAACACGACTTGATTAAAGTCATTTCATATTGATTCATTTAATACATTTTTATTCAAATTAAAATAGTATAAATGTGAAAAATCGACTCAAACAAGATTAATATTTTAAAATTTGACCTGTGCTTGATTAGCTTTATAAGTTATTTGAGTTAAGTATTAAAAAGTTTGAATTTGACTTGGCAAACTATTCTAGCAGCTAAGCGTGAACTGGAAGAGAGCTTTGAATAGTTTACAAGTAATTTAAACTATAAAGGAAACTGGGAAAGCTCAATTCAATATTTATTTGAAACTGGAATTCATTCGAACTAAACCGAACCAAGTATTCATTCAAGCTAAAAAGAAGAAAAGAGGGCAGGCCCAGGGCTAAGCGTTAGCAATTTATTACAAAACCCACTACGAAGTGAATCGGCTCAATCTAATATCTAACTCCGGCCTTTCCATGAAGAAATATTCTTAATCGGAGACCAAGTTTGGATAGAAATTTCAAATAAGACGATATGGTCTCTCTTTAGGCCATTTCTTATACTTGGGCTTAAGTGAAGAAAGAAAGGCCGAAGAACGACGTTGCCCAATTTAGTTAGTTTGTCTGGGTTATAGTGTCTGTTTGGTTGTTTTGACTTCATCATTTATTTGTCGTGTATTTATCAAAAATATATATTGAGTAAAAATAATATTTTTACATAAAATCGATCAAACAAATTAGATACTGATATAAAACAAATATAACCGATAAAAACAGATCATTTGAATAGATCCTTAATTGTGAATGCAATAATTATTTGTATTCACCAAAAATCCTAATTTTAGCTTGTATCATTGTTCGTATCTGTTTACTATAAGAATCTATTTTTGTATGAAAAGAAGAAAAACAAATAATATAATGTCTATGGAAAATGTAAAATTTTGTATCTGAACTTTATAAAAAAATTCAATTTAGTACTTAAATTTCTAAGTGATCAGTTTGATGCTTAATAAAAAATTTTATAATTAGTTTTATTATTTTACTAACACTATTTATTTTATTTCTCCCTCAAAGTTACAAAACCATCAGTTGACAAGAAACAGGAATAAGGAAATGCAAAACATGTTTGAATATTCTTAACATATTTGTCCAAAGTACAACCACCTTCTACTTTTCTCACGCTGAAGATAAGATGTGAACTTTTTACCAAATTAACTTCTACATTGAAACAAACTACCTTTCTAAATTTCATAATACCGTCTACATTAAAGTTTGAACAAGCACCTTGTATTTTTA
The DNA here is from genome assembly GCA_024138025.1 of Combretum micranthum. Taxonomy (NCBI): domain Eukaryota; kingdom Viridiplantae; phylum Streptophyta; class Magnoliopsida; order Myrtales; family Combretaceae; genus Combretum; species Combretum micranthum. Next base: position 541,173 of record JAMXBD010000211.1, read on the forward strand.
AACCTTGTACATCTGGTAAATTTCTTGGAAATACCTAATACAACATGCTATAATAACCTCCTAGCTCACTTGGCATTTTGTATCCACTTTATATATAGTGAAATGTCATTTAATAATTTATATATCATGTCATTTTGATTTCAAACCTGAGTTTAAATAGATTGTTTTGTTTTCATATAGTTATTACGGAGAAAAGATATTCTCAAAGATCAACAATATAATAATTTAAATTTTTATTAGATTTGATTTTAAATTATACTTTATCTTTTGGATTTTTTTAATTATCAGCTCATAGACTTACTAGGTCCATGGAATCGGAGCAACGAACTGCCTGTGGATCCTTTAGGTCCACAAATGGTTTCATAACCATTAGTACGAGTTGGCTACGATTCCAAAATTAGCAGAACTTATTTTGTTCTAGTTGGTGATTCGAAAGTGAACCCTGCCTAAGTCTAGATGAATGCCTATCTCATCTTTGTCACCACTTCTCTTCATTCTTTTGTTTCTAATGAAATCATCTTGGGTTAATGTCATAAATCGTACTCGAACTTTGATAAAATATGTAATTAGATACCTGAATTTTGAAATTGATCAATTTAGTACTTAAACTTTGAAACTGATCAATTTAGTACTTGAAAATTTTTTTCGTACATGTCAATAGTACTTCTATTAAATTCTTTCTAATATTAAATTGATCAATTTCAAAGTTTTTCAGATATCAAATTGATCAATTTCAAAATTCATGTACCTAAATACATGTTCCACTAAAAATTAATTTATCATTTGACCCAATCCTCTTTTAACAACATTGTAGAAAGAGAAAAAATGAGGGCCTACCAATAATTTCTAGTTAAGGAAGATAATTACTTACTTCAAGCAAATCTAGTGCTATAGAAAAATAGCCATGAATTCCTTAAATTGAATATTAATGCGTTATTGAATGAAAGATATTATAATATATATATATATATATGTGTTGTGTGTTGTGTGCGCGCGCTTAGTTAATAATTAGTGAATGTGTTAATTTATATGTGTAGTCTTATAAAATTATATATTGTTTGATATCTATAAATGTGTGTATAGTGTAATGAATGTGTGTGTCTTTTTTCAAATTAATGCATGTGTTATGTTTAGAATTTAGTAAATTCACTTTTGAATTGTTTAAATGTATGAAAGAAATTTTGGCCAATTTTAAACCCACTTTTTGAGCTTAAATTCAATTCAAATGCATTTGAAATTTGCCTAAATTAACCTTAGGTCAAATATACCCCTAATGACAATTGTTGGATGAGTATTGGCTTGATTTTAAACAAGTCAAGACTTCTTTTTGGGCAGCCCTATTTTCATACGAATTTTCACTTCCTTTCTTTTCTTTCTTCTTTCTTTCTTCCTTTTCTCATCCCAAAATCTTAAACCCTAAGGCAAGGTTTATTACAAGCTTAAGGATTTGAATATCATTCCAAATCAAGATTTAGTCATGTGAGTTTAATACAAACTTTATGTTTTATTATATGTTCTCTATTGTATTGTCTGTAAATGTTAAAATAGAAATGATTTTGATGTGATAATTGGTGTGAGATGGATTTGATGCATTGATGATAGTTTGAATGAGATTATGTGGTTAATGGAGTGGTAATTTATATCTTATAGGAGTGTTGTTGTGAAGGGATGAATGTTATGGGAGATTGAAGGATTTAGTAGTTGAGTTGTGAATTGGAAGTATGATTAGAGTTTTGATGCTTAGAAGTAGGATACATGTTGTTAGGATAGTGTTTGGATCATAAAACAAGCTTTAGAAAGTTTGGATTAAGTTTGGGAATTTTTGGAAAAATGAACAAGTTGTAATAAAACAGAGGAAAATAAAAACCATTTTCGTATAGGTTAGATATTGAACGTACGCCGGCATCTGGGGTTTCTACGTCGCCGGCCTAGAGGCGGTGTTGAAAGCCCACAGAATCAAATTTCTTAAGGCTGACCGAACGCCGCCGGCTTTCGCTGGAAAAGTCAGCCGGCGTTCATCCTTTTACATTGTACGCCGGCTACTGGGAATCAAAGCCGCCGGCGTATATGGAGAGGCTGCCAGCGTATCTGTGTAAGCGGACGGCTTGCACCTCTCTGGACGTTTTGAAAAATTTTGAATTTGGATCCTACGCCGGCTCAAAGCCGCCGGCGTAGAATGAGGGCAGTCGGCGTACACTTGAACACTGCTAACATTGGCAGTATGGATTTTCAGGACATCGAACACCGGCTCAAAGCCGCCGGCTTTGAGTGCCGGCGTATCCCCTGTGCTTTAGAATTTAAAAAAAAATTTCAAAATTTTCCGAAGTTTGACATATGATCAATTAAGTATTTGTTGAGCGATCTAGGATATATTAGGATGTTTAAATGCTTTATTATGACCTTTATTAATTTATTTGGATTTATTTGATATATTTATCTTTTATACTAGTTAACTAGTGCTTAAGCTAAGTGTGAATTTAATATTGATTTAAACAGTGATAGATCCTTGCCCAGTCAACCCCGTTAATTCCCGAGCTCTATCAGGTATGCAGTAACTTTTGTGTCTCTTTGCTAGGGTAGGCATCAAGATCAAACTACTATAAAATAAGAAAATACTATTGATATATGAGTGTTGATTGTCGTTGTCTGCCGTTAAATCTGGTTCGGAGAGCGGCACCCTGCTCAGATTGGGGGCAGTGTAATTTCTCGTTAATGGATAGAATTGTTTAGGAGATATGAGTATCCGAGCTGCTCATATCAACTCCCTGAGCGTCGTGATGCGTTACCCAGGATCCCCTAGTATTATGGGCTACGCCGGAAAGTGGGGCTGCCTAGTCTGTATGAACAGTAGGGACCACTTAGGGAGGCGGACGTGATACTAGATCCTTGTTGTCCGAAGTTTGAATACTCCCGTGTTGTCTTGCTAACTAAAGACTTAATAATGAACAAGTGATTGTTGCATAATGCATTTAGCCTAAGAATGTGTAATTCACTTCGCATTTTGTATTCGTTACTGATGTGTACTGGGCCTTTGCTCATCTTTTATCTATTTCAGGTGATGATTCCGATGAGTTCTATACGAGTATGGGGTACGGAACCGACTTTGAAGATTTTCTTGATGGGTTGGAGGATTGAGACAACCATGGACTCAATGGACCCCTATGAATGTAATAGATTAGTGTGACTCTTTTTGGTGGATAATGTAATTATTGTGTTAGTTGGGTTGTGTTTTGAGGATTTTGGTTAAGGCTTGCAAGAAGCCTTTGGATGTAATATGTATATATATGTATGTTTTTAGCTATTTAGAAGTTAAATTGTTTCCTTTGCCAAAATGTGTGGTAGTATAGCTTTGCTTAAGGTTTCAAAAAAAAATTTATGTCTCCCATTGTATGATATCTTTGTGGAATTAGATAAACAATTACTCAAACAATTCCTTTAGGCAACCTTACATATAATATTAGGGGTTATATGTGGTTGGGGAACCGTTATCTCCTATTTCAAATATAGGGGTGATATCGGGTCCTTACAGTTGGTATCAGTGCCGAGTTTGATTAATTGCTTATCTAATTGTAATGATTATTTAAGACTTGACCTAGACATAATTAAGTAGTATAGAAAAGAATTAAGCTATCCAAATAGTTGTGTGTAATTTTCTTCTTGCTTGTTTTATATAATTGTTATTTGTTTTCTTGTCCACTAATTGCTTATTGTTTGTTGATGACTTGTTGAATTGTTTGTTCATTTATGTATGAATGTAAATGTTAACTTGATAAGTTTTGCATGTGATTAGGAATTTAGATACATGTGTGAATGTGTGTTGAATATATCTATGCAATTGTAAAGATGGACAGGTTGAGGAGGTCTACCAGGCAACATTCTGATAGAGAAAGTATGCCACCACCACCACAGTCATCGTCTACATTTGCTCCTACTTCATCTTCTACACCGAGCAGTGAGACTACTCCATCGCCTGCATCGGCTTCAGCTTCACAAGTTCCTCCACCGACTTAGATTCCTCCACCTCCGCCTATGCCACCCATTCCTCCTATGTCACAAATACCAACTAGTGATCCGAACTCGATGTACAGTATGATGAGGGATATGATGGCCATGATGCAGTAATTTTAGATGATGATGTATCAACAAACTCAGGATCTCATGCAGCAAGGTAATCAGCAGGGAATGAGACCAAATGAGGCTACTTCTGTGAATGATCAATCCAATCAAATCAAATTACATGATTTTAGCAAGATGATTCCAGAGTTTGATGGCACTAGTACCGACCCTACAGTAGCTGAATGTTGGATAGAAGAACTTGAGAAAACATTTGCAGCTTGTAGAATACCGAAAGATAATAAAGTGGATTTAGTGGTTTACATGATGAAGAAAGAGGCTTATAATTGGTGGAGATTAACAAGTGGAAATCTACAACTACCCATATCATGGAATGCATTCAAGGATATATTTTTCATCAAGTATTTTCCGAATTCAGTAAGAGAGGAATAGCCGATTGGTTGAACTTGAGACAAGGGAGCAAGACTGTAGATGAATATCATGGTGAATTCTGTAGACTGTTGCGTTTTGCTGGAGGTGATTACCAGATGAGAGGATGAAAGTTCAGAAATTTCAGAATGGACTGAATGAAGAAATCCAAAGTGAAGTGAAGAAATTTGAGTTGCATACCCTATCAGATACGGTGGCCAAAGCTTTGCTAATGGAGCAAATTCAGAACGATAGTAGAATTAGAAGAGCAAAGAGAGCTGCATTTCTGGGAAAGAGACCCGCTTCCACTTCATCCTATGATAATTATCGGGTGTTGGTAAAGGAAAGAAGCCATTTATGGGACGACAAGGAGATCAAAAGCCGATATAAAGCTCCTACACTTGCATTTGAAAAGAAATGTTTTAGGTGCTATGGTCCTCATGAGTTGTCCGATTGCAAGTGGACTCCCAATGCATGTTTCTCATGTGGTCAAGTTGGGCATAAGTCTAGAGAGTGCAAGAATCCGAAACTACCACCGGTCTTTTGTGCATATTGCAAGCAAAGAGGGCATCACATTGCTAATTGCAAGGACCGACCTAATGTGAAGAGTGGAGTTGATGTAGAGAAGGGAAAGACAAATCCGAGGGTTTTCGCCTTACAGCAGATTGAGGACACACCCTCAGTAGACACTTTGGCAGGTATACTGAGTGTTGCTAATAGGGATGCATATGTGCTAATTGATACTGGAGCGACTCATGCTTGTATTTCTGAAAATTTTATGAATGATTGTGAGCTTGCCTCTGAATTGTTGATTGATCGTGTTATGTGTGTGACTACTCCGTTGGTGATTGAAAATAGACATCCTTGTGTGTGTAAAAGTATAAGTGTTGTGATTTCAAATGTGAACATGCCTATTGATATGATAGTGTTGCCTTTATCTGATTTTGATGTGATTTTGGGAATGAATTGGCTAAATCAATATAAGGTCACGATTGATTGTAGTAAGGCGGAGTTAAGTTTTGGCTTGATTGAAGGGAGTTTCACACATAAATTGGAGAGGTTAGACCTAGGAGTATGAAGTTTATGGAGCTGTGGGAAAAACCAGTTGTGGCAGCTATAAATATTGAAGAAGTGGATATCAAAATGACGCCAATTGTGAATGAGTTTGTGGATGTATTTCCCGAGAAGTTACCTGGATTACCACCGGATCGGGAGATAGAGTTTGGAATTGAGGTATTGCCTGGAACGGTACCTATCTCTAAAGCTCCATATAGAATGGCTCCAGCTGAATTGAAAGAGTTGAAGTTACAATTGCAAGAGTTACAAGATTTGGGCTTTATCAGACCGAGTATATCGCCCTGGGGTGCTCCTGTGCTGTTTGTCAAGAAGAAAGATGAAAGTTTACGCATGTGTATTGATTACCGGGAATTGAACCGAGTTACTATTAAGAACAAATACCCTTTACCTAGGATCGATGATTTGTTCGATCAGTTAAAGGGAGCCACAGTGTTTTCTAAGATCGACTTGAGATCAGGATATTATCAACTCAAGATCAAATCGCAAGATATTCAGAAGACGGCTTTCGAACTCGGTATGGACACTTCGAGTTTTTGGTAATGCCTTTTGGGTTAACCAATGCTCCAGCCGCATTCATGGATTTGATGAATAGAGTCTTCAAGGATTATCTGGATTCATTTGTCATAGTATTCATTGATGATATTCTGATATATTCTCGGAACAAGGAAGAGCATCGAGAGCATTTAAGACTTGTGTTACGAAAACTCCGAGAGAAGAAACTCTATGCGAAATTTAACAAGTGTCAATTTTGGTTGGAAGAAATATCCTTTCTTGGACATATTATCTCAAAGGAAGGTATTTCGGTTGATCCAATGAAGATTGAAGCCATTTTGAAATGGGCAAGGCCTACTAATGTGAGTGAGATTAGAAGTTTCCTTGGATTAGCTGGATACTACCGAAGGTTTGTTGAAGGATTTTCGAAACTTGCATCTCCATTAACAAAGTTGACACGGAAGAATACTAAGTATGTGTGGGATGACAATTGTGAGAGGAGTTTTAAAGAGTTGAAAGAAAGATTGATATCAGCTCCTATTTTGGCATTGCCTGTTAGTGGAAAGGAATTTGAAGTTTTCAGTGATGCATCTATCCAAGGACTCGGTTGTGTTCTCATGCAAGATGGAAAAGTTATAGCTTATGCATCAAGGCAACTAAAACCCCATGAGAAGAATTACCCTGCATGATCTTGAATTGGCAGCAGTGATTCTCGCATTGAAACTTTGGAGACATTATTTGTTTGGAGAGAAATGCAAGATCTACACGGATCACAAGAGTTTGAAATACATATTCACACAGAAAGAACTTAATATGAGGCAAAGAAGATGGCTTGAGTTGATTAAAGATTATGATGTGGAAATACTTTATCATCCTGGGAAAGCTAATGTAGTAGCGGATGCACTCAGTAGGAAGAAGCAAATGGATGATGTGACTTTGATTTCTAGCCAAAGAGGAATTCAGATGGATTTCATGAAGTTAGAACTTGAGGTTACATTAGAGCAAGTTGATGTGATATTGGCTCAATTATCCTTGCAACCGACAATTTTGGAAAGGATTAAACAAGTCCAAAAGCAAGATGATGAAGTTAAAAGAAAAAGATAGCCATTGGAGAAGGGAAGAGAAAAGAGTTGAGAATTGATGAGGATGAAGTTATTAGATATGGGAATCGACTTTTTGTGCCATATGAGTTGAGAGAAGAAATCCTGAAGGAAGCTCATTCATCTTCATATTCGATCCACCGGAACCACCAAAATGTATAGAGATTTGAAGAAAAATTTATGGTGGGAAGGTTTGAAGAGAGATATTGCTCATATGTATCCAAGTGTTTGACTTGTCAACAAATAAAAATCGAGCATCAACGACCCGGAGGAGAACTTCGACCTTTATCCATACCTGAATGGAAATGGGATGATATTACCATGGATTTCATATCGGCTTTACCCAAGACTATTGCCAAATATGAAGTTATTTGGGTAATCGTAGATAGATTAACGAAATCGGCTCATTTCATACCTTTGAAGTTGGAGATTCCTTAGAAAGAATGGCACATATCTATATCAAAGAAATAGTGAGATTACACGGGATTCCGAAGACAATCACTTCTGATCGAGATTCTCGTTTTGTCAGCCGGTTTTGGAAAAGTCTACATGCCGCTTTAGGTACTCAACTTCAGTTTAGTACTGCATTTCATCCACAGACAGACGGGCAATCGGAAAGAACATTCAAATCTTGGAAGATATGCTTAGAGCATGTGCTCTAGATTTTGGCAATAAGTGGGATACTTATTTGCCACTTGTTGAATTTGCCTATAATAGTTTTCCAAGTAACAATTCAGATGGCACCCTATGAAGCGCTTTATGGTAGAAAATGCAGATCTCCAATACATTGGGATGAAGTTGGAGAAAGAGTTATTTTGGGTCCAGAATTGGTACAACAAGCAGTGGATAAAATCCAAGTAGTTAAGCAAAGGATGAAAACGGCTCAAGATCGGTATAAAAGCTATGCCGACATGAGGAGAAGACCATTGGAGTTTGAAGTGGGTGATCATGTGTTTCTTAGAATTTCTCCAACAAAAGGGATTATTAGATTTGGAGCTAGAGGCAAATTGAATCCAAGGTATTGGTCCGTATGAGATTCTAGAAAGAATTGGACCATTAGCTTATCGATTGGCTCTACCACCAAATTTGTCGGAAGTGCATGATGTATTCCATGTGTCACAACTTCGAAAGTGTATATCAGATCCCGAAGCTATCATTTCTACACATCAAGGATTCAACCAAATTTGAGCACAGTGGAGAAACCGATCAAAGTCTTGGATAGATTGATAAAGTGTTGAGGAGAAAAGTAATTCCTTATGTGAAGGTTTGTGGACTGGACAAACCGAAAGGGAAGCGACGTGGGAGCCCGAGAACGAAATGAAGCAAAGTACCCCGAGTTATTTGAATAGCGTTAAGGTAAGCTAAGTTTCGAGGACGAAACTTTTTGAAGGAGGAGAGAATGAAATAGCCATGAATTCCTTAAATTGCATATTAATGTGTTATTGGAATGAATATATATATGTGTGCTTAGTTAATATAATTAGTGAATGTGTTAATTTATATGTGTATAGTATTATGAAAAATATTATTGTTTGATATCTATAAATGTGTGTATAGTGTAATGAATGTGTGTGTCTTTTTCAAATTAATATGCATGTGTTATGTTTAGAATTTAGTAAATTCACTTTTGAATTGTTTAATGTATGACAAAATTTTGGCCAATTTTAAACCCACTTTTTGAGCTTAAATTCAATTCAAATGCATTTGAAATTTGCCTAAATTAACCTTAGGTCAAATATACCCCTAATAACAATTGTTGGATGAGTATTGGCTTGATTTTAAACAAGTTAAGACCTCTTTTTGGGCAGCCCTATTTTCATACGAATTTTCACTTCTTTTCTTTCTTTCTTCTTTCTTTCTTCCTTTTCTCATCCCAAAATCTTAAACCCTAAGCCAAGGTTTATTACAAGCTTAAGGATTTGAATATCATTCCAAATCAAGATTAGTCATGTGAGTTTAATACAAACTTTATGTTTTATTATATGTTTCTATTGTATTGTTTGTAAATGTTAAAATAGATGATTTTGATGTGATAATTGGTGTGAGATGGATTTGATGCATTGATGATAGTTTGAATGAGATTATGTGGTTAATGGAGTGGTAATTTATATCTTATAGGAGTGTTGTTGTGAGGGGATGAATGTTATGGGAGATTGAAGGATTTAGTAGTTGAGTTGTGAATTGGAAGTATGATTAGAGTTGATGCTTAGAAGTAGGATACATGTTGTTAGGATAGTATTTGGATCATAAAACAAGCCTAGAAAATTTGGATTAAGTTTGGGAATTTTTGAAAAAATGAACAAGTTGTAATAAAACAGGGGAAAATAAAAACCATTTTCATATAGGTTAGATATTGAACGTACGCCGGCATCTGGGTTTCTACGTCGCCGGCCTAGAGGCGGTGTTGAAAGCTCACAGAATCAAATTTCTTAAGGCTGGCCGAACGCCGCTGGCTTTCGCTGGAAAAGTCAGCCGGCGTTCATCCTTTTACATTGTACGCTGGCTACTGGAATCAAAGCCGCCGGCGTATATGGAGAGGCTGCCAGCGTATCTGTGTAAGCGGACGGCTTGCACCTCTCTGGATGTTTTGAAAAATTTTGAATTTGGATCCTACGCTGGCTCAAAGCCACCGGCGTAGAATGAGGGCAGTCGGCGTAACCCTTGAACACTGCTAGCGTTGGCAGTGTGGATTTTTAGGACATCGAATATCGGCTCAAAGCCGCCGGCTTTGAGTGTCGGCGTATCCCCTGTGCTTTAGAATTTAAAAAAAAAATTTCAAAAATTTCTAAAGTTTGACATATGATCAATTAAGTATTTATTAAGCGATTTAGAATATATTAGGATGTTTAAATGCTTTATTTTGACCTTTATTAATTTATTTGGATTTCTTTGATATATTTATCTTTTATACTAGTTAACTAGTGCTTAAGCTAAGTGTGAATTTAATATTGATTTAAACAGTGATAGATCCTCGCCCAGTCAACCCCGTTAATTCCCGAGCTATATCAGGTACGCAGTAACTTTTCTGTCTCTTTGCTAGGGTAGGCATCACGATCAAACTACTCTAAAATAAGAAAATACTATTGATATATGAGTGTTGATTGTCGTTGTCTGCCGTTGAATCTGGTTCGGAGAGCGGCACCCTGCTCAGATTGGGGCAGTGTACTTTCTCGTTAATGGATAGAATTGTTTAGGAGATATGAGTATCCGAGCTGCTCATATCAACCCCCTGAGCGTCGTGATGCGTTACCCAAGATCCCCTAGTATTATGGGCTACGCCGGAAGGTGGGGCTGCCTAGTCTGTATGAACAGTAGGGACCACTCAGGGAGGCGGACGTGATACTAGCTCCTTGTTGTCCGGAGTTCGTGTTGTCTTGCTAACTAAAGACTTAATAATGAACAAGTGATTGTTGCATAATGCATTTAGCCTAAGAATGTGTGATTCACTTCGCATTTTGTATTCGTTACTTGTGTACTGGGCCTTTGGCTCATCTTTTAACTATTTCAGGTGATGATTCGATGAGTTCTATACGAGTATGGGGTACGGAACCGACTTTGAAGATTTTCTTGATGGGTTAGAGGATTAGACGACCATGGACTCAATGGACCCCTATGAATGTAATAGATTAGATGTGACTCTTTTGGTGGATAATGTAATTATTGTGTTAGTTGGGTTGTGTTTTGAGGATTTTGGTTAAGGTTTGTAAGAAGCCTTTGGATGTAATATGTATATATGTATGTTTTTAGCTATTTAGAAGTTGAATTGTTTTCTTTGCCAAAATGTGTGGTAGTATAGCTTTGCTTAAGGTTTTAAAAAAAAATATTATGTCTCCCATTGTATGATATCTTTATGGAATTAGATAAACAATTACTCAAACAATTCCTTTAGGCAACCTTACATATAATATTAGGGGTTATATGTGGTTGGGGAACCGTTATCTCCTATTTCAAATATAGGGGTGATATCGGGTCCTTACAATAGAGCACAAAATTCTATTAATTAAATTCAAGATTGTATCTCAATCCTTACAATATAATATTTCATTTGGCCGCCTAGTGGGCAATAAAATCTAAACTTTCATCTTAATTGCATATCCAAAAGATGTGATTGTGCGACTTTATCCTATGTTTATATATATATATATATATATATTCTTATCGAAACACTTTTCTCTTTAGACTCCAAAGTGTATTCGATTCTCCGCAATCTTTATAATATGGAATAATTTAAACCAACTAATAAAGATAGTTTAAAAGCCAACTCTAATCTAAGTTGTTCAATAATTATCACTCCATCGAATTACAATTTGTATTATGAACATGTTGCAAATATGCCTTAAAATATTGGTTAGGTAAGAATCCAAGAACAAATCCCAAAACTCCTTAAGTGCCAAGTCATCAATCTAAAACGAATAAAAATATTTACACATACTCTAATTGTTATTAACCCCCAAAACTATATGTCTTTATGGCGACTAGTGATACTTTTAAGCTCTAGTATCAATTTTTGAGAGGATTTTGCATATTTTTAAAATCCCAATGTTTCTTTCTTTCTTCCTTTTTTTCTTTATCAAAACCTCTTCTATTTAAAGTATATTTTATTCTTCAAAGTTTTTATAATATAAAGTAATCTAGACTATTTAGCAAATATAGTTTGAAACCAAATTTGATCTAAGTTGATAAAAAAAAAAAAATCAATCCATCGAATTGCAATTAGATTTGTATTTTTTGATGGATAGCAAATATACTTCAAAACATTGGTCAGCTATAAATAAATTCCTAAACTCTTAAGTGTGATATGGTCTTCCTAGAATTTTTATTTTAATAATGCTTACACATACCTCTAGCTGTCACTAAAGCCTTAAAACTATCTTTCTTTATAGTCATCACCATAATATTGAGTATTAATAGCAGTTTATAGAGGATTTTACATATTTTCAAAAGTCCTAGGTATCCTATATTTTTCAAAGGGTTTTGTGTGTTTTTAAAAGCCCCATGGTTATTTTAATTTTTAAGTCTATAATTAATTTACCACAATCTTTATATCAAATTAGTTAGGCCCACTAATAAAGATAGTTACAAAGTCGAATTTGGTCCCAGTTGTTCAATAACTATTAATCCATTGATTTATGATTTATCTTTATTTTGGATAGATTGCAAGTATGTCTCAAAACATTGATTAGGTAGGAATATCCCTAAACTTCTAGAGCAATCTCATCTTTCTAAACCTATTGAAAATATTTACACAAACCATTAATTGTCATTGAAGCCCTAGAACCATTTCTTTTTTTTTTCTCCTTCTTTTTAATCATTAACCATATGTTTTGAGTTTTAGGAACATCATTTTAAAGGATTTTGGATTTTAAAAAAAAAAATCCCATGTTTTTATATTTTTCTTATACAAACCCCATAACGTATAATTAACAGCAATAAAAAAAATCAATAGTATGTTAAAAATCTAAAAACTCAATCTTAACTATAATTGTATTCTAGGCAAGTGGACCTATCGATACTCATATTAGAAATGATGAGCATGAGTATGATTCCCACAAGGACCGATGGGTACTAATATTCATTATTTTATTGTTGTTTACCTGCAAAATTGAGTGAATTAGGATGAATATGATAAGTACTAATTATGAATCATAAGTCAAAGGGCTTAAACGATTATTCAAATAGCAACAGCATTTAAGTCTCGAATCCCCTCTAGGTGTTGTATGATTTCATTAAAAATAATCCTAATACTATGAATGATATTCTTGAATGGAAGAAATTTCTAATATAATTCAATATCCTTCTTCAAGATGATTGAATCTTAATCCTCATTTGTTTAACTGAAATATTCTTTTTAGTTAAAGCCCCTAAGATTGCATTATTGTTCTAAAATTCCTACAAAAGGATATCTCCTAAATCCGAAGAATCATGTCATCCCATATTCTAAGATTGCTTGTTAATAATCCAATTGTTTAGATATATTCTCACAAACAATTTGCTCAATTAATTTGTATGGAAATCAAGAATCAATATTGCGCACTATCATTCAAGATAAAATCACACATAAATTGATATCAAGCACATCCCCATTAAAATCTAAATTTTAAAGCACAACCTTTACTTGCAATAACTTAAGCATAATAATGCTCCAAAACTATTCTAACTTTGGTTCTATCTTGTTGCTTTGGAAGTCTTCTTCTTTTATAGATGTCTCCCATGTCTTGAAAAAAAAAAAAAAGCTTCTTCTATAAAATTGGAAGGTAAAGTTCTCAAAATTAGGAAAGTGCTCTCTTTCTTGATGGGCAAGTAATTGCTTCAAAATAGGAAAGTAATCCTTCAAATAAAGCAAGTGGTTAAACTTCATCAATATTGAACTGAATCTCTTCAAGTCTTCTAAGTCTTCTAAGTATGTCCTAAAGTAGCATTTTTTATTTGAGTAATAACACATACTTCCCTAAAATATTGCAATTTCAAAAAATTACAAAGTTGTTGATATTACACTAGGAGAATGTGGTAATGTCTTTATCAGTGTAACTTTTTAATTTCCACTTTTGAGAACGACACTAGATCGAAACTAGAGTGCCTATCTTGGTGTAATTTTCTATTCCCTATTTTCTCCTATTTCTGAGAATTACACAACAGTGACATTAGAGTGTTTCTTCTCTTGTAACTTTCTATTTCCTCTCTTCATGATTTACACAAGGAAGACACTAAAGTGCCTTCTCTCATGTATTTTCCTGTATGTGAAAACTCTTTATTGAGGAACAACATGAGTAAGATAATGCAGTGTCTTTCTCATGTCTCGTCATTTTTCACTTTCATCACTTTTGGTGCCACTTTTGAAATTCAAATGACATGAGCACATAAAACTTTAGTGTTTTCTTTTTTTCATGTCCTTCACAAAATTTTTCATTTTTCACTCATTTTACTTTGAATCTTTACGAAACTTGATCAAATCCTTCCTTTTCTCATAATTAATCATTTAGAAACTTGAAATCAATTTATAAGAATTTTAAGTGCTATTTTCATAGTATTATCCACTAAAACCATCAATAAAAGTATATTTAAGCACTTGTAAATTTCCCTACACTTAAGCATTTCTTATCCTCAAGCAAATAAAATAAGTGCAAGGAATCTAAATTGAGGAAAAAGAAAAAATAATTTCCAAAGAGATAACACCACTTAGGAAAACCATTAGATAATTACACTTTTGGAATTCAATTAAGCTCAAAATCCCACCTTGCACTCATTTACGATTTAGCATTACAATTGTAAGCCCCTGAATTTTTTTATCATGGTTTTGGAATACCGAATCGAAACCCAAAAGTCTAACCCAAGTTGAAACCGAACCTTAAACAATTTCGATCACAGAATTTTATAAGAGAATTTTCAAAAACAAAAATAGAAAGTTCAATAATCGATCGATTCGAAAATCCGAACATGAAAAGATCCGCTTATGCAATTCCTGAGTTAAACCCCTCAATTTCTATGGCAAAGATGGATTAAACCCTAACCCTAGTCAAACCGGAGTTACAAAAGTTAACAAAAGTCAAAACAATTAAACAATTTCAACTCCGGCAATCCCGCGTTCTCAAACCCTAAAAAACAAAATTAAGTTAATGGCTTAAAATAGTTCGTAATAATATAGGATAACATAAAAATATTAGATTCGTGAATTTCGAGTGTCCTTCGGACTCGAACGAGATCAGTTCTCGAAAAGCGTGTCTTGGAGCTCGAAATATTAAAAATATTCCGATAACACTAAATGACTCTTAATTAAACAAGGATTTCAAAAATATCAGTTTTAGAGTTTTTTGGTAACTAAAAATAACAGATATAGCTCGTTTACGAGTATTTTTATTACTACCGGTATTTTTTATCTAGTCTACTATTCATATTATTATTCCTACTATTCATTACTATTTCACTATCTCTACTTTTTCTTACACCTATTTCTTACTACCTACATACCTATTTTCTTACCTTTTACTTTTCCAATACAACTTTATTCACATCAAACCTTACACATTATTTATTTTCTTTATAAAAAATTACAAAACAATCAAAATACCCTCTCTTTCTCTCTCATAGGCGTCGGCCTTCCCTCTTCTTCTCTATATAATTTTATATTTAATTTATTTTTACATCAAAATTTTACTCCAAAATTCTATAAATACCCCCTTCCTCCTTCATTCTTTCACACACTCATTTTACCAAACAAAACACCAAAATACTCTCACAAAACCTCTCTCACAACAAATCTCTCACAAAATACTCTCTACCCATTTCTACTCATCAAGAAAAATATCAAACATAAAACCCATTCATCTCTTTCAAAACTTTCCATTAAACCGGGTAAAAATCCTACCTATATTCTTTATCATATTCAATACAACTAACATGAGTTTAGTGTGTTTCTTAGACTCATGAGAGTTAAAGAAGCAACAATTTATTCATGTTTTTTTTTGTTCATGTTCTTATTTTCTTTATGTTACTAATTAGTTGATATTGTTATTATTTTTATCAACCTAACTTATATAAGTGATATTATATGAATATATATTTATTTAGAGCATATAAGCTCATTTTTATTTATTTATTTCCAAGTTTTGCAATTCATTTATTACTTTTTATGCAATTTATTAGAATCTTTCAGTTCTAGACTTGTCCAAATTAAGTCAAAACAAATTTCTTTTCTTTTCTTTTCTTTTCTTTTGGGACTAGTCCATTCTAGTCCCGGGTTGCCTTGATGAAGTAAGGCTCCCAATACATGATCGGATACCACCTTGATGAAGCTAAGGTTCCCAAGCTTGACTATTTATTTATGTTTAATTTACAAGTATTTCTTCTATCTTATTATGTTCTATATTTACTTTTATTGCTACATATCATGCATGATTATACTATTGTTGTCTTAAGTAAAAAAATAAAAAAATAAAATGGGTTCTTTCTTAAATAAAGAAAAGAAAATAAACTAGATTCTTAAACAAAAGGAATTTTCAACAAAAAAATCTAAGCTGTCTTTCTATAAATTCTTTTCCAAAAGATAAGCTAATCATAAATTCTAGAAGAAGTAATAATATAGATTTCTTCAAAATAATAAAAGGAATTCTTTTCTTTTATAAACTAAACTAAACTCCTAAAAGAAGAATTTTTAGCAATAAAGAATTTTAACTCAACCATATCTTTTATAAGACTTAAATAGGTTCATTATAGACTTTGAGAATCACATGCTAAGAAAGTTCTTTCAAAACTTAAAATTTGTATTGTTATTCTTTTTCAAAAATCAAAATGAAGTTTTACTAAGTTCTAAAGTTAACAAATTTTTATTAAGAAAGCTTTTCTTATAAACTTATCTAAGAAAATTTTTTACTATTTAACTAATGTTAAGAATAAAACAAGTTTTCAAACCAAGATAAAAATTAACTCACTATTTTAGAGACCAACTTAGAAAAATAAAATTTGTCAAGAAAATAAAGTTTTAAAGGTATATCAATTTTTTAAAGAAGAGAAATGATATAAAAATAAAAGGGAAAACATACACAACTTCAAATATTTGAAACTTAAAGAATATTTTGAAAAGCTTATTTTTAATCACTAGAAATAAAGTTAATAGATAACTTAAAGAACCAAAATTTTAAAATAAAATTTACTTTTGAAAAGTAAGAAAATGGAATTATAATAGAAAAACATTTGCTCATAACAACTCAAATATATTATTGTTTTCCTTCTAACAATTCAAAAAGGAGAAATTCTAAAAAAGTTTTATCATTTAAAAACCATCAAAGTCAAATCATTTATAAAAAATCGATATTGAGACAACACTATCAAAATCATGCATATATATGAGTATAAATATATGTCCAAAGGATTTTTCAAATATATATATATCCATATATATTTTTTTAAGAAATTTTGAGTAAAGTAAAGTTTGGAAAAATCATATTTTGAGAACTATAAATTCGTAACTATTCTGTACCATGTTAGTTTGCAACCCAAATGGATTTTTATGATAAAAATAACCTTAGAAATGGATAGATCTTTTCGAGTAGGTAGAAAACGATATATTATTTGCGCAATTCCCAGTTAAAATGACCAAGTTATGGCCATTTTAAGTTGGAATTACCTTCTACGCGAATTTTAACGATCTTATGACATAGTTTTGATAAGTACCATAGAATCAATGAGAAATACTCATTATGGGTATTCTTCTTGATTAGGTGAACCGAGGAGGAGTATTCATACCCAAAGGATTATTTTGATTAGTGGATTTATCGATCGACTCATCCATAAGAAAGATAGATCCTCATGGCCAAGTGAGTTTATTTCTTACCTTTTTCGTACTTAGTTGTGCTTGTAGCTAGAGGCATTAGAAGTAGGAAAAGATGAAAATGAATTATGAATGATAATGTTGGTTGAAAGAATATTAAGCATACCGAGGCAAGAATCGTTGTTAGTTAACTTGTGTTTTACTATTATTCTGTTGGAGTGTGTGCAAATTCTGTGATCACCTTTAAATTACTTTAATCATATACTATGAATTATATAAATTGATTCATGCATATCACGTAGTTAGTTTTATTGCATGAGCTGCTAATCTCGATGGGACAAGAGTTAGTAGCCAGGTGTACAGTAGCCAGAAATCTGCAAGATGGGCGATAGGAGCCTGAAAGAACTATTTTATGATGGGCTAGTAGGAGCCTGAAATAAACTACATGAGTTAGATTTTAAGTTGGGTTTTAAAGAGCCTAGAACACCTAAGCCGGAATGGAGGGGTAAATCCATTCAAACATATGATTTCCGGTAGATCATATGTATTGCTTGATCACTTGCTTGATGCATTCATATGCTTGATTAATAACTTGCTTGAAATTATTTATACAAGTACGTTGATTCAGGAATATTCTCACTAAGCTAGTTATGCTTATACTCCGATAGACCTTTGTTGTATCAGGTCCAATATCTTTTATGCCTGAAGATTACATATACTCGAGTGAGATTATGTGTTGGAAAAGCTTCTGGAAATCTATTGAAGATCATAGGTTAATTATCCTTTAATATTTCTTGGTGTTAGTATTATTTTTGTTGTAAGAAAGATTAAGTTGATATTATGAATGATTAGAGAATTATAGGGGAAGACCCCTAAGATGATGTAAGGATTATACTCTATTAATGACAAATTGGACGATTATTTAGAATCTTGTATGTTATATTTACTATCTCAAACTATACATTCCATCGGAGTCTCCTATTTTTGTGATAGACACCTTACATATGGTGTTGAAAACTTTCGCGTGACTTTGGGAAGTCATCTTAAGTTTTAATACCGTATGTGGGGACTACCACGTTTAGGGTACCCTTCGGGGCGTGACAGTTTAAGTGGTATCAGAGCATCAAGATCAGGGAAGAAAATCATAAGTTTAGGAATGAAAATCTTAGAGGCATGATAAGTTAGGAATAAATCCTAAGAATGATAGGGAGATCCTTGTAAAGTTATTAGTATTTAGATGAAAGATTAGTAGAAGAAAAGATAGATAGACTTTTCATCATAGAATAAAGGAACCGCAAGAAGAATAAGGGGAAAACATAAGAATCCTATGAAACTACCCTGTCCAATATGATAAAAACCATTTAGGAAAGTCTTAGAACCATAGCAAGTAGGATATTATGATACCAAGTGGGAAAGCCTTGTATTTTTATGATCTCACCCAAAACATAAGTGTAAAACTAGTTTTTGACTTTAAATGAATCTTTTCCCAAACCGTTTTTAATCACATGAAAATATCACTTTTGACAATCCTGCTTTTTGATTAAAGGAACAGATAAAAGACTATATAATCTAGTCTAACCATTAGTAGGTCCGTCAATGTGCCCAAAGGACGAGGATCGCGCATCTATTACCCAAAAGACGAAGATGAAGCAGGAGCCCTAAGAAGAGAAGTCGGAACCAAGCACGAGTTCGTGAGCACAAGAAGAGGACACCAAGTCAAGAAAGAAGTATCGCATCTACCTGAAGCATAGCGCCCTAGTTAACTAAATAAGATTTAATTAAAGATAGTCATTAAGAGTTTTAAAGATAACCAGTGAACTAAAGAATCCCTTTTAAAGTGTTGTTTTATAATACCCCTGCTATACCTTTTTCTCAAGTAAATTTCTTAAAAGATGTTCTATTTTGTAATTTTATGAAATTCAATTTTTGGAATCCTTTATTTGCTTACCAACCTTTTGTTGAGTGTTTGTTATATGATTTTATGAATTTGATTTTCAATTATAAATTTCTAATCTTCCATGTATTCTATGTTTCTATTAAATGAAATTTTCTTTTACGATTATTTGGATTTTATTATGCTTTTGATTATGTAAATTTCCGTAATTATGGTTGTTCTAGACTTCCAAGATTCCCGTTGAATATTGCGATAAAACTTAATAAGTTAAGAGAAAAGAATGAACTCACGTAATTAAAATATTGAAAAAGTCGTACTCGAAGAGGACGACACCGCGATCAACAGTCTTCAAATCAACCAGTTGGGGAAGGAAATCAACCCGAAGTTACTCCTCCAAATCTGCAAGCTACACCTCCACCAAATCCACCGGTTGACAATCAGGCCACTCTTGAACAGATAGCCCAGTTGTTGAATATTCTTGTGCAACAGCAGAATGGACACGCATCTGCTCCAACCCCACCCCAAAGAGAATGTCAAGCATTCGTGGAAGTATCTACACCACAGAATGACCAAACCCATACCATGCCCATGCCACCACCACCACCGCCAGGACCATACCACATCATTTTGCTAGAATTTATCAAGAGTAATAGATACTTCGATGGAGCCTTTGGCAAACCTGACGAGGCAGAAAATTGGCTTGCACAAATAGAAAGGTCATTCGGTACGTATGAGTTGCCAGAACACTTAAAGATAACCTATGGAACCTATATGCTTTGGCTAAATGCTCGTGTGTGGTGGGAATCTAAGAGTAGAGAATTGATGCATCCAATCACTTGGGAGATGTTTCGGCATGGGTTTTTGGAGAACTACTTCCCAGCCAGCCTTCAAGTTCAGTATAGCTCAGACTTCTTGAATATTGCACAACAAGGCAGAACGGTGGAACAGTATGAGACCGAGTTTAGTCGACTACTTTAGTATGCACCTGACTCATACAAGTATAGTGAGGAGCTCAAAAGGCAAGTCTTTTTGAATGGACTAGACGAGGAATTGCGGATGAAGTTGGTAGAGTTTGATATAAGAAATTTCTGGGAATTGGTAGAAAGAGCTCGGATTATTGAGGGAGCAAAAAGGAGAAACACACATGCACCAATAAGGAAGATCCATGTTATTAGAAAGAGATTTCATGAAGGACCAAGTTTTGATCAACCCTCAAAAAGATTTAGGCCGAACAACAGTTTTGGAGAAAGTATTAGTGAAAGAGGAGAAGCACCAAAGAACATAATTTGTTGGAAATGTCAAGGTACCCACTACCCGAAAAGATGTCCTGAATTACAAGATAAATGTTACTTTTGTGGAGACCCAAACCACAAAGTGCGGGAGTGTCTAAAGAAAGCATCCTCCATTTGCTACGTATGCAGACAAATCGGGCACTTTGCTAAGGAATGTCTGCAAATGAGGAATGCCACCATCGGATTAGTTGGACCGTCTAGAGGACCGACTCCAAGAAGAATGAGGACTAGAGATGGAAATGGAAGTCGTGCTGGGACTTCTATGCATGAAATGAGGGACCACAGCTTGGAAGGTCAATGGAGACGTGGGGAGATGGAAGATGGACACGTGGAGTTAGCTGCCCTTGAGGACGAGGACAACTACGGATATGACCCGACCACAGGTCAGTGTTAACCCTCAATCAAGTGTTCTCTTTAAGTTCGTACATAATATAGATCAATAGATGATAATTGGGTGATTGAGCAAAACCCCTGAAAGTGAAATAAAGTGTCCAACAAGTAGTAACACGATAAGGAAAATTTAAAAAGATTGTCCCCTGGAAAATATCTAAGGATGCTTCTCCCGGGACCTTTTAATATTGGAATTAAGTAAATATTTAAAAATAGCCACAAAGAACATGTTGGATTATTCTTCGATGAGAATACGGTTGGATACCAAAGTGAGAAATAGTCATTAAGGAACGGGAAGGAAAGGAATGTTAGATGGATTTATAGTCTAAGGAGACATGAACTAAGTTCAGTCGAGTTTCGTAAAAGAACGATGATGGGACTTGGAAGCTGGTCTAGGTAATAAAAGAGTAAAAAGGGGAGACACACAACTTAGACAACATCCCCGTTATCATCAAGTTTCCCTAAAGGTTTTCCAAGATGAGCTACTTGGATCACCTCCCAAGTAAGAGGTAAAATTTTGAGGATTGACTTGGTAAGGATTCCAAGTGACTTATTTTATATTCAAGTAAATAGCTAAATTGTACTCAAAATACTTGAAAATACTGAAATTCAAAAGTTAATCCCAGTAAGCCAAAGTTTAATGTCATAATTTAAATTAAGATTCCAAAGTAAAAATCAAGCACAAAATTGACTAGTTAGTTGATACTCAACCGCACTTTGTACATTAGACCAAAAAGTATACACTTCCCTATCTTCCCTATCTAAGTACCACAGTTTAGAATGTAATGAATTTTTTCATTTATCACGCCTTGGATTTTCTCTTAATTTTGATATTTTATTATTTTATGGGAGTAATTTTCTTTTTAGTATTACTCGAAATTGGTAGTAGGGTCAAATCTTGCTCTTTTGATGGACCATTATTTGCCTATGTCAATTGAGATTTTTTTAATACTTTTTTCAATCACGTAGACGGAGTGGTCAATCATTACTCTTCTAAGGGACCAGGACCTACCCATAACAATGTATTTTTTTTTTCTTTTTAGTCCAGTCAACATTGGGGATTAAACCTTTCTCTTTTGAGGGAATGAGACCCGTCCTTGCTAACCATATGATTTATTTCAATTTAATCTCACTTGATTTAATTAGATTTTAGGAAATTCACCAAGAGATAACTTCACTTGAACATCCATTAGAAATTATAGTATATTAAAAAGTCAGCTTAAATGTACAATTGTTTAACCCTAATTAAGGACCTTGACCTAATTCTAACCTTAGATTCCAAGTTTAAATTAGAAATAACTTTAATCCACAAGGATTTCACAATTCAATTCCATAAAAGTATTAAAAGTATAAATATTTGAGTGTTATAGATTTCGAAAAAAAATCCAAAAATTTTAAGCAAACTTTCATTAATTCTAGTTTTTTATAGTGGATGCAACTATGGTATATCATACAATTCCTAAGTGTAACACAATTAGTTTTCCATTAATAGTGTTAAACCATTTAATCCAAAAGTATGATTAAGTGGGAACAAATCAAGCAAGTGATATCATAATAAACCTTATCTTTTCCTAAATCCTCCCCTATACTTAGGATTGACATTGTCCTTAAGGTCACATAATAATATCAATAAGGACAAAAAGGAGAAAGAGAGAAAAATAAGAATTTACCCAATTTAGATTTAGGCATGCAAAGAAAAATATGAGTAGCTACCAGAGAAAGAAAATTGTCAATTGCATTGATAGCCATAGCTGGTTAGCAAATTCAAAATATGTGCTATTAGCAAGTAAGGTTTACATGCAAAATAGGGATAAAACCGCAAAAGCCACCAAAAACAAAAACAAAAATAAATAGTTAGGGTTAGAAAATTTATAATCCATATCCCCCTTATTAGCCTAATTAAGAGTCTAACTCAAGATAGGGTTAGAAAAGTACAATCATCCATAAATTCAATCAAGAAATTATTTTTTTAGAGTGGTGGGTGTAGTATCAACTGTAATATGTGTGAAGCATCATTGCTTCTTTGCTAGTGGTGGGGTCTTTGTGAAAACCTCTCAACTTCCTCCTACTCCTCATCCTTGTCCTTATCTTCCTCTTCATCTTCTTCTTCCTCACCTTCTTCATCATCCCTATTATCTTCATGCTTCTTAGTTGAAGTTTCCATAGTTGCCTTAATAGCCTCCCACGATGCAACTAATTTAACATTATTCTCCTCATCATTACTATCTTGAAGTAAGCTGGCTATTAGTGGTCCACCACATCATGTGGAGATGATGGAAATTCAGTCGGGTTTATAGGTTGTGGTAGGGAAAACTCTACTTTATTTTTTTTTTACAAACAATGCCTTTGAACATGAGTAGGTCGCTTCTTGGTGAATCAACTGCTATTGTAGATTCAAAGAAGCTGTTAAATAGAGTTTTTTGCTTTTGGAGGATGAGACGATTCTTGTCATCCTTTTCAATCAATTCCCTTTTTTGAGATGGAAAATGGATGGTGATTTTGGTGTAGAGATAGTTTGGTATGGTGGACCAAACCATTTAAAGAAGGTGGATTCCTCCATGAGTGAAGATTTAGCCACACATACCTAGGCTCCTTAGTTGGAAACAAACCAAGACCCTTGAGTAGTTTCATCACATAGGTACTATAGTATATTTCTTTCTTAGTCTTAGTTGCCTTAGCTTGATGGTAGAAGGACAAAGCCAGCATAACTCCTGAATTTAATGGAAAGCACTCGATGATGCTATATAAGTAAAACACCTCCTAAGTTCTGATTACACCTATGTTCATTTCCTTTTCACATAATGAATAAGGATCCAATGAACAATCCTACAAGCTGGATTGATGGTGGAACCCCTAGCATCTTTAGTTGAATATTGTTGTATTGTGCTCAGTTTCTTCCAGTATAAGTGAACATACTCCTCAATGGGCCAATCAACATGAAGTTGATCAAATTCCTCTGTTTGAATAAATTCCTCATTATAGAATCCCATGAACCTATTGGTGGCTGTTTTGATCTCTCCATTAACTCTAAGATTGATGAAGTTGTTAGTATTAGAGTTCTTAGCATAGCCATGGATGGTAAAGGTGGAAAGGAACTCCAATGTGATATGGTAGTAGATTTTCTCATCAATTCTAAATAGCACATCCTAACCATTGTGTCCTATCAATTCCCTAACTTCATCTGTCCAAACATAACTATTTAAGAGCTTCCAATTGAACTTCATGTTTCCTTGAAATACTGTGCCTGCCAAAATTTTGTGTTTTGCAGCTTTAATCTTTTCAAGTGGTTTAAAGTCGCCTTTGAGAACTAGATGCTCCTGGAGTTAGATGAAATGGTCAACCTCCTTTCTTTTTCACTATGGTCGTTTGCCTCATTCTTCAGTCAAACAATGTTGAAGTTAGACATAAGGGAATCATAAAGAGGAAATGGAGGCATGATGATGAATAGAACATCTAAATTCCAGTGAAATTGCATCAATTTTAATAGCATGCATATCAATTAAGAAGATGGATGCAATATAACAAGGCAAAGCAATTGAAGGAATAGAGGAAAAGTGAAAACAGGTGTTACACGAGATAGATACTAGAGTGTCTTTCTCGTATAAATTTGATAGCACATGCACAAGGGGGAAGGATGAGTGTGTCTTTGATTACAAACATAACACACCAATTTTAGTAACCATATAAGTTCTAAAACAATCCTATAGCATGAATTCATATTTCATTCAATGAAAACTCCCAAAATCTTCACCATAACTCAAATGTAAGATAAAAAAATTAGGGTTTTCATTATATATGAAGGACTAGAAATCATGACATTCTTGCAACACATAATAATCTCAGTTTGCATCATCTAAAAGCAATTGTTTTCATTTATAGCTCAAAAGCTCTCAAGTAGACTAAAAACCTTAACCTAGCATGTTTTATCCCTAAACACCAAACAAGAATAGCAATATAAGAGATTAGAGAGAGAAAACTCACTTGAGATGATCAATAGAGTTGATTCAGAGTTAGATCAATCGTAGTGGTGAGTTTGGAGTCATTGTGTGTGTTTGTGTAATTTAGAGTATAAAATGAAGTGTATGTGAATAGTATGTAGTCTTTTTTATGAATCGTGATACACAAGATTGACATGATTATGTCGTTTTGCATGTATTTTTATGTAATATGGCCTCATAAAGTTACACGAGAAGATACACTAGATTGTCTGCCTTATGTATTGCAGAGGCAAAGTGCATGGAAAGTTACACAAGAAGGGACACTAGAGTGTCCTTTTCATTCTAGTGTCCTTTTCATGTAGTTCTCAGGATTACATGTTCCCTACTCAGAATGTTACACGAGATGAGACATTAGAGTGTCTCTCTTATGTAGCTCTTAGACTTTAGTATTTGTTCCTATAGAAAGTTACAAGAGAGAAACTAGAGTGTCTCTTTCGTGTGTTGCTAGTTTTCATTGTTCATAAATTTACATAAGACATGGCACTAAGTGCCTATCTCGTGTAATTCTCAAGCGTGAGTTTTTCCAAAGAATAGAGAATTACACTAGTTGGGATATGATTATATCTTACTCTTGTATTTTTGATAGATGAAAAACAATTACTTATTGTTATATTTTAAGCGTACATACCATATTTTACCTTGATTGATCAACTCTAAACATTGAAATATGACTATTTAAGCTCCAAACTCTTGAAAAGGAAATATCAATTTTAAATTAATTGGGGTGAGTTATGTTTTTAAAGAAGGAGAAATAAAGAGTAAGGTTAGAAAAGATGCTAGGCATGAGTTGCCTCCCATATAATGCTTTTGTTTATCTTCTTCATAAGCATGTCCAAGATCTCTTCTTATATATCTTGGTGTTTGCCTTAAAGGTACCATTTTCGGGGTGTTCAAGCTCAGTTGTACCAAATGGGAATACTTAATTGACGATATAACGACTTATCCATCACGACTTAAGCTTCCCTAGAAATAGTTTAAGCATTGAGTTAAAAAGTAACACAAGATTATCTCCCTTAAAGTCTTTATCCTATTTTATGCGAGCATCATAATAGTGTTTGGTTCTTTCCTTGTGCATCCGAGAAATTTCAGATGCCATGAGCCTCTATTCCTTAAGCTCATTGAGTTGGAGTTTTGTATGTATCCTGGCTAACTCAAGATCCATGTTAACCCTCTTAATAGCCTAATAAGCCATAGGTTTGATCTCAATGGGCAAGTGACAAGCCTTTCTATAAATAAGCCTATATGGGTGGTGCTTATTAGTGTTTTAAAAGCAATTTTGTAGGCCTATAGAACATCATCCAACTTGATAGACCAATCTTTCTAGTGATGCTCAACCATTTTCTCTAGAATATGCTTTAATTCCCAATTCGATACTTCTACTTATCACTTGTTTTGGGTGATAAAGGGTAGCTACATGATGTGTACCATATCTTTTTAGAACTTTTTGAATTTAATTATTGCAAAATGCATACCCTGATCACTTATAATGGCCCTATGAGTACCAAATCTGGAAAACAACTTCTTTATGAAGATGACTTTATCATGATTATCATTGGCAAAAACTTACTGCACAAGGTGAGGGGGAGGCTATTGAAGAAAAAGGTGAAAAAGAAGTTATGGAAAAGGATGTTTTGGATGATGTTTTGATGGATGTAGTGGAAAATATTAAAAAAGAAAAAGATAGAGTAGAAAAAGACAGTTTTTGGAAGGTAAGCAGGAAAAGACAAATGATGGAGTTAGTAAGACCAAGGCAAAGGTAAGGTGACTGTGAATAAGTAGTATGTGTTATGGTTCAAGAAGAATCTTGTAGGATTGAAGATCCAGGAAAAGGAAGTGGTCACCTCAAATTCATATTCATCTTAGAAGATGTGGAACCATCATTGATTGAAAGATTAGGAGAGACTTCCAAGGCGGCTGATGTTTTGACTCAAGTTGATGCTAAGCTTGAAAAGTTCCAAAAGGTACAAGAGACATTAATTGATACGAAGTTAGACATCTCGATGAAATATCTCTGGAAACTTTCCATAGATTGCAAGTATAAATTATTTTCGTTAAGTATACTTTATATTAACTGGTGATATTCATTTCCCCATTAGATCATAAATCAACTTATTATTGGAATAATTGAATACAATTCCCTATTATATTCAATCCGTGGAGTAAAGTCTTCAATAAAAATCATTTCTCCAAAAAGGGGAAAGTTTAGGTTCTATTTTAGCTTCCGAACTTTACTTATGCTCTTGAAATCATTATAGACTCACACGCACTTGTTAAGGTTAAGTATAAACATGTATAAGTATATGAATTTTGTTTATAAAACATTGTAAATACTTAGAGATTCTATTACTAATAGTCACAAAGAGAGACGTACTTGTGAGCATTTTGAAAGATGGATGGCCAATAAAATCCCCCTTTGAGTACCTTGTGTGTAGTATGTCTAGCACTATGGTGGGTTCAGAATGACAATGTCTTAAAATCTCTCATCCTTTGTCATGAGAGACAGTGATGGATAACATGATCTATACATACTTGAAAAAGAAAAGGATCCCCCCAAAACTAGTACTTTAAATTAGTAACGAATTTCTTCTTTTGCTGGTGGCTAAAATGTTTAGGGAGAATGTTAGAAACTCATCGTTAATGCTGTTTTCATCCAACTGCTCCAAGTGTGGATTTTCTAAGCAAGAAAGATAATTTGCTACCACATTTTCCACCCCCATTTTATCATGAATCTCAAGATCAAATTCTTAAAGCAACAAGATCCATCTAATCAACCATGGCTTTGCACTAGTTTTGTCCATCAAATACTTCAAAGCGGAGTGGTCTGTATAAATAATGACTTTGATAGAACCAAATAAGATCGAAACTTGTCAAATGCAAACATCACAGCGAGCAACTCTTTCTCTATAATAGTATTTGTAAGAGTTTTGCTAGTATAGTAAATAGGTTGAAAGTGCACGTCTTTTTGCTATCATAGTATTGTTCCAACAGCAAAGTCACTAGCATCACACATGATTTCAAAAGGAAGAGACCAATCAAAAGATACCATTATTGGTGCATGAGTCAACTTTTTGTTTAAAGTATTGAAGGCATCTTAACATTCCTAATCAAAGGCACATCCTTCTTTCATAGTCCAACCATCAGTCTAGTAATTTTTGAAAAATCTTTAATAAACTGTTTATAAAAGCTGGCATGGCCTAAGAAACTTTGAATTTCTTTGACCGATATAGGTGGAGATAGTTTTGTAATTACGTTAGTTTTTGCACTGTCAACTTCTATGGCCCTATGAGAAATTTTACGTCCAAGAACAATGCCTTCTTGCACCAGAAAGTGACATCTTTCCCAATTCAAAGCAATATTAGTCTCTTCATACCTAATCATGATCTTCTCCAAATTTTACAAGCACTTGTACCAAAAATTGTCCAAAAATAGAGAATCCATCCATAAATACCACCATGATATTCTCCACAAATTCCTCAAAAATAGCGAGCATGCGCATTGAAAGTGGCTAGTGTGTTGCATAACACAAAGGACATTCATCTATAAGTGAAGGTACCATAAAGGCAGTTGAAGGTCATCTTCTTTTGATCCTTAGGTGCTATAGAAATCTAAACATAATTAGTCCTATTATGGAGGAAACAATAGTGCATATGACTGATTAACATTTCAAGCATTTGATCCACAAAAGAAACATAAAATATTCTTTTCAAGTGGCATTATTTAATTTCCTATAGTCAATACAAACTCTCCACCCCATGACTGTCCTCAGAAGGAAGAGATAATTATTATAGTTTGGAACCACTATCATATCACTCTTCTTTGGAACCACTTGTATAGGATTAACCCATGAACTCTTGAAAATCAAATAGATCATTCTTGAATCTAATAGCTTGATCACTTCTACCTTGAAAACTTCTTTAATGTATAGATTCAAATGCTGTTGTAGTTGAACCATGGGTTAAAATCCATCCTCTAAAAGGATTTTTTGAGTGAAAAAGGAGGGACTAATGCTCTTGATGTATGATATTATAAAAGCTATTGCTCTCTTATGCACCTTGAGTATGTTTAGGAGCTTCTCTTTTTGTTCTTTCTTTTTTTGGAGGCTATGATTAGTGATAATTTCGAATTTTCCTCCAAAAAAGCATAATCCAAGTAATCAAGTAATTCTTTCAATTTTAGGATTGATGAACCATCAATGTATGGTTTTTGCCTAACCTTCTTTTCTCTATCAATATGATCAAAACCTTTTTGTTGTATTCAGCTCTTATTAGCCTCTAAGGGAGATGTGATTTTTTAAATCATGGGATCATCTGAAAATTCTTCCTTTCCTTACATTAAGCACTTCTCAAGTGGATCCTTACTTAAAATATTTTGTACCTGTTAAAAAATGGATGAGTAAACAATGCCAATTGAACAACATTAATCATCATGAAATAAAGATTTTTGCAAAGATGTTGGGATTTTAAATATCAGCTCCTCATCTCCTGCTTTGAAGATCAATTTTCCATCACTAACAACATTTATTGCTCTAGAGGTAGCTAGAAAAAGGGTCTTCCCAAAATGGGAGGATCATCAAATCTTCATCCATATCCAAGATGACAAAGCCTATAGGAAAAATAAAATTCTTAACCTTTACCAACACATCTTCGATAATGACCCTAGGAAATTTAACAGAATGATCAACATGTTGCAAGCTCATTTGTGTTGGTTTAGGTTACCCAAGTCCCAAACATTTAAATAATTTATACGGCATTAAGTTAATCTTAGCACCAAAATTAGCCAAAGCTTTTTCTACAGAGAAATTACTAATCAAGCAAAGAATAGTACAACTCCCTAGATATTTTAATTTCTTTGATAATTTATTTTTAAGGATTGAACACTCCTTGATTAGAGTCACATTGGATATCTCTTCAAGCTTCTTCTTATTTGACAACATGTATTTCAAGAACATTGCATATTTAAGCATCTGTGACAAAGCTTCAATAAACGGTAAGTTAATATGTAATTGCCTAGAAAATTTAAGAAACTTACGAAGCGCTCATCTTGGCGGTCCTTTTTCAAATACCCTGGATAGGGAATAGTTGGAGATATGGCTTGACTTGTGGCGCTTAAGTATCTTTTTTCTCACTTTCTTTACTTGAGTTGTTGCTTTTCCCTTTTTCTTTAGCAACCTTCGGTACCTTACCTTTATCGAGTTCTTGAAGCTCTTTGCCACTTCTAAGAGTAATGAGCTTCACTTTTTCCCTAGGATTGGATTCGGTATTACCTAGTAGGGAACCTTGGGGTCTCTTGGAAAGAAGCTTGGCAATTTACCTAATTTAATTTTCCAAGTTGTGAAAGGTAGCTTCATTAACCTTGGGGTCTCTCGAAAAGAAGCTTAGAAATACTAGCAACTTTTTTTTCCTCTCAGATTAGACCATCGGTGGTTGTTGGTGGCCATTTCCTCAAAATATTCATGCACTCCTATGTTTCTTACTATTTAAACTTCTTCCAGTAGCTGTATCTACATCTAGCACGTAGTATAGTTCAAACCATTGTCAAATTTTTGAACTTGGAGCCATGAATATATGTATCATGATGTAGACACTTCCTCAATAATTCTTTGAATCGTTCCCAAGTTTCATATAGCGTTTTGGATTCAAAACGAGAATAAGAGGAAATATTGTACTTTAGTTTGGCGGTCTTGGCTGGTAAGAAGTATTTATCTAAGAATTTCTTCGCTAAGACCTGCCATGTGGTGATTGAATCTCGAGCAAAAGAGTTTAACCATTGCTTTACCTTACCTCACAAAGAAAAAGGGAAAAAAACATCTTAGTTTGATGACATCTTCAGTAGCACCATTAACGTTAAATGTATCGCAAATTTTAGCAAAATTTTGAAGATGATTATTAGGTCATTTGTAGTTCAATGAATTGCATCGATTGTTGTACCATTTGAATAATATTTAGTTTGATCTCAAAGTTGTTGTTAGCAACAGGGCAGCATACTATGCTAGAACACACTCCATCAAGTGTTAGATGTAAGTACTTTGACATTGTCTTTGTCTCCTTAGCATTATTGATGTTTTGTTATTATCATCAGCCATATTTTCTTGTAATTCTTAATCTCTCCTTTTTCTTAATGCCCTATAAGTACATTCGATCTCAGAGTCGTAATTCAATAGCTCTCTAGTATCACTTTTAGTCATGTACCATCAAAATAGATGAAGGAAAGTCCATAGGAGTCTTTTTAAAGATCAAGAGGAAGAAAAGAGAAAATAAAAGAAGAGAGAATGGTTAAATCAATGAGATAGTAGCTTTCTTAATATGGCCAATTCTTGGAAAGAATGCCAAAAACTTGACACACTATCAATGGTAATAAAAAAATCAATAGCAAGTTAAAATTCTCAAACTCAATCTTAGCTATGATTGTATTCCAATCAAGTAAACCTATCGATACTTATAGTATAGATATTGAGTATGAGCATTGTTCCCAAAAAGATTGATGTGAAATATCCTAACAATTTAATATTACAAGAGTAATAATAACAAAGATAGTAATATTAATAGAAAATAACAAATCATATTGGAATAAAATTTAGGGAAAATGCCTTTTTTCGTACTTGAACTTTGACGAAATAGATAATTAGATGTTGAGCTTTAAAAAAAATCCAATTTCTTACCTAATTGAACTTTTATTGACCCTAAATGCTACCCACTCAATCATTACTGGACATGTGTCAACTACTTTAAGAAATAATAAAAGAGTGGAGGTAATGAAAAGGGGTACAAAAAGTGGTATGAAAAGTTTAATTTGATATGAAATTGAACTTTTTAAATGTTTAACTACCTAAAAGGGACACGGAAAGTTTGATTAGATATGAAATTGGACTTTTTAAAAGTGTAGATACCTAATTGTTTATTTCATCAAAGTTCAGGTACCAAAAAGTATTTTTTCCTTAATAAATAAATAAATTTATATAATCAATAATGATAATAACACTGTTAGGCAAATATGATAAGAAATTATTAAGAATAAATAATATAATATAACAATAAGAAATTCAATAAAACTTCAAGAACAAATAAATAGAAGGAAGATAATAATTAGTATGCATCACATGTCATAAAACAAGCAAGGAGGGATAGAATGTATAATTCAGGTAATAACTAACTTAGTCCATAATCCCTCTAATTTTACGTAACCTAATTTTAACAAATACTAAAAATGTAATGTAGAATTATAAAGAATGTTTGGAACAAGTAGTAAAAATCACTCCAATTTTTTTTTATTTAAAATTTTAAAGTGTGAATGAATTTGATTATAATTAGAAAAATTAGAATTACTACCAATAAAAATTTCGAAATACAAATTGTAACTTCTATGATCTCAAATAATTTATAAACAATGACAAACCAATCGTTAATATAAATTCCTAAATCCTTTTTCCTTAAGTTCAATACTTAGGAAATAAATCCTATACTTGTTAAATAATGAAATAATAGTGTTCAAACTATTTTTAATCTATTAATAATATTAAGTAGCACTACACAAAAATGTGAAGTTATTAACAAATTAGTATAAATAACTCCTATATGGTAAAACATATATTTTGTAAAATGATAAATGATCCAATAAGAAATCATAATTTTAGAATTTCAATGAAAGATGATTAATTTTAGAACCTACAAGTTATAAAAATATAGACTAAAGATAAATTATTAGAATTACAAAATATACGATAAGATAAAAAATAGATTAATATATAAGAATCTAGATCTTAAATAAATATTTAAATTACACTAATATTCTAATTAAAAAGATTTAGAGATTTTAGGAATTAAAATCTTGAATTGCCAATGTAATCTCCAATAATTTTTATAACTAGAAAATGAACAAATTAGCCAATGTGAACCTAATATCAAATATATGATTGAACAAAAATCTTAAGATAAACCTATGAGGTGTAATGAGCTCATTCATAGTTTAAAAATCCAAAGAAAAATTTATTTGACCTTAATAGATACTAAAAACGAGATTTCGTATCTTGAACTAATAATTCAAGATATAATTAGAAGTAATCCAAAATTTCAAACCCGATAAAATATAATCTATTAACAATACTTATTGGCAGAAAACAACAATCCAAAGGTGAACTACTAGGATTATAAATATGTCGTAAATACTAATATTGACCAATAAATATAAGTCAAGATCTCAAATGAAAATTCAAAACCCACTGTTATACTTGTTAGGGAATTCTGAATTCATTAAGACTTAGTTTCTAACTTGATTTATAGGATTTCAAAAATTTAATCGCATGAGTTAAAATACTAAAAATAATTAATTGTTTAAACTTTAAACGAAAAATTTGAATATATAAACAATCTAGCGATTTTGTAGAAACTTGGATAATTTTATTTAGATAAAACTCTTATGTAACTGTTATAAACATACGCGTATAAGTTGATATTTGATTAAATATTTTAGTTAATGATATGAATAAAAAAATAAGCAAAAAAGAAAAGAAAATCGGTGCAGATTTTTTTGACGGAAGGCATGAAGAATTTCGGCTACAGCAACTTGTGTTTCACGTCCAGATTTGCTCAATTTGAACCCACAATTTCAACTTGAAAATGACATATAAACCAATACAAAAACTCCACATAAGATCAACATTCAATGCCACGAATTTCAGCTTAAAACAAGTTGTACACTAGTTGCAAATTAGACATAAATTCTTGTGGAAAACAGCGGCCATTCACACAAGATACAACTTTGATTTAAAAACAAATATAGGCTTAGTTAAGCTGATATTTTTGACCAAATAAGCACCAATTAAAAGCCTTTAAATGGACACTTCAAACACCAACAATTGGTTAGAAATTAGACAAAGAAATGTGATACAAAACCATGCAAAAACTGACATAAAAAAACATACAAAATTGCAGCAAGCACTTGGATTTTTGTTCACTGTTTAGCACGATTTTCAACCCGATTTTTATGCACCTTGAGCCCCTAAATTACACCCATAAATAACCTTAATTAACTAGCAAACAAATAAAATTAATGCTCCTCAAAATCAGCCACAAATCTATTAAAACAAAAGCCAAAATTCGTCACCCAAATCAGCCAAATTCATAACAAAAATTCCCAGCTGCAATTTGCAAGTTTTTCAAGCCTAAAACACCCTCCTTAACCTCCTAAATTTAGCCTAATCTTAGTATATATATATAGCCTTATGTTTGACACAAAATCAGCTCATAATCCCCACAAAAATAAGTTGAAATTCTAGTTACAAAGGAGTTACGAATAAACCATTTTCATTTACCATTTCCTCCACCTAGACAACCTTTAAGGAACTCTAAAACAAAACATAACCCTTGTCCTACTTCCTATATCCTATCCAAGTATCAAACACATCCAAAAATATCCATTCTCTCTTTCAAACAACATCAAAAACCAAGTTGAATAGCCTTTGGTATACCATAAATTCAAGTTGGAATCTAAGCTCAACAAGGTAAGAAAAAAAAAATATATATATATATATATATATATATATAATATATGCTAGTTTAACTAGATTAATATTTCCTTAGATACTAATCTTCTTACCATCCTCTTTAGATCATTATTTTCATCAAGAAGGAGGAGCTAAACCCTATCTATCATCCAATCAAGGTAAGGATCATATTAAGTGAAATAATCTAATTTATTCAATAATTAAATTTTCATGTGAATATAATATTAGTCCTAAATATTAAGTTTGAAGTAATTTTGATATATGAAAATGAATGTGTAGAAATAGGTTTGACATACTATGGTTATTAATGTAAATTATTGATATATATGAGTATGTGTAATGAGACTAATGTTATTGTTTTATATATATTAATGTGTGTATAGTATAATTAATGTTTGTGTCTTTTATGAATTAATATGTGTGTGTTATGTTTAAAATTATCAAAACAACTTTTGTTATACCTAATAATTGTTTGCAGAATTTTTCAAGAAATCTAGCCAATTTTCAAGCTCAAATTAGCTCCAAATTAAGCCAAATTGAGCCTAAGTCATATATAGCCCAAAAGTTAAACTTAGGATAAATATAAGTCTCAAATTGGATTAATTAGAGCCTCTTTTGGCAGCCCACATTTTTCATACAAATTTTCCACTTTCTTTTCTTTCTCTTGTCCTTCTATCTTCAAACCATAAGCCCTAAACCAAAACCAATAACAAGCTCTTGTATTCAACAATCTCTCCAAGCCAAAGCCTCTTCATGTAAGTTAAAGCTAGTATAAACTCTTTGTTTATTTTCTTTCTTGTAATATAGATGTAAAATCGATGTTAGGATGAGTTTAATGTCATATGAGTTGAATGGTTTTATGCATTGATAAATGTTAGGTTGTGTTTTATTGTTATATGAACTTGTTTATGTATTATGGAAGTAGTGAGAAGTGTTGATGAGGATTGAAGTTGATTTGAGTAGTTAAGTTTGAAGTGAAGAGTAGGAGAAGGTTTAATGTGAATGAAGTAGTTTGATGTGTTGTTATGATGTCCAAAGTAGCTAGGATTGGTTAATGTAGATAGAAGATAGCGTATGAAGTTAAATATGTGTTTGAAGAAGGATTAAAAGTGTTATAAGTTATAAATTTTCAAAGTGTAAGACAGGGGAAATAAACACATTTTGAACAGGTCTGTTTTTAAGTGTATGCCAACATCTAAGAACCGATTTTTTTAAAGCTGCTCAAAACACTGCCGAGTTTTGTAAAGAGATTGGCCAGCATTTATTTTTCAAATCGTATGCCGGCCACTAGGGCTTCAACATCGCCGGCCTTCAATCAGTGTTGAATGAGAATAGAATCGATTTTCTTAACGCTGGGCTTAATGCTGCCGGCATATAATTCCAACACTGCCGGAGTTTAGCTCAATTTTGCTTATGTAGATAGGCCGTATATCCCCTGAGTTTTATAAATTTAACCTTATTCAATTGTCATTCTTTAATTTATATATGGTCTTCTAATGAATCTATAAGCTATATAAACATGTTTTATGTATGAATTAGATGTTAAAACTATATGTTAGGTTTATTGAATCTCCTTATATAGTTAACTTATGATTGTGTTATATATATATATATATATATATTCTACGTTTGATTATTGATTTGTTTTGA
The DNA here is from genome assembly GCA_024138025.1 of Combretum micranthum. Lineage (NCBI taxonomy): Eukaryota > Viridiplantae > Streptophyta > Magnoliopsida > Myrtales > Combretaceae > Combretum > Combretum micranthum. The sequence continues at coordinate 577,311 of JAMXBD010000211.1, forward strand.
TATTTCTTATTTAAGTTAAAGGTTCTTCAGTTAATTTCCCTCCGAGTGAATATAGTAATACACTATTAGGTACAAATACACAATAGCTTGCTTGTTGTATGCTAGGAATAGGCATTACTAAAATTGATTTAATTCGATTCGGCTTAATACTTTGATGAACTGGCTATTTGTTAATATTATGAATGATGTTATTGAATGACAGGAATTCTTAATCTAATTCAATATCGTTCTTTAAGATTACTGAATCCTAATTCTTAGTTGATTAACTGAAATATTCTTCATGGTTAAAACCCCTAAGATTACATTATAGCTCTAAAATTTCTACAAAAGGATTTCTCCTAAACTCGAAGAATCATGCCATCCTATATTCTAAAATTGCATGCAATTCTCTCCAATTGTTAAATCTTTTCACACAAACAATTTCCTCAAATAATTTGCATAAAAATTAGATCAAGAATCAATATTGCGCAATGTCAAGTCAAGATAATAAACAAGCACAAAACAATTGAATTCAAGAATTTGATCAGTATATTAAAAGCAATGAAGAACAAATCATACAAACAACCTAGGGTTAATTAAAACCTAAACTAAAAGTTTACTCCTCCATTGGAGAAGCAAAAAAATCACACAAAGAATAGAAATCAAGCATACCCCCTGCTTCAATGTAAATTTTAAAGCACAACCTTGACTTGCAGTAACCTTAATATAATGATGCTTTAAAACTATTCTAACTTCGAGCCTCTCTTGTTGCTTTGGAAGTCTTCTTCTTTCATAGATGTCTCTCAAGTCTTGAAAAGGAAAGTTTCTTCATGTAAAATTGAAAGTTAAAGTTCTCAATATTAAAAAAGTGCTATATTTTTTAATCGGCGAGTAATTGCTCCAAAATAGGAAAGTAATCCTTCAAATAAAGTAAGTGGTTAATCTTCATTAATGTTAAAGTGAATGTGTTCAGTCTTTTAAAAATATCATAGAGTTGCCTTTTTCTTCAAGTAACAACACGTACTTTCCTAAAATATTGCAATTTCCAAAAATAATAAAGTTGTCAAAATTACACTAGGATGATGTGGTAGTATCTCTGCTAGTGTAACTTTTTGATTTCAACTTCTAAGAATGACACTAGACAGATACTAAAGTGTATTTTGGTGTAATTTTCTATTCCTTGATTTCTCCTATTTCTGAGAATTACACGAGAGGGAAATTAGAGTGTTTCTTCTCGTGTAACTTTTTGTTTTCCCTTTTCTTGATTTATACAAGCAAGACACTGAAGTGTCTTCTCTTGTGTATTTTTCAATAGGCAAAAACTCCTTCCTTGAGAACGACATGAGTGAGGCACTGCAATGTCTTCCTCATGTCTCATCATTTTCCACTTTTCATCACTTTTGGCACCACTTTTGAAATTCAAACAACATGAACACATTATACTTTATTGTTTTTCTCATGTCCATCACAAAATTCATCATTTTAAACTCAATCTACTTCCAATCCTCACAAAACTTGATCAAATCCTTCCTTTTCTCATAATTAACAATTTAGAGACCTAAAATCAAATTATAAGAGTTTTCAAGTGCTATTTTATAATTTTATCCACTAAAATGATCAATAAAAGTATATTTAAGCACTTGTAAATTAGGTTTATCACCCCTTTTTTTCATGGTATATCTAATTCTCCACAATCTTTACAATATCATATAATCTAGATGAACTAATAAATAAAGCCATATTTGATCCAGATTGTTCAAAAATTATTAATCTATCAAATTACACATGCTTCATATTTTCGATAGATTGGAAATGTGCCTTAAAAACATTGATTTGGTACAATTAACTCCTAAACTTTTAAAGTGTAATATCATCTTCTAAAACTTTTTAAAATATTTACATATACTTTTAATTGTTGTTAAAACTCTAAAACTATATTTCTTTCTGGTCATTAGCGACATTTTGTATATTTTCAATAGGTATGAAAGGATATTATCATACTTTACAAGTTTTGAATCTCTTTCAATCTCTGACCAATTATTTAAGTGATCCTGTATTTGCAATTAACGCTTATAATTTTATTGGTGGATCGAGATACGAGATCTTCCTCACTATTATATGTGTTCTTTCCGAGATTGGAAATCTGTGTAAATGAATATTACAGAAATACTCATCAAATAGGGAAAGAGTCGAAAAACAACAAATTCAAGAAATAAATGTTTTTAAAACCATTATTGTCTCTAGTTCCCTGTTGCATCTGAATAACAACCAACCCATAAAACTAGTTGGCTAGTTGCGAACATGTCGGGGGCCTTTTTATTATTTATTTTTCAATCACACATCCAAAATTAAATATCCATAGGGACCCAACAATAAACGTAAACAAAGCAGAGGCTGACGTGGATATAACATGCATGGACCCATAAATATACAGATGAAGATTCTATTCCTCAAAGAATTATTAAAATTTACGTAATCATAAATTGGAACCAACGTATCTGTTAACATGTTTCAATGTCATACGTGGGCAACGCGTTAAATGTCAAGTATCGATTAATTATTTTATGAGATATCGAGACGATAATCCAGGGGACAGAATCATTTTGAATACACCATGACGCGTAATGGGTCCTTTCGAGACGGATGGAAATTTTTATTTTTTTGGGCCATAGGGACGGATGGAAATTTGCTGCCAAGAATGCCGTTTCTTATTAGATTTGGCGAATAAATAGTTGAAACGTGTATATAAAAATAATAATAAATTTTTTTTTTATTTTAAGAATGTTTTTATTTTTTAAATTTATTTAACTTAGAATAAGTTTTTTATTCACTAGAATAGGATGAAAATACCAATCCCGAAAGAACAAATATTTATTCAATCGGGGCCCATTTTTAAAACAATAATGTTTCCATATGAGGGAATTACATGAACAGCTAATCGAAGCAAAATGGTTAAGAAGAGCATCTCGGCCTGTCTAAGTTGTTTGTCAATATTACTTTATTGTTATTGTCGTACGACGTACAAGATAAATTCCAAAAATTTTCAGTTATTCCCTTGGCCCAGAAAAATATTATAGTAATTTGACTGGTTTTAGGTTCTATGTAATCATCCTTAAATAAGTTATAATGATATGCTGGGAAAAAAAAGAAAAGCAGAAAATTGTGTAGAGCGAATGAAAACGGAAAACCGAAGATAAATTAGATCTCTTAATATCGAGACTTCAATGAAAGAGGTTGTTAGTTCGAAGAGGTATTGGGACTTTTAGAAATTATTATTAATTTTTCCTTTATGAAGCATATACATACATATCTTACCAGTTACCATGGAATTTTACCCCAGATTTAATTTTACATGAACACTTCCATTTAAGGGTTGTGTGAATATCCAAATTACTTTAATGTGATATGTCTTATGGATTGCTTTTACTATCAATGTTTTCAAAAAGTTATGTCTTTCATAATTACATAATCACACTTAACTTTAGAATTATGATAAGCCCTAGATCGCTATAACAACAAATGTTCTGATAATCGTGTTGGTTCAAATTACGATCAAATCTTAGTCTAGGGATATAATCTTCTCACTTATAATACTAACACCTTCATTTGCGTTATTACACACATCCATCACCATATAAGGTGAGAAGGGTTCAAAAGTGGCCCTTATAGCTCAAGAGTTAGCTTTCATTGCATCGCATTTGGCATCGATTCTAATAATATGATAAACTCTTTTGTATGGCACTTCTCTCTGTTATCAGCTTTGAACTTCTTTGAGATAATTTGTGAACCAAGAATCTACAAAACTTATAATGTTCATTAAAGTATGACTCATATACATATGACAGCGCACACATGGCTGGGATGCAATTGGTACGGGTAAGGTTTGGAACGGGTTTTAAAAAGCCAATACTATCCCAATATCTTGTAGAGTCTCGAAATCTATTCCAAACCTCTATAGGGTTTTTATCAATGAACTTAAAATCTATCCAATAACCCCATAGGATGCCCTAACTCGAAATTTAATAGATCCAATCATCTTTTAACTATAATTATTTTATATTTGAAGTTAATTGAAATGGAATCTTCTTTTCATTATAGGTATGCTCGAAATTGTGTTCTTACCTACTCATGGAAAAATTTCTTTCCGTTAGTATTTGCATATTGAATAAATCATTCCATTGGCTTAACATTGCGATAAGTCATGATCATTATTTAGATAAGATATTATTAAAAATGAATCCTTTAATAACTTGAAACTACATATACCATTTACCAAATTAAACTAGTACCCAAAATGTATAAATTTTAAATTAGTTTGACTTTCAATTTTATTAATTAAAATAAATATAATAATTTTTTTTCCTCTTAAGTATTTGAGTCCCCAACAACTCATCCCAGAACCATACCAAAACCCTATACGGTTTTGCAACAGATCTTAAAGCCTCTCCCAAACTCTATATTTTAATAACCCATAGTTTATTTATGTAGTTTGTTATCCTATAAGAACCCTCCCAATTGCAATCCCACACATTACTTAATATTTATTATTAAACGTAACAATCAATGCATACGACATAATTTTAATTAAGGGTTCATTCAAGGTAGATTGAAGCAAACACGAGAAATCTTGGCATTGTAGGTCATAACTAAATTAATTAGATAAACTGCATCCTCATATTTCTAGGGTCTAAGGATTTAGATTATTTCATACTGCGTTCACTACCCTTATTAGCCTTTAGTAGTTTGGTACATAGTTTTTATCCAGAATAGTATTTCAGACCTCTCTCGTGATTTCTCTTTGGATGTCCCGACTAGCATTAACCATAGTTTGTTTTTCCCTCATATTCGCAACTTGCCTATCAAAATTTGTTATTAGCTTCAATGCTTAAAATCTTAGCGACTTCATCACGAATTCCGGACCCTCAAACTCTCAATTCATGATTCCATGTGTTCTTGGTTAGTTCAATCGCACACCCATGTAACATTAAATTATTAAAGGTCATGTATGATTTCGATCCATTTACTAAACCTACCATGTATAATTAGTAACTGGTAGAATAGTTACTTTTGTTCACTTGTGTTTCCATTACTTTGACAGCTTAAAATTCTTGTTCTTTTAATAAGTCCTACAATTCAACAATAATTCCATTGAATTTCGCACATTCTATTTCAACTTCAATTTTCTTTTTTTTTTTAATTCAATAAAATTATGGTTTAATTTCAACGTTTGAGGGTATTTACAAAACAATAGGTAAATTACATAAGAGGATATCAATATTTAGGAGTAAGTTCATTTAAAAAATTAACATTTGAGTAGTTAATAAAGGTATGAACATTTTCCAAAATGTATCATATGAGGTATCAACATTTCATAAAGTTAATATAAGATATCCACATTTGGTTTAATTTTCGATTAATCTCTTTAATTTTTCATCAATGGTCAATTATTTATATTTTATTTGACTCATTTTGTCAAACATTGATACATTTTTTTAACCACTTAAAACGTTAATATCTTAAATGAACCAACTCATAAATGTTGATACGTTTTTATGTAACTTATTCATAAAACAATTGAGGTTAGCAAAAGGTTAGATATAAGTTTAGGCAGAAATTTAAGTGAAACAAAAGGATAAGATTAAATTGAACAAAGTGGCTGCCTAGGCGGTGTAGAAAGCATATTTGTCAATTGACTAAGTTGATTGATTAGGTTCTTGATATAGCCAACAACATTACAAAAGTGGTGGGTTGTTTTGGCTTGAAAAGAGTATATGTTTAGTCCGTTTTTGCATTTTAATTATAGTTCCGCCTAAATTAATGCAAAGGGTTTTGTCTCAAGCTTGTTTAAATGCTTTACGGATTAATTTGCCACTAAGTTCTCCTTTTAATCAATGTCATAACTTCTAACTTGTGATTTTAAACAAGTGTAAAGACTGAACTTTCTAGGATTTTTTAATTCCATTCATATATTCTTTAATTAATCATCTACTTTAGCAAATTGGGATCAAATGGGAATTACATAGTTCTTATGTTTAGATTTTGGTTTGAGGTATGATTTAAGTTTAGGGTTTAACTGATGTCATTGATCATTTACGAATTTTTTTAATCTATCATTATTGTTTAATTTTGGACATGAATTTCAATGTTTTACGGCTCATCTAGGTCTTTCTATATGTTCTAAGCTTTAAAATTTTTAAAATTACTTAATTATTTTGGAAAATTAGGTTTTTAGGATACCTTAGCTCATGTACTTAATCTTACTAGGCTAATTATTTATGTTTAATCTATTAAGGGTTAAGATCTTTAAATTCTAAGAATATTATCAAATTTTGACTATGTTTATGATTCATAATTTTTCACAAATTGCATTCCAATTGCAAGTTTTTTAAGGGTTAACATGTTTATTGATATGTCTTAAGAGTTGAATTTAGATTACAATGTTAACATCTGCCATAGAGTTGATGTGGGTAGAGTTAAGGTCTTAGGTTTGATTTTGGATTTCGAATAAAAGGGTACATTTTAGGTTCTCTATTACAAGAGTAAAATTAGACATTGGTTTGTTTTAAGGTTTAGTTTAAGATCTTACTTAGAGTAGGGTTAACCTTGTGGTGGTGCTCCTTTTTTCATTCGTGATAAGTGTTCTTTTGTTTGTGTGATTTATGGAAATGGATTCAAGGTCTATTTATAGAGTTTCTTGGTAGGCTAAGTTTTCATATTTTAAAGAGGTGATACCTATTTCCACTAAATTTCATGTCTTTCTATATGAAATTCAATTTATTACATTGAAAATATCCACCTTTTTCTTTCCTTTAACTATGTAAATAAAATTTTGATATACTTGTGAGTTGTGACAAGCCATTTAGTTAATATGTCCATGTGTTTTAAGCATATTAATGTTGAAATTTCAATTTTACCCTTTTTTTTCTACTCTTTAATTTTTTTTTTATCAACTTAAATGTAGTTCTTGGATGGGTAAAGTCTATGATATAGCATAATGGAATTATTTAGAAGGCTTAATGAGTGAGATGAGATTTGACAACAAATGGATTGGTTATACTATGAATTATATTACTTCTATCTTTTTTATAACACATTTAGTTCACTAGAATAAAATAAGCTTGGAAAGGAATAACAATTCTTATTTTGTGATTAGGGAAATTTTTTGAAAAAAGAATAAGATGTTTTTTATAAGGAATTCCTTCTATGAAGGGAAGGAACATGGATTCCTTATCTATTCCGCATTACATGGAATAGACATTCCTTACGGTAGTCTTTCTTACAATACAAACAATAAAATAGCAATTCCATGGTAATAAAGGCAAAATGTCAATTTTATTCTTGTCAACCAAATGCAATGTTAATCTCATGGTTAATGACAAACATGATGGCTTCTTTAATCCTACTAGAGGAATAAGACAAGAGAATCCCATTTCATCTTACTTCTTGTATTGGCTAATATGCTATCTTTGATGACTCATAAAGAGGGATTATGAGGAAATGTTGAGGGGTTAAGAATAAAAAAACAAATTCTAGAGCTAACACACTTATTTTTGCAAATGATTGTCTCCTCTTTATTGATGTTTCAAAGGATAATATATCTAGGCTAAAAGGAATTTTGGAGTTGCATTGCAAGAACTTAGGTCAATTGGTCAGTTTTCCAACGTCATCAATCTCTTTTAGCACGAAACACTACAAGAAGTTTAGAAGAGATCTTGAGTGATCTATGAAATATCTCTCTATGTAATAAGCCTGGAAAATACTTAGGCCTTCCTGTCAAATCTAGGGAATCTAAATATGAAGTTTTGAAATTGGTTAAGGAATGTATCTTGTGAAAGCTTCAAGAATGGAATAATCTTTTGTTGTCACATGGAGTCAGATACTCATAAAAATTAGTAGCCCATGCAATTTAAACTTATGCTATTAGTGTCTTCCTTTTTCTTAGGTAGTGGTATAAAGAAGTAGCATCAATTATCACCCCTTTTTTCGTTTTCTTTTAGGTTGGGGATAGTTTGGTCAGTCTAATAGAAAGATCCACTTAAAAAAATGGGAAGAAATGACCATGCCAAAATTTGTAGGAGGGCTTGTGATAAAGGACTTAAAGGAGTTTTCAGCACTTAAGAAAGTAGCATGGAGATTTATGTAGCGCCCAGATGCTCTTTGTAATTGTGTTCCAAAAAGTATTTATTTGGGAAAAAAAAAAGGATTTCTTCAGTTCTTTTATTGGAGGAAAAGATGTATGGTGTTGGCACTTGGCATAGCATTTATAATGTAAAGCATCTAATTCAAAAGAACCTTTTATAACAAGTTGGCAATAGGGTAGAGTATAAGATGATGGATTGACCCATTGAATATGGACTGCTTAGGCTACAAATAGTGTTCAAATTTCAAAGAGGAAGGTGACGAGGAATAGTTGTGAAATCAATTGACTACTATACTTCAGTCGGTCCAAAAGATATCATTGTGAAGATAAATTGTAATAAAGAAGGATTGTTTAATGCATTTTCATAAGCATAAAATAATAGTGAAAACTCTAGTGGACTGAGGAACAAATGTAGAGAGGGTAGGTCTAAAGGAAGATTTGTAGAGACCAACCAGATCGGCCGATGGTTGACCAACCCATAGGGCCCGAACGTACTTGAAGTTGGTTTGACACGTGGATTTCCACCAATTTGTCTAGTTTACTATTATGTTAATTTCCTATGTTTTATTTTAGTTATTTAAGAAATTTAAGTCATATTAAATGTCCTATTTTATTTTCTATCTTATTATTTAATTAGTTACCAATTTCATATAAGGTTATTAATAGGTTTAGATTTGAATTGATATATAGGCTAGTCTTTATTAAAATGTCAATATTAAGTCTCTTTATTCATTTATTGTCATTGAAACAATTGTAGTTGTTATTATTAAATATTGATTGTTTGTTTCCATTCATTCATCATTGTGTTAGTATCAATCATTGAATAGACTATGGTGAACCTATTGATCGAATCGTTTCATTCTTTTAAGACCATGAAAGATTTATAACTTGTGATTTCTATTAAATTATATTTCGATCACAACTTAGTTTGTTTAATATCCGTGGCATCTCTAAAGTATTAGTCGTGTCTAAATGAAAAATATAAGATTTTAGATTAAATTAGTAATCCCATACAAGCACACATTAGTTTTGTATTGGAGTATTCTACACTTCATGGTAAGTTTAGCAAATTCTTTAGTATTTTCATTTCTAGAACTTAGGGTTTGTTTTTGTTTGTGGAGCCATCTAGGTTGTTAGTGGTGTTTTAAGGGTTCAACGTTGTTATTATATTTTGTGGAATCTTAAAAGATGATGTAGAATAGTAGTGTGATTATCAACATAGCACCATATTAGGTTAATAGTAGTAATAGTATTGGTGTACAAGGTGGGTAAAAGTTTGAACAAATGCTAGACAATATGTGACAAAAGATGAATAAGCTCCAAGAAATGTTGATAATTTTTTAGAGAGGATGGATGTGAAGGATTTGATGAGTCATAGCGATACTATTCATAACAATTAACAAGTATGGTTTTGAAGGTTGATTTGATATTAATAGTAAAAAGATTAAAAGGATAGGTGAGCGTAATAAGGAGTTTAAGGGGATTGATAATATCAATTTAAAAGTTTTACCTTTTGTTAGAAGTTATAAGCTTAAGGAATTTTTTATTAGGTATCACTAGTTAAGAAGGAGTTTAATTGTTACAAGTAATATAAATAGACTAAGGTGAAAATGACATGTCTGGCTTTATATAAATACACGAGAGACGTAAGGTTGATGAGTAGAAGGTGTTATTATAGGTGTTGATGAAGAGGTCAACGAGGAATATGTTTTATGTTAGACTGTTGTAAAACAGAGATGTTAATTCAATTTTAATCCTTAAGATAAGGTTAAACAAAGTGTAGAAGAGTATATAAAGGAGTTTAAGAAATTGATTAGTAGGTATGAACTTAAGGATTCCTCAAAGGAAGCCATTGTCAGGTTTATAAATGAACTTAAATTTGATATAGCAAGCGTTGTTGAATTACAACACTATCAGAACCTGCAGGATGTAATGAAATTGACAAATAGAGTTGAAAGGCACGAAAAGGGACGCTCTTAGAAATCATCTTCATATCATTAGAAATTTGATGATGTAAGTGAGAAGAATGTTGAAAAAGGTTGGAGCGAGATAAACATGAAGGGAAGGAATCAGAGGATAAAGAAACTGGATAAACACAATAGAAGAGGAGTTGGATTGTTAAGTGTTATTATTATTTGTGTCATAGGCTTATTGTATCATAATATCTTAACAAGAGGGTCAGGTTATTAATGATGGAAAGATTAAAAGTGAGGGGGAAGGTGTCATGCCTCATAAGGGTATTCTAAACGTAACAGTCCGCCACATACTATATAAGACTCTCGAATTTTTATCCGAGCCTTTCGAGAGTCTCGTATAGATGTAAAGCGTCCCTTTACGACAATAGAATACTCTATCAATGGAGTTAAAAAGTTTAATGTGGCATTCGATAGCCATAGATAATAAACCAAAACACATACATAAATTATTAAGTCTAAGGGGCATTCCCCCGCAAAAGAATATTAAGTCCATTACAGTCATCCAGAGTCCTTTGGTTTCCTGTGGAAGTCTAAACAAAATCGAAATAAACTTCTAAGGAAACTCCTAGCTCCGGTACCTGAGTTGTAGCCTGCCTTGGCCTAAGCCAAATGAATTCGTGCTATAATAAGTAAAAACTATAGGGGCGTAAGCTAACTAGCTTAGTGAGTGAAAACTTCCATATTGCAATCAAGACAAATCATTCAAGCAAGTGATTATTCAATCAAGTGAAATGCATCAAACAAGTGGATTTAGCAAACATATGACTAGCCGGAAATCATATGTGGATGGACTTGCGCCCTCCATCCTGGGTTAGCAGATTAACGAATCCTGTAGTACGACGCCGTTTAAGCTCACGGTCAACTGAACAATAATTCGTTTTATGGATCACGATTAACCAACATATTCGTTTTATGGATCACGAAAAACCAACAAATGCTAATGCTCCATCCCCATCATGATATGAATGAGTTCAAATTATAATTGAAGTCCAATACTCAATTAATCCAATTCTTTTAGGTAGCCAAGCAAAATTCGCAAACAATCAATTCTAGATCCTCTCTATACAAGCAATAACTTATCACCTAGCTTCGATATTCTTTAATTCCACTTCCCATAACAACAGCAGATAATATAATTCCCAAATACCCCATCATGCATATTCATTTTTATCTTTGCTTAAGCAACTAATGCAACTATCATTACAATCACAAGCAATAATTGAAATAGGAAGTAATACTCACTTGGCCATGGTACGCCGGTCTCTTAATGGTAGTAGTCGGGTGGTAGGGTATCATCGTTCTCGGGATCACCTACCAAATAAGAATAACCTAATGAGAATTTCATCACTTAACTAATTCAAGCTATGCATCTAAGCTAGACAAAATCACAATTCTCGCTATTTGCGGAAGTTCCAAATTAAAACGGCCATAACTTGATCATTTTAACTCAGAATTTCGCAAATTTTATATCGATTTCTATCTACTTCGAAAGATCTATATATTTCTATTATTAATTTCAAGTTTTGAAAACACTAAGGTCACGGAACAGAGGGATCAGATCTGTTCTGTAACTTTTTCATTTCCAAAAAATTGTTTTGCACTTAATCACAATGTCCCTAGTTGATGATTCATGTATAGATAGGATATATTCCTAATATGAATGACATGTAATGAGTTTAATATATGCATGGTCTTGATGATTTTTGATAATGAAACTTATAAGAACTCCTAATTATTACAAGACTCCACAATAGTCATTTCTTAAAAATCCATTTTTCCAATTTTGCATCTCCTAGTGTCTTAGGATTTTATTCTTAAAATTTACTTGTTATCTAAATAAAAATGAGTCTTTATCATCTATACTACCAAAGACCTTCATTTCTACATAGAAATTCACATTTTTCACTTTGCAAATATGTTTTTAAGCAAGCTTTTCACAAAAATCCGAATTTTGGAAAATCTCATTTCTTGCATATTTCCTATGAGAAAACTTGTTTAATGCATCAAAATTTGAAGCTTTACTATATCTATTGTCTAAGGACTTCATTTAACGCATAAAACTTGCAATTTGAGCTCAAATACTAGGTGATACATATGCATCATCTCAAATTACGAATTTGACAAATTGATCACTAACTCAAAATTTTACATCTTAATTCCACTACTTGTTTTACGTATTACTCATGCCTAAACTCATTTTTCATGTAAAATATGAGTTTCAAAGTGGTTCCAAGGGTTTTCAAAAATAGGTTTCAAAAATCATCCGAATTTTTCCTTTGAACTTTTCTAATAAAAATCTTTTCTTTTCAAGTTCCTTGCCTTATACTCATGAAGATCTATCAACTAACACATTTATACATACAAGACTAAGCTTTTATGATCATTAATGCATAAAAATACAAAATATTCATATGAACATGAATGTCAATAAAGCTATGAATTTTAGACACTAGATCTACAACTTATAGTGCATGAACACGAGTTTAAAGACATCAACATAAATTTTTCATGCAAGATCTCTACTTTATATGCCTGAACATGAATATTCCAACAAAAACTCATTAAACACAAGATCTACTTCTTGTGATGGCTTGATATTCTTGTATTAGTGTTTTCTCATCCCTAGCATTTGCTCATTAGATTTAAGATGGAAAACACACAAGAATGGTCTTGCCATTACAAGATCATGTAATAACAAAGCTTGAAATCATCACCTAAATGGAGATTTGGAGTAGAAAAGAAGATGAACTGAGCTGTGATGAGTGTGGTGTGTGTGTAGTGTCACGGCACTAGGAGGGGAAAAAGAGAGTTTTAACCTTTGTAAAAATTTGGAATGAGTGAAAATGAGAGAGAGAGAGAAAATGAGCTTATATATTAGAGGAATTAGGGTTTAATTATAATAAAAGAACCAAAATAAAACAAAAATGGGAAATTGGGGAGGGGTGCGCCGGCCAAGATGAGAGGAAGAGAGAGAGAGAGATTTGAATTTGATAAAATTTATAATTTAAGTAATAAAATGTAATAAATGTAATAATAATTAGGAAACAAAATTTTCTTGAAAAGAAATATAATGATGTTGTAAGGATATAAGAATAGGGTATGAGTAGTGTGAGTGTAGTTGTACTTGTGAATAGTGGTAAATAGTAAGAAGACATCTACTTTACCGGTAGTAAAGAAAATAGAGAAAAAGACTATAACTGTAATTTTTATAGCCCGGAAAATTATAAAATTTATATTTTGAAATCCTTATAAAATTTCGTTCTAATGAATATTCCGAAATATTTTTTTGAGTTTCTGGTCTCAGGGCACGTTTTTTCGTAATTGAGCTCGGGAAGACCTGAAATAGAAAATTTCTCGAATTTAAAACTTTTTAAGGTTTAAAAAATACTTTAAAACAATAATTCATATTCATTTATTTTATAAAACTTATTTTGTTATAAAACCGAAGAAAAGCCGAATTTAGAGTTTCTTAGCTTCTCTCACTAAGCTGGAACTAGACTGATTTAGGGTTTTGCTTTTCAGCTCCCGGAGTTCACTTGACTACGAGGAATACTGGCGTTTACAGAAGGTTAGAAGAGCAGTTAAGGTCAAAATGCAAAAGGAGAAATTGTGGATATTACTGGTATCATTTGAACTATGTTTTAGGATGAAGTGAAAACTTTGACCAAAAAAGTCCAATGCAGTGAACTAATCTTTTCCATATTAAGAGCATGGCACAAGGCAAGACATGCGAGACCATGATCGATGGTGACAACTATGTCAATATGATTTTATAGCTTTTTTTCCTAAATTGAATATGTAGATTGAACGCTATCTAGCGCTGTATGCACTTCATTGGTTGAGTCATCAAGGAGTTGTGTATATCCATAAACTAGTTTGAGTACCTATTTCTATAAGTGATTATACTAACAATGTTCTCTGTGATGTATTTTAAATGAATACTACTCTCTAATTGCTAAGGAGGCCTTGGAAGTTGATACTTAAGCTAATTATAATGGGTACAAAATGAATATATTATTCAATCACATAATAAGATTTTCAAACTATTTTTATGAGCTCATTAAAATCAAGCAAGAAAAATTGATTTCACTAAGAAGACTATGGGGTGGAGAAGCTCTCATGTTGACTAACTATTTTAAAATGACAAAGTTCTATAGAGATTCCAAGTGCATAAGAGTTGAGATTTGAAGAGAAATCTTTTCCACTAGTGCTAAAAATGAGTTTAGACTTCAGGTTTCTAATGAAAGGGTGTAGGAAAGATGGCTTACTCAAAAGACAAATCATGGAGACTCGCTATATTGGTTAGCGCTCAACCACCATGAGTCAATCGACCCATGGGGTCCAAATGCGTATGAAATTGGTTTGACACATGCATTTCCATTAATTTGCCTAGTTTACTATTTTATTATTTCTTATGTTTTATTTTATTTATTTTAGGTAGTTGAATCATATTAGATGTCCTATTTTATTCCGTATCTTATTATTTAGATATTTACCAATTTCATATTAAATGATTGTTATGTTTTGGTGAGCCCTATATACCTGTTAGTTCTCATTTAATTATAAATTTCGGGTTCCTTTATTTAGTTATTATTATTGAAATTTTTGTGGTTGTTATTATTGAATATTGAGGGTTTGTTTCTCTTTATTTATTGTATTTTTATCAATCTATCGATTAGATTGTGGTGACCAGTTCATCGAATCGCTTCATTTTTTTAACACCACGAAGTATTTATGGGTTGTAGTTTCTACTGTTTTCTATTTCATTCACATCAATTTGTTTTTAACATTTGAGGCATTATCAAACATTAATAATATTTCTATTCCTAATTTTACCTTCATATTAATGAATCTAAAACAAAAAAAAAAAAAAACATATTTCAGATTAATTCAGTAGCTCTAAGCGATCACACATCATATTCTTAATAGTTTGAAACTCTTTTTTTTTTTTTTTTTTTTTTTTTTTTTTTTTTTTTGTGTTCTTTCCATTTTATTCGTGGAAACACTATTGTCTACACCACTTGGGCTGTGTCCATAGGCAAAAAGGTCTCATCGTCGTTACTGTGTAAATGTGGGCTCTAGACGGCCACACATGTGGTTTAGTTCTTGTTATTTTTGCCCATATAACAAATTAAATATGGTAAAAAAATATCTTTATTTAACATCATAGTTTTTTTTTAAGCATTTAATAAGAGTAAATTACATAAAAATTTGAGTAAGTTTATTTAAATGGTTTTGAGTTGCTAAAAGAAAATTAATGTTTGATTATAAGTTCATTTAAGGTATTAATGTTTTAAATAGCTAAAAATTAATAAATGTTTTGGAAAATGACCAAATATGTTATATCCATAATTAACCATTAAGAAGAAATAAAGAAATTAATTAAAAACTAATTTAAAATTGATTCTTTTTTTTTTTTTTTGGCTATTACAACGGGAGGGAAGATTCGAATCTGGAACCTCTTACTTGAGAGATCTGGGAGATACCACTAGGGTACAATACCATTAGCTAATTCAAATATTGATTCACAAAATAAAATTTTACAAAATATTGATATATATTGATACTACCTTTTAGTTTAATTTATACTCTATTCAATAATTTTGAATTACATTATAAAACTAACTCATCCTTCATAAAATTATGAAGTTATAAAGAATTATGATATATCCTACTTTAAACATTGTTTCAAAAACATTACTCCATATACACTTAATCCAAATATCTTTCCCACAAAACTCTTCTTTTTCTTTACTTTATGTTTTTTCCCTCCCCTCCAAACAAAGTGCCACATTGAGCACTTAGGATGCAATGGATGTAATTTCTCTTTTGATTCCGTTGAAGGTCCACACAACGACCTTTTGTCTTATCTTAGTCACCGTGGACATGATTCGTGTATTATTCCTCCAAAAAGCCAATATGCTCAGCATTATGAAGCTTTTCTTTCTTCTTTTTTCTTTCTTCTTTCTTTATTTATAACGATGTAAAATATGAAACAACCTTAACTAGTACCATTATGATAACTAGAAAACTTTACTCCATACCATCTCCCCAATTCCCTTCAAACATATACATAAAATCTATTAAAAAGCATTACACAAATATTTTTAGTGTAAATAGACAGCTTTAAGTTTTTTCTTAATGTTTTTCAATTATTACTTTATACAAAACAAAACAGTCCCCTAACAATTGAGCGTAGAGTCTTCTTGGATCCTACCCACTAAATCATACACAGCGGCTGCAATTTCGTTCACCAAGTCAGCTGACAGCTATCCTCAACCTGCCACATTACAAAACTAAGCCGTTAAAATTTTAACTTTTGAAATCTTCATGTTCTATGGCCAAAAGAAATCCTCATGTTAAACCCGAAAGCATAACAGCAATCTATGGTCCCATCACGGGATCGCACAATCATAGATATTATAATTAAATTGATTATAAAAATATTAATATAAAAAATTAAGAATTTTAATCACGCTTGAAGTAAATCTTAACCATAAAATTATATAAAGAAACAAATCTTATTATAACCACCATAGAATTCTAGAATTTTTCAACAAGAATATTATCAACAAAAGAAAATCTTATAATTTTTCTTATCGTACGATAATAAATATTATAATTAAATTAATTATAGAAATATTAATATAAAAAAATTATCAACAAGAATATTATTAAAAGATGAAAGTTTGATGGTCTAAGCACACAATTTTAAATATAGAAGACTAACAGCACAACGAGTAATATCGGAGGATGTATTTGCAATTACCCATTTATATTTAACAATTGTAAAACTCAATCAATTTACAAACATGTGATGCAAAGTATTAAATAGAATTTTACTTTTCAGTCAAATACTATCCTAATTTAAGAAAAAAGGGGCAAGGAATTGATAGTAAAAAAATTACAATAAAAAAAAATTCTTACCTTAATGGTGAAAGAGTACATGGCCAGATGACCCACGGTAGTGATAGTGAGGTGGAGAATATTTAGGCTTAGAGAATGCAACCCCCATGGCCATCATCAATAACTGCTTTGACTGTCTTCTGCTAACACTTTGATGTTGGCATGGTTATCCACCAAGGTCACTTCAACATCCGCTATGGGCGGAGCTGGGTGCCCCTCCAGGTGGTTCAGTTCCGAGTGGCGGAGCCGTTGTATCTAGCCGAACACGTCGAGTACTGTGGAAACGTGAAGAATTCCGAGAAGAGGGAAGAGAGATTGGTGTCTTCAACTCTTGGGTTGGAATTTGACTGGCTCCTTTGGGACTTGAGCGATTGGAGAAGTTGTTCTAGCTCTTTAGGAAATTGATGGCTCCTCCTATGATTGATGCCTGGTCCCCCTATATGGGACATAAACTTAATTATAAACACGAAAACCCATACCATTCGAATAAATTTAGAATTTGTATCAATAGTAATATAATAACAGGAAACACGAAAGGATAAGATTAAAAATATTTGAGAGCGTTGACAGGTTAATTGTCAGTCCAACTTTTAGTTCTGATTATTTTGTTAAAAAGTAATATAAACAAAAATTAGATTTTTTTTTATAAAAATCAAATAAATTAAATATAAATAATATATATATATATATATGCAAATCAGATAATACATATTCTAGGAATTGCAAAGTTTGTATCGAGACTTATTTGTATTACATATAAAAGTCAAAGTGAATAGCATATAATTAAATTATTACCCTTTGGACATATGAAGGAGGCATCATAGAGCGAAGAATAGCGAGGTATCATTCATCTGCCTCCTACGGTTTCGTTCAACCGCTATGTGGGTGATCCTTTGATTCTCCACATCTGCTCTGTTTTTAATGGTTTTAAGCCGTCGTCTTTTGCGGCGACACACGGTGGTTTGGAAGAGAAGGTGAGTTTCTTCCTTGGAAGATCTCATCGGAATAGCAATTCTCAGTGGTGGAAGAGTTGCTAATGTCCCATTCCTTAACATTCATAAGCAGTCTTCATTTAGAATTCTCTCCATGGGATCTCTCCAACATCTGAAGTCAATCCATGTCTCCAAGGTCCGTTGTACATCCTTGTACTTGTAACAAAAGGGATCTTGCTGAAACATGGCAGTTTCCAAATCTAAAGCCATTATTTTGTCCTTTTTTTTTTCTTTTTTGCACTATGGAGGGTTTCGCACTTTAACAGAGGAAGGAAAAGGTGTCTCAACGACACATCCTAGATGTTGCTCTTTCCTTATAAAGGCGTTATGGTGTCCTACTCCTGTCTAATGTCTCACACGCTCATTTCCACCAAACTAATGTAACTATCAAAGCTGACGTAACCTGACGATTTCGACTGCTTACTACGTAAATACATTAATATGTAACTATATATCTACATGCATATATATATACACATACATATAAAAAAAATTACATCATAAGATCTTAATATTTAGGAGTAAGTTCATTTTACATCACAATTATTGAAAAAGTGATTCAGTCCAGATTTTCATGGACACATGCTAATAGGAGAAGTCGACACATGTCGATAGGAAAAGCATTTTATAGAAATCTAAATTGAGTCATTTTTTCAAACGTTTTAACCTAAAATGAATTTACCTTCAAATATTGTAACTTCTTTTTAATTATTCCAAACATTTTAAACTTATAACCTTCTGGTGTAATTTATCCTATACATATATTAGGTGCAATTTATCATATATATTACAATTATATATTTTACACGTTCAAAATACATAAGAATGCAAATTTTAAAAGAAGTCTGATATTTAAATAATATTTATTTTTACAAAAACCCCAACATTTCATTTGCAATTTTTTCTATTTAAAATTTAAGGTGATATTGGTACCTTCACTTTATCTATTTGTGTAATTAACTATCTAAATTTAAAAGTTCAATTTATTATATAAACGATTTGTGGCTATCTATAATATCTTGATGAGAGTAAATTTCAAAAATGAGTTTAGTAAAGTTTAGATAGTTAATTATAAAAGTAAATAGAATTTAGGTACCAAATATGACAATAACCTAAAGTTTGATATGTTAAAAAGTCAGTTATTAATAAAATTAGTTAATATATATATATACACACACACAATGTTTTAAATCTTATGCATTAAATATTGAAGGGATGTAGAGTTCAACAAGAAGGTATTGGTTTATATATATATATAGAGGTAGAGAGAGAGAGAGTAGTATAGATGTATAATATCTTTGAATATGGATGCAAGATATCATATATAAATATATTAATACAGGCACATATAGCAATTATATATTTTTGTGCCTTTATTCCATCTTTGAGGCATGACCATAAACAAGACGTTTTTAAAAGAATTTTTACATTTAAAGGTATACATAGTATTAGATACCAAACTTTATCAATTTTTACTATTAACTACTTAATTTTAAAAATGTTAATTAAGTAGTTAGGTTTTATCTATTTTTCAAATTAACTATCTAAACTTTTTTTTTTCTTTTTGGGTAAATTATTATCTATTACAAATATTCTATGAAGGGAGGGGTCGAATCCGGGTCAATTCCATTAAGAGACTAGAATTTATGCCCCTTAGCTATAAGTGTCCTAGCAATTATCTAAACTTTACTCTATTTTTTTTTAATTTACAATCTAAATAAAATTTGTTATACCATAAGAAAATTGACATTTAGAGACAGAAAATTATGCTGAAAAATCAGTAAAAGAATATATATCTTGCTACAAATAGAATCAAATGTTTTTTTTAATAAAAATTCACGTTTAAAAACAACATTTTTATCTATAAAGCCTAATTTCTTGTAATAAAATATAATGACATCAAAAAGTTTATATGTGATAAATTGATTTTTTTTTAAATTATAGATAATTAATTGTAAAATGAGTAAAGTTTATATACCAAGTGTAACATTTCCATACGTTCAAACATTGTTTTTTATTGACATGACTACATGTGACATGGGTGCTGAGAAAGATAGATATTTTATATAATAAATTTAAATTCTATAAATCTCTTTGGTAAGAAGAGTTGATTGGGAGAAAGTAAAAATTATGAATTTGTAGGATGTAAATTATCTTTTGGAAATAAGATTATAATATGCTCGATATCTAATTGTTGTATTTAAAACATACAAGGGTAAAGGTTTTTTTTTTTTTTTTTATTTTGTAAATAAACGTTGAAAGCACTAAGACAATTTGACCTTAATACTACCATTATTCATTGGCTGTAATATAATCGATACGTAGCAGTGTTTTTACAGTTTACCCTAAAAATGTTTAAGAAACAACAATTAGGCTCAATGGTCAATATGACCTCCACTAGGCCATGTGCACAAAAAAGTTGCTCTGATTAATCAGCGACATAAATCCGCAGGCTAAGGCATAAAATCATCACGATTTCAATCGCTGATTCAGGCAAGCCCCATGACCATGTTTTAATGATAATTATAAAAACATGATTTGTTTTTTAATAATTTATAAACATATGATTCGTGTGATCTTTTTTGATAATTATATAATCTAAATTTTATAAAAAAAATATTAATATCATTAATTACTATTAAAGGAAATGTGTTAAAGTCTTATTGATCTAAAAGAATTAATGTAATAAAAAATAATAAAAATAAGATTAAATAATCAATAATTAAAAAAATTTTGAAAGTTAGAAAATTGAAAAACAAAGTGTAAAATTAATTTTTATGGCCAATAAATATTGACACGTGTCATTTTAAAATTAGAAAATTGAAAAACAAAGTGTAAAATTAATTTTTATGGCCAATAAAATATTGACACGTTCATTTTAAAAATATTAAATAATATTACACTTTTGAATGAACTTGGGTCATTTAATTGTCAAAAAAGATAATACAGATCATGTATTTATAAATTAATTAAAACATAGGTCATGTTTTTATAATTAACCCTTTTTAATTTACTTTATTATATATAATAAGATATAATTTGGCTAATGATTTTTAATTATTATTATCTAAAACCAATTATATTATTCATTAATCTAATGATAATATTTGTTATTGTCCTTTTTACGTAAACATTGAAGAAATGGAGAAATTAATATAAATAAAACTTGATAACGTCAGCCCAAACACATATTACATGAAAGACGACCAGCACATCAACAAATCAAATAAAGTGTTATAAGAAGATAATAAAAAATATATGTATATATGTCATTACTAATTGTTAAAAAAAAAAGAACCAAATGGTTTAAATAATACATGGTCTCCACTTAATTTACATTTTGGATATGTTGTTGGGAATCAGTGCTAAAATTTAGTGCTGAGCGAATAACCCTGTTGTACAAGGTATCTACTTGGATACTGTTTGAGTGGGTAGGATCCAAATGGGTATTAAGTGTCATTGGATAGGATATGAGTATAAATTTTTTGGAACTTATCTCATAGTGTAAGGTACAGGTATGACGACTTTAGATCCTGTACCCACCTTGGAACTTGTACTATACTATGGAAATACATATTCTTAGGTATCATGTATCTACCTTGTTAAATATTTGATAATAATATTAATATATAATAAATAATGATATTTCATATTTTATTTTACATATTCAAGATTATTATTTATAGACTACATTTTAGAAAGTTTTATTATAGAAAGATTTATACTATTCTATTTTAAAATGACTTATTATTTTTATTTTAAAAAACTATAATTATATGTACGTTCTTGAACTCCCAAAAAAACATAGAGATGTTGTTTATATTATGATATTAAATAATATGTAGAAGTAGTTCCAAAGATTTTAATTTTGGAATTTTATGCAAGTTTTATAATTTTGTTTAATGTCACATAAATATGTTCTACAAGTATTTCTTACAGGCTTCAACTTTTACACATAAATGATTATGTATATTATAGAATTTGTCATATTAATAAATTACTTTTTAAATTTCTTTCCACATGTTGTTTATTAAATATATGAAAATAAGATAGTGTTACATTTCATATTAAAAACTACATACTTGATGTTTTAGAAAGAAAGAAAAAATATATAAATTTTGTTAAAAAAAAATAATTTACAAGTTCCACATGATACCTTATACCTGGTAGATTTTACATCGTACAAGGAATCATATGGTACATTCTGAGTACAAAATTCAATACCTTGTACCTTACAGGATAGGATACGAATAATACTTCATATCCTACCCATCCTATACCAGTTTACCCTTACTAAAACTCACCTATGGATAATAAAACCAAGCTGATTGGGGAATGGGACAAGGTTAGGGTTAAGCAAAAAGATCAATTGAACCAAACTAATTCATAATAAAACTAAACCAAACTGAAAGTATGGTTTTTTAAACAATTTAGTGTAGAAAATTCTCAATTCAACCAATCCATAAATTTATTGTTGGTATGAAGGGGTAAACCGAATCAATCTATAGAACCAAACCAAACATATTAGACAAACATAAAAGTATTTTACTTCTAGTTATAAATTTTGTTATGATGATTGATTAAAGGTCATACATGTTCTTATGATTTTATCGTAATATTTATTATATGATACATATTGGTTAATAATAACTTATTTCTTTTTTTTTAATTTTTTTGGGTTCAAAATATATTCCTCCGTTGGTAACTTAATGATGTTTTTATTAATCATTTGAACTCTATGGAATATGGATTTTGTTATTTAGTTATATATCTATTATGTATTAATTTTTCATTATATATTTTGTTAACAAATCACTTTTATTCATAAATGACTTTTGTTGGTAGATTTTTTTTTTTTTGGGCCAAATTTGTTAGTAGATTGTTAATTGAATGATTTTTTAGACTATAGATTATATTTTTTATTGTATTAGTTAGTGAGTATACTGCATTAGTGACTAAATGATTTTATGAATGATTATGGATTATGAATATGATGGATTTATAAAGTATTTTGTTGAGATTTACAATATGAACTTTGTAGAGTGATTTCAAAATTTGAATACTCATACAAATGTAATATTAGAACTAAGTTTCTTTTTTTAGAATTTTGATTAATTAATCCGCAATCTGAATCGAACCAAACCATTATTTAATGTTTAGAAAATTTCTAATATGAACCAAATTGTTATTTAATGATATGATGGTTGGTTTGGTTTGGTTTTAGTAAAAATTAAATCAAACAGATCTGTGTCTACTCCTAGATAAGGCATGCTATGTGTTACTATTACTAGCCACCAAAGGAAGAGTTGAAAGGCGGCCATAGATATGGGAGGGCATAAATGTCTTAGAAGGAGGTTGTTGTTGTAATTGGCTAATTAGGTAAGAGGTAACAATCAGTTACGGATGGTGGGAAGCAACATTAAGCATTCATTATAGTTAGGCTCTTTGTAATTCTACATTGAATCTACCTTTCGATGACTTATATTCGATTGCTGTAAAATGTCATCATAGCATGATGTTGTGTTGATAGTGGGATTTGTCCTCCATGCCTTAAATCATGGTATAACCCAATCGTTGCTAACAAGCTCTTCTATTATGATGAAAAAATGAAGATAGGTAGTCCATTATGACCATATACTCTATTCTTATATCTTGTCTTATGCACACAAGCCTTATCCTATGCATTGTTTTGTAGTATTTAGTCCGGTTTACATGTTAAACACAATTTGCTACTTATACTAAGGTAAAATGATTGCAAAGACTTTGAGAAAATTATAAGTAAATATCACTATGAATGCTTCTAGGACCTTTGTGCTT
The DNA here is from genome assembly GCA_024138025.1 of Combretum micranthum. NCBI lineage: Eukaryota > Viridiplantae > Streptophyta > Magnoliopsida > Myrtales > Combretaceae > Combretum > Combretum micranthum. The sequence goes on from JAMXBD010000211.1 coordinate 601,121, forward strand.
ATCTGCTATGTGGATTCTCTTGTATATTCCTTCAATATGTTTATTCCTATGCACAAACATTGAACAAGTTCCCAATAACCTTGTAATTTTGTTCCATTTGGATCTTGTGGACATTAAAGTTACAGCCACATATTAGTATATTCTATTTCCTTAAATAATACACAATGCGAACTAATGAATCATACTCATACCTAATTTATATTTGAATTTGTATTATTCTTAATGATTTTATTAGTATTTTTAATGAACTATGCACATAAAGTTGTTTATATTTTAATTTCAGGGTACTTTAATCTAAAGTTGAGATTAGCTGGAAACTGATCAAGTTTCAGGTATTTTTAGAATCATTGGAAGCCTTAGAAATATGTTTGAAGTTGGAACTTTGCAAAAATATAAATGAAGTGTAGTTTATCTTAAAGAGTATAGCTTGAAGAGAAACCATGTTGTTATTGTGCAGTTGATAGCTTGAAGAGAACCATGTTTTATTGTGATTGACAAAATTTTACTTTTGATTAAAGTAAATTATGAGAGATGCATAGTTTAGTGAACGACCATGCTAGCTAGAATTCATATTCTTTTTTGCTACTTGTTACTATAATTATAAATAACATTGTAAACAAGTTGAAATCAGTTTTAGGTTTGTTGGACGTTCTTTTAGAAAACTCATTCAAATAGAGCATTTTTACTATTAGAGAGTTACAGATAAAAGAGCAACATTAAAGACTCAAACTCAAAGATCTACAACTTGATGATTTTCTATTCCTTATTCCTTTCACTTATTTATTCTATGGACTATTGTTCATTTGTATCTAGACTTGCACAATGCTATGATTATTATGTATTTCATTATTTAATTAAAATAAATGAAGTTCTCATGTTGCCATGATTCAATTGTGTATTTTTATTCAAATTGGGTTAATATTTCTAGTGTTAATTTGCTTTATTAAATATTATATATAGTGGATGGTATTCCATGTATGTTATTAGATCTGTATAATTGAATAGAGTTACATACAATCTCGAGTGTGGGACGAGATAAATATATCTCAAATTAGGCTCAAACCTAATAGATGAATTCACAAAGTGAATTAATTAATTAATGAGAACATGAACATGTTAATTCATTTGAGAAATGCAATCTGAAGCAATTAATTAAGAAAGTTCCAATTAATTGATGGAAAATAAGTGATAGTTAGGTCCTAGCTAGAATATGATAATACATTTAACAACCTTTTCTATAAAGTTGCATAATTAATTTTAGGAAAAGTAATGTCTAGGTGCAAAATTATGTGAATTTGATCTTTCAATCTTAATGAAACCATATATAGTACACTAGTATCTATAGCGTTTAAAATCAATAAATTAGATCGATCAACCTTTTTTTTTTTCCCCCCAACAATCAACCTATTTATTTATTAGTTAAATAATTGAGTTAAAGAGAGTAAATGCGCTTGTGATCATAGGAAGACACTTGGTCTCAGTGGTTGTATTAAACCAAACAATAGGTACACTTACCAAGCTAAGTAGCTAAATCCATGAAATTAAATGGAATACAACAACAACATTAATTAATCACCCATGATGTTTTTGTTAAAAAGCTCTCTAAGCAAATTAAATTGGATGAAATATCCCAACTCTTCACCTAAGTTAGAAATTAGATTTAGATAGTTTAATTAATGCAAGTAAAATAGATAATGAATTATAATTAGATAAATCAATAAAATTAATTTAGTACATAAAGTTAAGTTGAAATTGAGATTTCAAATCCTTAAACCCTTAGATCTGTTGTTTAAATATTTAGTAGATTCATATATCCCTAGACTTTAGCGCAATATTTCATATCCTTAACCCCGCATATTTTGGAATTACCTGCTTTCCTAAAAATATCATATTTAAGCTTAAGCTCAAGTTAAATATTAATTTGATATAAACCAATCTCCTAAATCAAACCCTTATCTCAATATCTTTATTTCTAACATATTGATCCTCATATTATTTCTCAAACACTTTTAGAGTTAAAGATATTGATCTGAAAGTTTTAAACTCAATACGTTTGCTCTAAAATATCTTCTAATTCTTTATATATATACACATCCTTTATTTCTTTTCTTTCTCTTTTTCATTGTTGCCTTTTCCTCTCCTTTCCTTTCTTTCCTGCATTTCTTTTTCTCTCTCTTTCTCCTTTTTTTGTTTCTCAAAACTCAAACCACATATCTCAAATTCAACAAGTTTATAAAGGAAATTAAAGATAGAAAATAAGATAAAGGGTGAAGATCAAACTAGAAATAACTTCAAGGACATAGGAAAAGTAGGAGTAGAAGAATCAAGATGTTAGGTTTTGCTAAAAAAGATTAGTTTTATTATTTTCTTGCTTTAGTTATTGTTTATGCATATAAATGTTGTATTAGAACTACATATATGTAAAACTTATGATGCTAGTGATAAATCAAAGATATATGAACATGTCTGTTAAAAACCTAAATATATGTATACTTGTGTAGGCTAAGTGTTTGAGGAAATGTTTTGAAAGAGTATGATATAAATATGTATATAAAAGTGTTTATAAATTAAGATTATGCATGTTTATACTTATTATATGTTGTTTTTGTTGATACATGATGAAAACAAGTAATTAGAATTGGTATAAAAGATAAAAGAAAAATGAAACATAATCCCTTGTTCATCAAGGCCGTAACACGACCTATGATATAAGCAGAAATGAAAAATCAAGGGTAATCATAGCTGTGACAAAGGACATGATCTCCTTTATTAAAAATAAACATGATAACGGGCGTAATTTTGTAAGTTATGAATATCACGACCGTTACAAAGGGCGTAATCTCCTCTAAGAAGAATTTCCAAAGGAAAAAGCCTAAATCACAGTCGTGACGAAGGGTATTATCTCCTTGTTACGGGCATGACAAGGCCATAGTAATCACGGTCTTCATCATGAGCATGATGAGGAAAGGTAATGACGATTACAGCCCCCATCATAGGCGTGATCTGTCACCTGGTATTATTCATAAAGAAGAAAGAAAAAGAAGAAAAGAAAAAGAAAGAAATATAAAATGAAGTAGATGAATGATAGCTAGTATGTTTTATTAGTTAAATGGTATAACTAAACACAAGTTTAGTGAATTCATAGATTTAATAAATAATTGAATTAGATATGGAAGTTAGATATAAAATGAACTTCATAAGTTATAACGAATTAAAATGAATTATATTGATTAAGTTTAATCATCTTGGCTTAGTAATTGAATTAAATGATGGACCCCAATTAATTTGGCTAAAATAACGCAATATAGGCTTAATAAATAATAATTGGCTTTAATTAATGAGTTATGATAAATCATAACTAACATAGGAAATATGTTGTTTCAAATGATTGTTTGCTTAAGAAATGCATGTTTTTTAATATGAATGATTGGTTAATGCTTTTGTAATAAATGACTATAATCAAAGTGAAAAGAGATACTTTGACAAACAAAGGAAAACTGTCCGTATTTTGATAGGGCGATCTCCACAACCATAGTGGGGTTCCTATTTAGCATATGATTAAATAAGGTTTTAATAAAAGTTTGATATAAGTGGATAATGGGCATAATTTCTTATATGAGTTTAATTCTTTAATCTACAAACATGGATACTTGATTTATCTTTTGAAATGGATTCTAAAACACTCTTTGAGTCTTTATTTGTATTTCATATAAAAAGTACGCGATGACTTGTGTGTTGTATGCTAAGATAGACATGCTAAACTAAATAAAAACTTAAAGATGGCCTAGTTAATTAACTGTTACTTGTGTTTGCTTTGAATCCAGTCTAGGGAGCAGCGACCTTGTCCCGAGGGGACACGGTAGTTAGGCGCTAAGCCGTTATGATGCAATGACAAATACCAGGATGCAATGGTATGCCATGATACAGTGACGATTTATAAGTGTCCTAGTGGGTGGCTAATGGGACAAATGATATTGGCGTAACGTCTATTTAGGCTCGGAATGAAGTAACATGTTTTAGTTTACGTTTATAGGACTGGTTAAACTAACTAATGTTATGAACTAAGAAGGGTAGAGTATGTGTAATGGTTGTGAACACCAGATGAAGCTATTTTTTTTCTTGTAATGTTATCTAGAAGATATATGTATTTGAGCTGCCTATATCAACCCTTTAAGCATCGCGTCATTACTCAAGACCCCCATATTCCCAGTGGCTTATTTCAGAGTGTAAGTGTCTATTATTGATTTGTTTACTTTAAATTGAAGATAATAACTTATTATTTGTTGCATTGCATTTAGCTAGACTTACGTGTCATTCCATGTGTGTTTGTGTTACTATGTACTGGGGTTCGACTCATTATTATTGTTGTTGTTATTTTACCAAGTGTTGTAATGATGATGATGATGAGTTGATAAAGATGATTGGTGATGATGATGATGATGATGATGTTAATGCTATGATGATGATGATAGTGTTGGTGATGATGATGTTGATGTTTGACTTAGGTTATGGGCGATCCTGAAGATTTGAGAGGAGAAATGAAGCGAGTTAGGACCGTACAATATTTGATTATGTTTATAGTTATTTGAAGAGCATGACTTTTCTCTTGGATTCATATTTTCTTTTGAAATGGGCATGGTGAAGCCTATATGCTTGTAAATGTTGATCTACCTTCGAGAGTAGATTATAAAATGTTTTCATAGAATTTTATTTCTTAGAAAGTTGGTCTACTATGAAGAGAATAGAGATCTTTATTATGTTTTTATAAAGTTTGATTTTTTTTAACTAAATCCAATTGTTTTAGAAATCTAAACAAACGATTTCATTAACTAAAATTGGTTAGTAATGTTCAACACAAACAAATCCTTTAACGAAGCTTGAGCGTGTAATACATGAAAAATTATACATAGTGGTAACTATCTTAATTAAAGTTAGCGCATTACGTTGGAAACTACCATCATATGGAGATTTTAAATTTCTTGGTTACTAGGATAAATATGTAGAATCTCTTTTGGCAAATTAATTAGCTTCATAAGCATAGAGTGAATTAGATTTTCTTTTCTACAAACTGTTAATGCATCAAGTTTACATAATATCTATTCCATGGAATTCATATTGTTGCTAAATAAGGAATTATTATTTCTTTATTAGGTTGAACTAACAACTATTCCTTATTCTTTTTTGGCATATTTTCATATCTATCAATGAGATTTCAGCTCAATAATCAAATCATTGACTTAGGTACATATGTATATTAGTTGCATTTCTAATTTATTACTAATGTAATTTTAAGTATAATTAAAGGAATTAGTAACTATTATTTCTTTATTTAATTCTTTAGGAATGTAGTTTTCCCTACTTTATTCCACTATACGAACCAAAAGATGCCTTTGAAATCTAAGGATTTAAATCCTTTAGATGTTGTCCCTTCTTGAAAATGTGATATATGGCACATGTCACATCCTTAAACTATAACATCTGTTTAATTGGCTACATAAACCTATCTTAATAGGAATACGTAAGGCTTAAACCTCAATAAAAGAAATAAATCTTCTAAACAATAAATAAATTGTATGTAAAGATATATTAATATACCTAAGTCCAGTAAAGTCCACCTATAATCCAATAGTGTTAGATGCACTAGCACTACTTCTATTTCTAGTCCATTAGCCAAACTATAATCACTACCTCAAATAAAAAATTCCAAATCAGTAAGCTACAAAACCCTTTGTAAGCATTACAATGCACATATATGCCATGCACCAAAGCTTTTGTGCATTCATGAATAATCTAATGTAATAAATAAACATAAAAAAACCAACAGTCTTAGCATCCTAAGAGCTAAGACTTTGAGTAGCTCATGGCTCCACATCACACAGGTAAAGACCTAAAATGCATTGATTCCACATCATGGCAATACGTGTAAGGAATGATCTTAGTTCACACAACTATCAACAATGGCACAAAACAATTTCATCTTGAGTTTAGTTTTCTGTATCAATCCATCAAGATCATGATCCACTTATAATTTTCAAATTTTAGTCCTACACCACCATTTTGCCTCATTGTAGCTTCATCCCTATTGATTGATCTGGACTAGCCACAATTACCTCTTATTATCTAGCTATTAAGGAATAAATATAACCTTAGTGCTTAACTACTATATCATCCCAATAAGCTATCCCTTCTAAGGTCATGAAAACCTAGTTTAGGGTTATCATCTATAGATCTCGACATAGACAAACACAAATAGAATAAACAATTTAATAGCCGAATAGTTTACAGTCCTTCTTATTTCTAAGCCTACAAGCACACAATAGGTATTAATAGTAGTTATGTACTTGGAATCCATATGTGCAATCTCAATACCATGAAATAATTTTTTTAATACCTAATCTTTTACATTTAATCAATTAATACTTATATATAATTATGAGTTAAAGTATATATAAGAAGTCTACACTCATTTTCTCTGGTTTACTAATGTTATCTCCAACTTTAAGTCCTTAACTTAGGTTTCGTGATGAATAGACCTCTCTTTTCAAGGTATATGTTATGGAAGAGTTCTTCTACTTTTTGAGGACCCTAAAAAGAGAAAGGTTTCAATAGGTAATAAATGTCACATTAGTTGAGTGCCAATCAAATTTTGACGCATAATTATATTCATAGAACATGGATGGTAGTTTTTTTAAAACCTGACTATCATTTTACGTGTTTAAATATGATTAGTAACTACCTACTATCTGTATATAAATGTGGTGTGAATCATTTAGTGAATCTTTTTTCTCTAAAAAGTAGCTTTTTTTCTTGTAAAAATTTTTTACTTGTGTTAGATCAAGGCTATTTTACTAAATGCTTTATACCAAATTAAGCTAATGTAAATATGTTGCTTTTTCATTTAAATAAATTTTGGCAATATATGTATATTTATATTTGTTTTGTATTTTCATTTAAGGATAAATGTTGTGAATGATATCTAAACTTTGAAATTGATCAATTTAGTATTTGAACTTTGAAATTAATCAATTTAGTACCCAACTAAATTTCATGAATGCTAACAGTATCTTATTCATATTGGTTAAGAATACCACGTAGGATAAATGTTAGCCAAATTGCTAGAGATACTATTAGCGTGTACGAAAAGTTTATTCATATACTAAGTTAATCAATTTCAAAGTTTAAATACCTAATTTCATATTTGGTAAAAGTCCAAGTACTTTTCACAACATTAACTCTCATTCAATTTCTTAACAACAAAATTTATAAGTTACTATTTACAGTAACATTGCTTGAAAAAAAATTAAGGGTATTGCATAGAAGTAATAATAGTACAAGACTTACAGAACCTTATAAAAAAAATAGAAGGAACTTATGTAAAGAACCATAGGGATAAAGTGGTGACATCTTTAGGAGCAGAAGTTCTTAAGGTCTTGATACGGTAACTCAAGATTTCCCTAAGATGATTATAAATTCTCTTGTTATGATCGCTAACAAGGATATACGATTGACCTAAGGTTATTGGGTGATGGACATGGCTGAAAGAGAGAGGCATAGTTGACCTTGCTATAGGGTTAGTGGATTGCCCTCACTAAATTTGTCTTTCAATTTTTAGTTTTGGTCTTAATTAACCCTGGGATCCTAAAGGGTCGACTCCATGTCAAAGAATAAATATCAAGTTACAATCCAATATCATCTTGTCCTCAAATTATCAATTTGTTATATGTGAATACAAGCTAGTATCAATTACCATCTCAACACATTCTTTAGAATTTCTCTTTAAAACCTAACTTTACTAATCAATTACATGTATTAGCAAAGATCGATCTGGGGTTTAAATGGTCTCTTAATATATAAACTTTCCTAAAAGATTAGACTTCTAAGAAGAAATCGAACAAATTACACACATTGATTTCACAAACTAATAATACTTAATTTTGCACAAAATATGATAAGGCCTTAATTTCTGAAACCCTAACAATCTCTATTTGTAAACCCCCAAAGTTTTTTTATCAATTAAGCTTAAACCCTAATTAGAAGGTCAACCGAAAATCCTAAAGTCAACAAAATCATAGTCAGATGTAACCGTTCAAGTCCGGCAATCCGTGTTCGTAACCCTAAGTGCGTAAGTGAGAGATTAGTATGTAAAATAGTTCGTAATAACATGAGAAAACTTAAAAATATCATATTAGTTAAACCACGATTCATTTTGAGCACGATCGGATATAGTTTTCGAAAAGAGTGTTTCGAGGCTTAGAATAGTAAAAATATTCTGGAGATACCGTTAGACTCGTAAAGACATAAGGTTTTCAAAAATGTCAGTCTCATAATTTTTCGGTAACTAAAAATATCAAATATCGTAATTATACGGGTATTTTCTTACTACTGGTATTTTAATTATCGTGTCTATTATACATTACACTATTTATTACTATTCTACACTATTTATTTATCTCTACTTTTTCTTACAATCACATCATTATTTCTTACAAGTTTCATTTTCAATACAATTTCACATCTCTTATATCTTACTTTTTATTAACAAAAATACAAAAAAAATAAATTGGTCCTCTCTCCCTCTTCCATATTTGCGCCAGCCACACTCCCTCTCTCATCCTCAATTTGTTTCATTTTTCAATTATTTAATTAACACAAAATTTCCTCCACTTTTTCCTATAAATACCCTATCTTCCTTCCATTTTCTTCACACCTTCTATTCACTAAAATCACTCTCTCTAAATCTCTCCATAAACTCTCTCAAGTTTTCTTTAGTTTCTACTTCTTCTATAGGTAATAGTTTTAGGTTTTTATATATTCATTTACTTAGTATAAGCATAGTGTGTGTTTTCTAAAACCATAAAAGTTAAAGAAACAACAATATGTTCATACTTTGTTTTTGTTCATGAAACTATTTTCCTTTATGTTGTTTTCATATATATTTAACTAAATATATCTATGTAGATATATATATCTTTTAGAGCATATAAGCTCCTTTGTTTTGCAATTTATTTATTTACATTGCAATTTATTTACTTTCAAGATGTTTTAAGACTAGTCTTTTTAGTCTTAGACTTGTCCTCATCAAGTCAAAAATTTTTTTTCTTTTGGGACTAGTCTATTCTTAATCCCAGGATACCTTGATGAAGCTAAGGTTCCAATACTTGACATATTTCTTTATGAACTTATTTCATTAATTATTATGTCTTTCCTATGTTTTCATAATTTCATATTCATGATCATGCATGAACATATTGATTTTGTCTCAACAAGATAAAGAAGAAAAAGTTTTCTTAAAATATAAGTTCTTCACTAGAAATAAATGTTGCTATGAAGGAAGTAAATTTTTTCATAAAAACTTAGGAATTTATCTTAATAAACCTTTTCTAGAAATCTAGAGGAGTTCATTATAAATTTTAAGAACGTAGGAATTTTTAAACAATACATACATGCACTTTACAAAGTCATAAAATGAAAAGGAATTCTTGATTAAAGAAAAGTTTTGCTAAACTTCACTTTCCATCAATACTTTGAATTTCAAATAAACTAGTTGATAAACACCAAGAATTTCCTTTCATAAAAATAGAATGATCTTAAGAAATAATGAAATCATTTCTTTAAATATAGAATTATTACTACTTTCCAAAAGTATTGAAAACTAAGTTTAGAAAATGAAAACCATTCTTTTGAAATTTAAAAAGACTAAGAAAATGGAATTAAGGAAAAGAAAAATACTCATTTAGAATAATTTGAGATATTTCCTAGTAAGCTAAGAAGAAACTTTCAAAAGTCTCACTTTTCCAAAATCCTTAGAAGACTTTACTTTTATGAAAGGTTCATGGTTGAGATAACTTCATTAATTTCATGTATTTGATATGAGTCAATAAATATATATACATTTTAAAGGTCTTACAAACTATTATAATATCTATCTCTTTGATATAAGTTTTTCTAAAGAGAAGAAAATAAGTTTTGTGAAATTCGTGGTAAATCTGATCACCACTATTTCGGAGCTCAAACGACTTAGTTTGATGAAAATAATTTTAGAAATAGATAGATCTTTTCGAGTAGAAAACGATATATCATGTGAAATTCAGAGTTAAAATGAGCAAGTTATGGCCATTTTAAGTTGGAACTTCCTTCAAATCCGATTTTACCGCAAATTGAAGATAGATTTAGAATCTTCAAAGTAGAAATTCTATGAAAGACTCATTTTGGGTATTTCATCCTTTTTAGGTGAAGAAGGAACCGATATCGCCTTTCCGAAAGATTACTTAGACTAAAAGCGATCATCATGGAGTGAGTTAATCCCTTACTAGTTACATTTCCTTATTTGTGCTTGTAAGTAGTAGCATTAGAAGATAAGGAAAAAAGATAAAAAAAAAAAAATAAATATTGTGTGATTTGGATTTATGATTGATTGATGTAGTTGTTGAATAAAAGTTAAGAATATCGAAAGAGGAATTAATGAATAAACTTATGTTTTCTTGTAATGGTATGATAAATGTTGTTTTGATCACCTTTAACTTGAATTCAACAATATTGAATAAACCTTGTAGACACCCAATTTTTGCCCAATTAAAAATTAGGTTTAAGTATAGAATAAATTAATGTCATGTTGAGTTCATAAAAAATATAATATAATAAAAATATAATAATATAAAAAATAGTATAAGAGAAAATAGAAAATAGAAAAATAAAAAATAGAGGAATAAAATATGTATAATAAATAATTAAATGAAAATAGTAATGTAAATAAAATATATGTAAGAAAAATTAAAATAAATAATTATTTGAGCTTAATATAATATATATTTTATTAGTCTTAAGTATTAGTGGGTTAGCTATATGACCAAGGCACATGCCAACGGCCTAACGGTTCAGCCATAGACACAGGAGCGAAGGGACCGAGTTCGATCCTAGCCCAAGGCAGATTTTGCCTCTTTTGTCCAATTTTTTTTCCCAAAAAGACACATCGGTTCATCCACTTTGAGGCCTCATTGTGAGCAACGAATCTTTGTGTTTTTTCGAAAATTAATTGTACAGACACGAACTAGGCATGGGATACATCACATCTATACACAATTCGTGCATTATTTCATCCCAAAAGGCACATTAATTGAGACATGAAAATTGGGAAAAATTCGAATGGACATGATTTTTCAAATTTAAAATTGGCCGAATTATGTTCTTTGATCAAATTAAACACACTTAATCGAAGAGTTATGATGTATAAACATAAGATTCGTGATCAATTTGAACCAACAATCACGAATCGAGTCCCAATTTTGAATCGTTTCTTATTTGAAAAAGTATAAACGATTCGTGATTCAAAAATTGAACAAGTACGAAGCTTTCGAAATGAAAAATTGTTTCGAAATCTATAAATAGGATCACCCCACAAGCAGAAAGCACAATTCAATTTCACGAAACACACACTACACGATCGAGATCTAAAAATAGAGTAGAAAGTGTTCGAATTGCAAAATTTGCAAATTCGAAGTGATCGGGAGGATTCGATCCATTAAAGAGTGTTAGGATCATCTAGGAAGTGTTTTTTGATTGATTATAGTGTTTAGAATTGCTCGAATTTGCATTTGGAAGTTCTGCAAATTTTTAGAAAAATTTTTTAATCCTCGACGCCGTCAACCACCGCACGAACCGCCACTTCTGGTGGTTCTGGGAGTGAACCACCAACACCAACGGATGCAGCAGCCCCATCCACGTCGGGCCGACAAGGTTGCAGCCTTCGAAAACCACTAGGAAGAGGCCGAGGAACGCCTTGAAGTCACCGTCATCGTCTTCTTCACCCGACGGGTATCCAAGATCCGACCGAAACCCGAGATCCAACCCGGTCGGTCGTCGGTCAACGGTCGTCGGTCGTCGGTCAACGATCGTCGGTCAATAGTCAGCCAGATCTACGGTCCATATTCAATCAGAGGATCAGACGGTCCAGATTGATCAAAGCGATCTACGGTCCATATTCAATCAGAGGATCAGACGGTCCAGATTCGATCAAAGCAATCAACGCTCCAGATCGAAAGTCATCAGATCCTGCGGTCCAGATTTAGTCTACAGATCAGACGCTCCAGATCTGATCGAGAAAATCCAACGGTCCAGGTTTAGTCCGCAATATTTTATTAGTATTTATTATATATTTAATTTCGGAAAAAATGAAAAAATAATAAAAAATTCGTAAAAAATCCAGAAAAATTCAGAAAAATCCAGAAAAATTAGAAAAATTATTTTTAATATAGATTTATATGTTTTAACAATTTTTGATATTTTTGGATATTTTGAATATGTATTTGCATATAGATTGATCTTTAAATATATATTTGATGCATGAGATGTTTTGTTTTTGTATTTCAATTTTGTTATGATATATTTTGAATATGTTCTGAACATATGTGATGATTATTGAATTTTGAAAATAATAAATTGTTAATAGATTTTTTAAACCAAAATTGTTGTTGAATAATAAAGATAAAAATTGTTTTTTTTTTTTAAATCATGATATTAATTAAGTTTTTATCAAAATTATCTTTATAAATTTGATATAAAGATAATATTCAAAGTTTTCAAAATTGATTTTCATGTAGCATTAAATTAGCATGAATTATCATAAATTGGTTTTTTTTTTAGAAAAAATGATTTTTGGACTTAGAAAAATATATTTTTTATGAAATGAAAATCAATTGATTAGATCATTAGGATCATCAAAAAATGAGTTTATAATTCAAAATTTAATGAACTTAAAGTGAGAATATTTTAAAAATATAAAATTGATCAACAAACTAATTCTTTATAAAAGAACTACGTTTTGTCTGATCTCGATTAGCGAGTACGTAGGCACCTACGGGGCGACAATAAAATTAGAAAAAATATATTTTGTTTGATAGTTTGAAATAATCATTTTGTACATATTATAAGTTTTTTTAAGGAAAATACAAATGTTTGTTGATATTTAAATCCTAAGGAAAAATACATAAAAATAAAAATGCATGATTAAACTTGTAGATATTTGTTTTATAAATGTTTTGTTTGAATTTTTTAGTATAGAAAAGGATAAATTCTAAATTTTTAAATTTAAAGTGGTAACCGCTTAGGTTTTAATAGGTTAGCCCCCGAACTCAGATATCTGGTATTTTTAAAATTTTGATTTTTAAATCAAACTTTTCGCAGACTAGTAGCTAAGTTAGGATTAACCGACCCATTAATCCTGGCTTTCATTTTTTCCCGATTTATATTGGTGGCGACTCTAAAAAGTTTTCAAAAAATTAAATTTTCTTTTAATCCCTAGTCGATGATTCATGTTAAATGGGTTAGGGTTTAATATGAATCGGGTTAGGAGAAATGAACCGGATGATTTTCAAAATTTCAGGCTCGACAAACCTATATTGAAAATAATTCATGCATATCATATTTGTGAGTCACATTTATCGCTACTATTTTTCGTATGGGGAAATGAGGAGTTATAGTGGTGGCTAGCAGGAGCCAGAAAGTCTACATGGGCAAGTAGGAGCCGGAAAGTCTATAGGGCAAGTAGAAGCCAGTAAGTCTGCAATTATTGATGGTCGTATGGGCTAGTAACCACCCAACCCTCCACATGGAGGGTGTAAAATCCATGCTACACATGGTTTTCGGTTAATCGTGTGTATTTCATTTGCTCATGTGATTGATGCATTCTCATATGATTATCTAAATACTTGTGTATTTTATGGAAATGTTTTGTAGATGGGAGTTATCTCACTAAGCTAGTTTCTCTTGTACCCCTATAGCATTTTGTTATAGTATGATTACTTATGGTTGGCACCAAGGAGCCCCTTTTATCAGGTATGAACAAAGCTACTAGTAGTTTGTGGAAGAAGTTTATATATATTTAGTTTTGGATATAGACTTCTAAGAAAAATCTCTTAGTAGACTTATGTTATATTTATGTATTTATGGAAGATGGCTTAGTTGAACAAGGCTATTAGACCAGGGGAATGCCCCTAAGAAGTTGTAAGAAACTTTTATTCTAATGAATATTACATGTTTATCTATATAAGTTCTTGCATGCTTTTATTATTATTTAAACGTAATACCCCTGTGAGTCTCCTACTATCTTGGAAGCATGCCTTGCACGTGATATCAAAGCTCCTGCGTGTCACTAAGATTGTCATTCATTAGCTTTAATATTTTGTGCGGCGGACTACCACCTTTAGGTACCTTCGGGGTATGACGCTATTATTTTGTAGGTAATTGTAGAATTGAGCTTCCACAGCTCCAAACAATATTTCTTAGAGAGTACAAATCATACCCCTTTGTTACTCTTATTTTCCCTTTTATAATTGTGCATGTACATCAAATGTGTCTATTTTTAGCATGTACAGATCATGACAACTATGTTTTCTTTACAATATCTATTCTATTATTCATGACAGCTAGGTTTCCTATTATGTTATGTAATCCTTCATCCTTTGGCATGTATAAATCATGACAGCTATGTGTCACCCCAAAGGTACCCTAAACGGCAGTCCGCCATATATGGTATTAAAACTTAATAATGACTTCCCAAAGTCATGCGAAGGTTTCAACACTATATGTAAGGCGTCTATCACAATAATAGGAGACACCAGTGGGATGTATAGTTCGAAATAGTAAATACACATACAACAATTCTAGATAACCATCTCATTTTAACATTATAAGAATATAACCCTTACATTATCTTAGGGGCTTTCCCCTATAAATCTCTAAATAATCATAATATCACCTTAGACTTTTACACAAGGAACAATACTGACACCAAAAGATATTAAAGGATATTTAGTATAAGATCTTCAAAAGATTCCAGAAGCTCCCAAAACATAATCCCACTCGAGTATATGAAGTCCTCAGGTATAAAAGATATTGGTCCTGTTACAACAAAGGTCTATCAAAGTATAAGCAGAACTAGCTTAGTGAGAATATTCCTGAATCATCGTACTTGTATAAATAATTTCAAAAGTTGTTAAACAAGCATATGAATGCATCAAGCAAGTGATCAAGCAATACATATGATCTATCGAAAATCATATGTTTGAATGGATTTACCCCTCCATTCAGGGTTAGGTGTTTCAGGCTCTTTAAAACCCATATTTAAAATCCAACTTATGTAGTTTATTTCAGGTGCCTACTCGCCATCTTGAATTAGTTCTTTTAGGCTCCTAATCGCCCTTCTTACAGATTTATGGCTCTTGCAAACCTGGCTACTATACTCTTGTCCCATCGAGTATAGTAGCTTGTGACATGAAACTAAATGTGATATGCAAGAATCAATTAATATAACTCATAATATATGATTAGAGTAATTTAAAGGTGATCACAAAATTTGCACACACTCCAACATAATAATAGTAAAATACAAGTTAATTAACAATGATTCATGTCTCAGTATACTTAGCATTCTTTCAACCAATATTATCATACATAATTCATTTTCATCTTTTCTATTTCTAGTGCCTCTAGCTACAAGTACAACAAAGTACGTAAAAGGTAGAAAATAAACTCACTCGACCTTCTTTATGGAGGAGTCGATCAGTAATTCACTAATCGAAATAATCCTCCGGGTAAGAATACTCCTCCTCGGGATCACTTAATCAAGAAGAATACCCATAATGAGTATTTCTTATTGATTCTATGGTACTTATCAAAAACTATATCATAAGATCGTTAAAATTTGTATAGAAGGTAATTCCAACTTAAAATGACCATAACTTGGTCATTTTAACTCGGAATTGCGCAAATAATATCCGTTTTCTACCTACTCGAAAATATCTATCCATTTCTAAAGTTATTTTTGTCATAAAAAGCCATTTGGGTTGGAAAAAAACTACGGTACAATAGTTATGAATTTATAGTTTACAAAATATGATTTTTCCAAACTTTTCTTTACTCAAAAATCTTTAAGCAAAATATATGGATATATATAGTGCAAAAATCCTTTGAATGTATATATACACTCATATCGTATGCATGATTTTTGTAGTGTTGTCTTAATTATTGATATTTCATAAACAATTTGTCTTTAAGGGTTTAAAAGATAAAACTTTTAAAAATTTATCATTTTTGAATTGTTAGAAGGAAAACTAAAATATATTCGAGTTGTTATGAGTAAATGTTTTTCTATTATAAGTTTATTTTCTCACTTTTCAAAAGTAAATTCATTCCAAAAATTTGGTTTTTTAAGTTATTTACCAACTTTACTTCTAGTGATTGAAAAATAAGTTTTTCAAAATATCCTTTAAGTTTTTTATGTAGTCAAATATTTGGAGTTGTGTTAAATGTATGTTTTCCTCTCATTTTTATATCCTTTTTTCTTTAGAAAATAAGTTTACCTTTTAAACTTTACTTGCTTGGCAAATTTTATTTTCTAAGTTGGTTTCTAAGATAGTGAGTTGATTTTACCTTGATTTGAAAACTTATTTTATCCTTAATATTTATCAAGTGGTAGAATAATTCTTTTTAGATAAGTTTATAAGAAAAGCTTTCTTAATAAAGATTTGTCAACATTAAAACTTTAGCAAAAATTTCATTTTTAATTTTTGAAAAGAAAATAACAACATATAAGAATTAAGTTTTGAAGAAACTTTCTTAGTATGTGATTTTCAAAGTTTAAGGTGAACCTATTTAAGGTTTATAAAAGATATGGTTGAGTTAAAATCCTTCAATGCTAAAAATTCTTCCTTTATGGAGTATTAAGTTTTGATTTATAAAAGAAAAGAGTTCCTTTTATTATTTTGAAAAATCTACATTATTACTTCTTCTAGAATTTATGATTAGCTTATCCTTTGAAAAAAAGTTTATTAAAAAGAAAACTTAGATCTTTTTATTGAAAATTCCTTTTGGTAAGAAATCTAGTTTACTTTTCTTTATTTAACAAAGAACCCATTTTTTTATTTTATTTAAGACAGCAACATTCTAATCATGCATGAATATGATTATGTAGCAATGTAAAAGTAAAGATAATACATAATAAGATAGAAAGAAATACTTGTAAGCAAATAAACATAATAAATATGGTCAAGCATTGGGAATCTTAGCTTCATCAAGGTATCCCGATCATGTATTGAGAGCTTTAGTTTCTTCAAGGCAACCCGTGACTAAGAATAGACTAGTCCCAAAAGAAAAGAAAAGAAAAGAAAAGAAAGAAAATCGTTTTGACTTGATATGGACAAGTCTAAGACTGAAAATACTAGTCTTAACAAATTGTATGAAATAAATAAATTGCAAAACATGAAAAAATAAATAACAAGTGAGCTTATATACTCTAAAGAAATATATATACATAATATACATAATACTATATATAAGTTAGATTAGAGCAAAAATAATAATAACAATAATAACAACAACATAATAACATAATGTAAAATAGGAACATGAACAAAAACAAACATGAACATATTGTTGCTTTTTTAACTCTCATGAGTCTAAGAAACATACGCTAAGCTCTAAGTTGTATGAACATGATAAAGAAATATACGTAAGATTTTACTTAAGGTTTAATGGAGGATTTGAAAAAGATGAATGGGTTTTGTTATTTATCTTCAAAAGTAGAAATTGGTAGAGAGTGTTTTGAAAGAGAATTGTTCGAGAGAGGTTTTGAGAGGAAATTTTGGTAGAGTTTTGTTATGTAGAATGAATGTGTGAAAGAATGAAGGAGGAATGGGGTATTTATAGAATTTTTGGAGTGAATTTTTGATGTAATAAAATAAATTGAAAAAGAAAATAAATGAGTGAAGAGAGAGAAGGTAGCGCCAGTTTTTGATGTGTAGAGGGGGAGGAGTTGATTTGTTTTGTAATTTTTGTAAGAAAATAATTAATATGTAAGATATAATTTGATATAAATGTATTGGAAATATAAAAGTGTAAGAAAATAAGTATGTAGGTAGTAAGAAATAGGTGTAAAAAGAAGTAGAGATAGTGAAATAGTAATGAATAGTATGAATGGTACTATGAATAGTAGACTAGACATATAAAATACCGGTAGTAATAAAAATACGCGTAAACAAGCTATATTTGATATTTTTAGTTACTGAAAAATTCTAAAACTGATATTTTTGAAATCCTTGTTTAATTACGAGCCTTATGGTATTAACAAAATATTTTCACTATCTGGTGCATCAGCACAGTTTTTGAAAACTGATCCTGTTTGGATCCAAAAGACACTAGAAAATTACGAATCTGATATTTTTATACTACCCTATATTATTACGAACTATTATAAGCTATTAACTCCATTTCATTTTCTATGGTTGGAGAGTGCGGGATTGCTGGAGTTGAAACTGTTAGATTGTTTTAATCTTTGTTGATCTTTGAAACTCCGATTTGACTAGGGTTAGGGTTTAATCCAACTTTACCCTAGAAATTGAGAGGTTTACCTCAGGGATTGGCTGGATGGGCTTTCTCATGCTCGGATGTTGTGCTAAATGATTAATGAATCTTCTCTTATGAAATTTGGTAATCGAAATGGTTTAAGGTTCGGTTTCAACTTGGATCAGTCTTTAGGGTTTCGATTCAGTATTCCAAAACCATTCTCGAAAAATTTGGGGATTTACACTATGTTTCCTTTACAATATCTAATTTATTATTCATGACAGCTATGTTTCTTATTCTATTATGTAATCTTTCATCCACGTTGGATGTTGCCTATTCCGTACTTATGTTGTAACAGATTTCTCCCATTCTTGAAAAAGACCTCGTTCTCAAGGTTTGTGGAAAAAATTGAGACACCTATTGCTGTTATAGCATTCAAGTGTCAATGATAGCCATTGGGTTTATGAAAAAATTTGCCATGTATATATCTGAGAAAACCTATCTACCGCTAATTGGAAAATCAGTGGATTAAATACCCATGTGCCATCCCATCCTTGAATCGGTATGAAAATAATTGTCCAAAACCCCTGTATCGAGCTGGTGATGATGATAGGACTGATTTAAAAAATTGATGGCTACCCGATTCTTGAAAATTATTGGTAGTAATCAATTGTTGATGGCTGCCCAATTCTTGAAAATTGTTGGTAGTAATCAGTTGTTGAAGATAACAATTTGTCTGAACCAATTCCAAAGATTTAGAATTTTTAACTTGCTCGTAGATGTTTGTAATTGTAGTTTTTCTAAAATCTTGTTTGGCCACAGATTATAATGTTGCTCCTCCAAAGTGGGTTCTCTTCTTGCATAAATATCTTTGTTCTTGATCAGATTTACTGTTGCATTCCCTTGCTGAGGGTTGTATTGAATATCATGTAAAGATACATGATAAGAGAATTGTGACGTCATCCCTCACGTTCCATGATTTGGATCATTGTGGTTGCCCTTTATTGATGGAAATGTTGAATTGGTGACTGGAGTTGACGATGATGAATCCATTGGAATATCATGCGGTATTGAAGAACAATTCTAAGTCCTCTCGAGTTTTTCAACATGGGCATTCAATTGTATCAAACTTTGTTGAATTGCAAACATGGTGGATCTGATGAAGTTCCAATCTTTTGCTTCTTTATTCTTGTTTGCTATAGGATCCATTAGATGGAGTGCAAGAATGAGTTTCAAAATGGGAAAAATAGGGATTGAATACAAACCAAGAAATCAGAATGAATCTCTATCACAATGGAGTTTGGAAATGCAACGAGAGCACCAAATGATAAGGCACTAATTTTTGAAACCCTAACAATCTCTATTATTTTGCAAGTAATTGTGGAGATTCAAGCTTTCACAGGCTCCAAATAGAATTTCTTAGGGAGTACAAATCATACCCTTTGTTACTCTTATTTTTCTTTTTATAATTGTACATGTATATCAAATGTGTCTATTTTTTGCATGTACAGATCATGACCACTATGCTTCCTTTACAATATCTATTCTATTATTCACGATAGCTATGTTTCCTATTCTATTATGTAATCCTTCATTCTTTAGCATGTATAGATCACGATAGCTATGTTTCCTTTACAATATCTATTTTATTATTCATGATAGCTATGTTTCCTTTGCAATATCTATTTTATTATTCATGATAGCTATGTTTCCTATTCTGTTATATGTAATTTTCATCCACGTTGGATGTTACTATTCCGTACTTGTGTTGTAACAAAACCTTATTTAACCACTTTGTATGCCATTTTTTCTTAAAAACATACTTGTGCTTAAGTTTTTAGATAAAGGATTATCACTTAACAAAGAATACTTAATTTTCATTTATTTTTCGTGCTTGTTTCTTTCAAAGATACTTATAATTACCACTTCGTATGCATCAATAAGAAATTCTAGTTAATCTATTATCGATTTCCTATTGATGATCGAGACTCGTTAACAAACAAATAAGTTTCTAGATGTTGTTTACTTTTTTTGCTTGAAATAGGACGCACATTCCTAAAGATTGGCACTTGGAAGAGAGAGCGAGGGAGAGGGGATGGTGACAAGGAAGTGAGAGGAAAATTAAGGTTGTCTTCTTATTATGGATGAGGTTCTAGAAAGAAAAAGCAGGGTGGGCTTTATTTTTGGAAACAATATAATCCTTTTTTGCCGTTGATGATGAAAGGGGGCTTCAGTTTTCGTAACGTGGAGAAATCTTAAAAAGCATAGTACTTTTGCCATTGATAATGAAAGGCGGGCTTTAGTTTCTGTAACACGTTCCTTGGTTGACATTGTAGTAATGAAATCTATAAGGAATCCTTTCTTGACAAAATTCCTTAAGATATCCAACATCAATTTCATTTTAATGTTTTCGTATTAACAACATCATCGGTATAAAGCATGGATTGAATGAAATAGCTCTTTTCCTCAAACATGAGGAATTTTAGGGAATGATTCATACTTACATCCTCACCAAATTTTACATAAAAGTTGAAATAAAATAAATTTTATGATTTATCATACATGGCTTAGAATTTTATTTTATTATTATTACTACTTTTGGCCTTTTCCGCTGATAAGACATCTTTTATCGTCATCGTCGGAACTAGGTAGAAAAATCAAATCATTCAGGTTTCTAGTTGTAATCACATGTGAAATGCAAAACCAGCCAAATATAGCCTATATAAGTAGACAATAATAAGTGTGCAATCAAGTTGCGTTAATGATTGATTGGTGGAAAAGGAAAAAGTCAAATGATTAACAGCTAAATAATTGTCATTATCCTATCAAGGCATTGAATTACGCAAAATTCGGAAGATATAGAAATCTAATTATTTCTTCCTAATCGAAGAAGCAATCCCAATTCTCAAACCCTAATGTTTACATTAGGTTGTGTCTTTTGTCTTTTTATCTAAGCCTAATTGCAATCTTGGAGGGCCCTTGTTATCACAGCTAATCTCTTGGGAAATGACCCAGACATGTCAAATTTGAAGCGCACGTTGATTTGGAAAACTATGTAAATGTAATGAAAGTTTGCTATCCCAACAAATGAAAAAATATCATTTTGTTATTAATTTGATTTTAGTTATTTAAAATTATTTTTACATATGATAAAAATTATACGTGACACGTTATTATTTATTGGGATAGTAGCATGACAGCAAATCCGGTACATCAAACTCTTTCTCGTTGATAAAAATATATATATATATATATATATATAATTATGAGTCGGTTATCTATGACTTGCAAGGATATATAAAAGACGAAAGTTTTGGATAAATAACTGCCAGGCCTCTGCATTTAAGAAATTTGACGTAACCTCACCATTTTGACAGCTTTCCATGTGAATACATAAGCATATCAATGTGAAATATATACACGTATATACGTACAAATATATTACCTTTCAATCTGGGTGCAAAATTAAAATATATATTGCAATTATATATTTTTAATGAATAAATTACACGTCCAAAGCAGAATATAAAAAAAATAATTAATAAAAAATTACAAAAATATCACGAGTAAAAAAATTATATCAAAATAAGCAAGTTAATTTAGATTGCCACAAACTCGTGTCTTTACGGTTACGTACACTGACTCGTGACGAATTTAGCATGCAACATATGAAGGTATTGAAATGAAAAACACAAGTGTTCCTTCAAATAGCACGCACCATAAGGACAGCAATGATAGAATGATTATTTTATGAGGAAAAAAGTTTGCAGTGCTAAACTTGTTGTTTTTATTTATTTTAACAAATAAATATTTGGCACGTGCTTTCCATATTTAGAAATTTTTATAATTTTTATTTATTTAACATATGTCATATATTTATCGGCAAAGATACAATCAAAACAGGATGTCGATTACAGCAAAAACTTTTCCATATCTTATGAAGGCATAGAAGTTTCGTTCTCCTCATCCAGCCGGACTTACTTGACTATATTGAGGCAGGTGTCATGGTTCTAGGAGCCTCCCTCTTGTTAGGTGTCATTCTATCCAGTGCTTTTTATTATCTCCATCGGAGTTGGGATTTAATGTATACAGAGTTGATGTACTTGAATGATCATATGCCAAAAGTGTACTAATCTGCCTTAGAGAAGTCTTGAGCTCATAACATATGGAGAGATGACAATAAAGAGAGGTTTGTGAGGAGGATTTCATAGACTTGCTTTGTCAGAGTCATATGATAGTGAATTGAAACTGAAGTACTCAGTTATACTTAATATGTTACTTTGATCTTCTATGGAATCAATTTGATAGAATAAGGACATTATTTTGAAGCTTGCCTACACTTCAAATGTTCCATATTAGAAGAGGATCTCCTTGTTTCCAATCTGGAATATTGGACAATCCTAAGATTAACACCTATTACGGATAGTTGATGATGATCTTTGGATCATTTTAATGATGGACGACTAAGAATCAATCCTTCTTTTCTTATATAATATTGGACTTCGGATCAGGCTTGAAGACTTAAATTAGACTGGATTAAAGTCATCATAAACCTAAGAATAAGTATAGCCAACTCCTTTGTTAGAAGTCCATCTCCTTTAAAACATAGGCTTAAGGCTTATACACCACAAGAAGTCCATCATAGGCTTAAAAGACTTATTTGATGCCTATCTTTCATATATGAGAAAATCAAGCACGATTATTAAAGAGTGAACTAGTCCAGTGATTTCATGCCGTACCTACAACATCAGATCTTCTGAGGACATCAATGCATTTGGGCTTGATTTCTTAGATCCTATCACTAGCCTAAGAAAACAAACCGTGGCAATAAATTTGGAAAAAACCTTATCACCAAATGACCTCTATAAGTTCCTACTATTACATTAGCAATGGATTTGATTTTGATCACCTCATGCAAAGGCATCAGCGATAGGCTAGTAAGTTTCACATCATGCGCCAAAAATAGTAACAACAGCATCCTGTAAGAATACCACATATGATCCCCACCAAACCCCCACCACCCCAACCCCGCGCGGAATTTTTCTTCACTTGCTATATATTTCATGGGTGTTACTCATCTTCAACATTAATCATTCCAATTTGAGATTATCACTAAATCTATCAACTTCTAGAATATCGGTGTATTTAAATAGGTGCTCCTTGTCACCCTTTTATTTGTCGTTAAACTTTGTGATCGAGGGACTTATGCCATTTCATGTGCGTTGGTGTTAAATTATGAAAGGTAAAGATAAAATTGAGACTAATTTTGAAATCACAAATGTCCATCTGTTGACTCCCTAATTATGGCATCGGAGGTCCAATGAGAAATTATTGGCATAAATCGTCACTTGATAGATTAAATTTTGAGGTCAGTCATATTGTGATAGGTTCTATCGAATTATAGTATGTTCATCCTTGCAAGTTCATCTAATTATAGTAAGTGTGATAAAAAGGTTTGTTCAATTACTATAAGTTTCGTTAAATTATGATACGTTGTTGTATACATGTATGAGTCCTTATTTTAAGTCGGATAGCGACTTATTCCGATAATATCCTGTGGTCCAATGATGCTTCCACGTTGGTACGAGGATGCTCTCTTACGTTCTTCCTTATAGATAGAGTCGAACAGCATTAGAGGAGAAAGCAATTCTGATTTGCCGGTGAAGATGCGAAGACCTAAGACATGAAGTCTAAAAGCTTGGCGTGGAAGCTCTTCTACCAGATGTTTAGCTAGCAAGCAATTAATTTTGTGCAGCCATGTATGGGAATACAGATATATTAATATGATATTGGCCAAGAGTCTCTTGTCTTTTCGAAGATTGTTTTTACACACGGTATGAGCCTAGCAGTGCAATTTGGGCAAGTTGGGATTATGTTTTATAATTAGAAATATGGGATGATCCGGAGACTGCGGGCCTCGGATTAAGGAGCTTTTCACCAACCAACTCCGCCCACTTGCAATTCGATTGGGGGAAAAGTGTTCATACATACACAGATTTATATTGGGGTTAATTACTAAAGCATGTGTGTTTTAATACTCTTATAAACAAATGATTTGAGTTTTGATTTTTAATAAATATATATATATTTTAATATTTGAACAAATAAGTAAGCTAAATTTATTTTTGATAAATACATTAGTGATTTATACTTTTGCAAAAAAGTAACATGAATTTTGTTTTTTAACAAATACGTGATCTATGTAAATGTATTAATAATAGATAAAAGATGTGTAAAAACACAGATTATGTATTTATTAAGAAACAAAACGGAGATTTATTCTGCAAAAGTACAAAACACGGATCATGTATCTATTAAAAATGAAATTCATGTCACTTTTTTGTCAAATTGTCAAAACACAAGGAATGTATTTGTAAAAAATCAAAACATAGGTCACTTGTTTATAAAAATACTAAGGGGTAAATTATATAGAAATGTATCAATATTTGAGTAAGTTCATTTAAGGTATCAATGTTTCAAATAGTTAAAAAGAGAAATCAATGTTTAAAGATTAATTCATTGAAGGTATCAACGTTTTAAATAGTTGAAAAGCGGTATCAACATTTTGCAAAGTAAGTCAAATAACTTATTAATATTTGACCATGAACAAAAAAAGGAAACTTAATTAAAAATGAATCCAAACATTAATACCTTAAATGAACTTACAAAATGTTGATACCTTATTTGATTTATCTTACAAATATTGATTTCTCTTTTTAACCACTTGAAACTTTGATACTTTAAATGAACTTACTTTCAAACGTTGATACATTCTAGCATAATTCACCAAATACAAAAACAGTGGTAATGTTTTGTAATTTTCCCACATTTTAGTGGCACAACAAGGTTTGTAACATACTTGGATAGTTTAGGTTAGCGATTGAATTATTATATTCCATTTATGTATGTTGTACTATAGTTTTTTTTAAATATATTTGTTCATTTTAGTGAACTTCATTGGATACTAAATTAAGAGTAACTACCATATTTGGTATCTCAATTTTATTTGACTTTATAATTAATAACCTAAAAGAATAGTAGATTTGTTAACATTCTCTCTTTTACATTTGACTATCTCAACTATTTTTACTTTTATAAATAAGTACTTAATTTGGATACTATAAATTTTCTCAAAAAGTTTATTAGTTTCAAAAATGAATAACGCGGAGGCATTAATGTCTACATTTATCCTTGGATTAAACAATTTGAAAGAAAAAAAGAAATTCTACTAAATTTAGAAATGTTATGGCAAGATTCTTTTTGCATTTATCATATTATGGCGAAAGATCTAAAATGTTTTTATCCGTTTACAATAAACCCATGCAGTAAGCTATAACAATGAAACCAGTAATCTAAGACGAATCAATTAACTCGAAACCGACTCACTATCCTATAAGGTATAACAAACCTGATCATATATAAAGACGAACGCAGGATTGATTTTTTTGTGGGGAGGGGGTGCGCGTGGTCTTTCCTTTCCTTGAGTTAATCTTGGATTCGATTTACTAATAAAGAATTTGTTCTTTCTTGTAATCATAGTATATGTTTTGAGATATTGATTAATCATAAATTCAACAAATTAAAACATGTTAATGCTATGAATAATATTTATTTAAATTGCTGATAATATAAAAGATATTTTCTTTTTAATGAGCTCTTGTATCTTCACTAAATACCACATACATTAATAATAAAAAATAGAGAGGCTATTTTTCATTTATGTAACATGATGATTATTTATATTTATAAGGTATTTTAAATCTATGTAACATGATAATTATTTGTATTTATAAGATATTTCATTCTTTTATTGAAAATATAAGAGTGTGGTAAGTAATATCCATTAATGTTCATTTTTATGATTACTAACTTAGAAAATTATATAAATAAACCTAATAAATTTATCAAATTACTAACTTGAAAAAACACAAATTATTTTAAGGGAGTAAGGCCTCTTTGGCTACATATAGGGCCATAATCAATGTTGACTAATTATTAGTGATTAAATTTCCTTCCTTATCCTTACGAATTAGATGAATCAAGAATTAACAAATGGAATAGGAAATAATCCTAGTTAGTTACCATATTTCTTTCAATTTATTGTTGGCATATAACCTTACTTTTTGAACTCATGCATTAATGGATCTTACAAACCTTTGTAAATATTTTACTAGTACCATGTTTTCAAATTTTCAACAAACATATAAAATGGAAAAAAAAAAGAACATATCATTTCATTCCATATATTTGTAAAGTCTTTACTATTAATATCATGTAATTAATTAAAATAAAATACATGGTAAAAAATTTAGAACAACCATTTAAAATTTTTAAATCTAATTTATGGCATTTTGATTTTTTAGCATATTAAATTTAAAATGTTGTACAAAGCTTTTAACTAGGAAAATTTCCAGATTATAGCTAAAATAAAAAAGATAAGGTAAGAAAAATTAAAAAAGAAAAAAAAATAGAAATGTTAATGAAAGGAAGCCATTTACATGTGGAATCTGTTCACATGTTGGCAAAAAGATAAAAAAAAAAAGGCTTTTGATTAAAAACTTGCCAAAGTACAGCTAAACTAAAGGCACATATGCCCTCTTTGTAGCTCAACCACACTCCCCTGCAACATCCTTGATTCTAAATTATTTACAATACACTATTTATATAGCTCTATTTCTTCATGTATCAAGCGAAGATATTATATCAGTCACAAATTTCTACTAATTCAATAATTAGTTAATCAAACAACAATCAATTTCAATGAAAAATATAATAAAATTGAGTACAAGCAGATTGAAAATGTTATAATAAACATAATGTTAACGGTAAAACACACTTTTTTTCTTAGAATACTTTCTAAACATAAATATCTAGTCTTGTACATTTCTACGTGAGCATGTCCTACAATTATAACCCTCTTCCCTATACAAACTGCAATTGAGCATATCCGACTGGCCATGGATATTCATTTTATCTTGAATCACTTTCACCTTGGCTTATCCTTTCCACGTGTAGCATTTCGATCAGGTACTAAAATTGGGAAGTTTGCTAGAGTAGGCTAGTCAAGCTCATCACCAAGAGGAAGGAAATGAGCATTATAAAACTGCAACTAATTGGACCAAGTATACTAATGCCCAATAAATGAGTTACTGTCTACCCTTACATGAGCACTCGTAGCTATAGCATGTGAGCAAGGGATCCAATATATCTTCCACTTGTTGCAGTCACATTTATGATTAACAATGTCAACCTTTTGTGTATGTCCACCTCCTTTTAGTCCATATGCAACATGCTGGCTTCCTGTGTAAATATCAAAGAGACATGTGCTGCGATGGAAGCTTGTTACTTGATATTCACTAGCTCTGTCTCTCCATTTGTTTAGCATTTTCATTCCATATGTAGTGAATATTTCTTTGTTTCGAATACCCACCATGGCTTGAGAATGCTTGCTCTCCTAATTCATAACATAGTTGTAGAAAATATTTTTCACCAATGCAGTTACAGGTAAACTCCTACACCAACCAGTATAGAATTGTATGCTTCAGCAATATGACTTGTCATATACCCGAAGCAATAGAAACCATCATATGTGAGTGTCCATTGCTCCTTCTCTAAACACAATAACCCATCCATTTTGTCTAGTTGAACCACTCAACTACATCTTCGTTCATATTTACTAGTAATTGCATAAAATTTTGAAACTTGCGAGGCTTCGCCTAGAACGTAGCATAAATCACTATATACTTCATTCGATGATTCTTGTACACCTAATTGAAATTACTCGCAACATGACGAATGCAGAAGCAATGGACTATGAAAGGTGGAAGCTAACCATTCGATGGTTCCTTATATGCTTGAATAATTCCTTTTCCCGGTCGGATATTAGGCACACAATCTCTTCTCCTCGATGGCCAATAACAAAATGCTTCAATTTCCTCAAAGACCAGTTCCAAGCCTCCTTTCATTCTTTTTGTGTCAAGCAAAATCCTAACTGGATGATTTGGTTTGCTTCATTGATGTCATAGGCTACAAGTAAAACACCTTTATATATTCCATAAAGGAAAGTCTCGTCCACACAAACAATAGGTCTACAGTGCTTGAAGGCTTCCACACATAGACCAAATGTCCAGAAAACCCATTTTAGGATTGACTCTCTAAGGATAGGTGAACCTGTCCAAGCCCACTCAACAAGGTTTCCTGGGTTTGTTGCTTTCATAGCAATGAATAATTTTAGAGGATCGTTGCATGACTTCTCCCAATCACCATAAACCTATACCATCGCCTTCCGCTTACTTTCTCGTACTCTTCTACATGATACCTTATACCCAAAAAACTTCTTCATATGAGACTGTGGTGTCTTAGTCTTCACATCTGCCTCATTCTTCACAAAGTTTTAAAACTCTCTTGCCAAGACATTTGAATCTATCTGTGAGTAGTCCTGACTTACCATGGCATTAACACAGGAGAGAGGCCCTTCCAACTTATTGATGACAAATTGAACCGCTAACTTCTCTTATAAGCATGACGCCTCCAAGAACAACTATCTTCTCGTTTAATACAGTAGGCCAACCATACGTTCTTGGCTGATTCATGCAAACTACAATGGTTTTTGACATGAAATGATTTTACATGGTGAATTAGATCAGCCTTTGTATTGAACTTCATGCATTTCTCTAAATCATCACTTCTTTGAATGTTACTATACATAATTTTGAGGTTTTGCTCAAATGTGATGTATCACCATCACCACCAACATTGAAATATGAAACTTCATCCCTCACTGCAAACATTTGAGTGAATCAACACCGCTTTGTGTTCCCATAGATGAAGATGGTTGTTGTGCTGGCACTTCTATAGGAGTATTTTCAGTTGATTGATGATCCCTTTCAACTACATCATCATCCTCACTATTGCTCTTATCTTCAATGGGACCCCATCCTGATCGACATAGTAAGTACCATCCCAATTTTCATCTGCAAACCTAGGATTGAGTACAAGCATAACCTCTTCATGTATTCTATATTCCAGTTGTGACAATGTCTCATTAATCTGCATTGGGGGGTATTCCTCTACTGGCATTAGAAAGTAGGACATTAGTAGGGGAGTGTATTCACTTGGACTTGGATGATCCGAGTTGACATGCTTAATAGGTGAATCACCATGTGTTTGGATGCCTAAATCAACCCCAACTCGTGCATTTGTTGTCTGTTGCACTTACGATTACAAATAAGTTTGTGATGTTGGATTCTCATCTGGAACATTTGGTTGGCCAGATATTTGCACAAACAGCTCCTATATCAAGCCAACACCTGACTCCTTTGCTTGAGCCAGTAGATCCTCTACACTCTCATCATAAATGATTGGTAGAAGCACATAAGTAGATCCACTTGGCATATAGTAAGGATGACTGTGTACTATTTGAATGCCTTGGGTACTTAGATCCATGCCAATACTTCCGCATATCTTCCTAAAGAGCAGATTAAATCTGATATCCATTATCATCCTAACTTTCCTTACTAGAGGCTTATCATACTTCGACCCATGCAAACCATTCACAATGGGACCATGTGCATATATCATAAATCGTACAACATCCCCCATTTCATTCTAGATGATTAAACAATTGCTATTAGGTAAGAGTAAGAAATACAACAATATGCATGCATTGAATTGAAGCACGAAAGCTCATAACTCTTGTTTGAATGGAAACCTTAGGATTTCAACCAATGTTGTCAGAACTGGACCGGGGTTTGACCCGGACAGGCTAGGAGGTCAGGGGTCGAGGGGTCGGACCAGGTTCCACCGGAGGTCGGACCGGGTTCCACCGGAGGTCGAACCGGGATTACAAAAAATAAAAATATAAGGGATAATTTAATTATAAAAGACCAATATGTGCGTAATCACTCAATTAAATCTATATTTGGATCAAATTCATCGATTAATTATTAAATAAATATGATTTAATGATTATATTTTATAAATTTATAATAAAGTATGAATAAATATTTAATTTTTTAATTTTTTATTTTATTTATTTATTTATTTTTTTAGATCCGGGTCAACCGGTCCGTTTCGACCGGTTCAACCCGGTTTGACCGCCAGGGTCAACCAGGTCAGTTCAGTTCTCGTAAAAAACGAGCTAACCATCGAACCCGGCCAGTCTTCATTGCCGGTTCCGATCGAACCGGTTCGAACCAGCTGGTCCGGGCCGGTTCTGACAACCTTGGTTTCAACTATCATTCTAAGCTCAATCACACTAATGTGAAATGAAATATAAGAAATAGCTAAAGGGGAAGAGATTATTACCTTCATAATTGAAGATCTAGCCCCTTGGAAGTGAAAGGAGTGCTTATGTCGTGCCTTTCGAGTGGTTTTTTTGGGGAGAAATATATTCTTGTTTTTTTTGTGGTGGGCTAAATTCGACCAAATATGAGATGGGGAATATATCAAGCATGAGGGCGCATGTGGCATATGCTCCCTCTTCATTTTCCAAACATGCTCTCTCTTTACTTCGTGAAAAGGTGCATGTGCCACATGCGCCCTGTAACTGATATATATACATATAAAATTAACTTCGGTTGAAATCAATCCCTTAAGATCCATCACAAACACAAATGCAGATCTCTCTACAAAATACACTCCAAAGGTGCGACATCACCAATCCATTTACTTCCTGGTGGTAGATCTTTCATTGTTAAGATAAACAACTCTTTCTCTTTTGTTAATTCCATTATTTCACTCCAAATAGGTGTTGTTATGGTGAAAATTGAATGGTAAAACCCTAGAATTCCCAATTGCGATGTAGTAGTGATGTTTGGGTGACTATTGTTCTGTTATCTCCCTGTTAGTGTTAGATATAAGTAATTATATATGTATACTGCGATGCATGTGATGGATTGATTGTTGAAGTTGATTTTTGGTTCATGCATATGAAGTGTTTGGTAAAATGTCAAGGTTAAGTAGTTGAAGTTCTTTTTAGTTTCGATGTGCAATCCATATGAAGCCTGGACCATTAGACAATTCTATTCTATCACAGTAGAATACACATAAGTCAGAGGGCATTTGGATTGCACATGTGTATCTCTTATCTCAAACATTGTTTGAAGCTTCAAATGGACAATAAGTAATTTTGTGCCTTTCTATCTTATGCAGGATGGATGAGATTGGGGGTTATGCCACCAGGCGATGATGGTATGGCGTCGTGAGTTATAGCTACGCTGCGATGATGGGGGGAATCAAGTGGATCCAAGCATGATTCCATATCTCTAGATGGCTAGTTTCTATTTGGTCAATCAGTTGCCATACATTAAACTCGATTGGCATCTCATCACTGCCCTGATTGAGCGCTGAAGACCTAAGACCCATATTTTCCAATGTCGTCTGGAGAAGTTACTATCACTCTGCATGACGTGGAAGTATAGTTAGGACTACAGGTTGATGGACAACCCATCATAGGTAGCACCAATCACAATCGGTCTAGTTTGTATTTCGATCTATTAGACGAGTACCGAGAGATATTGGTGGGAGAGGAGGTCACATTAACATGAACTGGCTATCGGAGAATTTCTACGAACTCCCACTTGATGTGGATGAGGTAACAATCATGAGGTACACCCAAGCTTCTACATTGCTAATGATAGGAGGCTTCCTTTTGGTAAACAAGTCTAGAAACCTAGTACATGCAATGTTCCTGCCCTTGTTGGCAGATTGCGCACTATAGGAGAGTATAGTTGGGGTTTATGTGTCTTAGCATGGATGTACAGGCAACTTTGTTAAGGCTATAAGAAAGGGGCCAAAGGTATAAGTGGGTCGACCATTCTTCTTCAAATTTGGGCATAGGACAGGCTCCGTTACATCACATCACTTCCCAGGTTTGGGATGTATGTCCTCGCCAGTCTCCTCTGGCAGCTAGATGGAGACTCCACCATGACACGGCACGTCATCCCACCCATGTCGTGTTATCTTATCATGATGCACTGGACAGGCAAGCAGCATATGAGGTAATGATATTTTCTTTCTTTGTTGTACATTCCATAAAAACTAGTGGCAATAGCGGCTAATGTTTTCTTTGTTGTGATTGTAGATAGAGTGGGAGTCATATCCTAATGGCCTACTAGAAAGCCTCCCCCCTTCTACCATGCAGGACAACACATATGGCGGGCACATGTGCTTTCATTTGCTTTTGAATTGTCAAGTGGCACCTCCCTAAGGGAGTAATCAAATAGTTTGGTGGCTGCCAGGGCATTCCGCCAGATGCCAACACTAATGCCCAGCTCCATGTAACTGACTTACATAGTACATTTGACATAAACTAGGCAGAATTACATGGAGGCTACATTCAGAATTGGAATGACCAAGCAAATCATTTAGTATCTCTAGAGATAAGTACAGGGGTACATCTAGATTACCCTGGCTGGTATCGACGCATCACACATCGATATATAAGTTGATTTGAAGCTTTGTTCAGTTATATTGTAAGTACAGTAGTTCTAGTTCTTTTATTAAACCAACATGTTTTCTTTTTTCATAACTTTGATATAGTTGCTCACTTTTCAACAAATGCAAGACTTCGAGAAGATCACCCTTGCTAATAGTGCATAACGTATGGTTTGTATTGCCCGGAGAGCTATGCGATATCATGACCTACATGAAGCGCCAAGGCTTTTCCCCTATGTTTAGCATGGCACTCCTAATGTGGGGTGATGAGAAAGAAGATGATGAAAATGAAGCCAATCTTGTATCACAACATGTAGCCAACTAGGAATAGGGAGTTGCACGATGACATGCACAACGACCACGATGACTCCATCGTGGTTGGCATTTCACCTCTTCCATTCATGAGCAAGGACCTTCATCATTGTTCTCTGATGCTTCTACCCATACCATATTGCCCTTTAACATGGGTTTTGCTTGTGGATTCTTCCATGGCAGTGGATCAAACACAGATAACAGTATGTTTTCTTCCACCAGTAGCTATCCAAGTGATACTGGTAGTATATCAATTGATATACATGATCCATTCTACACACAGGACACATGCTTAACCACTGGTACAGCACAGACACCTCCACGCCTTATAGAGAGCAGCATCATGACGGAGGTGATGTTCATATGGGAGAGAAGATGACTTAGCTTCCTCTTACATATCAGCATAGTTTGGTAGCCCCACATGAGTTCATTGTTTCATCTGCATAACAAAAACAGGGTAGTATAGAAGAACAACAAGCACACTAGGAGCAGCCAAGGCAAAAAACTTCAGCCTTTGCGCGCTTTTGTCGGGCTATCTTCATGAGAAGGGATAAGAAACACAAAGATTGAATTATTCATATTGTTTGAAACTTATTGTAATTCAAACTTCATGTTATTGATGGCATTGTACATTTGATTGTAACTTATTGCTGTTTTGATGAATGAATTGGGAATTTCTTAGTTGAATAATGTTTTAGTTGGGTACAATGTTGAATTCCCCGGTTGAATGTAGTGCATTGTAAAAAATGTAAACCTTGATATGTATTTAGGGGAGTTAACAATGAAAACCTGCATTGCAAGTATGAGCAATGTTATCAAAACCGAATCTGATGAGCTGGTTCAATCCGGTTTAACCAGAATTGGCCTTAAAGCCGGGTCGGTTCTTACTATCAGATCCATTTTTGGTTGAACTGGCCAGACGCGGCTGACCTGATCGGTTCAACCATGACTCGGCTAACTCGGACGAGTCAATCGGGTCAGAATGCTTCTCTTATTTGAAAAAAAAAAAAAAAAAAAAAAAAAGAGCAAAACCAGCAGCAACACCAGAAAAGCTTAAAAACTAAAATGTAAAAACATAAAGTATATCTCCTTCCATTTCAAAGTTCCAAATATCGTCATTCTATCACATGGATACTGGATGCGCTTCGATGGAGGTGTAGTTCAGTATGGGTAAGGATTGTCTTGGTTAAATGGGTTTTGATGGAGATGAGTGCATGTTGTGAGTTACTTTAGTGAAGATCTTCGATGGATTTGGTGATTTTGTAAGTAAAGGAAGGAAGAGTTACAGCTGTAGGCCGTGAGCTCGATTTTTCAGCAAAGGAGATGGACTGATGAAGGTTCTGTGTAGTTTTAGTTTGGTGAGTGAGGATAGGAATGGGTTCTCCACTGGTGTAAAAGAGTGAGGAAGAGAAAAATTTAGTGATGTTGATCTGATAATTCTTGATATTATAATGTTTAGCTTTTCCACATTGTTAAGTCAAGTCATTGACATTTTGATATGTCAAGGTATGGTACAAAACTGCCTTAAAACCAACGTTCAAAGTGAAAATTGCTGTCCCTGTTTCGTAAATGTAATGGCAAAAAGATTGATAAAGAAAAAATAAGTACACACCTTATTATTTTAGGATAAAAAAAAAACGTATTTTATCCAGAATAAACCTTGAAATTCATTCAACATTACTTATATTGTAATAAAAAAATTGATTTAAGCATAGAGGATTTAATCAACTAAAAGCCTACGTAGGAACTTATTTTTATTTTAGAATACAACTTTTCTCTTAATATTATAATTTTTATGTAATAAAAACAAAAAAAAATCTTTTAAAATGAGACCCTACCTAATAAATTAATATTTTAAAATACTTGCAAACGAGATCTTACCTATAAATATGATGATATTGTTAGATAATTCATTTATTTTTTTAATAATTAAGATATAACTTAAAATTTTATTTTTAGCGACCCTGGATCAACTTAGTTCAACCCCTTAACCCCTGACCCCCCAGCATATCCGAGCCAACCACCGGTCCGGTTCTGACAACAATGGGTGTGAGTAGCGCTACATGCGCCCTCTTTGGTCTGATAATTTTGGTCAAAGGTGCATGTCGTACATATACCTTTGACCTTTATATTCGAAACATTTTTCAACCTTACCATATTTTCATATTTATTTTCAAAGAATGCCTATTTCCATACAAAAACCAGTACTCATGTTTGTGCTTTTCCTTCTTTTTATTTTTTCCCTGATCAAATTATAATTTATGATATCATTATATATATGTTTATTCCACGATTTAGATTCATGTATTTTTAAACAAATAGAAAATAAACAGACGATATTACTCTCATTTATACATAAATTCAACTCTTAACTACTGCCTAAAGCCATCATTTTTACAATGTTTTTATTTTTTTTTTTAATTCTATTATCAGGTTAGGTATCATCAAGTATTTTAAAATATCTAAATTCGACCCTATAACCCTTAGGATTTTATTACATATTCACACCCAATCCTATAATCCAATAGGTTTTTATTCCATACTCAAACTCACCCCTTAAATCCTATAAGATTGAACCCTACAGAATTTTTACCGGGTCAAACGGGTTAGAAACCCTATAACGGCCAACCCGGTTATATCCTCACCTATGAAGGACTTAGGTTATGGTACTAATTATAGATTTGCTATAACACTTTGAGCTTAGAAAATAAAACTTGAGAAATTTTTTTTATTATTATATTCTTTTTTAGCCTTTTATTCAAGAAAATATTGATAAATATCATATTTGGTATCTAAACTTTGTCTAATTATGCAATTAACTACCAAAAGTTTTTTTAGCTAATCTAACTACTAAAATTTAAAAGTGTCAATTTGATAGTAAATTTTGCTAATTTTTAAAATTATCTACCTGAATTTTATCAAATTTTACAATTAACTACCGAAACATTACATATTTTTACTATACCTATTTCATGTAGGTATCATAAATAAACTCAAAAAGTTTGTACCTAGTAAATTGATATTTTAAACTAGTTAATTGTACAAATTGATAAAATTCATTTATTAAATATAATATTTATCCAAAAGCTCTTTAACCTAATTGATGATGCATAGGTTTCTTAATCCATCTCCTTTCTCTTTAGACATACTAAAATTTCTTTCTTATTTTTTTTTCTTGGTTAAGAAAAAGCTCTCTCTCTTGGTCAGATATACTCTTATTCTACCTCTTTCCCTTTATAGTACCTTATTTTCATCATTATTAATAATAAGTAATTTTTAAAGCTAAGTTAAAAAATAAATTATTACTAATGGTGTTTCCAAACATAGAAGAAGCTAATTGGATATAATAAAATGATTGTATTCAGTTCCACTTTTAAATGTATAAACTTAAAAAAAAAAAAAAAAAACAACTCAATAAGGTATAAGACAAAAATTAAGAAAATAAATAAAGAAAAATGAAGCTTTGCAAAACATTATTTATTTTGAGGTCATATATAATATTCAAAGTTTTTCTTGATTTGATATCACTCGTGGACGACACCGAAATAGTGCTTTACCCCTAGATATCTAGTCAACTGTTGCGCCTAAACACATTTAAGGGAGAACTAGTTAGCTTTAGGTTCGAGTAGCATTTCACCCTTAACTACAACTCATCCACTAATTCTTGAGCTATTCTTATCCAATCCGAACTATTTAGGGGGCATTAGGCATCAAAATTTGGAATATTTAGAGAAGAATAATAAGAAAATTTATTTTTTTATCCATTAAAGAAATAGAATAAAAAGCAACAAACTCTTATCTTTCATTCTTTTTCTAAGACAACCATAAATTATTCTAATTGATAATATCCCCGAAACAAAAATTGATCTAATTTCATTTTATTACACTTCATGCTCCAAATTAATAAAAATAAATAGAGTAAATATCACAATTAATGTCTAAAATTTACCAGTTTGTATTTTTTTTTTTTTTTGTCTGATTTGTCTAATATATTTGAGTGAAATGTTTGTTTCTTGTATGTACTTGTTCTTAATAAATATCTATTTGAAAACGGAAAAACGCCTTGAAAATGATGAAACAAACCATATCGTAGAAACTTATCAATGCTTTGAATGAAATAAATTGGTAGCGTCATTTATTTATAGATGTTAAATGCTCGATCTCGATGGTAAATAATTCTACATATGGACCAATCAGATAAGCCATTGAATGAGAGCTGACAATCAAAGACTGAAATAATGGAATGAAGCCTGCTCAATCCTTTTGTAACAGCAATGGGATTTTGATGATGGATGGTTTGGTCGACCCAGTTTTTTATAAAGAAGTCCAAGGTCTAACCAGAAGCCCACATGGCTTGCAAAAGGATCCTATAAAAGCTTATAAAGACTGAAGACCTATTGAAAGCGTTTCCTTTATGCATGTGAGGAATGAAATACTTCAAGAGGAGATGGATTGGTCGACGTAAATTCTTGAACTTGGGTTTGAGTCGTTAGAGCCTGCCATTAACTCAAGGAAAAACACTCCTTCAATTTAAATTGGGCCAAATACCGATTTTCATTTTTATAAATTCACACCTCTCTTACAACCAATACAATATTCATATAATAAATGATATGCTGGAATTATAATGTTATATTTGATATGCATAACTAAATCCGAAATGAAGTCATGATCCTAATATTCATTCACTTTCGCATAGACGATTTTATTTTGCTCATTAATGTTTTTTACTTTAAGTTACCATTTTAACTTTACTACATATTTATTATTAAAAACATATTTTAGCAATGCTCATTTCACCCTATTCCATGATGTTTTCAAATATATGAGTTGATTTAGCATTCCAGTGCTTTATCACTCCATCAATTTCATTCCAATATTTATCAAATGTGACATAACAATGATGCAATAATTTAAGTACAAGGAGGGTGAGTTTAGCGGGGAAGCCACTAGAGGGACCATCGCCAGACACTGTAATGAGAGTTATAATTTAACGACCACAAAATAATAGCTAACTGTTGCAAAGCGGAAGGGATTAGACCGAGCCGTCGTTTGTCCCCTGTTCCCCCCACCCCCCAACCCAAAAACTAACCCCAAACTTCAAAAGGGAAAATAAACGATGTTCTCTAAACACATTTTCTATACTTGTGTTATTAACATGATGATAGGAGCTAAACTTGAAATTGTGAACATGATATCCTAGCAACAGCAATTAATTTGAAATTACCTTTTTAGAAATTCGAATCTCAAAAATTTTCCTGAAAACTGCTTTTTTTTTTTTTTTTGCCCACTTCAAAATTCCAGATGGAACCAAAAAATGAGAAGCATATATAGCTATGGTTTTGCTCCTTCCAAATGCATCTTGCCCCTCCTTGGTTCAATCATAGATCCTCATTTAATAATGGATAATGCTTGTTTACCCCTTTTTTTTTCTTTTTTTTTTTTTTTTTTTTTTTGCACATTAAAAGATTTTGGGTAGCTTCAACTCCAGTCACCACCTTAGGAAGCGGAGCATTGCACCCTGTCATCGCGGAGTATTTAAGTACACTATACTCTTTTCTGAGTAGGGCATGGTAACCTATCAACAAGGTTTTAACATTAACGGTGAAAATCAAAACTTGCTCTTCACTAATATTACTGCCAGAATCCATACCAGGAGGTAGGATGTAATCAACTCGATGTGGGCATCTGAGAGAAGAAAAAAGTAGAGAAGACCTGAAAGTAGCATGTCCTTTTTTGGCTCCACTATCAAATTCTTATGTGCAAACAGGATCAAAATTTGTACTTACAACTCCAATGTCAGAGCAAAAAGAACCCCTTAAAGAATCGTCTATGATATCCCTTAGGCTGTCAAATTCCCCTCCTGAATATACAAAAGTAAAACATCCTTACTCTTCCTTAGGCTGTCAAATTCTCCTCCTGATTATACAAAAGTAAAACCTCCTGCACTCTTCCTGTGAGCTAATGCAAAACAAAAACATTTTGTACATGTTGTCGGTATGTTTCCTCATAACCATGTTTTATAGACTAAAATGTAGAGTCTCTTCACCACCTGACCAATTGCGAAGTAGCAGAGAAACAGCACGACCAAAAATCCAAAGTATGACAAAGGCGGGGGGGCTAATCCCATAACTGTACCTATTATAGTACATGGGATTGCAATTCCAATTGCTGAAATCACGATGGTAGACATCATAACCTGCCATGACGCAACCTCCTGGATAAAGGGAATTTTTTCAGTGCGGATCAAATGAATGATTAATGTCTGCATAAGAAGCCCTTCTATAAACCAACCAGTGCGAAATAGCATTTCTTCAGCAACTGTGTCCGCGTTATAATAGAACCATAAAAAAACAGGGCTGCCACATCACACAGAGTGCATACAGGTCCATTCCATAATATAAACATTGGTAAACCTAGTTTATTCCATCTTCGAGGAGTTTTTATATAGTCTTCTTCCATCTTGTCCCATGGGATAGCGATCTGGCCAATGCTATACAAGAAGTTCTGTATAAGGAGCTGTTTTGGAGTCAATGGCTCAAAACGTAGGAACAATGTAGCAATCAGGAGTGAGAGAATGCTACCAACATTGGCTATAACAGACATCTTAATATACTTCACTGTGTTCCCAAAAGTCATCCGACCACGCACAACCCCTGCAACTAGGACATTAAGATCTTTCTCAAGCAGTATAATGTCAGAGAAATCTTTAGCAACCGATGCCCCCGAATCCACTGAAATACCTACATTGGCAGCATCCAGAGCTAACGAGTCATTAATTCCATCTCCCAGAAAACCAACAACGTGGTTACCGACCGTCTGTAAGGACTGTACCACACGGAGCTTTTGAGTTGGAGTAAGTCGTGCAAGCACAGTTGCTCGCTGAACAGTTTCATGAAAGGTCTCTTGATCAAGCATCTCTAGTTCAGGTCCAGTGATTACATGGGTAGTTCGAATGCCAACTTCTTTGCAAACTCTCACCGCCAGGGACAGTGAATCACCTGTTAATACTTTTGCTTTGACTCCTTTTTCAGCCAACTGCCACAGTGCTTGTTTTGCTGAATCCTTTGGGGGATCATAGAATGTTATAAGGCCAAGAAAAACCATGTCTGATTCTGTAGTCTCATCATAATCTGTGGTTTGATCCATTTTGTTCTGCAATAAGATATATTAAATGTGGTTCAGCCAAGAACTTTGACCGAGTTGCTAGTCTTTAGAAAACTCATGATCAATGTCTCTCCAACAAAATGATGTACAAATAGACACCGTGAAAATAATTTGAGCACAGAATTTCCTAAATTCAAGCACAAAACACTTATATCAAATGGACGGCTAAGAGCATGAAAAAGGGTATAATCATGAGGCAAAAGAAAGAGAAAAAGAGACACAGCAGAGAACCACATGCACAAGGTTGAAACAGAGTAGCAAATTAAGAGGATAAAGCATGTTTCTTCATTACAAATGCCATAATAGTGATACAGTATTAAGTAGGCCTCACAAAGAAAAATTGTGAAGATATAGAACCATCTACAAATATTTCAAGTTCTTTTAGGCGAAAAAAGAAAAAAAAAAGGGAATATAAGTCAACAAGGGTATGGGTATCTCCAACTAAGGCATTAGACAGCTTTAGACAAGTCCATATTAAAGATCCATCTGATACTTTAAAATTATCTCAAAATTTCAAGATCAGAACTCCAAGGACTTTAAACAGGAAAAAAAGAGTTAATCTGTTACCCATTGACCAGTTGCCATCTTAACGTATATAATTCAGCAATATCATAAATAACAGAAGATAAATAATGCATCCCAGACTCAACCATGATGTTCTTCGCTTTTTTACTTGAATTGTGATAATATGGCTGCTTGGAGAATTCCTCAGTCAAGATAAGCAAAGAAGAGTATTCAAGTCTCATATTCTCGGGAACAGTAATCTTATTGGACATGTTAGGGCATTGGCAGTCTCACCAAGTTGTTCATGAAAAAAATTTTCAGTCAAGCTCTTTCCCCTAATGTGTATACTGTATAATGATGTTACGTTTACGTGAGAGAGGGATCAATTATTCAGTTGAATTTTCTATTGCCAGTTTCAAGGAAACAAGGATTCCTGAACTGCATAATAATGCTAGATTTTATCTAATGACAACTGTTATTCATATCAGAATGACAGGCCTTTGTAGGATCACATGTTCTCATCCTTCCTCACCATGTTACTCATCAAACTACCATTTCATCTGCTATGGAAACCAATAGGTGCATTCAAGATTATCATTTCATGGCTATTGTAATGCACTGATCTATATTTTCCTGATATAGGGCAAAATGTCTAAGATTCAAAAATACAAAGATATGATGCTTGACCATTCTCTGAAATAATGGTGGCAACGATCTGGTTTTTTGGAAGTATTAGATCTATTGTGGCTATCAATAAATTGTTTAACCCAATGTAGTTTACTGGTTATGCTCATCCTTTTACAGTTTAATCATGTTCAGATTTAAGGTATGCACAAAACCTACAACTAAATAGCATTCTTTAGGAAATACTGCAAAAAGAGGGGAAAAAATGAAAAAGGACTACCAGCAAAAAATTTCTTGAGATCACATAATTTTATTTTTCATTAATTTTTAAAACAATGCTATACATGCAAAGCAAAGACAAGCATTCAAAGATGCATATTACAGAAGAAATGTAAAACATTCACAATGTAGGAGAATATATAAAATATTTTTGGAATGAACAAGGTTTCGAACCAAGAAACCATACATACCATTAGTCTCTTTGTTGCAATTCCTATGATCCTTAATCCTTCATTACTTATTTCTTCCCCATAATTTAAAATCCTGAGATATTCTTCAGCAGTCAAAGTTGTTATTGCACCACTGTCACATCTTCGATAAAAGAGCAGATCTTCATGATTTCCTCAAGAGCTCCTTTTGTTACCACAAATCTTTCGGTTGATTTGCTTTTCTTATTTACAGCAATAGATTCTGTTTCTATAATTACAGACACCCGTCTTCGTATGAAGTCGAAGGGAATCTCATCTAACTTTGTCCACTTGGATGGATGAAATCTGTAACCATTTGTGTAGACATATGCCAGTATTGCAGCATCAAGGGGATACTGCTGATCAGTTTAAAGTAAGAATTCAGAAAAGCAAACTGCAAGACTTTCTCTTTTGTATACCCCAACTGTC
Source organism: Combretum micranthum (assembly GCA_024138025.1). Lineage (NCBI taxonomy): Eukaryota > Viridiplantae > Streptophyta > Magnoliopsida > Myrtales > Combretaceae > Combretum > Combretum micranthum. The sequence continues at coordinate 643,396 of JAMXBD010000211.1, forward strand.
AAGATGGTTAATCATGATGCCCCGATTCATGGTTAGGGTTCCAGTTTTGTCTATGCATAGGATATCCCTGAGATGAAGCAAAAAGCAAGTTATGATTAAAAAAACATAGCATATACCAGATTCCTACTGTACAAAATAAACTATGCAAAAGGATTTGAATAAAGAATGTGGCATCTAAGTAATGGACCTTTGAAAGTCAAGAAGCCTAAAGAACAAGAGCATTTTCTTTCTGAAGATGGAAATCATCACATCTAAAGGCCTTAACACTGAATTTTTTCTGATGGAAGAGTTACTTATGATAACTTGGAAGCATTTGAAGGAGCTCCAATTTTTCACATCTCTAACCTTTTCTGGTTTATTGTTTTGTCATGTATTTCTTTAGCTTTTTTTATTCTTTTTTTTTTTTTTTTCATGCAGCTGTTTTACTTTTATTTCATTAAACGCCAAAGGCATTTACAAACTTCAAGTTTCATAACAAATTATCCTGACCATACCCGTCAAAATTAGACCTATTAAAATCTGTTGATCAATATATCCAGAACTTACATGGATCCCATATCTCGTATCGCTGTCAGACTTTTGACAACACATCTATCCTTGGCCATAGCAAGTGCACCTTTTGCCAGACTCGTGTGAACTATTAAGGGAAGCATTTGAGGCGTCAGTGCACATGCAACTGACATACCAAAAAGAAAGCTCCCACTAAGATCATGAGATGTGAGATACTCTGTTACAATCATAATCGTGACTATTAACAGCATGACTCCAACAAGAACATAGGATATCCTTCGGACACCCTTCTCAAAGTCGTCTGGTGGTTTTTGCTTCCCAATGTTTGAAAACATGGTGTTCATATAAGTTTGAGAGCCTGTTGAGACAACGAGACCTGTACCGCTACCAGAAACCACATTTGTTCCCTGTTTTGCAGACAAACAGATAATTACTTGGACTTATACACGTCTTTAAGCAATATATATCTGAGCAGTAGAGAGCAAGCCAAAAAGGGACCATAAGAATATAATAAGTATCTTTGACAACTTTCTTGAGAAAAAAGAGTTGATAAGGGGTTAAGAACCATAAATAATTACAATAGACAATGACATCGTTGCCACTTTGTAGAGAAGAAGAAAAACAAAAAAAGAATAAGTTAAGTGCAGTGGAACATACCATAAAGCAGATATTTTTCAACTCAATCAAGGGAGTGCTCTGACTTTCCTTAATATCAGCCGTTTTTTCTGTTGTTCCAGACTCCCCTGTCAATGAGGATTGGCTGGCAAGGAGCCAAATGCAGCCCACAAATTAGTAAATTGGTGTGACATAATGATGTGACAAAACCTAAGACTCCTAACCAAAGCACCTACTCAGATACTCCTTCACTTTACCTTACAACAAGGTGTTTAGAGGATAGCAGCCTGACATCACCTGGAAAAAGGTCCCCTGGTTCAAAAATCACAATATCCCCAGGGACAACATCCTTTTGATCGACCTGAACCACTAACTCTGTCTGGACTACTCTACCAGCACATCTCTGAACTTTTATCGGACATCTAACGAATTCTGAAAGTTTCATGGCAGCTTTTGAACTGCTATATTCCTGATAGAAATTTCTTCACATCATGCTTTAGGAAGGAAGTCCATTGTAACTTGTGAAAGAAGATTGATGAAAAATACCTGGTAAAATCGGAGTGAAACGCTGATGAAAACCAAAACAAGCATGATACAACCATTAGGATTGTCACTGGCAATGTATGAAAGCACCGACAAAACTATCAGAATGATGTTGAATGGATGAAAAAAAGCATTCCACAACAGATGCCACCAACTTGGAAATGTATATTCAAGTGGAGCATTTGGGCCATTTTCTTTTAATCTCCTTTCAGCTTCAGCAAAGCTCAAGCCTATATAATAATAATCAAAAGGGTAAGTGGCAATCTTATCATCTGAATAGCATAGACATGACATGACCAAAAATAGGAAAGATGGCTGAGAATATAGTTGTCTAATTAACTATTCACTTTTCAGAAATTCTGCTCTTTAGTTGCCGACGATTTCTTTTTTATTTATTTATTTTTGTGTAATTTAAAATTTCTCGAGTAAATCAATGGCTGAGGATTTCAATGAATAAACTTTTTGGTTTTGATGCTGTAAGTATTGTTCTAATGCAAGTTTACATCTGAACATATTAAACTTCTCAGCGGTGAAGATTTCAAGCATCCCATCCTATCTCTTTGATGCTAACAGATATTGCAGATACTGTAAATGCATGAAGTAGCTTAGAATTGACATAAGCAGTTATTTCTATGTTTTAATTGAATTGAAGAGCTTGGTTATCCAGGGCATAAAACTACCAAATTGAACATGTACTATGAATGGAAAAGGCAACAGAATCATTCCAATGATCAGTACTTATATATACTAGATACATTTGTGCAAGCAAGAGCAATTGGCTTTCAATGTAGCAAAACAGACTACTCTAAGGTGACGTATCATACTCCGACGTTAGGGGAATCAGATCATTGTACCATGTAGGTGACTAACTAGGAGGTCCATTCTTTGGCTGAAAAAAAGTAGGAGGTCCATTCACAGAGTTTATGAGTGGTTTAGCTATATCCTGAGAGTGTCACTGCACTAAAGACTAATCCAATTGATACAAACAAATTATCTTGTCACAAGCATTCATAGAGTAATGTAATTAAAGCACATGAGAGGAAAACCGAGCTTTGTATCTTGCATTTTGTTAGGATATTCCCTTAATCATTTTTATGATGACAAAAAGGAATCAAAGATATCTAATCTATTTTATCAAGTATGCAGATTTAGTATTGCATATCCGAAAGTTTATCTGAATGTTTTCCAGAAGTTTTACAAGAACTTATATCAAAACCTATGCAAGAGACTTAAAGCTTAATAAAAAAACTCTATACCCGAGAAGCTGATTTTATAAGGATCAATATGTTTAATGAAGACCTAACTCCACTTTATTAGATGCGTTTGGGTAATAAATCTAATGCGTTCAACTCAAGGAGGATTAAATCCATGGGAATAATTTATTCTAATTGGGTTGGAATTTGAAGGCAAGAAAATTCGTTATTTTCAATTTATCATCTAAGATGTCAAAAATATTTTTCAAACATAAAGAAAGATTTTTATGAAAGACATATTACTCGTACATGAAGATATCAGACGAACCAGTTAGAGATGAAGATTTGCTTTATCAAGATAGTTTTTATGATGATATGGATAAGATATATGCTATAACCTATTTTTATGGAGCAACATATTATGCTGTTAATAACATCTTTCAGATATTTATAGAAATTTTAAATTTTAAATGAAGTAACGCAACATATACTCAAGGAAAGATTGAGTTATTTGTTTCAAGTTATCAAGATAACTTCAAGATTAGCATGACCGAATATTGTAGGATATCTTTTAAGCTTCAAACGTTCAAATTCAAAAAGATAATGTATCTATCAGTTTTAAAGATATTTTTAAAGATACATCCAAAATATCATAAGAGAGATGTTATAAGAACAATTTATAAACAGAAAAAGTTCGAAGAACAAAATAGAACAAGCACTCAAATTATTCATTCAATTATTGATATTTCATCTATAGCCAACTTCAGAACTTATTTTAAAAGCTGCCTTACCTAAGTTTTTGCACTTCTCATTAAACTATCCTTGTTGTTTACTTGTGAGAGTTAGGTTAAGTAACTGTTGAAAGGATTACATCTTAGTGTCTTGCAGTTCTGTTATTAGCTTAGGGTGAGACTTGTGAGACAAGTAAAATAGCATTGGTGTTTGTAATCTTTCATTTTGATTGGATTAGTGGAACGACTGGTATAAAAGACTGAATTATGGAGCTGGAAGAGAGGAACGATTCACAAGGAGGAATCTCTATAAATTTTAGGCCTCATTTAAATTCCACACTTTAATTTATTACTGCTTTATTGCATTGCATTTACATTTATACACATAAAAACTAAAATTGCAAAAGTTTTTTATAACAAACAATTCACTCCTCCCCTCTTGCTTGGTAACTAAGACCTATATATTTATTTATTGAAACTGCATATTTGGTGCACTAGATACAATTATGTTTCAGCGGATGCCCATACTATTGAAAAAATCAGTTGAGAAGAGCATGTGTTCCAAGAAATGGAAATCGATTCAATAACAGTTGTGTGATTACATTTTGGATAGTTTTGAAGTTAATGGCGGCCAGGTAGCAACCGAATTCTAGAACTTGTGTTTCATACTGATCTTATGCAAACCATAGGACATTTAAAATATTCTTTCGAGAAAAATAATGGATGTCGAGCAAGAAGATCAACAACCATGCACACCATGACGATTTCAAAAGGTCAGAGGAAGGTTTTCTCATGTACAGAGAAGATAATAAAAGAAAAGGTGTCTGAAAAGCCAGGAGATTAACTTCATTACTTCTTCTATCGCTTTTCTTAGCCAATTTTACATTTTATAGGAAGCAGAGGAGAAGGGACACATTTCAACCACTGGGAGAACTGTCATTAGACATATGGGTAAAAAGGTGTAAGTGACAAAATGAAAAATCACAAATGGTATTAACAAGGTTGTTAATCTCCTGATTCTGTTTAGGAATAGAACATATGAAATTTGCAGAATCATATAGAACAGGTTGAATCATAAAGTTATAAAATCATAAACCTATTTTCGTATTCTACAAAAAATCTATTCCTAAACAAACTTGCATCTGTCTTAATTAAGAAAAGCATCATTGAATCATAAATCCATACAATTGAACAAGTTAACTTGCGATTCAACAACCATTTTCAAAATGATCTTCCAAACACTGAACTAAATTATGCTCACTTGTTTATTATTTTCAATAGACTGAAGTTTTACAAGCTCATTATACCCATAATTGTTTTTTCCCATGGGAACATAGACAAATAGAATCAACCGTACATTGAATGGTCCAGCACGAAGAAGATGAAAAATCATCTTATCAAATCCTAATGCACCATATATTTCAGTGATTGTCCAATAAATGAAGTTCCTCCAGTTAGTTACCTCTCTCAGTGGAGCGGACATACTCGAACGCCAAGTCTTTATCAGTTTGTGCCAGGGTGTATAACCAAGAGTAGACCTTTTCTTCTTCCTTTGTCCTTGATCCACCGTCCATTTTATCTACAAAACCCAAAGTTGGAAGACAATTTGCTTCCAGAAAATTACTCTTCTTCTTTTTTTTTTTTTTTTTTTTCACTCAAATCACTCAATAGAATTTTGTTTGTATCTATTATCCAAACTCATTTTTATCTCAAACAACTCATTAGCCAGAGTCAGTCCATCATTTAATCTTATCTGAAGAAACAGCAATGGAATTTTATAAGTGCCACACATGCCATTTCATCTCACTAGTCATTTACACAACAAGACAATAATCCTTTGGGTTAAAAACATAAATAAAAATTCACCAACTGAACAACAAAAAGGAATTTTCACATTCTAAATCAACCTCTTTTTCATTCCATAAACAATGATTGAATAAGCATTTCCCACAACATAATCAAATCTTCACAATGGCATAAATCAATGATGTACAAGAATTAATCCACATAAATCATAAATTTATATCATTAACACTAGGAGACATAACCTTCTTATCTTCAAGTTGTTATACATTTCATCTTTTGTAATTTTTCTTGATCACATACAAAATTCTTCGAAATTCAACTATGATTTAACATCATTTGTACTTGACCATCAAAGTTCTAAGAGAGTAGGTTGAAATCTAATATTTACAATTACAATTGCATAACATGGAATACATTCGCCATAATAGAACAATGCAAAATTTCAAGTGGACCATTTTCAACCATCAAAATCCTCATCCACAAACCAGAACAAGGAAACTCCGCATCCTATTTTAGCCGATATAGAACAATCTAATATAAATGGGGGTGACGATTCTTAACACAACGAATTCGTAACACGATTGCAGAGCCAAAATTAATCGATGAAAATGAGAGCTGACCTTTAAATTGACAAAAAATCAACAGGAAATGAAACACGATTACAAGCAGATAACACAATTTGAATTGCGGCATCTATTTTGAACAAATACCAGTCAGGCATTATGGAAAACAAAAGCAGTGCATATTCAATCACTAAGAAAATCATTAAAGAAAAAAACCTGAAATTCCACATCCCAACACAACCAAATTCACATACAACCTCATAAAAATGTTACTTACTTCCAGACGTGAACCTATGAAACAACCCAAGAAGAGACCAAGGAAACCCCTCATCTGGGCCATTACTAGGGTTCTTAAGGAGTCTTTCTCCATTGGAATTAATAGAAGAAGTACTGGTATGGTTGCCCTTACTGTTTGAGTTAAAAATGGGGAGAGTAGAGTTTGGTTTGCCCATAACAAAAGTAACCAATTGGAAAATGTTAGCGTGGTTCCTGTTATTGGGTAATAGATAAAGACAAGTATGAAATTCGAGAGAGTAAATAAAAACATGGGAAGAGGAAGATGAAACCAACAGCAGCAGCAACAACAACAATAAGACCAACACAAAGTCTTCATGGTTTTGGGGGGGTTGGGGGTGTTGGGAGATTTGACAAGAAGGTGTAGAGAGAGAAAGTGAAGTGGAATGAGAGCGAGAGATGGTATTAGGAAAGGGGTAGTGGCTAGTAAATGAGTTTTTTTTTTCTCTCTCTAAAGTCTTAACTACCAGACTCCCAAGTGACGGTTAGGTACTATGTTAGGACTGCCGACCATTTTCGCTTGCAAATTTGACTTACGACTGCGAATGGATATATATTTTTATATATATATGAAAAGTGGGAATATTGCACGGATCTGCAAAAAGGCTTTTTGATCGACCGTAGGTGTTATGTGCACGACCGGCATTTAGATGCGGAACTTGTCCTTGGATCTTGTTGATCCAAAAAAATCTAGTGTGTTGTTATAGTAATTTTAGAAAAGTTGGATCGTACCATTTCATCTCTTTTTTTTTTTTTTTTTGACAATTATATGGCAAGATAAAATCTTCTATAATAATCTGTCTTTTTCATGGCCTACTAGACCATGCATCATCCTATTAGAAATATCATATGAATATTAATAAACTGTAAAGTTGATTTTCCTTTTTTCACTCTTTTTTTTTTTTTTTTGAGTGAAGATTTTTTCTTTTTTTTTTTTAGCTAACAATGTCATGGATGGCATTTGAACTATTGCAAAATAAACAAATAGCTACATCAAATAGTCAATTTTACTACTTATTCAAAGTTTTTGCTCATAAAATCATTACCAAAAGTAACTTTGTTTGCCCCATCAACACAATGGGGACGTCAAGCTAATTATGAAGCAACAAGTGGCCAAACCCTCTTATTTTACCATGTTATATATGTTATTGGAAAAATGTGAAGGGGAAACGGAACAAGAAAAACAAACCTAAACATGGTTAAAGCTAGAAGAGGAAGAGAGAGTGTTAAACTCAATTAAAATTAGAAGAGTAAGAGAAAGTGTAGAGGAAGACAATATTAAATGGTTAAATCCCTAACCAAGTGATTTTACAAGCAAATCTCTTACCATATTCAAACTATTCTAAAGGCTTATAAATTGAACTCCTAAACTATGATAGTTTAACCTCGATAAGTGCAAAAACCTAAAAATTCAAAACCATTAAATTTGAAACTTGAAGTGGCACTCGTGACACCTAAGAGCAAGTGGAATCCTCATCTACATGACATAGTCAAATCCTTCCAAAATAAGGCATGTGAGAGTGGTACCCAGTTGAGACAAAGTTGCACCATAGTTGTTTGGAGGAATCTTGCGATTGGTGAGACAAACTCATATCCTTTAGAGTTATGGTTTATATCACATTTCTTAATGCTATGATCCTCTATAGTTGAATTTAACCTTTCAAGCAACTATTAGGAATTAAGGTTTTGCAATGAACTTTACGTCTGGGGTTCATTTAATCCCTCCACCTCACTTCAATTGTGATTCTTCTTTCCCAAGACATAGATTGATCTTCAGATTCTAGATGTGCATTTATTGTTCCTTTGACCAAATCATATAAATCTTCATTATATACATTTTCATTTTTATTTCCACACATGCTAAGGAAAGAGCTATATTGAAGGTAGACATTGACATATGTTGTTTTGCAATTGACTTGGCATGTCGGCTATAAAACGAGGCAAACCAAATTATACTAGGTAACCCTTTTTTCTTTTGTAAATTTTGAGTACGATTTTTGACATTAGCCTTTTTTCTTTTTCCTAAGTGGTGGTTTCATTATTGAAACCAAGGGAAATTCTGTGGTCCCATCATTAATTTTGATAGAACCGGTTCCATCACTATCTAACAACTTATAACATACTTAACAGTGATCGAACTACTAAAATAGTTAATATTCCAATTACTATGTTCATTTTAGCGGTTAGATGGTTGACTGGACGGTCCATCGACTGAATCGTAGAAGCTCCCTAAAACCAAATATATTGTACTTTGTAAAGTAGTTATTTATTTATTTGTAATTTGTAGAGGGTTTTTTCATTAACTGGACTTTAATCCTGTGAAGCCCCATAATTTACTAATAATTGAAAATAATATTAATGAAAAGAAGTTCCATTCAATAGTTAATTAGCCTTTAAAATATCAAAACCCTAACAATTTTTCTTTTTAGTAAAGTAAAAAAAAAAATTATTTAGCTAAGAAACATAAGTAGATGATAAGTTTATAGGAGCTATGTAGAAGAAGGGAAAAAAAAAAAAAAGACATCTCAGCCCCCGAAAGATCCCTAGTAGAAACATTTGTAGTCGAAGAACAATGAAAAGATAAAAGAAATAAGAGCTCAATGTCTAAAACGGAGCAACAACCATCAGTAAAGACATCTAGGCCATTTTTAACAATGCTGTAAACCCCCAAAATTTTTCATAATTCATAGAAAACAATTCTAAAAGTTTAAAATTGAAATCCCAAAAATCGACTCAAGTTAAAACCAAATTCTAAATCAAGACAAACACCAGAAACGAAACCCTAAAACGCGAACCAAGTTAAAATTCTAAATAAAGATAAAAACGAGATTTCTTAATTTGAGAAATAGGGAACCCTAAAAAACAAAATAGAAAAATCCAACTATCGGTTAAAACAACATTCGTACATCAATCAAATCACCTAACCGTTTCTTAACACGCAAATCAATACAATATATTCAAGTAACGATCAACAACAAAATCTTAAAACCCTCGATAAATTTCAGAATAAAAATTTTCAATTTTCGCCAAAAGTCAAACTGAGTCAACTCATAACCCTAGACTCGGTTAAACGATCCCGAGAACTAAAAACTAATAAATAATCACAAATAAAATAAGATAAACCATAGATGTCGAGCTAAAAATATAAAACAATCAAAACTCGAAAATTATATGATCTTACAAATATCTCGACGAAACCAGAAATCAAACCAGAACCCTAAAGTCAATAAAGTTTATAACGAACCCTAGTGTTTAAGATCCGGCAATCCCGCGTTTTCAAACCCTAGAAAACGAAATTAAGCCAATAGTTTAAAATAGTTCGTAATAACATAGGGTAACATAAAAATATCAGATTCGCGAATTTCGAGTGTCCTTCGGACTCAAACGGGACCAACTCTCGAAAATCGTGTCTTGGAGCTTGGAATACTAAAAATATTTCGTTTATACCAATAGACTCGTAAAAATATAAGGATTCCAAAAATATCAGTTTTAGAATTTTTCGGTAGCTAAAAATTACAGATATCGCCTTATTACGCATATTTTTATTACTACCTGTACTTTAATTGTCTAGTCTACTAGTCATAGTATTTTTCTACTATTCATTACTATTTCACTATCTCTACTTTTTCTTACACCTACATATCTATTTTCTTACTTTTTTCATTTTCAATACAACTTTATTTACATTAACTTTACACATTACTTCTTTATTACACAACAAATTAAATAAAAACAATTCCAACCCCCCAACCCCCAACCCCCCCCCCCCCCCCCCCCCCCCCCCCAAATTACCAAGGCCGGCGCCCCCCTCTCTCTTTTCCAACAAATTATTTTTCTTTTTCAATTTATTTAATTACATAAAAAATTCACTCAAAAAATTCTATAAATACCTCCTTCCTCTTCCATTCTTTCACACAATTCATTTCACTACCAAAACTCTCTCAAAATCTCTCCACAAATTCTTTCTTCAAGAATTCTCTCTACTAAAACTCTTTCAAACCAATTCCTCACAAAAATCATCCCTCATACATAAACTATCTACCACATATCACTACTCACATAATACCCATCCATCTACCACCTTCATACCACTTACACACTTTAGGTAAATATTTCTTCCAACTATTATTCACTCATGTCATGTAACTTAACATGACTATGGTGTTGTTTTGAAACTCAAATAAGTAGTAAAAGCAACAACATGTTAATGTTTTGTTCTTGTACATAAACTTCCTATTTTATTATGTTGTTGTTATTATTGTTATTATTTGCTTCTAATCTAACTAATATTATGTATATATATATATTTATTTAGAGCATATAAGCTCATTTGTTATTTATTTATTTCATGCTTTGCAATTTATTTCATGCTTTTCTTTAAGATTAGTGTTTCTATTCTTAGACTTGTCCATATCAAGTCAAAACAATCTTTTGTTTATTTTCTTTAATCTTTCGGGACTGGTCCCTTCTTAGTCCTGGGATGCCTTGATGAAGCTAAGGCTCCAATACTTGACCGAGATTCCTTGATGAAGCTAAGGTTCCCAATACTTGATATTTTATTTTCTGGTTTAGTATTAGTTTCTAGTATTTTCTTATGTTCTTATTATTTTATATGCTCATGATATTTGCATCTACATAATGTTAATGTCTCAACTAAATCAAAAGTAGAATTTTATTTTATTAAAAGAACTTAAAAACCAAATTTCCTATTATGTGACTTGTCACAAATAATGAAGTTATTATCAACAACATAAAAATAGAGTTTTCCCAACGTTTTCTTAAATAACAAAGATAGATTTCCAATGAAACATAAGAAATAAATATTTTCTTTGAAATTATGTTAACCAAAGCTTTAGTAAAATAATTAATATTAAAAGTTTTTACATGAAGCTTAAGATTTAATCTCTTTCAAACTTCATAATAAAACTAAGAAAATAAACTAGTTTTCAAAGTTAAGATAAATTCATAAAGTTATGAACCCACTTAGGAAAATAATGGATTTCAAATTTCTAAAAAGAAGGAACTCATTTTCAAAAGAATATAAATGAAGTAAGATTAACAAAAAATGGATTTTATCAATAAAAATGATTCTTTTCAACAGAAATAAAAGAACAAGTTTTAGAAAGCAAAAGCTTATATTATAGAAATGAACATAAGAAGACAAGACTTATTTTCTAAAACCATCCTAAAAACAAAATTATGAAAAAGGGTTTCCACCAACTTAATATACCTTTGATAAAATCAATCTTTATCACTAGAAGTAAAATTTATGAAGGACTAAGGTTAAAGGAAAAGTTACTCGCTTTGGAAAAAGGAATGAAGGAAATAAAATAAGAATATATTCATTTATAATGAAAATATAAAGTTTCTTCTAAATACTTGGAAAGGAATTTATCAAGATAAGTTTTAACACCTCAAAAAGAATTGTTTTATGAAATAAATTATTGAGACACTACCATTAGAAATTTTTGCATATAAAGTGAGTTTATCTATATACTCAAAATATTTATCAAATATATGTTCATATTATATATATATATATATATATTGTTACAAAAGGATTTTCTTTAAAATAAAGTTGAGTTAAAAAACGGATTTGCAAAAGTTTAGAAAAATTCGTTTTAAATCTGTACCCGATGTTTTCGAAACCTAAATGACCTTATATGACAAAGATAACCTTAGAAATGGATAGATCTTTTCGAATAGGTAGAAAACGGTATATTATATGCGAAATTCCGAGTTAAAATGAGCAAGTTATGGCCATTTTAAGTTGGAATTTCCTCTTATACGATTTTACGGCAATTTTAAGAAAAGTTTAGAAAATCCAAGAAGAGAAATTTCATGAAGAACTTATCCCGGGTATTTTTTTTTGTCTAGGTGACGAAAGATATGAGATTACCCTACCCGAGGATTACTACGACTAAGAAGATCGCAAATGGATGAGTGATTTATTCCTCCTAAATTCGTTACCTTGCTTGTGCTTTTAAAGTAGTGGCATTAGTATACTAAGAAAAGATAAAAACAGATATGTTTGGGGAATTCGGGATTATGTGTATATATATGATTCTTTGTTTATGCGTGAAATGAGAATTAAGAATATCGCAACTTCGAACTGCTTGTTTAAATAATTTTGTTTACTTGCTTGCATGATTGTTTATTGTTTGCTAAATTAATTAATTACCCCTAATAAACCTTAATAAGGGTTGGCTTAAGAAAACTAAAACGCTCACACATAACATCCATCGAGTCACATCTATTTCGGAAGGCTGCTACTCCTACGCGTAGAGTTAGATTGGCTATGATCGTGCGGTGCCACAGGCCCTGTTCCTTCCTGGAGAATCCAAATCACTCGGGAAAAGCGACTCTAGGTTTAGAGCCGAGCCAACCGAACGCTGTGGGTGAGGACCTGGGGACTAGCAGTAGAAGGTCAAAGACCTTCAACCCCGATTCCCTAACCTTTGATACAGAGGGGTAAATCCGTTCTATATATGGTTTCTGGATAACTATATATTTGCGTAATTCATGTGATTGTTGCATTATATGCATAGCATATGTGTGATTATATAAATAAACTGTTTGAAAATATGTTGCAAATAAAAAGGAATATCTCACTAAGCTAGTTGTAGCTTATACCCCTATAGATTTTGTTGAAACGGGTATACCTGTGGCTTAAATTGAGGATCATGACATTAGGAAGTCATGGAAGGATGATTAAGCTCCTATGAAGGGAATGGAATCATAAGATGAAGTAATTTTATAAGGTTCTTTATATATAATGACTTATATGATTAGTAATGTATATTTATTTGGAGTTAATAGATGGATATGCCCCTAAGAATTGAAATGAAATATGTGTATGTTTTATGATAAGTATTCTCTTTGCCTTATTACTTATTTATTATCAATATAAATTGCGCTACTCCGATGCGTTCCCTTGGTTGTGATGTACGCCTTGTACACGATATGGAAGCCTTTGCATGACTAAGGTAGTCATTCCTAAGCTTTAGTATTGTGTACGGCGGACCGCCATGTTTAGGGTACCCCTTGGGGCGTGACAAATGCTGCCAGCAACCAGTTAGCATCTCGAGGAATGTAGCCAACTTTGGCAACAGTGAAGACTTTCAATTTAGCCTTACAAAGAGAAACAAGATTAGTAAAAGGAGATGAGGGTAGGTGCTCCGTATTAAGGAGTGTAATAGCCATGAGAGAGTCTGATTCAAATATAACAAAGGGTAGCTTAGCTATAAGTGATAGATCAATGGGTATCAAAATGTTGAGTAATTTAGCTTCTAGGGGGGCGGCGCCTGCAATTTTTCTACAAAATCTAGTGCCAAAGCGATTGTTCGGATATCCATAGACTCTACTTATAACAACTTTTGTGCTATTATAATTATAATTAATCGTAACGTATATTAAAACTAGAAAAAGAAAAGCCTTAAACTAGGAATTTCAAGTATAACATAGTGTTTGAGATATTTAATATAGTAAGTACACAAATTTTACTTAAAAAATAGGAAACACATCTCTATAGAAAGCACGTATTAATTGGACTAAAAAAATAGAAATTATCCACCACTAGCCAAAAACCCTTTAACAAAGGAAAAGCATTATATCATATATTCATATATATATATATATATATATGTATACATCAAATGATCTTCCTTTGCTTCCTAAAATCTTCCCGTGTTAGAAAACTTAAATTATGAATCATTATTCCTCCATAAACCCTTCAAACTTCAAAAGTTTATATCTTTTACCTTCAACTATTTTCAATTCCACAAGTTGCATCGTGATCGTGATAACGTACTCTCCAATTCAAAACTAGACTCTACAAAGTTTAGCCCAACCTTATAACGATGTAAGGAAGAAAGATGTTAAATTCAATGAAATCATAAATTTTAACAATTTAAATTTCAACATTAATCTTCAATCCTAATTTACATCTTTAGATTCGTTAAACTTAAAGAAAAATCTTTCTATATGTTTTAGGTAACTATATTAAACAGATGAGTCAATTTAAGGATTACATCAACTAGTTTGCAATAAGGCTAATGTAAGTGGGAAATTTAATGATTTACTGCTTGTGTACTATTTAGTATTGCTATTTACTTGATGTTTGGTGATTGAATGGCATTAATATTGTGGATATGAACTAGAAATGAAATATTAGACAAAAGAATTTATGAAAAAGAATATAAAAGCCAACCTGTTGGTGAAAAATGCACCACCTAATTGATACCACCACATCAACTTGTTGATGCTCATTGCATTTACTAGTCGATGATACCTAACCAGGCCAAAGATTTGCCTTTTAGGCATTTAGTGAACCAAGTGTTGATCCATTCTCCTAACCCCTGTTTGATTTAATTTAATAAAAATAAAAATAAATTTAAATTAAATATTATAAGCAAGCTAAAAGAAATGGTAATTCAATTTATGTTAATGTTAAAATAGTTTTAATTCTAAACATCAAAGAATACGTCAATATAGTGAAATTATGACTATTGAACAATTTAGAAGATTACTCCAATTCATATATTTTCCAAGTGAGAATGGTGCAGTAGTGATGATGGTGAACTCTAAATAATTATCCTAAGAGCTACATAATAGTTACCTCCCCAATGCGAGGTGGACCTTCTAAGAAACCGTTAATATCCTCTTTCTATATTCACCAACTTTGCTATTAACCTGAAAGATAACAAAAGACTTTGTATTTGATGATTGATATTGAATTACTTGTTGTACCTAGCTATGCATATTGTGTCTTCTTGCATTATCTTGTATAGATTGAATCACAAAGTGTTCAGCTAGGTGAATTATATTTACATACATCATTTTGTATTGGTTGAATTATGAATTATCTAATTACCCCTAAATTTATAAATGGCTATCGTAACCATAATATAATTGGACATGCATAGCACAAAGTAATGCAAAAATTGAAGGCCACCACTACCATATGATAGGTAGAGAAGGGAAGCTTGCTTAGGACTACATTTAAAGTATCCTAAACTTACTTTAGGGTCCATGTAAGGTATGTAAGAGCTTTGGAAAAAATTATTTTAGGCATCAGAATTTTCGTTTGAATCTTTTTAAAAGTATTGTTAAGTTTAAAGCTTAGGTCACACAAATTAAAAGATTTGAGCAAGTTATGTACTACTAAAACATTCTCATCCAACATTGGGGATTCTATCGTAAATTTTTTAAGGTATTGGTTTGGGATTGCATTTAAGGTATTCTATCATGCCAACTATGGATTGCATTTAAGGTATTCATGAGTAAAGAGAACTTTTAGATGACTTCTCTTAGAACTGCATTTTAAGTATCTTAGGCAACCCTACATTTAAGGCAAACATTATCATGGTTCGAGTTGATTCTATAACTAGACCTAAACCACCAATTCACAGCTCAAATTTTAGTGGAACCAGAACTAGACCCATGAAGGCCAAGCTTATTCCTAGTTTCTAGGGAACTAGTGAGTCTCATGGTATATTCTAGTTTAAAAAGAATCGTGATCCATGCAATTAATTTTCTTCTTTTTAAAAAATGTTTATGAAAAGAAAATAAAACCTAAAATCAAATACAAAAATTTATAAAAATAATACATACATCTATCATTGCATGTAATATAAAAAGCCACCCTAACATGTACATTCACATCTCGTCTCTTTAAGAGACGAGGTTGTTGTAAAGATACAACTTTTAACAATACATTCAACTAGAGGGGGACAATCTACCTTCCTCCATTCCAATATTGAAACATTATAGTCTCACTCACTTGGCAATATAAAATTAAACAAATAAATGTAAATGAGTGGGGAAGGGAATGGAAAATTTATGTTTTCAAATTTTAAGGTCACTTCATAGGTGTTTATTATTTGCTATTCGAAATCAAACCAACATAGTTTAAGTATTGTTTTTTTCAAAAAAAAAAAAACTTTAGTTTGTTGGTTATTTTTATTTCTAATAAGACATTGAGTTTAAGTTTGTTACCAGTTAATACATTTTTAAAAAACCCATTTTGCCTATTTTGATGTCTGATTTTGGAGAAATACCTATGAATGCCTAAGATTTTTAGAAAAGGGTTCATTAATTTTTTGGATAATTTTGAAAAAACATATCTATTAAAACTATGTCATTAATAGTCTTTTATGTTTTCCTTTTTTGTCTTTTTTTTAAAAAAAAGTAGCAGGAAAGCTTAATAACCTTAAGTGTTATCCGGTATGAAGGTTGTTGTGCTCCTAGTTGAAGAGTTGAAGTTGTTGAAGTATTCATCCCCTTGGATAGTGTAATCCTTCAAGTCTTATTGTCATCGGTCCACCCTAGTCCAATCGTGGTCATAAGTTAGTGTCTCAACCATTGGTGGGCTAACATGGACCTATGCTCATCCAATGGCTAACTTGCACTATTGAAACTTACTCAGTTATTGGTTGAAGCCAGAGCCACCAATACTTGCCTGGCAATCTGATACAGTATTAGAAATATCTCCCAAAATATTAAAGTTGAACTCGCCCACCATGTCACCAAACTCAATGTTGTGTTCAAGTACTTTTTAATCTCAAAATTTGCTCCACTTTCGCCAACATTGTGATGCTTTCATCGATGCTTAAAACACTGCTTCGAGCTTCTTTACTGCACTGGATGTCGTTGCATTAATCGATGTTGTTGCATTGGTGGGTATTAGCCCTCCATATGTGAAGCTAAATTGTAAGCAAAGGTCTAATAGTACATTATTTGTCTCTTTTACAACATTACTGGCAAAAATAAAATACATGTCTTTGTTGTTCGACATTTTGTCTACATTTTCATAGTAATATTCTAAAACTTTTGAAGTCCTTTCGCATTATTGCATAAACCTAACAACCATGCCACGTTATATATCATTGAAATTTCCCTGTAATAATCCAACCACTTGCGAGTCATATCATTAACACACATTTGTAATACGGGATCGAATCTTACCTTTTGGAGTATCTCGATGGTGTTACATGCCTCTAATAAAAAGAGATGTACACTTGGTTTTATATCCAGGAGAAAATATTTGTGCAGTCATAAAAAACCTTCAAGAGTTGCAACAAATTGTAGCAAATGTTCCATTCATTTGGACACAACTACTCTTTTATATAAAATTATGTTGGTTAAAGTTCAAATGTTTAATTCCATCTATGTTGCACATATTTATTTTTTTAATTTTTTTTTGGCTTTTCACCATGCACTCCACACTATTTTTGCCATTTCCTATTAACTGATGCATGATCCATTATGTAGTCAACCACTTGTTTTATTGGGGACTACAAATTTTTGAAGATTCTACTCCATCTTTTACACACAAATTTAGAATATGGGATGCACGTCTTATATGAAATAAGGCTCCACCAAGAATGTGCTAACATAATGATTCTAGATCAACAATACTTATTGTATTAGTAGCCGCATTGTTAAAGCTTATTGGAAAAAAAATTTAGTTAAATCGTATTCATTAATAATTATCCTTATTGTAGCATATATTTTCATGTGGGCTCCATCCATTCTACATAATGCAATCAATCTTTTATGCATTATCAATGGCAATCTATCTAGTGAGATGTTATGCCCATGTAAGAACTTTTCTCCCCATCTGTTTGTCCAAATGTTTGAACAGAAGGAGACACGTGTGTTAAGTTTATCAAACATACCTTATAACTGTATCTTACCTCTCTAGTACATTCTGAGGCAATGTTGCTTCATCGGTTGAAGAGTTTCTTAATGGCAATATACTAGATCTACAATCTCACTAGCATTGAAACCTAGATGCAACTCGCTTATCATTTGCACTAATGCATCTTGATATGATCTGTCCTCGAATTACTAGAGTCTCGCTTCTTTCTTAAGCCAAATCATGATGATTGCTGCTACAATGGATATATACCATACTTACTGAGATGCATTGACCTTATGTCATGCTTGGTATGCAGGAATGAACTCAGAATAGAATCGCAATTCTGAGTTCTATTCCCATTTCTACATTTGATTAAGTTTTTAAAAGCCAGAATTGTGATACTTGGGAATCGATGATTTCGACTTTGAGAGGGAATTTAATTCCGCTCTTGAAATGGCAGAATCGCAATTCCATTCCTTCCTCACAATTAATTAACATTAAATTTACCTTTTTATCATCTTACTTATTTATTATTCACCTTAATTATTAAGGCTAATTTTGACAAATAAATTGTTAATTCCATTTTATTCCAAGATGTATCCAAACAAAGGCATGGATTTATCATTCCACCTCCTATCCATTCCTCCCACTTCGATCCATTCAATTCCAAACGATTCCTGCGTATCAAATGTGACAATAGATGCTTTATGAGACTTCCATAACTTTCTCCCTTCAAAAGGCATAATTGGTGGGGTAGTAAATACATCGTGCCCTCCTTTTCTTGTTTAGACCTTTGACTTTCTTGAAATGTTTAACGGAAAAGTTATACTTATATGGTCAAGGTAGATTTCCTACTGCTTTTGCCTTGGCTAACGGATGCGTTTCTTCACTAGAACCGCCATAGTCTTCACCTTCCTATTGTGGAAGTGATTTTGCTACTGATTTTGGGAGTCAATACCCTTGTGTGGTTGGTAAATAGGAGTAACCCTCACAAATTTGGCGAAATTAGAGAAAACTACTTAGGCATGAAGTCAAGGTAAGAGGCCCATGGATCGTTAAAGTCGTAACAGTCATCATCCTCATTTACATTGATATGTGGTTGTAGTTCATAGTATGGCTGTTTCCCCTTCGATTTGTCTTTCTTCACAACTTTTTTTGAGGAATCACCAAAGAAAAAGGAAGTCGTTGATATTTTTCCCTTGGAGAATTGAGATAATGAAAGCTAAAATTCGAAGTATATTGAACTATGTGTTTTACAATTATAGACTAATAGCAATTAAAATAAGGACATGATGCAAAATAGGAAGTACTAGCAAAGAATCCAGTTTTATGAGTGATGTGGATTTTGCACAATTTGAGAAAATAGGACGCAATAGCATAATATTTCTAAGTTGCAAATTTTGTGTGAGCATATGCAAAAATCAATGTACCATTTTATTGCCAAATGGTAGAATTTGAACATTTGAAATTCTCTAAATGAATAAATTGTAAAAGCCAATGAGATTCTTAACTTACCATGTTTAATTCATCTACAAACATGCTCCTCCAACTATTCATATTTTTGCTTTAATTTCTCACTATGAAAACAGCGAAAACTGATCCTTTTAATGGATTCATGACTGTGTCAAAATAATGGCATGTGTTCTTCAATCGTTTACTTAAAAAAAAAAAATTGAAAATTCAATTTTTTCATAAATAGTGTAAACTAATATTGTGTTTGGCTACCATCCATTCTGATTTCCAACATTTCTCATGCGGTGCGTTTGTTCATTTCCTCAAATTTTCTCCACACTTCGTTCACTACATATGCAAATTGACATGAACAGTGAGGCTATTTCATGATTTGTGATTGTCTTGTAAAGCTATGTCCATCACCTTACTTGACATGAATAGTTATGTCCATGTGACCATGTTTGTCTAATTGTGTTACATGCAAATGAAAAAGCTAAGGGCCCTATACTTGTCGAATCATGTTCTTTTCATTGCAAGTCTCCATCGGTTGACATCAAGATTTGTGTAGCGTTTGTTTTATTCTTATTATTTTTCATTTTTTAAGTTTTTGGTAGATTTCTAAAATTGGGTCAACTTGCTAGTTCCACGTGTCACCACTGATTCTCTACCGAGCAGTTTTGGAGCCACTTAGACCAGCGATTTCGTGGCCTAACCTACCTTGACCTACCAAAATCAGCAAGTCTTGAGGAGGTTCCAATTCATGCTCAACGAGCCAATTCCTGGTTTGAGAATTAATAATGATGAGTGAGGTCAATTGCCGCTTCTAGCCCTACCCTTGATGATGTCTAATTTAAGGTACCTTAGGGCTTGTGATAAAAAAGAACTTAATTGAATGATTATGACATAGATGGAATTACAAATTCCCCAACTCAAGGTCAAGGGAAATTATATCTTAGACTTCACATTAGTTACTGGAAAACTGTATGCGATGTTGCATTGCATATGCATGTTCATGCATAGTATATGGTTAACTTATTTGTACTTGTGGTAGTGATGAAAATATTGAACTCTTATCTCACTAAGTTGTAGTTTTGCTCACAATGGGATTGGATAAGATTGGAGATAACGATTATCATCTAACCTCAAGGAAGTTACTATAGGTATTGATACCAATCATATGCAATAATAAAATCAATAGGAAGTCAATTCCATTTACAATCATGAAGGCAAGTGTATCTATTGATATTAGAGTATAGGGAATGGATGTAGATATCATCCTATAGGGATCAAAAAGTACTAGAAGTCACCCATACTCTTGGTCTAGTTCCTCTAGTACATGAAGTGAACATCTTTGCTTAAGTTTACAACAATCAAACAGTATCAGACTATTTCCTATAACTTTGGAATGGTCGGAAATAAGCTACATTAACTTAGTGTATGAATGTCCAAGTCACTAATTAAATCCCAACTAGTGAAATTCTAGTCTCCTTTAACAAATACTATGATGAAATCTCTTATAAGATGATTCCTATAAACCAATTTATTGAGCTAGGGTAAAATTTAGGAATCTATGCGTATAAAATCATATTGTAATCCTTAATGCAAAGCTAAGGAACCTTAACACAAGAAGCAGTATAACAAATGTAGTTCCATAAAAATTTCTTTAAACAAAAATTAATTGAGAAGTGTACTTAAGGAGATCTTTCTACAGTATCCTCATCTGGCTCAGAGACCCAAGAATCAAAGAATCGCTTATTTGCCTTATCTACTTCCACCTCCACACAACTATTCAACTAAAGAATCAAACATCTACCATTACCAATACCCCTTCTTGATACATTTAACTCCTATGCTATCTCAATCTATTCCTTATTATTTTCAAACAACTTTCCTTAATTTTTTGTTATCTCTATTGTAAATACAATAATTGGATTAAATTTATTGATAAGGCCATTGAGATTAAGAATTGACTTAAATGGCTCTAACCCTTGGCAATTCTAACTTGGATATGTGGTTATTTCGAGTTAGTCACTATTGCCTATATCACCAACACTTGTACAAGGGACATCCACCCACTCACCACAACTTATCCCTATAACAAGAGAAAGAGTAACATTAACTCTTCTCTATACTACATGGACCTCATAATAGGAATCAAGTCACTCCCTTATCATACATGATATTAAAAACAAGTCCTTTTTTTTATTTTTTGTGCTTTAATACCAAGATGATATTGATAAAATCTATATGTCAAGTTACATAGCTAAAGACACAAAATTAGTGAGATATTGAGATTTCGTAGTTTTTGAATTTTTAGAATTTTGCTATAAACAAAGAAATGAAAAGAAAAGATATAGCCAAATTAATTCAATTGATAAGTCAACAATGCCATAATTAAATTAACTTGAACTAAAGTTTTGTTCAATATCATATGTCATCTTTCAATATTAGAAAATCAAAAAATAACAAAAGTAACAAATATGACTCACCATAAGTATTGATATGCATCCACAAAACCCTATATTTCCAAAAATCTATCAAACCTTAAATCTCACTAAGTAACCTCAGGAAATTCTATAATTCCATCATTAATTTTGACAGGATTGATTCCGTAACTATCTAACGGCTCATATCATATCTAACCAAAATTGAATTACTAAAATAGTTAATATTTCAATTAATATATAAATTTTAACAATTTGATGGTTGACTATCTTGGGACCATAGAAGCTCCCTGTAACCTCAAGCCCTACTACTAATATGATATGACTTGGCCCCATAATACGAATCAAGTCTCTTCTCTATCATGCAATAAATAAAAAGACTCCCTCTTTTTACACTTGTGGTGCTTGATAGCAAGATGATATGAGTAAAATTAGTATGTCAAGGTATGTAATGAAAGAATACAAATCAATATTTTAAATATTAGGATTTTGTAGTTTTTTTATAGACTTTTTAGATTTTTTCTTTACATAGCCAAATAAAAAGAAAAGACATATGCAATTTAGTTCAATTGATATCTTAAAGAAGCCACAATCAAACTAGCTTGAATTATGGTTTTGTTTAATACAATTGATAAGTCTCTGATGGCATGATTATATAAAATAAGGTGTTTGTCACCACAAATTGAGAAAGACTCTCAGAGATTCTCCTTCAAGTAACTAAAAGGTCATCAATTATTATTATAAAAAAAATTTATTTATACAAAATCTTGATAAGTCCATGGACTTAGATGTAATAAAAAAAATGAATCTAAGATAAAATTTATGAAAACAAATATCCTTTTAAATAAAAGATATAAAAAAATGTAAAATTGAGGTACATGAGTTAAGTACAAAGGCATGTTCTCAATTGTGTATCTCTTTGATACAAAGTCACGCTTCAACTAGCTACTTAGTGAACACAGCTAAGTTTACAAGGCATGTTCTTAGAGAGCACATTTTGATCTTTATCTCTATCACTTTCTTTAACATCTCTCTCTCTCTCTCCCCCTCCCTCCCCTCCCCCCTTCCCTTTACAAATTTATTCACTTTTTTTTTTTTCTAATTCTTCTTCCTTTACATTTTATAAATTTAATTTTCTTCTTTCTTTAGATTATCATTAATAACAACATTACACATACTCTTTCCTTCATTTGAAATAAGTACAAATTCTTAATCTTTTTGATACATAGTCTACTTAATGTAGATGTGAATCTCCCTGGTGTAGTAATCAAAGAAAATTTTAGGTTAATTGGTAAAACATTGACATCGAACTGAATAGCCTTTGAAATATTGATGACAAAATCAAAATCTAAATGAAAATGAAGTTGAGGATCGACACATTTCCCATCTTTAATCTCAACATCAATAATTGCTATCATGGGTAAGTCTACTTCCTTTTGAAAAAAAAAAAAAAAGTTTGGACAACTTAGTTGTAGATTGACTAATGGAATGAGTTTTTGGTTGAGTTTGATGGTCAAATTGTGTATAGGTTCCAGTTATTAAGTTGTAGGAAGTGAATAGTGTACAAGGGTTGAATCAACAATAGAGATTTTATGGTTTTTAGTAGTAGATGACTGAACAAAAGGATAAATAGTTAAGGGTGGGTTAGTAGGTAAAGAATCAATATGATGTGGAACTGAGGTTAATTGTGTATGGAAATAAATTTGGATTTGAATTTTCTTTATTAGTATCATTATCTTCAACTCTTCACATGAATCTTATGACCAAGACTACCATCATTGCCTTCTTAAACTCAATGTTTTTAAGGATAATGGCAGATGAAATGCATGTACTTTCAATTTTTAGCAATTTGGTGTCTCCTATTTAAATTTTGGTAAATCGGTGATCTTACTTTATAAGTATGTACGATTTAGTGCCTCTGTTAAGTAATATTCTACAGTTATTTATTTTAATAATAAGATAATGGCAAATTAAGTATCTATACTTTGAATTTTTTACCTTTTTTTGGGAATTTATTATCACATCTTTAAAATTTAGTAATGTTTTGCTGAGTGTCTACTATTATCTTATCATCAAAATGAATGTCCATAAAATATTATTTAATAGATGCACTAAATTTTACATACTTTGAAATTGCAGGTATTGATTTTATAAAAACTAAAGATAAGATATTAAATTACCAAAAATTAAAAATATAGGCACTTGGCCTGCCTTTATCCCATTTTTCTACCATGTCCCAATCTTTCACATAGAAAATGCTATCTATTTAGTCATTTATATTAATTAAGCCATACTTTATATCTCTCCCCTATGACTCAATTCACCCAAATATACGACTTCAAGGATCATGAATGGACAATTCAACCCCAACCACCAAAAAAGCTCCTCTCCACCTTTTTAGAAACAATTAGCTTAACTTATAGCATTTCCCCTTGTTAGAAATTCTTAGATTTTACAAAAACAAATCTTCATGTAAAACTAATTTCTAAATCAGGATCTTCTAAATATGATAGAAACAATCAAAATTATAATGGTTTTGATATATACTGTTGTCCATGATTTTGAATTCCAATCAAGAGAAGAAAATCTGTTTCGATTTTGTCTTGGTGATTTTCTTCTACTCTACCTTTCTCTTTTTGTTTCTCTTTTGATGGTGGAGAATGAATAATTATTCTATAATGAAAAGTCACGATCCTTTTCTTTTAACTGTCATATATAAATAAGGAGAGTGGAGGGATTTGAAACCCTATGACTCAAAATTACCATTATGCACAAATGACCATCATATTGAACCTTTCATATTAGAGTCATACCATAAGTCACATGGGCCATTAATGTTAAAATAATTTAACAATCTCCCATTTGGCCCATGATACGACATGATGAATCAATAACCAATAAGAGTGCACCATATTTAGAGTTCATCAAATCAGAATTCTCAATTGAATTAAAATGGTTGGATCATGGCGGTCACACATCTTTTAATGACATGATTCCTTCCATGTATCACATGATCATTATAATTCATAATAACTTAACCGAGGAACATTAAAACTTTAAATTGTCATTTCCAAATATGCTACTAGTTATCTCATAAACAATAACTGTATACAACCTGATGTAGATAACAAAGAGCAAGCAAAACCATAACTTTAACTGAATTCATAAGTGTCATAATAATACGAGCAGTACAACCATATGTATATATATTTATACATTAACCATCAAATCTGTGAGGACCTGTCTAAAATGCCCATCCGTTCAACATGTCCAGTAAACGTTTTCGGTGGCAAACCTTTAGTTAACGGGTCCGCTATCATCAGTTCAGTACTAATATGCTCAATTGACACTCTTTGGTTTTGCACTTCTTCCTTAACAGATAAGTATTTCAAATCCATGTGTTTCGCACCCTTAGAATACCTATCATTCTTAGAGAAGAAAACAGCTGCAGAATTATCACAATAAATTCTTAACGGCTTATCTATACTGTCGACTAAATCAAGCCTTAAGATAAAATTCCGCAACCACAATGCATGAATAGTGGCCTCAAAGCATGCCACAAATTCAGCCTCCATAGTGGAAGTAGCAATGACAGACTGCTTCCCACTCTTCCATGAAACTGCTCCTCCAGCCAACAGAAACATGTAACCAAATGTAGATTTCCTCGAGTCTACACATCCAGCATAATCTGAATCCGAATAGCCCACTACTTCAAGATGACTTGACCTTTTATAAGTAAGCATATAATCCTTGGTGCCTTGTAAGTACCTAAGTACTTTCTTTGCAGCTTTCCAATGATCTATTCCAGGATTACTTTGATATCGGCCTAACATTCCTACAGCGAAACTAATATCTGGCCGAGTGCATGTCTGAGCATACATCAAGCTTCCAACCAGTGATGCATAGGGAATGGATTCCATTGATTTTCGTTCCAAATCATTCTTTGGACATTGCAATTCACTGAACTTGTCCCCTTTCTGAATTGGAACTATTCCTGCAGAGCAATTTTCCATTCTAAATCTCTCTAATACTTTATTGATATAGCTTTTCTGAGACAATCCTAACAATCCTTGTGATCTATTGCGAAATATCTCTATTCCTATCACATAGGATGCCTCGCCCATATCTTTCATTTCAAAAGTTTCAGAGAGAAATTTCTTTACATCATGTAACAAACCCATGTCATTAGTAGCCAAAAGGATATCATCGACATATAAGACCAATATAATAAACTTGCTCCCACTGACCTTCATATAGATACACCGATCAACGGTGTTCTCTACAAAACCGTATGATGTAATGGTATTATTGAACTTAATATACCATTGTCGGGAAGCTTGTTTTAATCCATATATCGACTTCTTTAACTTACACACCAAATTTTCTTGTCCTGTGGTTATGAAACCTTCAGGTTGGTCCATATAAACTTCCTCTTCTAAGTCACCATTCAAAAAGGTTTTTACATCCATTTGGTGAAGCTCTAAATCATAATGAGCCACCAAAGCCATAATAATTCTTAAGGAGTCCTTCTTAGAAACTGGAGAGAAGGTCTCTTTATAGTCAATGCCATCTTTCTGAGTGTAACCTTTAGCAACAAGTCTGGCCTTGTATCTTTCGATGTTGCCGTTTGAGTCTCGCTTAGTCTTAAAGACCCATTTACAGCCAACTCGTTTTGATCCTTCAGGCAACTCTACTAGCTCCCAGACTTTATTTACATCCATTGATTTCATCTCTTCCTTCATGGCATTGAACCACTTTTCAGAATCACTACATTCCATGGCTTGTCTAAATGAGACTGGATCTTTATCAATGCTTAAGTCAGATTCGTGTTCAAGTGAGTAAACCACATAGTCATTCGATATAGCTGGTCTTTTCTGTCTCATAGACCTCCGTAATGCCATTTCTTGTGGTGTCCCTTGCTCATTTGTGACTTGCACATTGTTGCTTGGTTCACCTCTAATATGTTCACTTTGTGTGTTTTGAACATCAACTTGTCGTTTCAGCTTGTTGCTTGACTGTGATGCAACAAAAGGAACAACAACCTGAGTAGAAACACTGGTGTAGGGGTCTCTTCTTGAAATTCTCTAATATCCACCTTTCGTGATTCCCCACTCCCACTAAATTGACCATTTTCAATGAACCGAGCAATACCAGACTCAACTATTCTTGTACTGTGGTTAGGACAATAAAATCTGTACCCTTTTGATTTTTCAGGATAGCCAATGAAATAACCACTAATGGTTCTTGCATCAAGCTTTCTTTCATGTGGATTATATATCCTTATTTCCGCTGGACAGCCCCAAACATGAAGGTGCCTTAAACTGGGTTTCCTACCTGTCCATAATTCATAAGGAGTCTTAGAGACTGCCTTACTAGGAACCCTGTTCAGCAGATATGCAGCAGTTTTTAATGCATGCATCCATAAGGATAAAGGTACAGTGCTGTAACTTAACATACTCCTAACCATATCCATAAGTGTACGATTCGCCTTTCAGCCACACCATTTTGTTGTGGTGTACCAGGCATTGTATACTGTGCACATATGCCTCGACTTTCAAGGAATTTTGCAAATGGACCAGGACATTGTCCACTTTCATTGAATTTACCATAATATTCACCACCTCTGTCTGATCTCACTACTTTCACCTTTCTATCTAACTGCCTTTCAACTTCATTAACAAACACCTCTAGGATGTCAACTGATTGTGACTTTTCATGCAGTAGATATAAGTAACAATATCGTGAGTAGTCATCAATAAATGTGATGAAATACTTTTCACCACCCCATGTTGGAATGTCAAAAGGACCACAAATATCAGTGTGTATCAATTCAAGGAGTTCATTACTTCTTGTGGCTGGATTCTTTGATATATGTCTAGTTTGCTTACCTTTTATGCAATCAACACATATATCCCAGTCAGTAAAATCCAATTGAGGCAAGATTTCACCTTTCACCAACCTCATTACCCTTTCTTTGGATATATGACCTAATCTTTGATGCCATAAGAAAGCAGAACAATCATTGTGTGCATTACGTTTGTTACCTATACTATGCTCAACAAGAAACAGAGATTCAGCATACATAACATCAAGATTAAAACGATATAAATTATCAACTAAAGTACCAGATCCATAATAGTACGAATGTCTATACAATGAAAATACACCGTTTCCAATCTTAAAGTTAAAACCTACTTCATCCAACTTTGCAACAGAAACTAAATTTCTAGCACATTCAGGAACATAGAGACACTTTTCTAGATCCAGGCGACACCCATATCCAAAATCAATCTGTACGTCCCAATTCCTTCTATTCGTGCCTTCATTCTGTTTCCCATATAAAGAAACTGTTCAGTTCCTCTTATGGGCTGGATTGAAAGGAATCCCTGCATAATATGTGACACATGAATAGTAGCCCCAGAGTCTAACCACCAAGTATTATTAGGCACTTCAATTACATTTGATTCAAAACATACTGATATACAGTACATACCTTTCTTTTCGAACCAAGCCTTTCTTTTTAGACAATCTTTCTTGAAGTGACCGTTTTCTTGCAGAAAAAACACTTCTGATCCTTATGGATTTGACCTCCACCAACTTTCATAGAGGCTTTGTCCTTCTTCTTACCCTTCTTGCCTGGTTTAGACTTACTGCTACCAGCATCATTATGAACAGTGAGATGAACAGAGTGATCCTTCATCTTCTTTAATCTCCCTTCTTCCTGAACCAACATGGCCTTTATTTCCTGAAGGTTCCATTTTTCCTTAATGGTGTTGTAATTCACCTGGAACTGACCAAACTCAGGAGGAAGCGAATTGATGATGAATTGAACCAAAAAAGATTCACTCACATCCATACCCATTAACTTCAGTTTTGCTAGATTAGCCATGCATGTCACATGATCATGAATGGGCTGTGACCAATCAAATTTCTTGGTCGTTAGCTCACTCATTAGGCTCCCTACAATAGATTTGTCAGCTATATCTGATTGAGAGTATTCCTTAATTCTCATTATAAATTCCCTTGCATTTTCCGTCTTAGGCATCGATGGCTTGACATTTTCAGCTATCGTCATTCGCATCAAGTTCAAACTCAGCCTATTAGACTTCCCAAGTCTCATAAAGAGACTTGTCTGACTCAGTACTAGTCTCAGTAATGGCTGCAGGCTTTTCATCAGAAATAATTGCTAGGTCCAAATCCAAAATGCCCAGTTGAAATTGGATCTGTTCTGACCATTCCGCATAGTTTAGCCCATTGAACTTGATCATTCCATTGCCCAAAGCGAACAAATTACTAGAAGCTGTAAATGTAATCCAAATATACATATTAATGCTTTGAGTAAACTTAAATGGATTCAAACAAATGATAAACTTTAACTATGTATTTAAGGTCACCTTTGGGTGATACCTTAATGCATAACTTTAATCAATAATGATGCTTAGATAAATATACTTTGATAGATCAATCAATCATACTTAAGTCAATATGTATGTTATCTTTGGATATACAGCCATATTCACCCAGTATATCAATGAATCTCTTTTAGTATCATTAATTATAAGCAATGATCCATCTTTGGATGATCTCCTAGCCTTATGATTAATGATTACAATTGTTCATTTCAAACTTTTATATCATTTTATTAGCATCTAAAGAAGATGAACAATTGAAATTCACAATTAAATATTTAAATCCTTCCAAGCTAGGCCACTTTGGTGACTAACAAGCTTTTGACATTTCATTTACACTAACATAATCTCAACAAACATCAAACTTTTCAATCATTAAGATCATTCAAATTAACAAATATCAATAAACTATCGTTAATGCGGAAAATATCAGAAATATAGCACATATATATTTGCAGATATTTGTTTTTATTTTCCATGTTCGTGAAGCATACACAGACCAAACTATGTTTGGAAATAGGAACACATAATTCAACGTTCCGTTAAATGTTCGTACTCGTACACTTCCAATTCCGGTCAAATCCAATTCCAGGATTCAAAATCACGTCATGTTAAATCCCGTTGTCTATATTTCATTTTCGGAAATCAGGAATATTTCATGGAATATTTATATTACGGAAACATATGTTCCTTCATTCATGTTTTATGAAATATTATTGTTTTCCGAAACGGAAAACATGAACATTACATGATATCCTGGTAAATTCCGAAACGGAAAACATGAAAAGCAATAATTCGTTAATGCAAATGTAGGAACATTTCGGAAAATTAAATTGAATAGGTTTTCCATACCCTCTGATACCAATTGTTAGAAATTCTTAGATTTTACAAAAACAAATCTTCATGTAAAACTAATTTCCAAATCAGGATCTTCTAAACATGATAGAAACAATCAAAATTATAATGGTTTTGATACATACCGTTGTCCATGATTTTGAATTCCAATCAAGAGAAGAAAATCTGTTTCGATTTTGTCTTGGTGATTTTCTCCCACTCTACCTTTCTCTTTTCTGTTTCTCTTTTGATGGTGGAGAATGAAAAATTATTCTGTAATGAAAAGTCACGATACTTTTCTTTTAACTGTCATATATAAATAAGGAGAGTGGAGGGATTTGAAACCCTATGACTCAAAATTACCATTATGCCCAAATGACCATCATATTGAACCTTTCATATTAAGTCATACCATAAATCACATGGGTCTTAATGTTAAGATAATTTAAGACCCCTAAGTCTTCTTTTAATCATTCTAGTATATTTTAGAGATGAACTTCTTTAACTTGAGACCACGGATCAAGATCCAAAATATCGATTTAGTAAGGGGAAATTCATTTACTTTTTAGTCCATCCACTATTCCCCTATTACTAAGAAATGACCTAAAAGAGACTCAAGAGACCTACTCATTAAATTTTCAAATTCAAGTCTCCTTTTGAGATTTAAGAAAAACATATTTGCTTTTAAAATTGAAATAGTATCTATCCCATGTCCCTTTTATATTTTGGGGAGAACATCAATCACTGTTGTTTTATTTATAGCTTTATCTACAATAATTTTAGCAATAGTGACTAACCTAGATGATTATGTAACATGATGCTCAGTTGATTTCCCATAATCTCCTAGGTAAATTTCACCATGTTTCAAGACTGTGGATTGACATTCTCAAAAGAGAAAGCCAGTTTGACTATGGAATGCAATTAAAAAGAAAGAGCAATTAACATATATAGGGGAAAACAAACACAAGCAGAAAGGGAAAAAAAAGCAAGGCAAAAGCAACACAAATAGATGAAAATCATCTCAGGTGAAAGATGAACTAACATAGCACAAAGAATGAATAGTGAGAAGAAAACAAATGATCTAATGGAAAAACCAAGCACAAAATATAAATGACTCTCTTTGTTTTACTATTTGGATCTTTTATATAGATTTGTATTTTATGGGTTATAGCTATAGAGGATACCATGAAAAGTAATTAGATATAATATGAAAAAATTGAAAAAGAAAAGAAAATGAGCACGTAAGGAGATCAATGCTAAGTATGTAATATGCGGAGAAAATATATGCAAAACAAATGATTAGTGGAACAAAAAAACAATCATTTTAAAAATACCCATTGGTGTAAACCACTCTTTTATTGAGAGGAGATTCTCACTCTAGAAACAAAGAATGAAGAATCAAATTTTCGGAATTGAATTGATCATATTTAGTATGCACAGAAAGCAATATAACAATTTAGCCTCACAATTTGATCATCTAATTTTAATCTAACGATTAGTTTATTCTAATAACTCCATCATACACATTATTCTTAAATATTTGATTTTAGTCATTTTTTCTCCATTTGATTAAGATAAATAACTAATAGTTAGGTATAAGTAGAGCTGGGATAAAGGCTAATAAATTTTAGCCCGTTTACCTAAAAAATAAATTTTATTTTTTGACATTTGAAATTTTAGTTTTTATGTTAATTTTGGAAGTATAGATCAGGATCATTCAGATTACTAAGTACTTGATTGATTGATTTCGTTGTTTTCCAGTAACAAGTGCGGAGAGGAGCAAGTGCAATCTATTGAAGATCATGGAGATTAATGATATTAGAAAAACTTGGAAAACGGGTCTCCGTATCCTCACATATGAGTAGGGGCTTGTGTGTGTAATTCAATTTGGTTAGCCCTCCAAATTAAACCGAAGCATAGATTATGGTTCAGTTATTCTTCTAAAAATCTAACCATATAATTCGGATTGTAATTATTTTGCATAAAAAAAAGGTTCGATTTGCGGTTTGAATCGTTCTTTATTCTTAGTATAAAAAATACATTCTATAAAAAAAAAACTTCGATTACATATTTTTAATCACCAATACAAATATATATATAATAATATTTGAAATTAATTATTTACTAAAATAAATATGAAAAACTTATAGTGGTGGAGATATTTCATCCATTATAAAATTATAATAGCATAGAACTATAATAATATACTAAACTTTATGAAATAAGAATATGCCATCCTAATATGAAGTGCAAGTTTTAATTCGAAGTATATTTCTTAATTAACATGCCATCGATTATATAAACAAAAATAACTAAGTAATATAAGTGGATTAGTTTAATAAGACAAAACGAAAAAAAAAAAAGGAATATTTAAACATTAAAGGCTAAAATATAAAGAAAAATCTTATATATACCCACAAATACAATCCAAACATGATATGATCATTCTAATTTCATTTTCTTGAATAAGACATATCTAAATAAAAAATTAATAAAAATAATTAAATTCTTTGATAAAACAATTATAAGATAAAAATAACATGTTTGATTTAAAAAAAATATAAAATAGTTTGGTTCAATTCAAGATCCAAAATCAAATTATGAACCATTTGTTCTTCATCTAACCAAACTGACAAAAAAAAAAAAATTGAAAATTTCAGTACAATTCAATTCACACTTTTGTTTGGTTTTCTTTACAGTCTTACATGCAAGAGAATGTTTATGAACCACACGAAACAGAAGATATAATTTGCTTGAAACTGAAAGGAGAAAAACCCATTCATATAAACTCAAACAGAAATGAAAACAGTCTTGTAAACGTTAAATGAGTCCTTTATATATATATATAAATATAAATATATATATATATATTTTGTTTGGGGAGGGGGCAGTGGATTGATACTTATAAAATTATCCTACTCTTGAAAAATCCGACTAACATTATTTCGTGTGAAATTAGTGAAATAAAATTATGCTATCTTCGTGATCTTATCGATAGGAGTGGGAAAAAAAATGGGCTAAACCAAATTAAATCAAATTGAAAATATGATTTTTTTTTTTTAACAATTTGGTTTAAAAAATTCTCAATTCGAACCAATCTGTACATTAATGGTTGACCTGGAGGGATAAACTAAACTAATTTGTAAAACTGAACCAACTTATTTTAGAAAAACATAATAATATTTTATTTCTAACTATAAACATTTTATTATGATTGATTGAAATTCATATATGTTCTTATGATTTCATTATAATATTTATTATTTGATGACTATTGAATGATATCAATTTGTTTTTTTAAATTGTTTTTTAGGTTCATGATATATTTTATTTCGTAGGTGACTTAATATTGTTTTTTTTTTCCAAATAGTTTTAACTCTGTGAAGTTTGAAGTTTGTTTATTTAGTTAAAACTCTTATTACGTATTTATTGTTCAATGCATTTTGTTAGTGGCCACTTTTATTCGTAAATGACTTTTGTTGGTAGATTATTTTTTATTTTGGTCAAATTTGTTAGTAGATAATGACTTGATGGTTTATATAGAATTTTAGATGGTGACTTGCTATGTATTCATTAGTCAATGTATATGTTTTGTGCATTAATGAATGTATTTGTTTGGTGGATATATGATTGTGAGTTCATGATTGTGTGGTTTTGTGAAGGATTATAAATTAGGAGTGTGACGGATTTATAAAGTATTTTATTTTTATTTGCAATATAAACTTTGTAAAGTAATTCAATATTCGAACATTCATAAAAGTGTTAAAAAATTAGAAAAAAAAATTAATTTAATCAGTACTCCAAATCAAACCATTATTTAAGGGTTTGAAAATTTTCTTATCAGAACCAAATCATTTCTTAATAATTTTATTTGGGATGAAAAAGAAAAGACAAACCATAAATTATTTGATTTGATTTTTTTCGTAATAAAAACCGAATTAAACTAATCTGCGCCACTCCTACTTATCGATGCATTATGGTGTCTAACCCTATTAAAAGCAAAATATTTTTTATGCTAAATTTTGTACAATTACAAAATTGAAAAATTGAAAACTCATAGAACAACTTAATCTCACCTTTTACCAAAAGTTCATATTCAAACAATTTTATATGCATATTAACTAGTAAAACCTAATAAAATCATACAGTTAAATTGCGATTTTAATAATTACGATTTCCTTTACATATACTTTTTTCACAGCTCTAGGTAGTTATACATATTCAATATGGTAAATTTGGATTAATTTCTTGAAGGAAAATTCAATCTAAATTGTAAAATTGTCTATTATTTGCACAAACTTGGAAGAGAATCAATATTTTTTGGAAGAGAAAAAAGTTTACTAACCAAATGCAAAATCATTTTCAATTGATTTGACTATATTTGAAGGGGATTTAATTAAATCATTCTAATGTGAAGTCAATAATGGATTTTATTTAATATCGTTTTGTTTAAGCCATGAACAATCCTCAACGCAGTAGGGCGACCCACCCAACACTCACTCTCATTATGGACCAACTTACAACTTTCAGTTTCAGCTTGTGTTGGAATATTAAACTTTTGTCAAGCTGGGACTCGTACTGTATATTGTTCAGCCCTAAATTTTATGTTTGTTAAGTAACTCAAATTTATATACAAACTAATTTGTCAAGTACCACAATATATATAATATTATATATATTGCTTTAAGGAAATGACAAATACTTATCAATTTGAATAATATTACCATGTTACTTGATTTTAAAATTGGTCAATTTATACCTAAAAGAAAGTGACGAAAGTACCGTTGATGCGTACAAAAAATTATTTAGATATTGAACTTAATTAATTTCAAAATTCATGTTTTAATTGATGTTTTGTTAAAGTTTAGACACAATTTGTGACATTAACCCTATAAGTTTTAATTTGAATACAATATACTTATAAATTCTTAAACATTTCAAGCAATCTTCATGAACTATTATAACCTAGTAATATAATTTTTTTTTAGTTAAAATAAATAAATACAATGACATTAAAGTCTAAGAGGTGTCAAAATATATATTCATTAGTTTGAAGAGATATTTCCATCAAAAATGAAAATTTAAGGAGTTAGTTACTATCTTGGAATTATTTGTCACCTTATCAAAATTTAAGAGTTATAAATTAGGATGAAATACATGTCTAGCATTCTTGTTAAAAAAAATTACACAAATCCAAATCGTATAAAAAAAATTATCAAATTACCACATTTATATTGTATGTTGGAGAAAAGATACAAAATTTATATATATATCACGTGTTGGAGACAAGATACAACAACAGTATTGTGCAAAAGTTGTAAAAATGGTTCCAAAGGACACCCTAAATGTAACAGTTTGCCGCATACTAAACGAAACCGAGGAATTACTACCACAGTTATTCAAAAGTCTTGTATTATATGCAATGCGTTCCCTTACGACAATAGAATACTTGTGCCATTGGAGATAGATAGTTTAACTTAATAGAATAAGTATAAAAATATAAACCACAGATATCTTAGGATCATTTACAAAAACTAAAGAGCATTCTCCTGCAAAATAATAATCAATCTAGGTATTAATTTTTAACAACAACCTAAGCATTTAAGATTTTTTATGGAAGTCTATATAAAAGCTACCTTAAACTTCTAGGGGAAACTCCTATTCTCGCTTTACCTAAGTTAGCCAAGTCTTGGGACGCAACCATAGGTATGGGAATTGCAACAAAAAGAAGTTGTGGGGGTATAAGCTATGCTAGCTTAGTGAGTAAATACTACTAGAATATACATATCCCACAATTACATACATACAATCAAGTTGATTTAATCATCCATATGAAATGCAACAACCACATGGGAAAACAAGACATACAATCAACCATAAATCATATGTTGAATGGATTTACACCCATCATTCGAAGTTAGCAGATTAACGAATCGTGCGGTACTACCTTGAATTACTGTTCCGTTTTATGGCTCATAGGCAACCCATTTCATTCATACCGTTTATGGATCATGGAGAACCAATCATGATTAAATGCACCATCCCCATCGTGAAGTGATTATGTCCATATTACATATTAATCCGAATAATCATTAATGCAATTTAATAGTTGACCAATCAATTTGCAAACACTCATAATCATGGCATATATATATACATCAATTAATCACCCGGTTTCGATATACTTAATAATTTTCTCAATACATCAAGATAGCATACATAATCCCATAATTACCCATCATGCATTTCCAATTTTTATCTTTACTATCTTTTCTAGTGCAACTACGAGTTACAAACACAATATGGAATTGTAAATAGGAAGTATGACTCACTCGGCCATGGACATCGGTCTCTAGTTGTAATAATCCGAGGGTAAGGAATCCTCTTATTCGAAGTCACCTAAATAAAAGAAATACCAATGAGTATTTCAAACCATAACTAATTCCAACTTATTAAATAAAAACTTTCAAGTTTGTAATTTTCGTGGTAAATGGAAATTTCAACTTGAAACGGTCATAACATTGTCATTTTAACTCAGAATTTCGTAAATAAGTAGTCGATTTCTATCTACTTTGAAAGATCTATCTATTTATAATTTTAGTCCTAAGTTTTGAAAACTTTTAGGTCTTGGAAATCTTGGATCAAATATGATCAGTAGCTAAAAATCATATTTCCGATGTTGTTTTGTGAAATGTACATTGTTTCTACCAAGTATAATAAGTGTACATACAATATCAACAATTTATTATCATGAATGACATGTATGAGCTATTTATATGTATTCTCTTGATGATATTTGGTTTAAAAAGGAATTTTTAGAAAACTTTTACTTTGCAAAAATTTCAAGAATACTTGATTTACAAAAACTAGTTTTGTTTTGAAAAATCATCTTTATGTTTACTAAAAATAAGCCTTGATGACCTATATGACTAATACCTTATTATTTTAATAAATTTCTTCATTTAGGAGTTGGAAAATAGATGTTTAAGTAGGGGTTTTGTCTAATTATGAATTTTACAAAAATTATAAGGAATGAAAATAGTGTTTGATTTATGCTTTGAAACCCTTCCTTTGTTTTAGGATTATACTTTGATAAAATCCATTTATTCTTGTCAAAATTAAGTCCTTACTACATCTATTCCCTAAGACTTCTATTTTTTCCATTAAAATCCTCATTTTGGAATTTGGAAATAGGTGTTTAAGTGTGGGTCATTTCTAAATACGAATTTGTGATTTGTGTTTGAGATTGTTTCTTAGGAAAAACTCATTTGATCTTTTCAAAATTAAGTCATAATCAAACATATTCCTTAAGGCTTCCATTTATTTAATAAAACTCTTATTTTGGGGTTAGAAAATAGGTGTTTTTATATTAACTCCTCCTAATTACGAATTTTTTTATGTTCTTATTGGGGTTGAAACAAGTTTTAACTTAACTTTTGTAACCTTTTCTTATTTTGAAGATATCTCTTAGTAAAACTAGATTTAACTCATCAAAATCATTCCTTTATGATACTCATTCCCCAAGCCCTTCATAATTATTGTAAAATCTTCATTTTGGAGTTGGAAAATAGTTTTTCAAAATAGGTGTCTTCCAAGAACCGAATTTAAAATTTTGCTTTTGGTGGAAACAAAAATAGATCTTGAGTTTTTGGCAATATTCCCATTAATACTATCATACTACAAGTCTTTTATGTACATAAGATAAATATCTACGGCATTTATGTACTCAAAACAAATAGATCTATTATATCACTCATGTTATAGATGCAAATGCAAGATGAACATTATAAAGATGAGGTTAGCAGTAGGATATATACACAAAAATATCGATATGAACCATATAAAGCAATAATATAGCAAAATATAGTAAAACAACTTAAATGAAAAGATCCACAATATTTTGATGGCAAGAATATCATGCTTAAGTGTTTCCACATCCCTTGCATAAAGCTCATGAGGATTTTGGTGGAATCACACATGTATGATCTCGCCATTACATGTTTTATTTGTGGTAGGGTCTAAATTTATTACCTATTTAGAGCTTGGAACAAGAAACTTGAGGGAAATTTTTTTTTTTGTGTGTGTGCTAGAGAGGGAGGGGCTCACGGCTTAGAGGGGAAAGAGAGAGGATGGAGAGAAAAATTTTCAAAAGTTTGTTTTGTGAAAAAGAAAGAAAGGTGTAAAGGTAAAGGCATAAAGGTGTTTATATAGGAAATTGGATTTGGGTTTGTGTAAATAAATAAAGGAAGAAAAATCATACAATTTGAGAGAGAGTAGAGGGGAAGGGGGTATGGGTTATCGGACTTGGAGAAGGGGGGAGTGAGAGATAGATGTGTGATGGTTTTGTGTAATTTTTCAAATTTAAATAAGTAATTGAAGTAATAAAAATGTATTAGAAAAGTAAATTGTAAGGATTATGATGTTAATTTGTAAGAATAGGTTGTAAGGATGTAAGAATAGGGTATGTTGGTTGGTTGTATTTGGTGAATAGTGTGATTAAAAATCAAAAAGTAGATTAGACAATTAAATTACTGATAGAAATGAATACGATAAAAATGACTATAACTATAATTTTATAAATAAAAAAAAATTTAAAGTTATATTTTTGAATTCCTTATTAAATTTCTGTTCTAAAGAGTCATACGGAAAATTTTTCTATTATAGAGTCCCGATGACCGGTTTCGAGAATAGATCCCGTTCATATTCAAAAGAATGAATTTTTCTGAAATCTAATCTTTTCATATTTCGGTATATTATTTAGGACTATATTCTAAAGCTAACTCATTTATATTCTTATGGGGTTTCGTCTTCAGTATTGTCGGACTTAGAGTTTCTAGGTTCCAAACTAGTCCTAGTTATTCCTTTAGAGTTTCTGTTTTCGGTTCTGATTTCTGAAACCGAGTTCAGTTTGCTAAGAAAATGGGGCTTACACATATTTGTGCATACATCGTACATTCAATGTGTGGTAAACATAATTATGTGTGTATTACACATTGGACATGCGACATAGGTCCAAACGTGTATCACATGTCTAATGTGTAATACGCAAATAATTATATATGTATCACACATTGGACGTGTGATACATGAAAGAAAAGCTATATATGTGATATAGTGATGGTATTTGTG
Organism: Combretum micranthum; assembly: GCA_024138025.1. Lineage (NCBI taxonomy): Eukaryota > Viridiplantae > Streptophyta > Magnoliopsida > Myrtales > Combretaceae > Combretum > Combretum micranthum. The sequence goes on from JAMXBD010000211.1 coordinate 682,560, forward strand.
TAATTTTTTTTGTACAATTTGAATTTATGTAATTTTTTTTTTTGAAAACAACGTTAACATGTAATATGAAAAGTGAAGCTTTAACGATGATGAATCGCTAATCGATACTCAATTCCTCCATAAAGTCAAGCATAGAATTTGGAAGTAAAACAGAACATAAAGTGAATAATGTGAAATAAGAACTGAGTTAGTTACAAGCTACTATTTATATGTACAAGAGTAACGTGTGTATAACTAAGCATATGTGTCAAAATAAATAAACTATCACTAATATTCTCACATCCCCCTCTCAAGTTGAATCTCCATGGAGAGACAACTTGCCATATAAATGATGAATCTAACGTTTAAGTAAGGATTTTGTTAGAAGATCCATTATTTGATCATTGGATGGAACAAAAAAAACTTGAAGAAAGCCATCACGTATATCATCTCTTAACAAAATTAACATCAATGTTAATATGTTGGGTTCTTCCATGGAGATAAGCATTGGAAGCAATCAGCAATGTTGATTTGTTATCACAATATAAATCTACAGACAACGGGTAAAGAACATGAAGATCATGAAATAGATATGATATCCACAAGATTTCCTTTATAACAAAGGCCAAACTCTAATACTCTATTTCTGTGCTAGATGTAGAAATGGTGTTTTGCTTCTTAACCTTCCATGAAACCAAAGAACTTTCAAGGAAAATACAGTAGCCAAAAAATTGATTTACGATCAAAGAATCCACGGCCTAATTCGAATCACTAAAACCATGCAAGTTTAGTTTACTATTTGAGCATAAACAGACCAAGATCAATTGATCATTTGACGTAACGAAGGAGATGAAATAATGCACGAAGGTGTAACATATGAGGATGACTTAAAAATTGGCTAAGACAATGACACCAAATGTTATATCTGGTCTTGTGAGAGTGATAATAAAAGCTTACCAATAAGCCTCCTATAAAGGTAGATCATCAGTAATTCACTAACATCCAGAAGTGCCTTGAAACCACTAGGCAAGGGAGTCTTAACTAGCTTAGCAGCAGTCAAGCTAGCATCAAGTAAGATAGCAAGTAAACTTTTGTTGGTTGATCATCAAACCAATTTTCATGTGACAAAGTTCCAACCCTAAAAAATAACAAGCTAAGCCAAGGTCTTTAATAGTAAGTTGAATTTGTACCTGTAAGTAACTTGTCATCCACTTATCGAGCCTTAGATTTACACTTGTTGCGCCTGGATCAAACTTGTTTAGCCTGGATCAAACTTGTTTAGCCTTCGATTTTCCCCTCGATCAAGGCTACGACCAAGGCTATGGCACTTAATTTTTTCTTACACAATCTATAGAGAATAATATACGTACAAACACAAACATATATATGCACATGAAAGATTAAACATATCAAAAACAAGTTTTGCTTATTAAATGTAGCTTAACTATGTTGTAGAGCATTTGTACAATATATTTTCTCATCAAAATAAGATTGTAACCAACCTTAATTCATCAATCTCCCCATTTTTTATGAGAGCAATTATTGCACAACATTACTTCCCTTCAACTTAGCACTCCCCCTCAATTAAGCATTCGAATAAACTCACTTGTAAAAAATGTAATGCTCAATTAAAGGTTCTCAAGCTATATGTAATAAACAACTTATTAAATACAACTTAACTCCTTCAGTTAAGCATTCCAAGTAAAAGCTCTTTTGTAAAGATATGATACTCAACTAAAAGACTTAAATTGCATTTAATAAACAACTCATTTTTAAACACACAAAACACACACCTCATGTTTTTTTTCTTAAAAAAAAAAAACCACAGAAACTTTTCTCTAAAATGCGGTTAAGCATTAACCTCTTACTCCAATATTGATTGTTAAAAAAAAAAATTAAAGCATAATGAGGCTTGTTTACACATACATGCAAATGCGGAAGTGGAAGCTACAAAATGGTTTCTGAACCAATTTTAAACTCACTTATCCAACTGTTATGTCTTTTATCCTTTCACACACAATTACAACAACAATAATAAAGAGATCAAGGAAGGGAGATATTACACTAGAATTAACATGAAGTTCAGCCCGCCCCCTACTGTGCATGGTCCATAATTGCCTTAGTTAAGAAAGGCTTCACACTTCATTCAATAAAATAAAAATGCCTTATGAAAAGAAGTTCACACAATGCCTTCTACCGAGGACTTTACATGTCTCAACATGAGGACTTCACAAATGCCTTGTCAAAAGGATTTCACTAATTACCTATACATATGTAGGACTTTACACAAGTGTCTCAACACATAACGATTGCATCTATTGCCTCAAACACAAGAAGATTTCACTAAAGCACTTACAAACAAATACGTGAATAGTGCTTTATAAAATTAGCTCACTAAACTCATGAATATCGCTATTTATTTAACAGAAACAAACAAAAACAGAGAGTGTTTTTACATTTTATATGCAAGTTGAGTTTTACTTTCTTTTCTCTCTTTTTTCTCTTATAAAAATCACCCCAAAACATTTTATATATCAGCTTTAAAATATAGTCGTTTTCCCTTAAAAGAACCACTAACAGTTAAATTTGAAAGTCTGCAATGACTATTTTTTTAAAATGTCACGTTCTAGACTTGTTGCACCCTAAACTCGTTGTACCTCAAGTTACCCCTCGATTAAGTCTGCACTGTTTAATCTCATTGTGCCTTAGATTTTACACTGTCGAGCTCTTGATTTGCCCCGTGATGAAGGTTGAAACCAAGGCTATGCTTTTTCATTTTATTCCACTTATCACGCCTTGGATCAAATTTCTCGAGCCCTCGATTTGACCTTGATCAACACCCTAACCAAAGTTGTGGCACTTAATTTGTTCTCACACAATCTGCAGAGGACAATACACATACAAACACAAACATATATATGCACATCAAAACTTAAACATATTAAATGTAGATTAACTAAGTTGTAAAGCGTTTTTGCAATATATTTTCTTATCAAAATAAGATTGTAACCAACCTTGTTCATCATATGTGATATTTCAAGACGAGGGTATTATGATAAAGTTAGATGGAAAATAAATCATTGAATGACAATTCATGGGTATAAGAACATGAATTGATATTCATTATTTTATGGAATAAGAATTCATTATAAATTACCATTCCCTCAAGTGAACAACATAATAACAATTTTACGTAAAACAATGAGGGAATGGATAGCTATTCATATGAAGTAAATAAGCTATTAAGATTTACATTACTGGATAACACTTAATTAAGTACACAAGAGGGTAGAGAAGAACAAGCGGGCTCCTTTATACTTTTTATCTTGTCTTTTCTATCTGTTTTTATATTTTATAGAAATTATCTTAATGTGTTAATTCTATAATTTTTAACATTTATGTTGCAATAATTAGTAAAATAAAAAAGGATTTATATATTTTATAAATTCTAGTTTACACCCACTAGGTTTTAGTGAATTCTTTAACGTTCGTCAATGTGATTTTAAACGATTCTTGTCTTATCTTTTCTTCAAATATTTGAGGCCTATTTTCAAGTAAATTTTTTATAAAATATCGGTGATATGATTGTTTGTGGCTTGGCGTATGTTTCGAGAGGTGGATGACCATACTCAGCTTGATGCCTCCAAGCTTTAGGATAAATTTTAATTTAGTTTCGCTATTCATTCATTATGAGTGGTTCTAGTTTGATATTTTGGAGAATTATGGTTGCTTGTTTGGAATATAAACTCTTTAGTTTGATTTAAGAAGAAATGGCTTGGTCATGAGATGATTTTTCTTAATGTTTTCGATTTATTTTTAGAATTTTTTTAATTTATTTTACAAAACTCCAAAATGTTAATGGCCTGTTCACTTTATTGAATGGAATAAGGAGGAAATGAAATTCCAATTCAAAGGGAATGTGATAGGGTTATAATAACTATTATAATGTTATAAATGTAAAATAAGTAATTGTTAGAGTAAAAGCTAAAATATCTATAATATAATTGTATAGATGTTATTTTCAAGACAGGATATTTATGATAAAGTTGAAAAATAGACCACAATTCATAGGTGGAGACATAAATTGTTATTTATCATTTTAAGTAATAGCAATTCGTTTAAGTGAATGCCGTAATATCAGTTTTATGTTGAACGATAAAAGAATGAATAGCCATTCATATCAAGTGAATCAACTGTAAATATTTGAATAAATTGCATATCCATGGGACACACTATTTGGAGATGTTACATCGCATTTATATGCTATTTTCTTTAATGAAAAAGAAAAAATTGATAAATTTGGACTTAGTATTTGGAGATGTCACCTCTTATCACAAACTATTTATATACTAATTTCTTTAATGAAAAAGAAAAAAAAATAAATTTGGCTATGAGTACAATAAATGAAAGGGTTAATTAAAAAATGATACCCGATTTTTAGCAAAATAGGCAATTAGGTATCCGAATTTTGAAATTGATCGATTAGTATCCGAACTTTGAAATTGATTAATTTAATATCTAAAAGAATTTTTTGTGCACTCTAAGAGTACTTTTTTCAAGTTCTTTCAGTATTAAATTGATCAATTTTAAAGTTCATGTACCTAATTGTATATTTTGTCAAAATTTAGTTACTATCCATGACATTAACTCTAAATGAAATAAAATAGTGTACATTAACCAAATATAGAACATTGGATCAGCACCAAAGTCTTGAAAGTTGAAGCAATAACCTGAGTATCAAAGCAGAGGCAGTCCTACATAGGGGTTCAATCATAAATAGATGGCTTGAAATCTAGAATTGCAAGCTTAGAAATAGGAGCAGAACCAAGGATCAAAGTTTAAACTGGAATCATAAGATAGAAGCTTCTTTATTCATAAGCAGGACAACAGATTCCATAAGGATCTTTGTGAATCTTAAGATTTAAAGTAGTGGATAACACTTATCTGGGTAAACAAGAGAGCAAAGAAGGACATGCAAGTTCCTCTATATTTCTTATACATCTTATACATCTTTTTGATCCCGTTTCTCCATATTTTCACACAATTATGCTGAATTGTCAATTCCACGGCTCCTTTAACGATTATTCTTGCAAGGTTAAAGAAGAAAAAACGAATAATTTTTTTTTTTTTGTAAAAATCTAATTTACTACCCTTAGATATTATTAGATTATTTAACGTTCGTCAATGTGCGTGATTTGTGTGTGCATGCAATAGGGCTTGATTTGTCAGTTTATCTTCCTTACCATTCGTATATTTTTATGTTTCAATTACTGATATTTTGGAAGTAAAAAAGAAAAAAAAAAATACGTAGATTCCAGAAGACATTAATGGTACGATAATTTATCCTATGCTAAAGTTGCAAAAGATTTGAGTCGAATCGAAACAATATAATGTTAAGCTTATGTTTAGCTTGATCTTGATCAAGATTAAGATTTTAAGGTCAAATTCGATTCGAAATAATATTACATAAGTTTGATCTCGATTTGGTTAATCTTGTTAAGCTTGACTTATTAAAAATATATGTTTCAAGTCTAATTTAAATAACATTAATACTTGAACTTGATTTGAATTTGATTAACTTTTATGCTTCATAAGCCAATCGAACTAAACATATAAAACTCGAGCTTGACTCAATAAACAACTTGAGTAGATTAAACTTGAATTCAACCATTGTTGAATTAAATTTGAGCAAATATAAACTACTTTAGTATATTTGCTCCCTAGACTATCCTAATGCTATGTATAGTGGAGGATGGCCACAGTCTCGATGGCTCCAAATTCTTAATAAGCTCAATTTCGTTTTACTTTTCACTTATTGAAAATGGCTACAATTAGATATGTTAGAGAATTGTTGCTAATTTTTTTTTTTTTTTAGTGAGGGGGAATTGAACTTAAGATCTCTTATATGAGAGACCATGGGAGATGCTACTAGACCACAAGGTTATTGGTGAGGATTATTGCTACTTATTGGAACATAAACCCTCTAGTTTATTTTTAGAAAAGGGATAATATCACAAATGGTATTTAAAATTTAGTAAAATGTGCAATTATATATTTGAAATTTGAAATTGATCAATTTAATACCTGAATTTTGAAATCGATCATTAGTTCCTACAAAGGTATTTTGATGTACGCAAAAATTCTCTTAAGTACTAAATTGATTAACTTTAAAGTTTAAATATTAAATTGATCAATTTAAAGTTTAAATACCTAATTGCATGTTTTATCAAAATTCAAGTATTATTTTTTATCTTAAACCTTTAGAAAAAATGATTCAATAATGAGGTTTGAAGAATATAGATGATTATTTTATAAATGTTTATAATATTAAATTCTAAAACCTTGTACATTCGAATCAAGTGTGAACAATGGCATGTACCAAGCACATTATGACATTAGGAATATAATTAACATCACAATAGTACTTAAATTTGTTAAAATATACAATTAGATAATTGAATTTTAAAATTGATCAATTTAGTACATAAAAGTACTTTTCGTATATATCAACGTACTTTCTTCAAGTTTTTTTAAGGTATTAAATTGATTAATTTAAAAATATTTTAGTTATTAAATTAATAATATTAAAAATTTAAATATTAATTTTTAAAATTTAAATATTTAATTACTTATTTTATTAAAATTTAAATATCATTTATAATTCTTATATTACACCCCATTACAAACTAATAGAGGGTCAAGAACAGTGAGGTCATCTCCTGGTGACAGCTCACCGTCTAAGGGCATCATATGGCCGCCGAAAGCGATGCTATATCAGAATGTCTTCTCTTGCAAAATTATTGACCTGGACATGTAACATCGCCACCGCGATGCCCACAAAGATCAAATATATGTGTCCACTAAGGTGGGAAACTCGAATATCCAATCCGATCTTATCATGTCTCTTGTTTGGCTTTTTCCCTATAACTGGCAAAACAGCCAACTGGTGACCAACTCAAATTTTCCCAACAAAGCATGTGTTTCTGATGGTGCAAGTTAAGATATTGTGGGAATGTTTGTGGACTGAAATAAAAATTGTAATTATTAAAAAAAAAAAAAATTAATATCATTTACCTAAATTTTAACAAAATATATAATTAGACACCTAAAGTTTAAAAATTGATCAATTTAATATCTAAACTTTAAAATTGATAAATTAAGTACTTAAAAAAACTTTTCGTGCATGCTAATAGTACATCCATCAAGTTCTTTTACGTATTAAATCTGTCAATTTCAAAATTTTTAGATTCAAATTGATCAATTCCAAAGTTCGATACTAAATTGATTATTTTTAAAGTTTAGATATCTAATTATATATTTTACTAAAATTTAAATACGATTTGTAACATTATACCTTAAAAAATATATAATGATTTGTTACTATGCATCAATACCTAGCAGCTTAGTCGATGCACTATGGATATTCTACAAATCACATAACATCTTTAATGGCTCATTAGGTAAACGGAATGTATAAGATATGAATGGAATTGCAAGATTTAACAAATAATATGAATAATAGTTATTACATATTTTCGTCTAGGTTCTTATGAATAGGTATAGAATAATGATAGAAATTACTAATTCATAACTATTTCTTAAAAAAATTCTATGATCTCATCATATTTTTTAATAGAATCAATCTTATCGGTTATTTAATGATTCATATTCATAATTTCACTGTGATTGCATGATGAAATATTTAATATCTCATTTACTTATTAAATTTTCTTATTTATTTTAATAGATGAATAATTGACTACATCGTAAATGTTTTTTTCTTTAGTTATATAAAGAAATTGTAGTTTTTCATTCCACAATAATCTACTAACCAAATATAAAATAAATTTGTAAGAGAGTAATAGTCATTCAATTCAGCTTTTATGAAGTTTAACCAAACAAGTGTAAGTAGAAGGATCTATTCTAATTATGTAAAGTAAATTCAATGGAGATTACTAAAATTTTGGAGCACATTTATAATGCTTTAGGCTTTTTCTAAAACTTACCTGTAACATATATCATAAGAGTAAATTGTAATTTATATTCCTGACCTCTAGGACTTCCAATGCAGTTGTCCTTAAACTAAGCAAAACATCAAGAAAGATTGAGCCCATGCTCATTATTACAATTACAAAGAAACAGGACTTTTACATTGTGGAGAAAAAAATTCACAGATGTTTTACCTTAGAACTGTAAGAAAAGAGTGGACGTCGACATGTTTGCTAGGAGAATTTAACTTTTGTATGGAATCTGAGCCCAGTTTCTGAAAAATATGAGATCAAACTTTTGTAATGAAACCAGAAAATGGGCACAGACATTCACGAAATTGGAAATATCTTGAGAAGTATTTTGTTGTGTCGAAATTCTATTGATCTGGACTCTCCTTTTCCGTCAAGATATGGAGTTCCTCCATTTTCTTGGTGTCTTTCTCGAGTGCTCTTGCGATCCCATGTCCTGATTTTCTAGGGGAGCCATTTTGGTGAGCTTACTTAGTTTCTTCCATCCATTGCTCCAAGCTGAACTCTGTTTCTGCTTTGACATCTTATCGAACTGTTTCTGTAAAGTATCCATCTCATTTTGGAGTTCAAGGTACTTAGTCTTCATGCTTTCGAGCTCAAACTTGAGGGTGTTTATGTCCTTCTTGGCTGCTGCCCACCCTTCCTGGAAAGACTGGGGAGTCCCTTCCAGGAGTGTCTTGCGATTCGGTATCATTGGCTGGTAATTCATTTCACTGGGATCTTTAAGGGTGCTATTGGCAAGTGCATTGCTTATCTTTACTTGTTCCGAGAATAGCACTTGCACTACTACTCTCAATGGAAGTCTTTCGTTTTGGGCAGCATGCATACAGGCATCAATTGAGAGCTTCTGGCAATCCATTACACGGCAGAGGCGCTTCCTTTCATGCTCTGTCAGCGTTGGATGTGCCTGATAATAAAGTTGGATAAAGCACCACAAAAAGCAAAAGAGAATAAATGCATTAGGATTGGAACATTGTAACATTTTGATGACTTTTCTATTGTTTCTGCATTTTGGTAATCAAACACAACTTCCAAGTTCAAAAAAGGAGTCATATAATTGATGTGAAAATCATTTATACCTTCAAATAGGAATCGACTGCCCGATAAAGTCCATCGTCACATGCTCTTGCAGATTCAGGCAAAGCCTCTGACAGTACTTGAAACTTTGTAAGGGAAAGGTTTCGATCTCGGGACACTTCTGTAAGATAGCTGTCAACAAGCCTTGCCACTCTCATCTTAGCGTTTTGTCCACTAACCCGCTGCGTTGCATCATAGCCATGTTTATCAGAAAAGGAGTGCCTACTTGGACTTGAATTTTCTGTCTGTTCCTGAATCAGAAAATGTTCCAAAAGCCTCTGAACAAGATCTACATCATACATCGTCTCGCTCTTGCTATAACAAGGAATGAGGAGATCCGCTAGAGTAGCCTGTTCGAATTGCATCCCTACGCGTTTCTCCAATTCTGTAACCAGAGCTGGTGCCACTTTTAGCATATTTGCCATTCTCAACAGCCGAAGAAGGAAACTACAAGAAGCACAGTCTTTCTGTGGTGGAATTATGCTAATAAGGCTTTCAATTATCATCCTTTGATCTTTGGCTTGAACGCTTGGGTGTCGTCTTTACTTCCTGCCACTATCAATGCAGCGCGCCCTTCCAGCTACTGCCACTACTATTGCTGTTGCTGCTGCTACTGTTGCTTCCATCTTCTCCAGATGTGGACCCATTTTTAATCAAACCAGGGAGCCATTTTGATGCGTAATGCATTATAGCTGCCCCAATCTGTTCAAACCTCATTCCCTTCACCTTGATTGCGGTAACAACTCTAACAAAGTGATCGATTCTCAGGATAGAGACATCTTCAAACCACCAATCAGGAGGAACCTGCTGGTTTCTACTTGGACTGGAATCCTTCATCTCATTCCATTTCGGGCTAGAAACTTTCGGAGGTTTTCCCGTATATGCCCATCTGATTCCTTTAGGATTGGCACAAGCCTTCCACGCTATGGACTCACTGCACCTTCGAACAATTTGGAGATTTTCTGCCCATGGAGAAAGCTTTTCACAGCTCTTAAGTACTAAAATCGAGTCCCTCCATGATGACAGGACGACGTAGCTAAGAAACGCTTCGGTTTTGAAAATTAGATTGCCTTCTTCTAAGTCCTCTGTCATCTCCAAATACTCAGCAGCACATCTTAGGCCTGAGATGTTGGCTGCTGTGAGGTCCACCGCAATACCATAGCAAAACTTTGCAGCTAACTCGAAAGCTTCAGGACCACCGGGAAGGTCATCCAGAACTATTTTACTCAAATCAGGATCACGAGACTCGTATATGACTCGATTAAACTTCCCACTCCTGGAAACCAACGGATACTTTAACAAAGAGAAAGAATAGTGTTAATAAAAAGCTTTTGAATTTGCACTTGTTAACCAGAGCCCAAACATCATAAGAGACAGGAAAACAAAGAACCCACCTTGTGTAAATGAAAACCAATGTCTCCAACTTGGACTGAAATGTCGCTCGGTATGTCGGTTGCAACATACCTGCATCAAAAATTTAGAAAAAAATTTCATACTATAAGCGTATGGTCAGAGAAGAAGAAATTCACTATTTCTCTTCTTTTCTGAAATCACTTAAACAGGTAAAAGCAAAGCTAATTGTTAAATAAATAATACAAAAAAGTAGCAACTATTGAACTACGTTATCTTCCTTTTTCCTAGTGTAATTTCTACAGAAAGTTATTAAGCTACAGCTGATCCTGATTCAGCAAAGTGTATAAATCGGACGTACCAAGACTGATCTCTGAGCTCAAAGCCTTCTGTTCTGACCCCATGTGTGGTTGAGCTAAGGATGCCATTCCCATAATCTCTTCCAGAAACCGACTCATTCTCGGAATCCCACATGATGGATTAGTTATAGAGGGAACACAACGGAGATCACAGCAAGCTATGGCTCGGGATGCTGACCAGCTCTATTTTTGTATCTTTGACCCTCACTCAAAACATCTTACAAGAGTCTGCGTCAAAAGACGAGCATGCAAACGTTGGTTGAGAAAGCGATGGGATTTCATTCCCCTAAGAGCGAGCGGTGGGACTCGTACCACGTTGCCTGTCACTCAGTCCACACATGCACGTCCCCATGGGGTGTTGGGGTTTCAGTAGACAATAAATGTGTTGATGCAAAAATTTGGAGGTGGAGCTTGCAACTTGATGGGCAGTCTATGTAGTAAAGTGGGAAAGATTTTTCGTGTTTGAAAAAATGGCATTGTAAGTAACTTTTTAATTTTGGAAAATTAGTATCTGAATTTTTATTTTTTATATTTGTAATGTCTTCATTTTTACTTTTTTTTTTTCATTTGAGTATCTCTAGAGATACAAAAAATATGAAGAATGAAAGTTTGGATACTATTTTACCTAAAATACAAAGTTAAGACACTTTGAATGCCTTTGGTATTTTAACCTTAAATTTTGGTTTGCTTTAATTTTACCGAAAAACTCTCTATCATAAAAAAAATGATAATTTTACAATTTTTTTAGCAGATAAATTATAGATAGAATGTTTTTTTTAAAAGAAATGCCAACAGCCTCGACTTCAAACCCTCGTTTTTGAAGTGTTGAGTTCGATTCTCTGTTTTGTAATGGGTCAAGTGGCTCGTTATTGTAATCATTAGAAAAAAAAAATCTAAACATATGCATAAAGCCTATGGAAATTGTCATTTTTTTTTTAAATTTCTATAGTCCAATCCTTCTTGCCTTTATCTACTTGGGCCCTTAAACAATAGTGTTTAAGTGGTGATTTTTGTTTTAAAGGCAACTTTATGATTCTTCTGCTATTGGTCCCATCTTCACCTATGTCCAATACCCTGGATTATGATTTTGATTCGTAAGGACAAGTCTGTCCAAGTAGGCCCAAAGACAATAACAACTTATCTTTAAGACAGAAGAGATAGAACATGCATAACCAAAACACATTGAGTGAAAAGAAGTTAACAGGCTTTTGATATCATGAAAATAGACTTAAGGGACAAAAACAGGATACAACGAGCATTTTTACGACGAAAAAAAACAATAATCCTATCCTGTGCCTTTGCTAAATTGATTTGTTAGTGGTAGAAAAATATTAGGAAAGTTTAGACATGTGGCAAATTTTTTTAACAGATAACAATATATTTTTTAGATTAGGTATCTACTATTTACTATCATATATTCAAATATAACCGAAACTTGTTCACCACATATCCATAGACATAACATAATAATACTAATATATCCTTAATCTATATTTAGAAATAGTTACCACACTTTTCTTGGGTTGTTGATCATCCTCCATATCATAAATCTATATAAATATTCATATATTAGGAAATTCTAAAAGGACAACACTAAAGAAAATATAGGTCGAATAAAGATGCATAAATGTGAGGAATTGATTGTATTTATCATCTATTTGCGAGGTACACTTGCTCACATGTGATATCAAAGGGTAATATAGAAATAAGACATAAAGATGACTTAAAAAGAGGGGAAAAAAATAAGGAGGAAGAGTAACTAATTTTAAGGAGTTCAAATGCACATGTGGCAAATTAATGAGCTATATAGTATAAACTGCATAATTCTTGAGGAAAGACGATTTCTTCTTTGCTTTGAGCTATGTTTAGAATAAGATAAGGAGATGGATGTGATTATGTTTAGAGCTAATGTAAAGGATAATTAAAAACCACCCAGCTAGATTTCTACATGGGATTGGTCGTGAGGTTGCTAAGATTGTGGAGTTGTAGCATTGCATGCATTTGGAGAATATGATACGTAAAATAGTTCGAATGAAAGAATAGTTAATGAAATCCCAATCCATTCCCTTTCAAGTTGAAGACATTGAGAAGGGCTTCATGTCCCTTGCAGGGCTTTGAGCTTTGAAATTTTGGTTGCCCTTCTCCAATTGAAAGATTCCTAGAAAAAAAAGAAGGCCTTGAGGTGGAGGATTGTACCTAGAAATGGAAGCTTTGTTCCCTTCGCACTATATATAGAATTAGGAGCTTTTAAAATTAATTAGAATACTAGGCCTAGGTGCAAAAGGAATTGTCCCACGACCTTGTTTGATGGTGAACAAGTTGAAGTGATGAGAATGCTGTGTCAAAGCTAAAACGTGCAAAACTTAGGTGCAAGAATGAAGACTCCATCAAAGAAAAAGATAAATCTAAAAACCTAGACTTAATATCGTGTTTAGAGGTTTTTTTGTTATAATGTAGTAGGCTATATAGCATTATAATGTCTATATAAGGGGTTTATGATAGTAATTGGGAATAATGTGTACACAATAGTCAATATGAGTGATTAATAAGGGATGGGAATAATAATATTATGTTGTATTTTAATGAGAGAGATGCAATAGTGAACAACATGCCTTGTGTACATAAACTAAGCTAAACTAGTAGGAAAAGAAGAGGGAGAATATTCATATAAACTATAATGTAAAAGATAAGGTATGTAATGTAATCATGGATTGAGGAATTTACAACATTATAATTCGCATAGTTCTTGTTGACGAATTGAAATTATTGACTATTAAGCATTGATACATGAGTAGGCAAGCCCACCTATTGTTAGTTTAGTAAAACCAATGAGATCAAATATCATCTTTCAAAAGAATAAAATAATTACTAAATTAGTTTCTTAATCAATCATCTCACCCAAATAATTAATACTATTATAATATTGTTCCCGTAATTCAATCAAAATCGATATCAATTTTCTAATCAGACTTAGCATTATGAATCACCATTAAGTTACCTATATAAATAAGAAACTAGATTCAATGTATTTCTTTTCATTATTCACTTTCATTAATTCCTATTGTAGATTGTGGTAGAGATCACTTAATACCCAATTACTAATCCTTTATCGATGAATTAAAGGGGAATTACAAATTACCCCATAAACTTTCTTAGGTATGTATTTACCCCTTAAACTTTCAAAGTAAGCATTTTGACTTCTTAAATTTTTTAAAATTAGCATGGTTAGGAATACTTAACATTTTCAATTACAACAAAACAGGGAGAGTTGCAAAATTCCTCCTTGAACTTTCACTATATACAAATTCATCCCTTAAACTTTCATCTATGTGTAGATATAATTTTAACTGCCTTTAATTGTGTTAATTTTTAAAAATTTAAGGGTCAAAAAACTTACATTGAAAATTGAGGAGATGAATCCATACCTTGGTAATTTGCAAATTCCCCTTAATTGAAACTTTCCTACTTGATCAATTTACATTACCTTACTAAATTAATTAACATACTCACTAATTAATAATTTTGTCGCCTCATGAATTCCTCTATTAGCTTCACCCTAATTCAACAAAATTATATCATCCCATATGATGGAATCAAGCTAGAGGTCCTATTACAAGAGCTAGAGCTAAGATATTACAAAACTTAATATAGAGAGTTTTGACTAATGAACCATTTGAAGATAAGCATAGGTTTTTTTTTTTTTTTTTTTTTTTTTTTTTTTAACTATGTGACCCATTCTATGAAGGAATATATTTCAATTTGTGTGTGAAATAAAGAAAACAAAAGTAACAAGATTGTCATGCTTGTGAACCATATCGTGACAAAGACTATTGAAAATTAACATGGAGTTCACGCTGATGATTACGCTTGTGCTATGGATTGTAAGCATGTAAAATTTGAAACCATTGAGATAAGCCCATGATGGTTTTCGTGATCTCATTACTTACGCACACAACTATGTCTAGGATCGATGGAGATGATGTAAGCCGAGGTATCACATTCAACATGACGATCCTAACTATAATTTAGCCTATGATACCGATGTGAATTTGGTTTAATTGATTTTTTCTTTTATTTTATTTATATATCTTATTAGATTATATTAAATTACTATTTCACCTTGACCAAAATTGTGGTTATAAGAGGAACTTTATTATGTAACAATAACAACTATTGGTTTGAATGAAATTCTTTCTCTTAAGAGTTCTTACTCTTAAACCATAGGTCGTATTAATCGATCTTGATTGGGGCGAATGCAAACACGAGTGAGTTATGTGAGTCATATCAATTGCTTACGATGTTAAAACCCTCTTTGTTTCCTTGGTGCATCATATCTAAGATAAATAAAGAATATATCTTTTACTTTAGAAAAACCTATTTCTTGTGTTAGGTTTTAAGGATTTCTTTAGACTTAATTAATATTAATCCATAGATACACTAGTGATTAATTTTGTAGCCATATCATAATTATTGGTATTAGAGCACGGTTTACAATTATTTGTTTATGCTATTATTACATGTTCCTACGTGATTAGGGTTTGTGTGGTTATGATTGGATATTAAGGTTTAATATCAATCTCAGGGTTTGTGATTGTGATTTTAATCACGTATTATATAGATGTTGAACGAAAGTGTGAATGGAAATTTTGGTGAGGAAGTGATAGTGGAGTTTGTGGAAACAGAAGGGCTCATGGTAATGATGTGAGTAATAGAGGAGTCTAAGGTAATGATGAGTGGAATGTGACACAACAGATACAAGCTTTGACTATTACAGTCAATACTTTTACCCTAATAATTCAATAGTTATTGTAGAACCCTAATGTAGCACATGTTCATACTAAAGTACCACACCTACCATCGCCTAATAATGGTAGGCAAGGAGAAGTTAGAAGGGATAATCTCAATGATGGAGATACTTGTGGAAGTGAATTCAAGCTGCCCAGAGCGTTAAAACATGTGAAGTTGCAAATGTCTTCTTTTACTAGAAGTGATTTGGTGGATGATTATCTTGAATGAGAAGATAAAGTTGAAGGGTTGTTTACATGTTATGATATTGAAAAACATATGTGAGTTCAGTTAGCCATAATTGAATTAATGGGGTATGCCACCTTGTGGCTAAAGGATCTAATGTCTATTAGAAGAAAGAGATTCGAACTTAGTAAGAGATGGGAAGAGTATTGAGAAAAAGAGTTGTGCCAACATATTATCATCATGAAGTTTTCATTTACCTTCAGTCTCTAAGGCAAGGGGATAAAAGTGTAGATGAGTATGTATAGGAATTTAAATCGTTAATGATTAAAATGGTGCTACTGAGCCACCTAAGCAAATTGTCACAGGATTTGTTACGACTAAAATATGAAATTACTTGTGTTGTGGAACTTCAAAGATATGATACTCTTAAAGGAGCCATCTAGTTAGCCTTTAAGCTAGAACGACAAAAGTGCAATTATACATAAAATCATCTAATAATAAGCATGCATCTTCTCAAAAATCTTTTGTTTCATATAGTAGGAAATTTGATAAGGGGACTTCTAATAAATTTAGTGATAAAGGAGAGTCTAATAATTTCATGATAGGTGACAGGAGTACTACTGATAGGGTAAAAATATTGTTAATGTGAATGAAGGCAATTTAGATGAAGTTGGTGTATCCAGTAGGAAACACATGCCCAATTAAATGTTTTAAGTGCTTAGGAATTACGTACATTGCTCAATATCCTAATCGAAGAACAATGGTGAATATTAGTGGGAAAGTTATTATTGAGGAAGTTATTAATGAGGATTATAGTAATGAACCTGACAACCTTGATAGTATATCAACAACATTAAAAGCTTTCTATGGTAAGGCAAATGTTGACGTTAACGAAGAGCAAAGAGAAGACCAACATATGAGTATTAATGTCTTGAGATGAGCTCTTATTTTATCTCAATTTTCTGAAGAGGAGTAAGGGAGAATTTATTCCATGTAGCTTGTAGAGTAAAGGGGAATTTGTGTATACTCATCATTAATGGAGGGAGTTACGCTAATGTTGCTACTGCTGCTGCTGCTACTGCTACCACCTTAGCAGACAAACTAAAATTGACTACAATGCTACAATCCAAACCATATGAGTTGCATTAGCTCAATGAGTAGGGCAACTTAGGGGAATCAACAAGTGAAAGTGTCATTTTGCATAATGATCATTACTAAAAATATACATAGAATCCTGAGGAACTTTAATAAAAAGTCACAAAAGTCACCCACAATTTTCACAATTTAAAAATATTAAAGTGTGAACAAATTTGATTATAGTTAGAAAGATTAGAATCCTTACCAATAAAATTTCGAAATACAAATTGCAACTTTCATAGCCGTAGACAGTCAATGATTGACGAAAAGCAATTGTTATTATAAACTCAAGATTCTTTTACCTTAAGTTCAGTAGTTAGAAAATAAATTCTACAGTCATTAAATAATGATACAATGGTTTTCGAGTTATCTCTAATATTTAAAATCCTAAAGTAGTACTAGAAAATTTATTATTATCAATAATCAAGATAAATAATTCTTAGGCAATAAAAGATATATTCCATAACACGAGTCGATAACTCCATAAATTATCATAATAAACCTTAGATTTCAAATGCAATGGAAGATGATTAATTTTTAGAGCATATTGCTCATAAAACGATAGTCTAAAGACAAATCCTTAGGGTTATAAAATACGTGATAGGATAAAAAACAGATCAATATCTAAGAATCTAGACCCCAATTAAATATTTGGATTGCGCCAACATTATAGTAGAAAATTCTAAGTCTATGGAGACTAAAACCCTAATTTGACTTATAGGACTTGAGAACTTTAATCGTGTATGACAAAATCCTAAAAATACTTAATCGCGTAAACGTTAAATTCAAAATTTCAACACAAGAATAATCTAAGATTTATACAGAGGCCCAAAATGACTTTTAAAAGATGTTTCCTTTAAATAATCGATATAAAGGTACACGTATAACCTAATATTCTATGATATAGCTTAGATTATTATATATTAAAGGTATAAATAAATCAACTTGTGTCTAAAACCCTAATTTGAAGTCTTGAACCATCCATTGCAAGCAAAGAAAAATGAGAGGCACCACTTGCAAGTCAAGGGGACCGCATGGAATCAAAATATCTAAGATTCACAAGTCTTGAACCATCCATCTACGCAGGAATGATTTGGAATGGAATGGATTGGATTGAAATGGAATGAATTTAGGAATGACAAATCTATTCCATGTTTAGAGATTACATGGAATGGAATGGCTAAAAGTCTAATTGTCGGGAATACCCTTAGTAATAAATGCAAATATTAATACATGATAGGATAAAAAAGTAATTAAACTCATATAATTAATAAAAGTGGACTGGAATCGCAAAGGCGATATCGAATTCCCATTCAAAGCCAGAATCATCGATTCGAAAGAATCGCGATTCTGACTTTTAAAAATGCTTCCAAACATTGGAAAATTGAAAGGAAGCCAGAATTGAATTTCATTTCGGCCATTCCTACCAAACATGTCATCAACAAAAGCCTAAATGCATTCATACACACATAAGCTTTATCAATTAATGCATTCACACACACATGATTCTTCATTAAATGCTTTCATAGAGACATAAGCTTTGTCAATTAATGCATTCACACACACATAACCCTTCATCAAATGCTTTCACACACACATAAGCTTATGCATTTAATGTTTTACACTTAAAGAAATTTTGATCATTTCTTCCATTTGTCAATTAATGCATTCACACTACATAACCCTTCATTAAATGCTTTCACACACACACACAAGTTTATGTATTTAATGTGTTCATACTTGAAGAAATTTTGATCTTTTCTTTCTTGTGCCAAAGCCATAAAATACTTTACGCACATACAAAGAAATATGTAGATTCTATCCAATCACATAAAAACCTTATAATTAAGGCATGTAATTTCCAAAATATTTCTATTATCAACTAAATAATTAAAAATTAAAATTCACATAGTAAATAATAGAAAAATATATATTTAGACAATATGCATTAAATCATTTGTAGAATATTTTAGTATTCTCTATAATAGAGTAAGTAATTTTTTCAACTAGTAAAAGAAATCGAAAATAAGATTATATATAAAAGATCATAACTCACTAAATAAAAATATTATACCTTCAAAATCAAAAGAAATAAGAAACAATTCATTTTTAGAGTCTAATGGTTAATTAAGGAAAATTCTGAGATAAATCATTAGGGATAAAATATACACGGTCTAATTAAAAACAGATGAAAATCTACAAATCTAGAATTCAAATAAAAATTATGAATACGTACTTACGAAATGTAGAATTTTCTAAGTCTAGTGAGTATAATAACTTAAATGGACTTATTGGACCTAGAAACCTTAATCTCATAAGCAAAAAGCCTAAAATATTAAATCATGAAGGTTTTAAATTTAAAATTTCAACTCAAGGATAATTTAGGAATATTGTAAAAGCTTTATATGAATTTTTAGAAATAAGAACCCCATATAACTAATAAAATTATACACGTATGACCCTAAAACACATGTGAAACTTAGATATTTGCTTATATGTAATAAATTAAAGTGAAAACATGTTACATGGTGCAATTTGAAGCCACATGACTGACTATTCAACTTGGAATTCCTTCATTGTTACTTGCCTTCTCCAATTGTAACAAGTCAACTCATTTAAGTCAACATGAAAGTGACAATTTAGCTAATCATAATCTTCCTAACTAGCTCTTCATTTAATGAAGTTGATGACTCAAACTTGCTTGTAAAATTGGAATTCTTTCCTTTCTTTCACCAAAGACCACATAAGAGAAGTAGACACAAAAATTATTTATCAAAACAATTCATTCTATTATGCCCCATGAGTATCTTAAACATGCAGTTCACCATACACAATACTAAAACCTAATAATAACTATCTTAGTCACGCAAAGTTCATATCATGTATAAGGTGTACATCGCAACCAAGGGAATACATCAGAGTAACGCAATTTACATTGATAATGATAAGTAACAAAACAAGAAGAATACTTATCATAAAACATAAACATTGTTTATTACAAATCTTAAGGACATACCCTCGCTATTGTCTTCAAGTCTATATAAGTACATTTCTTAGAAATCTAAAATACTAACAGAGCATACATTGCATATAAGGAAATAACTTCATCCCATGTTCCCATTTCTTCCATGAGAGTCTAAAATCCACCAATGACTTCCTTAATGTTATGATCTTCGAATAAAGCCACAAGTATACCTGTTTCAACAAAAATCTATAGGGGTATAAGCTTACAACTGCTTAATGAGATATTCCCTTTCATTCTCACCATGATATCAAACAAGTTTATTTAGTTTTCATACATATGCTATGCATCAAATCACATGATTACACAAATATATAGTTATCCAAAAACCATATATCGAATGGATTTACCCCTCCGCATCGAAGGTTAGGGAATTGTTAATGAAGATCCTCTCGATCTTCTGCCGCTAGTTCCCAGGTCCTCGCCAAAGCATTGGTTGGCACAGCTCTGAACCTAGAATCATACTCCCCGAGTGATGTGGATTTTTAGGAGGAGCATGGCTGTGTCCCAGCACGATAACAACCCATCCAACTCTACATGTAGGAATAGCAGCCTTCCAAAAGAAATGTGATTCTATGGATACTATGCGTGAACGTTTTATTTTTCTTAAGCTAAACCTTATTAGGGTTTCTTAGGGGAAATCAAACAATTTAGCAAACAATAAGCAATCATGCATGTAGATAGACAAAATACTTAAACAGATAATTCGAAGTTGCGATATTCTTAATTCTCATTTCATCTCATAAGCATAGAATCACACACGCATATATATCCCCGAATTCCCCATTCATGTCTATTTTTATTTTTTTTTAGTATACTAATGCCACTACTCTATAAGCATAAGCAAGGTAATGAAATTAAGAAGAATAACTCACTTGTCCATTTCACAATCTTCTTAGTGTAGTAATTCTTAGGAAAGGAAATCATGTATTCCTCGTCATCTAGATAAAAAAATATCTGATGAGTATTTCGTATTTCGTATAAGTTCCATTTAAACTTTCTAATTCTATTACACTATGTTCATCAAAAATTGCGTAGAATGAAATTCCAACTTAAAATGGCCATAACTTGCTCATTTTAACTCGAAATTTCACATATTATATGTTGTTTTCTAGCTACTCGAAAAAATCTATCTATTTCTAAAGTTATTTTTATCATAAAAAGCCATTTAGGTTTCGAAAAGGTGAGGTGCAAAATTACTACGAAATACCAAGTCCTCAAAACATAACTTTTCAAACTTTTCTTTATCCAAAAATCCTTAGCAAAAATATAGATATTTATATGATTAAAAAATCCTTTGAATACATATACATATATAGACTCACATTGTATGCAAAATTTTAATGGTGTTGTCTCAACGATTATTTCATAAAACAATTTGTTTTTCGGTGTTGAAAACTTGAACTTTAACAATTTCCTTTCTAAGTGTTTTGAAAAACATTATAAATTCTTAGTTTATTATAAATGAGTATATTATTATTTTTATTTTCAAATTTCTTTTTCCAATATAAATTATTTTTTTAACTTTGGTCTTCTACAAATTTTACCTTTATGATAAAAATGAAGTTTCCAAAAGTTTTCATAAGTTGTCGATAATTTCTAATAATCTGAGTTGTATATATTTTTCTTTTTTAAATGGTTTTGATTGAAAATTATAAATAAGTCTTTTCATCTTATATTTTTATTTTCCTAACTTCTTTAAAGATAAATTTTATTTCCAAAAACTTGGCCTTTTAAGTTCTCTATGAAATTTTTACTTGGAAGAATCACTTTCAACATTTTTTTAAGTTGTTGTAATATCTATTATTTTTAAAGCCTATCATTTTTATATTCTTCTATTTCCTTGAAAATGAGTTTATCATTTAGAAACTTGACAAAATTTTATTTCTCTATGGGATTTATCATACTAATGGTTTGGTTCTTATCTTAACTTTAAAAACCAGTTTAGTTCTTGGTTTTTACTATGGAGTTAGTGAAAATCTTATAAGTAAGTTTTTATAAAAAATTTACTTATGAATGAATTATTAACACTAAATTTTAATAAACATCATGTTACTTATCGTAAAAAGACAGTGTTTATTTCCTTAGTTAATTTCTTTGGTAAAAATCATCTTTATTGTCATTGAAGAAAATTTATGATAGGTTTATCTAAATCTTTGAAAAGAATTTATAAAAAAATTTTCTATGTTTTTTATAATAAAATCTTTTTTTAGGTTCAAAGTTATATAATAAAAGAGTTTGGTTCCATTTTTCTTTTATTAAAGAAAATTCTATTTTAATTTTTTTGAGACAATATCATTATAATGATGCATGCACATGATTATGTAGTATGAAAAATATGAGAATATCACATAATAATAGAGGAAAGATATCAGAAGCAATAATAAGCAAAATAATAGAGTCAAGTATTGAGAGCTTTAGATTTATCGAGGCTTTTTGGTGAAGTATTGGAACTTAGCTTCATTAAGGTTTCTGATACTAAGAATATACTAGTCCCAAAAGAAAGAGAAAAGAAAGAAAAGAAAAAACAATAATAAGGGCAATAATAATAATAAGAAGATAATAAAAGATGTTAGTGAGAGTCAGTGAGCATTTAGGCTTTAAGAAATATATAGATATACATATAGATAACAACATATATAAAGTTAAGTTAGGAGCATAATAATAATATTATCAACATAGTATCATCATGATAACAAAATAATAAAATCGAAATTCTTGGCATGTGCAAGAGTAAAACATGAATATTTTATTATCTACAAGTCACATGAGTTTTTAAGAAACAACACCATGATCATACTAAGTTACATGATAGAAAATTAATGGTAGAAAATTCTTTACCTATAAATGTTTTATGTTGAAGGAAGAAGATGATGGTTATAAAATTATATAGGTAATAATATGTGGTAAATAGTTTTTGTGTAGAGAAGAATGTTGGAAAGAGTTGGTTAGAGAGGATTTGCATAGAGAGGATTTGTGGAGAAATTTTGAGAGAGTTTTGATATGTAAAATGAGTGTGTGAAAGAAGTGCAGGGAAATGTGGTATTTATAGTTGAAGATAGAGGGAATTTGTCACCCCAGAGGGTACCTTAAACGTAGCAGTCCGCCGCATATAATATTAAAGCTAATGAATGACAACCTTAGTCATGCAGGAGCTTCGATATCACATGCAAGGGTGCTTCCAAGATAGTAGGAGACTCACAGGGGTATTACATTTAAGTAGATAATAAAAGCAAGCAAGAACTTATATAAATAAACATAAGATTTTCATAATAATATCCTTACATCTTCTTAGGGGCATTCCCCCGCTTTAGAAGTCTTTCCAAAATAATAACAACTATGGGTCTATTTGGATTGTCTGTTTTTCATCTGTATCTGTATCTTTTTAAAAATGATATATGTAAATATATCCGATTTGCATCTAAATTTTATCTATATTTGTTCTATTTGATCTTTTTGATGAGAACTGTCAACTTTTTTTTATCTATATCTATTTCTTGATAAATAATTTGTTAGCAAAAAGTTTGAAAAAGTGTCTGTATCTGCCTAAAAAAGCCAAAACAAACAGACCCAAGCCTACTATAGAGATTTTCCTAGAAGCCTATGTTCAAAACTTAAATACATAAAGCTTCTCCCAAAAACTCCTAGTAGCTTAAACTCGTACCTGGCATACGAGGCTTCTTGGGGTCAACCAAAGGTAATCGTACTATAACAAAAAGCTATAAGGGTATAAGCAAAACCAGCTTAGTGAGATAATTCAATCTATAAGACATTTCCATAATTCAACAAGTATTTAATCAAGCATATGAGAATACACCAATCATATGAACAAACAAAATACACATGATTAACTAGAAATCAAGTGTAGCATGGATTTTACGCCCTCCATGTCGAGGGTTGGAGGTTACAGGCCCATACGGCCATCAATATTTGCAGATTTACCGGCTCCTGCTTGCCTGTAGACTTTCCGGCTCCTACTAGCCCATGTAGACTTTCCGGCTCCTACCAACCACCACTACCATTTCCTCGTTTCTCCACACGAAGATTAGTAGTGAAACAAATGTGACTCATAAGTATGATATGCATGAATTGATTTCAATATAAATTTAACCAAATAATGTTTAGTTCAAGTTGAAGGCGATCAACACAATTTTCATCATATTAATACAAGAATCATAATTTATTTATCAAACCATCTTTCGATATTCTTAACTTATATTCAATCAATCATAATTCCAAGTCACACAACAATTATTCATTTTATCTTTTTTTTTTCTTAATTGCTAGTGCTACTACTTGCAAGCACAAAACAAGGAAATGTAACTTAAGTCAAGAATTAACTCACCCCATGTCGGTAGATCCTAATCGAAGTAATCCTCCAAAAAAGTAATCTCGGGTCCTTCTCCACCTAAACAAGATGAAATATCCAAAATGAGTCTTTCATGAAGTTTTTATTCTTGAAGATTTTAAACTTTTCTTAAAATCGCGGTAAAATCGTATAAGAGGAAATTCCAACTTAAAATGGCCATAACTTGCTCATTTTAACTCAGAATTTCGCATATAATATACCATTTTCTACTTATTCAAAAAGACATGTCTATTTCTATACTTATTTTCATCAAACTAAGTCGTTTGGGTTCCGAAAAAGTGGCGAACAAATTCACCACGAATTTTTGTAAACTTGTTTTCCTTCTTTTATCCAAAGCTCATTTTGAAGAAGTAGGTAATATAATAACTTGTAAAACCTTTGGAAATTATATTCATATATTTATTGACTCATAACAAATGTATGAAGTAAATGAAGTTTCTCAATTTTATGAAAAAGTAAAGTCTTTAAAGATTTTGAAACTTGAGAACTTTTGAATATTCATTTTGCTTTGAAATCATCTTAATTTGTTTATAATGAGTATCTCTTTTCTTTTCCTAAATTTTACTTTCGTAATTTCTTCAAATTCTTAAAGAATGATTTTTATTTCTTACACTTAGCTTCCAACACTTTTTGAAAGTATTAACACTTCTATATTTAGAAATAATTTCTTGATGAAAAGAATTTCTAACATTTGAAGAAAAAGATGAAGTTGTTGTAAAATCTTTGTTTACTTTAAAAAGTCCTTTTAATGTTATGTATGTTTATAAAATTCCTTATGAACTCCTCTAAGTTTATTTAAGATGACTTCTTAGTTTTTAGAAAAACATTAACTTCCTACTTTTATTTCTAGAAAAGAATCTTTATTTTAAGAAAACATTTCTTCATTTATTTTGTTAAGACAAAACCATTATGTTCATGCATGAATATGAATCATAAAGTTATGAAAACATGAAGAAACATAATAACTTGAAAGAATAAGCTAATAAGAAAATAAATCAAGAATTGCAATCTTAGCTTTTTCAAGTATCCCGGACTAAGAAATGACTAGTCCCAAAGAAAAAGAAAATGTTTTGACTTGATGAGGACAAGTCTAGACTAGAAATACTAGTCTTAAAAATGACATGAAAGTAAATAAATTACAAGGAAAGTAATAAATTGCAAAAGGAATGAGCTTATATGCTCTAAATAATATATATAGTATAGATATACTAGATAGTTATGAACATAAAAACAACATAAGGAAAGTAGATTATGCACAAAATAAAGTATGAACCTATTGTTGCTTTCTTAACCTTCATGGTTTTAGAAAACACACACTAAGCTCATACTAAGTAAATGAACATTTGGAAGTCTTGAAGAACATTTACCTAAAAGAATTACACTTGAGAGAGAGCTTCTTGAGATGGATTTCTTGGAGAGATTTTAGTATAGTAACTTTAGTAGAAGAGAGGTGTGAAAGAAGTGGAAGTATGATGGGGTATTTATAGGAAAATGTGAGAGATAATTTGTGTTAATTAAATAAATGAAAAAAAAACAATTTAAGGGAAAGAAAGAGGGGGCCGATGCATCATGTAGGGAGAGAGGGAGAGAAAAATTATTTTTTTTTTTGTATTTTTATTAATTAAAAATAAGATATGAAAGATGTGAAGTTGTATTGGAAATGAAAATGTATAAGAAATAGGTGTATGGGTTGTAAGAGTAGGTTGTAAGAAAAATAGAGATAGATAAATAGTGTAAAATACTAGTAAATACGTAATGTAAAGTAGATGTGACAATTAAATACAGATAATAAGAAAATACGCGTATAAATACGATATCTGATATTTTTAGCTACCGAAAAATTATGAAATTGATATTTTTGAAAATTTTATATTTTTACGAGTCTAACGATATATTCGGAATATTTTTATTATTCCAAGCTCCGGGATACATTTTTCAAGAACTGTGTCCAATCGGATTCGAAACGAGTCGCGGTTTTACTAAACCGATCTTTTTAAGCTTCCTTAGATAATTATGAACTATTCTACTCACTAAACTCTTTCTTACTTTCTTAAGGTTTCTTAAACGGTGATGCCGGACTTAAGCGATTACGGTAAACTAGGGTTTGGTTGACTTTAGAAATCCGGTTAACTTCTAATTAGGGTTTTAAGCTTTAATTTGAATCCAAAACTTCGGGGGTTTATAGAATTATGAGTTAATTAAATAAATAAAAAAAAAGAAATGGAGGGAAAGAGAGAGGAAGAGTAGACGACAAAGAGAGGGAGGGAGCGAGAAAATGTGATAAAAATTTAATTTTTGTAAAGAAAAGTAATAATATGTAAAATATGATGTCAAATAAAGTTTTTATGAGAAAAGTAAAAAGTAAGAAAGTAGGTATATAAGTAGTAAGAATAGGTAGTAGAAAAAGTAGAGATACATGAATAGTAATGAATAGTAGAAAATGGTACTATGAATAGTAAACAAGACAAATTAATACTAGTAGTAAAAAAATACACGTAAAAATGAGACATCTGATATTTTTGGTAATCTAAAAATTATAAAACTGATATTTTTGAAATCCTTGTATTATTACGAATCTATTGGTGTCATCGAAATATTTTTACTATCCGGTGTATCGAGGCAAGGTTTTTGAAAACTGATCATGTTTGGATCCAAAATACACCAGAAATTTCCGAATCTAATATTTTTAAGCTTCCCTATATTATTACGAACTATTATCAACGATTATCTCAGTTCCATTGTTTAGGGTTTAAGAGCGTGGGATTGCTGGATTTAAACACTAGGGTTTGTTGACTTTTAGGGTTCCAATTTGACTTTCGGCTTTTTGATTTATTCATAAGATCATAAATTTTTTGGATTTTTTGATCATGTTATATTTTTGGTTCAACATTTATGTTTTATTTTATTTTATTTGTGATTTATTTAATATTTTTTAGTTCTCGAGATTGTTTAACCGAGTCTAGGGTTATGAGTTGACTCCATTTGACCTTTGGTGGTAATTGAAAATTTTTATTTAAAATTCTTGAAGGATCTAAGGTTTTAGTATTTTTGTCGAGTGTTATTTTGGATATATCATCTTGATTTGCGTGTTAGGATCAGATAGATGATTTGATTGGCGTACGTATGTTGAATCAAACAATTGTTGAATTTTCTATATTGTTTTGAGGGTTCTTTTTTTCTTAAGGTTAAAAATTTTGTATTTGATCTTATTTAGAATTCGATTTTAACTTGAGTCAGATTTCAGGGTCTTGGTTTTGGTATTTAACTCTCAAACTATTTTCTAAGAATTATGAAAAATTCAGGGGCTTACGCATTCACTCCTAAATCTAACCATAAATTCTAGAGAACTTAGACTTTAGTCAACAAAAGCAAATTCCTTTTCCTTGCCGTGTAGAAACTCCTTTAACCAACAACCAATATAAACTTGCAAAGTCGGCAATTCATCTTCATTTTATCATAGTACATGAATAGGAATCAGACACTTTATAAAATTAACCAATCCAATCCAAACCCTCTTCTTATCACCATGAACTCTGTCCCTATATAAGACAACAAATGAAAAAACAAAACAACACTATTCCCACATGTTCTTACCATAACCCCACAACTATGCCAAACAAAGTTCAACTAGATTTCAATACTTTAAAGTACACGTTTCCAACCATGATATCCTAAAGAAAGAAATCCAACTCAACTAGAAACAAATCCAAGTCCAAGTATTAAATAAAAAAGGTAACTAAATGTCCTATTCAAGTAAAAATATTTCTAGAATTAAAAAACTCATCTTCTTGTTTCCTACATCTAGGGTTCGATTCTCATAAAAGGGGAAGTCTAGCACTTTGTACTATATCCAAATAAGGTAATTTCTATCCTATCTTGAGTCTTATATTACTCCCATGTTTAGAAAATTAAGGAAATCACTATGATGAGTCATTAATGGAGCCTATGAATTCAGTCACCTTATGCTATAATAGATGTTCACTCTATAATTTTACATGAAGCATGTTCCGTACTATAACTACATTACATTTAATAGGAAATTTTAACTTATACAATAAAACTTAAACAACTATAGAAATCGATTCATGATGAAAATAGAATCTACTGTTTATATACTACAATAAGACCAATCTAACATGTAGTAGAATACACTATGACAGGGTTCATCAAGTGAAATTTAACTAAAAGAAACCTAGGACTGTCTATAGTAAACTCGGCCCTATATGTACATTAAGGAAAAGTTAAGTTTAACACACAATTGATATCTATCAAGTTCCATAAACATGTAAAGAAATATAAATAAAATTGAACATGAGAAATAGACTAGCTAAATTAATCCTAGGAGTGAAAACCTAAAAGCATCGGCTATATAAGTCTTTCTAAGAACAAAATATATTTAAATAAATACTGAAACCTATATGAATTTATAAATATATTAGAAAGGAGAACAAGAGATTAGTTTATAGCATATGACCCTACAAATAATAGAAATTTTAACCTACATGTATAGATGAGGTTGACAAACAAAGTAAAGAATATTAGAAATTACACTATCAAAGTAGGCAATAAAGAATGTAGAATCTAATGAAGTTAAATTAGAAAGTCTAATGAAATCACCATAAAAATAAAGATAAACATAAATTAGGATCAAGAGAAACACAATGAAAATAAATAATAAATAGTACACATCAACTACCTTAGGGTGACCATATTAAAAGACCAATATAGATAATAAAAACTTGGTAGCAAGGTTATTAAGAAAAATAAAACTAAAAAATGCCCTAATATACCTATTGGCATTTACAAAGTAAATAAAATCTATAAATTAAATAAATTAAGTTAACCATCATATAGTACTCGAAACAAACTTTCCAATGCCTATTCATATGTAAAAATCCGAATTAAAATGAGTAATATAGGCTTAGTTGAAGATTATGCTATAAAAACTAACAATCGAGATCATTTAGGTCATTTTCCTAAGGAAAAGGCCATATATACGAATTTTATATTAAGACTAGAAAATAGAAGGTCCTATGAGCTTAAAAATGACTATTCATAAGCTAGGTTTAGAGTAGGAACAAGAAAATAGTCCTAAAAGAAATAAAGACTGATAATAAGACACCCAAGCACTCATTAGGAATTGTTTATATAATCACATATCTTATTAATGAATATTTTAATCATCCATTAGATGATTCTGATCAGTTTGTGGATTTCCTAGACGATTATTATGATTAGCCAATAAGAATAAGAGATTTGAGTCCGAGTTCTCAAACCCCGAGTATTGCTAAAGGTCATATCTAGTAAATAATAATGCTTAGGTGAGGGAGTTCTGATGATCTGCTATTTGCTTGTGTTTGCTACTACTTGTTGTTATGTTGGTTGTATTGCTTTTCTGTTAAATGATTGGATTTTTGTAGATGCCATCATCTGCATGATCACTAGAATAAATGGATAACTATAATTACTTGACTAAACTAATTGGATATACCTGTCGCATGTGATTGAAATCCCCTATAGGAAATGTTCCAGAATTTACAATTGAAAGCATTTTCAAGATGTATTTTCAAAGAACATGACTTAGAAAGTCTCAAGTTTCTCCCTATTCATCTTTTAAATGAAATATTTCCAAATGATTTTATGAAATAAACCTAGGATATTTTCGAGACTTATATTGGTAGTAGACGTTACCTGAGTTGGGGTCTACCTGCTAGATTCAACTTTGTTGGGTGATGGTTAGTGTTAGTAGTAGATGTTACCTAAGTTAGGATCTACCTACCGGCTTCACATTTATTGGGTGATGGTCAATACTGGTGGTAGATTTTATCTGAGTTGGGGTCTAACTGCCTGATTCACCATTAATTAGTGATGGTTAGTTTGATTTGCCATTATTTGGTGATGGTCAAATTTAAATATTAACCACCGTAAAACATGCGCTAGCGAATATTTTCTTTTTACCAATGATGGTAAGCATTGGGTGAGTCTGGATAGACATTACCACCAAGCAGCCTCATTTGAGTAAGATAAGGTATCCCATGTAGGTAAGTGTAGGAGACAACTAAAGTGTAGACAGTGTAAATCTACATCATCTATGGTTCCGAACTCCCGTAGATGTGTTTCTTGCGTTCATCACGTGTGCATTCATATTGAGTGTAGATAGATCTGCATGAATTTTTAATTAATACTTAATAACTTGCGTGACGGTAATGATGAGGAATAAACTCACTGAGTTGTGGTTTTACACTCGCCCAATAGTTTTTGTATAGGGACAATGCTTGCTGAGATTAGGCTAGTAATGTATAAAGAGTGCTTCATCATTAGACTTTCTTGAAGTTAGAAGGATAGCTTACAATGAAACTTAGAATACAATTTAGATAAACTGTACAACCATTTGAGACAATGTATTTTGTAGGTTAGAACTCGATTATACTATTTGGTAAAGATCCCGATTCTTTGCGATTTTGGTAGAATGTGGAAAATCGGATTCTATAGTTGAATTTCAAAATAATATTACATGTATATGTATAATTTAGATAAGAAATATTAATAAATAATTAGAATCTTTTAATCTCTGACTTACAAGACGGTTATCATATTACGGATGCCCACGTGATAAGATAACTTTAGACTAATCCTACTAAGGCTCCTAATAGGGTTGTGATAGAGTTTGGTATTAGAGTTGTAGGTTGTCAAAGATAAGAACAACCTACTAAATGGTGAGAATTAGGGTAGAACCTGGGTAGACAAGTTAAGCTTGTAAGTTATAAGATGTAGACATTTAGGCTATAATATATGTACTTATATATTACCCATATGGTATGGACACATATCGTCCATGTAAGTGTAAATGATAACTCCTATGTCCCTTTCTAATGTGCAAAAGTAAGATAATATTATGCCAAAAGCCAAATCATACTCTTCTGGGCTAGTTGAACCTTGGATGGTAGAATTACTAAACATACCCTCTTCATCTACTAGATGGAGTAAAGTTAACAAAGAGACTTAATAATTGTAGGTAGTATAACACGACACATTAGTGGAAACACCAGTCATGTCTCAAGTTATACTATAGTAAACAAGAATCCTTATGAACCCATAACTAAAGATTGGTTGCCACACTAGGAAAGATGAACATTGGGAAAATAGACTTGAATCAAGTACCAAAGAACATTCCTAGTATGCCACATAATATCCATATTGAGAAGAAGTCTTTAGAAATTAGATTATTGAAATGAAAGGATGAACTTTAGAGTAGTAACTAATTGTTTTGACATGTGGTAATAAAAGTATTAGAAGTTGTCAATCTCGTACTTAAATAAAGCATGAGATCTTACTTAAAGTATTGGAGTGACCATACTTGTAAACTAAGGAGAAGCACGAGAAAATTATAGTAAAATGAGATAAAATATCTATAAAACAAGAAATATTGGGAGATGATGTGGAGGTTAAGTAGCTGGGATTGTGATAAATATACATGCAATTTGAGGAAAAACTAGAAGAAGCTCTAATCTTTATTTAGCCATGGTTGGCTGAGATATTAAGAGGCAAATTGGGAATGTCATGTCAAACACTAAGGTGACATGTGGAGTTATTACCTTAAATTCATACAAAGCTAATGAAGAAAATTAAGAGAAATCTTATGACTAAGGATATAAGGATCTTGTTAAAATGTACAGTGTAATTCCTCAATGGTTTTAAACTAAATATATGGTTGGAGACGATGTGAAGTCATAATGATAAGATGAGTTTGAGTGGAGCTATTGAGATCAAAGATGACAATAAACCTTATCTCAAAAAAATATATTAGATAACTTATGGCTTATTTGCTATAAATAAATTCACTAATCATCTATCATCTTTAGTGCAATATAGTTTTTGATGAAATTTATGGATTTAAGGAAAAAATCTTAGTTATTTGGATGATACATACCTTTCATCAATGATTTTATAAACAATAGTAGAGTTCTATTCTTGATCTTTAGAAGTAATATAATGATAGTATTATAAAAATTTCAAGAGGAATTTTATAAGCAAATCAAGATATTTATGATAGATAAGAAGACAATTTTTATCAATAGAATTACATTAAAAAGTAAGGAAAATAATTATTTTAGTAATTTAAAAGTTACCTAAGACATTGAAATGTTTTCATATGGAGAATTAAGTTGAGATGTTGTAAGCAAATTCAAAACGAATCAATTATTTTTCAAACTAATAGAAATGTTCTTTTAGACATAAGATGGAATGGATGATCATATCCTATACTATCGTGATGATTCTAAGAGTGGTCATCATCAAATCAGGATGAGAG
Organism: Combretum micranthum; assembly: GCA_024138025.1. Taxonomy (NCBI): domain Eukaryota; kingdom Viridiplantae; phylum Streptophyta; class Magnoliopsida; order Myrtales; family Combretaceae; genus Combretum; species Combretum micranthum. The sequence continues at coordinate 715,153 of JAMXBD010000211.1, forward strand.
TTGAAGATGAATGGAAGACTACCTTGAAAACAAGACATGGATTATATGAGTGGTTGGTGATGCTTTTTGGCTTAACTAATGTGCCTAGCACCTTCATACGTCATATGAATCATGTCCTAAGAGAATTCTTGGGAAAGTTTTTAGTAGTATATTTTGATGACATTTTTGTGTACAATAGGGATTTGGTTGGCCATGCGTACCATCTACGACCTTTATTTAAAGTATTATGGTTCAAAAGATTATATGGAAATCCTAAGAAGTGTTTCTTTAGTTAGCTAAAAGTGATATTCTTATAATTTGTAGTTTATGGGGCAAGGATCTTAGTAGATAACGGAAAGATCAAAACCATTGTTGACTGGCCAGTACCTAAATCTGATACCAATGTTCGTAATTTTGATGGACTTGCATCATTCTATTGATGATTCGTTAAGAATTTCAATAGTATTGTGAGTTTCTTACTGAACTTACAAATAAGATTATTATTTTTGTGTGGAATGATAAGGCATAGAGGAGTTTTGATGAAATAAAGGCTAAGTTAACTAATGCTTTGTGTTAGCACTATTTGACTTTGAGAAGACATTTGAGTTAGAGTGCTATACATCAGGAATTGGAACAGGAGCAGTTTTGATGCAAGAAAGATGTTCTATTGCCTATTTTAGTGAAAAGTTAGGTAGGGCCACATTGAATTATTTAGTTTATGATAAGGAATTTTATTATTTGATTCAAGTGCTTATGGTGTGGCACATTATTGATTGCCTAAGGAATTTATAATCTGTATTGATCATGAAGCATTGAAGCACTTCAAAGGACAATAAAGACTTTCTAAAAGACAAGCAAAATGAGTAGAGTTTTCTTGAGAGTTTTGCATATGTGATCAAGTATAAGAAGGGAATGCCAATATAGTTGCTAATGTTTGTCTTGCAGGTATGTTCTTATTACTTCACTTCAAGCTAAAATGTTAGGATTTAAGTTTTTAAAGGATCAAGATGTTGGTGATGCTTTCTTTGGTCCTATTATGACACAATTTTTTGATGGGAAGGTTGTTGATGGATATTGTGTAATAGATGGATCCTTATACAAAGGAGGAAAACTATGCATTCCCAATGGATCCGTTAGAGAATTGTTAGTACATGAAGCACATACAAGAGGATTGCTTAGATATTTCGGAGAAAAAGAAAACATTAAAATTGTTGAAGGATCATTTTTATTGTTAAGGTATGATGAAAGATGTCCATAAGGTTCTCGAAAGGTGTACTACATGTAAGTAGGTTAAGGGAAAGAAAGAATCATGGGGAGTATATGCCCTTACCATTGCCTACACGATCATGGGTTGATATTAGCATGGCTTTTGTCTTGAGTTTGCTTAGGATTCGGAGGGGAAAAGATGCAATTATGGTGGTCATTGATCATTTTACCAAGCTCATTTTCTGACATTTCATAAAACAAATGATGCTATGTATATTGCTAATTTGTTTGTGCAGGAAATAGAAAGATTGCATGGTATGTCTCATGATATTGTTTCAAATAAGGATGTGAAATTCTTGAGTTTCTTTCAGAAGACATTGTGGATCTGCTTGGAATTAAGTTGATGTCTAGTACTGCATGTCATCCTCAGACAAATCAATAAACAAAAGTTGTTAATCATACTATTAGAGCTTTACTTAAAGTTATAGTTGGCAAGAATCTTACTGATCGGGACTTATGTCTTTCTATTGTTGAGTTTGCTTACAATAGGTTAATACATAGTTCAACTGGTAAGTCTCCTTTTAAAGTTGTGTATGGCTTTAACCCTACTTTACCTATGGATTTGGTAGCTAAACCAATGGCAAAAGAAGAGAGTATTAGTGGATTTGAGCAAGCTAAAGAGATCCATAAATTACATGAGAAGACTTTTAAATATCTTAGGAAGTTTCAAGAGTGACATAGACAACAAGGTGATATGCATTGGAAATCTAAGTCATTCAATCATGGGGATTCTGTAAACCCTCATTTTCTTAAGTAAACCTGAGTTCGATTTCAGGAAAGACTTAAAATCGGAAACCAAAATCCTAAAGGAATGTCTCTAGACCAATCGGACCTAGGAATTTTAAGTTCGGCGATATCAAGAAGGAAACCTCAAAAGAATAAAAAACGAGTTAACTCCGAAGTAAGACCCTAAATCGAAAAGTTAACCGGAAACCCTACATCAACAAAATCTCAAAAAACCTTAGCGGTTTAGATCCGGCAATCCCGAGTTCTCAAACCAAGGAGTCGAAATATGAGTGGGAAGTGTAGATTGACTCGTCCTAATATTAGAATGCTAAACAATATCCGATTAGTGAATTCTAGACCTATTTCGAGCCCAGTCGGATGCAAGTTTAGAAAAGCGTGTCAAGAGGCTCGGAATATTAAATATATGATATTAGTACCATTAGATTCTTAATTTCGTAATATTTCTAAATATTTCAGTTATATAATTTTTTGGGTTATAAAAGTTACAATTATAATCTTTTATCGTATTTTTATTACTACTGGTAAATTAAGTGTCTAATCAACTTTTGTTTTCTTTTACACTATTCATCAAGTACAACTACTCATACCCTATTCTTACATCCTTGCAACTATCATTGCCTTATAATTTTACATCATTGCCTTATAATTTTACTTTTCTAATATATTTTGTACACAAACTACTCATTAAGTTTGAAATTTATTACAAAAAACAAATCAAAACACTCTCCTCTCCCCTCTCCTCTTGGAATCGGCGTGAACCCCCCTCCCCCTTCCCACACACCCCCACACACCCTACAACCACCCCCCCCCCTTCAATTTATTATTCATACAAACCCTAATTCCTTTTTCTATATAAACTCATTTTCACTTTTCACTTTTTCACTTTTCCTCATTTTTACAAAACCCACTTTTGGAAGTCTTTTTCTCTCCCTCTCTTTTCTCTCTTGCCGTGACCCCCTTACCCCCCACCCCCCAACACAAACACAACACACATAAATTTTTTTTTTTTTTTACTTCAAGTTTCCTTCTTCAAACACAAAATAGGTAATAGATCTTAACCCTACCACTCTAAAATATGTAATAGCAAGATCATACATGTGTGTTTCTACTAAAATCCCCATGAGCTTTGAACTAGGGATGTGGAAACACTTAAGCATGAGATCTTTACCATCACAATATTGTGGATCTTGAAATCTAGGTTATCTTACTATTATTTTGCTATATATTGTTAGATGTTGTTATATAGAAAAAAAAAAATTTTGTGCATATATTTTCATTTTTACTCACATCTACATATTTGCATTTTTTCATTTCACTCATAACATGAGTAGTATAGTAGATCTATTGTTTTAGTAGTTAAAATAACATAGCTATTTGTTTTACATGCATAAAAGATTTACTACATTTATTCTTAAGGAAAATATTTATCAAAACTTAAGATCCATTTTGTTTCTATCAAAAAGTTATTTTTAAAATTCGGATTTTGAAGAAGACCCATTTGGAAAACATATTTTCCAACTTCAAAATGAAGGCTTTACATGTAAAATTAAGGGCTTAGGTAATGAGTATCATAGAGTAGTGATTTTTATAAGTTGTTCATGGTTTTACTAAGAGAAATTTTCAAAACAAGAAAATGATTTCAAAAGTCAAGTTAGATCTATGATTCAACTCTAACAAAAATGTTGAAATTCGTAACTTGGGAGAAATGCTAAAAAAACACCTATTTTCCAACCTTAAGAAAAGGGTTTTATTAAATAAATGAAAGCCTTAGGAAGTAAGTTTGATTATGACTTAATTTTAGAAAGAATAAATGATTTTTTCACAAGAAACAATCTCAAAAGCAATTTTCCAAATTCGGATCTAAAAATGATCTCTATTTAAACATCTATTTTCAAATGCCAAAATGAGTATTTTAATAGAAAAATAGAAGTCTTAGGGAATAGATATAATAAAGACTTGATTTTTATAAGAGCAAATGTGTTTTATTAAAGTAGAAACATAAAACAAAAGAAAAGTTTTCCAACTAAAATCAAACAATATTTTCCTTTCTGAAAACTTTGAAAAATTAGTCACTAGGCAAAAATCACCTTTAAGCATCTATTTTCCAACCTTTAAACAAGGAAATTCATTAAGATAATGAAGGTATTAGGTATATAAGTTATCAAGGCTTCATCATAATAAAAATATGCATGATTTTCAAAAGGAGAGAGCTAATTTTCCCAAACAAGTGTTCATGACCCTATTACAAGGTGTAAGTCTTTGCAAAATTCTTTTTAATAAAAAATCATTAAGGAATTACATGTAGATAGCTCATATCATGACATTCATGATCATAACTTGTAGATATTGCATGTAAATATAATATACTTGATAGAAATGATGTAAATTTCACAAAACAATTTTGAAAATTCAACTTGTAGTTACTGATCAGATCTAATCCTAACATTCTGAGACTTAAATGTTTTCAAAATTTAGTAATAACATCATAAATAGATAGATCTTTCGAATTAGATAAAAATCGATAGCTTATTTTCGAAATTCCAAGTTAAAATGACCAAGTAATGGTCGTTTTAAGTTGAAATTTCTAATTACTATGGAAATTATGAATTCAAAGAGTTTGATTTAAAAAGTTTGGAGTTAGTTATGGTATGAAATACTCATAAGGGTATTTCTTTCATTTAGGTGATTTTGGATTTGGAGAAAAATTCTTGTTTCTAGATTGTTATCATTAGAGACTAGAGACCATGGCTGAGTGAGTTCACTATCTTTAAATTTTGTGCTTGTGCTTGTGCTTGTGCTTGTAATATTAGTGGCATTAAAATTAGACAAGATAAAATTGACTGTATGTATATGATTTCTACATGGGTGAATTGATGATAAGAGTATCGAAATGAGCTTGTTGTAATTATTTGTATGACTTCGTATAGAATTTATATGTCTGCAATCTCTATGATCACCCATAAATTGTTAAATTAATATGCCATGATCTTGTAATCAAATTGACCATGCATACCATATGTGAGTCACATTGCATAGGTTATTATATCTTTGTGGGAAGAAGGCATAATAGTTAAGCAATGAGGGGCTTGTAAACTCGAATGTTGGTGTAATGGTCGTAAATTAAATACTAGTGTGTGGGCTGGAATTGAAAATGTGTGTGGGTGGGCATCTGTATCAACCATAGTATAAATTAAAAATGTGTGTGGGTAGGCACCTGTATCAACCACAATAAAAAAGTGAGAAAAATTGAAATCGTTGGTCGTATGGGCTTGAAATACCTAACCCCAAATCAAGGGCGTAAATCCATTCAACATAAGACTTTCGATTAGTCTTATGTATTATATGCTCACGTGTTTATACATTCATATGGTTAGTAATATAACTTGTCTGTTATATATTATTGTTGAGCATTTAATTTTGGAAGTGGAACTCAATAAGCTAGCGTAGCTTACATCCCCACAGTTTCCTTTTAATGCAGTTCTCGTACTTATGGCTACGTCCCCAGACCAGGCCAAATCAGGTAATGAGAGATTAAGAGTTATCTCCTTAGAAGTTCACAATTGGTTTGTATAGTTTTCAATAGTTAGCTTAGAAGGATCAATGGTTACCAAAAAGCATAATATATAATCTTATATGTAGCAGGGGAATGCCCTTTAATACTTTGTAACTAATCCTGAGATATCTGTGATTTATATTTTTATGCTTATCCTACAAATTAAACTATTTGTTTCCAACTGTTTATGTATTCTATTGTCGTAAAGGAACGCCTTGCATACTAACACAAGACTTATGAATGATTGTGGTAGTGATTCTTAAGCCTTGATTAGCATGCAGCAGACTATTACGTTTAGAGTACCCTTTGGGACGTGATAGATTTCGTTTGGATTAATCCTAGTAAGGATCAGTTTCCACTTAAAAACTTACATAAGTTGTCATCAATAGTAGATGGACCTTTTAGGATTCTTGAGGAGATCAATAACATTGCTTATCGTTTTGAACTTCTAGGGGATTATGGGGTGTCAGCTGCATTTAATATAAAAGCTTTATCTCCATATATTCCAGAGGCTGAGGACTTTGTTGAAGAGTCATCAGATTCGAAGGAGAATCTTCAACAACCATGGGAAGATGATAGGAATCAAACTAGAGGTCTTATTACAAAAGCTAGAGCTAAGGGGTTACAGAACATAGTTTAGAGAGTTTTCACTAATGAACCATTTGAAGATGAGCATAGTTTTCTTTATAGTTATTTTATCCATTCTATGAAGGAATATCTTTCAATTTGTGTGCGAAATAAAAAAAAAAAAGTAACAAGATTGTCACACCCATGAACCATACTATGACAAGGACTATTGAAAATCAACGAGGAGTTAATGATGATGACCACACTCATGCTACGGATTGCCGGTACATACAATTTGATGTCACTGAGATCACGCCTATGAGGCACTCATGATCTCATGTCTCACCTACGATTGTGTTTAGGCTGTTAGAGCTGATGTAAGCCGAGGGTATCGTGTTCAACATCACGATCGTGAAGATGTTTAAGACACATTTATCATGCCCCGCATCCCAATCGTGATTTACCCATGATACCAACATAAGTTTGGTTTAGTTTATTCCTTTCTTTTATTTTATTAGATATATCTTATTAGATTTGATTAGAATTTACTATTTTACCCTTGACTTAAATTATGGGTATAAAAGGGACTTGGGTCATCTGTATATATTAGTTAGGTTTCCTTGGCAAGGGGTATTGGTGTGTGGTCTTTGTAAGCTTGGGTCAAGCTAAGGCTTGCACGGTCTACCTTCGAATGTCTTTCTTTGTCTACTTGGTGTCTTGAGAAGTTTAAATCTAATATTAGGATGTTGCTTGCTCTCACGAGGTGTTTGTGGGTGACCCTTACTCAGCCGTAAGGGTAGTAGTTCTTGGTATGCATTTAGGGTCATTCATGAGCTATAAAATATTCACTAAGGCGTTAGCTTGTAGTGGTGTCACAGCACGCCAGTGTTCCTTTGGTTATTCCTCTATCAGACTTGGATGGTGGCGAGGTGCTCTATCGTGTACTGGAAGCTTGTTCTTCAAGTGTAAGTTCCTTAACCATTCCAACACTATAACTAGCTTACAAGAGGGCATTAGAACATTCATTTTCAACATTCTTGTGCATGCATTGCCTGCATAAATTCTCAAGCTCTAAGATACGCCTGGGTTTAGGAAACCAGCAACATTTTTAGTGGTGGTTAGTTTAGGTTATGGCAGCTCAAGAGCTCCACCATTTGTAGGAGCTATTGCTACCGAGTGATAGCTCGGTCAAGCTGGTTTTTACTCCATTGGGGTCTTGGCATGGTGATTATCGAAAGTTACTTTTCATTTGACATGGATTTTATTTTTATTGAAAAGCTTGGGTTTTGTGAGGGGTTTTTTGAAGAAAATGATCCGAAGGAGAAAAAAGAAGTAATAAGTAGCTATCCTACAGACGGTACCACGTGTTGCATGAGAGGATTCTGTCGGTAGAGATAGGTTCCAACAAACACAAAAAAATGGTTAGAGATATGCCAACGGGTTATTCGGTGCGACTACTCCGATGCTTAAGTTAGTTTGTGGGTCCTTCCTTATTCAAAGAATATTTACTTAGATCTCTCTTTTTTCTTTTTCCCTGCTATAAGGGGATAAAATATTTATAGTTCTTAGGGTCATACTAGAGTGGGTCCACCAAATCTTTTTTGCTATAGTGAATCGCTACCTTGTAGCTAACATAACACCCAAGGAGATAGGGATGCCTGAGCTAGAGAGTTGCAATTGCATGGAGTGTGGCCAAGCTGGTTCTGTCCCCTACCCTTCCGGTCCTGAGTGGGACTCAAGTGTCTTGTAGTCACTATGTTTAGGTGGATTCATGGAGGCTGCTTGTTTATCGAGCTCGGTTTACGAAAGTAGCTCAAGGACAGGCTTAGTGAATTTCATGAGATTCAAGTTCTTTGAGAGGTCGTCCATCGTCCCTGTGATTGAAGGCTTCGATAGTATTAGGTTTCCTTATTAGGTTCAAACTCGAGCCGTTGTCTTGAGTAGGCCCTTTAGCGCTGGTGAAAAGTGGTTGTTTCTTGGGCCTCAAGGTCCAAGGTGACCAATGGGTCATGAATTATGTTCCACTGTTAACACTTGTGAATTCTTCAACATAGGAATTATGAAGTTAAGATTCAGACAACTTCTAAGTACTTGAGCAAATGCATCCCCCTTTGTCTTATACTCACCTTTTACTTACTAGATGACAAGTTGTGAATCAGAAAAGGTCCTCATATTGTTTACTTTGACTTCATTAGGTAACTTGAACCTAATGATTAATGCTTCATACTTCGCCTTGTCGTTACTTACATTGAAGCCAAACTTGAGGGCTTGCAAGCCTTCTTAGTTGGATAACCCATCCATAGAAGGGTTTATTTGGGGCGTATCCCTTATAGGGTCCTTTAGGGGGCCGATATACTTGACCACATAACTAGTAGGGGTCTACGCTTTAATGGCATCTCTGGCTTTAATTTGAACAATAAGGACTAAGCTCTAAGCTATACTTTAGCATTGTCTTGAAGCTTCCAATTTATGGAGGATGCTGTAGAGGGGTTGGTTAGTGACAACCATAACATGATAGGCTTCAAAATATGGTATAAAACTTCTAATCGAAATGACTACTACTAAGGCAAAATTTTCAACCTTTGATTATCTCTCTTCTAACCCATGCAGGAACTAACTTACATAGCAAATCGGTTTGTGCTCTCTAGCATCCACCTGGACGAGAACTAAGGAAACGACTTTACCACTAGCAACTAAGTATAAGAACAAGTCTTCTCCATGACAAGCTTTGTTAAGATCAAAGGAGTCATGAGTAACTTCTTTAATACTGTAAAGTTAACTTCACATTGGTTGAACAACTGGAAGTTCATGGGATTCTTTAGAATTTTGAAGAACTTAGGCCAATGATTACTGCTTTTGGATATAAACTTACTCATTGTTGTCATTCTTTTGGTGAGTCTCTAGACATCTTTAATGGATTTTGGGGACTGCATGCCTAATGCAGCCTAAATCTTTTAAGGCTATCCTCAATTCTACACTATGTGACCGTGTAGCCTAATAACTTCCCAAATAATGCTCCAAAAATATGTTTTTATGGATTGAGTTTCACTCAACATTATTTAAGGTGATCGAATGTCTCTTTTAGATTGTTTAAGTGAGCATTTGGCTCTTTCCTCTTCACAATAATGTTGTTGATAGATACATCCATGTTCCAACCTATTTTCCCCTTAAAATCCTTGGTTACCAATTTTGTTAGTGTATAGCACCTATGTTCTTGAGATCAGAAGATATGACCTTGCAACAATAGGTGCCAAAGTTGGTTACGAATGGTGTATGTACTTGGTCACTCGCTCCCTCGTAATTTATTTATATCCACAAAAAAAAGCATCTATGAAACTCAAAAATGAGTGTCTATGTGGAATCCACTAATTGACCTATTTGTAGAAGAGAAAATTAATTTTTGAGGAAGTCTTTGTTGAGGTCAATGTAATCAACACACATGTGCCACATTCTATTAACCTTCTTAACCATTACTATATTAACAAGCCAAGTAAGGTATATTACCTCATGTATAAAGCTAGCTTTTAGTAATTTCTAAACTTCTTCTACCACAATTTGTTGAATGGTAGCAAAATGTTGTTGTTTCTATTGTATTAGTTTGATTTTAAGGTTTGTGAGTTATTTTTTAGGGTCTATCCCTAACATACTGGTGGGAGACTATGTAAACACATCATGATTAATTATGAGAAATTTTTTCAGTTTGGACTTTAGGATGGGAGGTGGCAATGAGCCGCTTCAAGTGGTTTGTGTTGCTTTATTGTTGAATTTAGGGTTGCAAATGAGTAAGTTATTCATGAGCCACTTGGCTCGGCTCAGCTATAGGTCAATTAGTAAAGGAGCTCGAGCCTGAACCCTAAGTAAAGCTTTTATTTAAAAAAACGAGCTCAAGCTTTGATTTAGGCTCATGAGTCGTGTTTGTGAACAAGTTCATGAGTGGGCTCGTTAGTAGGCTTAAATTTGTGACTTTTTTATATATGATATATTATGTATAACTACATAATAAAAACAATAAAAACTAATTTCTATTTAAGAATTATGTATATATATTATAAAATACTTATATATATATTATATTTTAGATTTTAAAAATGAAAAATTAGCTATTTAAATGAGTTGAGCTCAAACTTAAATTTCAGCCTCGATAAAAGCCTGTTAAGGTTTGATAAAAAGTTCAACTTGGCTTGAGCTTGTTTTATAAATGAGTCGAGCTTGAGTCAAGCTCAAACTCAAACTTATTTAACTAAATGAACCGAATTTGAGTATCAATTTCGGCTCGATAAAAAGCTCGGCTCGAGCTCTAGCTAGTTAAATTTTAAATGAGCTGAATTTGAGCCTTTCAAATCTTAGCTCGGCTTGCTCGTTTGTAGCCTTGCTGAGTTAAATCTAATTGGTGCGTTGCTGGGTTCACCATTCTACTTGATTGGTTCTTCAATTTTTTTGTTCAGACACTTAGTAGACTAGTATCTTTGGTATATATCATCCATGGCCAATGCTTTAACATACAATTTCTTGGACAAATTTTGTTCCATTCTTGGGCATGTGAAATTTAACTTTCAAGCAAATTGGGAGAGGATCATTTGGAACATAAATAGGATGTGTCGGCTTAGAATCATGTTATAAGGTGACCAACAATCCATGACTAAAAATTCAATATCATACTATGTTCAGTGTTTGTCATTGTTGAGTCTCATGGAGAGAGTGACAATCTTCAACTTTTTCTGAATACTTTTGTCACATAGTCAGTTAAAGGTGTGATCACTAGTAATATTTGTACTACTTTTTATATCCACTAAAACCTTCATCATCTTAAACCCCAGTACTCGAGCTTTGATCACAAGACCATCTTGATAGGGGACATTAAACCATCTTGATAGGGGACATTAACATCTTTTAAGTGCTCATAAATAAATGCAACGGAGTGGTCTAACCTATCCTTTTTTTGTAAGAAGCATTACTTATTTGCTCTTATCATTCCTAAAATAATTGGAGAAAGTAGTCGGGTAAGAACTTTCTATGATGGTGTTGAGTACATGATGTGCATGATCCTTTGTCATCTAGCTGGCCTTATTGCTGCCTTAATGATTATGATATGACTTCCTCCATTAAGTCAGCCTTTCAATCCTATTGGTCAAGTCAATAATATATTGTTTTAGAAAACCCTTCCTCATGGCCTCTTGTAATGCAACCTCTAATTGAATGTAGTTATTCGCCATATGAGCCACATATTAATGGTAATCACATTATATGCTCTCGTCTTGGTAGCTAGGATTTCCCTTCGTTTTAATTAGCTCAAGAAGAAATCCTAATTTTGAAGAAGATCTCTTCCTAGGGGCGACTGAGTGAGGTAAAATCGGATAAGGGAAATATCCTTTTCCTTTACTCTTTGACATTGGGTGTTGAAGCTCCTGATCGGTTTATAAGGTAGCCTAAGCGGTCCTTGATTGGCTCCTTCTCCTTTTTATCTTTCTTTTGATCCTAGCCAAACTACTTGATCTCATTCTGAGCTAGAATAAATTATTCTTGTTTGAAGTATTTCCTAGCTTACTCTTGGAATTCCTCTATGGTTTTAGGCTTATCTAGGTGAGAGAGTGAATATGACTCTCATTTCAACAAAATCCTTGGATCATCACCCATAATATAGTGCTAAGATCCAAACTAGTGACTCTGTCATAGCTTGGTTATATTAAGTGGTATAATCTCTTAAAGACTCATCTTTCTTCTATTTGACTAAGATAGTAAACAAAGTGTCTATCTAAGGGGGACAACAAACCACAAAGTGAGTTTTGAACTCAGTCGCTAGGTCTTTGAAATTGGTGATAGAGCTGATGGGGAGTTGATGTGTAGCAACTGCGGATTGCTTTTTTTAGTGTTCTAGGGAACACCTTACAAAAAATCATGCTATTTAAACCAAAGACCAGCACTTAATCCTTGTATTGATGCAAGTGCTGCTCTAGATTAATAGTCCCATCATACATCTTGAATGTAAGAAATTTCATGCCTATAAAGCATGGCTCTTCATAGACAAATTGTGTCAAGGGGACTTTGATCAAGAGCGATGATGTTGTTAGGGTTCAAGCACTTTTCTCACTCTCCTTGATTTTAAAGACCCCTATAAATTCCATTTCCATCTCCTTTGGGTTTAAACCTTCAAAACGCTTCCCTTGATTGTGGTTGATCAATAGGATGTAGATCACCAATGCAAGTATGAGAAGTAGTAGGCATCATAGAAGTATTTTTAACTCTTAAGGACCCTCGAATATGAGAGGCCCTAAGATTGGCTATTTTGGTACCATCCCATCAATGGTAATTGGGACATTGTTGCTTAGGACTAGAATGGTTGGATTATGCCACTGTCCCTTTCATTATAGAGCGTTAGCGCCTAATTTAGCTTTAAGGCATTGCTTCAATTTGTTAGTTGTAGTTTATTAACTTGAGTTTTGTTCAACGATTCGGTGTAGCATGTTCTCCAAATTACTTAAATGTCCATGATCCTACATAGAGTTGGAGGCAGGAAAAGTGTTGAGGCTTACATAGGAGTTCATATGTCCTCAAAGGTTAAAGGGACTCAAAGTATAGTCTAAATTGTTTCTAAGGTTTGAGTCCTAGAGTGTCTTCTTACCCTTATAATATGGAGCATGATTAGTGGAATATTTTGCTAACTCAAGGTTGTGTTTTCCGAAAAAGAAGGTAGAGAAAGGAAACTACTCCAAGAGTATGTTTCCCTTAGACTAAACAAAATAGTGTTAATTCAAATTTAGCAAAGAAGGAAATAGTCATTAGGCTTTGACTTGTATGTTGGATTTGCAAAATAATACATAGTTAGTGTTAGCGTCAAAGGGTTGTTCGGTGCAGCCACTGTTGAAGTTAGATTGCATTCAAAGTGCACAAAAGTTAAGAAATAGATAAGGGATATTAGAGTTACATTACCTCCCCCATGGTGTAGAGTAGGGGTATCTATAGGTGGTGATCCTTAGGCAGTTATCCATGTCATGAGGTCATGAAGGAATAATGATAAACCAAGTTCCTGTACTTTTAATTCATTGCAATTTAGTATTTTTAAATTAGTGCTTATATTTTTAAAGTATGTGTAATTCAATATCTCTGTTAAATAATAACTGATGGACACTTAGTCTGACACTTATTTTGTTAATAGGCAATGGCAGACTAAGTGTGTATATTTTATTTTTTTGACAATTTAGTATTGTATCTTTTGATTTTAGCAACTTTTTGCCAAGTGTCTACCATTATCCTATCATTAAAAAAAAAAAGTCCGTTAAATATTGTTTAATAAGAATTGCACATATTTGAAAAGTACATATACTAATTTTCCAAAATCTAAAAATAAAATACTAAATTGTCAAAAATTGACAATACAGACACTTGACTTGTATTTATTTCAAGTGAGAGGTTAGTAATGGTTATTGAAGACATAAGACTAAGCCAATCTAATTGTGCCACTAGTTGGCGACAATTAGGGGAATGTGTCTAGCAGCCTTGGTTTGAGACCCACTTATTGCATCACTCAGTAGGTCAACCTCCTAAACTGAGGGAATTAAGAATCCTATGAGGCTTGGAGGTGTGTCAGAATGGGATCGAATCGGCCCAATGGGCTAGTTTTAATGGGTTATGGGTTGAACTAGGTGTAAGAAGCTCATGATTCATATTTTATCCCAACAATATGATATTACACTTAGCAATAAAATCATATCTAATAATAATCTAACTTAAAATTACACGTACAAATCTTAGATGCAGTTTTCAAGTTACAAGTCCATTTAATTTTTTTATAAACTTACGGTTTTCGAAATAATTCATTTGAAGCACTAGGTTAACAAAATTTTTAAGAAATATGAACTTCTTCATCTAACAAAAGCTTTATATTTCTAACAATTTTTAGATGGATGCTAAAGTAATAGTAAATCTTAACTCTACAACCAACGTAGCCATGGAAATTGACGTGGGAATTTTCCAACGACAATGCTTCATATGGTTGAAAAACTTTTGCAAGTATCATTTCAAATTTTTAGAATGTGATTATTTTACTCGTTTTTTATGTTATATTATTAGATTTTTTAAAATTAAGGCAAATTTATTATGGAGCATTTGGTTGGTTTATGTGAGTATTTATTATTTTATGTTTGACACCTAAAATTGAGTAATTTGTTGCAAAAGTTAGGGCTTATACTTTTGTTTCACCTTATATCTATGTCTTGTTATTTCATTTTTTCATTGCAGACTATATATATATATATATATTTTTTTTTTTTATTTGTCTTTTGTAACTTTATTTATTTTTTGGTGCTGCTTTCTAATATTAAAAAATTTTCTTGGTCTTCTTTTTTTATTTGAAAGATAAAAAAAAAAAAAATTTTACTTGATTAGCTTTTTTTCATTGTGTTTTGATCATTATATGACAGTAAGCAAATTAAAGGCTGTTATAATATATTTAGATTAAGTTACAAATGCATTTCTTAGTATTTATGCAGTTGGCCAATAGCCTTATTTTAATATCTTTTTTTTTTTTTTTTGCCATAGTTAATTTAAAATCATTAATACTAATTTTTCAAGCTAGCTTATAGTCCAATATCATTAGTACAAATCTTTCAAGTGGATGTCTCATTTTTCAATTTCTTTCAAGTGGAATCATTCATATTTGAATTTCCCTCCTTATAATGGAAAAAGAAAAAAAAAGAAAAAAGAAAAGAATTATTGTAGATTTGTTCTCCTTTCAATCTTTTTCATCGCTACTTTTTTTTTTTTTTTTTGTATCTTACTTTTTTGGATAGGGTTTAGGTGGATATTAAATGTTACAAAGTAGCATACGGTATATCTTTTTCTAGAACCTTCTATCACAGGGTAAGATTAAGATATGATTATGAAGTTTTTATACCCTATGCATGCCCTAAAACCTGCATGTTAATATATAGAGGATATAGATTAGAGTATCCTGTACCCGCCATATTTAAAATTATCGAATAACATTAATAAATAAGAAATTAATGATAATGCTCTTTTTTTTTAGTCCAAGTCCATACTCGACCTAAATGATTGACTCCAGAGGGTTAAAGGTCAAGGTGTAGAATTAGGTTCAACTAAGAATCAAACCAAGATTATAAAAAAAAGGGAAAATATATTTCATATTTTATAAGGAATAAGAATTCATACTAAATTATAACTTCAAATAAGCTAAAATTTATATATCTACTCTAGTTAGAAAATAAAATGTAATAAGAGTTTATGATCTCTATGTAAGAATTGATAATTATCACTTTTTATTTTTTTTTTAATTTTTTATTATGACTTTTTCTTTTATAAATAGATGTTTTTCAGCAGTTAAAATTGTAAATACCAACAACAATATCTGCAAAGTTTCCTAGTATGTATAACTTTAGCAGTGTATAAGTTAAAATTTAATTTAAATTGAAACTTGCAAAAAAAAAAAAAAAAGATAATGGGAAAAAGAATAGGTAAAAAGCTATTGAGCTTTGAGGCCCTAGATTTATTAATATCTATAAACCATTTATGACTATAAAAATTTGTGGTTTTTTTGTGAAGTCCTATGTGGGTAAAATGAGACATCCTTTATATAAGAATGGTTACAAATATGACTGTGAGCACCACATTACTAGAATTACGAAGGGTCATATGAAGCTCACCATCAGGCCTTTATTGGGCCTGTAAGCCGAAGTTTTATTTTTCTTTTTTATTAATATTTAAGGCCCATTTGATCAAGTTGAGTAGCCTATCTCATGGTTTAATCGCCCACTTTGATTGTTTTTAATAAATCAATGTAAATATGGTTTTTTAGGTGAGACTAGCCTATTCTATAGTTGAATTAGATTGAATAGACCGATCAGTCTAGTTCTAATAAATTGTTTATAATAAAAAACCGTAATAGAGTGCTATCTTACATAAAAAGCTTCTTTTATGTACCTCTCCTTTCACATTATTGTTTTCTTTTAATCTTTTTAATTCTTTTTTCTCTTCTCGATTTCAAGCCTTACTCTATGAGGTTTCCAAACTAAGAAATCATAGTGAAAGAAACTAGGTAATCTCTTCATTTTGTATTTGCTACTTGTACTTTATGGGTGGTGTCACTCTTCCTCTTAATATGAAGATATTTCAACTTTCACACATTAGAATATTACATAGTTTATGATATTAAGAAATTATATTTTAAGTTTCTTTTCACTTGTTGTTTAAAAAGGTATATATAAACATAAGTAGTTTTTGTATTACGTGAAATCGTATATATTACTATAAATTTAAAATTTAATAAAAAAAAATTATAGTTTCCACAAGATATAGGAAAGACATAAAATACTATAGGATAGATATCATGTACAAAATTTAGTGCTTTATACCTTATAGGCTGAATGACCCTAATTAAGATGACTCATACATAACTTTTTCTTTTTTAGGTTTTCAATTACCATGTTTTAAAATTCCCTATCATCAATCGCAAAAACATCCAAACCTTTTTTTCTTATCTCCACATTGAGCTCCAACCAATGTTATACGAAACAAAGCATTTCGAAAATAATGCTTAAATTTTTAAGAATTAAAAAATTATATTATAAATTTTTACGACAAATACTATTAACCTCAATGATAAAGTAACAAAACACGAATAATGAGTTACAAAATCATTGAAAAAGTCATAGTTTTATAATTTCTTTCTTTTGCAGTTTTCTATTACAAAATTGTTGGCTATAATTTTCTTTAGCATTTGACAATATACTTACCGGCCCGAGAAAAAAAAAAAAACACGATATACTATAGAATATCCCAAACAGTAATTAAATTCTTCTAAAATCTTCAATAATAAGTTGGTGCAACAAATAAAATCCCATGATTTTGCTTGCCATTTAACAATTCAAGGTCAAAGGATTGACAATGTCGATAAACACGAGCCAAAACACTTCCTATAACATGCAATTGGAAAACGTCGGTAGTCAAGATATCAGATAAAAAATATTAACCCTTACCTACTCATTATGTTTTCCCAAATACGTTAAGATGTGAAGACTAGACAAAAACTATAAGTACTTTCCATATTTTTTTTAAATACATTTTAACTCCATGAAATATGTAGGAAATTATAAAATATATATATATATATCTTTAGAAAGTAAAATTTCCAAACTTTATTAAATAAAAAACACTTTCCAAACTTTATTAAATCTTTGATATTAAAAAAAAACCCTTATTATATTAACTTTGACACGAATGTCTTCTTTCCAAACCTATGATGAACTCTTTTTTTTTTTTTTGGGGGGGGGGGGGGGCGCGGCGCTGGCACAAACTTCTTTGAAAGGGGAAAAAATCAATGATTTAAATCATTAGAACAGTTTACCTATATTTGACAAGTATTAATAAATAATGACTTTAGAAATGATGTCTTATTCACCTTAATAATACAGAAAATGATACTTCTAAATTTATATAATATCCATTATTAACTTTTAAATTAACAAAAATTGAATGGAGAAAATTTTGTGAAACGTTAATCCAGAAGCTTTTTAGAATTTTCCCTTGTGTTGGATATCTACATCATCCACACCTTGTCTTTTCAATAACAATTTTTTTTTTTTCGTTTTTAATTTATCCATGGGAGAAAAGTCTACCTTTCAAGCTTTTTAAATTATTTCACTAATATCTCAGTCCAAAACCTCCGTCCCTCCCTCCGTCCCTCCCTCTCCCGCACCCATATCCTTAAATCTTAGTATTAAGGTTTTTTATTGTCCTATTAATTAGATTCATAAAAATTTAAGATCTAATGGGACACCATAAACTCCGAGACATCATTGGAATCCTTAAAGACAAAGTTTCTCAAAGCAAAGCAACTCTTGTCTCCAAAGCCAACGCTCTCTCTCTCCACCTCGCCATCCTACGCGCCACCAGCCACGACCCTCTAAACCCTCCAAATCCTAAACACATCTCAACCATCCTCTCCTTCGGCTACAGCTCACGCGCCACCGCTTCTTCCGTCATAGCACTCCTCATGGACCGCCTCCACAAGACACACGACGCCTCCGTCGCCCTAAAATCCCTCATCACCATCCATCACATAATAAAACACGGCAGCTTCATACTACAAGACCAGCTCTCCGTGTACCCCACCACAGGCGGACGTAACTACCTTAAACTCTCCAACTTCAGGGACAAAACTACGCCGTTCTCGTGGGAGCTCTCCTCTTGGGTCAGATGGTACGCTCGGTATCTGGAGCAACTGCTTTCCACGTCTAGGAATCTGGGGTTCTTCTTCTGCTCGAATTGTTCCGCTTGGGAGAAAGAGAAAGGGGTAGAAAACGTGTCGTGCTTACTTAGCGATGATTTGCTTAAGGAAGTTGACTCCTTGGCTGCTTTGATCGAGGAGACGGGTAAGATGCCCGTGTCTTTGCATGCCGATGAGAACATGTTGTTGGGGTGCATGAAGAGTTTCGTGGGAGGTGATTATTTGTCGGGAGTCAATGAGGTTTCGATCCGAGTCGAAGAGTTCAAGAAGAGACTGAGTCATCTGAGTTTCGCTGAGTCGGTTGAGTTGACGTGTGTTCTCAAAACGTTGGAGGATTGTAAAGAGAGGCTTTCTGTGGTGTTTGGCGGACAGAATAAGGTGACGGCTGATCGTTTCTGGGACTCGGTGTCTGAAGTGAAGGATATGATTGGGATGAGAAAGGAGGGGACAGAGAAGGAGAGAAGAATGGTAGGTAGGGAATCGAATCGGAGGTGGAGCGAGTCGGCTCGGTTCCAACTCGATCGTAATGGGCGTGCCGTGGAAAAGAATGATTCGGTGCGTTTTTCGTCTGGGAGAATCGACTTGCGTAATTCTGGATATTCCTTTACTGAGTCGGTTGAGCTGTGAGTTTGACGGAATCGATCATTTATTATTATTATTATAATTATTATAGAGGGCGTGATGTATAAATTAAAGAGTGGATGATGAGGCTGAATTGTAAATATGTAACTAATTACCCACGCCATATGATGGTTTATTAGATGATCCAACAAACATGTCTTTCCTTTAAAGGAGAAGCTGTTTTTTCATTTAGTATCTTTCATCTTTTTACTGTCTGATTGTAATTGTCAGCAGGTCAAATTAATTTGGTCGTCTTAGGGTCTGTTTGGATTGGCTTTTTTCCGGCAGATACAGACACTTTTTCAAACTTTTTGCTAACAAATTATTTATCAAAAAATAGATATAAATAAAAAAAAATTGACAGTTTTCATCAAAAGATCAAATAGAACAAAAATAGATAAAATTTAGATGCAAATCGGATATATTTACACATATCGTTTTAAAAAAGATACAGATACAGATGAAATACAGACAATCCAAACAGACCCCGGTCTCCTAATTTAAAGACAAATTCGGGTTAATGCTATGAATCCGAAATAATTTCTTGTTTACTGTACATTCACAAAACACTGAGCCTGAGGCTTTTTTTTTTTTTTTTTTCTTGATATTGGGCACCAAAAAATCTGCTCCGTCTCTTCGTACGCAATTTCATTTCTTCAAGTTGGTTTAGATTTACTACGCACGCCGTCAGAACATGCGTTATGGTCAATTTTCCCTTTTTCATGTCTAGTGCATCACACTATTTGAGAACCCCCTTTCATTCCTAGTGATTCATACTATTTCGGACCACAAAAACAAGTCCGGGGTTTCATCCTAAGGATATTGCATTATATTTTACAATTTGGTTTTTCTTTTAAATTTGAAGCGGTTTGGATCGTAATTTTTTTGAATCTAAAAAAATGGTTCGGTATGATTTGGTTTGCGGTTCGAACTGTTTTTATTCATAAAATAAAAATATATTCTATTAAAAAACTTCATATTTCTTATCACTAACGCAATATATATATATAACAATATTTAAAATTAATCATTTACCAAATAAATATGTAAAACTTATAGGAAGGAAGAGATTTTATCCGTTATAAAATTATAACTATGATTAATCTCATTTTTTTTAATTATTGAACTATAATGGTATAGTAGATTTTATCCCAATATAAGACACAAAATTTAATTCATTATATGCTTCTAACTAATATATTATTTAATTATATAAATCAATAAGTAACTAAATAATAGAAGTAGATTAATTAGTAAGACAAAGGGAGAAAAATATGTAGGAGTTAGAGTACTAGTTGTTAAAATCTAAAATCTATCTTATTTGTAGACAAATAATAATTAAAACATAATATGACAAATCTAATTTTATTCTCATGAATAATACATATCAAAATCACAAATTTAAAAGATAGTTAATTTTTTTAATGAAACAATTAAGAGTTAAAAATGATATATTTAATTTTTTTTTAAATATATATAACGATTCGGTTTGATTTAGGATCTCGAACCAAACCACGAACCATTTACTTTTTATCGAACCGAACAAAATCGAACCATTTAAAAAAAATCGAAATTTCAATTCGATTCAATCTGATCCCATTCAATTTATGATTCAATCAATTTTTCTGCAGAGTCTTACTATATATATCATTTTTTCCTGGTCATGGTCCAGCATCCGTAGGTTCGAATATGACCTGATTTAATTGCAACCCTTATTGGTTGTTTCAAAAAACTAGGTGGTTTCGCTCGAGCCATAGGGACGAAATAGCAGACGATATGGTCTGCGTGTTTTCCCCATGTCCAATCGTTTTCTCTCGTACTTTCCAGTTGAATTTTAACAACCGCGTGATATTTTGACGTCAAACTCTCATGGGTGATTCTCTGACTAAATAAACCGCCATATGAGTTAAACTAGGAGACAAAATCTTAAATGATGGAATAATTTAATCGCTTAAGTAAAATCATAGGTGAAATGAGAAGTGAATTTGGCCAATCCTCCAGCTAAAACATTGGAAAGAAAACTAATACATAAAAATATTAAGAGATATGAGACTACAATTAAAATGAGGTATCAATAATAATGGTAACCCAACCTATATAATTATAAAACCTATAAAATAGTCTTATATGAGCAATAACAAGTTATTAGTTGATTTGTGTAGCATTATTAAATGACGTCCTTTCCATGGTATGTGTTGTGCTAAACTGCAAATAATGTGAGATTGAGTAAAGCATTTAATCAAATTTCATATCCTTTATAAGGCAGTGTATTCTACTGTTATACTTCATGAAATGACCTATAGAAGGTGAAGTGGGGCGTTTTTATGAGACTTATGACAAAATCTCTAGAGCATTCATAAATAACTAATCATGCATATAACTTATTAGTGCAAAATTGTGAAGAATGATAGAAAATTATAGAGTATAATATAATTAATGAGCATTATAGTTTACTCCAAAATTCTTGGTTTGATAGAAGCATTAAGTTTCACTTTTTATTTTGTAAGTTGTGTCTCATTTTTTTTTTTTTTTAAGGTCTAGTTCATAGTTTTAAGAACATCATATTTAAGGCATTATACTCATATAAGGAAACCCAACATCTTGATCTCATTAATATTTCCTTTTAAAATAAGTGAGGGATTATTGTAAATTTATATGTAGTATATTCAAAGAGGAAATGATATTACCTTATTCTGTGCTGTTTAGAAACATCCCTTGACACTAGCTTATTAATTAACTCTACCTATTGGGCTTGTAAAAAGCAAGTAGAAAGGGATGAACTCTTGCATGCAAGAATTGGGCCAAAAGCTTGAACCTAATTCAAATTGGTAGTTTGCCTACCCTTCCTCCCCTCCCTACACTTGCATGAGATAAAATAATATTGAAGGTCCAATCCAAGTAAACTTTTTGCATCTTAAATTAACATTTTAGATGTTTGAAGAACTAATTCAAATAGTAATTTGAACTAATCAAATTTGGTTTGGGTAAAAGTTAGTTTCCATGTTTCTAGATATTTGTTGCTCCATTATTTTTAATTTTCTACCCATTACAAACGTTAGGACTTTCTAACCATTACGTCTGTCACTTCTTACAAATGTTACAAATTTTCAAAAAGCCTATAAATATGTTCTATTAAAAAATGCACTATTAATTTTATTTTTCTTTCTTTCTCTAGTACTATTCTATGCTAGGTTTTACATAAAAAACAATGTTGTTCTTCCTTCCTAACATATTGTTGGAAGAGATGTTACATATTTTCAAAAAGCCTGTATATGTTCTATTAAAAAAATACACTACTAGTTTTATTTTTTCTTTCTTTTTCCTAACACTGATCTATGCTAGGTTTTATATTAAAAAAAATTATTGTTCCAACTTCCTAAAATACTGTTGGAAGAGCTGTTGAATCCATGGAGACACACCTTTAATGTCAATTAACAAATTTATCGTAGTAGATTATCCCTAAAGATAGTGCTTAACATGCCTCAAGTTTTCCTACAATAATTATTGTGAACAAAAGCATGAGTATTATTTTTCATAGGTTATTAATTGATACAAACTTTGAAGATATTGAGCTATTGGAAATACAATTTTACAAATTCGCTAGAAAGAGTTTTGGTTTTGGCCTTAGGTAAGAAGCCTAGAGCCAATCCCATCTATATTTATTTTAGAATGTTTCCCTTTTGATAAGTGGTTATAAGTATCTTGTAGCTTCAACTAACTATTTGTTGCATATTCCACCTGCTATTAGGAAATCCTACTTATCTTCAACTCATTCCATTTTTAATACCTATTATGAAAATCACAATCCAACTTATACAATTCTTTCACTTATTTTTTTTTCTTTTAAAGAATGGATATAAAATTGGTTAGATTCGTTTAAGTATAGACTTGTATAACATCATGAGTTCAAGTATGGAATTCTGTAAGTTCATAATTATACTAATTCTATATTATTCTACATAATTAAATGATTTCGTGTGATTCTATCCAATTTGTGCAATATAGTCTATATTAAAATTTGTTTACACCAGCAATAGTATGACAACTCTTCTTATCTTTTTGTTTATGTTTTTCCCCATACTATCTTCATTTTCCTCGATAGAGTGCTTAATAGACAACAATGTACTCCTTTTACTTCACTTACTTTCTTTACATTCAACTCACTCCTAACAACTTGCTCTTCCACATACCTTGCAACATGCATGGAATATTGGGCACAAATATATGATTTTGAAGATGGACAATAAAGGTGTGGTAGATTGTATAAATAACAAAAAGATACTGATAAATTCTCATTGGCACTTACTTTCCTTAATTATGCAACTCTTGGATAAGCCTTGATAAGTTCGTATTTGTCATATTCATAGAGAAGGAAATTGAGCTGCGGATTGGATAGCAAATCAGGCTTGTAGGTATTTAGTATACACAACTTTTGCCTACTAGTTTATTTACCTTTCTTATGAAGGATGGTGCTGGTGTACCTTTCCCTAGACTATGTGCAATGTAATTTTGGGCTTTTTTGGTCCCCTTCCAATAAAAAAAAAAAAAACGAACCTCTACTTTTGTTTGACATTCAAGAATTGAGTCCATCGAAGTTGTAGTGTACGGTTCAAGGTTTTATGAAATATAGGTAGTATTTGTATGTGGGTAGTTGGAAAAGATTGATCACAAGTGTTATGAATATTAGCTGTAATGAATTTGTATTCAATTTTTGGAGCAAAGAACTAGTCATTAGCAATAGCATGGGAAGAAGTGCCTAAGAGTTGAAAGTTTTTTATTGTAAGGATATTTGTGACAAGGTTGGTGTTTGTTTTGTGGGATTATTTGAAGAAAACAGTTACAAGGTTGGTTTATCAAATCCCAAAAAATTAGTTCTAAAATTCTCCTTATCACTAAAAACCTTCTCAACTTCCTCTACCTTAACATCTTGCATGGGAAAGGCTCATAAATTTGGCCTATACACATTATTGCAACTTTTCAAAAAATTACAAATCTTAATACCATGTTTCAAGTGTCCACAATCAAAATGAATTTCAAAAGTCTCTCATATTGAAAATTCACCAATAGTAACTTCCATTTCTCTTATTTAACTAAACATCGGCGATAAAAGGAAAATAATACCTCACCTTCACCTTTACTCACAAAAAAACTTTTATGAGCACCTTGAGTTATAATTATCAAATCAACTCCAATTACCAACCTAACTTCAACACCCAACATATTTATGTTATGGATAGATAAATGCACTTGGATAAAAAAAGCAATTGAATGAAATTCAACATTAGTAACACAACTTCTATTTGATCTTTGCTCTTCAAGCACTAATACATAGTCCATAATCAATCATGGACCTTCATTTACTACTTCTTCAGCCATTTCACTTTAACAAAAAAGCAAAGAAGAAATTTATTCTCATAATGTAGATTTAACATACTCAAATTCTTTCCAAACATTTTTTAAGACGTTAATAACACCATTTTTTGACTAAAAAATTCTCTTACATGTGGGTAATTTTGGCCTAGTCCACTTAAGTAGTAATTAAAGTAAGCCTACTTGTTGTAGGTGCGAGTTGGCCCCTTAATCCACAAATTTATATTAAAAAAAAGAAATATTAAAAAAAGTCACATGATAATTGACCAACATGGTGGTTCTTCTGAATTTTTAATTAAATTTTCTCTTATTAGCATATGTCAATGGTGACTTTTCACCCACTTCTTCAAATGTTGTGTCCTCAAATGAATCATTCGAAGTGTTATGACCTTGAATGAATTTACTCATAAACATTGTGACCTTTCGATGTAATTTATCCCATTTACTTTTAACATGATTATATAATATTGATCTTTTTCATTAAAAAAAATCTTAGTGGATTGGTGGAACGACTTGCTTCACTTACTAATATGCATTAGTCTAGTGGAGCAAAAATTTTGACCACTTATAACATAAGTCACAATAGGTTGACTTGCTTAATTTATGGATTAAAGTAGAGTGTGATAGGTTAACCTGTTTTGCTTAATTGTAGTATATGCTCTTAGATGTATAAATTGCTTAAAAATTGGAAAAGATTGAATATGTAATGTAAATTATGTGATGTAAAAATTTGTTAGAAATGCAACATGAATAAATAAAGGTAATACGACTAAAGAAAGTAGAAAGAGAAACACACAATAAAGTGTGTGAAAGTGTAAACCTTGAAAATTTCATAATTCTTAGAAATAATTCTAAGAGTCAAACCTCGGAATCGAAACCCTAAAAATTGAATCAAGTTAAAACTTAATTCTAAACAAGATTAAAACCTAGAATTCTTAATCTTGAGAAAAAGAGAACCCTAAAAAACAAAATAGAAAATCCAACTATTAGTTAAATCAACATCCGTACGCCAATCAAATCATCTACCTGATTCCTAAAATGTAAATCAAAACGATATATCCAAATAACGCTCAACAACGAAATGCTAAGATCTTAAATCCTTCGATAAATTTTAGAATTAGAAATTTCAATTTTTACCAAAAGTCAAACTGAGTCAATTATAAGCCTGGACTCGGTTAAACGATCCCGAGAACTAAAAACTATTAAATAATCACAAATAAAATAAGATAAACCATAGATATCGAACTAAAAATATAATTCGTCAAAACTCAAAATTATATCTTACGAATAACTCAACAAAACCAGAAGTCAAATCGGAACACTAAAAGTCAACAAAGCTTAGAACAAACTCTAGTGTTTAAGATCCGACAATCCCACGCTCTTAAACCCTAAACAACAAAATGAAAATAATTGTTGATAATAGTTCGTAATAATATAGAAAAGCTTAAAAATATCAGATTCGCGAATTGCTAATGTCCTTCGGATCCGAATGGATCAGTTTTCAAAAACCATGTCTCGGTACACTGGATGGTAAAAATATTCCGTTAATACAAATAGACTTGTAAAAATATAAGGTTTTCAAAAATATCAGTTTTATAATTTTTCGATATAAAAAAATTACAGATATCGCATTTATACACATAATTTTATTACTACCGGTACTTTAATTGTCTAGTTTACTATTTATAATACTTTTCTACTATTCATCTATCTTTACTTTTTCTTACTATCTATTCTTACACCTATATACATATTTCTTATAATTTTCTTTTCCTATAAAAATTCTACACCACATATTATCATGGTTGTCAAAACCGGCCCGGACCTGGTTCGACAGGGTTCGACCGGAATTGGTACTAATGCCGGCAGGGTCTCGTCTAAAACTTGTTTTTAGAACGAACCGGCAAGACCCGGATGACCCGGGTCGAACCGGTCGACTCGGGGCGGTCAAACCGTTCGACTTGGACTCAAAAAAATAAAATAATAAGATAAAATATTAGAAATTTAAATATTTATTCATACTTTATTATAATTTTATAAAATATAATCATTAAATCATATTTATTTAATAATTAATTGATGAATTTGATCCAAATATAGATTTAATTGAGTGATTACACATATATTGATCTTTTATAATTAAATTATTCCTTATATTTTTATTTTTTCATGACCCTGGTTCAACCCCTGGTTGAACCGGTCCGACCCTTCGACCCCTGACCCCCTAGCTTGTCCAAGTCAAACCCTGGTCCGGTTCTGACAACATTGCATATTATCAAACTTCTCTTACAATTTTCTTCTAAAATTAATTTTTAATCAAATTTCTCTCTCCTCCCATGCTATTACCGTCCACTTCCCTCTCTCTTCCCTCCTTATTTATTTTCTTTTTCAATTAATTTAATTACATCTAATTTTCACTCCAAAATTCTATTAATATCCTATTCCTCTTTCATTCTTTCACACAATTCATTTTACTACTAAAACTCTGCCAAAATCTCTCCACAAATCCTCTCTTCAAAATTTCTCTCTACCAAAACTCTCTTAAACCAATTCTTCACAAAAATGATTCCTTATACACAAACTATCTACCACATATCACTACTCACATAAAACCCCATTCATCTACCATCTTCATATCACATAAACACTTTGGGTAAACTTCTTCCAACTATTTATTTACTCATGTCATGTAACTTAACATGACTATAGTGTTGTTTTAAAACTCATATGAGTAGTAAAAGTAACAACATGTTCATGTTTTATTCTTACACATGAACTTCCTATTTTGTTATGTTGTTATGTTGATTTTATTATTCATATCTAACTAAATATATTTATGTATTTATATATAATCTTTAAAGCATATAAACTCACTTGTTATTTATTTAATTTTATGCTTTGCAATTTATTTATTTCATGTTATTTCTTCAAAACTAGTCTTTCTAGTCTAAGACTTGTCTATATTAAGTCAAAACAACCTTTTCTTTATTTTCTTTATTCTTTTGGGACTAGTCTATTCTTAGTTCCGGGATGCCTTGATGAAGCTAAGGCTCCCAATACTTGATCGGGATACCTTGATGAAACTAAGGTTCCTAATACTTGATATTTTTATTATTTTGCCTATTATTGTTTGTTTATAGTATTTTCTCATGTTTTTATTATTTTACATGCTCATAATACTTGCATCTACATAATGATATTGTCTCAACTAATTTGAAAATAGAATTTTACTTTATTAAAGAAACTTAAAACTAGATTTTCTATTATGAGACTTGTCACAAAATAATGGAGTTATTATCAACATAGAAATAGAGTAATATAAGTTTTCTCAAATTTTTCTTAAATAACAAATATAGCTTTACCAATGAAACATAAGAAATAAATACTTTTTTTGTATATTATAGTAACCTAAGTTTTGGTAAAATAATTTGTTAAGAAACAAACTAGTTTTCAAAGTTAAGATAAGAAATTCAACCCATAAAGTTATAAACCCACTTAGGAAAATAACGATTTTCAAGTTTCTAAAGAAGAAACTTATTTTTTTAAAGAATATAAATAAGATAAGATTAAAAACAAAAGATTTTATCAATAAAGATGATTCTTTTCAAAAGAAATAAAAGAACAAGTTTTAGAGAACAAAAACTTATATTTTAAATAATTAATATAAGAAGACAAGATTCACTTTCTAAAACCATTCTAAATGCAAAATTATAAAAAGGTTTTCAACAACTTAATACGCTTTTGATAACTTTGATCTTTTATCGCTAGAAGTAAAATTTATGAAAGATTAAGTTTAAAGGAAAATTTGCTTGTTTTGGAAAAAGGAATGAAGAAAATAAAATAAGAATATACTCATTTATAATAACCTATAAAAATATAAAGTTTCTTCAAAGTACTTGAAAAGAAATTTATCAAAGTTAAAGTTTTAACAACTCAAAATGAATTGTTTTATGAAATAAATTGTTGAGACACTACCATTAGAAATTTTGCATATGAAGTGAGCTTATATATATAGAAGGAATTTATCAATCATATATATATATATATATATATCTATATTTTTCATCAAAGGATTTTTGAATGAAGTTGAGTTGGAAAATCATTTCGCAAAATCTAGAAATATTCGTTTTAAATTTGTACCCTATGTTTTTGGAACCCAAATGACCTTATATACAAAAAATAACCTTAAAAATGGTTAGATCTTTTCGCATAGGTAAAAAACGGTATATTATATGTGAAATTTCAAGTTAAAATGAGCAAGTTATGGCCATTTTAAATTGGAATTTCATTTTGTACGATTTTGACGAACATAGTGAAATAGAATTAGAAAGTTTAAGTAGAATTTCTACGAAATACTCATCCCAGGTATTTCTTTTGTCTAGGTGACGAAGGATACGAGATTATCTTCCCTGAGGATTATTACGACTAAGAAGATCGCGAAATGAACGAGTGAGTTATTCATCTTAATTTTGTTACCTTACTTGTGCTTGTAAAGTAGTAGCATTAGTATACTAAGAAAAAATAAAGATGGATATATATGGAGAATTCGGGATATGTATATATATGTGATTCTATATTCATGCGTGAAATGAGAATTAAGAATATCGCAACTTCAAACTGTCTATTTAAGTGTTTTTGTTTACTTACTTGTATGATTGCTTATTATTTGATTGATCGCTCTCCAATAAGCCTTAATAAGGTTTGGCTTACGAAAAATAAAACGCTCATGCATAGCATCCATCGAGTCACATCTTTTTCAGAAGGCTGCTACTTTTACGCATGGAGTTAGATTGGTCGTTATCGTGCTATGACACGGGCCATTTCTTTTCCTAGAGAATCCAAATCACTCGAGATTGCTACTCTAGGTTCGGAACCGAGGCAACCGAACGCTTTGGCTGGGGACTAGCAATAGAAGATTGAGGATCTTCATCACCGATTCCCTAACCTTCAATACGGAGGGGTAAATCTGTTCTATATATGGTTTCCGGATAACTATATATATTTGCGTAATCACGTGATTGTTACATTGTACGCATAGTATATGTGTGAAAATTTAAATGAACTTGTTTGAAATCATGATGTGAATGAAAAGGAATATCTCACTAAGCTAGTTGCAGCTTATACCCCTATAGATTTTGTTGAAACAGGTATAATTGTGGCTTAAATTGAGGATCATGACGATAAGAAAGTCATAGAAGGATGTTAAACTTTGATGAAGGAAAATGGAAACATAAGATGAAGTTATTTTGTAAGGTTCCTTATATGTAACGTGTTCTATGTTAGTGTTTTGGAAACTCTAAGATTTATATATATTTGAAGACAATAGAGGGATATGCCCCTAAGAATTGTAATTTAACATGTTTATGTTTTATGATAAGTATTCTCTTTGCCTTGTTACTTAATTATTATCAATGTAAATTGCGCTACTCCGATGTGTTCTCTTGGTTGTGATGTACGCCTTGTACATGATATGGAAGCCTCTGCGTGACTGAGATAGTCATTCTTAGGCTCTAATATTGTGTACGACGGACTGCATGTTTAGGGTACCCCTCGGGGCGTGACAAAAGTCTAATGCATAGAGAATTTTCTCTCACTAGATCGATAGAGAATTTAATAGTGTTTGGCCTCATATACAATGAATTAGAATATGGTCATTCTTGAGGGAAAAATCAAAAGAAAGGTCTTAGTGGGTAATATAATTTACATGTAATTTATATGTAGTAACTATCAACATTTTTTGACATCTAGCCATACTCATAAATCAGGGATGGTGGTTATTGTAAATGCTATCCACTATCAATTTCATATGTTGAAAAATATAATTGTTGGTTACTGAACACCTGTAGGTAGACATGATATGAATCGAAATTTTTTTTCCCATGAGAATTGTCATTTTAACAAATTCTTAGGCTATAAAGTCACTTCTTGCATGGGACAAATAGAAGCATTTTCACGAAGGCTAATCAATGAATAAAGGAAAAATAAGGAGGATTGGCATTTTAAATTATTAAATGAAGAAGGCCATCTACTATGTAGAATGATGCAGTGAGTTAATTAGGGTATGATATCAAGATTCGTTGATTCTCTAAAATCCCGAAAATCGAACATTAACTATCTGTTGATTTTGCAAATACCTAGATAATTGGCATCCAAAATCGAAATAACAATGTAAAATTTGAATTTTGGGAAGATAAGAGCAAGATGATGCAATTTTGCATTTTTGATGTAATAACTAAATGTCTTGTTTGCCTTAGAGTATACAAATACAAGCAAACTCAAAGCTGCCAAAAATAGAAGAATAAAAACTATCAAAAATAGAAAATTCTTAAAACTTAAAGACAACAAATACATGAAAAACAAAAATAACACCACAGACAGTGTTAAAAATAGATGTGTTGATAATAAGTTATAATAAAACTAAAACTTGTCAAAAATATAAAAACTGCTCATTTGAAGCCTAAATGAAGAAATTTGCCCTAAAAATGACATAGCTCAGCACCAAAAGTTCTGACTTCTTTCTATTGGCTTGTTTCCTTGGAGATAGGATCATAAAATCATAAAATCGACACTAACCATTTTTTGTCTCATTTGCCAGGTAACTATTCACCAATAACTATTTGCCACCCTTTCCATCTCATCCTAGAAATAAGAGACATCACCATTTGGCCTGTAGTAAAGATTTATTCCCTTTTCTAGAGAATAAATGGGAAAAAGCAATAAACTAACGAGCCTGTATCAAGAAGATATGTTCTATCATTGGTCGTCGATTATCTATTTTTAATGCATTGCTAGGAGTTTCAAGGCTTGTTTATTTCTATCATTTTTTCATCATTTTCAAATAGATATTTGTCAAGAAACTGATACCGATGAAAAACCGATGGTTTTATTTATAAATTGATAAAAAAATCGATACAGATATGGTACAGAAATAACATATACTGATCTAATATAGATAAGATGTAAATAAAAATATGACAATCCAAACAAGCCCCTATTGCTTATATTCAGTTTTCAATTTAGCTAATCTTTCCCTTCGTTTAAATTATGCTACCTAGATATAAGTAGAGTTGAATTTTAAAAGAAATGCGTGTTTATATTCCATTCTTAGATCACATCAGCTATATATATTATTTGAATCAATAACAATATCAATATTCATAGAAACTTGATTAATATAAAATAGTAACAAAAAATCACAGCAACGACGAAAGATTATGGAATGGGAACATTACGAAATATGTAGAAGGGGGCAAAGAATGTTCAAGCCAATACATTAGCATGATTAGTAGTTTACATAAGGTACACATTGATCCATTTAAGATAGTACAATGCTGAATTTAAGTTAAAGTTTAACTTAAAACTTTAAAGTTTAATTTTGGATCAACTCAACTAAACTTAACATTTTAAATTCAAATCCAACTCAAAAGTGATACAAAGGAAATTTGAGTTCAACTCATTAAGTTTGTTTATGCCTAATTTATCAGAAAAAAAAAATTCATTTTAGTTATTATGATATATTAATATTTTAAATTGAGTCAAACTCAATTAATATTTCTATAAGACTCGAACTCAATTAAATTCACAAGTTGATCAAATTTAACTTTATAAAGTTTGAGTTCGACTTGATAAATTACTCGAGTATCAAATCGAACTCAAGCAAATATCCAATCTAATTCAAATGGTTTGTGAACTAATATAATTCACTTGGATCCCTAGATTCACATAACAGCTATGGATATAACACACATAATTCTACCTCATACTTAATTGGTATAATAAAATTTGACACATTCAACCATCATTAAAAGATTCATCATCATTATTGTCATTGCCTTTATTATTGTTATTATTGTGCATATCATATGCACTCCATCGAGTTTTAGAGTACACATCCTCAGCTCTACACTCATGGACAAATCTTTGAAATGCCTGGCATTTGAAGAAATTTTTTGTGGAAATATAATGAAACCTCGAATTTATTATTAGATATCATCAGAATTATTATTGATGTTATGAAGAAACTTCGGTGCACTCCCCGACGTGGGGTATTAAATTTTATATGAACTCCTGAATTTGGCTTCCTTTTCATTTCGAATCTGCCCACTTGTCTATGTGTCGGCGCGCTTTCTCTGCCTGGGAAAATGTAAGCGACAAAGAACATATAGTAAATGAATATATATATATATATATATATATATATTAGTTTAAAGTAACATTATGAAACTTGTTTATTTTAACTCTTTTTCCCAGTCACATCGGATGGTGATGACTGCCAGTATCAAGGTCTGGATTGCAGTTCCACCAAAGATCATTCCACTCCATATTCCCTGATTTTGCAATTAAAAAGACTTAAAATCAAAAGTCTTTTAAAGCTTATTTAAGGATAATTCTGTATTCTATTCTAACATCGTTAATTTAATTATGTGGATTCAAATTCTGTGATGTCATTGAAGCAAAAGATTAATCTTCTGGCTATAGTTATGTTCGAATCGGTTTGTAATTCAAAACTAAATAAATGTATGCTAAAAACAAACGTGTTCAACTAAAATAGAGAAATTTTGCCTAATTATTTTAACCTTGTAGAAGAAAAAATAAAGCGTCACAAGATATAGGGTCTTAAATTGATCAAAGAGTTACTATCTAGTCATATGCAAAAGTTAGGTCAAGTTATAATTTTACATCACGTTTTTTGAGATGTTATTCTTTGTTGACATCGTCATGAGCCGAGTTTGGACGGTGATCTGGCCTGAACCATCACTATCAGTTCTCAACTTGGGAAGCAGACCACCTATAATGAGTAAGACCTGCAATACAATCTATCGGTTCTGACAAGACTAAATGGGTTCATGTTCCAAAATCGATTAAACCGTCAAGTATTAGACTCATCTAAGTGGAACCATCGGTAGACCCACATACCTAGCGGTTCCAACCTAATGGTAAACGGTTCTCAAATGAAAAAGAAAAAACAAATTTAATTTAATGAAAAAATCAATTCCATGCATGTAACCTTGTAAGTAGTCAGAACCAGCATTAATTTAGCAATGTGGGGCCACTTTGTTTAATTGATTGAAGAAAGCAAATGAGAATCGGTTCAGGTGAATCATGATGATGTCTACTTTGCTTATTAGCAAGGTTGTTAAGAAAATATGATAAAAGCAAAGAAAAATATTACTTATGTACTTAAAAAATAAAATAAAATTATAAATTAGTAAATTAGTAATTTTTACTTGCAAAGATGTAGAAAAGGGACAAAGGCTGAGCTTGGGCTCATGAAGGACTAGTCAGCGATCCCCTGGGAATGCATCATCGCAATATGCTGGATGGATCATGGACACGTAATAGACGAGGCATGGGGCATGTGAGTTGTGCAATTTCATGTTTTTGACCTTTCCCACGACCTAAATAACTCCTTATACTGAGTGATAGGGTTGAGTTTCTTGTAGTTTTACACATCATACAACAACAAAGTGTATTAGAGAGTGAAAGAAGGATAATCATGTATATCCTAGGAAATATAAGCGCCAGAATGTTGTTATAACCTTGTTGAGTCATGTATGGGGTTTTACCCTACTATTTGGCATTTTTCTTGTTGAATTTGAGTATAATTACATATGCACCTCCTAAATAATTAGTTAAATGCAAATATATAAAATTTGGTTTAACTCTGTTTTCTCATAACTTCTTTTGAAAAAAAAAAAAAAGAAAAAACCCTTAAATTGTTGCTAGAACTTGAAATAGTGACGGGTTCGGGGCTGTAGGAATGGTTTTGGCAGACATCCCTAAACTTTGTTTCCTCTAACTCTCTATTTCCCCTATTCATCTCTTATGCCGAGTCTTTCATCATTTTGGAACCAAAATCAAGATGAGATTCTAACAAATTGGTGTTATATTGAGGTAGAGAAATAAAGATCTAGGTTTTGTGCTCTACATGATGCAAAATGAAGTATCATACCAAAAAATTTAAAAACATCAAATTTCTGTTTATTGCACGTGAAATCCTCATAGTAATTCAATTGAGTTTGACTACTAGTGTCTTATTGGAGTCACTAATACCAAATATGGTAATAAATTTATAGCGATGAGATCGGATGCAAAGACTGTGAGGTTGGACATATCTAATTGCTAGAGATTAATGGAATATTGGCAGCGTTGTCATGGGAAGTTCGAGGCTAAACGAGGATGTCATTTCCCATGATTGTTCACGGTGAGGAAAAGAATTTGTTCTGACAACTTTTAATCCGCCTATAAAAGAATATAGACTCCTTGTGTTTTTGTGATGGATGGCACTCATTGGGTGATAAGACCTAGGAAAGGTGCTTTTGACTTCGCAGCAAAAGGGCATAATTTGAATTAAACGACAAAAAGCCAATTTACCTGCCGCCAGCATTGAATAGACTTTTCAGGTGTAGAGCTTGGAGGAAGACTCAGCTTGAAGGCCAAAGAAATACTTGGTGATACAATGAAACCACAGGCCAAATGTGGATATACAAAGAAGATGGAATTTGATGAGGATTGCTTTGCATAATGTCCTATTTCATTAGATATGAGGCATTGAGGAGACTTTCTCCCTTTTAGGATTATCTTCTTGAGTTGTGCTTTTCTCAGTGGAAAGGGCAAGTCAAATTTATGACTTGAATTCTCTTCAACACTTTACTTTTTGTCTTTTGTATTGTGTAGGCTATTAGTAACGCTTCTAGTTTCAAATTTTGAGTTTTGAAACTATCAATATTAATTATAAACCGTTAGCTTTTATTTTTAGCATTAATTGCTAGTTACATGATTTATTTGTATTTATTATTTGCCTTTTTATACCTTATTTTTTAAATTTCTCATGTAATAATATAAATAGGTCTTTAGGCTTATCGAACAACTGATATTTGATATATTTGACTTTGAATTGAGAATGTTTTTTCTAAAATTTGCAATTGTTTAGCAATTATGTGATTAAGTTCACATTTTGAAACCAATTATCAAATTGGTTTCTGTTTAAAACGTTTTCACACTGCATCAATTAGTATGTAATCTAAGTCCATAGTTGATCCTTACTTATATGATTAAGATAACAAATTTTAAGAATCGTTCAATATAACAGAAATAAGTAGAGAAACGATCCCCAAAAATTGCAAATCCTCTTGATTGCTTGTAATTAAGTTCTAAAATCCTCAATTTCAAAAGAAAGGTAACATTCTAAAAACTTGCGGTCAAGTTGTAATTTCATATTTTAAAAGCTAGCTTAACTAAACGGTATTGAAAGGCAATAATTTTCATTGAAAGATCACTTTAAAAATGTTCGAACATGACGGCATCTCAAGCCATTTTTTCAATTTAATTATTAAAATTAAAAAAACCTTTTTATACTCATTACATTTAGGCAAAAAGTTATTAGAACGCAAACTAATAAACCGAATCAACTTACTACTCCAGGTCTGGGCAAAAAGATATGCTCACAAATTTTCACTTTTTGTGGATAATATATACACACACACATATGTATCTGCGATATGTATATTCTTGAAAATTTAAAAGCAGAATTACATAAAACAAAATATAAAGGATTTTAAATTTAATTGACAACTATTAATTTTTCTTATCGTATGCAAATTGTAGGTGTAGGGGTGAGAGGGAACCTATTATATAGAGTATCCACTTTGATCCAGCTCAACTAAGTAGAGTCTAAGTGGATATGAAAGGCCACAGCATAGGGTACGGATATAAATTTTTTGAAACTAGCTTTCACCGGTAAGGTGCGAGTATGAGGTTTTTATATCTTATACTTATCTTGAAACCTGTATAATATTGTACAAGGTATAGATTCCAGGGTGTCATAAGTCTACTATTTAAATATTATATATTAATATTAACATATAATAAATAAATAAATAATGATATTTCATATTTTATTTTACAACCATTTATATTCAAGATTATTTTTTATAAACTGCATTCCTGAAAGTTTTATTATGGAAAGATTTGTACTATTTTATTTTAAAATGACTTGTTATTTTTATTTTAGAATAACTATGGTTGAATGTATGTACTCGAACTCTCAAATTATATAGGTAATTATATTATAACACCAATTAATATATAAAAGTAGTTTCAAAGTTTTTAATTTTGGAATGTGGTGCAAGTTTTATAATTTTGTTTAATATCATATAAATAGGTTCCACAAATACATGTTGTAGGTTTCAACTTTCATGCATGAATAGGTTCTATATATTATAGAACTTCCAATATTAGTAAAATTACTTTTTAAATTTCTTTCTGTATGTTATTGATATTGAATGTATAAAAATAAGATGGTGTTATATATTACATAAAAAAGAGCATATCAAAACTATAAACTTGATGTTTTAAAAGCAAAGATTTCGTAAAAAATAAGTAAATAAATAAATACATGTTCCATAAGGTACTTTATACCCTGTAAGTTTTACAGGATACATGGTTGATACAAGAAGCAATACGATAGGTTTTGAATGCAAAATTTTATACTATATACCTTACAAAGTAGGATATGGATAGTGCTTCATACCCTACCTATCCTAGATCCGCTCATCCTAGTTACACAAATGCCTTTATTAATAAAAGGGAAAATTGTATAATTAGCAGCAGCTTCTTTATTTTTGTTTAATTTGTGCTCAAATTTTCAATCTTTAAAATTAAGTATTTAGACATTATAATTTACGAACATGCTATCAAACCATTTATAATTTACCCTTGATTAAAATACTTAAAATATATTAACATTTAAAATATTATGTAAAATGTACGCAATAAAGAGAAAGAGAGAAAATGTTTCTGTTTTTATTTTTACACTTGTTATAATTGATGTTCTAAACTTTTTTTTTTTCCATTTTAATGTTTTTAAAAGGACGAAATAGTTATTATAAGTTTAGGGTCCAAGGGCTCAATTTACAAGAGGTTAAAAAATTTATGGAGCAAAGTACATTTTGGTAAACTAAATGGTAAAAAACAAACTAATGGAGAAAAATAGGTAGAAATTATGATCCGGTTATAAACAAATCCTTTCTGATGTTATACCCACTCATTAACATATGAATTTCATGGTCAATGGAATCAATAGTTATATTGCTTCTTGGCATTATCGAATAATTAATTGATGAGATTAGTTATGTCGCTCGGCTTTTAATTCAAATATTTGAGAGAATGTAATATGCGTACCATGACACCTTGGTTGAAGCCCCATCCTGTCAGCAAACCAAGTGGAACTCCAATGAGGTAATAGCAACCTAAGTTTATGTATGCAACGTAAGATTGCCATACTGATCCTACTGCTACACCTGTTAAATGTAGAATTTGTAAGTGTTAAATGTTAATTCGTGAAAATGCGAGTAATGAGCTACCTAAGTAAACAATTACACTATGGTTTGGATTAAAGGGGAAATATTAAGTAAAAAGAATTAGGAGGCACGAAATTTTTTTGGCCTGAATTATGAATCTAAATTATCTCACAATATATATACACACACACACAAGATAAGCGGATATACAAATTAAAAGTAGTTGTGCTTGTGCATTTACTAGAAATAAGTCTTTATCTAATTGGAAATTATATATATGTGTGTATGTGTGTGCGTGCGTATACATGTGCTTAATCAAATGATAAATCAGATAAACAGAAAAATTACGACTGAATCGGGCTTAATGGAAGCATGTCTTGATATCAACTTAATAAAGCTTTTAACAAAGAGAGAGAGAGAATGGGTTGAATGCTATTTAGTAAAATGCTAATTGCTAGAACATTATTAAATATATAATTTAATAATTTATCTATAGGAAACCATTAATCTAGTAAGAATAATATGATATACCTGATAGAACGGGTTGAATGCTATTTAGCAAAATGCTAAATGCTAGAAGTACTGAGAGCTTGTTTACTTCATTAAGAACTGGTTCACTTGTAGAAAAGATTAAAGCTAAATCATTGTGAAATAATATTATGAGTAACCAGAAAAAGAGGCCAATCACAGTTGATGTTGCTACTGCAACTGCAGTTGCAAATTTAGCTCCTCTTCCATTGCCAGCTCCTAACTCATTTGCCACCCTAACCCTGGCATTGTGAACAAGAACATCATCAATAGAGAGGAGGCATCATTCTTAAAACCGACCTAATCCAAGTTGGATAGCCGAATTCTTAATGTACATTACGAAAAGAAATTATACATATCTTAATACATTTTTTCTTTGGTGTAATATAGGCCTTTTAGTGATTTAAAAGGTCGTTATAGTTTTGCATTATGTATGCTGGATTTCGGATTGATCACATTAGAATTTTCCTCTTCTCATTTTACTCAACCGAGAGAAAAAGGGGGGAAAAAAAGAAGGCCGTATCTCATCTTATGCGTCCTTTTCATTTTATAGCTCGTCAATGGCCAAAGAGGACAAGCCAAAATTTAATAAATCCTCACCCGCCGAGGAGTCTCCTCGGGCTGGCTTGGGTAACCAAGTAATATTAAACATTTTATTATAACGATACATTAATTATTGTAAATAGATAATAATTGATTTCTTTTCATAGTTTAAACATCAAAATATTATTCGCTTTTATATATTTTTGCATTAGTTTTT
This sequence comes from Combretum micranthum, assembly GCA_024138025.1. NCBI lineage: Eukaryota > Viridiplantae > Streptophyta > Magnoliopsida > Myrtales > Combretaceae > Combretum > Combretum micranthum. Next base: position 754,083 of record JAMXBD010000211.1, read on the forward strand.
ATTATATCTTGATGTATTTATTTAAATCTTTTTTAGGATAACATCATGAGTGATGTCTAAATTTTGGCAAAATGTCCAATTACGTATCTAAACTTTGAAATTGATCAATTTACCTAAAAAAATTTTAAATTGATCAATTTAATATCTATTTTTTTTAAATTAATCAATTCAATACTTAAAAGAATTTGACAAATATATTGTTGGTGTACACGAACAGTTCTTTCAAATATTAAGTTGATTAATTTTAAAGTTCATGATAAAAGAGTTTCGACATGTTTTTCTTTCCCATAGATTATCACGCCCTCCACCATGAGCATGATCAACAGAAGGATGTTGTGATCTTCTTTTAATCCTTGTTTTGACCTTTCTAAACACCTAAATCATTGGTTTAATATTTAGTACTCCTAAATCCAAGTAGTAAAAGATATCTACACTTAGAGTAGTTGTAATTCTTAATAACTTGGAAGGTTAGATGACCTTAGAAGCAATATTTTTCTTCCTAAAAACAAGTTTTGAGTTAGTTTTTACTATATGTGATCAGGTGATCTTGGTTTTGTTAAATTAGCTGTTTCAAGCGTCGTATCAAATACATCCTTACATTGGTTGTTGCTTGTGAATGTAAGCTTACAAACTGCAAATAGACTTAACATTATCTGACTTTAAATTGCTTTTGCTTGTGTTTGGTTGGGTTTAGTGAATTGAGAATACTAGTGTTACTAGGATAGCACCTTAATGATTTATGTGTGGTGTTATCTCGACTAAAGTTGCACGATTTCGATAGTCTAGGAGTGGTATGAGTATGGTAACTAGAGTGTGTGAGGAATACCCAACACTAGTGTGTGTGTATATATATATAAGTATCTATGTATTTATATCTGTTTTCATAGAGTCATGAGTTATTTCGAGTTTAAAATTAGTTGCAAATAGTCATAAACTGTGATAGTTGTTTGACTAGATAAAGATAATAAACTGTGATTGTTGCATATGTTACCATGTTGTATGTTGACTTGTACGATGTTTGTGCATGCACATGTGATTGTGGTTTGGCGTACTGGGCCTTGTACTCATTCTTTTTATTTCTAATAATAGGTTATGATCTAATGGTTTTTTATTTGACTGGTTATGATGTATACGTGGACTATGGGGACAATAATAATGGAATCAACTTTCCAACTGATTTTTAGATGAACAAATTTGAGATATCTAGAGTTGTAGAATCCTGAAGTTGAAATTCTTTGCATTATGACTCTTTGAAGTTATGAGACCTTTCATATAATGTTTTTAAGATTTAACTTGGCATTTGGTTTATGTCAATTGAGTTGTTTAAAACTGCACATTAACAGCATCAATGTTTTAGATGTCTCTTTTAATGTGAGACATTTGAGTTATATTATGTTATAAATTGTGGTTTAGTAGAATCCGAGCCTTAGCATATCTATTCCTTATTAGGACACGTGGGCAGACTAATAATGTTCTCAGTTTAGGGTGTTACAATTCATATACTAAATTAGTCAATTTTAAAATTCAAGTACTTAATTGCATATTCAGGTACCATTTATGACATTAACCTCTTTTTTTTTTAATTTTTTCTTTCTTGAATTAGCTAATTGTTAGATCCATCCTTGGTTCTAACCTAGTAGCGTGGGTCAAGTAAATCGTTGGTAACCTCACCTCTTAGAGACTAAGATTGTACCCAAAAAAAAAAAAACTTGTCCAATCATGAATTGAACCAAACCACGTCGAAATTTCGAGTCTTTTTCGAAATGGTTCAATTCGCGATTTAGTTCAGTAAATAGTAAATAGTTCGTGATTCGATTTGGGACCTGAACCTAACCATTATACATATTTAAAAAAATTCAAACATATTTTATTTTTCTTTTAATTTTTTTATTAAAAATATTTAATTATTTTAATTTTTTTTGTTTAGATATCTATCGTTCATGAAAATGAAATTAGAATTATCATATTATGTTTTGATTCTTGTGATGTGTCTACAAATGAGATATCTTTTTAGATTTTAGCTTCTAGTGTTTTGATCATTATTTTTCTTTTTGTTTTTTAAAATGTTATTGCAAATTTGAACATCATTTCAGTGCAAATTATACTTCATATTATATATGGAGTTGTTTTTATGATTAAAAGTTATTGGCAAGGAAAAAAAGAGAAAAAAACTAAATATTATAGGCTATATAAATATAATACTGAATTTTTTTGGGCCATTATATAAATATACTTATTGATGTGTATTTATATATCAATGTAAGATGGACTGATATATAGAAATAATGACAATAAATTAAGGAAATAAAGATGTTACCCGGTTGCACCTAAAAATGCTAGAGGAATCATCATCTCCCATCCGTTTATGGTCACGCTGCCACAAAAGACAAAAATTCTAATAATTGTGAGTTGAGCAGTAGATAAAAGTTTGTTTTCTAAACTTGTTGTTTCAATTATATGTCTGTGAATAAATATTTTGATATGAATTATGAAACATATATATATATATATATAAAGAGATTTTGTTTTTTTCTAATTAATTTGATAAAAATTAGATATTTATTCAAAGGACACGATTTTTGATACAACAAAAGGTTTTTTGTTGGGCAGTTGATTAAAACACAGTACATTAGACCACGCCACGGGAAATTGATAGAATAACGTATACAAGTGCTTGAAGACAATTGGACTGGTGTCCCCATATTATTATTTTTATAAGTTTAATTTATGAAACAATGATGTGCAACGACAAAAGAAGTAAATCCCACCTCGATCTAGAGATTCCCTCTAGTGGTAAAACCCAAAAAAAAAAAAGACTGACCATATTGATAGTGCATCCACTGCAATCTTTGCATTCTTCAGATTTCCAGTCATCAGAATCAATATTCTATAATACCAATTCTCCAAGCTGCATATTCAATTAATTAGTAGCAGAAGAAAAAAATAAAAAATGAAAAAGACAATTATAAACTTTTCACATTCGATAAACACACATGTTGAATAACTTAAAATACATCTTCTTTATACTTTTATTTAATTTCCCTCATTTATCTCCTTAATATTATTGTCATGTTTAATCAATATTTGACAATGTCATAATAATATTAAAGGTATCTAAAAATTTTAATGATTTTAACCAACAATTTGTAAAATGAGAAAAATTGAGCAAATAAGGGTGAAAAGTTTATGGATGTGAATCAATAACTTACATTTATATTACTAGGATTAATACAACACAAGATGATATTATTTATTATAATAATTCTTTTTTAATATAATTCAATCTATTAGACCACATCTCCTTTTAGAGGACAATAAAAAGATCCAACTTTCTATTAAATATTTAAAGATAAAATATAGGGCATATAAAGTTATATTTATGACACTTTTGGATTTGATAGTTGTTATTGCAAATCCTAATAAATATCTGTTTTTAGAAAAATTAATATTATCAAAAATTAAAGATGGTACAAGTCTCATTTTTGTTCAACTATGAGATGAGAAGATCTAATTACCAAAGCATCACACCAGAGGCGGCTGAGAGTTTAACGAACTCCCACATATCAGAAAAAGCTTCAATGGAGAATCCTGTCCATGTAAGAGGACAGCCACCACAAACAGCGTAAAGAGCATTTCCAAGCACCGAAACCCACCATGAAAAGCTGAGAGCCACGGCGGTTCCGATCACTCCGAGTTGAAGCCTAGACACCAATAACCAACTCACAAAGATGTGAACCACGAGGGCTACTAAAGACACCCATGCAACACCGCTGTCTTTAACTGACTCTGCAAAAACCTCTGCAAGGGAAAATGAAATGCTAAGCAAAAGTGAAGAGGTATCATCCAAATACCATCTTCCCAGATAACTCTGCTACATCATGGGGTTGTCCCACTAGCTTCAGAAATGGCGTAGCGAATATAAACAGAGGCAATAGAAAACGCAGCACATCAAGAGGACAATCCATGATCTCTGCATGTACACACCCAACATGTAGTGCTTTTTCGCACCAAAAGCTTGCCCACAAAGTGTTTCTAGAGCACTAGCCATCCCTAGCTGAAAGATTAAAACAAAAAATTCTTCACTATAAAACTTACCAAGATATACAGATTGCAAGCTTGTGTTATGGGAAAGAAGGATCAAGATGCATATACCAGGAGGCCATAGTCAAATCCAATGATGAGATTAACAGTGATGGCTATGGCAGCAAGTTCGAGATCCCCGAGATGGCCCGCAAAAGCTTGAGTTATGACCAACATAGAATAGGAAGCTACACGGCTAAAGATGGAGGGTCCAACTATATGCCATAACTTTTTGGATTCAATCATGATCCTTGTTGTGAGATCTTGTTCTTCATCATCGTGTTGGGTGATCTCTAGCAGAGGAGCTTTTGGTGCTTCCAGAGAAGAGTTGCTTGGCATTTTCTTGATGGCCTCTCTTTGGCTCCTAGCTAGCAGAGAGATTTGTCCACGAAATGTCTTATTCTAAGGATCCTCCCTGTTAAAAAGTAGTAGAGAAGATTAAAGTTGGAGAGAAACTGCATGCTCCATCTCATATTAATATTATATCATCTCAATGTTGTCATGTGGATATCCCTGATTCAATGGCAATTATTCACTAGGAAACAAATCTCATTACGCGCGGATCCGTTTGGTGGATGCGTAGTACCGACAATGTCTAAACTTAAAATAAAAGAGTAAATATAATATATATTTATTAAGCAAAAATATACTACAAGAGCTGTAAGCTATTAAACAAATCTCATAAGGTCAAGAATATGATGCACAAAAAACAGTATAGTCTGCCGAAGTGAACTACCTACTGGAATTAGCCTTCGCCATCAAAAAGATTAGATGACATTTAATAAAACCAGTCACTCTATGCATATCCTTTTACTATAATATTAGTACTATTGAAACCTTTTTCACTTCAACTATCCTCAAGAATTTTTTTTACTAATAGTTTTATAGTCTAATAGCATTAATGATTGTGTCTTGAGTGGATGTAACAGCTTTAAATATTTCTCTCCATTGTAAAAAAAAAAAAAAAAAAAAAAAGTTGAGAACAATTAAAAAATTTCATTTTTCCGGAAAATTTGTATCAATACCAATAATATTATAGATTATTTACATTTTCAATTATCAATACCAATAATATTATAGATTATTTACATTTTCAATTATCCCAACTGTTAACACATACTTATAATTAAATAATGGGCAAATTTCACAAGTGGCACCTAAACTTTGGTGAAATATACAATTAGATGCTTGAATTTTAATATCGATTAATTTAGTATATGAACTTTAAAACTTATCGATTTAATACCTAAAAAAAACATTTTGTTCACGCCAATAATACATTCGCCATATTAGTTAAAACCTCTATGTCAGCTAACAATGTAGCTAATTTGACAGAGACACCATTGACGTATATGAAAAGTTCTTTCAGGTATTAAATTGATCATTTTTAAGGTTTGGATACCTAATTATGTATTTTATTAAGGTTTAGGTATCATTGGCGATATTAACCCTTAAATAATATTACACCATACAACACATTGGAATAAGAAAGTGTTCAAAATGCATATGTTAAATTTCTTCTAGTATTTTTTATTGGGGGGTAAATTTAAAATTTGGCATCTTTAGACGAAAATTTAATTTGACACATCAACTTTGAGGTGGTCAATTTAATGACCAATTAAATTTTTTGTGGTTATTTTTTCCTACATTTTTAATATCGTTTATATTTTTTGCTAACTCAGAAAAAAACAACATATTATTAATTTTTACTATTTCTCTCAATACAATTTCAGCACTAATAAGCTACTTCTTCTATATTATAATATAGAGTAAAAGCTTTTAGTGTGATAAGAAAAATAACCCCAAAAGATTTAATCATGTATTATATTGACTACTTTAAACTTGATTACCAAATTGAAATTTGTGTAAAGTTAAGATACTAAATTTGATATTTTTTTCTTGATTGTAACTATATGGTAACATATAATTGCATCCAGGCATTGAATCAATTTTATCCTTTTTAAGGGTCTACTAGAATTGGCTCATACATTTGGGTTTCTTAGAAATCTGATTGCTACCTGGTTAAGTCAAGTTTGGTTTAAAGTTGTTTAAACTAGCCGAGTAGAAAAATTATTATACTTAATCTAAAGCTCAAACTCAATTAGAATTTTTAAAGCTCAAGCTTAATTTAAGATTAGAATCCTAAGCTCAAAGTTTGCCTCAAATCATTACTTAATGAACTCATACTCGATTTCATTGAACACACTTAGATTCAATTTATTTAAAACATATTTTCTATTTGAATTAAAATAATATTAACATTTTAACTTTATTTAAATTAATTAAAATTTAAATTCATCTCAAGCTTGATTATGATTATGAGTAACTTGAGTTAAGCATTATAAAGTTTGAGCTTGACTTGATAAAATATTGGAGCAATCTAGGTTTGTCTCCGCTATTTTTGAATGACAAGTGAAAAATTATTGATTGAGTTTAAGTGGTTACAAGTAGTATATTTTGTTTACAATCGTAATTTCGACCCATGAGCTTCAAGTTTGGATCAGGTCTTGGATCCAATGGAGAGAAAATGCTACATTAGGTAACTAAGTTTATTCATTATTTTAATTAATTGTTAAATTTAAAAATTTCAGTTATTATCTATATTATATATTTTTTTTTTTGGCATGGATAAGATGGTTAATTGTAAAATTTAATAAAATTCATATACTTAAATGTAAAATTAGCGAAATTTAGTTGATTAATTGCCAAAATAAATAATATTTTAATATTGAATAGACACCTTTAAACTTTGAATAATTTACTATAAAAATAGATATAATTCATTCAATAAACTATATTATCCCCCTTTGCCGTAGTGGTATCCATGTCTACTTCAGGTTTCGTCTACACGTGGATGCCGCCTTGGATTATATATTAAACTATTCTAAAATCATTGCTGCATCGTCAAACTTCACGTGAATCACCTGATTCCCTTATTTTTAAAAGGACAATATTGTTTTCGTTCCTTTACCGAATGATAAAAAAGAAAGGAAAAGAAAAGGGGTTCGTTGTAGGGTCTGTTTGTTTTGGTTTTTTTTCGACAGATACAGACACTTTTTAAAACTTTTTTTCTAACAAATTATTTATTAAAAAATAGATATAGATAAAAAAAAATTGACAGTTCTCATCAAAAGATCAAATAGAACAAATATAGATAAAATTTATATGCAAATCAGATATATTTACATATATCATTTTAAAAAAAGATACAAATACAGATGAAAAACAGATAATCCAAACAGACCCTTAAGACACTAGCGGCGACGCTGAACCCATAGAACGAAGAAGCCTAGTCTGGGAAGAGGGGGCATGCACCGTCTATCGGGTTCACATCACTAAATAAATAAAATTGTAAGTATTATTTTTAAGAGGGTGGTAGGAAAAATTTTATTTATTAATTTTTTATTTAAATAAAGATATTTAAAAAAAAAATTTTAAAAATTAAAATATTATCTATAGATTCAAACTCTATTAGAAAACTTGTTTTTACAGTTAAATATTTCATAACAAAAGATTTTTATTCCTGAATATAGATTTAGAGACAAATTTTTTATAGAAAAATTATGACATATTTTGTAATTCATATATGTTTTCTAGTAGAATCTATGACAAATTTCAAATAGATTTGTGATAGAATTTCCTTTGTTGCAAATCAATCTGTGATTTTTAAAGAGAAATATAATTCTTTAGTGCCATTCTTTTTCTTTTTTTCTTTTCAAATTTCTTTGCAAATCTGTTTCCAATTTTAGTGAGAAATATAATACTTTCGTTTTTTTTAATTCCATTGCAAATTTATCTCTAAACTAAAATAATTTAAGGTAAATTACACCAAAAATTATTGGCGTTTGGGAGTAAATTCATGTAATACATCAACGTTTTGAGCAGTTCAAAAAAGGTATAAACATTTAACAAATAGTATCAAATAATGTATCAAGGTTTTGTAAAGTTTATTTGAGGTATCAACTTTTGGATTAATTATCAAGTAAATCTCTTAATTTCAATCAATGATTAATTATTGATATCTTATTTGACTCATTTTGTCAAAGATTGTTATCTTTTTTTAACTACTTAAAATATTAAAAATTTAAATGGACTTATATCCAAACATTAACTTGTTCCCATCCATGTAGGGTATCAAGTTGAGGTATCAATATATACAATAAATAAGACACTACAAAAGGAAAACAATATATACACACACACACAAAAATATAGCAAGCGAGAATTTGATTCATAGTAAAACTTGCTTGCTATATGTGTGTGTGTATTGTTAATTTTTGCACCACATTTTTTTCAATAGGTTGAGAAATTTCTATAAAATGATTAAAAGTATTTGGTACACTTTATAAGAGCCTAAAGGACTTTTTTTTTCCTTTTACCTTTTCTTTAGGACATATATATATATATATATTAAATTTAACTATCAATTTTAAAAATGAAATTAATACATGTAATTTGTGTAAATTTTGTTTCAAAAATAATATATTTTAAAATTGAACAACAAATTGCAAGTAGAACAAAAAGTGGAAATTGAGATGATGTATTTCATGATTTCTTTCATGATATGATTGTCACCTCTATTTGTTTTATGTTGGTAATTAATTATTTGACAACAAATTGCTTAATAGTCCACATTTATTTTCATAACATTCGTTGTAAAAAATGATAAATCAAGTTATATAATTGGTGTTATTTATTAACACAGTATGCAATAAGACAACACATTTGTAATATATGCAATATAGTTATATTTTTTTATGAAATTTTACTAATGGAAAATAATTACTCAAAAAAATTTATACAATTAAATATAATTCTGTGATGAATGAAAGCACAAAGTGATCATGCAACTTTGTCCTTGTGGTCCTATCAAATGTGACGGTCCAAGTGTTAAGAGTCAGGTGGGATTGTTTAACTTAGTCCTCATGGTTTGGCTTTTAATGAACAAACTAATTGGGAGTTAATGTTGTTCTCATGATGAGGTCAAGACAGGTCGAAACTTGGAACAATTGAGTTTACCAAACATGTAGATGACAGTGGTATTGCCAATGAGTGGGTTTTTCCTTTCCCCCGATATTTACTTATTACATTCTCTTTTTCTCTTCCCCTTTCTTTATTTGTCCACTTTTTCTCTCCCCCTTTCTCTAATTAAATTAAATTCATTTATCATAAAATTATATTTAACTAAATAAATTCTCATAAACAACTAATTTTTATTTATAGTACACCACAAATAATAATTATATTTTTCATATTACAAATGTTTTGATTTTGTCACATAAAATGTTATTTCACAATAACTAATGGAATTAAATTAATTTCTGATAAAATTATATTCAACCAAATAAATTCTTGTAAACAAATTTTTTTTCTATTTGTAGTACACTATAAATAATAATTATATTATTGATATTATAAATGTTATGATTTTATTTATAAATTATTTCTAAACAACAATAATTATGTCATTATTAACTATATTTTTAATAATTAATTTTCAAATAATATATATATATATATAACATTTTACCAAATGTGCTAAATATCCTTAGTTATTTCCTAAATGATTGCTTTTCATACTTATTAATTTAGAAAATATGACAGTAAAATCATTAATAAAATTCTTATACATATATACGATGCAATATAATTGTAACAACAAGCGGATACATATAGGTAATTTTAATGTAAACTTAATTGACATTTGGCCCCCTTAATCATATTATTCTATGTTCACTCTTAGGGAGAAGCTCCTATCTTGTGACGAGTGGTATCATAGCCAGAATTCCAACCCTAGTGGTATGCTTAAATCTACCCAATATACTCAAAGTGTGAGTTATTCTTATTATCAAGTTGACTCGTGTTATTGGAACTTGAGGTGAGGAGTGGCCACAAGAGGAGGATATTGTTGTGAGAGGTAAATATGCTATAAGTCAAGCTTAAAACAAGAATATACCTGTCACGCCCTAAAGGGTACCCTAAACGTAATAGTCCGCCATACTCAATATTAAAGCTTAAGCATGACAACCTTAGTCATTCTCAAAAGCTTCAATATTAAGTGTAAGGCATGCTCTCACAAATTTAGAGGACTATATGAAGCGTAAGAAGATACAATAACAAATTAAGAAAAGGGAAATCATAATATTTATTCATTCATAATAATTATCTTACAAGTCTTAGGGGCATTCCCCTGTCAAAATACTGAAATCTATTACAATGAATTTTCTATGAAGTTTACATCTAAACTAATGCTAAACTTCATCTAAAAATTACTTAACCAAAATGAGAAATACCTAGCTGCAAGGTCCATGTGGCCTCAACCACAAATATCTAAACTGCAAAAGATATCTATAGGGATATAAGCTAATAGGCATAGTGAGAATTATTTCCAAAGATAAATACTTGAGTAACAAAATTAAGCAAGTTTTTAGGCATCTAAGTGATATGCAACAAACACGTGAGCAAGTAAGACATATAGATTTCCAGAAACTATATATTAAATGGATTTACGCCCTTCATTCGGGGTTTTAGGGAGGCTAATAAGATTATGCTTCAAGCCAATGGCCTCTAAGCATTGTTCCTTGTTATTATGCTTTTAACTTAGAGCAGATAAGCATCATCCTAGTATTTTGCTTCGAACATAATACACTAAGCGTTTCTCTTTATATTATGCTTCTAGCTTAAAGCCGATAAGCATTGTTTATGGCCTTACAACCTTACCACTAACCTTTCCCCACAAGATTAGTGATCCCTATGCAATGTGACCCACTACATGATATGCATGAACCAATTTAGTTAGAATATCATAGCATAATTAATGTCAATTTATGGTGATCATAGAATTTCAAACATATTAAGTTCTATACTAAAACCAACGATTACATACAATCAATTCCCGCCTCGATATTCTTAAAATTCTTTCAACAATTTTACGTACATATCAATTTGTCTTTTCTTAGTTCTATTGCAACTAAACTACAAGCACAATCAAGTAAAGTAATTAAGGAAATAAACTCACGTTGTCATGATGATACTTTCTTCTTACGGATGAGTCGATCGGTCAATCCACTAATCAAAGTAATCCTCCGGGTATGGATACTCTTCCTCGGGATCACCTAATCAAGAAGACACCCATAATGAGTATTTCTTGTTGATTCTATTGTACTTTGTCAAAACTATGTCGTAAGATCGTCAAATTTCGTAAAGGACGTAATTCCAACTTAAAATAAAATAGCCATAACTTGGTCATTTTAATTCGGAATCGCGCATATAATATATCGATTTCTACCTACTTAAAAAGCTCTATCTGTTTCAAAAACTATTTTCATCAAACTAGGTCATTTAGGCTTCAAAATAGTGACAATCAAATTCACCACGAGATTTTCCATCCCCAAAACACTTGTTTCGAATTTCAAATCACCCAAAAATCATTTGATAAATACTTAGTTATCTATATAGTTGAAAAATTCCTCTTTATAGTTGCATAGCACATGTTTCACACATATTTCATGAATTTTTTGTCCAAAAAAAAACTTTTTAGCAAAAACAATGTTAGTTAAAGGTTTGTAAAATCATAGTTTATAAGAAATCCTTTTTTTAAACTTTCTAAAAATGAATCTTTTTGTTTCCTTTGTTTTCAAAAGTATTTTATGTTTATCTTACTATTTTCATTGGTGACTTTTCCATAAAAATGAATTTTCCTTTTGGAACTAGGGTCACTTTTCCTATTAGTTTCCATACAATTTTTCTTTGACTTTTACTTGGAAAATCTTGGTTTGAAAACTCTCATATTATTTTTATGGGGTTTCCTTTATATGATGTTTTTATGGAAAATATTTTAGTATCAAAAGTCATCTTCTTTTGGAAAGCAATTTAATATAGAGATGATTTAAGAAAAACTTTTCAAAACAAGTGTAGTTTCAAAATTATAGTGAGTCATTCCTAAAGTTTTGAAAAGAATGGATTTACTTTTGTTAACTCATAGCTTCTAAATTTCCTATAAAACCATTCTTTGGTGACAAAAATCTCCTTTTTGCAAAAAACATATTTGAAACTTTAAAGTTTAGACAACAACCTTTATGTGTATGAACATGAGAACAATAACAAGAAAAAGTAGAATGTAATAATAGCAATATAATGAACAAGATAATAAAATAAAGTCAAGTATTGAGAGTCTTAGCCTCTTCAAGGCTCCCAGGACTAAGAAATAGACTAGTCCCAACAAGAAAAGAAAGTAAAAGAAAGGAAATTGTTTTGAGTTGATGAGGACAAGTCTAAGACTAGAGACTATTCTTATAACAACATGAAATAAATAAATCGCATGACTTAAAAGTAAATAAATAACAAATGAGCTTATATACTCTAAAGATTATATATAGGTACATAATTATATTTAGTTAGATATATATAAGAAGTTAGCATAATATCAACATTAATATGAACAAGATATAAAATCAACATAAAAATATAAATATAGAAGTTTATGAACAAGAATAATACATGAACATAGTATAGCTTCCATAACAATAAGTTTAAAAAAAAACCCACACCATGGTCATGTAAAGTTACATGATATGGTAAGAGAGATTGGAGAATATTTCTTACCTAAAGTAAGAATGATAGTAGTGTTGGTATGAGTAGAAGAGAGTTTTGAGAAGAAATTTTGGGAAAGTGTTTGAGAAGAAATTTAGAGAGAATTTTGGAGAGTAATTTTGTGGGTAGTAGATGTGTGAATGAAGTGAAAGAGAATGAGTGTATTTATAGGAAAATGAGGAGTAAAATTTGTGTGTTTTAAATAAAAAAAATTGAAAAAGAAATAGAGAGAGTGAGGGAGAGTAGTTGCCAGCCAAGGAGGGAGAGGAGAGAGGAGAGATGTGATTTATTTTGTATTTTGTGTATTAAGAGTAATAATAAGTAAGGTAGATGTGATATAAAGTTATTGGAAAGATAAAAAATAAAGATAATAGGTGTATAGAGTATAAGAGTAAGTATTAGAAAAAGTATAGATAGTTGAATAGTGTAGAATAGTAGTAAATAGTATAATGTAAAATATATGTGACTAATAAAGTACCGGTAGTAAGAAAATACACATATAAATGCAACATATGATATTTTTACTTATCGAAAAATTATAAAACTGATATTTTTAAAAACCTTATATTTTTACGAGTCTAATGGTATATCCGGAATATTTTTACTATTTCGAGCCCCGAAGTACGTTTTTCGAAAACTATATCTGTTTAGATTCAAAACGAATGGCGGTTTAACTAATACGATATTTTTAAGCTGCTTATGTTATTACAAATTATTCTATATACTAATCTCTTACTTACTCACTTAGGGTTACGAACACGGGACTGCCGGACTTAAACTTATTATGTCTAATTAGGGTTTTGTTGATTTTAGGTTTCCGGTTGACCTTCCGATTATGGTTTAAGGTTAACCGATCGTAAAACTTTGGAGGTTTACAATACCAAAATATATGTAAATACTTCAACAGGAATATCCTTACGTTGCGCAACTCAATAAGAGGTAATCTTAGAGGATAGAGGAATAGATGAAGGCAAGAGGATGCCTATAGAAGCCTGAAGTTCTAATAGGATGAGTTTAGGTGTAGTTAACAATGAGGGGAATGGGGTTAGTGATCTTGAGGGTATGTGTAAGGACTCGAGTACAACACCTATATAAAATAGATGAATTCAAGTCCCCAACCACATATAACCTGCAGTGTTATATGTAAGGTTGTCCTAAAAGAAAGGTTTGAAGAATTGTTTGTCTAAATTCCTTATAATAACAAATGTGAGAACTATAGATTTTTTTTTTAAACTTCTAAGAAAAACATACATCATTATCATCATATATCATAAGATAAAACTTAATATACATAAGTAAGTATATATATAAACAAACAAAGGCTAATGACAAGCCTTAAAGAAAAGATATAAAAGATGGACAAAGCTCAAACATTAATACATATTCTTCCAAAAGATAGTTTATCCTAATCTATTATAAAAAAGAATCCATGTAGTCTATGGCCAACTTAATCTTCCCAAATATCAAGAAAATCTTCAAAATAAGCCCCATAACCCATGCTAGCATAAAACTCTTCATCTTAGGATCCTGTAAAGATAAAATAATGAGCCAAAGGCCTAGTATACAAGTAACGAAAACAAAGGCTAGTGATACACACAAGCTTAATCTAGATGCATATGCAACAATCAATAGGTTATTAAAAAGTCTTTAATTAATCAAACAACACTGAAGTATTCAAACTCTGGGCAATAGGGACATTTTGGGGACCGGAGAAATGACCTCGACACTCAGGGGGTTGATATAAGGTATTCGGTAACTCATATCTCCTAAATGATATATTTGAAAAAGAAAAATAATCTCATATAAGGTTCTCAGCCGTTTATCATCTTCACTTACCTTAGTCCATAACATCACCCAATTCAAGTCTCAAAACATCGAATTAAATCATGTTACTTCTTCATTCTAAGCGTAAGTAAATGTTATACCGATACTAAAAACCCCATCAACTACCCACCGTACCACTTATAAAAGTCATTGCATCATGACAAAAGTGGCCTAAGCGCCTAAAACTACTATGTTATTGCATCATGACAGGGTGCCGCTCCCTGAACCGGATTCAAAAGCATAATAGACAATTAATTCAAACATAGTTTAGGTTTTCATAAATTAGAGCAAATTTAATTATCCCTATCCTAAGCAAGAAACAAGCATGTTACTACGTACTTGAGATATTTTCAAACAAAGAAGGTGTAACTAGTCCTGAAGGTGACAGAAAATCTGATAAAGGAGATTAAATTAATAAAACTTTAACACTAATTCAAAACAAGAACTCGCACTTACACAAAGTTCAATTCTAAACGAAGTTCACACAAAACATAACATGTATTCTCACACATACGTAACTTAACATATACAATAAGTTCATTTAAATTATGCTTGGTTATATTAATTAATTAGCACAACACATCACTTTTCACTTATCTATCTCAATTTGGCTCAAAAGATTCATTTTCTAAGCAATTACATATTTAACAAAGAAACATAAGTTTTTAACCTTGTTTGAAAATCGTATAAATGAAGTTGGGGTATGAATTGTGTTTGATGATGATTGAAAGTGTGTAAAAGCTACAATTTTTGAATGAAAACAGAGGAATCATGTTTTAAAAATTTTCCAATTGTACACTACCCTACACGAGTCATGTACATGTACTTGTGACTCCACAAAATCAAATTTCTACATATACTACCCCTACACGGGTCGTATAGCCTTTCTCTGTTTCGCAGCCTATTATGTTTTAACCGTAACTTTTTCATCCGATCTCCGATTAAGATGATTGAAGTTGTGTTGGAAAGCTTAAAAAGAGATATACAACTTTTATGTTTTAAGTTTTTATCAATTTCAAAAATATTAATGCTTAAATTTTGTTTCTACTTCACAACATTACTATCCTACGCTTCAATCATACAAACACTTCAAGTTACATATCTAACACATACTATAAGTTCTTTTAGCATGAAAATACTACTCCAACTACTATCAAGACATAGAAACCATCCCATCTCATTTTTAGCATACAAACCCTATCCTAATAAAAAGCACACTTTACATATACTTAAAACAAACGAACACACATACCTTAAGAGCTTTGTGTCTTGATTTTATGGTATTGTTGCAAGCCTTTAATGGTTTTCTTTGTAAAAGTTGAAGGGGTTAGTATTACATATCCATGTGAGAGATTTTACAGAAGAGAAAGTGAGGTTTTAGGGCTTGAAAAGGGGTGTTTTTTATGTCTGGAACTTTTGGACGAAAATTGCATTTTATGAGATGATATTTATCTTTCTAGCTGACTTTTGGGCTGCCATTATTTAAGGCTTTACATGGGCTTATTTTTTGTAATTAAATGGGCTTATTTTGGGCGTTAAATGTGTTTTTCGGCTAATTAATGTCTAAAAAAAATTCTGCTATGTAGAAAATATATATATATATATATTGTATGTTTACTTGTTTTAAGCTATTACTCACAAATTTATAAATTCAATATTTACTTATTCTAAGACATTTAGGTATTTTAACACATCAACATAACATATATATTATATATTAATATAAATCACATTCATCATATTTCAAAATCATGCATAATTGAATTAACAAATTTATAAAACATGACTTGGGAAATTATTGCTATTTCACTATGAGTAATAATAATAGGTTTGCCTCATGACGAGAGCATCATGAATTTTTGTGCGATAGTATGTCGCAATTTGAGCGTTGAGGCTTAGGTGGAAGTGTTTAACTTATTCATGGAATGTTGTGGGTGGCATCAGTAGGGAAGCTTGCTTAAGTAGTGAGTTTATCTCAAAGGTAGGTTTGGTCTCAAATAAGCAAACTAGTCAGGAGTAAATGTCATTCTCCTAATAATGTCGTGACAAGTCAAAACCAATTACAATAGTTAAGTCTTCCAGAATGACGCTTCTTGAGAGAACTATGGGATTGGAACAAGATGACAGAACGCTGGCTCATCATCCAAAATTCTAGTAAATAATGATGTGAGGGATAGTTGAGTATCGCATAGACATTCTGGGAGGGGAGAACCCCTATTAGGCAAAACTTGCCTATATGCTCTAATTAGAGGTGAGTCTCTTCTTTTTGCCCAAAAGATGGTGAATCAAATGAGACAAGTCACTAAAATTAGTGCATAATAAAGTACTTTAATAAAATGATCATAGTGCCTTTGAATTTGAATCATCCAATGATCGTAGATATTGGTCATGCAACAAAATGAATGGAATAATAAATTTTTCTTAAAACTTAAATTTTTTCTATTTTCGTTCTATTACTCAATATACTTGGAAGGAAACTTGCTCCCCTTTCCTCGCTCTGCAACTCGACCACTTGCATCACCATCTCTCTTAATGTACGATCACTCTTTCCTTCTCTCTTTCAGCTATTATAAGCAGTATCTTTATTGCATATGAGTGATTAATTGATTGATTAATCAATAAAACACTCTTCTATTCCTTCTTTTCAATCAATATATAGGCAAGTGACCAATCATTTATAGCATAGACAATAAGAACAGGATCATACCATGAGGATCGTAAAACTACTAGTAATTAATTTTCTATTATCTACCATAAACTATATTCAAAATGTATCTATTACTAATATTATTATAAATTAATCCTTATTTTTATAGCCTTAAGACAAATCAACAATAAGATAGATGGATTCAATATTATTCAAACTCATCTGAATAACAATTTCCCTATAAGATTATCAGTATAGTCAATTTCTAAAGATAATTTTAATGATCATTAATGATCCGCAAGATTCCTAATATAGAATAGTATCTCTTTCAAGATTACAAATCCTTAATCTCTTAAATCAACTTATTAGAATGTCTTCTAATTAGTAACAATTCAAGGATTGCTTTATCGAACTCTGAATCTTTTACTAAAATTGATTTTTAATGCGGAAGATTCTTATATCCCTATGTCTAGAAATTCAAACAAGCCTTTTGAATATGACATATCTATTCAAATATGAAATTTCTCAATTCACATACATGAAATCAATCATAGAATCAACATCTCGAAAATATCAATTCACAAACAATACAAAAATCATAATTAGACTTAAAAAGAAAATGAAATTTCATTAAACTCAAACATATAGTAACATCTCAGGTTCTTTTGTTGTTTAGACTAAAATCTCCTACTCCTCCATTGCACTACTATCAAGAACACTATAAATTTATGAAAAATAGTACAATAATGGAAGGAATATACCTGAATTAAACAAGTCTTGAACTCTAATTCTTATTTTGTTGCCAACTTCTCTTGAGAGCTCTATTTTCTTTCTCCAAGAATCTAAAAGAAAATATTCATGTTTTTGTTATGTTGTGTTTCTAATCTCTCTCTCTCTCTCTATATATATATATATATATTCTTGGTAAAAGTCGAGAATATCCCTATATTTAAGATAGACTTTATTTTCTCAAATATCATTTTAGAATTGACCAAGTCTTCGAAAAGTGCACAAAGGGAAACACAAGATGCCCTATTCAGTCGTACATCTCTTTGATAGATATAACTGTCAAATTTCACTCTAGCGAGAAGGAACATGACATGTGCACAACATGCCCTACCCAACAGTGCTTCTCACTTAAGCATCCATCATCTTTAATTTTCATAGAACATGATTGGAACATGATGGCACCTATTACCTTGTGCCTTTCTCTGATCTTCAATGACTCAAAAACCCAGAATTACACGACGTAAACATGACTGCCTCTATCATCTCGTGCTTCTTTTTATCTCCAATTCTCACATGTATACAAGAAGCATGACATGAACGTAACTTGATTCTCCAATTTTCCCAATTCTTCAAGGAAGCACAACAGTAACACTATTTCTTGCATTCAATTGTGATTCTTACTAACTTATTCTTCAATTGCAATTTGCTAGAGAAGCATGATGGGAACACAACTTCAAGTATTCAGTCGTGTTTCTCTTTAACTTTACTCTTCAATTTCAATCCAATTTCTGATAGAAATATGGGTGAAGCACAACTGAATATAATTGCTTGTGTTCTTCATAAGTCTTTGTCATTTCTCCATTTTCTAACTCTAAATTTGATATAACTTGGTAAATTTTCTTCCAAAAGCCCTTTTATCATCTTACACACCTTACAAGAATAGAAAATTAACCAAGTTAAATACTAAATCTTAGAAATAATTTATAAAATATACCTAATCACTCTATTAAATATATAATAAAACACATGTATCAATGAGTAACTTTATTCTTAGCAACTGAAAAATAATATTATTTCCTAACAAATTCCTTACAAGTTGATCATGAAAAACAAATTTAGTAGGTCCTAAGTTAGAATTTTTTTGTTAGAACCAGCTCGAATCGGCCGATTTGACTCAATTCAACTGGAACCGGCATTGAAAACAGGTTAAGTTTGATGTTTGGCCCTTTTTTCTTCGAATCCGCAATACCCGATCGACATGGCCGGTTTGACCATGAATTGGCCAACTCGGCCGAGTCTACCGTTCTGAATGCCCATTGCTTAAAAGGAAAAAAAAAAAAAAACAAAAAACAAAAAACAAAAATGAACGTCTGGAATGATCTAAATGTAAAATGAACCTAAAAGCTAAAACAGTAAAAGTTAACACATCCTCCAAAGCCAACGAAAACCCAAAACGCATTCGCTAAAATTAAAATCCAAAATGCAGCCGCCGCCCACTACCATTATAGGACAACAAGCGTTCCGCCAGTGACGCCATCATCTCCGTTCTCCACCGATCAGCTAAGGTAAGTTTCACATACGCATTATTATTGATTTTTTCCTTCTGTTTTTTATAAAGTTGGTACTTTTTTTTCTGATGATTGAAAAAAAAAAAAAGGAGTGCTGGTAAGCTTTTATTAATTGGAGTTCCCAGGCTAGTTTTGATTTTGAGGACTGGTATTATTTGTTGAAGAGGTTCACTTTCTATAGAGTATGGTGAGCTACACATGCAATGAAATACATTGGAAATTCCGGGTTCAATTGCTTTTGGGTTGAGACTCTGTTCTTAAAAGACTTGGTGGATTATTGTATTATACTCTATGGATCTCCACGGACTTGGTGGTGGATTATAAAATATATCCCTATAAGAATGGTAGCAATTTTTCTTGGACAGCGTCGTATATTTCTACTGTTTAATATCATGGATGTCTTCATTATTTTATGGATAAGATGTTTTGATTTTTGACTATAGGATACGTAAGTGGTTCTTTTAGGAGATTTTCGTTTAATTAACTAATTATTATTAATTATATCCTTTCTGGTTAGATGTAACTGTTAGTCTGTCACATGTTCTTGATCCGAATTCCATGAAGTTACATGAAAATCCGCTATAAATGATCAAGAAATTAATCCCAGTAAATCAAAATTAAGCCACCATTCAAATCAGAATCTGTCACATCCCAAAAAGTACCTTAGACATGGCAGTCTACATACAATATTAAAGGTCAAGAATAACTTTTCGAAGTCATACAAAAGTTTTGATACCATATGTAAGGCGTCTATCACAGCAATAGAAGACACCAGTGCGATATGTAGTTCGACAAAGTAAATATAGCATACAAGAAATCTAAATAAACATTTAACTTCAAAATTATAGGAATATGATATTTGCATCATCTTAAGGGTATTCTCTTGATAAATCTTCAAAGATCAAAATATAATCTTAGTCTTACACAAAAAGAAGCAATACCAGAACCAAAAGATTTTAAAGGAAATCTATTCTAAGATCTTCAAGAGGATTTCTCTCAAAAGCTTCCCATAACATAATTCCACCCGAATATATGGAGTTTTCGGGCAAAAGAGATATAATTCCTGTTTTAATAAAAGTCTATTAGGGTGTAAGCTCAATTGATTTAGTGAGAATATTCCTGTATTAACGTACTCGTAACAAGAAAATTAAAAAAAAAAGTTATTAGACAGGTATATGAAATGCATCAAACACGTGAGCAAACGATATGTATGATCTATCGGAAATTATACGTTTGAATGGATTTACCCCTCCAATCAGGGTTAAGTGTTTTAGACTCTTTAAAACCTATCTTTGAAATCTAATTATGTAGTTTATTCTGGGCTCCTACTTGCTCCATCCTAAAATAGTTCTTTTGGTCTCTTATGCGCCTATCCTTACAGACTTACGGGTTCCCGCGAACCCCATTACTATACCGTTGTCCCATCGAGCACAGTCGATAATGCAATGTGAGTTTATTCCCTACGTAAAAGTAGGGAATAAACTCACTCGACTATCCTTGCCAAAATTCTTTACTCATAATAGTCCTCTGAATACGGATCTTCCAAAGCTTCATTATCTAAACGAAAAACATACCTAGAATGAGTATTTCGTGGAAGTTCTACTTGAACTTTCTAGTTTTATTTTAGTATTTGCGTCAAAATTCGGATAGAAGAAAATTCCAACTTAAAATGGCAATAATTTGCTCATTTTAACTTGGAATTCTGCATATTATATATCCTTTTCTATTTACTCGAAAATATCTATCTATTTCTAAGGTTATTTTTAATATTAAAAGCCATTTAGATTCGAAAACAAGTCGATATAGATTCCACACGAAAATCCCAGCCTTTAAAAACTCAATTTTCCAAGTTTTACTTCACTTAAAAATACTATGTCCAACACATAAATATTTATATAGTTGAAAGACCCTTTTTAAATAAATATGTAAGCTCATATTATATGCATGATTCTAGTAGTTTTGTCCCATTAACGATTTTCACGAAACAATTTGTTTTAGAAGTTTGAAAATTAAAGTTTACAAAAATTTCTTTTAAATCGTTATAAGGAAAATTAACATTCCTAAGTTACTATGATTGAATGCTTTTCGTATCATCACTATATTTTCATCTTTCAAAAATAAATTTATATTAGAAACTTGAGTTCTTTGAGTTATTTATAAACTTTATTTCTTAAATGAACTCTTAACTAGTGAGTTGATTTTCAGCTTGACTTGAAAAGCTTGCCTTGTTCTTTGTATTAGTTAAAGTGTTAATACAAACTTTATAAATAAGTTTTTTAAAAAAATTTACATAGTAAGGAATTATCAATATTAAGGTTTAAAATAAATTTTATTTTAGTAGCTTGAAAAAGAAAAGAAGTTGTAATGAAACTACTAAGTTGAATCTTGAAGAAGTCTATCATAATAACACTTGAAAATTTGTGATAAACTTGTCTAAATTTTTAAAGAGGATTTTATTGTAACATAATCTTAAGTTTTTAGTGAAAAATTTTCCTAAGTGCTTTAAAATCACTTCTTTTTTTTTTTTTTTTTGTGATAAACTTGTCAAAATTTTTAAAGAGAATTTTATTGGAACATAATCCTAAGTTTTTAGTGACAAATTTTCCTAAGAGCTTCAAAATCACTTTTCTTTCTCTTGGAAGTCTGATCCTATTCTATGTGCAAGAAAATAATTTATTTTGTTGTCTTGAATATTTTTATAATCCTATCATCTTAAGTTTCAAATGGGAATTTCTTTTCCTAAGTGACAAAATCAGGTTTATTGAAAGTTTAGTTAAATTTTATTTAAAGAAAACAACTTCTCTTATTTCCATGAAATGTTATTAAGATAACAACGTTATGGTCATGCATGAATATGAACATATTTTTATAAAATAAGTCACATAGAAAAATAAAAGACATAAGAAATTAAATAAACAAATAAATAAAGATCAAGTATTAGAAAGTTTCAGCTTAAATCAAAGCTGCTCGGATTAAGAATGGACTAGTCCCGTAAAGAAAAGTAAGAAAATGAAATTAGGAAAATCATGAGGTTTTAGATTATGTCAAGGCTCTCCGAATTTAGATTATGGACAAGTCCTATAAAGAAAAGAAAGAAAAGAAAATCATTTTGACTTAATAAGGACAAGTTTAAGACTAGAAAGACTAATTTCAATTTAATACCATGAAATAAGTAAATAATTAAATTACGATGCATAAATAAATAAATGTTATGTTAGTAAGCTTATATGCTCTAGAAAATATATATACATAAATATATTTACTAACATATAGGAGTTAGATTAGAATAATAATAATCAACATAATAGTATAACAATAATAATAAATTAACACAATAATAATATGAGATTTGCACATGAACAAGAACAAAACATGAACATAGTGTTGCTTCTATAACATGTATATGTTTAAGAAACATACACGATGATTATGTTAAGTTACATGACAAGATAAAAAAATATTGGTAGGAATTTTACCTAAGGTTTAATGAAGGATTTGAAAAGAGGCAAATGGGTAGTGTGATTATTATTTTATTTTCTTGAAGAGTGATGAATGGTAGAGAGTATTTGAGAAAATTGTTAGAGAGCAGTTAAGTGGAAAATTTGCAAGAGTTTTGTTATGGTTTGAGAAGTATGTATAAAGTATGAAGGAGGGAATGGATATTTATAGAGTTATGGAGTGAAAATTAGTGTGATTAAAATTAAATGAAAATGAAATAAAAAGAAGATGAAAAAGACATGGGGGGCACCGGCCATGGGTTATGGGGACGAGAAAAAATTGATTAAATTTGTTATTTTATAATGAAAAGTAAGATATGATATGTGTATGGTTTTGTGAGAAAGGTAAATGTAGAAAATAGGTATGGTAGAGTATAAGAGTAGGTTGTAAGAAAAAGTAGAAATAGTGAAATAGTAATAAATAGTAGAAATAGTACTATGAATAATAGACTAGACAATTAAAATACCGATAGTAAAAAATACTCGTAAGCGAGCTATATCTGATATTATCATTTACCGAAAAATTACGAAACTAATATTTTTGAAATCCTTGTATAATTACGAGTTAAACAGTTTTGTCGGAATATTTTTACTATTACGGGCACTGGAATGTTTTTTGGGAACTGATCTCATTCGAGTTCAAAACGAATTATTTTTGGGTGAGTGATTTTTTTAGGCTTTCTCATATCATTCCGAACTATAATCCACCATTAGCTTATTTTTATCTTCCTCGTAAGATTGTTGGAGTTGAAACTACTATATTATCTTGATCATAGTTGCCTTTTGATATTCTAGTTTGACTAGGGTTAGGATTTATTCCAACTTTACCCTAGAAATTGAAGGGTTTACAAAATCTCAAACCAAAAATCAAATACTTGATCAACTAAATAGAACGAAATTCAACCGTAAATTGTACATCTACTAAGGTTTATATACCTTCATCATTAATTCTCAAGGTAACACAATCAAAATTGAAATTATATCTCATCCATACAACACCTAGATTTTCTTTTACCCTTTTTTCTCAATCTCCATTTTCATTCAAGCATAGTTGATCGAGGACAATGATTCATCGCTCATTTGATTGACCAATGCCACTTCATATCAACCAACTATTTTATTTTTCTGTTTTTTTAGCCTTTAGAGAGACAAGGCTTTGCTCGCTTCTTTTCCTTTTTATTTGGATAGATTTTTTCCTATTTCTTTTTAGCTTTTAGAGATTGATTTAGAGAAAAATCACCAAGGGGCAATTCCCTTTGAACTTCCAATCAAAACTATGAAACCCCACATAATTTCATAAGAAAAATGCATACAAAAGAGTAGACTTAAAAACACAATTGATTTACTTTCTAATTTGGTAATCACAATCTAATTCTAACCTTAAAAAAATAAAGTTCAAATAATAAGAAATTCTATATTTACTTAGATTCCATAAGTTAACTTTAGTATGGTATAATTAATATAAAAGCTAGGCGAATAAAACTTTCAAAGAATATCTAATTTTAAAAGTTAGAATCCAAAAGAACGATCTGATCATTCTTAAGGTAGTAGATTATCGCTTGACTAACGACCCAAAAAGACAAAAAAAAAAAAAAGTGAACAAACTACCAAAGAGAAAAGAAAGAAAACAAAATTTAGTAAAAAAAAATTAAAAAGAAGAAAAACAGTTAGCATAATAGTTGATATTGGTTACATATATTGAGTCTTGATATTAGATAAGAACAAAGAATATAAGTCCATGAAACATAATATAAAATGAAACATCTAAATGTCATTCTCATCACTTTCAACCTCCTCCATCTCATCCCCATCATCTTCCACATTTTCCTTATGCAAATCCTCAAAAGCTTTATCAATTGTAGCATTTGTAATTAGAATATTGACTACCCACAGCTTGAGTAAAAGGACCAGCCTTATCCTTTGTAGTATCTGGGGCAGTTCAATAATCTTCCTTATTTGAATAAGGTGGCATCTCAATATTCATATGCATCCCTAGAGCACTCAAATAGGCTATGGTATAACCCCTTAGCATTCTAAATTCTATAGAAATTGGAATGCTTGAAGAAGTAAAACTAGCCCCTAAAAAATGTTCATGCTTAGCTTCTTCTCTTTCTTCTTCCCCTTCAGCCTTTTCAAAATTCTATCTATCAAATAGGCTGCCAATAAGGGAGACAGAAGTAGTGACTTCATCAGATGGGGGTGGATTAGGAAATAGTCCTAGATTCTTGAGCAAGTGTGTGATAAATGCATCACATCTAATAGTACCACATCTTCGATCCTCAGCCTGACACTTGATATGAAATGTTAATTGTAACCAATATTCATGGGATGCCTCCTTAACATGTTGTAGAAATACATCATGCATGTCTTAGGAATTCACTACACCAATGCTTTTTCCCCTTCTAGTTATTGAATGAGCTAGTAGCCAATGTATTACCTTCCATTTTGGGTTCTAAAGTATGGATCCCTTGAACATTGACGCATAATATGGTTTCGAATTTATGGACCATTCTCTCTAAAGAGTATTATTATTTATCCATGAGGTGTTAAGTGTTTCATCCATTTAAAGTCATTCGTATCTACGTATGATTTGTCATATAAGCTACAAGCCACACAGAATCTAATCATGGAAATACTACGCGCTTCCCTATTGAGAGTGAAATCCAAACTATTTCTCAAACCATGTATTTCAGAAGGTTAAGCCATTTTAAGAGTGGCCATGAACTCTAATGTCAACATTCTATAGATGGGCTCTTGAATGGAGAATAATCTCGCCCATGGTCCTGTAGGGAGTAAATCTATAACTTTTAGAGCTAACTCAAATTCTCTAATAATACCTAGTCTATATATTTGTTTAGCAACATTGGCTTCTTTGCCAACTCAATAAACTTCTTCTAAGCGTCTGTTAGATGATTAGGAGGCTTTGTAATCGTAGATATAGAAGAAGAAGAATACCCGTAAGCTCTTTGTCTTTTAAGCTTCTTATGAGATACTGTCTTTACACAAGCATCTATAAATCATCAATACCTAAATTAAGAAGTGTAAAACTCAAAGTGAAGATTAAAAACATGACACAAACACATACAAGCTAATGGCCAAAGTAATAACACCAATTTAGCTTGACATGGCAAAACAGACTCATAGCTCTTTTAAACAAAGAAGAATATGAGGAAATAGGGTATCCCATGTACCCCATGTGTATTTCTGGCACTTATCTACACTTCATGTTTTAAATTACATGAGTTAAACATCTACTACAAGCCTGCCATTAGGGTTCCTATTACATGTATGACATCTTTACAAGTTCAAAATCATTAATATAACAACTCAAATCAAGTACCACAATAAATCTATGATTTTAAAAGCCTAAAGTTATAATTAAGGAAAATCATGAGAAACCATATATTACTTCACTATCCACTTTAGAACAACACAAAAATTCTATTTATAACATGAATAAGCAATGTATAACTTAAAAATCTAAAAGTCATAAATTTGCACGAAACCCTAAATCAACAAAACCTTCAAAATAGCAGCCCAAGAAGTATATCTTTAATAAAAGTTAAAGTTGAAAGATCAAACCTTGACTTTGATGTGCTTGGTGATGATTGTCGTGGATAAATCAACAAATGCAAGTGAGAGAATGTAATTTTAGAGTGTGTTTGCTGAGAGAAATAGAATGGAAAAACATGAAGGAATGAAATGAGCGTGTTTTAGCTGACTATTTATACTGTTAGGAACATGATGGATGCAAAACAAAACATATTACATCGTGCTTCTCGTTGTTTAAAAGTACCAAAGACACTTTTAAGTGCATGACTAAAGCATGGTTATATTTATTCAATAGTGTTTCCTTCTGTTTTTAGTATACAAAACATTCCCATTTGAACATGACGTGTGCAAGGTACCCTATCAGATTGTGCTTCTTTCTAACCTAAATACTCTAACAACATGAGTAAAGCATGACATGACCTATCTCGTCGTATTTCTTTCTATTCACCTTACACAATACTCACCTTGAAAAGCACCATAGAAGCACGACATGACCAATCCCATCGTATTTCTTTCTATTTTCAATAGATAAAAAATTCCTAAAAAGCATGATAGGTGCATGTGTAGATCTATTCCATCATTTTTCTTACTATCCCTTATAGAAGAGGAAACTTGGAAAATCACGACTAGTGCATGACTAATTCTATCACAACGTATTCCTTACTATTCCTAATAGAGCTAATAAGCTCCAAGAACATGGAATAAACACGACACAATGTATCCCCTCATGTTTCTTTTTGTAAGACTTTTGTTTCATATTCTTAATGTTGCACGGGAGTTGCACAACTAATCCTATCTAGTTGTGTACTTTCCATTATACATCATTCTAAGTGAACTCCTTCTACTGGTGCTTATATTATAGAAAACGTATTAACACTTAATATATGTATATGTACAAAAAGATTAAAAAAAAATAATAGTTTTACAAGTTAGATAGGGTTGCCTTCCAAGTAGAGCTCTTTTAACATCATTAGCTTGACATAAAACTCAATATTTTTACTTGAAGATTAAGTGAAGTTGAAGCTCCTCTTTTTGTGAGAGCTCACTTTCATCTCATACTTTAATAACTAACCATTAACCTTAAATTTTATAGAAGTTGGGTGTTATACTTCTATAGCTCCATAGGGGAAAACCTTAGTCACTACAAAAGGTCCAGACTACCTTGATTTCAACTTTCTGGGAAATAATCTAACTCGGAAGTTATCCAATAAAACTTTATCACCCTCTTGGAATTGTTTAGATTGTTTGATTCTTTGGTCATGATACTTTTTCATCCTTTCCTTGTAAAGCCTAGAACTTTCATAAGCCATTACCCTCCATGCATCAAGTTCATTTAATTGGAACAACCTCTTTCTTTTAGCATCATTTAAATCGTAATTAACTCCCTTGATTACCCAATAAGCCTTGTGTTCTAATTCAATAGGCAAATGATAGGCCTTTCCATAGACTTTACTATAGGGTAGACTCCCTAAAGGTGTCTTGAAGACAGTTCTATAAGCCTATAAGGCATCACCTAATTTTTCTGATGAATCCTTTCTATAGTGTGCCATAGTCTTTTCCAAAGTTCTTTTTAACTCCCTATTAGAAAGCTCAACCTGGCTACTAGTTTGAGAATGATAAGGGTTAGCTATTCTATAGGTTACACCATATCGCTTACCTCTTCCATCTGCAAATTACAAAAAAGAGTACCATGATCACTAGTGATATCTCTTGGTGTCCTAAATCTAGAATACAATCTCTTTAAGAACCTAGTCATCGCCTTAGCATCATTTATGGATAAGGCCTCTACTTTTACCCATTTAGAGACATTATCAACTGCCACCATAATATATTGATTACCATTGGATTTAAGACCCATAAAATCAATACCCTACACATCAAAACCTCACATTCTAGGATATACTTTTAAGGCATTTTATCATTCTTAGAAATGTTTCATGTTCTTTGGCATTTATCACATCTAGCACTAAAATCTCCCAAATTCTACTTCTTAAACAATTTGGTTAACACTGTGATGTCCTCCAATGAGTCTTGAGTGGCAATGTCCCAAAATTTTCCATCCTTCATATTCAAAAACACATCCTCTAATAACTTAATCTGCATAAATTTAAAATAAAAATGGATCATCCCAGTTGTAATACATAAGATCTGCAAAGAATTTCTTCTTTTGTTGTCAAGTAAGGATACTATTCTTGCCACTAAATAGTTTGCAATATATGCAAACCAAGGAGTCTCATAATCCAACATTTACCTTAGTGGTAGTATATAATTCCTCTTCAAGAAAAGAATCATTGATATCATCCTTAAAAAGCTTCCCTTGGTTAGAATTTTCAAGCCTAAATAAATGATTCACTGCAAGATTCTCTACTCCTTTCTTGGCTCTAATCTTTAAATTAAATTCTTGATGTAGTAGAATCCACCTAATTAACATAGGCTTTGCATCAGATTTAGATAATAAGTATTTTAAGGTAGAATGGTCATTATAAACTTGTAACGCCCTAAATTATACATCTTTTTAATTTTTGGTAATGTTAAATAGATAGTAATGTCTGGTAGAAATTTTAGAAATGTCCGAAAAACCATCCTCGCTTTTCGTGAATTTAAATATTGGTAATTACCAATATGGACAATAAAAGACTTAATTAAAATAAAAATATAAGCATAAACTATGCCTATATCAAAGAAAAACTTTCCGTAAGATATAACAATAATAATATGATTAATATATAAACTAAAAACTAATAAAGATAAGTAAAATAATAAATTGGATTCCAAAAATAATTCAAAAGATACAAACAAAAGATAAACACTGTAAATTTATAATAGTAGAATATAAATAAAGTCAAATTAAAGACAATTTAATTATTAACAAATCATAAAATATTAAAACACTAATAATTTAAATCCTTAAAGGATAAATTATAATTTAAGATAATATATATTAAAGTTGAAAAATAAAAATCTTAATTTAAAAATTTTAAGTATACCATAATGTTCAGAATATTTAATATAGTAGGTACGTAAATTTTCATCTAAAAATATTATCGAATGAATATTTATTATACGTGTTAATTAAAACCCGAAAAAATTAAAATTTACCAAGTATTTGTATTTTGACTTGCTGCCCACGCTTCATTCATTCTATAAATTCTCTCCCCTTCTCCTTCTCTCATTCCATTCTCTCTTTCATAATCTCTCTTCTCTCTCTCTCTGCGGACAAAGTCTTCTTCAAGAAGACTAACAAATAAAAAAAAAAAAAAAAGGTTGCAGCTTCTCCGAAAATGGAGAAGAGGAAAAAAAAAAAGAGAAAAGAGAAGAAATCTTCTCCGAGCAGGAGAAGGAAAAAAAAAAAGAAAAGAAAAAAAGAAAAAAAATAATAATAAAATAATCGAAAAGCAATCTAGAAGCTCTTCCGATCTTCAAAAGCTCGTATCTTTCACATACGATAACCGATTCCAATTCTGAAAGTGGTGTTGTGATCGTGGCGATACGCTCTTCAATTCAAGACCACACAAGATTAGGTTTCGATCACTCTAAAGTTTTACTATTATGATCCGGTACGTAGAAGTTTTCGTAATATTAGGAGTTTTAATATTAGTTTTTATTTTAAATATACATATTTACATGCATATATAATGATAATAATATAAAATTATGTCATGCTAGTATGTGTATTTAGACTAGATGATATTACATTTCGCTTATCAATTTGATAATAAATTGATAAATAAAACCACTAGATGATAGAAAATTGATTATAGTATTAGATAATTAATATTTAGAGTCTATTCTTTTAGTAAATAGAAATTTATAGATAAATCGTTAGAGTTGAAATATATCCGATAGGATCAATAACTGATCAAAATCTTCTAATTTAAAGCCCAAATTAAAATTCTGATCTCACAAACATGAAAGTTATAATATTTTAACCCTATATAGACTAAAACCCGAATTTACCCTATTAGATCTAGAAACTATAATCGCGTAGGTAATAAACCTAAATCTATCCGATCTCGTAAAATTTAGATTTTATTTTTTAACCTGAAAACAATGTAAGAAAAATATAGAACCTCAACTATAGAGATATATGTAGTATAATATTGAAAAATTCTCAAAACACTAAAAGTTAAGCGTGCTCATGACCTAGGATGGGTGACATCCTGGGAAATGAATAGTAATTTTCCAAAACGAGTAATATCTTGATAAATATAATTCAAAGACAATAACTAGTGGTTTAAAATTGAATTAGTAGATCCTTAAAGTATATCAGTTAGCAAATGATGATTTAAAGATAAATCGCTAGGATTAAGATGTAACCGTTTAAACTAGATATTAGGTATAATTTACATAAATAAGATTTAAACTAAGATTTAATATCGAAAACACTAAAGCAAAAATATTATTAACTTATATAAACACTCGTTCAGTTTATGAAATAAAACTCAACTAAAGAAACAATTATAATTAAGTAAAGTAAACCTATAGCGTAGTTTTGACATTTAAAAAGAATAGAGATGTTCTATGACAGGTGTAAAATAATTTAAATCAACACATATATTCATGAGTAGAAATGGAATTAAGGAGGAAAATAAAAGCTTAGAAAACTAGAACCTTATAATAAAAGTTTACCCTATAAGAAAATTTTACTTGAATTTGATAAATGAAACATATTTGATTATCCGATCAATAAGAAGATTGGATATGTAATTAAACTTCAATATGTGACCTTATATACAAATATAAGATTCAGATCATACGCAGAAATAGGATATTAATAGATAAACTTGATATGATTTAAGTATTATATAGATAAAAGATATTTAGCTTTAAATCTATTAGATATACTCAATAACAAACCTATATAGACATATGAAGATTTCAACACATATAAAAGAATAAGATTCCTAGAATAAAATTTAAGTAATTCAATTACAAATTAGAAAATCAAGATAATATAAATTGTAATTGAAAGATTAAACTTAACCAAGAATTCCGTAACTCTAAGTATAAAATTCAACACTTATAAGACTATAAGGATATAAAGTATAGATTAATGGAAATCATAAATATTAGCTAATATAATCAAATTAATTAAAGTTACATACTTAAAATAAGATCAAGAAAGAAAATGAAAATAAATATAAATGTATACGCTTTAACTAAAAAGTAGAGTAATGAACTTAAATTAAGTTTAATCACTAATACTTGATGAAATAAACATAAAACAAGGAATCGAACTTGAAATAATAATTAAGAATACAAAACAAGAAAGATATACACAATTGTGATACCTTTCGACCCTTAAAGTAACATAGGAAAAATATACAAAATGATTAGTTTAACCTGACAATTAAAAACTACATTCGATAAGTTTTCAATGACTACTCATATGCTAAAATCTAAGTTAAAACGAGTATAATATACCCAATTTAAGATTTCGTGATTAAACTCGATATTTGAAAACAACTAAAATACTTTTCTTAAGAAAACTAAGATTATACAAACTTTATAGTTTAACTTACGAAGCGTAGCCTTTACAAGCTTCAAAATGACTAATTATGTGTTAAGGTTAGATTAAGAAATGCTAAAACTCGAGTTTAAGATACAAAGACACAATAGGTTTCTTTATATGAATAAGAGTATAGTAATGGGTATCGTTATCTCGATTCTCAGGGGAGACAGATCCGTCTTCAAGTTTCTTGTAGACTTCTATGACCATTAAGCAAGGATAAACAGGTGAGTATATTCCGATGACCTTCATATCTGCTTGTGCTTGTAGGTTTAGAGTATGATATTTTGTTAATATAAATTAAATGATTCAAGTATGGGGTTGGGAAATTTACACTTGTGGTTGCTCGTGTTTGTTATCTGTGTTGAAAATACTATACATTATTCTGAACGTTAAGTATTGAGTGTTGTTTAATCATTTTGATCTTTGCGAGTGTCTGATAATTGTCTGATCGCCAAATAAATGGACTTAATGACTATTGGCGTGATAATTATAATATTGATCATGCATTGCACGATTGCATGTAGAAGGCCATCACCACTACACTTTGACTCGGATGGGCCACACTGTCCCGTGAGGACGGTGAACATGGAGGACCGAAGTGGTATATACCTAGTGTGTACCATGGGCCTTGTTCTAGGGGAATGGGAACTAAGTCGTCTGGGGAGACGGCCCACCTCCTAGGATCGCCGGGTCATTGTTAAGGATATCTTGCTTCAATGGGATGTTGTTATATGTATATTATTTTCTATATATGAAAAACTCCTTGAATAAATTTGATTCCCGAAGTAGTAGCGGTCCGGGTGCTGATGTGTGGATGTACCCCAACCCCGGATTCGGAGGGCGTAAATCCGAATATATATATGGTTACCGGTTGGCCATATATATTTGTTCATTTGCTTGTCTGCATTGCATATGCTTGTTTAATAACTTGTTTGCTTTTGCTTGAACGGTATGGAGCGAGGGTATACTTCACTCAGCTAGTTGTAGCTGACTCCCCAACAGTTTGCTTTTGCAGGTAAGTTGAATACATGGATGGGATAGGATTTGAGTGCAGAGCGTGACAAAGATCAAGTTGTACAAGACTGATAGAAGATTGAGAATTTGATAGGTTAAACCTAGTTGAGAGAATAAACATGAAAATGTAGTCTTTTTCTTAACTTAAACCTAGTTATATTTTGTGTTAAACCTAGGTTTACCTTATCTTGTCATTTGGTAGGATATCTGATTCTCTGCGGTCTTGTGATCTGTGGAAGTTTCGATATCCAATAAATTATTTTCATAATAAACTTATATATGTATAATACAATGAGAGGATAATTAATTAGAGTCTTGTAAACTCTGACTTGCAAGGCGATCCTCATGTTGCAGATGCACATATAATATGACGATTTAGGGCAATCCTACTAGGCCCCACATAGGGTCGCGACCAAAACTATTGTTTTGACAAAATTAAATATGGTTTAAACCTATCAAAGGCAAAGACAATGGCTAGTAACTCCTTTTTCAGCGATAGTCTAATTTTCTTGTGTGTCAATTAAGGTTTTACTTGTATAAAAGATTGATTGGAAATATCTATCCCTCCTCTATCCTAAAAACGCCCCAACAGCAAAATCACTTGCATGGCACATGACTTCAAAGGGAAGATTCCAATTTGATGCTACCATAATTGATGTATGAATTCAAAAAGAGTATCCTTTTCTATTAATCTTGTCAAGGGTCTTGCTATTTTAGAAAAGTCCTTTATAAACCTCCTATAAAACCCAACATGACTCAAGAAACTACGTATTGCTTTCACTAAAGACGGGGGTGAAAGTTTACTAAATGTCTTTATCTTAGCAAATCAACTTCTATACCGCTGTGAGAGATTTTATGTCCTATAACTATTCCTTCTTAAACCACAAAGTATCATTTCTCCTAATTTAGAACCATATTTGTCTCCTCGCATCTATTTAAAACTCTTTGTAAATTCTCCAAATAATGATCAAAGGAGTCACCAAATACTAAAATGTCATCCTTAAATACCTCCATGCTATCTTCCATCAATCCTTGAAACAAAGCAATTGTACATTTGAAAAGTGGTAAGGGGTTTTGCAAAGATTAAATGGCATTCGCCAGTAAGCAAATGTATCAAATGGACAAGTAAAGGTTGTCTTTTCCTGGTCTTTGGGAGCAATAGGAATTTGAAAATATCCAGACATATCATCAAGGAGACAATAATATAAATACTCAGCTAATCTCTTTAAGATTTGATCCACAAAAAGTAAAGGAAAGTGATTTTTTCCAGTGGCAGCATTCAATTTCCGATAATCAATACACACACACTAGCCTGTAACGGTTGTCATTGGTATAAGCTCAATTTGCTCATTTGGTACAACCATGACTAACCCAAGGACTATCTGATATAGGATATATTATATTGTATCTAGGAGTTTGATCACTTCCTTTTTAACCACATCTCTCATATTAGGATTTAATCTCCTTTTATAGTTGCACTATGGCCTTAAAGCCTTCTTCTAATTTGATTTTATGAGTGCAAAAAGATAGATCAATCCCTTTGATATCAGCTAACTTCCAAGCAAGCACTTGCTTAGGTTTTCTAAGAACTCCCAACAATTTTTCTTTTTGTTTTTTTGATAAATTAGATGTAGTAATCACAAATAACTTAGAGTCCTTTTTAAAGAATGCATATTCCAAATAGCTAGGCAAAGTTTTTAATTCTAAGATTGGTGGATCTTTAATAGATGCTTTGGCAATCATCATCATCCTATTGATTTCTAGAAATCCCTTCATTAAGTGCTTGTTTTTCATCATTAAGTTATTATACTAGTTATAAATTTTTAGAATTAGTTTTGTCATCCTTATTATTATCATTCAAAGTTATTCCAAGAGGACCTTTACACAATAATTCTGACAAGCAAGATTCAATAGTAAAATCGATCAAATCCACAAAAATACATGAATTATCATGGCTCATAAAATTTTTCACAGCAATAGGGATATTGACTACTACATTCTCATCACCAACTCCTAGAGTTGCCTTTCCATCAGCTACATTTTATAATGGCCTTAGTAGTTTCTAAAAAGGGTTACCCTAGTCTTACTGGAACATCAACATCATCATCCATATCTGAAATAACAAAATCCACGGGGAAGATAAAGTTCTCTACTTTAACTAAGACATCCTCAATAAATCTTCTAGGATATTTATGGGGATCTCCAAAGCTTAACCTTTTGAACAATTTATATGGATTTAAGTTTATACTTGCCCTTAAGTCAGCTAAAGCTTTTTGCATATTCAAATCACCACTTAAACAGGGGATAGTAAAGTTACTCGGATCCTTTAGCTTTTTAGGTAATTTCTTTTGTAAAATGGCAAAACATTCCTTTCGAGGTGTGACATTTTTGAGATCCTCTAAATTCTTCTTATTTGAGAGGACATCCTTTAAGAACTTGGCATATCAAGGCATTTGTGCAAAAGCTTCAACAAACGTTAAGTTAATATGCAATTGTTTAAACAAGTTAAGAAATTTACCATATTGCTCTTCCTTGCGATGTTTCTTAATCTATGATGGATAAGGAATTGGAGGCACATATTCCTTAACTTTAGGTAAGATGGGTTGCCTTGCTTTCTCTTACTCATTCTCCTTAACCGATTCATTAACAACCCTATCTTCTATTACCACTTTATTAGATGCTTCCTCTTGTTGTTGCTGGGCTCTTTCCCACTCCTCAAGGTCACCACCT
The DNA here is from genome assembly GCA_024138025.1 of Combretum micranthum. Lineage (NCBI taxonomy): Eukaryota > Viridiplantae > Streptophyta > Magnoliopsida > Myrtales > Combretaceae > Combretum > Combretum micranthum. The sequence goes on from JAMXBD010000211.1 coordinate 789,828, forward strand.
TAACTTGTTCCCTTGGATTCATCTTAGTATTTCCAGGTAAGGTGCCTTGATTCCTTTTAAAGAGCATCTTTGCAATCTGCCCTATTTGATTTTTCAAGTTATGGATTGATGCTTCATGGTTTCTTAAGGTTGCATTATTTGTCTAAATGAACTATTGCATCATCTCCTCTAAAGTAGACATCTTATCTTAATGTGGAGCTCTTTAAAATCCAGATGGTGAAGGGTTTGTCCTTTGCATATTTCGTCTCTATAAAAAGTTAGGGTGCTTGCGCCATCCTGAATTATAAGTGTTACTAAAGGGGTTGTTTTGAGTCCTTATTAGATTGCCCAAGTAATCTACTTGTTCATAATACTCCAAAGTTTCTTGATTAATACATAGGTGATTCACAATTACTCCTTGCATAGTCAACCTCTTTACTAGATTTGCCAAGGCTTCCACCTTTGCTGCCAAAGAAGAAACTATATCCACTTCATAAACTCCAAGTGCTTTCCTTTCTCTATTACACCCGTCTTACCATTGGTAATTGTTTATGGTCATGTCTTCTAGTAGTTATAGAATTTTCTCTAGAGTTTTATGATTTAAGGTACCTCCTTGCAGTTGCATCTATCATTTGTCAGGTTTGATAATTCAAACCATTGTAAAAGTTCTACACTTGCATCCAAGGAGGTAACCCATGGTATGGATATTTCCTCAAGAGCCTTGTAGCATTCCCATGTGTCATATAATGTTTCTGAGTCCATTTAAGCATGAATGGAAATATCAATCCTCAACTTCATCGTTTTGGAAGGAGGAAAATACATTGCTAGGAATTTCTCCTCCAATTCTTGCCAAGTGTCGATAAACCCTTTTGGCAGCTAGTTCAACCATTGTTTTGCTGTTTCTTGTAGCGAAAATGAAAAGATTCTCAATTTAATAGCATCATCACTTGCGCCATTTATTTTGAAGGTACCACATATCTCCAAAAAGCTTTGAAGATGTACATTTACGTCTTCGTTTTGGATATTGTCAAATTGAATTCATTGCTACAACATCTAAATCACATTAGGCTTGATTTCAATGTTGTTTGCTGCAACTTTAGACTTGTTTATGCTTGAGGTCACACTTGTCAATGTCAAACGCGTGTAGCCAGACATTGTACGAATAGCCATTGCTACCCCATTTTATCCTCCATTGTTTCCGATGAGGTTAAGCATGGGTAGATTTTATTCCCTTATTTCCTTCAGTTTGGCATTTTTCAAAGGTTTCTCTTCAAATTTCAAAGCAAGGACTCCAAAATCTGCTTTGCAATTTTCCAATTGTTTCTAAGCACAATTTTTTAGGCTCTGGATCAAAATCAAGTAAACCCATATGGGCTTCTTGTCATAAACTACAAAACAAAATGCAGAGTGTTAGTACTAATCCAAATTTCAAAATAGAGTTATGGTACGTATTAATAAACAAAAAATCAATAAAATAGAAAATCGAGTAAATTAATAGAATTAGAAGTGTTCTTAATGTTATCGATCCCTAATAATAGCACTAAAAACTTGATTAATTGATTGACTGATCAATATAACGTTGTTCTAATCCTTCTTTTTAACCAAGATATAGGCAAGTGCACATATCATTTATAGCATAGACGATAAGAACATGATCATTTGACGAGGATCGAAAAACTACTAGTAATTACTTCTTTTCTATTATCTACCCTAAATTATATTCAAAATTTATCTATTACTAATATGATTATGAAATAATCCTTATTTTCATAGCCTCAAGACAAATCAATAACAAGATAAATGGATTTAATATTATTCAAACTCATCTAAACAATAATTTCCTTACAAGATTATCATTATAGTCAATTTCTAAAGATAATTTTAATGATCATTCATGCCTAATTAATCCGCAAGATTCCTAATATAGAATATTGTCTCTTTCAAGATTACTAATCCTTAATCTTTAAATCTACCTATTATAATGTCTTCTAATTAGTAACAATTCAAGGATTGCTTTATCGAACTCTGAATCTTTTAGTAAAATTGATTTTTAACGTGGAAGACTCTTGTATTCCTATATCTAGAAATTCAAACAAGCCTTTCTAATTATGACAAATCTATTCAAATATGAAATTTCTCAATTCACATACATGAAATCAATCATATAATCAGCATCTCGAAAATATCAATTCATGAACAATACAAAACTCATAATCAAACTTAAAAAGAACATGAAATTTCATTGAACTCAAAGTAAGCACATAACATATAGTAACATCTCAGGTTCTTTTGTTGTTTAGATGAAATTCTCCTACTCCTCCATTACATTATGATTAAGAACATTATACATTGATGAAAAACAATACAATAATAGAAGGAATACACCTAAATTGAACAAATCTTGAACTCTAATTCTTATTTTATTTTCAACTTCTCTTGAGAGCTATGTTTTCTTTCTTCGAGAATCTAATTCGATGTTTTTAATATAGAGAAAATATTAATGTTTTTTTATGTTGTGTTTCTAATCTCTAAAAACATATATATACTTGGTAAAAGTTGAGTATATCCCTATATTTCATATACTTTATTTCCTCAGATATTTTTTTAGAATTGACCAAGTCTTCAAAAAGTGCATGAGAGGAAATATAAGATGCCCTATTAAGTCATGCATCTCTTTAGTAGTTATAATTGTCAAATTTTAGTCTAGTCAAGACGGAACATGGCATGTGTATGGCATATGTCCAATCCAACTGTGCTTCTCATTGAGCATCCATCATCCTTAATTTTCACAAAGTATGGTTAGAACATGATGGCACCTATTACCTCATGCTTCTCTCTGACCTTCATTGACTCGAAAACCCAAAATTACATGAGCTAAACATGATTGCCCTTATCATCACGTGCTTCTTTCTGTCTTCAATTCCCATATGTATACAAGAAGCATGACATGAACATCACTTGATTTTCCAATTTTCCCAATCCTTCATGGAAGCACGACAGTAACATGACTTCTTGCATTTAGTCGTGTTTCTCATCGACTTATTCTTCTATTGCAATTCGCTAGAGAAGCACGACGGGAACACGACTTTATGTATTTAATCATGGTTCTCTCTAACTTGAGTCTTCAATTTTAGTTTAATTTCTGATAGAAACATAGGTGAAGCATGGCTGAATATAATTGCTCTTGTTCTTCATAAGTCTTTGTCATTTCTTTACCTTTTAACTCCAAATTTGATATAACTTGGTAAGTTTTATCCCAAAAGCTCTTTATTATCTTACATCTTACACCTTAAAAGAATAGAAAATTAAACAAGTTAAGTACCAAACTTAGAAATAATTTATGAAAATATACCTAATTTACTCTATTAATATATAATAAAACACATGTATCAATGAGTAAATTTATTCTTAGCAACTAAAAAATAATATCATTTCCTAACAATTCCTTTCAAATTGACCATAGAAAATGAATTTGGTAGCTCCTAAGTTAGACCTTTACCATTGGTGCTGTTGAAATGGATATCTCTAAGAAAAAAATTCCTAGGCATACATGAGATGGTGAGTGGTCTTTTTCTTTTTTTTTTTCTTTCATTCTTTAAAGGTTCTGTGACTTTAAATTGAAAAACTATCCGACGTTGCTCTTTATGTGGGCAAGGATCCGAATACAATGATCACAAGTGTGCAGCAAAACAATTGTGCTACACATAATCTAGGGAAATGATATGTACATGGGTGATAAAGAGAATCGTGTAAGGAGGAGAGAAGTAAATAGTCTCAATAAGTTCTAGCACACATGTTTAGTGATGTTTAAGAGTTGTTTGATGTTGAGAAGTGGAGTTTATGCTTGTTTTGTGTAGTTTAATGCATGTGGTATGTTATATGAAGTTTATATAGAGCTTAGAGTAAGGTTGAAGAAGTAAAAAGTTGGTAAAAATCGAGTCTAAAAGTAGGGGAAGTTCGAAAATATTGAAACATTTTATCATACGGCCTTATGGGCCATAAAACCCTTGAAACAACTTGCATGGAAGGGTGTATGAGTCATACAACTCTTGAAATGGCCTGTAACGGCCTATATGGAAAGGTGTTTCACTCTCTAGTGCTTTTCGAGCTTCTTCTGTGAGTTCATACAGCTCGGGAAATAGCCCGTATTCAAGGGTGTTTCATTTGATACAGCCTTGGATACAGTCCATATGCAAGGGTGTTTCACTCTCAGATCATTTATAGCCTCATTTGATTTTCCCTACTCCGATGATGCTTTGTATATTAGTCATAACTTTTTCATCCAATCTTGGATTGAGGTGATTCAAATTACGTTGAAAATCTTAAAAAGAGATCTACAGCTTCAATGTTTTAAGCTTTTTATAAATTCAAAAAAGTATCAAGGCCGAAATTTTAATTCTTTCCAGTTGGTACAATTTCTAAACAAAGTTAAAAACTTGTGTTTGCTTATTAAGTGTGTAGTTAGTATAAATATGAATCTTTTAGGATTAAAATGAAATAGATAAATGATATTTGATGTGTTGCATTTGTTGAATGATATAATTAAGCATGAGTTTAGTGAATTTATAGATTTAATAAATAATTTGATTTCTCATAGAGTTGGATATAAAATGAACTTAGTTAATAATCTAAGTTCGACTTGGCTTATAAACTTGAATAAACTAAAATGAAATAGATTGATTAAGTTTAATCAATTTAGCCAAGATTAAGCTAAAATAGACTAAAGTTGATATAAATCTTAGTTATAAAATGAATTAGTTAATGATTTTAGTCTAACTTGACAAAATGGGCTTAAATGAGTTTAAATGGATTAGATTGATTAAATTTGATTAACTTAGCTTAGTAATTGAATTAAATGATTAATTTTAATAAATTTGGTTAGGATCAAGCTAAAATGGGTTAATAACTAATAATTAGATTCTATTAATATGTTAAGATAAACCTTAGTATAATATAGGGAATATGTTGTTTCAAATGTGTGTTTACTTAAAAAATGAATGTTTTTTGTATATGAATTCTTTGTTGATGCTTTTGTAATAAAACACTATAAACAAAGAGAAAGAAATACTTTGACAGACAAAAGAGAACTGTCCATATATTTGGTAGGGTGATATTCGCAGCCATAATGGAGTTCCTATTTAATGTATGATTAAATAGGGTCTTAATAAAGTTTGATATAAATGGACAATGAGTATAGTTTCTTATATGATTTGAAATTCTTGAATCTACAGATGTGGATATTTGATATATCTTCTGAGATAGATTTCGTTCTAATCGCTATTTTCTGATTGGATTTCATATATAATGTACGTAGTAACTTGAATGTTGTATGTTAGGATAGACATTTAAAATGGATTAAGAACTTAAAGACGACCTAAATATTGAGTGTTGTTTTATGTGTATGCAGTTGAATTCGATCTGAGGAGCGGCAATCTTATTCGAGTGGACACTGTAGTTTAGGTGCTTAGGCCACCCCCGTTATGATGCAATGACATTTGTTGGTGGCTTAGTGGGTAGCCGATGGGGCAAATGGTATTGGTGTAACGTCTATCTTGATTAGTGAGAAGTATTATATTAGGGTTCACGTTTATGGGATCGGTTGAACACTTTTATATTATGGGAGGAGATCGGTAGAGCGTGTGTAATGATTGTGAACCTTAAATGAGGCTTCTGTTCTTTTTTCGGTTATATCATCTAGAAGATATAGGTATTCGAACTACCTATATTAATTATCAACCCCTTGAACGTCGTGTGGTTACTTAGGACCCCTACATTCCTAGTGGCTTGTTTCAGAGTGTGAGTGCTCCTGTGATGCTTGATTTACTTTAAATTAAAGATAATAACTTGCTATTTGTTGCATTACATTTAGCTAGGCTTATTTGCCATTCCGTTTGTGTCTATGTTACTATGTACTAAGCTTCGGCTCATTATTGTTAGTGTTGCTCTTTTTCCAGGTTCTGTGTTGAGGATGATGAAGATGATTATATGTTGATGATATTGTTGAATGGATGATGATGATGGGGTTATTGCTTTGTTGATTGTGTTGTTATGTTTAGCTTGGGTTTTTGGTGATGTTGGAGGAGTAAGTGAAGTAAGGCTTATGGATTTATTTGTATTTGTTATTTTGTTTCTGTTTTGATTAAGAACTGGATTTATCTTTTTGAAATCTATATTTTCTATATAGGGCTTAGTTGAGAAACCAATATGTTTTGTAATAACTTTTAAATCTTTGATCTACCATCATATAAAGTAATGAAGATATTTGATGATAGAGCTTTGTTTTATGAAAGTTGATCTACTCAAGTAAGTAGATTATATGTTTTTTTTTAATAAAAGGTTATTTTGAAAGCTTAAATCCAGTTGTTTTAGAAATCTAAATAAAAGATTTCATTAATTAAAATTTGTTAGCAATGTTCAATACAAATATATATCAAGAAGTCTGAGCATGCAATACTTGAGTATCATAACGTCTTAATTAAATTTAAGGCGTTACAGAGTGGTGTCAGAGTAATGTTTATAACGAACGTTGCTTTGATATAATAAATTAGGTTGCATTTAGAATTTGTGAGTTGAGAACGGGGGAAGACTTGGTATTCGATTTGTGTGTTTATTGTTACGTGGTGTTGATTGCTAAACCCTTATATTAGAATCTAATAAAACTAATTAATCACACTAAATTAATCAACTTGGCTCAAATTTATTTCCATTTATATCTGAAGTGGAACTAACCAAAGCATTATATGATTTGTTTTGCATGTTTTGTTGAATATTGGTTTGATTTTTCATGATTATATGTTTTATATGATATTATGTTATTTGATGTATAATATACATATATATATATATTATTCTTTTAAATTACGTTATTTAAAGATATATTTGTGAGTGTTATGTGCTATTGTATATTTGAATTAAATTTAACTAGACTAATTATGTGACTTGTGTATTGTATTTATGTATGATTTGTCATGTGATATGTGTGTTTGGTGTGATATACATGTATGTCTTGTATTATATTTTGTTTATAGTATGATTGATATATGTTTGATGCTTATTTGTAAAATAACTAATTTAACTTTGACTAATTGTAAGTAGATGACAAATGATTTAGAAAAACTCTAGAATGTTCCCCATAAATCCTTTAGAAATTGGAAGTAGACTCTAAGTGTTTATGTGTTATGTTTTGGACATGTTCGTTTTAATAAAATTTAATAGACTATAATAAGAGTTTTCTCTCTTAAGTTATATTTGTTGATATGTATCAAATGGAAGAAAACTCAAAATTCCCAAATTGATCTTGACATTTCAAAGTTTTTATATATGTCAAAGGCATATCAAAATCAAATGAAGTACCAAAGTTTAAAATGAAGAGAATGATTCAAAATCCAAGTAGTATGGAAATAAACTTCAGCCTATTCAAATCTATTAATATAATAACACATCTATCAAGAATCTAATGAGCTGCCAAAATAGATTTCTAAATCAAATATAAAAACCTTCAAAATCAAAAGACAAAGTTTCCCATAACAACGTAATACCAAAATGAAATGATCTAAAAAATATCGAAAATCAATATCTTACCAAAATGGAAACCAAAGTTGAGATTCTAATAAGTAAATAGATACTTGTCTATATCTCTGATTCAATATATATATATTATGTAAATATATATACACGATGTTAATATTGTGACAAATCCTCAAAATTATGAGAAGTATAGTTTAAAATACAAAATAGCGAATTGCATTCACTATATCATATTATATAGTGAATAAATTCAAATGAAAATTCTCCATAAATGCGATGATGGTAACATGATAAACCATAGAAATATCATGAGAAATTTAACTCATAACTCAACATAGCAAATCACACATTCATCATACTATGCCATATGCTGAATGAAATCCAAAATGAAATTGATTCCACATATATACGACCAAAATGAAATGAGATATCTTGGTTCCAACCAAATCAAGATAAATACCAAACGTGATATCATTGATGATAAAATAATATGAATATTGTATGTTTCATATGCAAGTTGTTATATATATGTAGATAAGAATGGAATAGCAAATTCATAACTTTCATTTGTTGAGTTGTTGTGTCCTGTTCTTCTTTATAAGACTTTTTGAGTTAGTCGAGTCGTCCGTCGTTTGTTGTTTTTATCAAGTTCAAGTCTTCTTCAAATCGAGTAAGTGGAGGTTGAAATCGTAAAACTAATTCCTACTATTCTACATATATATACTAAAGTTGCAAGGAATATTAGTTTTATAAAGATAAAGAAACATTGAAAAATCTCAAATTTTTGAAATCAAAATATAAAGGATAAGTAAATCAATGTTTATCTAATATGTTTCATGAAAATGAGAATGACAAGGAATCTTAAATGTTTATAGTCAAAGAAAAATGTTACAAAATCTTCATATATTTCACAAAATAAAAAAATAACGAAAAACAACCCACTTATGCATGCCAAAAGATAAATCCAACTCATATGAACAATTTCCAAAATGATACCAAATTTTGATACACTTCCCAAACAATGAGACATATCAAATAGAATTTTTAAATCTTTTTTAAAATAATAACATATACCTATATCAATTTGAAATCTATAAATGTTTATCAAACAATTTAAAACTTCTTTTAAAGAAAAATGTAATAACAAAAACTCAAAGGAAAATGATCAGATTGCATAACGGAAACATAACGGAAGAACAAATCTTAAAGAGAAAAATTTTTTAGGTAATAAAGTTTAAAAATGGAAGGAAATGTCTTCTATCAACAAATATCCAAGTGAATTTCGAGGACAAAATTCTTATAATAAGAGAAGAATGTAATACCCCAAAGCTCTATCTAAGTTAGAAATTTAGTGAAATATCAAAAATTTCATTACATAATTAATTTGAATACACATATAATATGCTTGTTTGAAATATATATATTATAGTGGGTAAATAGACAATAAAATGAAATGTGTTGGTATGATTCATTAATTGTAATGAATTATGTGTTTGATTAAGTTAATATAAATCAGAGTTGATGTAGTGTTGTATGTTGTGTGTGTTAATATAATATGATTTTAATTTGCTTGATAATTTTTTTGCATGTAATGCTCATGTTTCATGAAACCAACCTAAACAAATCTAAGCCAAGCATAGTAGAAATTTTAGTTCATTTCAAGCCAAAAATCAAGCCTTAATTAAAGCCCAAAGCTCACTTCTTGATCTCTCTCGAAATCTATCCCGAAATTCAAACATAAAGGGATAATATCAAGCTTATTATTGTCACAAATTACAGACCAACAGACTAAAATTCGTGGGAAATTTCAAGGTCATTTTCCCAACCTTTTAATCAAGTTTCCTTGCCAGAATTCTCCTCCATTCATTAACTACAAGTTAAGATAAGTTAATATGCCATTTGTGATGGATTTATCTATTGTTCCATGAATTTTCTGTTAAAATGCATCCTATGGTAGATTTCAAGTAGTAGTAGTATGTTAAGAAAGTTTTTGGATGCTTGAAGTTATAGTAAATAGGTTGTTGTAAGTTTGAAAGTTGTTTGGAGTGAAAGTGTTGGGGTTAGATGAGTTATGTTATGAGTAGGACTTGTTTTGAGTAAACATGAGTTGGTGAAATTGGAGATGAAGGGTTTGATTCATGTTGAGTGATGTTTGAGAGTTGTTTGATGTTGAGAAGTGGAGTTTATGCTTATTTTGTGTAGTTAAATGCATGTAGTATGTTGTATGAAGTTTGCATAAAGCTTAGAGTAAGGTTAGAGAAGTGAAAAGTGGGTAAAAATCGAGTTCGAAAATAGGGGAAGTTCGGAAATATTGAAACATCCTATCATACGGTCTATATAGAAGGGTGTTTCACTCTCTGGTGCTTTTCGAGCTTCTTCCCTTAATTCATATAGCCTGGGAAACAGCTCGTAATTAAGGACGTTTCATTTGATACAGCCTTAGATACAACCCATATGCAAGGGTATTTCACTCTCGGATCATTTTTCAATAAATTTCCTGGGTTGAAACGACCCTCAAAATGGCCCGTATAGGGGGTGTATGAGTTCAGACAATCTTGTTTGGTTTTCTATTCTGCGATGATGTTTTAATTTTTCTCATAACCTTTTCGTCCGATCTTGGATTGAGGTGATTTAAATTGTGTTTGAAAGCTTGAAAAGAGATTTATAACTTTCATGTTTTAAGATTTTACAAATTAAAAAAGTATCAAGGTTGAAATTTTAATTCTTTCCAACTACTGCAATTTCCAAACAAAGTTAAAACTTGTGCTTGCTTGTTAAGTGTGTAGTTAAGTATAAATATGAATCTTTTAGGACTAAAATGAAATAGATAAAAGATATTTGATGTGTTACATTTATTGAATGATATAATTAAGCATGAGTTTAGTGAATTTATAGATTTAATAAATAATTTGATTTTACATAGAGTTGGATATAAAATGAACTTAGTTAATAATCTAAGTTCAACTTGGCTTATAAACTTGAATGAACTAAAATGAATTAGATTGATTAAGTTTAATCAATTTAGCTAAGATTAAGCTAAAATAGACTAAAGTTGATATGAATCTTAGTTATAAAATGAATTAGTTAATAATTTTAGTCTAACTTGACAAAATGGGCTTGGATGAGTTAAAATGAATTAGATTGATTAAATTTGATTAACTTAGCTTATTAATTGAATTAAATGATTAAATCTAATCGATTTGGTTAGGATCATGCTAAAATGGGTAAATAACTAATAATTGGATTCGATTAATATGTTAGGATAAACCTTAGTCTAATATGGAGAATATGTTGCTTCAAATGTGTGTTTACTCAAAAAATGAATGTTTTTGTATATGAATTCTTTGTTGATGCTTTTGTAATAAAACACTAAAACAAAAGAAAAAGAAATACTTTGACAGACAAAGGAAAACTGTCCGTATTTTGGCGGAGTGATATTCGCAGCCATAGCGGAGTTCCTATTTAGTGTCTAATTAAATAGGGTCTTAATAAAGTTTAAGATAAATGGATAATGAGTATAATTTCTTATATGAGTTTAAATTCTTGTAATCTACAGATGTGGATGTCTGATATATCTTCTGAGAGAGATTTTGATCTAACCTCTATTTTCTGATTGGATTTCATATATAAGGTACGCAGTAGCTTGGATGGTGTATGTTAGGATAGGCATTTAAAATGGATTAAGAAATTAAAGATGGCCTAAGTATTGAGTGTTTTTTTGCGCGTGTGCAATTGAATCCGGTCTGAGGAGCGGCAACCTTATCCGAGCGGATATGGTAGTTTAGGTGCTTAGGCCACCCTCGTTATGATGCAATGACATTTGTTGGTGGCTCAGTAGGTAGCCGATAGGGCAAACGGTATCAATGTTGTAAATCTCGAGAATGTTTCAACTAGTAAAAATAGATAAAAATATAAATATAGAAAATGGGTAGTTACTATTGAACTCAACAAAGACTCTATAATAGAACTACGAGTAGTAATGAGCCTATATATACTTTTAAACCTTAAAACAAAGATTCCTAGATAGTATTAAATAATACTCGTAAGATTTCATAGTAGGTATTGAAAACTCAAGATATAAGAATAACTTGACTAAGATATTAAGTAAGATAAGGAAAAAACAACCAATTACGCTTAAATTAGAAAACGATAGCTTAAAGATAAACCATTAGGGTTATAAATACACAACAAAAACATAAACAGATGTATAACTAATAATCTAGACTCCAAATAAATATTTGATTACACCATTGTTTTAATTAGAGTATTTTTAAGCTATTAGAGCCTAAAACGAAAATTGACCTATTAAGCTTAGAAAACCTTAATCGGATGAGATAAAACCTAAAAATAATTAATCGCTTAAACTTTATCCTAATGTTGAATTCAATAACAATCTAGAAAATTTGTAGAACTCTATATAATTTTTGGAGATAAAACTCTTGAATAATTGTCATGTTCGTACCCATTTAGCTTAATTAACTACCACAAAACTTAGATAATTATTACCTAAACATTTTTATAATTTCCTTTCAAGATCTGGTCAATATTAAGTGCCAGCACACACAAACGGCTAGGATGTTCTCAAAAATTGTAAGTCGATTTTTCCCCTCAATTTGCATAAACATTTCTTAAAAAGTGAACAATTTCAACGCTTAAACTAATCAAAACAACCTTGTTGGTCCCAAATAATAATCAAGTAGAGGGGTTGAATTGATTATTACAAATTTTTACCTTTAAAAATTAATCCCCTTTCAATTTTGACAAACGAGAACAATATATCAATATAACAAATATGAAAATAAATTGCTTAAAATTAAAAGATAGAGAGAAGAAAATCAGGCAATGATTTATAATGATTCCGCCTTATGCGTCAATCCACTCTTCCAGCTTCGAGCCGAGGACCCCGTAATCCTATGGGTTTGTTCTACTATATCCAATAAATTTCCAATTACAAGCTTGTGCAATTCTCTTTGCTCGATTCTCATAGCTATTCTCTAGCTACAACCGATCTACAGACTCTAAACTTGTAATTAAACTAACTCACAAGAAGGCAACAACACGTTCCTTCGTTTACAATAAAATAAAAAATTGTAAGGTGCAGTACAAAAAAATGATTTGCACAATTTAGATGGAAGAAGCTAAAAAAAATTCGTTTTGAAGCAACGTTTGAACCAGCAAGAGGAGAATTGTTTAAAACGTTCGGAGCAAATTTTCTTCTCCTGACCGGTTCTTTTATTTCTTCCTCTTAGCTTCAACTTTAACAAAAATCAAATAAGTTACTGTTGCATGTATCTTGGATGGATCCTCATCTTTTCTTTCAAAAATCTATTGAAAGCTTATCTTCAATTTCAAATTCAAAATCTGGCCGAAATTCAAAATAGATATTAATAAAGCTTCCTTCTTTTTGTTTTGATTCCGAGATTCTTTGCTCGATTTGAATTTCTTGTATGGAGAGAGAATAGATAATTTTTTCGTGATGTTCGCTGAAATCTTGTAAATCCGAATCTGTTTGTTCCTCATAATGTTTATCTTCGCTCCTTTTTTTATTCCCATATATGCGGATTTGAATTTGAGATAAATTTAAACTTGTTTTGATACTAAAGAAGTTGTTATGATTCTGAAGAAGTCAATTGGAACGAGTTGGATAAGGTTGAAGACAATGAATAGTGAACTTCGTAATTTTCTTGTTATTGTTCAAAATTGCATTTGATCCTCTGGATGATATTTAATATTTCCATTCTTTTATTAAATCCCTTTGGATATTGTCCTACTTAAGTGGAACAATTAAGTAGACTGCCCAAATATACTTAATAACTCGAAGCTAGGTCTTCAATAGACTCAATTGTATCAAACTTAAATGAGTTTGAATACATTTGAAAGCATGAATAGAAATTTTTCGCTGAACATTTTGCTGTAAAAAATTGCAAGTGCACCTTCTATACTAACTTCTAGATAATATAGTGAATCTTCCATTTTCATTTGACTGAAGAATATCCTCTAAACTAACTTCTGGAAAATTTCCAACACATTATACAATCTTCTGTAATAAGTTCTATATTTTCTTTTGTATACAATTTCACCTTTAGAAATCCATCTAACTTGTATCCTTTCATCTTTCTCTAAATTGTTAACCTTTGTATTATTTTCTGGACGATATACTCATACTAAAATAAAGCCATAACAGAGTCCTTTTATATTCTGTGTTATCCTCTGGATTTTGAATGCTATTAATATACTCTGCACACTTAATAAATTAATTAGATATATTTAGCTATTTTGTTATAATCAAAACTATATTTATAGAGAATCAACAAACCTAACTTAGAAGCTCATTAATTGCAGAACATAAACATAAAACAAACTTATACAAATTCAGGAGAACTCTAGGCAAATTCATGCCATGGATTGCTGCATTTTCATCCTCCAAAACATCCATATATAAACACTTCTTAATGAGCTTAAAAACAAAACATTAATACACATAAAACATACACTCAGTAGTGGAATAAAAACAAACAAAATCCAAACCTTCCACCGTGGTAGATTTAAGAAATAAAAGCAACAAACTCAAATACAAACATAACTTCCATTAAAATAACCATATGCATGGAACAAGGAAGAACAAGGTAAGTTAATTCGTTTTAAGTAGTTTAAATTGCTAAAACATGATCTTAAACTATACTTCTCCACACTTAGGGTTGAAACAAGCTCAGGAAGAGGAATTAACAACAACAAATTCATCCAAATAAGGTAAGTTCTTAGAAACCCTAGTTACACCATTTAAATTCGAAAAACAAAGATCATGGACATGTTGGGATATTATGATATAATATAAGTGTATATAATATGTACAAACACTTATGAATGCTTTAGAAACAATTTGGACGTGGAAAAATATGAAAATCGGATCAGACGCCACGAAGAAGATGATGAATAGTGGATTTCCAGAAGAGAAAAGGCAGAACACGGGCGTGGACCTCCCCCATGTATCTCTCAGCTTCAATTCTGGGTTGAAACCCAGAAGAGCACGGTTGGTACACGGCCATATACCTCATAGATTTTTAAGAAAATAAAATAAAATATTTTAATCAAACTTGTTTAATCCATATATTATTGTTGTTGTTGTTGTTGTTACTACTACTACTACCACCACCACCACCACCACTACTACTACTATTATTATTATTATTATTATCATCATCATCATCATCATCATCACTACTATTATCATTATTATTATCAATAATGATATGATTGTTATCATCATCATCATCATCATCATCATCATCATTATCAATGTTAGTATTAGTAATATTGTTAATGATACTATTATTATGATTATCAATTATTATTGTTATTATTATCGCTAATGATTATCATTATCATTATAATCAATAATATTATTGAATATTCCTATTAATGATATTACCACTATTAAGATTATTACTAGTATTATATTTATTATGATGTATTATTATTATTATCATTAAGATCACTACTATTTTAATATAGTTACTATGAAAAATAATATTGGTATTACTAACAAATTACCTTATAATTATCATCATTATTATTACTAATATTATTATCATTATTGTTAATATAGTATACTTTAGAAATGAAATAAAGTATAATAATTTTAAAATACTTATTTTTTACATAACAATGGAAGTTTAAATAAGCTAAATTCTTTAATAATGTGATACCTATACATAACAAGAAAATTATATGAAGTATATAAAAAAAACACGACAACACTAAACAATAGTAAATAAATATGAGTTACTATAATGGGTTGGATAAGGAACAATATAAAAATAGCAAGAATAATAACTATAAAAATATAAACTTACTAAATATCAATTTTTCGAATACCCGATAAATGCATATAAATATCAAACTAGATCAAGACAAGCAAAATGAAAATAAATATTAAATAATAATTGATTATCATAGGATCATTAAAGGACCAATATAGTAATAGAAAGAAAACCCAATATCAATATAGACTTAGACACTTATAGGAATTTAATCATATAGTTTATGTGATATTGATAAATATGTTATTCATCTCAATAAGTGATCTTGATGCTGGTGATGATTTTCCTGTTGATTACTATGACTAGCCAGTATGAACAAGTGAGTAACTCAATCTTATTACATTGTGTGTGCTGTAGCTTAGCAGACCTTTAATGAAAGATGATAACCTGAATTGGCTATGTGGGTTATGAAAATTACTATATGAAATATTGATTGCCAAGTTACTGTAATGATAATAATACCATAATTCTATATGATTATATTTCTTGTATAACATATTGCTTGGCTGTGTAATGATTGATCGCCTTAAGCCTGATTAAAAACTACTGGTACCATAAATGAAACGAACATACATTGCATGATTTGCATAAGCAGCATTTGAGTAAGTAGCAGCCTACTACATGTTACTGTTTCGAATCTCTGGTAATGCTTGGATTATCTAGACAAGGAAGCTATTAGTTATTTACAAGAGTACCTTTTTTTTCTGTTGATACCATATGAACTAAATGGTAAATGAAGGATACTGCTTATAGTATTGCTTAAAATGACTAACACTTAGTGGAGTTTCTAAAGCTAAAGACAGGAAATAAGTGTTGAAAACATGATAAATTCAAAGTGAGAATTAAAGTAAGTATTGTTGTTTTCCTGCATGATTAGTAAGAATTAAAGTAAGTATTGCTGTTTTCCTGCATGATTAATATCTCTTGGGTAGGTAGGCTATAATATTGTGTTCCTTCAACCTCGATGAGAGGGTATAAATCTTCATCCTACTTTGGATTCCTGGTTATCCAAGCTTGTATTTATGCATATGCTTGATTGATGCATTTTCATATGATTGTTAATAACTTGTTTGATATGTGGTAAGTTATAGTTATTCACTAAGCTCGTGGTTTTGCTCATACTCCAACAGTCCTTTCAGGTTTATACTTAGGTCATGGCTAGTCACTTTCAGGAGTTTAGCTCTGGTAAGAACTTCAGGACTGAAAATTCATGGAAGATTATGGGATAAGTTCTTTGTTTTTTTTTTTTTTTAATTTTAGTCTAAGCTAGTTAGTATTTACATTAGTAGTTATGTGTTTAGAGATTTTTAGAAAGATGTTATGGTTTGTAATGCTATATTCAGACACTGAGATGATTGTTATTTATTAATTTATGACTTACATGCATTTGTCATTTCTTATCAAGTAACTAAAAGATCCTATTGTTTGAAAGCCTGCCATACTCTGAAGGTAATTTAGTGATAGTATTCAAGTGTAGATTGTTTACTACCACTAGGGTACCTTCGGAGCATGATAGGTGTAACGTCTATCTTGATCGATGAGAAGTAATATATTAGGGTTCACGTTTATAGGACCGATTGAACCTTTTTATATTATGGAAGGAGATGGCTAAAGTGTGTGTAACGACTGTGAACCCTAAACAAGACTTTTATTCTTTTTTGGTAATTTCATCTGTGAGATATAGGTATTCGAGCTGCTTATATCAACTCCCTGAGCATCGTATGGTTACTCAGGACCTCTAGATTCCCAGTGACTTGTTTCGGAGTGTGAGTGCTCTTGTGATACTTGATTTACTTTAAATTGAAGATAATAACTTGCTATTTATTGCATTGCATTTAGCTAGGCTTATGTGCCATTTCGTGTGTGTCTATGTTACTGTGTACGGAGCTTTGGCTCATTATTGTTGTTGTTATTTTTTTTTTTCAGGTTCTGTGTTGAGGATATGAAGACGATTATATGTTGATGATATATGATTGGATGATGATGATGGGGCTATTTCTTTGTTGATTGTGTTGGTGATGATGATGGTCATGTTTGACTTGGGTTTTGGGTGATGTTGGAGGAGTGAGTGAAGTAGGGTCGATGGATTTATTTGTATTTGTTATTTTGTTTCTGTTTTGATTAAGAACTAGATTTATCTTTTTGAAATATATATTTTCTGTATAGGGCTTAGTTGAGAAGCTCATATATTTTGTAATATCTTTTAAAGCTTTGATCTACCACCATATAAAGTAGTGGAGATATGTGATGGTAGAGTTTTATTTTATGAAAGTTGATCTACTCAAGTCAGTAGATTATATGCTTTATTTTTAATAAAAGTTTATTTTGTAATTTTAAATGCAGTTGTTTTAGAAATCTAAACAAACGATTTCATTAACTAAAATTTGTTAGCAATGTTCAATACAAACATATCATTCTAGAAAGCTTGAGCATGTAATACTTTAGTATTATATTTGTAAATTAATTTTATTATATAATTTATTTATGAAATATGTATAATCATATGTCTTTTAAAACCAGTACTGTAAATTTTATTGATATTATATTTATTAATTTATTTTATATTAAAGTGTCATAAAGTATAAATTGCTAACAATATGTTTATTATAAATATTTATATATTTCATGAGTTATTTTTATCTATTACATACATTTTTTACGGTAATAGCAAATGATATAAAAGATAAATTTATTACGTAAAATTATTTAATTAAATAATTTAATATAAAATTTAAAATAAGTAGTGTAAACAATATAATTATTATATGCATAGTTAGATATATAAGCTTACATATAATATTATTTTTATATAATACTATATAAAATTTTATTATTAATAATATCATATTTGGCAAAAAAATTATATTATACTACTTAAAAGTATTGTATATTTATAATAAATATATAATATAAATTAATTATTATAAAATGTAAATTTAGTATATATAAAAATTTATATACTATTTTATAAAATATTAATGAAAAATCCTTCATAAATAGATAAAGTAAAAATATAAAATATAAATTAGTAAATTAATTAGTAGTTAAATTATAAAAGTACGTAAAATTTTTCTAGTTATAATATTGTAAATTGTAATATCTCTTAAATAAATTGTAGTGGAACTTCATTCATGAAAATATGAATTGGTTCACTAGTTTAGTGGTTGTCAAAACTCTAATGTTCAATATGCCTAGTGTATAGCATTTCAATATGAGTGACCTCATAGAAAGAGGGGGTAGATGAAAATTTTCTTAATAATTTATCTTAAAATCAGAAACAATTTTGCAATGGAATAATTTATATTATTTTTTAATAAGTATTTAATAATAACTAATTATAAATCAAAGATAGATAATAAATCTATCTTTAAAAGAATTAGCAACAGGAGTTTAGAGATAGAATTTTGCGATGAAAATTCTGTCTCTAAAAATTTTTGGAGATAGATTTTTCATTTTTAAAGATAAAAAATTCTATCTCTAAAACAAAAATTTTTTGTAGTGAAATATGAAAAATATTTTTTTGTTTTTATTGATTTTTCAAGAAATTTATTTTGATGGATTTTCTTAAAAATTATTAAAGAGGAAACATTAATGGATTAATGGTATTTCTCGTTAAGATGGTATAGAAAACTTCAAAGAATCCTATAAGTGATCAAATCCAACCACACACTTTTAATTAAAATAGAAAGGAAAAAAATTAAAGAAAAAATTCCAATTGCCTGTAATAATATTTATTACAAAATTGGGAGAATAATTTATTAGTTACATGCCAATGCTATCTTGACTAAGGAAAACAAGGATGCATCTAAAAGGGTTATTAGAAGGCATCTAACAAAAATAAATACTTTATAGGGCTTGAGACATATTTTGAACTCTTTTATAAAATTTTAAGGGGTTTCAGGTCCGGTTTTGGGATTGATCTACAACCTATTTGGAACCAACCTCATAGGATGTGACATTCTTAATGCACTATGTTTAGTTTTCATTTATATATGTATATATATATATATATTTTCTTTTAACTCATATCTAACTCTGTACCTTATTAGTTTTAATGAAAATTTTTTATTTTAAAGAGAGAAACCTTATAAGGTGTTAAAGATATGCTAGGATTTTATAAAACATGTCTTGGCATGCTTACATCTTAAATGTTCATGTTACCTCAATAAAAAGGTTAGAAGGGCATAAGGAATCACAAAAGCAATATAGTGATACACATTAGCTAAGAATCCTCTATCAACAAAGTGTAATTATTCAACATGTATCGAATCACCAACATATGATACGCATTCAAACTTTTATCACATGTTGGTCATGCGATATATCTATTTTCAAAAATTTACCAGAGTACATCACTATATCGCGTGTTAGAAATGTGACACTTATGCAAATCATTGTATTGTATCTTCAATATGAGATACAACGATGTTAATTTTATAATTTTTTTTCTTTAATTTGTGCTTTCGCAATTTTTTTCTAAAAAATGGTAAACATGTTTTTCTCCCATGTATGTATAAGAGCATGGGTAGAGAAGGAAAAAGATGGTTTAGCTCCAAGAAACCTAAAATTAGCTTATGCTTCTTCCTATATCAAAGTATCTTAGCAATGTTAACCCAAAGACGTTAGGGGCTTGGTTCCTTTAAACCCAACCAATATTATAGCTCATTATTAATTAGATTGGCTTGTATTAGTAAAAGGTTGGTTTTACTCCCAAAAGATTAGAGAGTTAGCCTATTTTAATGATAAGATTATTTTTTTTTAATGTTTGCCAAAATGCTAATTATGTAATTGATTTAATGGCTTATAATATTTGGAGAGGATGTAGGGAGCGTCTATGGTTCCGTGGATGAGACCGTCTCGCCATTAATCTAATCATTAAAATAAATACAATAAATAGAATATTAATTATTTTGGTGATTCGATCACAGTTGGGTATGGTGTGAGCCGTTGGATGGTGATGAAATTAGTCTCATCAAAATTAATGGCGAGACCATCGAATAATCTAAGGATGTGCCTCATAAACTAGTGGTTAATCCCCTAAACTACAACTCAAATACTTATCCTCTATGGTTTTAAATTTAGTGATTAAAGGTCATGTAACTTGTTTCCATTCTTCATTTGATAAATGGTAATACATAAATGATGATCCTTATGTGCATGGGAAGGACACACACACACACACACACACACACACACACACACACACACACACACACACACACACACACACACACACACACACACACACACACACGCAGATTGTATTTTTGAGGAACCTTTCCCTTATATGTGATACAAACTTTCACTGGGTATAGTTTCTAACTCTAGTAACCAATATTTGGTACGACAATAACAATAGTAGTTTGATCACAATTATTCTATATCTCCTTTTAAAACTCTTTTCAAGCTCTTTTTTAATTTCTTTTAAAAGCACAAATATTTACAGACTAGTATATTTGGTACGTATGCAATAATAAATTTCAGTTAGTATTGAGTTGTGTCCATAAGGAGAGAGGACTAGCTCTTAGCTATATTAGTCTTAATCATAGTTAGGCAAATAAAAAAAATTTATATTTTTAGATGAAACTAACCTAGAAAAGAAATTAGGATTTCTAATACCTATAATTGAATTAGAGTTAGAGCCAAAAGATTAGGATGATAATTGAATGTATGCTATTGACCAAAATATACTTGCAAATCCAAGTTGATAATGGGTTTAGTGTTTTCAAATAATTGAACACCAAGTAAAACTCCTTTTCCCTAACAAAGTGATTACTCAAAATTAACCAACCAATTTTTCATATTCTTAGGAAAGTGATTAATTGACTAATTTGTATATTTACTAACTCTAATTGAATTTAAAATCTATATTCCTATGTGACTTGTAATCCAAATTAGCTAATCACAAAATTGAATAGAGATGAATTTTCCAATTGCAATCCTAAACTAACATGCATTCCAAGATCAACCCAAAATACATGCTCAGTGAATTAGCATAAATAACTTGAACACAAGCAAATAATCAATCAACAGCAGAAAACACCAACTATACAATCCAAATCAGTAACTCAAAACCATTAATAAAAACATAAGGAGAAAGCTTTAGATATCATCCATAACATGAAATCAAATAAAAGGGAATGAAATCACCTTGAATAAGGATCTCATGCTCGAATCCATGTTCAAATAATAGGTCCACTTATTCTCGGCTCAATCAAAATCAAAAGAAAAGTTCGCTATTATTCTATGCCCTATTTTCTATTTAGGAGTAAAGGAATAAGCGTCAATTTCTATCTACAGTTCTTCCTTCCTTTTTCACAAGATTCACAAAAGGAGTATTTATATGAAAAAGAGAAACATGGACATAAGCTGGCACCAAGGCCAGTGGCTTTGAATCTAAATTGGCCGATGTTGCTAATTTGAAATTATTTTTGAAGTAAAATGGCTGGTAGCATTAAAGTAGTGTTGGATATAGGCCGGCCAAAGGCCAGTGGCGTAGCCTCTCCTTTTGCCAGCATTGAATGTTTTGCTGAAAGCCGGCAATGTTGATGTATATAAGACCAGTGATCATTGTTTTTGGAGGCTAGTAGCTTTGATTTTCCATTGGGCAACCTTGATTTTTCATTTCTCCTTAGTTTAGCAAAATCCCTCTAAATTACTTGTATTTGTAATACAAGTCCTCAATGACCTAAAATAGCATAAAAAGTATAGTTAAGTACTATTTCCTTATGACTTCTATAAAATCAATAATAATTTAACATGATTCATATGATAAAAAGTGAGTACGATATGCTCTTATCAACTCCCCCACACTTGAACTTTTGCCTGTTCTCAAGCAAAATAAATAAAACCAATGGAGAAATCTATCATTGAGAGTAAGAAATTTTGACTTTCACAAATTCAAGCGTCTTTTCTTTTATAGCTCATGACTTGCAATTCTGATGCCTACCGTTTTAACTAGACTGGGTATATGTAATTAGATTACTATAATAAAAATTTAGTAGCTAATCTAGACAAAACAAACTTTAATCCTAGTGTTTAGCAAAAGAACCTTTATCTAAAAGTAAATACTCAATCTAGTAAGGAAAAACACCCATTTAAGCTTCACTTGATATTAGAAAGCATATAATCCTTGCAACATAGAGTGAAAGCATGTGGTATCTACTCTTTCCTAGATTTTCTCCCTCTTTATTTTAAGTCTTATTTCACTTGATGCTTTTGCATTCATAATCTTTTGATTCATACAAGTAGATTTTTTTTTTTCAAAGTTCATGTATTGAACTTTTGTCTCTCCTCCTTTCTTATTATAGCGAGTTTATTGAGTCGGCACATCTCAGGGTCATCACCCAAGTGACCAGATTTTAAAGGGACCTCTATGGAATCTTCTTACTCCAATATTCAAGATTGGATACTTTTGACTCAATTATCTGAGTCATTAGAGTAAAGCCTAAGCTTGTTTCTTTCTTTTTCTTTTGAATGCTACAACAAATTCAAGACTTTTTTTTTTTATTTTTTATAAAGGATCACTAAGTAAAGAGTTTCTTCTACTTCTTTCACTAAGTGTTGAAATGTTCTCAAAACAACTCAAAAGAGGACACACAAGCTAAATTTTGCTTAGAAATATACCTATTTATTTTTCACTTAAGGACTCGACCTACTTTCAAACTTCCAATTCCAATTCTAAAGCTAAATATAAGGTAAATTTGTTTCTTATAGATTTTGCTGCTTAATTTCAACTAAGTATTCTAATCACAATAGCAAGTGAGTAAGACAAATAAGCAAGACAATTCACATTTTTATAGATGCCATTAACAACATTTAGTACAACTCCAAATCTCGTGATTTTTTTTGAAAAAATATAGCCTAAAATTGCCATGTATTGCTCAAGGACATAAATAAGTTCAAAGTATGGGTACGATGCAATTTCAGATGTTATAGATATACAATTTAACTCAATAATTCAGACATCAACAATTCATGCTTAACTTCATTCTTTATATCCTATTATCCCTTCCCTAGACTTAGATTGAACAGTATCCCACTGTTCCTCATTCAGCTCAAAATAGGAAAGAAATAATTATAAAGAGATAAAAGAAAAGGAATACCAGTACTTTCCGATTTTTGAAAAGGAAAATTGAATCAGTTTGGGTTTCAATTAGTACAACAATAGAGAGCTTTCCAATTACATCCATTTTTAGGAGTATATACTCTTTAGCTCTTGATTTTTCTCTTATCTGCACAAAAGGGCAAGAATATCATAGCAACATAAAAAAAGAAAAAAAAACCGCAAACAGAAATATTTACAAAAGAGGGAAGGATATTGGTGGGTTGCCTTCTACCCAATGCTTCTTTTATAATCTCAACCTGACTTTTTGACTTTTTTCTTCAAGATGGATCAAATTGACTAGTCTTTGCCATCATCCTTTCTTATTTTGTAAGCTTCTACTCTTAGATTCTCAAGTGTTGTGTCCACCTTGGTGGATTTAGGGTTCTTTTTCCAGTGCTTTATGATATTCACATTCAACTCTCTATTTGCAACACTCAACACCATTTTACTATTTTTCACATCAATTACAGCTCCTGCAGTAGCCATGAATGAGGGCCCAAGGATGAAGGGGATCTTCGCTTCTTCTTCCATATCTAGTACTACAAAGTCCATAGGAAATATGAACTTGTCCACTTCCAATAACACATCCTCAATAACCTCTCTAGGTCTTTTAGTGGAATGGTCAACCAATTGAATTGTCATCTTGGTTTGCTTAATTACATCACCTAATCCTAACTTCTTAGCCACAAAGAAAGGTATCAAATTGATACTTACACCTAAATCACAAAATGCATTCTTGAATTGAGTATCGCCTATGGTGCAATTCAAAGTGAACTTCCCTGGATCATTCAATTTAGGAGGAAGTGCATCCTTCAATGCTTCAGTGCATGCTTGAGTCAACATGACCATCTTTCTCCCATTCATCTTTTTTTTCCTCACTCATTTCTTCTTTCAAAAGCACTTGTATTGAGGTATTGCTTCAAGACATAAGTTAAGAGAATGTTGACCTTCGGCTTCTTAAACACCTCCAGGAATTTCTCATATGCTTCATCTTCTTTCCTCTTTCTTAATCATCCTGGTGAAAGAATTGGTGGTTGAGATGGTTGACAGTGGGCTCAGTGACTACATGAGAGCTTCTGTGGTACCATATCTTCCATTTGATTTGAAGTAGAAGCTAGAGTCTCTTTGTTTTCAATTGGCTTGCTTATCTCTACAATGATCTCATTTACTGGCTCAGTTGGGGTAGATGGTTTCATAATACCTTCAATTTGCTTTCCTAACTTCTCAAACCCCTCTATAGTCAAATCTGCAAGCTTTTCAATAGCTGTTTCCTATGCTGGTTTTTCTTCATTTGCTTTTTCCTCGCTGGCCACCGGAGGAGTGCTCTCCAGTTTTTCTGCATTGAACACAACTACTTCTTCTTTCTCTTCATCATGCCTTTGAGAGTCACATGGGGTTTCTTTTTCCTCTCCTTTACTCAGATGCTCCCATTCTTCACTTGAATTAGCAAATTGAAACATAGAAGATAAAAATTCTGTTAGACTGGCTACCTGAGTCTCCAATTTCTCTATAACAGCTTGTTGCTCCTCAAAATTTTCTTCCCATTTATGCTCTAAAACCCTCACAATATCTTCTATACTTTTCTCTTTTCTAAGAGTTGAGGTAACTAGATTTTCAGAGGATAAAGCAATATTTTCTTTATTTGGAGTCTCACAAGTGTGGTGATACTCTTGAGTTGACATACTAGGATCAATTTCTAGCCTACCACCTTGACATTGAGAGCTCTCATGTGATCTATTACACTACAAACACACTACTGAAGGAGAAATGTGTGGATTAGTGTATTCACTTCTTATCAATTCTTCAATCATTCCAAATGCCATTTCTGATGACATTAATGATAATTGCCCTTCAGCAGCTGACTCCATCATCATCTTATCATGGGCTCCTATTCCATTAAGGAAAAATAATAGCTAAGACCAAATAGGTGACCCATGATAGGGCATTTACGCATCAAATTATGGTATCTTCCCCAAGCATTTGACAAAGGCTCTCCTCATATGCTTAAATGATAATATCTCTTTGTGAAGCTCCTTGGTACAATAATATGGGAAGGCTGGTGATTGTTGATGACCCATATCTTTTCCTGAGCTCAAAGATTTGCCGATAAACTTGGTATTCCACAAAAACTTCAAGCACCTGCAAAGAGAAAAATAGATATGTACAAACGAACCAAAGAGTAGTACTCACAAATACTGAAGAAAGTATTTGTATTTATTTTTTATTTTGCAAAATTTTTTAGATTTTTCAAATTACCATCCATAACACGAAATCAAATATAGAACAAGTGTGAGCATAGTTTTATTAAATATTTAGAAAAATTGCAAATAACCGCACTAAATATTAACTTTAAACTTTAAATATTTTTAAATAATTTTCTTAAATTTTGATAAATTCAAAAATAAGCGATTTGCCATTTTAGGTTAAAAATTACTAAACGCTCGTTCACTTTCCTCTTATGAAATGAAGAGGGAATTAAATTATAATTCAATAGGAATGTAATAGAGTTATAATAACTGTTACATGTCTATTATAACGTTTAGTTATGTGCATTATCCTTTTTAGTTGGTATATTAAAAAATAAAGCAAAAGCTTATTTGTAAAAATGTAAAATATCTATCATGTTCCATTGTTTTTATCATAGAAAGACAATAGTTTCAAAGGTGATCTTTTTAAAACAATGGTATGTATGACAAATATTTAATATAAACTATTGAATAATAATTCATGTGTATGAAGATATGTATTACTGTTCATTATTTTACATGATAGCAATTCATGATGAAAGAATTGAGCATATAATTGAGAACCATAATAGTAGTTTTGTGTTAAACCATAGAGAGATTGAATACTTATTCCTATCAAGTAAATCAACTGTGATATCAAAATTTATTGGCTGTTAAAGCATATTTTACTAAAATCATGGATTATTTTTATGCTGTAATCAATGTTTAAAGGGCTATTTGGCCCAAAAAAAAATTTTTTTTTTTGAGTTAAAAGAATTATTTATATAATTTTTCCTAAACACTTCATTAAAAAACTGAATGTTTTTAATTTGTTTATAAAGTGGATAATTTCATTGGCAAAAATATATACTCTTTGATATCTAATAGGACAAAGATAGTTTTTCGTTCTCACAAATCTTGTAGATGAAGCGTATATGATTTGATCTAATATACGTATATATAATTTAATTAAGCTTATTGGGAAAAAAAACCCTCAATTAAACTTTAAATTTTATAATTATACAATCAAAGAAAAACATTCTAAAACGCACAAAAATTCAATGTGGAAAGAGGAGATCGAAGGGAGCAAACCTTAGGTACCTTACCAGGCAATCTCATCGAGAAAAATTTGGAAATTTTATTTGTTTTGTACTATTTTTTTAAAATATAATTTTTAAGGTAGTTTTTATGGTCCTATTGATTAAATTAAAAATATCTCCAGATTGGATCCAAATGGGATCCGACCTAGACCGACCACTGCAGATCCAGTCTTGGACCTATCCCATAAATCAATTGGTCATGGTTCTGTTCCGTCCCACCACCAAGATGGGATAGTTCTCCCAATCTAGACCAGGGAAATGTCAAGGTAGAACCACCCGGGTCATTATCAAATTAGTAAAATGATTATATAAGTTAATCTGGCAAGTCCTTCAATAGCCTATTAGGCTATTTTGGACATTGGATCGTTGGTTCAAACCACACACATTTGGTCATGAGTTGAACTTTTTTAGCCTTTCCGGCCTGTTTTGGTTCTTCAATTAATCGCGCAGACTTTGACCAAAGTCCCAAATAGAAACAGCTATCATAATAACCCATCAATAGCACTAATCATTTTCTTTCCTTTTTTTTTTTCATTAATTTTCTTTCCTTCTACAAATAAAAGGAAAATGCAGAATATAGCCATATTTTTAAACTATTGATAAACCAATAGTCATGTATATAATTCGATTTAATAATTATTTTATCAAATAAATTTTATTATATGATTACATTTTAATTTTTGCATATATATTGTGAGTGCACATCTGGCAGTATGCCAGTATTTAATTTTTAATTTTAATAAATAAGAGAATCCTGCATATCTCATTATCCTTTCCAAGAAGCCATCATTATATAGCTTCACACATGCAATCATGCACACTATATCGTAATCTTCTCTGCATAGTATACGAAAACGCAAATGGAAGAAAGAAGATGCAACCTTAAATTTTGTATAGCATATCACTAAAACTACAGTCCATGTCATAAAGTAGGTGCAATGTACACTTATATCGGGATGAAGATGTAGATATATAGCTCGGTGAAGTCAATATAAATTATTGTATGGTCCATTCAATCCAATGTTGGTGCCAATTTAATAAAGCTGTTGGCAATTTCAATAACAATCTACTTGGGGCATTTCACTTCGATTCTGCCCATTTATTTACGTGCCTACATGCTTTCTCTGCCTGCAAATACAAAATAACATCAACAAAGGATATTATAAAAACAAATAGATAATTTGGTTAAGGTTGTTTGTAAATTAAGGCCTCACGGGTGCATATTTTCAATATTTAAAATAGGATGAAACTAGGTTTTGACCTCCTCGTAGTTTTGGGTTAGTTTCAAAGAATAAATAAATTGGCAAATGATGTTTAGTAAATTCTTATTGACATTATTAACCTAGCTTTATTTACCTCCTTTTCCCAGTCACAGCGTATAGTGATGATTGCCAATATCAAGGTCTGGACTGCAGTTCCACCGAAAATCATTCCAGCCCATATTCCCTATTATTTGAATAGTAAGAAAAAATAAAAATATAATTCTTGAAAAAAAAATTCAAATATGTTGATTGTTTAGTCTTATATGATGTTATAATTAGTCACATAAGCAACAACAACCGTAGACATCTTAGTTGTACGGTTTATTTAACTTTTATCTTGGAATTAAAGATGAAGTGATCGATTCCAAAATCAAAATGATTAGATTCATGCCCATTTAATTATAGTGGTACATTTGATAGGTCACAGTACACACAAATGAAGGCGCTTTAATAAATAAATATGATGAGGAAAATTACATTGGAAGTAATAATGTTTGAGGGTAAATTTATCTAAGGTCATAATATTTAGATAAGTAAGTCAATTGAGATTCAATTGAAGAAATAATTCATATATTTAATTAATGCAGATCTCAACTGACTCATTTCTCAAATGTTGTTACCTCAAATGAATTTACCTTAAATGTTGAAACATTCCGGTATAATTTACCAAAATATAATGTAATGCTAAATCTAAAGGATTAGGTATTAGACTAGATTACTATAAATCCAAAATTTATCATAGCAATTGATTAAGCAATACAATCTATCAATTTAATCAAAGTTTGCCCACAAACAAGGGAGATTATTAATAAAAAGAATAAAATCATATAACTTTAAGATAACATCCTAATTAGACTTAAACGATGAAAGCACTCCCAAATAGAAGGCATTGAAAATCCACTAAGACTAACAATTTTAGCAAGAAAATAAAATAAATTTCTTTCACCATTTCTTGCATCTTTAATTAGTTTGTTCATATATAAATATTAGGAGAATAATGCACATACCATGACACCTTGGTTGAAACCCCATCCCATCAAGAAGCCAAGAGGAACTCCTATGGCATAATAGCAACCTAAATTTATATATGCAACATAGGATTGCCATCCAGATCCTACTGCTACTCCTGATATAAGATGGAACACAAATGTTAGTGTATAATATAAGCCATTAAAGAGTAAAATAAACCTTAATGTAGTAAGGACCAAAGATATTATCTATGAGCAATGTATAAGGTCTTTCATAGATGACTAATGTCAAATTATAAAATAAGACGAAAATGATGACCTAAGCTACACTAATGTCTCACATAACCTATAAGATAGAGAATAACTCATAATCAATCTTGCGGATAGATGAAGTTAGCCATGAAAATAAAAAATTAGACCTAACTCCCAATTTATCTCATATATTACATGCAAGGTTTAAAGGCTAATGGTAATTGTGCATTTGTCTAAATATCAGATTAAACAAATGAGCAAGCAAAAAGTACAAATAAATTAAAATAGAGAAGACAATTACAAATTTACTTCTAAGATATTATTTGAGGAAGGATACATCCTCTATACTCTCATGGTAGGGCAGTCATTCTCATAACTTTCTAAATCGTAAAATAAGCTCCTATATTGTTCCAAGAATCCCAAAATTATTACTAAAAAGAACAATAAATAGTGAAGATTATATGGTTTAGCAACAATTTGGAGTGTAGTTGCCCGATTTAAAAAGGTATGAGATTTAAAGTTATACTTTAGAAGATTAAAATGGAATAATTCATGAATATCAATGTTTTACCATGCTTTTACGTATAAAGAATTACATAAGGAATCCTTTGGAAAGGCTTTGACAAGAAATGTACCTGATAGAACTGGTTGAACACTATTTAGCAAAATGGTAAATGCTAAGAGGAGAGAGAGTTTGTTCACTGCTTTAAGGACAGGTTCGCTGGTAGAAAATATCAAAGCCAACTCATTGTGAAAGAACATTATGAGCAACCAAAAGAACAAGCCGATCACAGACGATGTGGCCACCGCCACTGTGGTTGCAAACTTGGCTCCTTTTCCATTGCCAGCTCCCAACTCGTTTGCCACCCTGACCCTGGCATCATGAATGTTCTCCATTTCTTATTTAATTTCCATAAGCCGTTTAACTAATTACCAGTAGGATTTTGTGAACAAGTCAACATAATACTTTATTAAACAATATAAAAGAAAATTTAAATTTTACATTGCACTTACATTTTTCTCGTGTGATAGCGTAACCAATAATTTTTTTGACAATTATACACATGCTAAGTAAATTAAACAAGTACTTTTCAGCATCAATTGACAAAACCACAATAATTTTAATGGAATAAATCTTTCCTAGATTGCAATACCCTTGCCTTTGTATTGTTGGGGATTTTCAACAATCCTATTTAATTAAGTATAAGAAATTTCTATAACTGTCAGATCAACTTTTGAAAAAAAATGTAGAGAAATTAACAAGACAAGCTTTTACATGAAATTATCTTAAAGTGGAGAAAAGCCACGGGTGTTGTCAAAAGGCAACCAAAAAAAATATTCACCATGTGGAAAATTATCATAACCACACAATACAAATACAATATTTTTCTTACCTCCAAGACCCAAAAGAAAATAATAAAAAAAAATTCGTTTATTTTTTCAAACTCTCAATTTTTCCCTTTTGAATTTTTGGACCTCTCCCACACACAAGTCACACAAACACCTACACAAGACAAAACAAGCACAACACCATTTGTGCCAATGCCTTATTTATAGGGCAAACTTACCTTGCGGCCAAGAGGAAATGATTTACCACCAAGCACAATTTATTGGCCACCATAAAATTTACGTAACCAACTTATAATTTTACTACTGCAAATCTGGACCAAGGCAAAATTGGCCATTAATTGTTTCGTAAACAAATTTTCTTCATTTCCTCTTCAAAGTTTCAACATGTGTGTGGGCCCTCACGTCTCCTCTTTTCTTTTTCTTTTTCTTTTTTTTTTGTTTTTTTTTTTTAATAACACAACTGCTACCATGATATTGTCTATTATAGAGAACCATAACTCTAAGATGTAAGAGTTATCATACTCCACCATAAGGAGTACATTCACTTGGAATTAGTAGTTAACTTCAAGAAACTTTCCTTGGCTCATGTTGACAAATTGCTAATAGATTATGGTATTACTTCTATGCTAACTTTTTCTAGAAGTTCATTAGCCATCGATATCCAGTCATTCCACCACACACCTTGCATAATCATTAGCCATTGCCCATGTACACTTTCATGGACATGCTACCAATCATGCGTCCTTTTACATGGCATCTCACTTGATAGTTTTCATGCCATGATGACATATATTCTTTAACTAAATTCATCATCTCCCTCTCTCGAGGAGACAACATTAGTAGCATCATGTTTTTTTTTTTTTTTTTTAACCTTTGGAGTTATTAGCCAAACCAGCTCCAATATTTCTGCATTCCTTCTTCATATGCCTAGCTTATTCTCATCCTTAGCATACAATTTTCTTTTTCATGGAGTTTTTCTTCTTCCCATGTCCACTAACAGCTAATATTGAATTTTTAGCAAATATGTTTCTCTATCTTGTAGTCTTCTTTCCTTAGAAACTAGTTTCCTTGCTCCCTCTAAAAAAACTACAGTATGCTTTTCATACATTAAGATGGGTTGCATATATTGTAGGAAGGTGGAACAAGCAAGATGAGTTGCAAGACTTTATCCTCCTCATCTATTTTAACTCCAATAGTTTTCAATACAAATATTATCTCATTAAGGATACTTAGATGATCTAAAATTTTTGTACCTTCTTCCATTTACAATTTATAAAATTGCTCCTTCAAATATAGCCAATTTGAAACACTCTT
This sequence comes from Combretum micranthum, assembly GCA_024138025.1. Lineage (NCBI taxonomy): Eukaryota > Viridiplantae > Streptophyta > Magnoliopsida > Myrtales > Combretaceae > Combretum > Combretum micranthum. The sequence goes on from JAMXBD010000211.1 coordinate 821,732, forward strand.
TGTTTGGTACTATTCTCCAAGCTTATCCCAAAGATCCATTGTTGTGGATGGTCCAACCACATTAACAAGAACATTTTTGCTAAACATAGACGAATGAGACTAGTTGCTTTCATGTCCAACTCTTCCTAGCCTTTATCATTCATTTTAACCTTTCCTAAGCTTTCATTGTCATCACCATCTACATTTAAATCCTTCTCACTAGCCAAAAAGATCACTCTCTCTTTCAAAGCTTTATACAAGCCAGATTAAATTAATACATCCTTGATCTAAACTTGCCATAAGCTAAAGTTAATTCATCCATCAAATTTCACAATATCAAATTTTGCTAGTGACATTTTTCTTCATGCTTTTTGTTTAGCGCACAATATCCACTAAAACTTCACTGCACCAAATAAATTATAGACTCTAATACCAATTGTTAGGGATTTTCAACAATCTCACTTAATTAATTGTAAAAAATTTCTACACATCTCATATCAACTTTTGAAAGAAAAAGAATTAAACAGCAATCTATTAATAATGCAAGCTTTTACATGGAGAATTCCAAAAGTAAAGAAAAACCTCAATGTTGTCAATAGACTACTAAAAAAATATTCATTATGCAAAAAATTGTTACAACTTCATAATATATACAATTTTTTCTTATACCCAAGACCCAAAAGAATATAAAAATAATAATAATAACAACAACTAGAGAATTTTTGTTTCTTTTTTAAAAGTCTCAAGCTCTTAATTTTTCCCTTTGAATTTTTGGACCTCTTCCCCACACAAATCAGACATACACCTACTGAAGACAGAACATGTACAATATGGAAAAAATTTTCCTTTTCTAAAGTCAGTTTTAAATGACGTAAGTTTTCTTGGCCAAGAAGAAATGATTTACAGCAAGCACAATTTATTGGCCACCAAAAAATTTAAGTCATCGACTTATAATTTTACTGCCGCAAATATGGACCCTAGCAAAATTGGCCATTAATTGTCCCGTAAACCAATTTGCTTCATCACCTCTTCAAAGTTTCAGCATGCAAATGTGCGAGGGCCCTCATGTCTCTTCTTTTCTCTTTATTTTATTTTTTTTTTCATCACACATTAACATGTGTTTCAATTACTTAACTATATCATAATAGAAGAGGCTCACAACTTCTTATCATCATAAATCATCATTACCATCCTCTAGCAATATACGTGGTTGATTTTTGTTTACAATTCCCATGTTTTTCAATCCTCATGGAATTGCTATTACCCGTCTCATTGGAGGAGTAAAATTCAATTCTCCTCAAACTTAAGGGTAAACAAATACAAATACAGAATATATATAGAATATTAATTTATTCATCTGCTATTGTAAGAGTATGATTTTTTTTTTAAATAGAAATTTTACCTATGACAAGCTAGTAAAATCTAAAATCTGTAAAACATAAAAGTTAGAGGATATAAAGTACTTGAAGTTGTAAAACTTTTTTTTGCTACCTTTTATTTGCTTTTTTGTCTTTTTTCCCTTTTTTTTTTTAAACAATTGCGTTTGCTAACATCAAAATATATGGTTAGAAGTAGCAATCGCTTACCATCAACATTTTAAACAAGCAAATAATATACTATGTTATCCGTCACCACCCTTATAATCAAATCATAATTATATATTCTATCAATAATAAGTGCATCAAGGGACATTCACTTATCAAGAAGAGAAGCTAATGAGATCATCTGGTCAACTATTTAATTATTAAAATAAATATAATAATTAAAATATTAATTATTTTAATAGTTCAATCATAATTAAAAATGATATAAACCATTTGATAATTATGAGACCAATCCCATCAAAATTAATGATAGAACCATAAAACTTTTCAACAGGAAAATCAATATTTGATGGGCTCTAAATTTGCAACCCAGATGACGAGCATTAGTGCTACTCTTCAAAAGGGAGCGGCATCAGATATTGTTGCGGAAACATAAGTGAATGTATAAGAGCTTATTACAAAATATGAATCTCAAATTGTGTTTATTATAGAGTGAATATAAATTATCCTCAAACTTGTCATATCGACTTACGCAATTCGTCGTTCAAATTCTTCAATTGATATTCGGTCAAAAAAAATTCTTCAATTGATAATAGCGGTGTTTAATACCTAGACGTAATTATTATTGTTTTTTATTTCCCCATATTTAATTGCAGTTTCATGGGTGAAATGTCCAATAGCTGAAGGGAACTTTATTCTATGGTAATACGCACTAAAAACTTTTTAACTGTTGTTTTCATTTTATCTGCTTCTTATTTCAATCAATATGTTCTTTCTTTTTTATCTTTTTTTTTTTTTTTTTAGCTCCTCCCTCTTGTTTCTGGATTTAGAGATTCAGCAAAAGGCAAATGTTCGATTTTTAAATTTATCGAAATCAAAGTTGAAGAGTCCAAGTTATAACATACCTAATGACCATGGAAATCATTATATATAGAAGTTAATGCAATAGGTATTTTAATGGTCTTATTATAATTAGGTATAAATTTAAACATTTCAATAACTCATGGACTGATTCCTTAAAAAGAAAAAAGAAAAGAAAACGAAAAAGGGATGGAATCATGAAATTTTAGTGTGCTTAGTTGGCGAAATAACTATCTTATATTGCTGCCGAATAAAAAAAAAATTATATATTCTTCTCAAAACTAAAGAAATATATATTCTTTGATATTTTTTTTCTTACATGTTTCTAATGTTATTCATGGGATCTTAGTCACAGCTAAATCGAGACCTAAGACAACATATATCGGTATAATGGTCGTTTCAAATATGCAGCTAATCTAGTAGAACATGCACGACGGAAGTGCCTGACATAATTTCTTATATTAAGAACCTTATTTTTTGAAATTTTTTAAGATTGTAGTAAGGCCCTTCTACTTTTAGAATTTCCTTAATGAAAGATCTCAAAAGATTATTTTGTTTTTCTAAATTTTTTACAAATGTCCCGACAAAAACTAATAGAAAAATAAATAAATAAATAGTGTTTAAGGCATGAACTTATATATCTAGGGACTGAAAAATGAAAAACTTGATAACGTAAAGAAGTACGAGAAAAAAGTCATCAAGCAGCTAATACAGTACATAATGACATAAAGTGATGTCCTTACCATTATACACACTGAGGCCATGTTTGTTTTGATTAATAACCTAAGTTAAGAACCCATAAAAGTTATTAGTGAATCAACTAACATCCTTAAATAAGAACTGATAGTTTTCCTAATGTTAAAATTTTTATTATATTCCTTAATTGTTTTAAGATTGTCAAATTTAGTCATTTATAAATGAAAATAATCATTAGTAAGAATTCTTATCAAGAACAATTTCAATCAAGAGAAAAGGTAAATTTTTTATTTGATAACGTGCCACCTAAAGACTCAATGAAAGTTTTTACTTCTTGAAGAAAAAGATAGCCTTAAAAATATGTTTACATGCAACCAAATGAAGTAATAACAATTATATTTTCTGTTGCTATTCTTTATTGATGGCAACATTATTTCTACAGTATTCATTTCATTGGACTAGACATGCATTTAATGTCAATTCTTTTAAAAAATAAAAACAAACCGAAAACTTCTTCAAATAGATTGTCTTATCTTACCTCACAATTAATGGCCAATTTCACTAAATTTTAAATTTTTAATTTCGTTTATTTAACCATTTTATGTTTTACATTCTCCAGGAGACTTAAATTTCAAGTTTGGTGTGTGAATTCATAACTTCTAACATTTTATGATGGTTCCCAATTCCGATATATATTGGGTTTCATCTCTTTTGCTTTGAATACACATATTGATATGTGCCTGGAAGCCTGCCATTTCAAGAAGGAGAATGCGGCATCGTGCACATTAAAGGTTATTACAGTGGTTGTTTGGTGTGCCGAATCACCCACCAATGAGATTAGTTCAGTTTTTCAGATCATGGAGTATTGACTATTGAGATTCTTTGGTGATTGCAATGGATAATGGGAAGGAAACTAAACCTCATATATCTCATTTAAAAGATCATACATAATATCACCGAACGGACTGAGATTCCATCGAATCAAGTGGACTTGTACTTGCCAAAGGTAAACCATGGCAGTGTCACAAGTTTTCCAAGATTCAATTAATAAGGACATGGTGTTAGTATTCATCACTCTAGGATTCTTAAAAGCGTGCTGTCGTTTCCCCTGATAAAGTAGATGAAAATTCTGCCTTATTTTATGTTTCATAAAAATGGGAAAAAAAAAGAAGAAAGAAACAAAATAAATTTTTGTTTTCAAACAATAATAAAAATCATTTTCTCTATTCTCTATTAGTATTTTCTATAGTTGTGAACCATAACTAGTAATGATCTTGCTTTCCATTGTTTCTTAGCACTGCAAGCTACCAATGGTGGCAGTCTTTTAAGACAACTATAGTAGCATTTGATAATTATAAATTTCAGATTGTAGCAAATATTGAAAGAAGCATAACAAAGGAAGTGTTTTTGAAATAAAGACACCATAAATTGATTTTTTTTTTTGTAATGCACTTCACAATATCTCTTTAATTTTAAACAGGCAAAAAAATTATATATATGTGTGTGTGTGTGTATGTTTGAATGGTATGATAAAACCCCTAAACAAACGGAGAACTTTTTGGAACTCTTTCTAAATAACAATATAAATGTAGAAAAATGATAAAAAGATAGTCTTCGAGACCAATTAGTAATGTACATTTTCATATTCAAAATGACTTACAAAATGTAGACAAATGATAAAAAGATAGTCTTAGAGACCAACTAGTAATATACATTTACATGATTAAACACAGATATATATATATATATATATGCACTTCATATTCCAAATGATTTACAAAATAAAATACATTGTCATTATGTTAAATTGTGATAACCTAATAAGTAATATATTATTTTCATTAATATATATATAAACATGGGTACATATAAAATGACAATATCTAGAATATATTTATATAATTAAATATAAGTATTCTTTCCCATATTAAAAAGAAAAATTAATGAATGTATGCAACTAAATAACATAATTCACTACAAACGGGCTTTAGAGATAAAAATTTTATCTCTAAACATAAATTTTCATCACAAAAACCATCGTCACAGATTTTATTTGTAAAATTATAATTACATTTTTTTTTCTATCTTTAAAGGCCTGTTTTCTTGTAGTGATTAATATATTAAGTAAAACTATTATTTTTCTTAATGTGAGTTAATTTTATACGAAATATGTGCATGGGATGAGTCTTTATCTAGTTTATCGAAGAAAATTGAAAGTAAGAAAGAGAAGAACAAATTAATTATTTTATCAGCCAATAATTAAATATTTCTCCTTCCATCATAGTCTTACACTCTTAGTGAACCGTAGGAAGATAAGGATTGGTATAATCTTGACCGGTAGGTGGGAAAGAGAAAAAAACATACGGAACTTCTGACATGGACGGGCTTGTTTCGTAAGACACGATTTTGTTGTTTTCCTTCAGCCATATTGCGCTGTAATTGATGCCAAAAAGGACTACTGACGACACATAATTTAGTAAATTACATATCGCTTTTTAATGTGAAAGACTTGTTAACCATTTTTATAAAAAAAAAAAAAAAAATTTATTTAATTGCCATCTTTATATCGCATATTAAAAAAAATATATATATAATTTTATATATGTGTCGTATTTTGGAGATAAAACATAGTGATAATACTGTACAAAAGTTGTTAAAATTATTGTGTCGAATATAAATTGTGTGCAAAAGTTATAAAAATCATTGTATCATATGTATGGTGTGTATAAGTATAAGTATTTTACTTGTATCACATATTGCACTTGTGATACATGTATCACGATACATTTATCGTAGAGTAGATGTGCGATATAAGCAAAATATCTTTACTTTGTATGGATGTACGATATTGAAAAAGCTACCTGATATGCGACACAGCCATGGTATATACATAATATTTTTTTATATAAATTATATATGTGTAATTTAAAAAAATAAGATACTAAATAAGTAATTATCTCCATTTTGAAAAACAAAGATTTTGATTATCTATCGTACAACGCTTTTCTAGTTTCCTTATGGAACCAAATCATTTTTTATAAATAACTATATAATTATTATATTTATTTAAATTAGGATTATTATTCAATTGACCTGCAATGACCAATTAAATAACATAATAGAAACCTCCAAATATGATGTTAAATCAATTTTATAAAATAAAATGTCGGTAAATGTTAATATGGAAACATATTTCGTAAAGGATTAAAAAATTATTTTATTATCAACATTTGCTAAAGAATATAATTATAATATTGACAAATTTGGTTTAGTTTACGATTTTGATATAGTTTTTAGTGAGTTTTTTTGTAATTTATGAAAAAAAAAAGTAATAAAACGGAAGAATACTAATTTTGACCACTATACTAGGAAAAGTTATTTATTTAATTTTTTCTAAAATGGTAACTTCTTAAATATCTTACAAAATTTGTTTTTTCTTTGAAGAAAAATTCAGTAGTTTGCTATAATTTTTCTTAAGGGGATTGTTCCTGTATCATAATTATAGTAGGGTAAGGAAATACGACAAGAGGTTAGGAAATTTGGTTGGAAAAAAAATTATTGGAGGCTGATTGGACATTTTAATTCATATCGGTACAATGCTTTTTGCCACATAAATTCATACGTAGCTAGCAACTAGTAATATAATAATAGCAAAGAAAGAGTCATAATGTCATAAAAGGTTATAAGAATTAAGAAGATATACATAAAGAGTGAAGGCAGAAAAATATTACCCGGTAGCAGCAAAAAATGCCAAAGGAATCATCAGCTCCCATCCATTTATAGTCATGCTGTCAAATTAGACCAAGAAAACTTAAAAGGTTGAGTGCCAAACTAAATGCCAGCTAAAATAAAATTACTGTAATGGCACATGCTTGGCTTTTTGAAATAGATAGGGATTGATGCTATCATTTTATATTTATTATATATAATAATAGTTATAATATTATATATGCACCAGACAAAGAAAATAAATCATATCCAACTAAAAGAGAAAGTTGTGTGTGTGGCTAAAAGGGTTACTCACCATATGGACAAAGCATCCACCGCTATTTTAGCATTCTTCAAGTTTCCCGTCATGAGGATTAGTATTCTATAATACCAATTCTCCAAGCTGTTTATTCAGTCATCGAAAATGGGAAAAAAAAAAATCATTATTAGCAGCAGGTATATACAACTTTAATAATAATAAATAAAAAAGATGACAAAAGTACTATAAGTACCTACATTTTTAATTTTTTATCAATTTAATAACTTAATGCTAGTGTTTATAATCAAATTAAAAATATAGGAACCAAACTATAAAAGAAATTGAAAGTTTTCATTCCCATAAAGTATTTCATATATTATTAACTATATTTCATTAAAAGAAAAATAAATGAATTATGCCAACAACAAATATGAACATGTTATTTTAGGACCTCTTTTAGGAAATAAATTTAGTAAGTTCCAATCTTTAAAAGATGAATAAAGGGGCTTATATAAAACAGATGCTATAAATATTCCTAAAAAATCTATACTCACGGAAAAACTTGCATTTGTCACCAATTTGAGGAAGTAACAATTATACCAACATATCATCAAACTTAAGAGATGGTAATAAATTTATTTTTGTAGAAGTATGAGATGAGAAAAATTAATTACCAAAGCATTAAACCAGAAGCTGCAGAAAGTTTAACAAACTCCCAAAGACCAGACAATGCTTCCATAGAGAACCCCGTCCATGTAAGAGGACATCCACCGCAAATGACGTAAAGGAGATCTCCAAGCGCCAAGGCCCACCATGAAACGTTGAGAGTCGCAGCAGTTCCTATCACTCCAAGTTGAAGATTCGACACGAACAACCAACTCACCAAAATATGTACCAAAAGAGCCCCTAAAGACACCCATGCAATTACTCCTGTCTTTAGCTGACTTTGCAAGAACCTTTGTAAGGGAAATTGGAATGCAAAGCTGAAGTGGAGAGGTATCATCCAAATAGCCACCTTTCCAGTCAGTTCTGCTACATCATCGGGTTGTCCCAGTAGCTTCAAAAATGGTGTAGCAAACGTATACAAAGGCAGCAGAAGAACACAGCACAGGAAGAGGACAATCCACGATCTTTGCATGTACACTCCCAGCATGTAGTACTTTTTCGCCCCAAAAGCTTGTCCACATAGCGTCTCTAAAGCACTTGCCATTCCTAGCTGGAGGTGTTTAAGTATAACTGTGTTATTCCTTGATAGAACAAATATACAAGAGATATATACGCAAATTAAGCCATATGTACATACACCTCGTGTGTACTACCGATTGAATATTTCTCCGTATATTTAAGAATAGAAGATTGTTTTGGGGTAGAAAGGTGTAGATGCATACCAGGAAGCCAAAGTCGAAACCAACGATGACATTATTGGAAATGGATATGGCAGCAAGTTCAAGGTCCCCGAGATGCCCAGCAAAGGCTTGAGTGATGACCAACATAGAATAGGAGGCAAGACGGCTAAAGATGGAGGGTGCTAGTATGTGCCATAATTTCTTAGATTCAATCATCACCCTTTTTGTGAGATTATTCTCCTCTTCATTTTCGTGTTGATTCTCTAGCAGCGGAGCTTTTGCCTCCTCTAGAGACGTGTTTCTTGGCATCTTCTTGTTGGCCGCGTTTTGTTTTCTAGCAAAGACTTATGTCTACCCAAATTTGATCAGTCCTTTGTTGCTCGACGAACTTGTTTGTTGTTTATACTTGTAATGTGGAATCTTGTAATTTGACGGGGAAGATTTTGGTAGCTAAATAATTAATTTATATTAGGAGTAAATATTAATTATTTTTTAATATGAAACTATATATCTGGCAATTGTTTTAAAAATCATCAATAATTCATTTTATGTGTTAAAATATGATTGATAACTTTCTATCATTTATATATACATATGGTGTCTATTACCTATTTAATTTTTTTTTTTGTATTTGACATATTATAATTAATTAGACATATTTTTATTTCAGAATTTTTTTTCCAGCTCGCATATTTTTATTAAATACAATTTGTATCATATAAGATATCAACATTCAAATCATAGTTAATCGCCATATTTTATTTAAATGCAATCTGTTTCATATATAACATCAACCAACAGTGGAGGTGGTTTCTAAATTTCCACCTTTTCTAAATATCTAAATTAAATATCAGGGTAGTCTTATGAGTATTTTGAATAACTTTACGAGCAAAAAAAATAATAATTTTGCGAATTAAACTAGATTTATGAACAAAGCTTTATGCTTAGAGGTACTTGATAAGGAAAACATTTGTTGGTTCAAACAATTGAAGGTAAGGCATAAGGGATTAATCCATTCTTAGGAAAATGTGGTAGCTAAAACAATTCCAAAACCATTGAAAATTTGGTTTGATGAAACAAAAAGAATACATATTGAATTTAAAGGCATGGATGTTTTGCTTTCCTTAGAAAATTAAGTCTCCCATGTTAAGTTTGTTATAAGAGTTTGAATGTGAAATTTCTTTATGATACAATTAAGTCTTAATATTTGAATAGAATATATATATATATATATATTAATATATATATATTAATATATATATATATATATTAAACCATACTTTTTAAATTTATATGAAATAATTGTATTTTGTTGTTGTTTCGACAAAGAAATTTGTGTAAAATATCTATTTAAAAATGGACATATTTTATATCTTTCAACAAAGTTGAAGCAAATGTGATTCTTTCCAAGAGTTATAATATTTAAGATTTGAATCATATCTATTTGATTTGATTTAGATCAGTTTATAATTGACTTGAATCCATTATCATGAATGGATATGTTCCAAATACATGAAACATTTTGATAAAAAGTTTTAATTTTCCAAATTTTAACATTAAAAAAATTTTGCAAATTCAAGTGGTTTACTCTAATCCAGATCATTTGGCACTCCAAATATAAGTAGTACAAATTATTTCAAACAAGTCTAGACCATCTACACTTAAGGCATGCATAAGTAGTATGAATCATTTTAAACTGGTATAGATCATTTGACATGGTCATATTATATTTCAATCTATGTTCCTTTTTATAAGAGATAATTTGGACTTTTTATACTTAACATAGAAATCACAATAATTAATCACATAGATGTTCCAATCACATAATTAGAAATTTATTTCTATTCTCATTCCTATTCTTTTCATAAACCAAGTATATTGTTAATGGTGGATTCCTTAAATAGTTGCTTAACCCGAAGAACACATTGTTTTTTACTACCAAGAAACTCTATAATTTTTAATAATTTTTTTAACAATTTTTTTACTTGAAGTAAGTTAAGAAACTCACTTTTCAAGTTGCTTAATTAAGCTACTCTCATGTTGGTTCTTAAGTCAAGAATCTTACTTTATTGGTTATATGAAGTTGCTTGATCTAGATTCTTGTGTCAAGCAATTCCAATAAAGATGATCTTATACATTCATATTCAATAATGCCAACAATTAGGTGTGTAGTCATCCGTGAAGCTTTTTCTTATGTCATAGTCCAACTTTTCTTAGTCTTCTACAAATTACCATCCTTGATGAAACAAAAATTCCATAGCTGTTGGGTTTGGTTTTTCCAAACCACTAAAAGTTGTTAAAAGCCAAAAAAAAAAGGAAAAAGAAAAAAACACTATCATTGAAAACCATATAGGGACCGACGTAGACTCTTATAGATCGGCTTCTTCCTATGTGGTGGGGCGGCACCAAGCTTAATGGAGTCATTTCTCACCGCATCAATTTTGTATTCATTTGCTTCAAATCTGTTGGAGGTTGCGAACCACGTCGTCCAAAAATTCTTGGCCACATGACTGTCAGATTCATAAGCCTGCTCTTATCATCTCTTGGCCTCTGTCCATGTTAGCAAGAACACAGGAGAACTTCACAAGTTGAAACCGCTATAATATACGTAAAGGGATCAATCAATAGATACGAACTTTTAGAAAGATCGGACCGATGCGTCGATTTTTATTTTTTAATTTATTCCTTCCAAATAATTATGTGAAATCGGTTTGGAAAGAGCTTTGGTTTGATTTAAAATTTCTCTTTTTTTCTTTAATAAGTGATAATTTTACTCTTCCCCTCTATTCTTTCGCTCATCATCCGGTATTGATATGCCTGTAAACCAACCCCCACCCCACCCTCTTTTATTTTACGTAATGCTAAATGTTTCATCCTGACATCCTACGGTTTCATAAGAAAATAGAATGTCCAAAGGGTTGGAAATAATGTGAGTTTATTAAAATGTCTCAAATAACTAAAAAGAAGTAATCATTGTTTAGAAAAGCAGTTTAATTTAAGCTTTTTCGGCGGTTAATTAATAATGCCGTTAGATACCTTTAATAAATCAATATTAATTTTCATGCTGGCATACACATAGACAAAATTAACAATTTAAAATAATATTTCATAAGATTCGGACTCAAACCAACCATTAATGAAAGAAAAACCGACCCAGAACAAATTAACCAATGAATTCTTTCAATTTCTGAACCCGAAGAACACATTGTTCTTTACTTTTATTCAAACTGTCTAGTTTAGCCACACCACCAAGCATCAAATCAAAAAACCACCAAAATCAAACTCCATCCAATTTACTATCTTGCAATTGATTTTCTTTCACTATCTTTCATGAACTCTACAAGACTCAATCTTTCACTCGCATTCTCATCGAAACCGTATTCCTCGATCCCAATTTGCTTTACCAGAATCTTCTAAAAATTCTTCCATTTAAAGATAACCCCATTGCTACAATTGAACGCCTCATTCCTGGCATAAGGACCTGCTGCTGCCCATATCTGCTGCTCCGCAATGAGGACGGCATCTCCCCCAGTCAAATAGCATTCCCAAGCGTCTTTTGTTCCAAGAAACTTCAATGCAACTCTAGATGCTTGAAGACTACCGCGTAAACACACAAAGTGGCCACCAAATTCATCGAACTATACTTTCAGTTGCATCCGTTAAGATTTCCAATGGAGCATCATGGGTTAAGGTTGAGGGTAGATCTGACAGGGACTTTGCTCTGCCCGAAGACCTTGTTAAACACACGATGCATTCCCAACCCCACCGTAGCTCCTCACCTGTCACTTAGATCGAATGATCTTGGAATAGATAGCTTAACACCACATCTTGCAGGGATGAACATAGGATTAAAAGGTAAACGGAGCCATCACAACACTAGATCATGTTTAATGGTTAGGAATTAGGGTACCATTTATTCATCAACTCTCTTTACTTTTGTTTCTGTTCATTTATTCTTCTCGTTATTTATTTTCATTATTTGTTATAAGGTTGCAAGGAAATGAAATCTGTCGTTCTTTTTGGCTTAAAGAATGAAAATTTTCTCATAACTCAATTTCAATTATTAATTTTTTATCAAAAAACAAATCAAAATGAAAAATGAAAATAATGTATTAAGTTATGACATGTATATTTAATTAGACAAACATATTAAGTCATATGACATTTTTATTTGCCAAGTGCTTTGATACATTACAAATATTATATAATTGATACTACAATACATAACACACATTATCAATCTTGCTCCAAATGTCATATATATTTCGTATTGTATATGATCTAATGTGTGCAATATAAATATATTATTTTATCGATATGGTTTATAAAATATTTAGCATATAGATAAATATATATAATATATTCATATCTGTATCCAAGAAATTTTAGGCTATGTAAAGCTTCCATCTCATATATTTTATTAATAATAGAGTTGTTTATATATCTTATGAAGTCAAGAATTACAATGAGAAGAAAAGGAAAAAAAATTGCTAAAGAAAAAAGGAACCTACTAAGGTTATGGTATTCACAGTTCGGCTAATCGGTCCATGGTCTTATTTTTTGAATCTTACCATAATGATCGACTTTTTAATATCCTGATTGATCCGTAAAATTTCAATGAACGAATTTCCAGCAAGTATGCTAGTTGATCAAGTAATATAGAGGTGAATAAGGTTGTCGTTCCCATGATGATTAATTTAGTACTAAACCAATATCAATTCTAATATTATCTAAGCAATCAATATTTAAATAAAAGTGCTCTAAAACTAATCCTACCAACCACTTTCAATTAATCATATTGTTAACTAGATTATAATTATATTTAGCTAATTGCCTAAAATAACCAAGAATTCCAATGCATAATTAATTATATATATATATATATATATATATATATGTTGATTTAATTAAATTATGAATTTGTTAAGAGTTTAGTATAAAATTAATATATGTTATTTTTTTCTTGAAATATAGAAATTATGGTAAATAACTAGTAAATAAACTATGGTGTGATAATATAATTTAGTTGATAAATTATACATGTTAGAATTTAATATGCTGGGATGAATAGGTGTTTGTATTGCATGATTTTTATTAGTTTGATAAAAATTTAGCTCATATCATGAAAATTGAAGCCAAACAGAACTAGCAAATTTTTAAGTTGTTTTTAGCCCAAAACAAAGCCTTAAATCAAGCCCAAAGCCTAAGCCTTTTCTCTAAGTATCAATTGTCCCAAAGTCAACAAATATAGAATAATATCAAGCTCGCTTTTGACAAATTAAAAAGCCAAAGTAGACCCTAAAAACAGACCTCCTAAACCAATACCAACAATAATCTAATTTTCTTCTTTAAACTCTCTCTAATTATCTACCTAAAGCTTGCACCAAGGCTAATTCTCAAGTTAAAGCTTCTTAAGGTTAGTTTGTATGCTCTTATGGTTGTTGTTTTCTTTGTTTTTATCATAAGAATGATTTCTTGCTCTAGTAGTCTTATAGTAGTTTGAATATGGTTTTGATGATTCATGGTAATCAAAAGGGTTAAATGAGCTTTTGGAGTATGTTAAACAAGTATATGGAAGTGTTGAAATGTTTGGGGATAGATGCGTTGTGGTGAATAATTTGTAGTATGTGTAGAAGTTGTTTTGAGTTATGCATGAATTGATGAAAGTTAGAGAAGAAGGATTTGAGTTATGTTGAGTGATATGGTGAGAGTTATTTGGTGTTGGGAAGTAAAGTTTATACATGTTTTGAGTTTTTAAGAGCATGTAGTATGTTATGATGCTTATATAGGGGTTAGAGTAAGGTTGGATATGTGAAAATTGTGTAAAAATCAAGTTTGAAACATGAGAAGTTCGGAAAATTCAAACATCCTATCATACAACTTGTATGGAAGGGTGTATGGGCCATACACCCCTTGAAAGGACCTACATGAAAGGGTGTTTTACTCTCTAGAGCTTTTTATGTGTTTTTCTTGGGTTCAAACAGCCTCCAAAACGGCCTGTATGCAAGGGCGTTTCACTTTCTGATGTTTTGTGAAATCTGGTTTGTCTTATACGCCGCTGGCCTTTCATTCGTACGCCGCTGGCGTTGACCTTTTACATCACCGGCATTAAGCTAGCATACCCCATGAAAAGAAATTTAAATTAAATTTGTTTGATATAATTTGATTCATTTATATATATTCCCTTATTTGTTGCTTGGTTTTGTGATTAAGTAGGAAGCCAATATAACCTTATGGTATCTACATATGTTAAGTTATTCTTTTATAAGTTCCTATTTGAATTTGTTAAGTGTAAAGAAGTTAATATTCAATTAAGAGATTATGTAAACCCTCGAAAATTTTCATAATTCATAGAAAATAATCCTAGAAGTTTAATATTAAAATTGAAATCCCAAAAATTGACTCAAGTTAAAACTAAATTCTAAATCAAGTCAAACATAAAAATTCTTAGTCTTGAGAGAAAGAGAACCCTTAAAATGAAATATATAAAAAAAAAAAATCCAACTATCGGTTGAATCAACATCCATATATCAATCAAATCACCTAACCGTTTCCTAACACACAAATCAAGAAAATATATCCAAATAATGATCGACAATAAAAATGCTAAGATCCTAAATACTTCGATGAATTTTAGAATCGGAAATTTCAATTTTCACCAGAAGTCAAACTAAGTCAACTCATAAGCCTAAACTTGGTTAAACGATCCCGAGAACTAAAGACTATTAAATAAATCACAAATAAAATAAGGTAAACCTTAGATATCAGCTAAAAATATAAAACGGTCAAAAACTCCAAAATTATATGATCTTACGAATAACTCAACAAAACCGAAAGTCAAACCGGAACCCTAAAAGTTAACAAAACATAAGACAAACCCTAGTGTTTAAAATCTGCAATCTGCAATCTCAAACCCTAGAAAACGAAATAAGTTAATAGCTTAAAATAGTTCGTAATAATATAGGGTAATATAAAAATATCATATTCGAGAATTTCGAGTGTCCTTTGGACTCTAATGGGATCAGTTCTCGAAAAGCGTGCCTCGAAGCTCGGAACACTAAAAATTTCTTTAACACCAAAAGACTTGTAATTAAATAAAGTTTTCAAAAATATCAGTTTTAGAATTTTTCGGTAGCTAAAAATAACATATATAGCTCGATTACGCGTATTTTTATTACTACCAGTATTTTATATGTCTAGTCTACTATTCATAGTACTATTCCTACTATTCATTACTATTTCACTATCTCTACTTTTTGTTACACCTACATACCTATTTTCTTACTTTTTATATTTCCAATACAACTTTAATCACGTCAAACCTTACACGTTACTTCTTTTATTACAAAATGAAATAAAATAAATCAATTTCCCCCTCTCACAAGGAGCAAACCGGCGCCTCCCCCTCTCTCTTCTTCCCCATTTTTTTTCTTTTTCATTTAATTTAATTACATCTATTTTTCACTCCAAAATTCTATAAATACCCCTTCTTCCTTCATTCTTTCACATAATTCATTCTACTACCAAAACTCTCTCAAAATCTCTCCGCAAAATCCTCTCTTCAAGAATTTTCTCTAGCAAAACTCTCTTAAACCATTCTCCACAAAAATCATTCATTATACACAAACTATCTACCACATATCACTACTCACATAATATCCCATTTATCTACCATCTTCATACTATAAACACTTTAGGTAAAGATTTTTCCAACCATTTATCTTCTTATGTCATGTAACTTAACATGACTATGGTGTTGTTTTAAACTCATATGAGTAGTAAAAGCAACAACATGTTCATGTTTTGTTTTGTACATAAACTTCCTATTTTATTATGTTATGTTGATTTTATGTTGTTATAATGCTAATTCCTTATTTATATATAACTAATATATATATATATATATATATAATCTTTAGAGTATATAAGCTCACTTGTTATTTAATTTCATGCTTTGCAATTTATTTATTTCATGCTATTTCCTTAAACTAGTCTTTCTAGTTTAGACTTGTCCATATCAAGTCCAAACCTTTTATTTATTTTTTAATCTTTTGGACCAGTCCATTCTTAGTCCCGGAATGCCTTGATGAAGCTAAGGCTCCAAATACTTGACCGGAATACCTTGATGAAACTAAGGTTCTCAATATTTGATATTTTATTTTCTTGCTTATTATTTGCTTCTAGTATTTTCTTATGTTTTTATTATTTTACATGCTCATAATACTTGCATTTACATAATGATATTGTCTCAACCATTTGAAATAAGAATTTTACTTTACTAAAGGAACTTAAAACCAAATTTTCTATTATGTGATTTGTCACAAAATAATGAAGTTATTATCAACAACATAAAAATAAAGTAATACAAGTTTTCTCAAGTTTTTCTTAAATAATAAAGGTAACTTTACCAAAGAAACATAAGGAATAAATACTTTCTTTGAATAATATGGTAACCTAAGTTTTAGTAAAATAATTTGTTAATATTCAAAGTTTTTACAAAAAGCTTAAGATTTAAACTCTTTTTAAATCCATAACAAAACTAAAAACAAACTAATTTTAAAGATAAAGATGAATTCAACCCATAAAGTTATAAACCCACTTAGGAAAAATAATGATTTTTAAATTTCTAAAGAAAGAACTTGTTTTCAAATAATATAAACAAGACAAGATTAAAAATAAATGATTTTATCAATAAAGAAAATTCTTTTCAAAGGAAATAAAAGAACCAAGTTTTAGAAAGCAAAAACTTATATTTTAAAATAATAAATATAAGAAGACAAGACTCATTTTCTAAAACCATTATAAATACAAAAAGGTTTTCAAAAACTTAATACACTTTTGATAAATTTGATCTTTTATCTCTAGAAGTAAAACTTATGAAAGACTGAGGTTAAAAGAAAATTTACTTATTATTGGAAAAAGAATGAAGAAATTAAGAATATACTCATTTATAAAACCTAGGAAAATATAAATTTTCTTCAAATACTTGAAAAGAAATTATCAAAGTTAAAGTTTTAACAACTCAAAATGAATTGTTATGTTGTTGATACTACCATTAGAATTTTTGCATATAAAGTGAGCTTACCTATATACTCAAATATTTATCAAATATATATTTATATATATACATATATTGTTACAAAAGATTTTCTTTAAAATGAAGTTGAGTTAGAAAATGGATTTGCAAAAGTTTTAAAAAAATTCGTTTTAAATCTGTACCCAACGTTTTTGGAACCCAAATGACCTTATATGACAAAGATAACTTAGAAATGGATAGATCTTTTCGAATAGGTAGAAAATGGTATATTATATGCGAAATTCGAGTTAAAATGAGCAAGTTATGGCCATTTTAAGTGGAATTTCATCTTATACGATTTCACCGCGATTTTAAGAAAAGTTTAGAATCTCCAAGAATAAAAATTTCATGAAAGACTCATCTCGGGTATTTCTTTTGTCTAGGTGATGAAGGATACGAGAATACCTACCCGAAGATTACTACGACTAGGAAGATTGCAAAATGGACGAGTGAGTTATTCCTCTTAATTTTACTTGCTTGTGCTTGTAAAGTAGTAGCATTAGTATACTAAAGAAGATAAAAATGGATATATATTTGGGATTTCGGGATTTTGAGTATATATGTGATTCTATGTTTATGCGTGAAATGAAACTAAAATATCGCAACTTCAAACTGCTTGTTTAAATAATTTTGTTTACTTACTTGTATGACTGCTTATTAATTGCTAAATTGATTGATTGCCCCTTAATAAACCTTAAAAATGTTTGGCTTAAGAAAAATGAAACACTCACGCATAGCATCCATCGAGTCACATCTCTTTCGGAAGGCTGCTACTCCTACGCGTAGAGTTGGATTGGCTGTGATCGTGCGGTGACATGGGCCATGTTCCTTCCTGGAGAATCCAAATCGCTTGGGGAAAGTGACTCTAGGTTCGGAGCCAAACCAACCAAACACTGTGGGTGAGGACCTGGGGACTAGCAGTAGAAGGTCGAGGATCTTCAACCACGATTCCTAACCTTCGATACGGAGGGGTAAATCCGTTCTATATATGGTTTTTGGATAACTATACATATTTGCGTAATTATGTGATTGTTGCATTGTACGCATAGCATATGCGTGAAAATCTAAATGAACTTGTTTGATTATATGGTGCGAATGAAAAGATATATCTCACTAAGCTAGTTGTAGCTTATACCCCTATAGATTTTGTTGAAACAGGTATACCCATGGCTTAAATTGAGGATCATGACATTAAGAAAGTCATGGAAGGATGTTAAGCTTCTATGAAGAAGATGGAATCATAAGATGAAGTAATTTTGTAAGATTCTTTATATGTAATGACTTCTATGATTAATGATGTATATTTATTTGAAGATGATAGAGGGATATGCCCCTAAGAATTGAAATGTAATATGTTTATGTTTTATGATAAGTATTCTCTTTGCCTTGTTACTTAATTATTATCAATATAAATTGCGCTACTCCGATGCGTTCCCTTGGTTGTGATGTACGCCTTGTACATGATATGGAAGCCTTTGCGTGACTAAGGTAGTCATTCCTAGGCTTTAGTATTATGTACGGCAGATTGCCATATTTAAGGTACCCTCGGGGCGTGACAGATTATGATGTTGATATGCAATTGTTTGAAATGTATATAATATATTTATGTTGTGTGTGTGAATATGAATTCTATGTTGATTTGAACATTTATTAAGTTTGATAAGGGTTTAAGGAATTAGTGTATAATTGCAACTTAACAATATTTTATGTGAAATTGTTTCTTTGATAGATTCTCATATTCAATTGAGTTCGAATATCGGT
Organism: Combretum micranthum; assembly: GCA_024138025.1. NCBI lineage: Eukaryota > Viridiplantae > Streptophyta > Magnoliopsida > Myrtales > Combretaceae > Combretum > Combretum micranthum. Next base: position 840,962 of record JAMXBD010000211.1, read on the forward strand.
CTTTTGCCTGATAATCTATTTATCAATTTATGCAGTAACATGGATGTTGTTTGCTTAGGATAGGCATATTCTAAATCTATCTTAACTAAAGAAGGTTTAAAAAGTGATCGTATTAGTTGTGTTTTCGCCGTTGAATCTAGTTCGAGGAGCCACAACCCTATTAATGAGATTAATATGGTAGTTTAAGTGCTTAAGTCACTTTAGTCATGATGCAATGACTTAATTAGTGGCTCAGCGGGTAATTAAAAGGGAGTATAGTATCGTGCAATATTTACTTACTCTTAAAAAGATGTAATATGATTTAGTTCATGTTTTATAGGGATGAATGAACTAGGTGATATGATGAATTATGTCAAGTAAAATTGAGTAACGACTGTAAACTCTAGATGAAGTATTCGAGCTGTTTATATCAACTCTCTGAGCAGCTGTAGTTACTCAAAACCCCCAGACTCCCTATGATTGAAATCGGAGTTTGAATACTCCAGTGTTTTTTTGTTGACTTAAATGAAGAGAAGTAATTTATGATTTTTTCCTTGCATTAGTTTAGGAATGTGTGCCATATCGTATTTATTTTTGTTACTATGTACTAGGCTTCTGGCTCACTTTTATCTCTTTCGGATGTTGATGAAGATGAGTTTTATGATTCTTTAGGCTATGGGATGGACTTTGAGGAATTTTTGGATGAATGTGACGATTAAAACTCTTGGACCATCCTTGTTGTCTTTTTTAACAAGAGAGACCAAATAAAGTTTTGATTTTGAATTGTAATATGATAGACATGGCTTGCTTATAAGTCTAAGTTTATATTATAAAGTATTTAAGTTTCCCTTATATGTATGTGTGTGGGTAAGATTCCAGATGCAAAGATCACATGTGTGTCGCGTGACCATCGTGCTACACGTGACTTAGGGAAATAATACATACAAAGGTAATCAAGAGAGAATCGTGTAAGGAGGAGGAGTAGACAGTCTCAGTAGATTCTAACATACGCGTGACAGGTAAAGGAGCTAACAAGTATCAACCTCACTAGATACCATGAATATCATGTGCGTTCTTGAATGAGCCAAGTAATCAATTAATAAAAAATGGAAATCCGACAGCACAACGGCATTTGTCCAAGATTTCACTTATCCAAACGAGGTAAGGACTAAGGGTATTTAAGAGAATTTAGCTGTCAATATCATCCCTCAGATGAGACAGATAACCAACGGCTAAGATGAGTCCCTCTCATTGTGGATATGGATGTGGGGTTCTTTGTGGACCTAGGCCCATTGAGACCTTCATTTGTAATGTGTGTGAACCAATTTGAGAAATGTTGGAATTGGGCAAGCCTATTCCAACAGGCTCTACTCCAAGTCTACCATGTCAATTCTCCCATGATCATCCCAATAAGCCAGGTCTAACTCTCTAAACCCTGTCACATTAGCCTATAGAGTTAAACCCAGATAAAAATTAAACTAAAGCCTTTGTAACAAAATTCAATTATTTATAGTATGTAATATATGATTTTGCAAACTTTGAGATACCAAGTTATTTGTATTTATATATTGTTATATTAAAATAACTACTTCTTGATGAGTAGTATTTTTAATAAAACTTTGTATCTAAACAAGTTAAACAGATAATCCACATAAACAACTCCTTTTTCAAATGGCCTTATGTGTAGTACTTAGGTATTATACGTGATTGGGAGACTTGGCGTGTCTAATATGAGAAATTGGACATGCCGAGTCTTTACATTGCCTATTTTCGTGAATTTGCTAATACCTTATTGTCCTTTTGAGTCCTAAAGTCTTTTCACAAACCACATTAATTTGCTAGATTCCTCTAACCAAATTAATATAGATTCAAATTTATGATTATCAATCTCTCAATTTATAGTTTCCTAGTGCCTTGATTAATTTTTTTTAAATTCCTTTAGTAAAAAAAAAAAATAATAAGAACGCTGCATTAAATCCTATATACAAATTTATTTTAATTAAAAATAGCAAATTTTCCAATTTTACCAATTCAATTAAACATGAATCTTGAAAAACTTTAAATCCCCTTCCAATTCATTCAGATATATTATAACATAATCTATTACTACTATTAAACAAATTCATTTCATTGGTGTAAAAAAAAATCAGAAGCTAAAGTATAATAATTAATTATTTTATTTTATTATCTTTTTTATATTTATCTTTTAATAACTACATTATCCTAAAAACCAAATAATTTCTTTTTAAAAAGTAAACTTCTCCTTCCATAATACTTATAATTCATTTTCTTACAAAAAAAAAAAAACAGACTTATCCTTTTATTTTCTCTTTAAAAATTCACATTATAATATACATTGAAAATAGTGAGAAAAACATATCATATATATATATTTGGCCATCACATATTATATATTAAATAATTTATATTAAATTCAAGACCTAAATAGGCTTTTTATACTAAAATATTTTTCTATTTATTATGAAAAAAATTAGAGTTTTTTACTTAATTTTTTACATAAGTAATATATTATGGCTTGATATTGTTAAATTTGCATACGCAGGGCAGGTGCCGCATTTGCTAGTGTCTTGGAAATAAGAACATAACATCATATTATCAAGATTCAAACAAGAATAATCTAATTATCTAGATATATTATAATAAAGAAACAATAATAAATTAGTAACTAGATTTCATCAAATTTTTTCATAAAAAAATATTTAGCATATGATTGAATTAAAAAATACAAGCACATAAAAAAACAAATTCACAAAATAATTTATTAGTATAAAAAATATAATAAAAAACAACTGTTTCTAAAGTGTACACGGGAAATTACCAAGGACAATAATATGAATAAAAAAATCTCAAGACGTAGCGGTCTCGAAAATTTTCCTTGTTGCTCCTCTCGATGTTCTCTGTCCGACTTCGCTTTACCTCTACGTCTGTAATTCTTCTCTCTCAGTCCAACTGTTTTCGTCTCGGTTTACAAATATCAGTGACTCTGTATGTCCCTCTTCTTTTATAATCATTTTTCTTCAAAATTTTGTTTTAATCATTATTCTTGATAGAACCAATTTCATTATAATCTAATAACTCATATTATATCTAATCGTAATTAAATCATTAAAATAATTAATATTTTAATTATTATATTTATTTTAATAATTAAATGATTAACTGGATTGTTTCGTAAAAACTTCCCAGGTTTGCTTCTTCTCGAAGGGTCTCGGTAAGTCGTAAGTTCTTTCATTGGTAGCTTCTTTCTTAATTTTAATTGAAGATGGCACGTGATGGACAGTGGCTGGCACCAGACTTGCTTTCCATGATAAAATGGCTAAGCACGTGAGATGCATGGCGGAGACTTTCAAAGATGGGCTTGGAACGTGGCTTCGCTGAACTTTCTCCGTATGCCTTTAAATGCACATAATTTGCATGGACATTCACTCAAACATGCAAATTGATTTACTGCACTATAAACAGGCCATGTAGGCTTCAATGCAAAATAATTGGCATGTAAATCAAACATAAAAATGATGGATGGATGACAAGAATTCTTTAAAAACTTATATTAAATTCGATAATATCATAAAGCCCGTATCTTACTTCTTTTTCCATGTCATTTTTATTACTAAAACACTTTTGTGTATATTCGCTCAATTCATACACTTTTTCTACTAAATATAACTGTTATTAAAAATTGGATAAAAGAATATAAAAATTTACAATTTATCACCGATCTTTTACTGGTCCAATATAAATTATTAACCGCCTTAATGGTTAACATTTTTTTGGTTAATTTTTTTTTGTTTTTAACTATTTAACATAATGGTTTCAACAAATCAAATTGATAATTTTAACAATCTTATATTTTTAGCCTTTATCATAGAGTTTTTTTTTTTAATTATTATATGTCAAACCTGAATAATGTCAAGACGTGTTTAGTTCCATCACGTATAATACTTAAGCGTTTTATGCGAAGGCTACCTTAAACTATTTGTTTATCATGATCGTTTGCTGACCAATTTTAGATTTTGAAATGTATAATTAGATTTTGAAAACATTCGATTAAGCAACGGAAAAAAGACAAAGTATCAAAGGTAGGTGAAAATTAATAAAAGGTATCTGATAAATGTTTTTACAACAACGGGCATAAACCAATCCCTTAAAAGAGAATACATGTTTAAAAAGATAACTACAACTTTTATTTAAGGGGAACACATAATCCCATACTTCTAACCACTCTGCTCGTTAATAAGCTCGTACCAATCCATCCTATACCTAAAACACGCATAAGCATCGAAGTCGAAATCTCCAACACCTGAAAAAGAAGGAATAAGTTGAAGTCCAGTACATAGTAATACAACCACATGCAATGTGACATATATATCTAAACTATATGCAATGCAACAATCAATATTTTAGGTTTATTATTTAAGGTGATTCAAACAACACAGGAGCACTCCCACTCTGGGCAACAAGTCATGGGAATCTAGAGGTCCTGAGTAGCAGGGGGTTGATATATGCAGCTCAAATACCTATATCTCCTAAAGGATATACAAAAAAGAAACTAGCTTCATTTAGGGTTCAGAGCCATTATACATCTCCATTTATTTCAGTCCATTATTATATGCAGCTCAATCGGCGCCCATAGTCGTGAACTATATATACTACTTCTCATCAAACTTAAATGGACGTTATCTTGATACCGTTTACCCTATCAGCTACCCACTAAGCCATCAACGATGGCCTAAACACCTAACTACTGTGCTGGCACTACCTAGCAAGGTTGTTGCTCCTCGAATCGAATTAAACGACGGAAGCACACTCAAACAATTAATTAGGCCATCTTTAAGTACTAGTTTATTTTAAGATACCTACCCTAACAAGCAACATGTAAGTCACTGCGTACCTAATATCAAAATAGTAGGTGATAGAGGATCACAAGTAAAACAATAGGTTTATTCAATATTTGTCAAGAAAGGTTAATTTGTATAAGTATTAAGGATATAAACTAAGGATTCAAGTCATATTGATCAATAAATTAACATAAAGTCTTATGTAGTATAAGGTCTTTGGTTTATAATTAAATTAGGTCCAATTAGGATAGCTTGGCTTAGATAATTTGGACTAAGCCTATAGGATTCAAAAATCGAATTTATTATTTATATGTATTGGGCCTTGAGAGATCCTAGATTAGGCCCAATGAGAAGTTCTCTAACTATTTAACTTTTTAGGGTAATGGGTTTAGAGTTTAGGAATTGAGCCCATTAAGGAATATAAATATTAAATTAGATGAAATTGAGCTTTATTTTGAATTTAGGTCCCATTAGATTAATATTGATTATTAGATCTATGAATTATATTCAAGCCCAATTGGAATTTAATTTAAACCCTAATTAAGCTATCAGGCCTTCTAATACCCTATATAGGCCTACTAAGGATATTTTAGGGCTTTTGGGCCCATAGAAATAATTTGAGCCTAAATAGGAATTGCAATACCCATAATTGATAATGAACTTAAATATTTTGAAAATTGGCCCAATTGGAATAGATAAAGGTATTTGGCCCGTATTATGTAATTTAAGTCCATAGAGCGTAAAGTTAGGTATTTGTCTATATTTTGAAAGTTTATGCCCTAAATGGCTAAAGAAGACTTGTTAGGATTTAGTTTGAGCCTATTTAGTGTAAATAGATCTAGTTGGATAGAAATTATGTTATTGACTCTAGGGTTGTGTTCTTAAACCATTTTTATCTAATTAAGTCCATAACCAATTATTAAAGCATAAAATTATTAATATTAGCCAAGTTGGACATAAATTCATTTCTAAGTCCATTTTAGGTTTTTTAGGTCAACATAGACCTATTTTTACTATCTTAGCCCATTTTAGGTCACTTATGTCATATTGACTATATTTTTACTAATGAAGTCCATTTAGGTCATTTTAGCCCATTTAATCCAAGAATATTTATTAATTCAATTTTATGGTCCATGATATTTATCAAATCTATTTCATTGCCAATTACAGTTACTTAAAACCTATTATAACTCGATTTGGTATATTTAGTCCATTTAAGCCCATATAATTTGATTTGGGCCCGAAACTACTATATAAGCCCAATTTAGCTACTAAAGCCCATAATAATTTAGTTTTATTGACTTAGGCTTATATTATATTCAATTATCTAATTTATAATTAAAAGTCCTTTTATACTTAATTAACCTAATTTATCCCATAAACTTATATATATCAAATTTTAATTTAATAAAAAGTCTAATGAATCAAAATATGACCAAATTTACTAACTGTAACTAATTAGACATTAATCAAGCCATTTTTATAATTATTAAATTTAATAAAGTTTAGATTACACCATATTTTGAAGAAAACATGGCTGGAAAAACGGGGGAGATCTGTGTATAGGTTAGTTTTTGGACTGGTTCACCTTGATTTTGTACTTTTTGGTCAGGTTCGATTTTTATATAAAATCTAGACATCCTAAGTTATTAAATAGTTGTGGTCACTTTGGAAAATAAAAATAAAACTGACTGGTTCGACCTATGCAATAAGTTCGGTTCAAACAGTGTTTTGCACAATACATCCGAAAAAGAAAATTCTTGAAAAAAATATTAAATGACCTTTAAAACTTCTAAAATTTTCTAGATCATATATGCACTTATTTAACATCACTTCCTAAAAATTTTGTGCAAAAATAAGTACGTTTGATATTTTATTTATTTTTTCAAAAATAAGCCTATTAGGCATTTAAAAATATTAAATAAATATGAAAAATTACGAAACCTTCCAATTTATATCCTAAGGTAATATACTATCATTTCCATAAATTTTACATGAAAATAAATTTTTTTAATACCCTAACTTATATTATATATCTTAGCAAACAACATTTCTATTTTTTGTCTAGCAAGCATATTATTGTTTTTATTCAATTTTGTGATAAATCATATAAAACCCATCAAAATAGATTACATATCAAGCTAATTTATTTTAACCACATTTACATCATAAATCCACTAAACAATACATAAATAATTCCAATATCAACATATTTTGATCAAACCAAGTAGAACATGATATTTCACATAAATCATATATTTCATATTCTGTATTTTTAGTATTTCAACATATTATTTGCTGACACATTTTGCTAATCATAATATTTAATTAAACCACTTACTTATAGTAGCAAAATAGCACAAAATCCTTCATTATCCTACTCTTAGGAAATTTGATAAAGTTCCTTTTGCCTCTAATCCCAAACCTCTTGATAAACACCTAAATTCCAAAAAGAAAATAGAGATTAGTAAGGCTTTTAGATGGCTAGAAGAATAGGTAAAGCATAGAAGATTTTATACCTAGTAGGATCTTGTTATGGAAATGAGTATGGTGATGTTTTTAGGTTTGTTTTAGGAGAAAAATGGAGAGGAATTTTCTGCTAGGTGAGGACGTAAGTGGCGGTTACTTTATGTATTAGGATTTCATTTTACAAAAAGTGTGTTGGACAAAAATAAGGACATTAGTTGTCAATATTAGGAAGGTTCTAGAGATCTATGAGTTAGCAAAATAACACCATTTGAATGAAAATTCTACCAAAAATTATTTAAGATAAGAATAGTAATGTTTTAGGTTCTGGAAGATTTTTATATGAGTTTAAAGTTAAGATGGTTAGTGGGTTCAGTTGATAATTTGATTAGGGTCTTAAGATACAATTAGAGGTTAAATTGGCTTAGAAAAATAGCTATATTAATTTAGGAATTTTAATTTAGAAAATTTGAAAATGGTAAAATAAATTTAGCTAATTAGGGGATTGAAATAGATATTTGATCATAATTGGGGTGTTGAGAAATTTAGGTATCGAATTTAAGGAATTTCTCGAAATTGGAAAAATGGAAAATTTGGAAATTTGTATTTTAAGTGGATGACCAAATCAATAGTTAGGTTTTGTTTAATTTATTTGGTAGGATGAAATAGAAAATCGATGTGGTTTAATCTCTATTTTCATTTGAAATCAGTTACTAGCTTGAAATTGCTAATTCACCTAATTTTACTATATAATTTACCTAGTTAAATTATCTAGCTCAAAATTTCTAATTTAGGTTTTAATTTGGTTCAAATTTTCCCATATTTTATATGATTTAATGCACATCGTTTAATTAACCTAGTGAAATTTGGGATATTTCATTATATATATTACAAGAGCTAAAAAAAAAAAAGGAAAATCAAATTAAGGAAAAGGAGAAAAACAAGCATTTTGATGCATCATCATCAACAAAATCAAACCAAATCAATTACCACATTAACTCCCATCAAACATTGGATAGGCAATAGTACTTTAATCAAAATCTAACATTAACATATGTAAATTATATGTATATATAAATCATATATATATTTTAAAAAATAGTTATATGTATATGCAAAATATATATAATATATTTATAAATATTGAAATAGTTAACTGTTAGCCATTGGGTTTTTGTGATTACAAATAGAAACCAAAACCAAAAACCAAAAAAAATAAAAGTTATAACCCTAAATCAAAACCAATAAACAGGTTTACCATATTTTTCATATTATTTTTTTTTTATTTTTTTGGTTTCATCGATTTTTTGCACACCCCTTGCCATGCCTTAAAACAAAGGATGTAAATAGTATGCCACATACTTATACCATATTATGAGTATGCTAAGGCTCAGAACAACTAAAATCCACATAAATAAATATACCACAATTTGCTTTAATATTATATACTATTCTCAATCTCAATATTTTACATCTCCACAATTTCAAATACTTATAAACCAAACTAAAGCTATAAAGTTTAATTAAAACAACCCATTTTATAGTACAATTTATTTCTAGTAACAATCACGATCCCAAGTTTAGAAGCCTTAAAAAATAACTTTAACTCTCACCTATGCCTAAAAAAAGCAAAACAAATTTCGCAACAAGGATAAGCCGAAGCCCAGTACAACAACAACAACACAAGCACACAATGGATGATAAATATAATGTAGTAACCAATAGTTTATATCTTTTTAATTTTAATGTGGTAAATCAATAGTGGAGCACTCATACTCTGGCAACAAGTTGCGAACGTAGAGGTCTTGAGTAGCAATAATTGCTCATAGGGTTGATATAAGTAGGTCGAATGCTTATATCTCTTATCTCTATAAAGTAATAGCTTCTTCTAAGGGTTACAACTATTACGCATCTCTACTTATTTTGGTCAGTCACATTGTTCAATTTAATAGAGCCCATGATCCTAAACTACATAAACGTAACTTCTCACCGAACATAAGTAGACGTTATCCTACTATCATTTCCCCTATCAGCTACTCACCAAGTTATCGTCAATGGCCTAAGTGCCTAACTATGGTGCCAGCATTGCCTAGCAAGGTTATCACCCCTTGATCCAGGTCTAGGAACGACAACGCATAATTAATCACTCAATTATCGTAGCCATCTTTATTGTAATGCCCCAAGAATTTAATTTGATTAATTAAATCAATTAAGGCGCTACCGCCACGTATAATACTCTAAAGTATTACATGCTGAGGCTTCCTTTAAAAGATTTTGTTTATTTTGAACATCATTACTCAAATTTTAGGTTATGAAATTGTTTAGTTAGATTTTCAAATAACTGGATTTAGCAGAGAAAAATCTATTTTATAAAACAATTTTTAAATAAAAATTCTACTCTCAAACGAGTAGACCAATTTTCTAAGAAACAAAATTTTAATAAAATCATTTTATAATCTACTCCTATGAGTGGATCAACAATTACAAAACATTTAGGCTTCGCAGGTCCCATACATGAATATTAAAACTTAAAATACAAATCCAGCTTTTAAAGAAAACAACATAAAAACAAATACAAAAGAAATCCATGGTCCTAAACTCACTTCATTTCTCATCTCCATTCTCCAGGATCGCCAAAAACCCGAGTCATGCACCATTATTATCAACAACCATCATCATCAACAAGGAACACCATCATCATCTTCATCAAATCATCATTCACATCATCATCACCAACATTATTATCATCATTCATCACTATCATCCTCAATTTATCACTTGGAGAAAAGAATAATAACAACAATAATGAACCAAAGCTCGGTACACAGTAACATAAGCACATGCAATTTAACACATGGCTTAACTAAATGCAATACATCAATCCATAAGTTATTATCTTTCCATTAAAATAAACATATCAACACTGGAGCACTCACACTCCGAAATAAGCCAATGGGAATTTGGGGGTCCTAAGTAATAGCAATTACACAGGGGGTTGATATAGATAGCTCGGATACCTATATCTCCTAGATCTAGCTACTTGAAAAAATTAGTAATCTCATTTAGGGTTAGTAACCGTTACTCAACTTTACTTAACTTAATCCATAACATAAATTAATTCACATGCTCTCACATACATTGAATTAAATCATATTATTTCCTCTTAAGAATAAGTAAATGTTATACCGTTACCACATTCCTTATCAATTACCCGCTAAGCCACTATATGGAAGTCATTACATCATGACAAGTAGCCTAAGCGCCTATTCTAACATGTCATTGCATCATGACAGGTTTGCCACTCCCTAAATCAAATTCAAAGGCAAAAAATACAATCAACACTCATCAATTAACTAAGCCGTGTTTAAGTTTTAATTCATTTTATATGCCTATCCTAGCATCCAACACACAAGTTACTACGTACCTCTCATATGAAACCCAAACAGAATCTCAGGAATCCTTTCAAAGGATAATCCAGGAGAATTAGAAACCATCTCAGAAGAGAATTCATGCATCCACTTCTGTTTATGAAGAAAGAACACTTATAAGAACTTAAACTAATAATCTATTTATATCAAACTCATATAAGAACTTATATCAATTATCCACTCATCTCAAACTTCTTTTATTAGCACCATATTTGATCAGACAATAATTTGGAACCCCACTATGACTGCAAATATCACCCCGACAAAATATGTATAGTTATCATTTGTCTGTCAAAGTATTTATTTTCACTTTGTTTAAGGTCTTTTATCAGCAAAAGCATAATTAAGACATTCATATACAAAAACATCTATAACTAAAACAAGCAAACATTCAAAACAACATACTCCTCTTGTTATTCAAAGATCAACCTAATTGATTAGCCCATACTGATTATTAGCTATTAACCCAATTTATCTTAATTTTAGCCAAATTGATTAGAATTAGTCATTTAAGTCATTTACTAAGTCAAGTTAATTAAACTTAAACAATCTAACTTATTTTAGCTTAGTCAAGTTCATTAAGTCATGTTGTACTAATATTCATTACAAATTCATTATACATCTATGATTCATGTCAACTTGAGCTTATATTAACTTAAACTTAGCCAAATTAATTAACCTTAATCATTTAATTCAAAAACTAAGTCAAATATGATTAAACTAACTCAATCTAATTCATTTTAACTCATTCAAGTCTATTTAATCAAGTTGAACCTAAGTTTATTAGCTAAGTTCATTTTATAACTAACTTCTATATTTAATCCAATAATTTATTAAATCTATAAATCCACTTAATTCACGCTTAATTATATCAATCAATTAACATAACACATCAATTATCATATATCTATCTCATTTTAGGTCAAAAAGATCTATTTCCTAAGCAAACACACATTTAACAAACAAAACAAGTTTTAAACTTTATTTATAAAAATGTAGTAGTTGGAAAAAAGTGAAATTTAAGCATCAATAATTTTGAAATTTATAAAAACTCAAAACATGAAAGTTTTGTATCTCTTTTTGATCTTTCTATAGGAACTTAAATCACCTCAATTTGATATCGTATGAAAACGTTATGATCAAATTACGAAAACACGTCAAGCTACAGATGACCTATCACACCCGTGATCTCGCTCGTGATTTGAGAAAAACACATGATCAGAGCGTATTACGCCCTTTATTACACTCATGATGTTTGAAAAATACATGATCAGAGTATTTCACTCCCTTTATCATGCTTAGGATTGCTCCCCTAACAGTTGTTACGAATTTCCTTTGTTTTAAAACTTCATTTTTACACATTTTCATCAACTTATACACCTCCTACATCAATTCTAACATCAAATAAACACTTCTAACAACTTCTAACACTTCAAAGTTCATCTAAATACTTCAAACAACATCAACCTGTCTCAATTCACTTTTCATCATCTTCTTCCTCAAACCAACTTCCACCAACATTTAATCCAACATATACATATATAACAACACTTCCATATATAACAACACTTCTAACTCATTTATAACATTTATACATCATATAAACATATAAAGAATAATTAAAGTAAAAGATGAATTGAAATAAAAACTTATCTATCCAAGAACACATGCTCACTTGGGTTTTCTTTACACTTCTTGCTTGATTTCCTTCTCTAATCTTCTTTTCCAACTTTAATTTCTCTTTTTACTTCTTGAATTTGAGATTGGATAGTGAATTGAAGGAAAGCAAGAAGAAAAAGAAAGAGGAGAGAAAGGGAAAGAGAGAAAAACGAAAGAAAGAAAAGAAAAACAAGGAAAGAGGCAAGGAAGAAAAGTTAAAAAAAAAACACAGGGAAATGATAAATATGAAGGTATTTTCAAATTAAAGTATTAAATTTAGAATTATCATATCGATATCTATAGTTCTAGAAATATTTAGGGAATGATTTTAGAACTATTTGGTTAGAAATTAAGAACTTAAAATAAGAACTTAATTTATGAATTTGTTTTAGATAAAAAAGATATTTAATTTGAGTTCGGGTTTAAGAATTGATATTTTACTTGAATGTAATTATGGCAAAGCCTTCTTTGATTCTATTCACTAATAATCGTAATGAACAGTTTTGTACAAATATATAGACATACTAGCCTACCGATAAAGACATTTATAGAAATTAAGAATCAAAAAATTACAATCTAGGAAACTACCGATTATATACAATATTAGGAATAAAGGAATAAATCCCTAAGATTATGGAGAAAAATAGGAAACAAATCTCAACACTCCCCCTCAAGTTGGTGCGTAGATGTCGTACATGCCCAACTTGCTAAGACACTTGAAGAAGATTTGTTTTGATACTGCCTTGGTAAGAATATCAGCTAATTGATCTTCTGAGCAAATCTTTGGTAGCTCAATAACCTTATTGTCCAACTTCTCTTTGATGAAAAATCTATCTACTTCAACATGCTTCATTCGATCGTGTATGACAGGATTGTGGGCGATATCACATGCTGCTTTATTATCACAAAACATTTGAATCGGATGCTTAGGTGGGTAACCCAAATCCTATAACAAAAGTCTTAGACATAAGGCTTCACAAAGTCCAAATGCCATCCCTCTCAATTCAACGTCTGCACTTGATCGAGCAACAACATTCTGCTTCTTACTTCTCCATGTGACAAGACTGCCTCCTACAAAAGTGAAGTAACAAAAAGTGGATCTTCTATCATCTATTGCTCCAGCCCAATTAGCATCTGTATAAACACTAACATTCTGCCAATCCTCCTTCTTAGTGAACTTTATCCCTTTTCCTGGAGCAGGCTTCAAGTATCTTAAAATATGCATGACTGAATTTATATGTTGTTCTCCCGAATCATCGATAAACTAACTTACAACACTCAATGCATAAGCAAGATCCAGTCTTGTGTGTGCTAAGTACATCAACCTTCCTACAAGCCTCTGATATCTCCCTTTTATCAACTGGTACTTGATCTGATTCGGCACACAATTTCAAACCTTCCTCCATCGGTGTATCAATCGATTGACATGCAGATATACTTGTCTCTTTCAACAAGTCAAGTGTATACTTTCATTGGGATTGTTGGGATAGAAATATTCCGTTTTTTGATCGAGATACTTCAATCCCAAGAAAATATTTTAAGGAGCTGAGATCTTTCATTTCAAACTCCTTGGACAAGTACTCTTACAGTAACTTTGTTTCTTCTAAGTCATTTCCTGTGAGTACCATGTCATCAACATAAACAATGAGAGCAATGATTTTACCTTGATTTCTTTTAAAGAATAAGGTATGATCTGAGTTGCTTTGATAGTATCCAACTGCTCTCATGGACTTTGTGAATCTTGTAAATTAGGCTCTTGGAGATTGTTTTAGTCCATACAATGACTTCCTCAATCTACACACCTTACTCTTCTCCTTTTCTGTCACCATACACCCTGGTGGAAGATCCATATAGATTTCTTCTATCAACTCTCCATGCAAGAAGGCATTTTCACATCAAATTGCTTCAAGGGACAATCCATGTTTGTAGCTAGAGATAGTAACACTCTGACAGTATTAATTTTAGCTACTGGGGCAAATGTCTCGTTATAATCAACCCTATAAGTCTGAGTATACCCTTTTGCCACCAATCTTGCCTTAAAGTGTTCAATGGTACCATCAGATTTATATTTCACCGAATAAACCCATCTGCATCCCATTGACTTCTTTCCAGGTGGACAATCAACCAGATCCCATGTTTCATTCTTCTATAAGGACTTCATCTCCTCATTCATGGTAGCTTTCCACCTTGAGTCAGTTAAGGCTTCTTGCACACTGCTAGGAATAGATACATCATATAATTAGTTCACAAAATATTTATTTGATTCGGACATGTTATGGTTAGACACAAAATGGCTCATAGGATACTTAATTTTATTGGAAATTTCAGGTTCATAAGTTTGTTTAGGAATACCTCTAGTAACTCGTTCTGGCAATTGTTTTCTTGGTGGCTTCGACTGGTGTGGTATTTCGGAAAGAGAATTAGATGGATCAACCATTCCATCCAATGGAATAACTTCTTCATCTAATGCAATCGGACTTAGACCAGATGCTTTAATTAATGGACAAATATCTTCAACAACTGGACTCATACCTGTCGATTTATGGTCTTCTTTACCCATATCAAGTTCAACATAAGTATAGTCAAGAGTTTGAATTTCCTTCTGATTCTCCCCCCTGAAGTTCAGACTCAGAGGAAATATACACCAAATTCTCATGGAAATTCACATCTATTGTGATAAACATTTGTCCGATAGGAGGATGATAACACCTATAACCCCTTTGGTACATAGCATATCCAACAAACACACATTCAATGCTCATGGGGCTAACTTGTGACATTGGTGCTTATGTAAGTGGACAAAGACAACACACCCAAAGACATGAGGTTGTAAATTTGGGACAGAAGGGGCATTTACACATTTGTTAAGAGCTTGAAGTGGAGTCTGAAAATCAATGGAACGAGAGGGAATTCGATTAATCAAAATACTGCAGAGGTAAGAGCTTTACCCCAATAGGATGATGGCATATTAGCTTCGAACAATGAAGCATGCACCACTTCCAAAAGATGTCAGAAACCCCATTTTATTGAGGTGTATCTGGACAAGTAGTTTGATGAACAATTTCTTGTTCCTCTAAAAAATGCTTAAGTTCAAAACTATTATATTCCCCTCCATTATCACTATGAAGAACCTGAATCTGTGCATTATATTAAGTTTTAACCATTTTAGGAAATATTTGGAGCAAGAAATTGACTTCTCCCTTCGACTTCATAATCCATAACCAAGTCATCCTAGCACAATCATCAATAAAAGTAACAAACCAACGAGATCCTCCTAGAGTGGAAACTTTTGAAGGACCCCATACATCAGAATGAATAATCATAAAAGGAGAAGGACTTTTATTCATAATTAATGGATAAGAGATACGATGACTCTTAGCATGTTTACAAACTTCGCAATGAAAACAAGAAACATCAATGTTTTTAAATAAACTAGGGAACAATTTTCTCAGATAACCAAAAGATGCATGTCTTAATCGCCGGTACCATAATAAAATTTTAGAATTTTTCTTCTCCGCTTCACAACTGTCTACTACCAGAACCCATTGCAACTTATCCAAGTTTTCTGTCCTCAAGTCCAAATAATACAGCTTCCCTTTCCTAGTACCACAACCAATCGTCCTCTTTGTTTGGATATCCTTAAACACACAATGGTCAGGCCAAAAAATATTAACACAAGATAAGACTTTAGTAATTTGGGCAACTGACAAAAGGTTATAATCCAAGGATGGAACAATTAAAACAGAGTCAAAATTGAGAGTATTAGTAAAGGTTAAAGAGCTGTTTCCAATGATTGGAGCTTTACCACCATTGGTAGTAAAAAAAAATTTTTTTGAAGATGGATTAATACCATTAACTTGTCTAGAATCAAATGTAACATGATCAATAGCACCAAAATCAATTATTCATACACTATTAGAAACAGGTGTAGAAATCTTACCACACTCTTTTACAGTTGCCACCAGCATTGAGGTTGTGTCAATGGAATCATCATCCGTACCTGCTTCAGCAACAGCAGCAGTAGGCTTCTGTTTGGAACCTTCATTCACGGTGCCCAATTATTCTCCCACCAATCTAGATATCTTACAAGCTTAAAACAATGATCTTTAGTATGTCCAAATCTATTGCAATGGGTACAATTCTTTTCAGCATCATTGGTAGCCTTTGGTTTATTCAGAGACACCATTGTCGTTGCTTCAAAGGTCTCTTTTTCCTCCTTCAACGCTATTTAGTGCACCGCCTCTCTCCAGATTTGTGCACAACATTCTTCCAAATTTGGGATAGATTCTTTATGCAAGATTTCTCCATAAACCTATTCAAACATTCCATCTAAACCAGCAAGGAAAATATGTACCCTCAATCGTTCAACCGGCTTTTAATATGCAATAAAATCATCAGAGTCTTTCATAACAACTTTATCCCGATAATCTAGCTCCTGAAAAACTTCAATTAATTCCCCATAGTATTTTGTAAGAGACTTCCTACCTTGTTTGGTAGAGAAAGCCTTTTGATTCAGGGTGAAAACCTGCAACTCATCATCTCCATCATAGAATGCTTTTGATAAAGCACTCCAAATCTCACGAGTTGTTGGTACATGCAAGTATCGTTTCATAATTTTTGGGTTCACGGACATCAACAACCATCATTTTACTTTTTGATTGTCGGCATACCACCTTTCATATCCATCTTCAGATTTAAGAGGGAGCTTTGTTTTGCCCACGATAAAGGAGAGTTTCTCCCTTTCAGTGATATGTATCTCCATCAATTGAGACCACACATCATAATTTGATTCATTAAGGGTGATTCTGATATTGAAAACACCTTCAGATTGAATAACAATAGGAACTGATTTTGAACCAGGAAATTCACCACCTTTTTCACTTATATTTTTAAGAACGAAAAAAGAAAAAAATAATTAAGGATCAACGGAACCAAAAAGGGTTGGCTTTGATACCAACTTGAATGTAATTAGGGCAAAGCCTTCTTTGATTCTATTCACTAATAATCGTAATGAACAGTTTTGTACAAATATATAGACATACTAGCCTACAGATAAGGACATTTATAGAAATTAAGGAATAAAAAAATTACAATCTAGGAAACTACCAATTATATACAGTCTTGGGAATCAAGGAATAAATCCCTAAGATTATGGAGAAAAAATAGGAAACAAATCCCTAAGATTATGGAGAAAAAAATAGGAAACAAATCTCAACAATTTTTATAGAAGCAAATGAACTCAAATTTTATAGGGATTTAAGAATTGGAATTTAAGCCATGAATTAAGGGTTTAAGAATCCTCTAAACATTTTAATGACATGATTAGAGATTTAGGAATCCAAACTCTCAATTTCAACTTAATTTATTACTATTATAATTATATCAACTTGTTTAATTATCCTATAATTCAACTAATTCATTTAATCTATCTAAACTCATTTTCTAATCTAGGTGAAGGTTTAGAGTATTTCATTCTTCCCCTCTTATAAGAATTTCATCCTCGAAATTCACTTGAATATTTGTTGATAGAAGACATTTCATTCCATTTTTAAACTTTGTTACTCATAAACTTCCAATTACCTTTAGGATTTATTCTTTAATTACATTTCCACTACGCACTCTGATCGTTTACTTTTGACTCTTGTTATTACATTTTTCTTTAAAAGAAGTTTTAAATTGTTTGGTAAACATTTATAAATTTCAAATTGACATAGGTATATGTGATTATTGTCAAAAATATTTCGAAATTCTATTTGATATTTCTCACTATTTGGGAAGCATAGCGATATTTGATATCATTTTGGAAATTGTTTATATGAATTAGATTTATCTTTTGGCATGCATAGGTAGGTTGTTTTTCAATTCGTTATTTTTCGATTTTGTGAAATATATGAAGATTTTGTAACATTTTCTTTGACTACATAAATCTGAGATTCCTTATCCTTCTCATTCCAATGCAATATATTGGAATTTGAGTTACTTAGGTTTAATGTATTTTCTTTGTGAATATTTGCTTACTCATTATTTATATCTCCATTTAATAATTGGAAATCTTTTAGTGTTTCCTTAATATCACACAATGAATATTTCATGTAAGATTGCATACATGAAACAATAGGAATTGGTTCAGCCAAAATTTAACCTTCCACTTACTCAACTTGAAGAAAAAAAAGGACTTAAGCTCAACCAAAACAACAGACTCTACAAAACGACTGACAACCCAACCTAACTCAACTAACTCAAAAAGACTTACAAAGTTATGACACGAATGAACAAGACACAACAACTCAACAATTGAAGATTATGAATTCGCTATTCCATTCTTATCTAGCATATATATAACAACTTGCATATGAAACATACAGTGTTCATATTCTTTTAGTCATCAATGACATTGCGTTTTGTAATTATCTTGATTTGGTTGGAACCAAGATATCTCATTTTATTTTGGTCGTACATATATGGAATCAATTTCATTTTAAATTTCATTCATCATGTGACATAGTATGATGAATGTGATTTGTTATGTTGAGTTATGTGATGAACTCATATTTTACATACATTTTGTGGATAAAATTGATACAGATTTGATAGAAATCAAGTGGAATTTGTATTTACAAGTGTAAATTTTGTGAAATCAGGTCAACAAAGAAATAATGAGCAAATTCCAAAACAATTGGTTGAAGATCAACATGTACGCCGGCTCAAAAGCATCCAACGTCGCCGGTGTAGAGGCTGTGTAGAACGGCCACAGAACCTAATTTCTTAACGCAGTCATCAACGCAGCCAGGGTAAAAGAAATTTGGAGCAAGCATTTGGAATAAGGAGTTACGCCGGCAAATTCTGCATCAACGCAGTCGGCGTTGAGCCTGTGTACTTTGTCCACAAATTGCAAATCCTTAACGCAGGCTCGAACGCAGCCAATGTAGGGTTTGATGAAGCAAGGAACGCCGACCTTCTGGGATTCAACGCAGCCAACGTATATTCCTGCGTATAATCCTATAGGAAATTTTGAATGATGATCTACGCAGGCTAGATTTGAAGCAACACAGCCAGTGTTCATCAAGCGTAAGTTGAAGAGGCACTTTTCAAACAACGAACGCCGGCCAAATCCACATTTACGTAGGCGGCGTATATTTTGTAACTACCGGCGTACATCTATGTCAGTTTGTATTCTTTACACAATTTTGCTCTATTTAACAATGTTTTTGAGAAGAAAAAGAGAAAGAGAGACACAAAAATATTCAGAAATATTAGGAAACAAAATGTTCTTGTTTGTTTTTCTTTTAGGGCACTAAGACCCTAATGTTCTAGCAATTTAGAGTGGATTAGGGTTTAGCTACAATCAAGCGTTGCCTACAATTGTGGGATTTTGGATTTGGAAATTCCCGTTTCTGAAAAGGAACCATTTTTAAGGTGTTTTCAATCTCTATTCTTTTATGTTTATGCTTGATTGTATATTGAGAGGCATGTTTTCATTGTCAATTATGAATATGTATGAATGGATTTGATGATTTGATGCATGAATTGAATTGATATTGGTGTTGATTATTTGGGAATTTGATTATCTTTGTTTGTAATCTGTTTAGTTTATGCCTGATCAACATAGATTAGATAGAAAGGATTAAAGATACCTGAGAAGGATTCAATGATCCGCACAAGCAAAACTTAGGTTTTTGAATATGATTTGTCATAGAGATATGTAAATCTGTGATAGAACTTGAGAATTCATTAATCTTTATGCGGTTAGGGTTACAAATTTGGGTCACTTAACGGTGCTTGTTTTGTATTCTTAACTAGAATAGTAATTTTGGTGAGAGCAAAATGCTATTAACCTGAAATCATAGATAATTATCTTAATAGGATAGTTTATGCTATGAAAGATTTTGTTACATCGAGAGGTGAGCAATTCTTAGATGAATTTGATCAAATCCCAAGTAATCAATGTTATATATCAATTTAAAGCATGAGTCATTTCACATGAGAATAGAAATACATCTCATATATTTGCATCTCCTAAACCTAAATCCCTCGTTATATTGCTGGAACATATGGTTTTAGTTCTTGATAAATCATTTGAAATCTAGTTTTTAATTAGATCAACATAGATTAATTACACATCTGAAAAATCAATTGCTTAGATTAGGGTAAAAGTTTAATTCTAGTAATTAGCCATTAGCTCCCTGTGGATACGACTTGGACTTTCCAGAAATACTGCTTTGTACCCGGTGATTTTGCTGACCGGTTAAGTAATCCACTCGTTTGAAATTAAAATCTTTAGAATATTGAGAAGTGTGGTTTACTGCAGTTTCAATTTGGCGCCGTTGCCGGGGAGCTTCGGTTGCTGATATTAGAATAGGATTTACACCCTTAGACTAAGCATATTCTCTAAAAAAAAAATAGTTTACCTTGATTCGTGTGTTCTTGTATGTCAGGTGAAAGTCCAAGATTTACCCTACGACCCTGAGATTGATCGGACTTATCACCGCCGACTAAGAGAAAGACGAGCAGATAATACGAGAGCAATGGAAAGAAATCAGCAAGAAATTAATCCCCCACCTGTCAATGAGCGACAGAATGAAAATCCTCCTATTGGGCAGCAACAATTGCCTGTTCCTGTTATGGGCAACAACAATAACCCTCCAGCTCCAGGAAATGAGGTTCACAGACCAATGTGGGAACTATTCATGCCCACAGTTGATGGAGTTGCACCATCTATTGAGTGGCCTGCTATTCAAGCCAATAATTTTGAATTAAAGCCATCACTGATACAAATGGTGCAAGGAGATCAATTTGGAGGAAGCAGTTTTGATAACCCCCATGATCATCTGAAGAATTTCTTGCAGATCTGTTCTACAATCAAGAGTAATGGGGTCTCCACTGATGCAATTCGCCTTCGATTATTCCCTTTCTCATTAAGGGATAAGGCAAGAAGTTGGCTAAATTCATTACCTCCACATTCTCTTACTAATTGGGATCAGTTGGCACAACAGTTTCTGGAACAATTTTTTCCTCCCAACAAAACGATCCAATTGAGGAATGAAATCTTTTCCTTTCGGCAATATGAAGGTGAAGCCCTATATGAAGTATGGGAAAGATTTAAGGAGCTTCTTAGACGTTGTCCTCATCATGGAATCTCTCTTCATGATCAAATGAGAATTTTCTACACATCTCTTGGAGATTCCTTGAAGACAATGATTGATGCAACAGCAGGTGGCAGTTTGATGTATAAAAGTGCTCCTGAGGCCTATGATCTGATTAATGGGTTGGCTCGTACTACGTTTCACTGGCATAATGAACGGAACAAACCAAAACCGTTAGTGCCATTTATGAATCGGAGACGGTTTCCAAATTACAACAACAAGTGGATTCACTTACCGCACAGATGAAACACATGCAACCTATGTCAGGAGCTGGACCAAGTCATAAGCCACACATGAACATGATCTCTTATGATGATCCTCACATGAGCTATTTGGAGTACCCTGTGGAAGATTCTTCCGCTTCATATTCTGGTAATGTGCAAGCTAACTATGTTAATCAATATGACAGGAATGCTAGGAATTACAATCCATACTCCAACACTTATAATCCTGGATTGAGGGATCATCCAAACTTTCGATGGAGCAATCAAAATGCACCTAGAGCATTACCGCCACCACAAATGATGCCTCAACAACATTCCCAACCACAAAAGGAGAAGGATAAGACAGTTGAGCTTTTGCAAGAAGTGTTGAAACAACAATCAAATCAAGCTTCCATTATTTTGGATTTGCAAACTCAGTTAGCTCAGTTGTCTGAAGCATCTAGGCACGACCTCAAGGTACTCTTCCAAGTACCACTGACAAAAATCCGAAAGAAGATGTGAAGGTAATCACTCTCCGAAGTGGAAAAGAAATTACTAAGAGTAATGAAGGAAGAAATCAAGATGGGAAAAAGACTGATGAGGAACAGAAAGGAAAGATGATTGATGACCAAAGCACTGGAAGGCATGAGGAAAATGATGAGAAGGTATCTGACACCTATACTAATATACCCTCATCAAGTAATGAAAAAAGGAAAGAAAAGAGGAAGATAGTATGCCACGAAAGCCAGAAATGAAGCCGTATGTTCCACCCATTCCTTTTCCTGGAAGATTGAAGCAGCAACAACTGGATCATCAATTTGAGAAGTTTTTAGAAGTCTTCAAGAAGTTGCACATTAATATTCCTTTCATGGATGCACTTGAATCCATGCCATCTTATGCAAAGTTCATGAAGGATATTCTTACAAAGAAAAGACGCCTAGCTGAACATGAGACAGTTATGCTCACTCATGAGTGTTCAGTTATTCTTCAGAACAAGATGCCTCCAAAGTTAAAGGATCCGGGTAGTTTCACTATTCCTTGTATCATTGGTGAATCATACTTTGATAAGGCACTTTGCGATCTAGGAGCAAGCATAAATCTCATGCCCTTCTCAATCTTTAAGAAATTGGGTCTAGGAGATTGCAAACCAACTACGGTGTCTTTACAACTGGCTGACAGAAGCATTAAGCATCCAAGAGGAATAGTGGAGGATGTTTTGGTCAAGGTGGATAGATTTTTATTTCCAGCCGATTTCATTGTTCTTGATATGGCTGAAGACCGGGAGATTCCTCTAATTTTGGGAAGACCTTTCTTGGCTACTGGACAAGCCTTAATTGATGTAGCACAAGGAAAACTGACACTACGGGCTATGGATGAGCAAGTCACATTTGATGTATTTCGATCTCTCAAACATTTAGCTGGTAATGATACTTGCTTTCATCTTGATACTATTGATCAATTGACTCAGGAATACAGCATGGATAATTCTGAGATGGGTGAGTTTCCCAAGCATGTGTTTTCACATGAATGGAGTGATGATGAGCTTAATTTCACTCCTGAGGAAGATGACTTGCTACTGAGTATGGATGAGTGTGACAGCCCTAATGAGGAAGTAGATAATCACTTGATGGATGAAGTTGCTGGAGTTTGGATAAAATCACCTCAGTTTGAGCCTTTAGAGGCTAGTACAAAGAAGTTGAGTCCATCCATACAAGAACCACCTCAACTTGAGTTGAAACAGCTTCCTAGTCACCTTAAGTATGTGTTTTTAGGTGACAATAATACACTCCCAGTTATTATTTCTGTGGAGTTATCATCTGAACAAGAACACAAGTTGATTGAAGTGCTTAAAAGACATAAGGAAGCGATTGGGTGGACAATTGCAGATATTCATGGAATCCATCCGTCTGTCTGTACTCATCGGATCCTCATGGAAGCTGAATGTAAGCCGACAGTCCAACCACAGAGAAGACTCAACCCTACTTTGAAAGAAGTTGTAAAGAAGGAGGTATTAAAGTTGCTTGATGCTGGTATCATATATCCAATCTCTGACAGTAAGTGGGTGAGTCCTACTCAAGTGGTACCTAAGAAAGGGGGGGTGACAGTTGTGAACAATGAAAAGAACGAGTTAATACCTACCCGGACTGTGACTGGATGGAGGGTGCATCGATTATCGAAAGTTGAATGATGCCACCCGTAAAGATCATTTTCCTCTTCCCTTCATAGACCAAATGCTAGAGAGGCTAGCTGGGCATGAATATTATTGTTTCTTGGACGGATATTCGGGCTATAATCAAATCCCAATAGCACCGGAAGATCAAGAAAAGACGACATTCACCTGTCCTTACGGTACGTTTGCATTCAGACGTATGCCCTTTGGTTTATGCAATGCACCAGCAACATTTCAAAGGTGTATGATGGCATTATTCTCAGATATGATTGAAAAATTTATTGAAGTTTTCATGGATGACTTTTCTGTTTATGGAGCTTCATTTGAAACTTGTTTGGAGAATTTGTCATTTGTGCTCAAGCGATGCAAAGACACTCATCTGGTTTTAAATTGGGAGAAGTGTCATTTCATGGTGAAAGAAGGAATTGTGCTGGGTCATAAAATTTCTCAAAAAGGGATAGAGGTAGACAAAGCTAAAGTTGAGGTGATCTCAAAGTTACCACCACCGGTAAATGTGAAAGGAATACGAAGTTTCCTTGGTCATGCAGGTTTCTACAGGAGGTTTATTAAAGATTTTTCAAAAATTTCACGACCTCTTTGTGCTTTATTAGAAAAGAATACTTCTTTTTCCTTTGATGATGCTTGTCTGGAAGCTTTTGAGCTTTTGAAAAAAAATTGACTACTACACCAGTAATTGTAGCACCAGATTGGGAGCTACCATTTGAACTTATGTGCGATGCAAGCGATATGGCAGTAGGTGCAGTACTTGGTCAGAGAAGGAACCGAGTTTTTCAAGTAATTTACTACGCTAGCAAAATGATGAATGAAGCACAACGAAATTATGCTACCACAGAGAAAGAATTGCTGGCCGTGGTATTTGCTTGTGACAAATTCAGATCATATCTCATCGGTTCTAAGGTAATTGTCTATACTGATCACTCTGCACTTAAGTATTTATTAGCAAAATCAGATGCAAAGCCTAGGCTTATAAGGTGGATTTTGCTGTTACAAGAATTTGATATTGAAATTAGAGATAAGAAGGGAGTGGAGAATGTTGTTGCTGATCATCTTTCCAGAATTGTTAATGAGAAAGATGAGTTGCCTATTAATGAGTCATTCCCTGATGAATATCTCTATGAAGTTTCAATTAAAGATATACCTTGGTATGCAGATATTGTTAATTACTTGGTAGCTGGAATTTTGCCTTACAAAATTACTCATCACCAGAAACGAAAATTTTTATCAGATATGAAATATTATTTCTGGGATGAGCCATTTCTTTTTAAAAGTTGTCCAGACCAAGTAATTAGACGATGTGTACCTGCATCTGAAATTGCTGATATACTTTATCATTGCCATAATCGAGAAACTGGTGGTCATTTTGGTGCTGAAAGAACTGCTGCAAAAGTTCTTCAATGTGGATTTTATTGGCCCACTCTATTCAAGGATTGCAGAGCATATGTGCAGAGTTGTGATCAATGTCAGAGAACAGGGAATATTTCCAAGAGGCATGAGATGCCACAGCATGGGATACTAGTGATTGAAATTTTCGATGTTTGGGGGATTGACTTTATGGGACCATTCCCATCATCCTTCAACAACAAGTATATCCTTGTGGCAGTTGACTATGTATCTAAGTGGGTTGAAGCTGTTGCGCTTCCGACTAATGATGCACGAGGAGTACTTAAATTCTTAAAAAGAAATATTTTCACTAGATTTGGGACACCACGAGCAATTATTAGTGATGGAGGAACTCATTTTTGCAATAAACAATTTGATAATTTACTTGCAAAGTATGGTGTGAGACATAAGGTTGCTACACCTTATCATCCTCAAACAAGTGGTCAGGTGGAGCTATCTAATAGAGAGCTTAAGCGAATCCTTGAAAAGACAGTTAATTCATCAAGGAAGGATTGGTCGCTAAAGCTTGATGATGCACTTTGGGCTTACCGCACTGCTTATAAGAATCCTATTGGGATGTCCCCATATCGCATGCTGTATGGAAAGGCTTGTCATCTCCCTGTAGAGTTGGAACATAAAGCTTATTGGGCAATAAAGTTTTTGAACTTTGACAGACAAGCTGCTGGTGAACATAGGTTACTCCAATTGAATGAGTTGGATGAGTTTCGAAATGATGCTTTTGAGAATGCTCATATCTATAAGGAGAAAACCAAGAAGTGGCATGACAAGCAAATCCTATATCGTGAGTTTAAGGAAGGACAAAAAGTTCTACTTTATAACTCTCGGTTAAGGTTATTCCCGGGTAAATTACGGTCTAGGTGGTTTGGACCATTTGACATCATCAAAGTGTATCCTTATGGAGTGGTTGAGATCAAGAGAGATGGGGAAAAGTCATTTCAATTCAATGGTCACCAATTGAAGCATTTTTGGGAAAGAAAGTTTGTGGAGGCAAGTAAGAAAAAGACGTGGATCTTCAGGATCCAAGCTGAGTTTGATCAAGCACTGTCGGGCTAAGCGACGTTAAACTAAGCGCTACTTAGGAGGCAACCCATGTCTAACTTAGTGTTTATTTTCTTAATTTTTAGTTTTCAGATCATGGCAAATTATTCTTGGAGCTTTAGATAAATCCATTTGAGAAAAAGGTGAGGTAAGTAATCTTAAATTACTTAGTTATAAATTACACAGGATAATGGATTATTTCTTATGTGTTTAAAAAAAAAAATTTGGAAACATAGATACAGCCTGTGTAGTGCCAGCGTAGACCTGTACGCTGGCTGGTAAAACACATACACTGCCTGCCATTCTGTCTCGGAAATTGAAAGTTGAATTGACAACCGCCTTGAACGCCGCCGGCGTAGTCGACAATTTTGCCGGCGTAGGACCTGCAACTCGAAAATTAACAGGTTCTGTCTGCATGTTCTCATCACTTTTTCAACTACTCTCATTCTTATTTGTTTCCCCAACTTAACTCCTCTCGGTGTGTATTGGCATTCCTCCTCTCTTGGATTATTTTGCAACTATCAAGTAAGATCTTTATCCATTTTTTCTTGTTAATCTATCCAATATCCATGTATGTTGTAGTGGCTCGGATTGGGTGGAGGAGTTTGTGTGTATGAGGGTTGAAGTGTGATGAGCCGTGGAGTATGAAGGTGGTTTGGATGTTTGAATTATTGGTTGATTTTGGGAGTTTATTTGAGATATTTTGATGGCTGTTTTGAATTGAATTTCATTAGATTACACATTTAGCATGTTTTGATCATTATTCATGAGCTAGGGTTTATGTTGATGCGTTTATGATTTTGTAAAACGAATTTGGGGCTTTTTGGTGTAAATGCAAAATTTGATTGATTCAAGTGTTCATGATGATTGATTGCAATTAAGTACTTGATTTAGACAATGTATTCGTGTGTGCCCATATTTGTTCCTACTTTGTCTCATCTTTTGGATGTTGCGGTTACTTTAGAAGGAAGTGTGAATTGTTTTGCGCTTTACTACTTTGCTAAACAGTGAATTGTGCATCAATTTGTGACCAACGTTTCTTTCCACATAGCCTGCCTTGAACTATTCCACTTGCAAGTGTTGAGTTGAGTTGTTGATCTGTTGATATGCTAATGTAATTTGTTGAGTTTAGGGTCTGATTTGTAAGATATAACATGATCCAGTTTTGATTGTTTCACAGACACTAGCACAGGGCTTCATGGTTTTGGTTGGTGCTGTCATATTAGTCTGTTTAAGCTTCCCTATTGTGCTCATTTGCAGATATGGCCCCCAGACAAAAAAGACTACGAACCACTGATTCTTCATCAAGTGCACAAGCCCGAAATGTTTTATCCAGCCAGCAATACGCCAAAGACAACAAGAGGCGATTAATGAAGATGGATTTCATCAATTCTCAATACATGGATTGGGAGTTGTTAGATGAGTTTGGGATTAGAAATCAGGTTGTTGAGTTGATTCGGTATCCGGCTTGGTTGTGGCTATTTGAATGGAGAGAACTCGCCTATAAGAATCTCACACTTGAAGTTCTTTCCACTTTGAAGGTGGAGTCAAAAGGGGAAAGGTCAAAGTTTATATTCCAAGCTTATGGAGAGGTGCACGAGATCAGATTAAAGTCTATGGGACGAGTGTTGGGTTTATATGAAAGCGAGGCAGATAATTTGCAGCTGACAAATTCTTAGCCTAAAGGAGCAGATGAAATGACTCAGGAGGCATATTGGTTACAATTGATAGCTCCTTTGACAGAACCTTTTGTGGCTTCCAAGTCGGTGGCATCCATTTTTTCTAAAGTGGAACACAAGATCATCCACCATATCATTGCTCACACGGTGAGCTGTAAGAAAACAAGTCACAATAAAGTGACTTCGTTTGACATGTTTTACCTCTTCAGCATCATTGGCAATCATCGGATTGATCTTGGAGTGGAAGTGGCGAATTTCATCTTTAGACAAGCTGATGACACATGAACTAAGTTCTTGTGTTGTGGAGGATATATAACCAAGTTACTGAAGGGAATGCAAATTTTCCGAGAACCTGAAGGGGATGTGGAGATCCCGAGTAAAAGAATTACATTTGCTCCTTTCAGGGGATTTGGTTTGGTCAAAGTTCCAAGAGGTGTGCCACCACCAGTGGTTGAGGAGCAGGATTATCAGGATATCTTCCCTGGAGATATTCCTATTGAGCTACCACCTTCATCATCAGCTCCGCCTCCTCCAGTTTCTTCTTCAGCTCCTTCTGTATCGGATTGGGATAGGGTGGTTACTACCCTAGATAGATTGGAGCAAGGACATGATCAGATTTTGACTATCCTGAAACAAGAAAAAAGGAAGAACAAGGGTTTAGAAAGCAGATGTTTCAGGCGATCAAGATATGTTTTGTTGTATCAATTCTGAGAAAGGGTCGCAATTGCATTATGAGACATCCACAGATGATGATAGCAGCTCCAGTACGGAGGCAGAGAGCTAGAGTCCCTGCTAGCTCTTATGGATTTTGATTTGTTTTGTTTTTGCTATGATCTGTAGATGATTAGAACTTAACTTCTTATTTTCCTTTATCTTTTTTATTTGTTTTGTAGTTATCACAGGGCAGCAGCTACGCTCTATCATTTTGAATGATTAGATTGATCATGCACGCTTTTTCAGGGAAGTCATTAGTTTCATTTTTTTCCTTTCTCTATTTGTTTTATTTCGTACAGTGAGGTCACTGTATATCTTAAGTGTGGGGGAAGGATAGTATTGAAACTAAACATGATAATGGATGGTGAAATATGAGTTATATTCATGATGCTTGTACCCACACTAATTGTTCTTGATCTAGTACATTTAAGGTCAAAATTTTTTTTAAAGAAAATAAGAATCTTGAGATTTGTTTCAAAATATGGTGGATAGCATCTGAATTGAAATGGAAATAACTTGCTAAAGGTCTTACTCATTAACTTTTGTGAATGGATTACTTTGTCAATATTGAGAAGTTGAATCTCTAAGAAGCAAACTTACTTTGTTTTTAGCTCTAAAATTTGAAGTTTGAGAGTAAGTCAAGTCCTTTTGAGAAAAATAACTAGGTTTACTTCTAGGAATAGTTAGTTATTATATAATCACTGGATTTTCTATTGAGAAGTCATTTAACAACTAGTGAAAGAAGTAAAAGAAATTCATTTCTTAGTGATTCCCTATAAAAAAGTCTTAGTATTGAATTGCAAAAGAAACAAGCATAGCCACTACTCCGCTAACTCAAAATGAGTTATGAGTATCCAAACTTGAATGTTAGAGTGAGGAAGAGTTCTTAGGGGTATCTTAAAACCTGGTCACTTGGGTGATGAGCCGGATGTGCCGACTCAATGAACTCACTATAACGATAAGGGAAGGAATGGGCAAAAGTTCAAAAATAAAAGATGGAGACAAAAACCTCCCCAAAAAAAATTGCTTGTATGAAAAGAAAGGAATGCAAAAATTCAATAAAAATAAGACTTGTAATAAAAGGGGAGATAATCTAGGGATTGAATAGATACTATATGCTTTCATTCTTTGTTACTTTGATTATATATATGCTAAAAATCCATTGAAGTTTAAATGGGTATTTTTCCTTAGTGGAATTGTGCTTACTTTTGGATTAGATAATTTTATTGTTAAAATGAAGATTAAAGTTTGATTTTTCCAGATTAACTTTTGAATCTTGATTTTAGTAATCCAATCACAAGCTCACAAGTTGATTTGAGCAGTAGGTCATTATAATTGCAAGTCACAAGTTGAGAAGATGCTTGAATAAATTAGTGAAATTGGTACAATCTATGACGGATTCTTATCAAATTTGCTTGAGGACAAGCAACAATTCAAGTGTGGGGGAATTTGATGAACTCATATTTTACATACATTTTGTGGATAAAATTGATACAGATTTGATAGAAATCAAGTGGAATTTGTATTTATAAGTGTAAATTTTGTGAAATCAGGTCAACAAAGAAATAATGAGCAAATTCCAAAACAATTGGTTGAAGATCAACATGTACGCTGGCTCAAAAGCATCTAATGCCGCTGGCGTAGAGGCTGTGTAGAACGACCACAGAACCTAATTTCTTAATGCAGTCATCAACACAGCCAGGGTAAAAGAAATTTAGAGCAAGCATTTGGAATAAGGAGTTACGCCGGCAAATTCTACATCAACGCAGCCGGCGTTGAGCCTGTGTACTTTGTCCACAGATTGCAAATCCTTAACGCAGGCTTGAACGCAACCAATGTAGGGTTTGATTAAGCAAGGAACGCCGGCCTTCTGGGATTCAACGCAGCCAGCGTATAATCCTATAGGAAATTTTGAATGATGATCTACGCAAGCTAGATTTGAAGCAACACAGCCAGTGTTCATCAAGCGTAAGTTGAAGAGGCACTTTTCAAACAACGAATGTCGGCCAGATCCACATTTACGCAGGCGGCGTATATTTTGTAATTGCCGGCATACATCTATGTCAGTTTGTATTCTTTATGCAATTTTGCTCTATTTAACAATGTTTTTGAGAAAGCAAAAGAGAAAGAGAGACACAAAAATATTCAGAAATATTAGAAAACAAAATGTTCTTGTTTGTTTTTCTTTTAGGGCACTAAAACCCTAATGTTCTAGCAATTTAGAGTGGATTAGAGTTTAGCTACAATCAAGCATTGCCTACAATTGTGGGATTTTGGATTTGGAAATTCTCGTTTCTGAAAAGGAACCATTTTTAAG
The DNA here is from genome assembly GCA_024138025.1 of Combretum micranthum. Classification (NCBI taxonomy): domain Eukaryota; kingdom Viridiplantae; phylum Streptophyta; class Magnoliopsida; order Myrtales; family Combretaceae; genus Combretum; species Combretum micranthum. The sequence continues at coordinate 872,039 of JAMXBD010000211.1, forward strand.
GTGTTTTCAATCTCTATTCTTTTATGTTTATGCTTGATTGTATATTGAGATGCATGTTTCATTGTCAATTATGAATATGTATGAATGGATTGATGATTTGATGCATGAATTGAATTGATATTGGTGTTGATTATTTGGGAATTTGATTATCTTTTTGTAATCTGTTTAGTTTATGCCTGATCAACATAGATTAGATAGAAAGGATTAAAGATACCTGAGAAGGATTCAATGATCCGCACAAGCAAAACTTAGGTTTTTGAATATGATTTGTCATAGAGATATGTAAATCTGTGATAGAACTTGAGAATTCATTAATCTTTATGCGGTTAGGTTACAAATTTGGGTCACTTAACGTGCTTGTTTTGTATTCTTAACTAGAATAGTAATTTTGGTGAGAGCAAAATGCTATTAACCTGAAATCATAGATAAATTATCTTAATAGGATAGTTTATGCTATGAAAGATTTTGTTACATCGAGAGGTGAGCAATTCTTAGATGAATTTGATCAAATCCCAAGTAATCAATGTTATATATCAATTTAAAGCATGAGTCATTTCACATGAGAATAGAAATACATCATTCATATACCATTTGCATCTCCTAAACCTAAATCCCTCGTTATAGTTGCTGGAACATATGGTTTTAGTTCTTGATAAATCATTTGAAATCTAGTTTTTAATATAGATCAACATAGATTAATTACACATCTGAAAAATCAATTGCTTAGATTAGGGTAAAAGTTTAATTCTAGTAATTAGCCAATAGCTCCCTGTGGATACGACGGACTTTCCAAAAAATACTGCTTTGTACCCGGGATTTTGCTGACCGTTAAGTAATCCACTCGTGTTTGAAATTAAAATCTTTAGAATATTGAGAAGTGTGGTTTACTGCAGTTTCATTATGAGTTACATTGTTATCATTGTACATATGGAAAATTTTCATTCGAATTCATTCACTATATAATACGATATAATGAATGCAATTTGCTATCTTGTATTTTGAATTGTATTTCTCATGATTTTGAGGATTTGTCACAATATTAGCATCGTGTGTGTGTATATATATATATATATATTGAATCAGTGATATAGACAAGTATCTATTCATTGGTTAGAATCAAGGTTGTCAAAACCGGCTCGGACAAGCCAGTTTGACGGGAACCAGCACTAATATCGGACCAAGTCTCGCGTAAGACTCGTTTTTGTAATGAACCGATGACACTCGAATTGACTCGATCAACCCAGGTATTCAAACCAGTTGACCCGAATCGAAAAAAATAAAAATAAAAACTACAAATTTAAATATTTATTCATACTTTATTATAAAATTATACAATATAATGATTAAATCATATTTATTTAATAATTAATTGATAAATTTGATCAAAATATAGATTTAATTGAGTGATGATACATATATTGGTCTTTTATAATTAAATTATCCCTTATATTTTTACTTTTTAGTAACCCTGGTTCGACCCTTTGATCCTTGACCCCCTAGCCTATCCAGGTTAAACCCCAGTCCGGTTTTGACAACATTGGTTAGAATCTCAACTTTAGTTTCTATTTTGGTAAGATATTGATTTTCGATATTATTGAGATCATTTCATTTTGGTATTACATTGTTATAGGAAACTTTGTCTTTTGATTTCAAAAAGTTTTGAATTTGATTTAGAATTCTATCTTGATAACTCATTAGATTTCAGGTAGTATAATCATTCTTTACATGTTGAATTTTGGCAATTTGTCTAGTTTTGGGGCTATATGTTTATCACATGTAACTTTAAGCGATCAAAATCAATTAAAATTTTGAATTTTCTTTTATTTTATTTTAATGTATATTTGTGATATATATAAACTTTGAGATGTCAAATCATATTAAGGTTTTGAATTTCCTCTTCATTTTTTTTTTTTATCAATATCAACAAATGAAAGAGGAAGCTTCTATTATAGTCTATCAAATTTTATTAAAACAAACACATCCGAAGCATAACACACAAACACCTAATGTCTATCTCAAAATTTAAAGGATCTAGGGGGTAAATCCTATTGTTTGTCTAAATCATTTGTGCTCTACTTTCAATTAATCAAAGTTGAATTAAGTTTAATTTACAAGAATGCATCAAACATACACTCGCAAATATGCCTCAAAACAAAATAAATTTAAAGAGTACATATGCATTAAATAACATAATATTATATAAAACATATGATGATGCAAAAATCATACCAACATTCAACAAAATATGCAAAACAAATCATATAATACTCCGGTTAGTTCCATTTCAGATATTAATAGAAAATAAATTTATGCCAGGTTGATTAGTTTTATGTGACAAATTAATTTTATTATATTCTAATCTAAGGGTTTAGCAATCAACACAACACAACAATAAACACACAAATCGAATACCCAAGTTTTTCCCACACTTAACTTACTGATTCTAAAACGCATCCTAATTTATTATGCAAAAGTAATTATCAAGATAAACATTGCTCTGATACCACTCTAAAATGCCCCAAGAATTTAATTTGATTAATTAAATCGATTAAGGCGTTATCATCACGTATAATACTCTAAAGTATTACACACTCAAGTTTCCTTTAAAAGATTTTGTTTATGTTGAACATTGTTACTCAAATTTAAGGTTACGAAATCGTTTAGTTATATTTTCAAATAACTAGATTTAGCAATAGAAATCTATTTTATAAAACAATTTTTAAATAAAAACTCTACTCTTAACCGAGCAGACCAATTTTCTAAGAAACAAAATTGTAATAAAATCATTTTATAATCTACTCCTATGAGTGGATCAACAATTACAAAACATTTGGGCTCCACAAGTCTCTTAAATTAATATTACAACTTAAAATACAAATTTAGCTTTTAAACAAAACAACATCAAAACAAATACAAAAGAAATCCACGACCCTAAACTCACTTCACTTTTTCTCTTCATTCTCCATGATCGCCCAAAACTCGAGCCATGCATCACTATTATCAACAACCATCATCATTAAGGAACACCATCATCATTAACATTATCATCATCATCATCATCCTCTTCCTCAATATGTCACATGGAGAAAAGAACAATAACAACAATAATGAGCCAAAGCTCAGTACATAGTAACACAAGTACATGCAGTATGACACTCATCTTAACTAAATGGAATGCATCAATCCACAAGTTATTATCTTTCTATTAAAAAAAACACTAGAGCACTCACACTCCAGAACAAACCAATGGGAATATGAGGCTTCTGAGTAACAACAAGCTCAGGGGTTGATATAGATAGCCTGGATACCTATATCTCTTAAATCTAACTGAAAAGATTAGTAATCGCCTTTAAGGTTAATCGTCATTACTTAACTTTACTTAACTTAATTCATAATATAAATTAATTCACATGCTCCCATAAACACTGAATTAAATCATATCATTTCCTCTTAAGAATAAGTAAATGTTACACCGTTACTACATTCCCTATCGATTACTCGTTGAGTCACTATATGGAAGTCATTGCATCATGACAAGTGGCCTAAGCACCTGATCTAACATGTCATTACATCATGACAGGTTTACCACTCCCCAGATTGAATTCAAAGGCAAAAAAAAAATAATAATAATAATAAATAAAAAATAAAAAAATCAACACTCATCAATTAACTAAGCCGTGTTTAAGTTTTAATTCATTTTAGACGTCTATCCTAGCATCTAACACGCAAGTTACTACGTGCCTCTCATATGAAATCCAAATAAATCTCAAGAATCCTTTTAGAAGTTAATCCAGAAGAATAAGAAACAATCTCAAAAGAGAATTCATGTATCCACTTCTGTTTATGAAGAAAGAACTCATATAAGAACTTAAACTAATTATCCACTTATATCAAATGCATATAAGAACTTATATCAATTATCTACTCATCTCAAACTTGTTTTATTAGCACCATGTTTGATCAGACACTAATTTGGAATCCCACTATGGCTGCGAAGATCGCTTCGCTAAAATATGTATAGTTCTCTTTTGTCTGCCAAAGTATTTCTTTTCACTTTATTTATGGTCTTTTATCAACAAAAGCATAATCAAGGCATTCATATACAAAAACATCTATAACTAAAACAAGCAAACATTCAAAATAACATACTCCTCTAATTATTCAAAGATCAACCTAATTCATTAGCCTATACTGATTAATAGCTATTAACCTAATTTATCTTAATCTTAGCCAAATTGATTATAATTAGTCATTTAAGTCATTTACTAAGTCAAGCTAATTAAACTTAAACAATCTAACTCATTTTAGCTTAGTAAAGTTCATTAAGTCATGCTGTACTTAGATTCATTAATAATTCATTATATATCTAGGATCCATATCAACTTGAGTTTATATTAACTTAAACTTAGCCAAATTAATTAAACGTAATCATTTAATTCAAAAACTAAGTCAACGATGGTTAAACTAACCCAATCTAATTCATTTTAACTCATTCAAGTCTATTTAATCAAGTTGAACTTAAGTTTGTTATCTAAGTTCATTTTATAACTAACTTATATATTTAATCAAATTATTTATTAAATCTATAAATCCACTTAATGCATGCTTAATTATATCACTCAATTAACATAACACATCAATTATCATATACCTATCTCATCTTAGGTCAAAAAGATCCATTTCCTAAGCAAACACACATTTGATAAACAAAACATTTTAAACTTTATTTATAAAAATGTAACAGCTAGAAAGAAGTGAAATTTAAGCATCAATACTTTCGGAATTTGTAAAAACTTAAAAGGATTTTAAGCTTTCTATAGCAACTTGAATCACCTTAATCCGATATCGTATGAAAAAGTTATGATCAAATTACGAAAACATGTCAAGCTTAGGGGACCTATCACGCCTGTGATTTGAGAAAAACACATGATCATAGCATATCACGCCCGTGATGTTTGAAAAATGCATGATCAGAGTGTTTCACTCCCTTTATCACGCTCGTGATTGCTCCCCTAACGGTTGTTACGAATTTTCTTTGTTTTAAAACTTCATTTATACACATTTTCATCAACTTATGTACCTCCTACATCAATTGTAACATCAAATAAATACTTATAACAACTTCTAACACTTCAAAGTTCATCTACCAACTTCAAACAACATCAACCTATCCCAATTCACTATTCATCATCTTCTTCCTCAAACCAACTTCCACCAACATTTAATCCAACATATACATATATAACAACACTTCCAACTCATTTATAACATCCATACATCATATAAACATATAAAGAACAATTAAAGTAAAAGATGAATTGAAATAAAAACTTATCTATCTAAGAACACATGCACACTTGGGTTTTCTTTACACTTCTAGCTTGATTTCCTTCTCCAATCTTCTTTTCTAACCTTGATTTCTCTTTTTACTTCTTGAATTTGAGATTGGATGGTGAATTGAAGGAAAGCAAGAAGAAAAAGAAAGAAGGAGAGAAAGGGAAAGAGAGAAAACGAAAGAAAGAAAAGAAAACAAGGAAAGAGGCAAGGAAGAAAAGTTAAAAAAAATAAAGGGAAAGGATAAATATAAAGGTATTTTCAAATTAGGGTATTAAATTTAGAACTATCAAATCAATATCTATAGTTCTTAAAATATTTAGAGAGTGATTTCAGAACCATTAGGTTAGAAATTAAGAACTTAATTTAGAAATTTATTTTAGATAAAAAGATATTTAATTTGAGTTCGGGTTTAAGAACTGATATTTTTATAGAAGCAAATGAACTCAAATTTTACAGGGATTTAGGAATTGGAATTTAAGCTATGAATTAAGGGTTTAGGAATCCTCTAAACATTTTAATGACATGTTTAGAGATTTAGGAATCCAAAATCTCAATTTCAACTTAATTTATTACTATTATAATTATAATCAACTTATCTAATTATCCTATAATTCATTTAATCTATCTAAACTCATTTTCTAATCTAGGAGTATGGTATAAAAAGTTTGAAAATGAAAAACATTAATAAGCTATAAAGTTGTATTAGAAGATCTATAAAAAATAACAACGTCAATAATAATAAAAGGTACACAATAACATGTAAAAATACTATTTAATTGCTAAATATAATCGTCTCCAACATATAATCATATTTTCACATAATGATACGTTCTTCCATTCCCTAGTTTGAAAAAAAAAAATTCCTTATTCTTTTCTTTTACAATAGTTAGGAACCAAATTAAAAATATTTTGAATTATTAATGCGATTTTATTTTGAATTAATAGATCATCCATAATCTTATTTACATAATCATAAAAATTTATAAATTGTATACTTACCAATTTGGATTGCATTTTGGAGTTAATTTGATAAATTCCTTTTTTTTTATTTTTAACCATATTTGGGGTTTTTCACCTCTAACTAAGGCTAAAAATGGGTGAAACATATCTATTAACCTAGACAAAAATTAGCTAAATACAAATAACATTATTTTAATTGCACAATTATTAATACAAAATCTCATCTACTATATGTGATTTTATTTTTAACATATAAACATCATGAATAATATATGATTTAGTGATTTTACTACAGTATATCACTAAATCCCATCTTGTTCATGCAATTTAGCTATCCAAAGGAAGATTGCACGTATAATTTATGATTAATGTGCAAGTAATATTATTTAGTGTCGGTATTTTAGTAATTGTATTTATATAATTTGTATTTACATAATTTTTATTTCAGTCAATCAGTAATCTTGGCAATTTCGTTGTTTGGATATATTCTTAAAATAATGGCACAATGGATATTAAGAAGGAAATAAACTATGTATATATAGAAAGGAAATGAAAATATGAGGAAATAAAATATATGTATAGCTGTATATTGATGAAAATTTCAACAATATGGTAATTTATATAAGTGAGTTTTGATTATGTAAATTATGAGATATTAATTATATATAGTGTTTAATTTTTTTTTTCTAGTGTTCCTAATAATTGGTATATAAAATGATATAAAAAATTAATCATGAAAACTTAAATTAAAAAAAAAAATCATTAAAAAATAAGATAAAGGAATGACAAAAAAGAGAAAGATAACATAAAATGATGATATTTATACCAATATTACCAATGCACATAAATGAAAATGAAAAAAATTATTAATTATAAAAATAAATTACGAACTTATTGCAAATTAGAGCGATGATGGTAATGTTTTTATTTGGGTAATAGCCATCATAAATCATGGTATCTCAATGTTAAAAGATTGAGAACTTTGATGGTCTCGTTAGCATGTCATTTAATCCATCATCCAACCATCCAAATAAATATATGATTTAATATTGCCTTGTGCTTGATGTTGTCGGTGGTAATTTGTATCAATGTAAGATCCTCTTTACCTCAGAACAAAAATTTAATAGGCAATACACACCACCTATATCTATACATGGTGGGTAACTACCAATCATATTTTAACAACACATGGAAGAGATAATGGATAGTTTTTAAAATAATTATCATCTTATATTCTTTACCTAACTAATTGATGATATTACATACTTATACACTTTTACAGCCTATTACTTGAAGGTAATAGAGGAGAAATATAATAATCATTCCTAAGAATCAATTTATTAACTTGTTTACTTGCACAAACGAACTGGTCATATTTATTACCAGTAATCTTTCTATTCCTTATGCAGAGAGAATAAAAAAAAAATCACCTACCATATGGTTTTTATTTTTTTATTACCTCTCTATTCCTTCTCCAATGGGAATCAAAATTTAAAGGATGTTACTATTTTATCCCTAATAAATTTAGTGATTGACAAATATGCCATAACAGTACATGAAACTCTCCTTTTTAGATACAATTGTATAATTCTTTATTTATTTTATTATTAAAATTTAGCAAATCATCTACAAATCTACAATGTAAATTATATATAATATAATATAACACCCATAATTTATGTTCTATAACGACCTGTATAAGTTATAACTAGTATATAAAATTTATAAGTAATATATGTGGATTATATATGTTATATATGTAAGATACATAAAATTTATTTATAATAAATGGTAGAAATGTAATAAAATATTGTTTAAAAAGGTATTTTTGTCCTCGAAAAGACGAATTGGATATGAAGAAGTCACATGCGAATGATCGAACGAATTTAGGTTTAGGCCGGCATCTAAGCCGTCAGCCTTTAATTTTAAGCCGCCGGCCTAAAGACAATGGACAACGGCCTAAACTTCGGCGTTGAAGCTTCAAAAATTTCTGAGGAAAATGGTCCTACGCCAGACTAATGGCCGTCGCCATACCCATCTAAGCTACCGGCGTAAGTTCTTAAGCTGTCGGCATAAAGTCTAGCTTATGGCTTCATTTTCCCTAAGCTATGTTTTCGTTTTTCCTGAGCAAAGTCCCTCTATAAATAGACCCCTTGACCTACGAATTTATCACACTTCTTCCTCAGCAAAACCCTAGGTAAGTGGGTCTATCTCTAGTCTATTTCAATTAAATTCCTTAGATAAATTAGTGTAATTCTAGTTTTTCATATGACTGAAGGAAATTCGAGCTCTGGTGGAGAAACCCTAAATCAGATTTGGAGAGTTGTGGTTTCGAATCGAAATAAAGGTGATATTTCTATCATAGTATTGTGAATTTTAAGATTAATTGATTGTAGGGATATGATATTATAGCGATAGTCAATTACTTATGACAGGAGAATTGATTGAATTAGGGTTCTGTTGCAAGCAAGATCTACCAGTTCTAGATAAGTGTAAATCCATCCCATCTTTGTGGATTTATAGTTATGAACTTTCGTAGTAGTTTTATTCATTGAGGATTGTATCTTGAAGGAATTGTGAGGATAGTTAAGAACTCTGGGGGAATTGTGATAAAAGTTTCATTGAAGTGCGAACGAGATAAACTAGTGTGTTGATATTCAAATAGGCTCATGGAAATTAGTGTTAAGGTTTCATATTATAGATGAGATTGAAATTGATTTGTAATATATTGATAAACCAGAATACTTGTGAGGATTAGAGTACCTACTCTATTAGTAGTTACTGTTCGGGAGATTTAGATTGAAAGTAAATCCATGTATGACCTTATCATGTTTGATTGATTGTGCTTGTAGGTTTAGTTGTAAAATTTCACTAATTCTTATCCGACTTTAATTAAATCGACTGTTGGTTATACTTGGCTATGGTTAGTAAAGACCATGACAGTAGTGTGATACTAACACTGGCAACCTGATGATCCTTGTGCGGCGGTATCCCGAGTGGAGTTGCATCTAGACATAATTTCGGTAGATTATGAGTCATTACCAGCTTAATTGTGGAATGTAAATATTATATATATATACCATTATTTACATATGGTTTTCTTCGGGGTCATGAGTTACTTTCGAATTTAAGATTAGAGATCTATAATCATAAACTGTCTTGGTTGCAGGCTTAAGAAAAGATAATAAATTGTGCTTGTTACATTAGCATTTAATTGTATGTGATATTGTGTTGTGTGATCATGTGCATGTGGTTGCAGTTTGGCGTACTGGGCGTTTTCGCTCAGTCCTTATTTGTCCCACAATTACAAGTGAAGATTCTATTATTTATGATCTGACAGGACACGATGTATTCGTGGATTATGAGGAAAGCGATAGTGGAATGGACCCTTCTATTGACAATTGAGATTAGTATATTATGAATGTGGATCAAGAAGAAAAACCTTATATTTTATTACTTATCTTTGAGAATTTAATGATGTTAGAGAGATTCTTTTGTTTCATTAAAGTTGACTTGTTTAGTTTATAATTTAGAAGAATTGAGGACATTTTATTTTATGAGTATCCTTTATTTGTGAGATATTTGAGATATATTTATATTAACGAGTAGAAATTATATCATTTATGTGTCAATCTTTGGTAGTGACATGTGACGGGATGATAACGTTTTAGGTTAGGGCGTTATAATATATATGCATTATAGAATTATATATGAAAAATAGTGTGCATTGATAAAATATATAAGTTATAATTCATAACTCGTATATATAATTTGTAAGTAAATATATATATATCATATAGATAAGTTATAAGTGATATTTTATATACATGATTTATATAAATATATAAATTATAATTATAAATATGTAAGTTATATAATTTACTTATTAATATATTTATAAGTGGTAAGTTATATATATAGCTCATTCTAAAAAAATAAATATATAATCAAAGAGATTATGAATATATGAGCTTTATATGTCTTATATGAAATACATGGTTTATATATCTAACTTATATGTATGTATACATGCAAATAAGTTATCACTTGTATATATAAGTTACAAGTTATATATGTTTTATGTTTTATAAGTTACAAGTTTTATATATACATATAAGCTATATTTCATATGTATAAGTTATAAGTAATAGTTTATTTATACAAGTTATAACAAATAAGTTATATAATATATCTGTAATGGCCTCACTTTAATTAAGACAGTTATTGTCACATCTAATACTTCATATATTACATGCTCCAGCTTCCTTGAATGATTTGTTTGTGTTGAAATCATTTGTTTAGATTTATAAAACAACTGGATTTAGTTACAAAAAAATCAAACTTTATAAAAATATAATAAAGATCTCTACTCCCACTAGAGAAAACAAATTTTCTAAGAAACAAAACTTTATAAAATCACTTTATAATCTACTCTCATGAGTAGATCAATATTTACAAACATATGAGCACTACTAGGCCCCTTTGAAAAGAGAATACAAATTTACTAGATAAATCCAGCTCTTTAAAATAAAAACATAAACATAATAAAATACATCCTTGGTCCTAACTCATTTCACTTCTCCTCCAAACCTTCAGGATTGCCCTAAAACCCAAGACAAACATCAACATCCCTTATCACCAACACTATCATTATCAACAACAACATGGCATCAACAATAACACCACCACCATCATCATCATCAATTATCAACAATATCTTAAAAGAAAACAACAACAACAATAATGAGTTGAAGCTTAGTACACAACAATACAATCACATACGGAGTGACACACAAGCTTAATTAAATGCAATGCATCAATCAATAAGTTATTATTTTCAATTTAAAGTAAACAAATCAATACTAGAGCACTCATACTCCGGAATAAGCCAGTAGGAATCTGGGGATCCTGAGTAATGATGCAACCCTCAAGAGGTTGATATAAGTAGCTTGAATATCTATATCTCTTGGATAACATCACAAGAAAAATAGCTTCATCTAGGATTCACAGCCGTTACACACACTCTACCCATCTAAATTCATAACATTAGTTAGTTCAATCGATCTCATAAACATGAATTAAAACATGTTGCTTCATTCCGAGTCTAAGTAGACATTACGTCAATACTATTTACCCATCAACTACCTGTTAAGCCACTTAAAATTATCATTGCGTCATAGCATACCATTACATCATCACATTTGTCATTACATCATGACACCTCAGTACCTAACTACTGTGTCCCCTGGGATAAGTTCGCCCTCCTCGGGCTAGATCCAACAATACACGCACAACCAACACTCATCAATTATTAAGCCGAGTTTAAGTTTTTGTCCATTTAGGATGCCTATCCTAGCATAAAACACATAAGTTATTGTGTACCTTTAAATGACATCCATAATTCAAAGAATCAAAAGATAGACCAAAGATTAGGCTTAGAAAAAAGTATCTATTATGAAATTAAACTATATAAGGAACTTAATCATTTATTAATTTACATCAACTTTTATATTAAACATCAAATTTAAAATCCTATTTGATCATATACTAATTAGGAACCCCGCTATGGCTACAAAGATCGCCCTGCCAAAATATAGAGAGTTCTCCTTTGTCTTGCAAAGTATCTTTTTTCACTTTGATTATAGTTATTTATTACAAAAGCATCATCCCATCATACATATTAAAAAACATTTATTTTCTAAGCAAACACACATTTGAAACAACATATTCTCTATGTTAGTTATGGTTATTCAAACTCATTAACTAAAGCCAATTATTATTTATTAGGTCTATTTTAACTTATGTTAGCTAAATTAATTAGAGTCCATCATTTAATTCAATTACTAAGTCAAGGTGATTAAACTTAATCAATCTAATTCATTTTAACTCATTATAACTTATGAAGCTAAGTTGAACTTAAGTTTATTAACTAAGTTCATTTTATATCTAATTTCCATATCTAATTCAATTATTTATTAAGTATATAAATTCACTAAACTCTTGTTTAATAATACCATTTAACCAATAAAACATATCAACTATCATATATCTACTTCATTTTTTCTTTCTTTCTTTTTCTTTTCTTCTTTTTCTTTCTTCATTATGAATAGTACCAAATGATAGATCACGCTTGTGATGGGGGCTGTGATCGTCATCACCTTCCTCATCATGCCTGTGATGAAGACCATGATCACCAATTCAGCCTTGCCACGCTAGTAACAAGGAGATAACTCCCCTCGTCACGGCCATTTCTTAGGCTTTTTCTTTTGAAAATTCTTCTCAAAGGAGATCACGCCCTTCGTAATGATCGTAATCTAGGCCGTGATGTTCATAACTTGCAAAAACTACACCCGTTATCATGTTTTATTTTTATCAGAGGAGATCACGCCCTTCATCACAGCCGTGATCACCCTTGATTTTTCATTTCCGCTTATATTAGGGGTTGTGTTACGGTCGTGCTGAACAAGGGATTATGCTTCGTTTCCCCTTCGTTTTTTACACCAATTGTAATCACTTGTTTTCATCATACATCAACAAAAACAACATGTTATAGGTATAAACATGCATAATCTTAATTTATGAATACTTTTATATACATATTTATATCATTCTCCTTCAAAACATTTTATTAAACACTTAGCCTACACAAATATACATATATTTAGGTTTTTAACAAACATGCATATCCTTAATCTATCCATATTATCATAATCTCTACATATATCTAGTTGCAATAGAACATTTACATGCATAAACAAGAACTAAAGCAAAGAAAATAACAAAACTTATCTTTTTAAGCAATTTCCACTTCTTGATTCTTCTACTCCTACTTCTCCTATGTTCTTAAAGTTATTTCTAATATGATCTTCATCCTCTATCTTGTTTTATATCTTTAATCTCCTCTGTAGACTTGTTGAATGTGAGATTTAGGGTTTAGGTTTTGAGAAAGAAATGAAAAAGGGAAGAAAAGCGAAATAAAAATGAAAAGGAAGGCAATCCAAAAAGTCAAAAAGGTAAAGCGAAATATATATATATATATAAGAATTAAGGATATTTTAGAGAAAATGTTTTGGGTTTACAACTTTCAGATCGATATCTCTAATTTTGAAAGTGTTTGAGAAATAATTCGATGATCAATATGTTAAAAATAAAAACTTGAGATAGAGATTTGATTTAGGAGATTGATTTATATCAAATTGATATTTAACTGGAGTTTAGGCTCAAATATGATATTTTTAGAAAAGTAGGGGATTCCAAAATTTTTGGGGGTTAAGGATATGGAATGTTAGGCTAAAGTTTAGGGATTTAAGAATCTACTAAATATTAAAACAATAGGTTTAGGGATTTAAGGATTTAAAATCTCAAATCTCAACTTTACTTTATTTGTTGAATTAATTTCGTTAATTTATCTAATCATAATTCATTGTCTATTTCTCTTGGATTAATTAAACTATCTAAATCCAATTTTTAACTTAAGTGAAGGGTTGGGATATTTCAATATCGATAGTATAGATATAAGTTATTAAAAATATAAAAAAAATGTAAATATATAGTCAAGAGATTTTAAATATAAATGCTATGTATTATATATGTTATATATATATATATAACAAGTAAATAGGATATTAATAAAGCATGTAAGTTCTATATATAATTTATAAGTTATAAATATAAATTATATTTTATGTATATAAGTTATATATGATTTATGTTTTGTAAGGTATAAGTTATATATATAAGTTATATATAAGTTATACATAAGGGTTATATATGTATAAGTTATATATATAATTTATAAATTATATAATACATCATTTTTATTTATAATCTATGATTTATATACATATATATAAATATCTAAAAAAATATAAATACATAATCTAGTCATTATGAATATTGTATAAATGAAAAATAATAAAGTATTGATAAAATATAATTTATATATAAAAGTTATAAGTAATACACATAAGTTATATTTTATAAGTTGAATAATAGATATAAGTTATAATTCATAACTTGTATATATGTTGTCACGCCCCGAGGGTATTCTAATAATGATAATCAAGAACCACTCGATTACCATTATTAGTTTACCTTCTAGGAATGACATGATTTCCAAAAACAGGATCTTTTAGTTGCTTGGATGGAATAAACAAACATATATAAGATGTAAATTAGTAAACAACTATTACAAACTACAATATTACAGATCATATGCTTTATAAGTCCTTACAACTATAGCTAATGATTCTAATGCACTTTAAATGCATCACAAGTCTATTACAGATATAGATATTCTAACCTTATACTAAACTTTAAACTTCTGGCTTCTAATCTCTTACCGGGACCATGCTCCTGCTAATAATGAGCCAGGGTCGCAAAGTAAACCTGAAAGGACTGTGGGAGTGTGAGCTAAAACACAAGCTCAGTGAATAACCAAAACTTATTACATATAACATACAAGTTATTTAACAATCATATGAAATGCATCAATCACACAAATGAACATTACAAGCTTGGATAACCCGGAATCCAAACAGGATGAAGATTTACGCCCTCCCATCGGGGTTGAAGGATCACAATCTATGGTCCACCTACCCAGGAGAGATTTAAGCTTTCAGGAAATAATAATATCCAATTTAATTATCTCTTTAAGCTTATCATGTTTCATTATTTATTTCATGTTTTAGCTTTAGAAACTCCACTAGGTGTTAGTTATTCCCATGTAATACCATAGGCGGCGTCCTTTGTTTACCATTTAGTTCCTATGGTATTAACAGAACAAAAGTAATCTTGCAATTAACTAATAGCTCTCTGGCCTAGATAATTCAAGCATCACCAAAGATCCGAGAAACTAACACGTAGTAGGCTACCACTTACTCAAATGCTTTTTATGCATAGTATGTAATGCATGATTATTTTCCATTATGGTACCAGTAGTTTTTAATCAAATTGGAGGTGATCAAGCAATACAGACACTCAACTAGATACTATATACATTATCAAGATGCATGCATTTATGTTATCACTCATTTTAGAGTGACATGGCAATCAATGGAATACAATACACAACTTTCATATTTCAAACAGTTCACAATTTCCATTATCTTTTTATTTAAGATTCACTACTAGTACAAGCACAACTAATGTAATAAGACTGAGTTACTCACCTGCCCATCCTATTTAATCGTAATAATCTTCAGGTAGGTCCTCTCCAATACCGAGTCACCTATTGAGATAAATAATATAATTATTAAAATTTCCAGATTAGACAATTTAGTTCCTATGAATATTTAAGTGTCCTAATGGTTTGTTGGGTTTATGTTTTATTCTTATAACTAGTTCTTTCGAAATAGCCCTAAGTTCTAAATCATTGCACTCACAGTTTTATTTTATTGATTCTAGTTGGATACTTGAATCTATTGATTGGGTATTTGGAAAGTTTAATAACTTAGTTAATTCATTTTTATTGTCCAAAACTATTAGTTTTCTTTTTAATTACTTAATAAATTTTTCTTATAGAGTATAAATATTCCTATACTCACAATTTTGGATTATTTAAATTTCCATTATTATCTATTTATGTACAAATATTTAAATATATATTTAGTATTCACTAAACTCATAATTTATACATATATATTTTTCTATAAATTAGTTAAATATCATCTTTATGAAAATATACTCACTAATAAAAGGATTTATTAATTTAATTATAATTATTTTCAAAATTATTTCTCTTTTCCGTAAATAATAACGATATTAATAATTATTATCAATAATAATACTAAAAGTAATTATAACATCAATAGTACTAATAACAATGATAAAAGTAATAATAACAATCACAATAATAATAATAATAATAATAAATAATAATAATAATAATAATAATATAATAATAATAATAATAAAATTTCCGAAATAGATAAGATAGAGTAATTATATTTCATCACATTAGTAATTATAATAATTGTTTTACACTTTAATTCATATTATTACTAAAATAATTTTAGTCTTATATTTATATTATTTCAGAAATAATACTTTCGAAAATTTTAACAAAATTCTTTTAATAATATTAAAAATATTAATAATTGTAGTTAGAAAATCCATTATACTTAAATTACTTATTAGAAGTAATTTATATTTCTAAAAATTCTTTTTGGATTAATATTAATAGATTAAATATTAAAACATCACATATTTAATATGGTCAGAAAATAATTTTATTTTTAAATTTAAATAAATAAATAAATTTCTAATTTTATATTATTATACTATAATATTACTATTGCTATTCCCAGAAAAATAAATAAATGCAAAAATAATAATAATAATTCTAAAATTACTTATATTATTATTTATTATATAATTACATTTATTTAGTTTCATTTTTCTTTTCTATTTCTTTTTTTTTTAAATTTGGCCGAGAGGTACACGGGTTAAACACGCCCGTGTACCCACCCCGTGCTCATCGGGGATTATTGTTCATTGTCTTCCCTGATGAGCCGCGGCCGATTCCCACCAATCCCGACGTTAAAACGTCGGGATTTTGGATCCTATAGACTCCTAGGAACCTAATCTACTTGAATATGCAAGAAAAACAACATAAAAACAACATGCTACCTACTATTTTGAATCATATAGCTCGGTTAGGGTTTAGAAAAATCACCTTCGTTGTGACTTCTCGGTGAAATCCAAAGCTCCTAATAGACTCGGTTAGCTTCCTAGGATGTTTAGGAGTCAGTATCAATCCTTATAATTGAAAGAAAAACGCGGAATGGAATCACTTACCTCAAGCTCGTTTTTCTTGCGTTTTTCCCAGTTTTTATTCAAATTTTCGAACTGGGTTGATGCGAGCATTTAAAAATCGGTTTCTGGGTTGGTTCAACTCCTAATAAGGTATAGATGGATTCTGGAAAGTTTGAGAAGGTTTGAAGTTCGTTTGCCTGTCCATTTAAATTCGTTAAGGCATATATTATATATATATAACGAAGTGCAAAGTTTCGGCCTCGTTTCTTCCCTAAATTTGAAACGAATTGCTCTTGTTTGTTGTCCATTCATTCATTTGTTGGTTTATAATTAATGTTGGGGTGATTTGGCCGGTTTGTATTGGCTTAGGTTAGATGTACATTGACTTCAATGTAAATTATTGAGGAAATCCGGCTCACTTACTTTAAGAGAATCACTGTAACACCCTGAATTATACGTCTATTGAATTTTTGGTAATTGTTAAATAGATAGTAATGTCTGGGAGAAATTTTAGAAAATGTCCGAAAAATCATTCCCGCTTTTCGTGAATTTAAATATTGGTAATTACCAATATGGACAATAAAAGACTTAATTAAAATAAAAATATAAGTATAAACTATACCTATATCAAAGAAAATTTTTTCGTAAGATATAACAATAATAATATGATTAATATATAAACTAAAAACTAATAAAGATAAGTAAATATATAAATTAGATCCCAAAAATAATCAAAAGATACAAACAAAAGATAAACACTATAAATTTATAATAGTAGAATATAAATAAAGTTAAATTAAAGACAATTTAATTATTAACAAGTCATAAAATACCAAAAATTAATAATTTAAAACCCTTAAAGAATAAATTATAATTTACGATAATAGTTAATAAAGTTGAAAAATAAAAATCTTAAATTAAAAATTTTAAGTATACCATAGTGTTCAGAATATTTAATATAGTAGGTACGTAAATTTTCATCTAAAAATACTACCGAATGAATATTTATCATACGTATTAATTAAAACCCCAAAGAATGAAACTTGCCGAAGAAGCCAAAAAAATTTCTATAATTCTCTCCCTCTCTCGTTCTCTCATCGTTCTCAATTCTCTCTCTCTCTCTCGGGCGAAAGTCTTCCCAGAAGACTAAAAAAAAAAAAAAAAAAAGAAAGCTTCTCCAAAACGGAGAAGAAGAAAAAAAAAAGAAAAGAAAAAAAAAAAAAAATCAAATCCTCCGTAGGAGAAGGAAAAAGAAAAAAAAAAGAAAAAAAGAAAAAGAAAAAGAAATAATAAAATAATAGAAAAAGAATCTAGAAGCTCCTCCAATCTTTAAAAGCTCGTATCTTTCACATACGATAACCGATTCTAGTTCCGGAAGTGGTGTTATGATCATGGCGATACGCTCTTCAATTCAAGACCACACAAGGTTAGGTTTCGATCACTCTAAAATTTTACTATTATGATCCGATACGTAGAAGTTTTCGTAATATTAGGAGTTTTAATATTAGTTTTTATTTTAAATATACATATTTACATGCATATATATTGATAATAATATAAAATTATTTCATGCTAGTATGTGTGTTTAGACTAGTTGATATTACATTTCTCTTATCAATTTGATAAGAAATTGATAAATAAAAACGCTAGATGATAAGAAAATTGATTATAATATTAGATAATTAATATTTAGAGTCTATTTATTAGTAAATAGAAATTTAGAGATAAATCGCTATAGTTGAAATATACACGATAGGATTAATAACTGATCAAAATCTTCTAATCTAAAGCCTAAATCAAAATTCTGATTTCATGAACATGAAAGTTATAATATTTTAACCCTATATAGACTAAAACCCGAGTTTAAGCCTATTAGATCTGGAAACTCTAATCGCGTAGGTGAAAAACCTAAATCTATCCGATTTCGTAGATTTTAGAATTTAGTTTTCAACTTGAAAACAATGTAAGAAAAATATAGAACCTTGACTATAGAGATATATGTAGTATAATATTGAAAAATTCTCAAAACACTAAAAGTTAAGCGTGCTCATGACCTAGGATGAGTGACCTACTGGGAAATGAATAGCAATTTTCCAAAACGAGTGATATCTCGATAAATATAATTCAAAGACAATAACTAGTGGCTTAGAATTGAATTATTAAATCTTTAAAGTATATCAGTTAGCAAATGATGATTTAAAGATAAATCGTTAGGATTGAGATGTAACCGTTAAAACTAGATATTAGGTATACTTTACATAAAAGACTCAAACTAAGATTTTAACATCGAAAACACTAAAACAAAAATATTCTTAACTCATATAAACACTAGTTATGTTTTATGAAGTAAAACTTAGCTAAAGAAACAATTAGAATTAAGTAAAGTAAACCTATAGCGTAATTCCAACATTTAAAAAGAATGAAGATATTATATGAAAAGTTTAAATAATTTAAAGTACACACAACATATACTCATGAGTAGAAATGGAATTAAGAAGGAAAATAAAAAGCTTAGAAAACTGTAGAACCCTATTATATAAGTTTCATCCCTATAAGAAAACTTAAGAAAAATTTTACTTGAATTTGATAAATGAAACATATTTGATTATCTGATCAATAAGAAGATTGGATATGTAATCAACTTCAATATGTGACCTTATATACAAATATAAGATTCAGATCATACGCAGAAATAGGATATTAATAGATAAACTTGATATGATTTAAGTATTATATAGATAAAAGATATTTAGTTTTAAATCTATTAGATATACTCGATAACAAACCTATATAGACATATGAAGATTTCAACACATATAAAAGATAAGATTCCTAGAATAAAATTTAAGTAATTCAATTACAAATTAGAAAATCAAGATAATATAAATTGTAATTGAAAGATTAAACTTAACCAAGAATTCCGTGACTCTAAGTATAAAATTCAACGCTTATAAGACTAAGGATATAAAGTATAGATTAATGGAAATCATAAATATTAGCTAATATAATCAAATTAACTAAAGTTAAATACTTGAAAAAGATCAAGACAAGGAAAATGAAAATAATATAAATGTATACGCTTTAACTAAAAAGTAGAGTAATGAACTTAAATTAAGTTTAATCATTAATACTTGATGAAATAAACATAAAACGAGGAATCGAACTTGAAATAATACTTAAGAATACAAAACAAAAAGATATACACAATTGTGATATCTTTCAGATCCCTTGAGTAACATAGAAAAATATATATAAAATGATTAGTTTAACTTGAAATTAAAAACTATATTCGATAAGTTTTCCAATGACTACTCATATGCTAAAATCTAAATTAAAACAAGTAAAATATACCCAATTTAAGATTTCGTGATTAAACTCGATATTTGAAAACATTTAAAATACTTCTCTTAAGAAAACTAAGATTATATGAATTTTATAGTTTAACTTACGAAGCGTAGCCTTTACAAACTTCAAAATGTCTAATTAAGTGTTAAGGTTAGATTAAGAATGTTAAAACTCAAAGTTTAAGACACAAAGACACAATAGGTTTCTTTATATGAATAATAGTAATAATAAGTATCTGTTATCTAAATTCTCAGGGGAGACAGATCCGTCTTCAAGTTTTCTTGTAGACTTCTATGACCATTAAGCAAGGATAAACAGGTGAGTATATTCCGATGACCTTCATATCTGCTTGTGCTTGTAGGTTTAGAGTATGATATTTTGTTAATAAATTAAATGATTCAATTATGGGGTTGGGAAATTTACACCTGTGGTTGCTCGTGTTTGTTATCTGTGTTGAAAATACTATACATTATTCTGAACGTTAAGTATTGAGTGGTGTTTAATCATTTTGATCCTTGCGAGTGTCTGATAATTGTCTGATCGCCAAATAAATGGACTTAATGACTATTGGTGTGATAATTATAATATTGATCATGCATGCACGATTGCATGTAGAAGGCCATCACCTACACTTTGACTCGGATGGGCCACACTGTCCCGTGAGGACGGTGAACATGGAGGACCGAAGTGGTATATACCTAGTGTGTACCATGGGCCTTGTTCTAGGGGAATGGGAACTAAGTCGTCCTGGGGAGACGGCCCACCTCCTAGGATCGCGCCGGGTCATTGTTAAGGATATCTTGCTTCAATGGAATGTTGTTATATGTATTATTTTCTATATCTATATAAAAAACTCCTTGAATAAATTTGATTCCTGAAGTAGTAGCGGTCCGGGTGCTGATGTGTGGATGTACCCCAACCCCGGATTCGGAGGGCGTAAATCCGAATATATATATGGTTACCGGTTGGCCATATATATTTGTTCATTTGATTGTGTGCATTGCATATGCTTGTTTAATAACTTGTTTGCTTTTGCTTGAAAGGTATGGAGCGAGGGTATACTTCACTCAGCTAGTTGTAGCTGACTCCCCAACAGTTTGCTTTTGCAGGTAAGTTGAATACATGGATGGGATAAGATTTGAGTGCAGAGCGAACCAAGGATCAAGCTTTCGCATGATAGGTAGATGATTGTAAATTTAGAGGAATAAAACCTAGTTAAGAGATAAAAACTTAAAATTAGTTTTCTTTCTTAGTTAAGCCTAGTTTATATTTTGTAAAACCTAGGTTTATCTTATCTTGTCATTTGGTAAGATATCTGATTCCTCGGTCTTGTGATCTGTGGAAGTTTCGATATCCAATAAATTATTTTCATAATAAACTTATATATATATATATATATATAATACAATGAGAGGATAATTAATTAGAGTCTTGTAAACTCTGACTTGCAAGGCGATCCTCATGTTGCGGTGCACACGTGATATGACGATTTAGGGCAATCCTATTAGGCCCCACATAGGGTCGCGACAATCACAGCCCTTCAAAACACATAAATGTCTCCTACAAGTTGTGTTTATACTTATATATTAATTATATATTAGTTAAATATCATTTAGTTGAATTTTCGGGTAGTTTATTACACTATTAGGGTATATTTTAGCTTATATATGTAATTTTATATACACAAATATCTTTAATGGATTCTACTAGGTGTTTAGTTTAACAAAAAGTACAAATTTAAGTTTTAATTATACGTATTGATTTGTTTAAGAAAAGTTTATCCTCCGCGATTTAGGTTTTTAAGCTTTTCGGTCAATTTTCGTTTCAGGCTCCAAGAGCTTCCGAAAACCCTAATTCAAATATTGGTATGATTCAATTCTGTATTTGAGGTCTAGATCTCAAGTTATCATCAGTTTATGTTTTTATTAGGTATTTATAATCCTAACAGTTTATCTTAAGATCACAATTTTCTAACTAAAACCCTATTGAATCATTTACGTAATATTACTACTATTATATAGGCTAAATTAGTTATATGCATTAGATTTGGATACTCACTATGAAATCTTATCAATGTAGTTTATTACTGACTAGAAATCTCAAATTTTAGGATTCCAATACAAGTATAGGTGTATTACTATACCTTGTTTTAATTTCAGGTCTCTATTGAATATCAAAATGGTTTCTTAATTTCTATATTTAGGTTTTCCTATATAATCTGTCTGTTTGACAAGGATTCGGGTTCGAGATTTGAAGTTTCCTTTGAGCACAACTTGAATTATCAACTCGGAATATGAAATCTCGCTTTTGGAATCTATTGGAGTCAAAGAAGTTCTTTTATGAAGTTTATGAGTCCCAAACCGATCAAATTTAAAGTATCTATCTAATCTAGAGTTTCTGATTAACTCCTAAGGTTACTAGTCAGTCCATCATTTCTAATCTAGAGTTGTATCGTATGGTAGAAGTTTTCGGGGTTTACATATGCAATATAAAAGTTATATATATGAAGCTATATTTCATGTAGATAGTTATAACTAATATTATATATATATATATATATAATATTATTTCATTATTATATAAGTTATGGGTTAAAAGTTATATATAGTTATATAATATATATTAATTATAGATAAACTGGTTATTATATATATATTTCTCGATCTAAAAAATATAAATAGGTAATCTAGAGATTATTAATATATTAGCTATATAACATATGTTATATATATGACAAATGAATAGTGTATTGATAAAACACATAGGTTCTATATATTTATAAGTTATACATATAAGTTGTATTTTATAAGTTAGATTACATTTATAAATATTTATAAGTTATAAGTTATATATGCATTATGTTATATAAGTTACTAGTTATATATATAAGCTATACTTCATAAGTTATGAGTAATATTTTTACAAATATATAATTTAGAGAGATTTTAAATATAAATGTTATATATTATATATTTAACATATATAACAAGTAAATAGGATATTAACAAATATGCAAGTTGCATATATAAGTTATAAGTTATGCTTTATGTATATAAGTTATATATATATATAATTAGTTTTTTAAATTATAAGTTATATATATAAGCTATAATTCATATATATAAGTTATAAGTTATATAATATATCATCTTCATTTATAAGTTATTATTTATATACATATATATATATATATATGTCAAAAATACATAAGTTAATAACTAGAGATTGTAAATATTGTATAAATGGCAAATAAATAGGGCATTGATAAAATATATAATTTGTATGTATAAGTTATATAAACAAATATATTGCATTTTATAAGTTATATGTTATATGTGTGTGTGTGCACGCACGTGCGTGTGTGTGTGTTCGAATATATATAACATATGAACTAACACATAATCTATATATATTTGTATTGTGCATGTATTATATATATCATATATAAATTATGGGTCTGTTTGTTTTGGCTTTTTTCGGGCAGATACAGACACTTTTTCAAACATTTTTCTAACAAATTATTTATCAAGAAATAGATATAGATAAAAAAAAAGTTAACAGTTCTCATCAAAAGATCAAATAGAACAAATATAGATAAAATTTAGATGCAAATTGGATATATTTACACATATCATTTTAAAAAAGATACAGATACAGATTAAAAACAAACAATCCAAACAGACCCTATATATTTATATATAATGTATTTGCTGTGAATAGCATATGTGTATGAGTATGAGTATGGGTATATAAATAATTTATATAGTTTCTTACTTTTTTTATCTAAATAAGGGTATAATGGTAATTTTAATTTTATTCCCAGTTTAACATTACAATCAATAAATTAAAGTAAATGTAGGGATATTATTTCTTGTAATAAATCTATAGAAGACGTAAACAAGGTAATATATGATTTGTAGTCCATTTCTGGTAATAGCATTCCCAAGACATAACTTTTATATTCCCTTTTTACTCCATTCATCCAAGTAAATAGGCCATAAGTAGCAATTTATGCATGAGAACATAGATGGAAAAACTAGAGTTTTTTTTTTCCCCTACAACGTAATGGCATTGAAATGGGTTTGTGGGATGAGAAGAACACTACACCAGCTAAGATCCATTCATGCACACATGTCAACTACTTGTAAGAACACTGATATCCTTGACTTAGCTCTTAAAGGAAATTTACCCGGCCTTTTTCCAAGGAGTGGAAGATAATGAGTCAATCCCCTCAAGGCTATCCCTGCCACATAGAGGCTAGTGTATGGTGGGATACCTGATGCATTATAAGGATGAAACTCATATTTCCTCTAATATTTCAATTTGATGAGCTTATGTCCTCAATAATGATGAAAAGTGAAAGGGCAGCAAACACATAGCAAAATGAATATGTAAATACAAAACTACATACCAATACATATTTGTTGTCCTTATCCTAACAAATAAACACTTGCCATGTGTTAAATAAATTTTTTTAAAAAATCGTTAAAACAAAGTAAATAGTCATTATCATTTTATAAACACATGGTGGCTATTTATTCATTAAGAGATTATTGGGATAGTATTCCCAGGACAATAAATTTCCATCCACCACATACCATTTAATGTACTTTAAAGCATTCAATTATCAAATAAGTCAAGCACATGTGTTGCATACGTGCAAATCAATCTACTTACAAACACATCTAAGAATAATAATTCAAGTGGTCTTTTACTTGATATTTCGTTTTTACTTTTGTGTGAAACAGATACCATTTTATTTTTTAAACAAGTATCACATTTTACATCTTGTTTAATATTTATTTTAGGTCAACCCTTTTAACATCCTGTTTAGATAATTTTTCTAATTGAGAAAAATTAACGTGTCCTAATTGTCTATGCCATACAAATATATGATCATGCATGAATAACAAACAGCAAGCATATTCAACTTCATTAGGTTTTATAAGATATATATTTTTCTTTTTAAATACTTCAAATAATTTTATACCATTTTCATTAAAAGTAAAGTATTTATCTTTTTCAAACATTATTTTATATCATTTGTCACGTAGGTGACTAATGCTTAATAAATTATGTTTTAGACCTTTTACAAGATAAACATTTTTTATGATGTAAGGAAGCATACAAATATCTCTAGTTGCAACAATTTTACCTCTACTGTCATCTCCAAATTTTACATGTCTCTTTTCTTCCTTTGTTATGCTATTGAACAATGAACATTTCCTATCATATGTCTGGAACATCTACAGTCTAGATACCATGTTTCTTTGATTTTAGCTTCATGTTCCTACAAAATTCAAAAGGATTAAAACTTTATAGGAATCCAAACAAGGTTGGGTCCTTTATAAGATAAGCTAATTTGATTTCTATGTTTCACTTGTTGAATACTGAGCTTGTTTCTTTTATAATAATAAAAATTTTCTATGTCCTATGTGTTTAGGTTTATTACAAAAGAAACATAGGTGTTATTCCAATACCTATTGTTTACCTATCTCTAGTTGTTCTATCTTAGATAACTTCTGGTATACCTTCTAGAGTTTTTTGATGATGTCCATAAGAAGGATATATTCTTTCAAGATAACTTCTGGTATATCCTCTAGTATTTTTAACATACTTTCTCTTTCATGATACATTTTAAAATCATTCTTTTTAACATTATATTCATCATTTACAACTGGTTTAGTTTTCACAAACACCGTTTTCTTAGATGCATTTGAACTAGAACCATATTCATATCCTAAACCATACTTTTCACAAGATAATCTTTGTGAAGAAGTCAACATTTTTAATTTTTTTTGTCACTTTCATTGAATTTATTAAAGGTGTTCTTTATTGAATTACATAACTCATCTATTTTTACCTTCAAAACACTGATTTCTTCTTTTAACATGCTATTGCCTTTTCTCAGCTTTTCATTATCAACATGCAATTTTTCATTATCATGCTTTAAAATATCATTTTCATCAACAAGCAAAGAATTTGTTTGCTTTAAAGTCTCTTTTTCATTCTTAAATGATTTTATCTCATTATCATACTTACCTAATTTTTAGCCTTTTTAAGAGCTTTTATAACTTTTTCATTTCAACAAGCATGTCATCTTCACTTACTTCATTATTAGATTCAGAATTTACCTCAGAAATAGCCATGAAACATAGATTTTCTTTTTCCTCCTTTTCATCAAATCTTCTGAACTACTCTCTATGTCATCAAAATCACTCCATGTTGCTAATATAACTTGACTCTCCTTTTTGTATTTCTCTTTTCTTTTCTTTATCACACACGTAGGGCATTCGTACTTTATGTATCCTAGTTTCTTACATTCATAACATTGGATCTTTTTCTTCTCCTTTTTCTTTTCCTTTTCTTTGTAAGCCTTTCTTGTATCATTTTTTGTATTCAGTAGTTTTCTTAAAAGTACAAAATTTCTTACCTATTTGCCTCTTGAAAATCAATTAAGCTTTCAAGTTAGAAGAGTTATTTCTTCTTTCTTCATCTTCACTATCATTAGATTCAACTTGATTAATAGTAGCTTCTTTGGCTTTGAATGTGATCCCTTTGGTACTACTTTCAGCTACTTGAGTGGTCTTTTTGTGAGATTTATAAGCCATTATTTTTTCTCTTAGTTGGTTAAGAGAAAGTCTATTGAGATCTTGAGCTTCTTCTATAGCGGTTTTCGTTGCATCCCAAGAAGGTGGGAGTATCCTCAACATTTTTCTCACAAGATCAGGATCAGGAAGTCTCTTCCAAGTGATGCAAGCTCATTTGTTATTGTTTAAACCTGTTAAAGCATCTTTGATAGATTCATCAAATTTAATTTAAACAACTCATACCATTGAATTAAAGAATTTATCTTAGTTTCTTTGATAGTATTTGTTCCTTCATATGTTTCGCATAATCTATCCCAGGTTGCTTTTGTACTTCCGTAAGATGATATCAAATAAAATTCTGATGCAATAATAGTGCTCAACAGTAGATTTTTTGCTTTGTTGTTCTTCTCAATGATCTTCTTCTCAAAGTCTATTAAGACTGAATTTCCATTCAAAGTGATTACATTATCTCCCATAGAAATAACTTGCCATGAATCATAATCATTATCTTTAATGTATGTTTCCATACACATTTTCCAATAAGAGAAATTTGAACCATCAAAGAAAGGATCATGATTAACTACAACATTGTTCTCATCCATTTTGTTTGGATCACTCTATTCGATAAAAGAGCTTGCTCTGATACCAATTGTTGGTCCCACTTTAATAATCAAGAAGGAGGGGGATTAAATTGATTATTACCAAAGATGGAAATTTTAGCCCCAAAGTTAAACTAACCCCTTCAGTTGAAAATATGAGAACAAGTAAATCAATAAATAAAAATAAATTGTAGGAATTTAAAAGATAAGGGATAGAGAATCAGGCAACAATGTATAATGGTTCCGCTTGGCGTCGGTCACTCTTCTAGCTCGAGTTGGGACCCCATTATCTACACAAGGTTTGTTCCACTATATCCAATCAAATCAAATTATAAGATAGTACAATCATCCCTGCTCGATTCTAATAGCTTTCCTTAAACTAACAATCATACTACAGAAGCTAATCTTAATCAAGCTAACAAATAACTTAAGGCAGTAACACTTTCCTTCTGTCTACAAAAAAAAGTAGCAAAGAAAAATGCAAAAGTAAAATTGCACTGTTCAATTAAAGATAAACAAACAAAGCAGCATGTTTTTGTTCTTATCAAATAGCACAAATTCGATTTTGAAGTAGTAAGAGAGTAGTAGCGTTTTTTTTGTTCTTCTTGTATATATATCTCTGTTTCTATCGTGTGTATTATCTTAGAGAGAAGACTTCTATTTTCAAAAAGTCAACCTTCACGTTAACAATTTTCTATTATTGGAACTTAGATATTCTTATCCAAAATTTCGGTCAAATCTTGTATAACTTATATTGGGTTCATTTAAAAATTTAAGATGTTATTCTTTCATTCCAAAGCTTGGATGAACTTCATGTAGAATCTTCCTGATAATATCTTGGATATGATCTTCAAAAACTATCTTCTTGTTGATCATGATCCTCATCTTGAAATTGAAAATCTTATTGAACATAGTCTGATACTGATGTTTATCTCTTTTCATTTAATTTGAACTTGATATATATCTTGAAGATTCGTCCTTTATATCTTATCCAAGTATATCAAGATTTGAACTTTTTATAGATAAACGGAATAAGTTCCATTTTGGTTCGAATAAGATCCCATAAAAATAGATAAAAGATAGACTTTCTCTTGTCTTGATAGTTGTAGATACTAATAATCTATTTTTCTTGAAGAAAGAACTTGTGTAACATGTCTTGAAATTACTCTTGAAAATTGATTCACAATAAGAGAAAAACCTTAAATTTCCTTGGATATTAACTAACTTAAGTGAAACAAATAAGTACTACCCAAATATACTTATTATCTCAGAGCTAGGCCTTCAATCTTCTTATATGAACTTATTTGAAATAATTTGATCGAATTTGGACTAATGAACAATAGCTTTTAATAGAACAACTTTGCTGTCAAAATTTGCAGAAACCTTCTGTGATACCTTCTATGTTCCTGATACTGTTCATTTTTCTTTGAAACAACCTTCTAGATAACCTTCTATAAACACGGTTTGATAAATTTCTTAGTCTCTTTGCGTTTTATCCTTTTTGTAAATACTTCCTTAAAACTTCCAAGAGTTGTTTCACATAAGATGATCTTGAAAACTTATTCCATACTTTTAACTAAGTTCATTGTTTATTAAACAAAGGTTCTCTAAAATCTTCTATTTTTTTTTAAACTTCCTGCACACTAAGTAAAATAATTAGCTTCTTTAAGTGTTCTGCTATCATCAAAACTTAATTGGTAGAGAATCAACACTTATCCAACGTAAAAACTTTAAAGGGAGACTTAATGTCTTATATTACAAACATAAGCCTAATCAACAAGCTTGTAACAAAATTTACATTTCCTTGATCTTCTAAAAAATTTAAAGAAAACATTATTGTTCACAAACGGGGTCCCTAGTCGTCCCATTCGTCCATAAAGGCTTCCCAATCAATCCTACTCTCATATCATCAAACATTCACCATCAAGATCATTTACAAAGCAACAATATAGCCAAAGGCCTAGTACATAGTAACACAAGTAAATACAAAGTGGCAAGCAAACTTAAGTTAAATGCAATGCCATAATCAATAATTTAATTATCTTTAATTAATTAAACCAATCATCACTAGAGTATTCAAACTCCGATTTCAATCCTAGGGATCTGAAGGTCCTGAGTAATAGCAGTTGCTCAGGGGATTGATATAGATAACTCGAATACTATATCCCCTATATCTAACTGAAAAAGAATAATAATGTCATTTAGGGTTAACAATCATTACTAAACTTTACTTAACTTAATCCATAATATTATATATTTCAACGATCCATAAATGAACTAAATCATATTATTTCTTCTTAAAAATAAGCAAATGTTATACCGCTACTATCCACCCTATCACTTACCTATTGAGCCACTCAACAATCACCATTGCATCATGGTGTACTATTACATCATGGTAAGTGTCATTGTGTCATGACAAATGTAACATAAGAGCCTAAATTATTATGTTAGCCTCGTTAACAGGGCTGTCGCTTCTCGGACTGGATTTAACGGCACATGCACAACCAATTTCAAATAACCTTTAACTCATCTTTGATTAAGTTCATTTAAGATATGCCTAACTTAACAATCATCAACCAAGCCATTGGGTACCTGAATAAATAGGTTTATCGGGTGAAAGATATGTATTTAAACTCGTTTAGGTACTAAAATCTGTCAAAGAACCATTTCTTATAAAACATTATTAATTTATAATTCAACATTAAATCATTGAAATTTCATTAAACACAAGTAAAATATCAAATCATCTCGTAATTTTACATTCACACATATATCTATACTTACGTACTTCATTTCATTATTATTATTATTATTATTATTATTATTATTATTATTGTTGTTGTTGTTGTTGTTGTTGTTGTTGTTGTTGTTGTTGTTGTTGTTGTTGTTGTTGTGAACAATACAAGAGGATCTGTCATACCCATGACAAAAGTCATATGGGTATCATAGGCACCATCACGCCCGTAGTCTTGAGCCATGATGAACACAATTAGCCTTATCATGCCCATAATAGGAGGTAATGTCCTTGTCATGGCCGTGATGTAGATCGTGATGAAGAATATGTTCGTATTAAACTTTATAAATTTTTTTCTAAAACAACTCGATGAGATAACGAGCTTCATTACAACCATGATTTACCTTTAAAAACCACACATAAGAGATAACGGCCTTGCAACTGCTGTAATCTAGGCCGTATCAAGCTTTTTAGAACACCCAAAGGAGATAACGGGCCAAGTAATGACCATACTCAACAGGGAAATGCGATCCGAGGCGATAATGGCTCGGATTACACCCGTGGTGAACAAGGCATTTATGCTATGGTACTTGTTTCGAAATTTTTGACGTCCTAGATCCCCTAACTCTTTTCCAAACTCTTAGTTGTTCATAAAAACATGCCAAAAATAGTTTATGAACACAACATTAAACGTCATCAAGATTTCCTGCACTTATATGTTCATTTCACAAGTATATGTAACAACCAATTCAACCTAAAAACATAATCTCATTATCTCATTATTTATGCTTGTTAAATTATATTATTACCCTAATCATTCAAGTTTTACTTATTTATCACTAACAAAATTTTTACATCTATCATATCACCATAAACTTCATATTTCATTTCGTCAAACACCTAGGATACATACATCGATTTGCATATCTAACTTAATATATATATTAGCATGCCCTTAATTCATTTAAAACACCAAAGTTCTACTTCTATCTAACATTAATATCAATCAAAACCATAATTAAACAAAAAAAAAATAAGAAATCAACTTTACTTACTTTTATGGCTATTTGAAACAATCAAACTTTTCTTGCACTCTTCCTTGGTTTAATTCTTATTCCTACATGTTCCTTAAGTTAATTCTTTACTTAGGATCCTGCGGAGGTAAAGTTTAGAGAGAGATTTGAGCTTGTTGAAGTTGAGAAAATGATGATGATGAAGACAGCGATGGAATTAGGTCTATTTTAGATTGACATTTTTGCTACCATTTTTTACTTTTGAGATATCTATAGAACTCTTTAGAAGATAAGAGAATATAGGCTTTAGGCTATGGATGTATATGGGCTTAGGTTGATTAACTTAATTACAATTGGGCTTAGTTTAGGGACTCCAAATTTTTGCTAATGTTTGGTTTTGGGTTGGGTTAGATTTATTTTAGAAAAGAAAACTCAAGTCTCACATGCATTAATCAAACAAGCAATACAAATTCCACATCATACTAACACAATAAATTCTATTCAACTAAGCATTTAACAAAATTTCATAACTTAGTTAAATTTACACATATATATATTTATATTAAAATTAATTGTATGAAAGTTAGGTTATTTTATTCTTTCCTCCTTCAAGAAGTTTCGTCCTCGAAACATGTTTTACCTTATAAATCAAATAACTCTGGGTACTTTTGTCTTATATCATTTTCAACTTCCCAAGTCACTTATCGTTCTGTTTGTCCACTCTACTAGACTTTGACAAAGGAAATTGTTTTCCTTTTCATGACTTTGTCTATTCTATCTATTATCTTGACAGGCTTTCCCACTACGATTAAATTTGGCTAAATCTCTAGCTGATGTGTACTGATGATAGCATCTGAATCTAAAACACATTTCCTCAATTGAGACACATAGAAGACATTATGTATACTAGATAAACTTGGAGGCAATGCTAATTTGTAAGCTAATGGTCTAATCTTTTCCAAAATCTCATATGAATTGATGTATCTTGGATTCAATTTCCCTTTAACCTTGAATCTAATCACTCCTTTTGTTGGAGATATATTTAGAAACACATGATCACCAACGTCAAATTCCAAGGGTCTTTGTTTTACTCTACATAACTTTTATGTCTATCCTATGCCGCTTTCATTCTCTGTTTAACTATCTGTATCTTACCTATTGCTTGTTGTACTAATTCAGGAACAAAAATAGCTAACTCACCTACCTCATCCCAATGAAGAGGTGATCTATACTTCCTTTCATATAAAGCTTCATAGGGAGCCATCTGTATTGTCACTTGATAACTATTGTTATAAGAAAATTCTATCAATGGTGGATGATCATCCTAACGATTCCCGAAGTCCAAAGCATATGCCCTAAGCATATCCTCTAAAATCTGAATAGTCTTTTCAGATTATCCATAAGTTTGTGGATGAAAAAAAGTATTATATTGAAGTCTAGTTCCAAGCGCTTCATGCAAACTTTTCCAAAATCTGCTCACAAATCTTGTATCTCTGTCTAATGTAACGGTCAGTGGTATTCCATGTAGTGTCACAATTTCTCAAATGTAGATTCTGGCCATCTTTTCTAGTGAACAACTAACTCTTAATGGAATGAAATGAGCTGACTCAGTTAATATGTCTACAATCACGCAAACTACTTCATTTTAAACCAAAGTTTTCGGTAATGCAGTCATAAAGTCCATTGTGATATCCTCCAATATCCATTTTGGAATTTGCAATGATTGTAACTCACCATCGAGTCTTTAATGTTCAATATTGATTTGTTGACAAATTAACCACTTTGATATGAAATCCACAACATCTCTTTTCATACCTTCCCACCAATAATGCTTCCTTAATCCTTGTACATTTTTATATTACCTAGATGAATCATATAAGTCGACATGTGAGCTTCTTTTATCACTTCTTTTCGTAACTCGTTTATTCGAGGCACCTATAAATGGTTTCCTTATCAGATGTTGTAAGCCCTACAAAATTTCAGTAAATATTCCAAGATGAACTTAAAAAATAAACCCTAAAAATCATTCCAAATTAAACCGAGCTTCAACTAGTCCTAAATTACGAACGAATCCAGAAATTTCTCAATCTTGAGGAAAATAAGAATCCTTAAAAATAAAATAAGAACTCAACATACTTCAATTCCAAAACCACTACGTACCACAAATTCCATACGTAACTCCGACTTATAAAATCGGGTAATATAAAGCCCAAAAACAAATTATTAAAAAGTAAATAACGATTAACTTTTGGAAATGAAACTCAATTCAATAATTCCGAAAACGTTAAAAGATATTAAATACTTACAAAAATAAAATTTAAGATAAATTTCTCAAATCAAATATATTGTATAAACATAAAATATCAGTTTCTAAATTGGCAAAGATCTAAACCGAAAAATCACCCAGAAACCCTAAGTGGAATACAATAGTTTTAGTCCGGCAATCTATCGCCCCTAACCCTAGAGGCCGAGGTGTAGTTTAAATGTGTAGAATAGCTCGTAGTAATATAAGTTTGCTTAAAAATATCATATTAGTAAATTTTTGACCTATTTCGAACCCGTTCGGATATGGACTTCGAAAAGCATGTCGCAGGACTCGAAATATAAAAAATATACCACTAGTATCGTTACACTCATAATTTCATAAGATTTTCAAATATATCAGTTATATAATTTTTCGGATTATAAAAGTTACAGTTACAACCTTTTATTGTATTTTCATTACTACCGGTAACTAATTAGTCTTTTACACTATTCACTTTTATTTCATTACACGATTTTATCATTCTTATAAACCCTTATATTTTTAGATAAATATTTTATATATTATAGAAAATTTTGTTTTTCTAAAATTTAGATCATTTCGGGCTTATATGGGATCAAATTCTATTTAAGACCCGATACTAAAAATAAAATAAATTAATTTAATAATTAAAATATTTTTATTTTTATAAAATTATTTTTTAGAATTTTTCGGGTTATAAAAATATCATTTATGGCCCATATTCGCGTATTTCGATCATACCGGTAACATATTTGTTGAAATACTAAAATAATTCAAATAATTATTTAATTTTATTTATAAAAATTCTACTACTCATTTAAAAATATTTTTCCTAAATTTATTTTGTATTTTTCTTAATAAAAAGCATTTTTTCCAACCCATACTTCAAGTACACCTTACACATATCACTTTCTTTTCACTCCAATCATTCTACACTCTATCCCACACTTCATAGCATATTCTTCCCTTCTTTTAGCTGCCATTGTCCTTTAATTTACTCCTATTTTAACTAAAATAAATATATTTTAATCCTTCTTCAAAAAGCTACACATACTATTAATTACACAATTCAATTTTAAGTCAAAATTCAAACAAATTCCCTCTCTCTCTCCTCTCACTCACTTCACATGCAGCACCTATTCTTGGCCGCTCTTGTTTTATTATTTTTTTTTCTTCTTTTTTACAATTAATACACTCATTCTCTCTCTCTTTCATTTACACATTTTTCTCTTTACCATTCCTTAACTTTTTCTCTCTCTTTTTCCTCTCTTTCTTTCTTCATTTTGTTCTTGTTTTTGCAAGAACACAAACTGCCCCCACTTCTAAACCATGCTTCCACACTTCATTCTTGAAGATTTTTAAGTAAACTTTCTTCTCAAAGCTTCCATAGGTGATATAGGTAAAGTATAGTGAGAGTTTCATGCATCAAATGACATTCCATAAGCTTAAAAGCTAAGGATGATGATGCCAAAATGAAACACTCCTCTTCTCTATGATTATTATCTTGTATCATTCTTATTTTCTTGTTAAAAGTAGTTATATTTTGTAGATCTAACTTTTTATAGCTTTGATTTTTGTTTATGCCTTAGATCTTGTTATTTAAGTTATTATTTTTGTTATTGCTTATGATTTATACATATATTCATCATTCACATAACTATCTTAGTGTTCATGCATTTAAAACTAGTATAATAAACTAGATCTAGTGTTTTGAGTTCATAAAATGCATTAGACTTTTGTTTTATGTTCATGAATAACTTGTAGTAGCATGATGATAGTAGGAAAGTTTTAGAAAACTCAAGATCTATTTTATTTTCAACAAAAATCATTTTTGAAAATTCGGATGAAAAATGAACCATATTTAGAAAAGTTTTTTTTCAACTTCAAAATGTATATTTTTCATTTAAAATGAAAGGCTTAGGGAATAGATAAAATAAATGAGTGATTTTGATGAGTAAAGTTTAGATCTATGAGTTTATAGTTTACTATCATGGATTTCTTTTATATTTATGTTCATATTAAGTGTAGATCTTGGTTTTGAACTCAAATAAAAATAGTGAAATTCGCATTTTGGCAAGACCTCTATTTAAAAACCACTTTCCAAATGTCAAAATGAAGTTTTTACTTGAAATAATGAAGGCTTAATGTATGTATAACATCAAGACTTCTTTTTACAAGAATCAAAGGTGATTTTCAAAAGTTATTTTCAAAATAAAAATCTCATTTTCGGATTTTGGCCAAGGCATATTTTAAAAACATGTTTTCCAACTCCAAAATGAAGTTTTTATTTAAGATATGGAAGGCTCTTAGGATAGGATATGTGAGGAATGAATTTTCATAAGTTTAGATAGATTTTATCAAAATAGGTTCAAAAATAAATTTGGTAAATTCGGATCTCAACCAAGACCAATTTTGAAAACCGATTTATCAACTTCAAAACTCATGTTTTATGTGAAGGACGAAGGGTATAGGTAATAGGTATCATTAAGTGGTGATTGTTATAAGTTGAAATGAGTTTTGATGAGATTAATGTGTAAAACAAGAAGTAGAATCAAAGTGGAAAATTTTAAGTTAGTAGTCAACTTGTAAAATTCGTAACTTTGGATGATGCCCATGAAAACACCCATTATCCAAGTTCAAAATAAAAGCTTTATGTAATGAATGGAGTCCTTAAGTAATAGGTAACATAAAGTCTTAGATTTTAATGCATTACACAAGTTTTTCCCAAAGGAATCATTCAAAAAGTGGATTTCTAAAAATTCGGATTTTTGAGTAAATCCTATTTTAAAGCATATTTACAAAGTGTAAAATGCAAATTTTTATGTAAAAATGAAGTCCTTAGTGGTTATGTATGGTTGAGCCTTAATTTTCTAAATATCAAATAATTTTTACTTAAAGAAATCACTCAAAAACTAAATTTTATAAAATTCGGATTTTGGAATCAACTCTACTTGAAGACATGTTTACAAAGTGTAAAATAGAAATTTTTATGTAGAAATGAAGGTCATAAGTAATTGATATAATGAAGACTCAATTTTAGCAAGGATAATTATATTTTCTTGAGAAATAAATCCAAAACAAATGGAAATGATCAAAGTTAGGAAAATTAGTTTTCTTAAAAGTAAATAGCCATGGAGTCTTACAAATAAAAAGTTTCTAAAACTTCTTTTAGTAAAAATTGTCAAAAGCATGCATACATCAAGCTCATAACATGCTATTCATGATAGGAAATCATCAATATTGCATGTATAGCTAATCTAATAGTAGGAACATTACAAACATTTACAAAACTATTTTTTGGAAATGGAGATCATTACTAATCAAATTTGATTCCTCTGTTTCGTGACCTAAATATTTTCAAAACTTGAAAATAATATTAGAATTAGATAGATCTAGATAGAAATTGATATATAATTTGCGAAATTCTGAGTTAAAATGACCAAGTTATGGCCGTTTTAAGTTGGAATTCCCGCTTAGGACGAGAATTGCGAATTTGATAGTTTATATAAGATCGTTTGGATTAATTTGAGTTGAAATACTTATTAGAGTATTTCTTCCTTTTTAGGTGATTCTGAAATCGACGATTCCCTACTACCAGATTACTTTTACTAAAAGACCAGCGATCCAATGGCCGAGTGAGTCTTCTTCTTATTTTGTTACCTTGTTTGTGCTTGTAGCTAGTTGCATTAGAATTTTAGGAACAAGATAAAAATCGCTATGAATAGGGATGGGATAGATGATGAGATTGTGATGAATGTATGCCAAGGAATACTAAAGCATATCAAAACCATGATTTGATTGGATAACTGCACTGTTCATATTATTTCTGTTATGTGTATGATATTGGTTGGTCACTCTAAAGAATGTATGAATATTTTGACCTAAGCAAAAATTAAATTGGTCATGCATCGCATCGGACATATTGCATTTGGTAGCATGCTACTCCTACGCAGGTCTATCGGTATGGTCCAATGATGACTTGTTTAGATAAAAAGACTGGTGCCAGAGCTCATTCATGGGAACTAAGGCGCATCGGGGATGCATTCCATAGGTGAGCCTAGCCGAGTCGAGTGTTATGAGCCGAGGGCTTGGGGACTAGCAGCGGTCGTGTAGACTTTCAATACCATCCCTAACCCAAGATACGGAGGGCGTAAATCCGTTCTGTGTGTGGGTTCCGGATACCCATATATAATGTTTGCTCATGTGTTTGTTCATGCATAGCATATGGTTGATCGTAACTTGCTTGTTATGGTATGGAATTAAGGGAATTCTCACTAAACTAGTGTAGCTTATACCCCAATACATGTTTGATTGAACAGGTCATCTCAAGAATGCTAAGTGAGGACCGTGATGGCTGGAGCCGAGAATGACTTCGGGATTTTAGCAAAGAATAAGAATGTTTGAAGTTATTAGCTAGGTTTTATGTTTTGCCTTGTAATAGTTTCATGTAGTGGAATCTTTTGATGAATGTAATTGAAGTATAATGATTTGTATTTGAAGTGTAGCGAATTGAATTTCCTTTACATTGTTACTCAAGTTGTATCAACATAAAATGTATCACTCTGATGTGTCTCCACCATGTGTTAGACGCCTTGTACATAGTATGAAAGCCTTCGCGTGACTAAGGCAGTCATTCTTAGGCTTTAATATTGTGTACGGCGGATTGTCATGTTTAGGGTACTCTTCGGAGCGTGACAGATGTATCCATGGTCATCTATTCTCAACTCTATTCTTTTTCCCTTCTTTATAGCACTTGTCAACTTTTCTTCTTCGAAATCTTCCTTTTGACCTTGCTTTATCTATTTCAGAATAGAAGGCTGTAGACATAGACTTGCAAGCCTAACTTCTACCCTCTCTGATGTTACTTCAATATCAAGCCTTTGGGGTTCTTCTAAGATTTCCTTCTGACTAGTGATCATAGTTGCTATATATCTCTTTCTTTTAACTTAGAGCATCTATAACTACTTTAGCTTTATCCGGGTGATATAAAATCTCCACATCATAGTCCTTAATTGACTCCACCCATCTTCACTGTCTCATATTCAATTCTTTTCTAAGTGAAGATGTACTTCAAGCTTTTGTAATCGGCGTATATCTTACAATTCTCCCTGAAAAAATAATGTCTCCATAACTTTAAAGCCAATATCATAGCTACCAATTCCAAGTCATGAACCGGATAATTTTTGTCATGAAGTCTTAATCGTCATGAAGCATAAGTAATGACTCTACCATCTTACACGAGAGCACATCCTAACCCTTGGATCGAAGCATTACTGTAGATTGCAAATTCATTCCCATTGACTGGTAGTGCTAATATAGGTGTTGTAACTAGTTGATCCTTCAATTCTTGAAAACTATTTTCACATTCATCATCCCATACAAATCTCTTATGTTTTTGAGTCAATTTCGTCATTGGAGAAGCGATCTTTGAGAATCCTTGAATGAATCTTCTATAATAACTCACTAAACCCACAAAACTATGTACTTTTGTAATATTTGTAGGTCTTGGCTAATCCAGTACAACTCAAATCTTCTCTAGCTCAATTGAAATTCCATCGTTTGTAACAATATGGCCCACAAATGTAACTTCTTTTAACTAGAAATTGCACTTACTAAATTTAGCATATAGCTTCTTTTCTCTTAACCTTTGTAAGACAAGTTTCAAATGTTTCTCATGTTCCTCCATGCTGCTTGAATATACCAATATATTATCAATGAAGACAATAACAAATTGATCTAGATAATCTTTAAACACCCGATTCATCAAGTCCATGAAAGCTACAGAAGCATTTGTCAAACCAGATGGCATGACTAAAAATTCAAAATGCCCATATCTTATTCGGAAAGCAGTCTTAGAAATATCTTGTTACTTGATCTTGAGTTGACGGTATCCAAACCTTAAATCAATCTTTGAAAATACAACTGCATCTCTTAACTAATCAAATAAATTGTCAATCCTAGGTAGAGGATATTTATTCTTGATGGTTACCTAGTTTAGCTCTCGATAATCTATACACATTCTAAAGCTTTCATCTTTTTTTTTTCACAAATAATACTAGTGTGCCCCATGGTAAAATGCTAAGATGAGTAAAACTAAGGTTATGTGATTCTTTCAGTCGATTTTCAGTTCTGTTAATTCTGTAGGAGCCATTCTATAAGGAGCTTTTGAAATAGGAAATGTTCCTGGAATCACATCAATTTTGAAATCAATTTCTCTATCAGGTGGTAACCCACTAGTACCATACCAACATTAAGATCTTCAACATTTACCGTTGTTCCTACAGTCTTTTCCCACAATTCCATGGTATATATGTTTCTTGGGTCTTTTTCTTTCTAGAACATGAGTAACTTTTCCACTCTCTAAATCAAAACTCATTTCAACCTTACTACAATCTATAGTAACTTTGTACATATTTAACCAGTTCATACCTAATATTGCATCAAAATCAACCATAGTTGAAGCTAACATATCAATTGGCATATTTGCATTAGCAATCGTTACATGAACTCTTCTACATATGCAAGGCTCTTTAGATTTCACACCCAAAGGGATGTTAATACTCATTATTCTATCATATAAAACTTCAAAACTCAAACCACAGTCATTCATGAATTTTTCAGCTAAGCATGCATGTGTTGCACCAGTATTCATCAATGCAAATGCATGACGGTTTGCTATGAATATAGTACCTACCAAGATATCCACTTATGGGGCTTCTTTACACTACTGTAATGCAAATATCCTTGCTGCTATCATCCCTTTCTTAGAATTAGGACCATCATTCTTAGGTTTATCCTTGCAATTTACCACATGATGCCTACTTTGCTTATAATAAACACAGAAGATGGGTTGCAACATCGGATCCTTGCATTCCAAAGCTTTATGTCATTCCTTGCCACAAGCAAAGCATGCTCTAGGGTTCCATTTGCAGTAAGCTAACTCATGCAATCCAAAACATCTAACACATCTCCTTCTAAAGTTTATGGAAGGCACAGAAGTCTTAGCCAAAGATCCTAGACTTGATTTCTTTCCCAAAAATGGTCTTTTTCCTTTACCAAAATTGTCATACTTCCTACAAGGATTAGATGGTCTTGGTCTTTTGCCTAGAAAAGGAGCTCTCCTGTCTCTTTAAGTCTTGTTTTCTGGTCACTACATCCACTAGAGTAGGAAGTTGGAACATCTTAACGTCTCCTTTAATTTCCATATTCAGGCCATTTTCAAATTTTTAGACTTTGATCCTCTCGTCATTATATCCTTCACCAGAAAATCTAAGCAACCTACAAAACTCAGCATAATATTCT
The DNA here is from genome assembly GCA_024138025.1 of Combretum micranthum. Classification (NCBI taxonomy): domain Eukaryota; kingdom Viridiplantae; phylum Streptophyta; class Magnoliopsida; order Myrtales; family Combretaceae; genus Combretum; species Combretum micranthum. Next base: position 912,961 of record JAMXBD010000211.1, read on the forward strand.
TCAACTGTCTTACTTCCTTGTCTTAAACCCAGCAAATCTGAAATCATATGTTCTTTAACTGTAGTGGAGAAATATTGTCAGAAGAAAGCTTCCTCAAACCTAATCCAAGCAATCGGTCTTGCCAAATTTTCACTTGTCAATCTCTACCAGTTGTTGGCATCTCTTTTAAGCATATACACTGCCAAATCAACTTTTGTATTCTCAGGGATTTCACAAGCTGTGAAGGCTTTCTCTAACTCCTCTATCCAATGCTCAACAGTAGTCAGATTTGAAACAGTTTCGTCAAAATCTAGCACTAATCTAAAAAATCATGCAATTTCACTTGATCATTCCGCTTATTCATCTACACATTGCGTCCTTGTCCCATTGTCTAAGGAGTATATTGTCTCATAAACTACAATTGTTGCTAGTACATCATCTATTGATATTTCTGCATCATAGCAAACATGTCTCTAAACATTGTACATACAGTGTATGAGTCTCCCACTAGCATTTGAGGGAAAGGTGGCATCTGAGGAGGTTGTGGTATTTGAGCTATAGAAGCTGAAGCAGGAGATGGAGTAGTAGTAGAAGCTATAATAGATGATGAAGTAAACATCGGGGTAGTTGACTGTGGAGGTGGTGGCGGCATATCTTCCCTTTCTGTCTAATGTCTAGTCTGTCTTTATGATCTATCCATCTTTATGCAATATACAATATATGCATGATGTATATTAAACCATAAAATTCTAATTCAATTCAATTCAATTAACAATAAAGCAAACAATCAAACAAAACACATCATCTAAGAAAAACTTAAGCTTATACCAAGAGTCATCACGCCCGTGACAAAAGCCGTGATGGGTATCACGGGCATCATCACGCCCATAATCTTGAGTCGTGATGAACACAATTAGCTTTATCACTCCCGTAATAGGAGGTAACGCCTCCTGTCACGCCCGTAATATAAACCGCAATGAAGAATATTCCCATATCGAGTTTTATAATTTTTTTTTCTAAAAACAACTCGAGGAGATAACAGGCTTCATTATGATCGTGATTTACCTTTAAAAACCACATATAAGAGATAACAGCCCTTGCAACGGTTGTAATCTAGGTTGTATTGAGTTTTTAAAATACCTTAAGGAGATAATGGGCTAAGTAACAGCTGTACTCAACAAGGAAATGTGATCCAAGGGGATAATAGCCCAGATTACGCCCATGATGAATAGGGCATTTATGCTATGGTACTTGTTTCAAAATTTTTGAAGTCCTAGATACTCTTACTCTTTACCAAACTCTTAGGTGTTCGTAAAAATATGTCAAAACTAGTCTATGAACACTATCTTAAACATCATCAAGATATCTTGCACTTATATGTTCATTTCACAAATATATGTAACAACCAACTCAATATAAAAACATAATCTCATTATCTCATTATTTATGCTTGTTAAACTCTATTATTACCCTAATCATTCAAGTTCTACTTATTTATCACTAACAACATCTTTACACCTATCATATCACCATAAACTTCATATTTCATTTCATCAAACACCTAGGATACATACATCGATTTGCATATCTAACTTAATATATATTAGCATGCCCTAATTCATTTAAAACACCAAAGTTCTACTTCTATCTAATGTTAACATCAATCAAAACCATAATTAAACAAAACAAATAAGAAATCAACTTTACTTACTTTTATGGCTATTTGAACCAATCAAACTTTTCTTGCACTTCCTTGGTTTAATTCTTGTTCCTATTTGTTTCGTAAGTTAATTCTTTACTTAAGATCTTGTGGAGGTAAAGTTTAGAGAGAAATTTGAGCTTGTTGAAGTTAAGAAGACGATGACGATGAAGAGAGAGAGAGAGAGACTATGGAATTGGGTCTGTTTTAGATTGATATTTTTGCTGCCCTTTTTTACTTTTGAGATATCTATAGAACTCTTTAGAAGATAAGATAACATGGCTTTGGGCTATGGATGTTATGGGCTTGGGTTGATTAACTTAATTAGAGATTTGGGCTTAGTTTAGGGAATCCAAATTTCTGCTAATGTCTGGTTTTAGGTTGGGTTGGATTTTATTTGGGAAAAGAAAACTCAAGTCTCACATGCACAAAATAAACAAGCAATATAAATTCCACATCATACTAACACATTGAATTCTATTCAACTAAGCATTTAACAAGATTTCATAACTTAATTAAATTAACACACACACACACATATATTAATACTAATTGTATGAAAGGCTATTTCAATGACACTTGAGTTAGATTATCTAATTTACTTACCTTTTTGAGTTAGTATATTATTACCTTATTGGATATTTATTATACATTTTTATTTATTGGATTGGTGCTAAAACATCTTAAAAGCAGAAAGTATTAAGTATATTCAAGATGTTAAATATTATTTTAGGTTATTGTGATAGGGTAAACTAAGGTGATTAAGTTAATTAATTTATCCTCATTTCAATAGTGAAAGATAGGGAAGTTCTACGGTCCCATCATTAATTTTGACGGAATCAGTTCCATCGACTATCTAGCAACTCACACTATATCCAACTGTAATCGAACCACTAAAATAGTTAATATTTTAATTACTATATTTTTTTAATGATGACATGATTGACTGGATGGTCCTATCAATGGGATCGTAAACCTCCCGTGAAAAATATTTACTTTAGCATAGAAATTCTTATTACTTCACTCCTTAAAACGACAATCCATTAAAGGTTTTCAATCTAAAATTAGGTGAATTTTTCCTCTTTTTTACTTAGTGCTTTCTTTTCTTCTTTTTATCTTGTTTTTATATTTATTTATTTATTTATCTTTTCATCTCTATCTTTCTGCATAAGTCGAAAGGCAATGGTAGGATCATTTGCATAAACTACTAACATGATTCTTGTATTATTAAAATGTAGGTTTTCCATAATCAAGAATAAATAAAATTCTTTTATATCCAAAAAAAATTGTCAAACAACTTCATAATAAAAAACCACATTACACAAAAACTACGTGCTTTCCTGAAGATTATTTACCAACAATAATCCCCATACGGAAGGGTGGAAAAATTCAAAAAGAAACAATGGCTTTAAACTGAAGTTTTTCTATATTTCATAGTTGACATTGTGAAAACATTGCCAAGAATTGAAACTTAGGTTCTCTAGATGGACTCTGCATCCTTCTCCTTCGTGTATGAGTCGGTATCCAAGCCACGCACCGGGGACAATTTTTCACTAAAGTCCTCTTTGACATGACCAGCCTCTATTGCTCCACCTACATCACTCACATTGCCATAAATTAGGATTACAACGCCAGCCACCGCAGCGCAGAACGCTACTCCAAAGGACTTGTTTAGGCTGCCAGGTACGGCGGCTGCCATGGCGAAACCAACAGACATTCCTAGAGTGCTCACCCATGAGTACCAAACAGAGAATGCACCTTCTTTTCCCGGTGGGGAACAATCCAACACTAGTACCCTCCCGAAAGCATGGAGAATTCCCGTTGATGCACTTTGGATGGCTGCAAAAATTAAGATGTGATGTTTTTTCCATGTTTGTTTACGGAAGTAGAATCCTGATCCTGCTGTTATCAATGAGAGAAGGAAACCCAAGAGCTTCATTTTCACTGAATTTGTTTTCAGGCCATGTTGAAGCGGATGTATGAGTGGCAGAAGAGCTGATGGGAAAAAAAAATAGATCAACCAGAAAAACAACAGGACATTTGTTTTTATGCACAATTGGCCTACCAAGAAGATCACTCCTCCTGTGAAAATGCTCATTGTGGTAAATGATGAAAGGAATACTCCTATAAGGCTTCCAATTGCATGAGGATAGCTGAAAATTGACAGGGCATGAACGTGGGAAGGAGGAGGTGAGGATGCTCCTAATCGGGGTGCAGCGACCACATGGAGAATTCCTACAAGCCAGATGATACCACTGAAGATTGAAACAACCCACAGATTAACAACATTTTCTTTTCCTTGAAGCATATAGTAAGTGAATGCGGAAATTAAAGCCGATCCTACTCCTCCAGCAGCAGTGCCACATAGGGATAGCCAAGCAGATATCCCTCTCCTATTATGGAATTGAATCTTTTGGATCTTTGGTCCAGTGAAGCCACGAATCATGAGGCCCAGATGACGGGTGTGGGAGGCAACCGCGATCGTGTGTGCAACTATAATGGCTGTTACATAGGGAGGGAAAATCCATCGAGTATGGAAAAAGCCTGCTGGAAAGCAGGAGATTGCACCTACAAGTGTGGCAGCCCCTGCAATCAGTTGCTGGTTTCGACCGTGGTCCAAATGAACCGAAAGGAAGACGAGGATTGGAGCAGCCATTACTAGGCCTATGATCCAGGAAGCTGAAACTAACCCTAAAGGAGAAAGCTTTGCCTGACCAACAACAACTGATCTCTGTGTCAGTTCTTCATACCTGCCACAAAGTTAAAAGGATTGAGTTCTTTCTTCTTTGCTTCTCCTTAATCTCAGGTTTGCTTACGTTTTTGCTACAAGAGTATGAGAAAGAAACCTTCATGATGAAAACAAAAGGTCTGGTTGAATTGAGAATGTATATGTTTTGCAGAAAAAAGTTTCTAACGTATTTTGACGGTTATTACAATCAAAGCTTCATAGAGGTCATATTATTGAAACAATCTCAAGAAGTTAACATTACTTATGGCTGTTTGTGGTAAGTGATGATAAAAGTTTATTAATACTTTTTCGGTGATTACAATGATGGAGGAGGCATTTGAACTGGATAACTCTACAACTTAAGAAATCAAAATCAATGCCATTAGGCTAAAAGACTATTGGCTGTTGCTATTAATATTTTAGTCCATGTTCAATAAACATATATTGCATTGATTATTGTTTTCATGCAATAGGTTTGATATTATTTAATCCATATGCTAAAGTACTCAAAGCTTAGCCGGAAACTAGAAGAAACTTACAGTCTCATTTCCTTTTCCCAACAAGGCAATCCTTTGTAGCTCCTGTCCCATCCCTGATGAGGCTCAGCTAAATGTTTCGGAGGATGGATTTGGCTTATGATAAGTGAGAAAACAACAGGAATCAATGCAGTTTGAATGAAGTATGAGCAAAGTCCATACAAGTACCATGCCGATACTTCCAATTTAGAAGGTTTCTCTTCATACCCTGTATATTCCCTATACACTTCTCCTGCTCTCTTAATCTTCGACCCAGTGCTATGGATATCGGGTGTTTCTGAAGCCATTTCCATGCCTTTCTCGGTCTCCTGGTTTTTGCTTTCGATATCAGGACTACATGTTCCTGCCATATTCTCTTACGTACGACAAGGCAATAATAAGCTTAGTATTTCATAGGAATGAATTTATAGAAGTTGTCGTCACAAAGCTTGGTTAAGGTTAGAGTTAGAATTGTTATGTGTACTGGAGATGTGTGAAATTATCAAGAGATTGACCACCCTCGGTTTTTCCATCCATGAATAAGCATCGAAAGTATAAATTAAGATTATTGTTTGATTTCTGTACTACATGGAGAGATGCCGTACAATATCTATGGCTCTTCAAAACATTTATTGTTAACATAATTTGTTTTCCGTTGAATTTGTCCTTCCATCCTTGCAAGTAAATACATGTTTATAATGAAATTCCTATTTCTATGGAATAAAATAAAGCTGTAATAAGATTTTTTTTTTTTATTGATTCTTCATTTAAATTGGGATATCTTGAAAAAAAAAATTCAGTATTAAATTATTATTCATAAGTTTGAAAAAGAAATTACTATTCAATATTTTTTTATAATAGAGATTCCTTATGGAATCACTATTCATGTCAAGTGAACTCGTATTAATCATTCATAAAAAATAAGATTGTAATAAAATTACAATTACAATAAAACGAACGGGTAGTTGTTCACATAAATTGTTTTCCCATGAATTTGTCCTTCCATCCTTCCGAGTAAATGAATGTGTGTGTGTGTATATGTCATCAGCAAATTCATTGGATTAATACTTTTAATAAGCGTTAAGGCAGAAAACTATTTTGTCTTCTTGTAATTGTCAATATTTTTCATAAGCCCACATAGGAAAATGAATAAATAAACTGTCAATGGCCAGACTGTAGAGAATTTTGACAAACCAAAGTGGAATCTCGGGTAGATTGGAAATTTACAGAATTAATTTCCCTTTTGATTTAATATTAAGCAGATGATGCCCTCTCAGATTTGCTCAAAATCAACTAGTCGATGTTTCAAGCATTATTAATATCGATTATAAAACTAAAATAATCAAACCATTTAATATACACATATTAAAAAAACATTATTTGCTCAATGATCTAGGTTGAAACATTGTACCCAATAGAAATTTTTAGAAAGAAAATTATTAATAATAGAGTTCAATTAAACACATAAATCAAGTTGCATTCGTCCAGAGAGGTAAAAATAAATAAATAAATAAGAAATAAAGTTTTTCCTTGCATAGTAGTAACAAATTTATTGTGATTTTTAAATAATATATTAAGAATATTAGAATACTTAAAAATTATAGAAAATCCCAAAAAGTTACTATAGTAGTTTTCAAAAACAATATAATATATCAGTGGATGCCTTTTTCTCTTTTTTTTCTTTCCTTTTTTTTTTTTTTTTTTTTTTTTTTTTTTTTTTTTTGCGAGTGGGAGTGGAGTTAAATAATAGTTAGATTTAACTTTAATAACAAGATAAAATATAAGTAAATAAATGGATAAATTATAGCAGAAAGGGATCAATCTTTACTATAATTTCATTTAAGATATTAATAATTTGAATGGATAACAAAAAATATAAAATTGAACCAAATGAGATATTAATATTTTGCAAACTTCATTTAGGATATCAACATTAGAATTTATATGGTCCCGCAATTGATTTTGAGAGGACTGGTCCCATCACTATCCAATGGCTCATATCACTCCTAACTATGATCAAACTATAAAAATAGTTAATATTTCAATTACTGTATTTATTTTAATAGTTAGATAGTTGAATGCCGGGATCATAGAAGCTCAATTGATTTTGAATTAAGTTTTCTAAATTTTCATTAGTTGTCAATTATTAATACCTTATTTGAATCAATATAGAAAACACCTTTTTTTAACTACTTTGAAATGTTGCTATTTGAAATGAATTTATTCTCGAACATTAATTCCTGTTTTGAATCAGTTGAAATGTTGATACTTTAAATAAACTTATCTTCAAATATTTATATATTTCTATGTAATTTACCATATATAGATGAATGATAAATGCTGTTCAAATGGACATAGGAAATGAAAATTAAAATAGCTTAAGAATGAACATAAATTCTCTCCATAAAATTAAAAAAAAAATATTGGTTTCCCAAATGGAAGTTATTTCAATTAAAAATAGATACTTATTATAGGATGTGTATATATTATGAAAGTGGAGAAAGTGGGAGAGGAAGATAGAGAATCTATAAGTACCATATTTTATCCTTAAAATTATTAAGTTAGACTATGATAATATATTCTAATAATTTTTTTCAAATAATAGTTTCGAAGTATTTGGAAGGGAAGAAGAAGAAGAAGAAGAAGAAGAAGAAGAAATAATGAAGTTCCTCCACTTAAAAGACATGATGATATGAATATATATATATATATATATATATTTATTTGAAACAATCAACACTATTATATATATTTTAAGGACTTGATTCAAACTAACTGAAAAAAAAAAAAAAAAAAAAAAGAAAAGGGTTGAATGAAGTTATTCATAAAATTCAAGGAATACAAAATGAATTTTTATTATAATTTATGCATAACAAGGTTATTTTAACATGAGACCAAAAAAAAGTAAATGAATGTAATGATAAGTATTTGTTGCCTAATTTTTACCTGTATTATATATGCATCAGATATGTACTAGTAATTTATTTGTATTACGCATATCATATCGTATCATCTCTTTAGTCTATTTATGAGTGAAACTGTCAGTTTTTCACAGGTATCTATTTCTTGATAAACATCATCTATTTGAAGATGACAAAAATATAATGTCAAAATGGCTGGAATGTGATCAAACAAACAAATCCCTAATAACTATTTATTAAACCAAAACATAATGAGTGAAAAGGTATTGCCAACATCTCCTTATATTAAACATTTAATATTATTAATTATAAAAAGGGAAAATTTAATCTTGAATTAGATATATGGCTTTTGTACCACTAAAATAAAAAAGGAAAAAGAAAAAGAAATTAAAAAATGACCTTGTGTTTTAATTCTTTTACAAGCAAGTAGCTTGAATTTTGATTTTTGATGATTACACTACATGTATTTTGGTACATTTGTAAACAAATGAATTAAGTTTTGATTTTTGATAAATACATAACTTGTGTTTTAGTACTTTTACAAAAATTAATCTGAATTTTTATTTTTGATAAATACATAACCTATATTTTTTTGTATTAAAACTAATGAGGGAGATGTGGCATTCTCTCATTGGTACACAATAGTTATTAAATAGATTTAATCAACAATTTAAAAAAGCCATATGTGACTTACCTATTATTAACAAAAGGTTAAAAAGTACAAGCCACATATGTCAAAAATCAAAGCTTAGATCATTTTTTTTTTTTTGCAAAAGCACAAAAGCACAAGTCATGTATTTGTCAAAAAATCAAAATTTTGAATTACTTATGTGTGAAAGTATCAAAACACATGCCATGATTTTGTAATTTTTTCAAATAAATATAATAAATGATATATTAAGTATTTTATTGAAGCAATTACAGTTGGATATGAATTTGAATTATTAAATAACTGACAGAATTGACCCATTAAAAACATGTACGAACAATATAATTTTCCATAGTAGTAAATGTGCACCTACAATGAATGAGAAAAAATAAATAAATGCTGTATTATAAGAAAATTTAAAATCTAGCGTTGAATTAATAAAAGAGAAGTATTTGTTAGGCTAATGTTTAAGAACATTGTGAAGGTTAAAAAACAAAATTGGTACCATCAATTTATTCTCTTAAAAATAAAGGGAAAATATTACATTAATAAATCAATTTTGAGAATCCTTCTTCATTTTGTACTGGATTTAATCACCTTTTGGGGAAAGCATGAACTAGCCAGATGCATTAAGTAGTATAAGGGATAAAAGTGGAAACATAATAAATAGTCTGGTGGTTGGAGTGTCTAGCTCCTGCTAAGAGAGTTCAATTATTGAACTCTAACCATTTCCTGTCCTCGCCCAAGATTTTCAATTAACAATCACGAACTCTATAAGCAGAATTGGACATAACATCATATGATTTGGGAAAAGGACTTACCTTAGTTAAGTTAAGAGATAATTACAAAATTATCTCATAAACTTTACTAATAGTGTGGATTAACCCCCCAACATTGAAAGCGTGGGTTTTTGACCGCTTAAATTTTCAAAAAATTAGAACCATAAAAACAATTAACTATTTTAGGAAGAGAAAGGGGAGGATGTATAAATTTGCACATATATTAAAAGTTTAGGGGGGTGAATTCAAACGCCATTACAATATGCTAATATGGGGAATTAAACTCAGTACTTCAAGGATGAGGACTTGGATCGAATGCTACTAGACTAGAAGTCCATTAATGTATCCTTTTTTATTTGTTTTAATAGAAAATGTGACATACCCTTTGCTAGGTTCTCTTTTAAATAGGTTTTGATGATAACAAAAGTATAAAAGATTACTAATAAGTTTATCAAGCATGTAGATTTTTAATGATGAAGATGAAAAAATGAATAGTATCAAGTTAACCAAAGGGAAGCTCAAAGGCTATATTGGAAGAATAGAACAAGTTTAATACAACCCAGAGGGAACTCCATAGAGTATCGATGTACCAGACTAATAATCACGATTCAAGAATATATTGTTCATAGCTTACTTCAAATTAGGTTCTAACGGGTTTTTAAGATCTAGCTTTAAAAGATGAATATATTTGAGTAATGTATTCATATGTTTCACTAAGTTGGATTACAATCCACAGGGATTAAATCAAGATGATCAAGAACATCAAAGTTTATTCTTTATAAGGAATTATGCAATATTGACTTTTATAAATCCGATTAGTAGTTGCTACAACCTTATATCTATACTATGAAGACCTCAACTACCTTTAGATGATCAAATCAACAACACACGTAAAGATTTGAAATTTATATCAAGTTAACATTCAAGAGCTTGAAGATAAATCTTCCTATTTTATGGGATATGATAAGGAATGTTAACGATTATTTGGAACAAGGCTGGGCAATTTCTTTAGGATAATTTCATTTTAATTTGAATTCAAATACAAATTTCAACTTCAAGATAAGATGCTTAAGATAACAACCGAGATATTCAAGAAGAAGTCTATCCAGCAACTTGCAGCAGACCTTTTTAAATGTTGAAGACAAAAGCTTATATATTTGGAGTATTCAAAAAGGAATATACATACAATGCACACCAAAAAACATTCGCTGCTCTCTCACGAATTCTGAACTGATTTTGTGCATTCAATTTTCTTGCTACAAATTGCTTTGATCTCTTTTTCTTACTTGATTAGTAGAGGAACTATAGTGCATCCTTCCTTTGATTTGTATTATAAGTAGAAGCTCTATAATCAGTGTTAGCTAAGGTGAAGCTAGGGAGGCCAAGTTCAATTAAACTATGAACTACTTGTAAATAATTTTTTATTAGATTAGTGGAACATACCCTATGGATTATGGGATCCTCTGCTTAGAGCTGGAACAGTAAGGAACTACTATATATTGCTGACTCAGCTATTATTCCTTACTTTTTTTAAATTCCTTGCATTTTCGATTTTGTTTTAATTCCTTATTGGAAAATGTGCATGGAGACATATATAAAGGCTAATGATTATAATTCTTGGTAGGTGATATCCATTGGTAATCATGTGATTCGTTTTGATGGAGAATTAACAATTTCGAATGAAGGAAAAAACAAATTGAAAAAAAATAACAAAACCAAGAATTTGCTGTTGACTACCATTGCATCATCAGAATTTTATATGATTTCATCGTACGCAACTGTTAAAGATATATGGGATACCTTATGTGATACCTACGAAGGTACCAACACCGTCAAGGAGACTAAAATTAATGCTCTGATTCAAAAATATGAATTGTTTAAGTTTAAATCTCATAAATCTGTGAAGGATGCTTTTAATAGATTCACTGCCATTCCCAATGAGCTTGCATCACATGGGAAGAAGATTGTTGATCCATATTTGATAAGAAAGATGTTGAGGATCTTGCCACATTCATGGGATGTTAAAAAGACTGCCATTGATAAAGCTTAAGATCTCAACAAGCTTACACTTAGTCAACTAAGGAAAAGCTCATGGCATACGAATCCCATATCAAAACAATGTAAGAACCTAAGAGTACTACCAAAGGAATAGCTTTCAAAGCCAAAGAAATTTTTAAGGAGCAATTTAACTTAGACGTTGGTAATGATGGTGGTGGAGATATGTTATTGCTAGCACAAAGACTCAATCGTCTGTTGAAGAAGAAAAGAGGTAAGAGATTTATTACTTATTAAAAGACTGATTATAAGAACAATGATACAGGTAAAACATATAGAGAAAAGAAGAAAAAGGGGATCCAATGCTATGAGTGCAAAAATCAAGTATGAATGCTCAAGACTCATTAAGAAAATGGAGAAATTCAAGAATAAAAACAGACAATTACTTGATACGTAGAGTGACCTAGATGACACAGAGAGCAAGTTAGAACTTATAGTGAAGATGAAGAGGAGGTAAATCTATGTCTCATCGCCACATCTCAGGTAAATTTTGAATTTGAAGATGAACTATCTGAAAGTAATGTTCATGCTAAGATGAAAAAGCTTTTAAAAACACTAAATAAAGCTAATACTAAAATATCAAAGCTAGATATAGAAAATAAAGCAATTAAGAATGAGAAAGAAGCTCTTAGCCAAACAAATATGTTATTAGCTAATGAAAATGATATTATGAAAAATGATAATGAAGCTTTGCATGTTGATATTGAGAAAATGAGAAAAGAAAATAATATACTTAAAGAAGAAACTAGTGTTTAAAAGTTAGAATAGGTGATCTATCAAATTCAATAAAGAATACATTAACAAGTTTAATGATAGTAATAAAAAGTTGAATATAGTTATATCTTCACAAAGATCAAACAATGAAAAATATGGTTTAGGTTATGAACATGGATCTACATCAAATGCATATAAGAAAATAGTATTTGTTAAGGGTAAAGAAATAGCTAATGCTTAGCCTGCTATCGAAAAGAAAAATGAGACAAATATAAATGCAAAACCTATAAGTTATTCTAGAACATACAACAAAAGGTATTCTGGAAGGAATTTTTTATCTAAAGGGTACTACAGAACAAATATTACTTGGTATTATCAAAGAACAAGCAAGAACAAAGAAGTAAACAACAGGTATAATGTTAATCCTTCACATTATTTTTTTTATGTAACAAAGTAGGGCATATAAAGAAATTTTGCTACTATAAGAAAGTAAATTGAGTCATACTCTAGTAAATGCTATTGATAATCCAAAATTGAATTTCCAAGGACCCAAGCTAGTCTGGGTCCATAAAAAAGTATAATATATTTGTTAATGTTTCCAAGTACTTGAGGCTAAGTGCAAATGGTTAAAAAAAATGTGACTCTCATGAAGAAAAGGAACAGCTAATTGGGTGGTGTTAATTTTTCAACTCCCTCAAATGTTTTGATCATTTGCTCTTTATGATCTTAAATAAATTCACCTGAATATGTTGTTTTGGTTAATATAAAAATTAGTTGATATCATTTTAAGGGGGAACATAATTTCTAAAAGAAATTTATAAAGGTGCAGAAGATAAAAGAAAATGAATTTTGTTAGCTATCTAACTAAAAGAAAATTACTTTAAAAAGATAATTAGTCATCCTTTTGAAATAAAGAGGGGGAGGGGTTGATGTCTGAAGTGAAAAAGGTAAGTAGTTTGTGTAACGCCCCAAATTTAATTAAGACATTACCGTCACGTATAATACTTGATGTATTACACACTCAGGCTTCCTAGAGTGATATGTTTATCGTGAACATTTGCTAATAGATTTTTGAATTCTAAAATGACATAATTATATTCTTTTAACAACTAGATTTAATGATTTAAAAATAAACTTTATAAAAACACTTTATATTATACTCCCATGAGTATATCAGCTTTAAAAAAATAATTCATACCTTCAAGTATCATCTATACCTTTCATGATGATAAACGAAGCTTTAAACTTTAAATACAAAACATGGGCTCTAAACCAAGTGATAAGTGTTTTAAGATCCTCATTATTTGTGCATTATTGAACATATTTTATATGCTATTTAAGTAAGTCATTAAAGAAAATAACTTTTATTGGGTTAATTACTTGTTTCAGGGATGATTATGGAATAATGAAGCTTTTTAAGAGATTCATCATGAAAGAAACCAAGTTATTGAAGGATTATGGAGCCTAGATGAAGTTACTGGTCATACACTAGTAATTATACACTACTAGTGTAGATTTGGAGGATAAACTTGAAGAAAAATCAGCTTTTTCAATGTACACGACCCAGGCTGCACGGGTAGTGTAGGATGAGTAGTGTACACATGACAACAAAGGAAAATGCGCTGGAATTATGTTGTACACGCCCCGAGCTACACGAGTCGTATAGGGTACCCGTGTATGTGCAATTTTGTATAAATACAACCTCCTTTCATTGTTTGAGAGGAGAGAGAGTCAGACATCATTTTCTAACCCTAAGTTCGTCCTTTGGAGAGCTTTTCAAGGAGAATTGACGGCACAACCATCCGAAATCACAACAATTGTTTCAAAGGGGGTTTTTGTTATTATGATTAATTTAAACTCTTCTAGATCTATTGTTCTTATTGTTTATCATATGGAATAGTAGATTTGTATGCCCTAAGTTTTGTGAAACCCTAACTCATGTTCTTAATTGTTATCAATTGATGAAAAGTTTTGATCTTGAATTCATTCATGTGATTTAATTGTCTTGTGATAATTTTCTGGCCAGGATTATTGCTTGTTTGATTCTTATTAGTTAGAAAGAGATTTCAACTAATAGGATAGATCTTATATGAATGATAAATTTGCATGTTTCACCTAGATATAGGGAGGCTTCGAATTTCTGCTATAAAGATTAAATCTTTATTTAGGGTTTGTGAGTTTATTGCAATTTTACATTGGCGTGAGTGAAGGAAGAGATTCCCATTTTCTCATGTAAAATTAGGAATCAATTGACTTGAAGAGAGTAATTGGTTTAATTTAGAAACCCTGCAGTTCAAGATTTGATTTTTCATCAATTAATTTATCATAAGTATTAAGGGTTAGGGTGGATCAAAACTAGGGCATTGTTGTGAATTGAATTAAATTAAGGAAAGCTCTCATATTCTATAATTAGGGTTTGTCAATTATTACTATAATTAGTCATTAGGGTTAATACAATCAATATACAAGTTACTGGTACCTTATATTTGGAATCCAAATGAGCTTAGAAGGTAAATCAGAAGTGCACTTAGAAGATAGATCGGATATTCATATATCTGTTCATGAAATAAACTCATATAAGCATTCACTTTAATTATTAATTTACATCAAACTCATTTTATTATCCTATTTGATTAAACACTAATTACGAACCCCGCCATGGTTGCGAAGATTGCCCCGGTAAAATACGAATAGTTCTTATTTGTCTGTCAAAATACTTATTTTCACTTTGTTTATAGTCTCTTATTACAAAAGCATCAACAAAGCATCCATATACATAAAAACATTCATTTCCTAAGGAAACAAACATTTAAAACAATATATTCCCCATATAATTCTTGGTTTATCCTAATTCATTAACTTAAGCCAATTATTAAATATTATAATTAATCATTTAATCAATTACTAAGCTAAGATAATTAAAATGAATCAATCTATTCCATTTTAGCTTACTAAAGTCTAATTAGTCAACTTAGACTAAGAATGATTAGCTAAGTTCATTTTATATCTAAGATTTATATTAACTTAAGTCTATGTTAACTTAATCTTAGCCAAGTTGATTAAACTTAATCAATCTAATTTATTTTAGTTCATCCAAGTTCATTAAGCCAAGTTGAACTTAGATTATTAATTAAGTTCATTTTATATCTAACTTTATATTTAATCAAATTATTTATTAAATCTTTAAATTCACTAAACTCATACTTAATTATATCATTCAAAAACAATAAAACATTAACTATCATTTACCTATTTCATTTTAGGTAAAAAAGATTCATATTATACTTAACTACAGATATTTAACTAATAAAATAAGTTTTCAACTTTGTTTTGAAAATATAGCGGCTACAATCTATCAAAATTTAGGCCTTGATACTTTGTGAATTTGTAAGAACTTAAAACATGAAATTGTAGATCTCTTTTTAAGCTTTTCAAATCATTTTGAATCACATTAATCCAAGTTTGGATGAAAAAGTTATGATTAAATTACAAAACAGTGTCATGCTGGAAAATTCTTAACCCAAGGAGAAAAGCCTCTTCATCACGGTCGTGATTAGATTGTTTAATTTGAAAATTCTCGTTCCAAGGAGATCATAGGCCGTATTACACTCATGATAAACAAGGGATCTTAGCTACACATTTTACTTGTCTTTTTACCTTGATTTTATCAACTTATAACATCATACTTCAATCAAAACATCATAAAAGATAGTTTTCATTACTTCTAACACTTCTATACTCATTCCACTTCATTAGACCTATATCTACTACTCATCATCTTCTCTAATAATGCATAAACCACATATATCTACCATTCATAAATTTTATCACAAGCTTAACTTAAATATAGTATCAACTCATTATATACACGTGTAAACAACAACAAAAGCAAAAGAAATAGCAAAACTTATCTTGTTAGAAAAACCCAACACTTGATCTCCTCTACTTGTACTACTTTTAAGTTGTTGAAACTACCATGACCTCGCTTTTCATCTTCTATTTCTATTTCCAACTTTAATCTCCTTTTTTATTCTTGTTATAATTGAGATTTGGGGGTTAAAATTGAAGAAAGAAAAGAGAGGAAAGAAGGAAAGGAAAGAAAACGGGCTAGAAAAGAAAAGAATAAAGAATGGAAATGGGAAAAAGGAAAAAGGAGGAAAAGATAAGGATAAGGAAAAATTAAGGATACTTTTAGAATAGGGTATTAGTTTTAAACCTTTCTGATAAATATATTTAGTATCGTAAATAATTAAAAAATAATTTGAAAATATATATATTAGGAATTTATAACTTGATATAAGAACACAAAATAAAAGTTTAATTTATCAAAATCATATTTTAATTTAGGCTTAGGTCTAAAACTGATATTTTTAAGCAAGTAATTAATTTCAAAAATTTATAAAGACTTTACAAAATGAAAGTTAACTAAAGTTTTAAGGATTTAGGAGTTTGTAGAACATTTAAAATATTTGTTTTGAGATTTAAGAATTGAAATCAAAAGAAAAGAAGTCTCAATGAAGCATTTAAAGAAAATGAAAAGTTTGATTCATAACAAAAAGCCCTTGAGACATATGGAGGATTTAAAATAATATTTTAAATCTCAAATCTCAATTTACCTTATTTATTAATTTAATTATATGAAATTAGCTATTCATTTCTCTATTGTCTACTTTTTTATTTAAATTATCTAACTATATTCAAAATTAACTATCTATTATATTATTCAATTAAACCATTTCTAAATCAACTAGGTGAGGGTTTGGAGTATTTATGTTTAAATGCATTAAAATTGGTTTACTCTACAATATTTTGTTATGTGTATATTAAATGTTCAAACTTACACATTATATAATAAAATTTTGCACTATGTGACAAAATTCTAAACTATTCATGCAACGGTGCTACAATATTCTTTTTTTATTACAATTCAAGTGCAAATTCTACAATTTTCTACATTTTCTTCAATTCACCATGCAAATTTTGCAAGTTTATGCATCTTTTACGAGTCAAATGTGGAAATTCTTAATGAAGAAGATGAAAAATGAACAATATCAAGTTACCTAAAGGGATGTTTAGAAACAATGGTGGAAGAACAAAATAAGTTTAATACAACCCAGAGAAAACTTCAGAGAGTATTAGTATACTAGAGTAATAATCATGATTCAAGCATAGATTATTTGCAACTTACTTCAAATCAACTTTTAACGTGTTTTTAAGACCTAACTTCAAAAGATGAATACATTGGGGGTAATATATTTATATGTTTCACTAAGTTACATAAGGATTAAATCAAGATGATCAAGAACATTAAAGTTTATTCCTCATGAGGAATTCTGTAATATCAAGTTTTATAAATCTAATTATTTGCTGCTACAACCTTATATTTGTACTATGAAGACTTTAACTACCTTTAGATGATCATATCAACAACACACGTGAAGATTTGAAATCTAGATGAAGTTAACATTCAAGAACTTGAAAATAAACCTTCCTATTTTTTGGCATATGACAAGGATTGTTAAAGATTATTTGGAAAAGGGTCGGATGATTTCTTCAGGATAATTTCGTAATTTGAATTCAAATACAATTTTCAACTTCAAGATAAGATGCTCAAGATAACAACTGAGATATTCAAGGAGAAGTCTATCCAATAACTTGCAACAAACCTTTTTGAACGTTGAAGACAAAAGTTTATGTATTTGGAGCATTCAAAAAGGAATATACATACAACACACTGTAAAAAAAATCCATTGCTCTCTTATGGATTTTAAACTGATTTTGTGCATTCAATTTTCTTGCTACAAATTACCTTGATCTCTCTTCCTTACTTAATTAGTGGAAGAACTATAGCGTGTCCTTCCATTGATTTATATTACAATTAAATGGTCTATAGTCAATGTTAGCTAAGGTGAAGCAAAAGGGGCGGAGTAGAGTTGAATTGTGAACTACTTGTAAACAAGTTTTGATTAGATTAGTGGAACATACCCATATGGATTGCAGGGTCCCGGCTTGGAGCTGGAAGAGTGGACTGACGCACAAGATGGAACCACTATATATCGCTAACTTAACTATTCTTCTCTACTCTTTTAGATCTCTTGCATTTTCTATTTCACTTTAATTGCTTAAATTGTTCTCATAAATTAACTCAAAGGGGATTTAATTTTTAAATTATTTTTTGTTATAACTAATTCAACCTCCCTTCTTGATTATAAAAGTGGAACAAAAATCCTTAACTGTGTACATAGATAAAAATTTAAGGGGTCAAAAACCCCACTTTCAAAGTTAGAGAGTCAATCCATGGTACCCTTAAAGTTTATGGATATTTTTGCAATTTCTCTCACATTAATATCGAAAGTGAGGATATATTAAAGACAAATAATTAAAAAAATGATAAGGTTCTACACATGTTTGCTTCTTCATTTACCAATTAATTTATCATACAATTTATCGTAAAAAGGTTTTGAAATTTAATCCAATTACAAAAATGAGGCAAAGAAGCTATACAAAATAGAAGTTTACTACTAAAACATAAGCTTTTAAATTTAAAATGTCTAACCTAAAAGGCTCGCTAATTATAAATATAAATTTTGTTCCTTTTTAGATTATGCTATAAACAAATGAAAGAATAATTTACTAACATCATCTAAAAATAATTTAAATATTTAAAAATAACATGCCATATAAAAATAAAATAAATTATAATGATGGGTAGAGAAGTCATGTGCTATTAAATAAGTGGGCAATATATTCCACCCAAATATGGAACAATAATAATACAACTCTTTTCACCTTCACTTAAAGAAAATATGTATATTTCTCTCTAAACCATTCACAAGGAGCCAAACCTTAAAACTCTGTCAAGATTTTTCTTACCCCAAGGAATCGTGTAGGTCAATAAATAGGTAAGTTTTTATCTTTTCAATCCTTTATTGATCTAAAAAGTTTTCATTTCTGAATTTTGTCATTGTATTGAAGGTTTTTGTGTTGTTACTGAGAGATTGGAAAACCTTAAGTCATCTTGTTGGTGATTATAGTTGTTGATTTCAAAAGAAAAGGGAAAATCTAGGTATCATGCTTATACAACACTTTATATGTGAAAAGATGTTTTCTTTTTGGAGTTGTATGCTTTTAAGGTTTTCTTTTGGAGTTTTTCATGTTTTTAATCAAACAATGGTGCGTACAGGAGTCACGGCCGTGACATGAGCTGTAATCTCCTTGGGTATGGCAAATCTAAGTCGATCATGGCTATGATGAAGGTCGTGATGACCATCACCACCCCTATCACGGTCTTGATGGAGGCTGTGGTGACGGTCATGCCCCCCTATATCAGCCCTAACATGGTTGTATCATGTTTTCCTTCCTTCCCGAGGCTATCATGCCTTCTATTACTGGTGTGATCAATAGGATTCTGTAATCTTCTTTTAATCCTTGTTTTGACCTTCCTTAACACCTAAATCCTTAGCTTAATATATAGTACTCCTAAATCCAAGTAATATGGCATATCTAGGCCTAAAGTAGTTGTAGTTATTAATAGTTTAGGAGTTTAGATGATCTTAGAAATAATGTTCTTCTTTTGAAAAGAAGTTTTGAGTTAGTTTTGTCACATGTGATCAAGTGATCTTGATTTTGTTAATTTACCTATTTCAAGTGTCGTATCAAATACATTCTTACCTTGGTTGTTGCTTGTGAATGTAGACTACTGTTAATGGACTTAATGTTATCTAGCTTTAAATTCATTGTTACTTGTGCTTGGCTGGTTCAGTGGACCAGGAGTATCGATGTTACTAGGACAACACCCTAATGATTTGTGTGTGGCATTATCCAGAATGGAGTTATACATAGAGATGATCCTGGTACTTTAGGAGTAAAGAGTACAGTACCCTGGGTGTGCGAGAAATACCCAACACCAGTATATATATAAGTATCTATGTATATATGTATTTATGTTTTATGGAGTTATGAGTTATTTCGAGTTTAGCGCTAGTTGCAAATGGTTTTAAATTGTGTTGTTTGTTTGGCTAATCAAAAGATAATAAACTGTAACTTCTGTATATGTTACTGGGTCGTATGTGAATTTGTATGAAGTTTGCTTATGCGCATGTGGTTGTGGTTTGGCATATTGAGCCTTTGCACTCATTCCTTTTTATTTTTCAATAATAAGTGATGATCTAGTGGTATTTGACTTGACTGGTTATGATGTATATGTGGATTATGGAGATAACGATAATGGAGCGGATTTTCCAGCTGATTTATAAAATGAATAGAATTAGACTCTTGTGGTTTGGACATCAGTTTTTATGATTTATGGTGTTTTAAGATTTTTTTCATATAATGTTTTAAGTTCGATATAAGTTGGCGCTTCATTCATGCCAATTGAATTGTTAAGAAGTTTTCATTAATGACATTAATGTTTTAGAAATTTCCTTAAATGTGAGACCCTGGAGTTATATTGTGATATAAATTATGGTTTAGTAGAATCCGAGCGCGTGTAATCTCTAGTGAGGACACATGATGGGCTGTTAATACTCTCAATTTAAGGTATTATATAACATTTCAAAAGAACTAATTTATCAATCAACTAATTATAAATTATATTCAGCACGACCTTTACTCCTCCCCAAATAGCTTCAATCGTACTAAAGTCTTTTAAAATACTAGGTAATTTTGCCTAAATTTCAAACCTATGCAATTTATTACAGTAAACTTTATGGTTAATCCAACATCGCATGGTTAACTGCTTAATTATACTTGCTCAAATCGACATTTCTATTGGTATAATCAACATCTCATGAACTTTTCCTTTCTTTATAGTGGCCTCCTTTGATATCACAACCAAAACCTGCAACATAATAATTTATTAGAGAATTAAAAGGAACTTACAAGTATTTTATGATTTTCTTTTTTTAACTCTCACCAAATCCAAGTATTCCCTGTAAACAATCGCAACTAATCTATATCAATTTTGCAACTTTTATCTGGCCAATATTTTATACTGAAATAAATGTAAAGGGCAAAATCTCAATGCCCATGTTGACCAATGCATCACACTAAAGCAAACAAACGTTGAATTTACAAAGGAAAATACTTTCCAATAACCACCCATTAGATGATAACAAGTGCACGTGAATAATCAACGAGAAGAAAATAAAGAATTTCATAGTAATCAAATTCGAAATAGTATTATAATTTAAAATGTTTTGAAGGCATTAGTTTCTGTAAAGAAATTTTCTCCATTTTCAAATAGTAAACCAATCAATCAAGAAATTATAAAAATGGTAAATTATACTAGAAAGTCTTAATAATTTGAGGTAAGTTCATTTAAGATTTCAACGTTTCAAAAAGTTCAAAAGAGATCCCAACATTGGGAAAAGTGTCTTCTAAATTTTAAGTAAATGTTTATCCTGTTAATACGTGATAATGGAGATCTTAGAATAAGGATTTTCTGAATTTTAATCAAATATCTCCACTGTGACACGTGTCAATAGAGACCCCATACAATTCACTTATCCAAACGTTGTGATCTCTTTTTGAACAATTAAAAAATATTTAGATCTCAATTGAGCCACTTCTTTGCATGTTGGGACCTTTTTTTAACCTTTCAAAATATTAGGACCTCAAATGAATTTATATCAAATGTTAGAGCTTCCGGTGTAATTTATCTATCATAAAAAGGACAAAGAGAGAAAAAGCTGTTAGATTGATTATAGAAGATAAAAACTTAAATGAGTTAAAATTACAAACATATAAAGAATAATTAAGATAATTGAAATCACTACCACAGTAAAATAAAATCAACAGAGAGCATCTTGAATAATATACATGAAACTTGAATGATATACAAAGGGCATCTTTGGGCAAAATGAAAAAGATCCTAAATACTTGTTGTTTACTCTTAAATAATATAGATTATCAATATACCTGGCCCTGGCCCGGCCCCTGAGGCTCAAAAGTGTCTCCAGAATGACAGCATGACAACATGCAGTCCTGGTCCACAGCCTAGTGAACCCAGTATGAATCAGCCCAATATGTCTAGCATGTCATGTCATGATCATCTACAGTTAGTGGCAAAGCAAGCCACCATGATACGCCGAGCTGTACAATAAATAATAAAAACAAAACTGATGTTGTGTTGTGAATATTAGTAATTGTAATATGCATTTAATGCGAATAATACATCTTATTATGAGGAAATGTAACATATAAATATTATAGTGGATATTATTAGTAAAATTCAAGTTACCATATCAAGCAGATTATTCACTCTTTTTTTTTTTAATTTTTCAAATTTTAAATTTTGCAATGCTTATTGATTTCTTTCTCTTTTTATCCATATTATAATATATTACTTTAACAACATTGAAGAAAATAATTGTGCTTAAGATATAAAATTTAAAATATTTTAATTATAGGGCGTAAGATTGAATTAGTTGGCGGTGCTACAAAATTTCCATTTTTATTAATAGAATATAATATTATCTCATATCTGAATTTATTGATTCTAAGTTTAAATTATAATTTATTATGTTTATGGCTTTTCTTAAACAGATCATCTACGGCAGAAAAGAAAAAAAAAAAAAAAGAGAACTTTTTATACCCTCCTTCTTTCTCTCTATATGACATATTGAAACACAAACACCATCCTTTTCAAGAGCAATTACTTTCTTCATTTTCTTTTTTTTTTTTTTTCATTTTCAATAACAGTAGTTACTTTTCCATTTTTTAACAGTAAAAGAGTGAAAAACCACAATAAAATTAAATATTGGATTTTTTTTATTACGTAATATTTTGGGTTTTTTTATTAATTATTTTTCTTTTATTCGTATATTTTGTTTTCGAAGTACTTGTATAGTCTTCTTTATTTATTTATTTATTTTGTCTTTTCTTTATCTTATTTTCTTAATGAAAGCCTCCTAGCTTCTTATGATCATCTCCTCTTATTATTCCACAAATTGATTATTAGAAATACTAAATTAATATTTTATAACTTATATAAACAAACATGAAATAGATATATATATATATATAAAAATACCATATAGATATATACATATGTCAATTTTACTTAATATGATTTAATCTAGTAATTATATTATAATTTATACATAAAGTTCTATCTATAACACATATAATATATTATATATAAATTATTGAATTGCAATATATGAGACTTAGACCATATAATTGATAACACCATGCACCATGCATTATATTATCCATAACATAAAGATAGGAAAGCAGTTTGGATGATGCTAACGATGGCCTCCCTAGTCTATAAACTCTGCATCTGGCCCTACACAAAACTAACTTGGGGTATAATTTCTTTCAAAGTATCTCAAAGGATTACACTTAATATTCAAAATAATAGGGGTTCTTGAAATATATTAAATATTATTTTGAGAAATGTTTTGTCATCATAAAAAAGAAGAATGCTAAGTTCTTTTTTTATTGTAAAATAATTTAATTAATTTAACTGAGTGTATTGTAATAGTTAGAAGTGTTGTTAGAATTACTTTCAGAATCAATACCATAACCACTATGAGAAGTTGTGTTATAACTTCTGTTAGAACCACTGTTCGAATCTTAAGCTAAAAAGAACTATTTACAAGATTTTTTTCCATCTTTTTAACAGTACAAGGTATTCATATTTGATATGTCCCACTTTCTTGCATTTATAGCACACAACTTCCTTCTTCTCCTTCTTTTCTTCCTTTTCTTTGAACATCTTCCCTACATCATACTTAACATGATCATTAACAAAACGTTTGCTTCGGTAAATGTGCTCACCTTTTCTCGATTAGTCTTGATAGTCTTCTCACAAGCAAGGTCACATCATCACTATTATCATCACTATCAGAACCTATGTTTGATCCCAGTTTCTTGATAAGTCTCTTATACTCTATTCTATTTATAGGAATTTATTCTTTATCTAGTTTATTTCTGAATAAATTTATATGATTCTATGCTCTTAATGTGAAAATATAGTTTTTCAGCTCCTAGGATCAAGAAAAAAAGAAGCAAAATGTTTAGGATCAAATTTAGAGCAAAACAACAATAATAATTTAAGATAGACTCAACTGCGGCTACCGGATATCTCAACTAAGGGCAGGAAAACAAGCAAAATTCTAGATCGTGTCCTCAATCGCACCATCAATTTACCCTACAGTTTACACTAACACAACTATATCTTGAGATTCATGATACAACTCTAATCGTACCCAAGCATCGCAATTAGGTTTCCACCCATAGTTCAAACTTAAAATCACATTTCTAATGGAAAGACAACTTAGATCGGGGTCAACCTTCAAGCCATAAAAAGTGATTCTGTCTTTGCTACCACGAACACATTACCCTAATTTAAAGCATGTGAAGATAAGGTCAAAATACGTTATAAAGAACCTATCACGTCAACGAATATAATCTTCATGATTTCTCTGTCCTATCGCTTATAAATAAACGTACATAGACTTGTAATAATATATTGTACCATATGTAACAAATTCCTAATATAGAATAGAGTAGTGCAAGAATTTCTAGTGAGAGAAACTTTTTTTTTGTAGGAAATTCAAGTTTTCTAGGTAAATTCATATTTATCTCGACATTTGTTCTTACAAGATTTTTGTGCTTAATATGTAATATTCATCTTTAATTTCATATTATTTCTCTTAAATATATGTTTAATGTGTATATCCAAAGAGAAATAATTATCTTAACTTAAGGTTTGTGAATCCAAGACCTGATTCATGTAATTTTAATGCATTTTAATTGAATATTGACTAGATACTTGTATTTTGTAGCTTAAACTCCTTTTATGGATCTAATTGTGTGATGCACTTTTAGATTCATGTTTGATTTTAATTGAACAAATTGAGAGATCGTTCTTTAAAATAGCTCTAGGCTACTGATAAAGTTGTCATAATCACCTAAAGATAAGGATGGTGATACTTTTTGTCATTTAGTTTTAAATTAATTAAAATGGGTTTTAATCAAATGATTTTTAGTCTTTATGCGAATATAGGTTACAGATAACTTGTGAAGAGATTGTAGTGGTCTAACCTAGATCTAGAGTTTCTAACCTTCCAAGAGGCTTTCACTTATCTTAGTGAATCCAACAATGCAAAATATACCTAGTAAACAACTCTTTGAGTTTGTTAAGAAATCACATGATAAGAACTTAATGAAGCAAATCCTAAGCTATGTCTTGAATTAACAAACTTATATCCTTAATTTGCCCTAAAATCGTACATATAATTAGTTTTTAACCTTAGCTTAGCTTTTTGTTGTTTATAATGTTATTCTAAATCTTCCTTTAGCTAAATAATAGATGAAGAGTAAGTACGTAGATGGCAACAATCCCTAATGAATACGACCTAATACTTTCTATACTACTTTGGTATGTGTGTTTGCATATGTTGGTGATTACAACTGAAGTTGAATAGAACTTATTAGCTTTTTATAACTTTTTGAAAAACTTTAGCTTTGTGTTTGCTTGTTTCATATCACAAAGCCACAAACAGACCAGCCAAGTCATTTTTTGTGCCATTGCCGGGGACTAGCATTAAATTCATGAATACGAAGCTCAATGAAGCACTACATGAAAGCTTAGAATATGTTAGACTAGTCACTAACCCTGTGAATAGTGTAAATAATTTTCACTTTTTGTTTGTATTTATTTTTTACATGTTCTTACTTTTTCTATAAATATAGTCTTGTGTATAGTTTTATTATTATTCTTTTTGTGAATATCTTGTTTGTTGTTTTTCTTTTCTCTGCTCGTATCACTAACCCTTTTTGTTTTTTTTTTTTTTTGTATATAAAATTTTCGCATATATATTGTTATGTTTTTTGGGTTTTTGTGCATAATTCTTTTTTCTGTTTGTCAATTGCCCGTATAGTTTTTATAGCTCTTTTGTATAATTTTTTTTGCTTAGTTTTATTTTGTTTAATTATTTGATTATTTTATTCATGATTCTTTCCACATTTATATATGTTATTGTTGTATATCAATCCTTTTGTCATTGTTTCATAATTTCCGTAGCTGTTTTTGTTTAGAGTTTATCCGTTGTAATATAAGATTTGCTGTAGACTAATTCTTTATCATAATTAAACTATAGGATTATGACTAGGAGTCAATCTCACCATTTGTTTCCCTTTACTCCAAAGCCTCAATGCATAGGCAGGATATCAAGGAGGGTAGCTAGAGAGGAACACGGACTTTTTCTTGAGGAGATGGCCAATAGAGTAGGCTTAGAGAATGGATGGGAGGTGAAAAAGGAAAATGAACCTATTAGGATAGACCAACCAAGGACTACTAGATTTTTGTCGACCCAACCTAGATGGTGTAAACACCAGTATAGTTAGAACTAAGATGGCAGCCAAAACATTAAGATAAAACCCAACATCATCCAAATGGTCCAACAATAGATGCAATTTGATGGAATGTAAGATGAAGATTTTAACACTTACCTTGAACAATTCTTAGAAATTTGTGATACCTTTAAGATAAATGGGGCCTCTGATGATGACATACACCTTAGGTTTTTTCCTTTTTCATTGAAGGGAATGCAAAGAAATTGCTCAATAGTTTGGCTAGATAATCCATAATAAAAAATTCATGAGAAAATACTTCCCACCATCTATGACAGGAAAACTGAGAGCGGATATAGCTTCATTTCACTAGTTGGAATCTAAAACCCTCTATGAAGCTTTCAAGAGGTGGAGGGGCTTCTTAAGGAGGTGCCCACATCATGGGCTGCACAAATGGACATAGGTATAAACCTTTTGCAATGTGCTAAACGATGAAACGAGGCAGCTTATTAATGCAGCAGCAAGAGAAAGCCTGAACAACAAATCTCTAGTGGAGTATTGAACCTTTTTGAGGATATAACCAACAACCATTACCAGTGATCATCTATTAGGGCTAGAAAGGAGAAGCTTGGAGGTGTGTTTAAACTAGATGTTGTGACATCCTTGACCTCCAAGATAAAGGCTCTGTCTAGGAAGGTTGATAGCCTGACTATGCGAGTTGGCCAAGTGCATATGATGGATGGAGGTGTAAGGTAAACAGAGTTTATAAGAAATTATGGACCTAAGAATGATCCTTTTAGTAACACTTACAACCCTGGTTGAAGGAACCACCCAAACTTTAGGTGGAATAACAATAAGTTTTAAAACCCAAGAATTCCTCCACAAAACTTTCAAAAGCAATAGGATTGAGGATGATTTGTGTCCTAACGTTAGAGTTGTTTGGATGAATTAATTCCTCAGTTTTAAAGGATTTAAAGGTCAAGCAGCAAGGAATTGACACTAGTTTGAGAAATCACTCAATTGCGATTCATAACTTAGAGACACAATTAGATCAGATTTCTTATTAGAAAGACATCAAGGAACCTTACCCTTCAATATAGATTTAAACCCGAAGGATCAAGCTAAAGGTTGAAAGTGAAGATGAAAGACTCTTAAGATGACTAATCCTATCCTTTCGTTAGTTGTTTGTTTTAGAACATGTAATTTTCTTTGTTTTAAAAAGACCTTAAGTATATTTGCTTTGTTGTTGAATGTTTGACGGAAAAGGAGGCTTTGACAGGTTTTCTTGAGAGTTTTTGTAAATATGAATAACGTTTTTGAAGTGTTTGAATGAAGTTTTGAATGGTGTTTTTAATTAATTTTTTTTGCTGATGCTTGAATAATAGGGATGTAAATACCTTTACACGTCAATTTGTGCTTTCATATTTGCTTTAAAGTGTTTTGTAGGAATCCACCTGATAAGTTAGGCCGCAAGCTAACCCAAGGTTCATAAGAAAGAATAAGATTTTTCGTCACAGTCTATATCACGGCTTAAATCAAACCCAAGATTATGACCACAGTTATCCCTTTTCCTTAATTCTTTACTCTTTACAATTCAAACCAAGGGTGAAATAAAGGCAACAATTCTTTAAATAATCTTTCTATAGGAGTAATAAAAGGCCAATTCGAGGCCTTGATTCTTTTATTCCTTAATTCTTTATCGTTTTTAGAATAAACCGCAACTAAAACTAAAACATCCCGACCCTTAGGGTGCTTAAGGGCATGGTTGTTTCACTGCACACATCGTCTCCAAGCAACATGTGCAAGGCTTCCGTTATTTAGGTAGGTGCCTATTCAATTTTTATTGTAAATTCGTCACTAATTTAACAGTTTTTACAAGGATTGAGAACCTTTTATCCAAAAATGTAGAAAAGCAGTTAAGAGTACAAAATGAAATTTAAAGTCTAAAATATTTTTAAGATAGTATCCAAAAAAAGGGAGCTAGGCTCAACCCCATTACAAAATTTGGCACTCAGCCTAAAAGTAATAAAATAGCTTAAAATTTACAATCATCCATAAAAATAAGAATATAAACATTCACAAAATTTTTCTCAAATTCCATATCACCTTCTACTCGTTTAAGTCACTCTCTAAATTCCTTGAACCCGAAACCCATGAAGTCATAATGAAGGTCCACCAAGTGATCATTTTCGATATCTGAAATAGTGAAAAATGAGCAACAAAACTTAGTACATAGTAACCAAACAAATACATGCATGTCATGCATGCCTAAACTAATGCAACAAGCATAAATCAAGTTTAATTAAGTTATAGGTCAGCAAATAAGTATTCCCAACATCCCAAAAATACCAACAAGCACAAGAGTACTCATGACTCACACCAAACAAAAGGGGTCGAGCTCCCTTAATGGATCACGCATCGCGGGGGGGGGGGGGGGAGGGGGGGGGGTGGTGTTTCATCCGAGTCATCTCCTTACAGACCGCCACGAACGAGCATAGTCCATTGTGACACTTTATAGAGGGTCCTATTACAACGTATAACTCCTCATAACTTCGTACCTGCTCTTATTCAGCTAGCTGATCTCGAAAATTTCCTTATCAATTGCCCACTAAGCCCAAACCACACATTCGTGGCAGCCTAAGCACCTAAACTATCATATTATCCCGAAGTTGTGATCAGGCTCACAACCCAATTTAGGGGTGCTATTCCAAGAGTAAGCAACCAAGCAGCAACTGATACTCAATTAATTCGAATGTTATTTCATAATCCAATTATTAATACTATCCTAGCAAGCAACACACAATTATTGCACATCAATTTAAACAAGCACGAAAGACATGGAAGCTACCATTTCTATCCATTGGTCAATTTGAGCTTGTTACCCTTTTCTATGCTCAAAGTCCAATAATTGGTCATAATTGAAATGGAAATCAATTCATGATTAAAAATCTCTAATCCTCTTGTATTGTTTGTTATGTCTAAGTCACTTTGACTTAGCCATTTTACTTAAAGATTGTGTTTAGAAGGTCATTTAAGTCTAAGGGAGGAATTAAGTCAAGTTTCATGTAATTTGGATAAGAAAAGTTGAAAAAAAAGAGAGCTGGAAAGAACATGATAGGTACACGACTCGTGCTTTTCTTCTAGGGAAACTTGTTTCTCGACTTTCTGAAGGTCAGAGAGAAGCACGGTGGGTATACGATAGGTACACAACTCTGCTTTTCTTCTAGAAAACTTGTTTCTTTAGTTTTTAAAGGTCAGAGAGAAGCATGGCTAGGTACACGAAAAGTACATGATAGGTACACAACTCATGTTTTATTCTAGGAAACTTGTTTCTTTAGTTTTTGAAGGTTAAAGAGAAGCACGGGTAGGTACATGACTCGTGTACTTGCCATGTTATTCTAAGTTTGTGCAATATCATGCTTAAACTTGATATTTTGGTCAAAAACATGTTTTGAGACAAATTTTAGTGATCTTAAAGGAATTAGATGGCCGTGTTTAGACCTAGTCTCTTCTATTTCCATCTTCCTTTTATTAAAACATGATCTATCCAAGTTAATAATCTAAAAAATCTAGTTTTGATAGCAATCATCAACTTCATTATGGTCTTTTTTGAAATTTTCAAATCTTCAATATTCAAACCTTTCTTTTGACAACTCTAACAATAAAAACCTCAAAGCTTATGTTCATTCTTCATTCTTACATAGTCAAATTTATCTTATCTCCTTATTATCACATCTTTATAGCACCAAGAGTTGAGTTTTGGTCTAACATTGTTGTTACAGCTATGAAGGGTAATTTAAGACTAAAAACTCCTCCAAAATCAATTTCTTTGCTACCTCCATGATATACCAACATACCTAAGTAAGTTGTCATGCTTATATAGTTGTAAAATACTCAAAAACAGTTTAAAATCTCAAGATCTTACCTTATTATGAATTTAATGTACCTTGAGTGGCTTCTCTCACTTCATTTCCTCCACTTTCTAATCTCAAACTACCACCTAAGGATAATATAATCACTAAGGGAGCTTATTAAGTTATAGAAAGAGCGAAAACTTAAGTTTAGCACACTTTTATTACCTTAGTTTTGGGTATTATGAATTTTGAAACTCTTGAGATCCTTAGATGTTCATGTCTTCTTCATCGTCTTGAGAAAAAGGAGAAAACTAATCCTAACCTAGTCTTACACATTATACTAACTTAAATATGGGCTAAAAGTTCTTAAAGAGTGGATTTTTTGGGCATTCTACCTTATATGGGTCTCAGGGAGGTTTTAGTGAAGAAGAAATGAAGTGAAGAAGGAGATGAGAAAGAGAAAAAGGGGGTGGGTGAAGCTATCTAAATTTTGAGGATGGAAAGGTCTAGGGTTTTCTCCTCTTTATTTCATGGTGCCATATGGCACCATCTATACTATTTGTTTTTATATGTGCTAGAATTTGATAATTTAGTTAATTTAGGACTTGTTGTACATCCTTCGTATAGATTATGATTTAATTTCTTAAATAAATTATTTTGTTCTATTTTAATTAAATTTCAAGTTCTAACTCACCCCAAAACCTAGTTAATGACAAAATTGCAATTTTTCAAAAAAAGGACTCTAATTGTATTGTTTTGATTTTTTCTTATAAAACTATCATTTAAAGAACTATTATTAAAATATAATTTAATTTACTTTAACATTTAAATTGTTTTTTAATTATCAAATTTAGATTTTTGGTTTAGGCTAGTTTGTGAATATTGAAAAATTTTGCAGTTTAGATCCGTACGTGAATCCAATTAGATTTTATTGACTTTATTTTATCATTATTTCTCATGATTGGTGTTTGGATCATTTCAAAAAGAAAAGTCGTGATTCTTTTATACATGTTTAATAAAGGCTAATTCGAGGCTACGATTCATTAATTCTTTTAGAATAAAATGTAAATCGTGCTCTAATTGCGTCTGCAATTGAACCCGCGATTTGTTTAGTATATAAGATTTAATATTGTTGTTTCCCTCTCATTTATTACTTCATTCAAATTATAACAAACCTAATAAACCCTTTCAAAACCCTCAATACATCTTCTTCTGCAAACTCAATAAAAATTGTTCTTTTACAGCATTTTCAGCATCAAACTGATAAGGTAAGCATATTACTTCACTCTAATCTATTCCTTTTGACTTATTTTAGTATAAAGAATTTTTAATCTTGTTACTTTTAAGGTTTCAAATTTTACAAAATCTTGATAACTTGTTGTTACTAATGCCAAGAAGCTTTCTTGATGATTGAAATAGGATAAACTGACAATTTTCTACTTCTTTTGTTGAAAATATTAGGGCTTTACTTGAATGATCTTAATGAACTTTGTCATAACTTATGAACTTCATTGAAAACCTAATAAAACCATGGTTAGCTTAAGGTTGTTTCAAAAAGGTGATTTTTTTTTTTTTCATAATAGCATTACAAGGTTAGAAAACAAAAACGTAATTCAAAATTCTTTAAGAAAAATAAAAAAATGAATGTGCCCTGAGTTTGTTCTTCAAGAATGATAAACGACTTTGTTTTTCCTTTTTTTAGGTTTTTGTTACAATTTAAGATAAAAGTCAATTCTTTTATTTTATTCTACCTTTTTAAACAAAGAAGCTTATGTTGTTGTCTTGTTTTGCAGAAATGGCTCCTAAATGACCCTCAACTACAAAATTACCAAAGAAGACCAAAAAGGCTGGATGTGAGTCTAAGCCTTCGACATAAGTAAGTACTCAACCTTAACCCCTAGTAGGATGAAATACTGAAAACAAGGAAAAATTTAAGGTATTTTTTTATTAAAAAGACAATAGTACCCAATGTTGTGATGGAGTGGGAGGTTATA
Source organism: Combretum micranthum (assembly GCA_024138025.1). NCBI lineage: Eukaryota > Viridiplantae > Streptophyta > Magnoliopsida > Myrtales > Combretaceae > Combretum > Combretum micranthum. The sequence goes on from JAMXBD010000211.1 coordinate 945,152, forward strand.
AGAAGTTATGGGCTAGAAGGAGAGTTTAGAGAGTATTTTAAAGACCATGACTGGGAGAAAGTGTTTGAGATCAAGGAAAAAGCATATGAAGGAGTGACCCTGGCCTTTTTAGCAAGTTTTAGAGCAAGGCACCAAAGACCCTGCTTAGAAGATGAAGTAATTTTTTAGGCCTTTGGACCATACAAAGAAGTGCCAATAAGAATGTTCATAGCTACCATGGGTTTGTGTGTGAATGAAAAGGAGATTTATGGGGAGGAATTCAAAAATCTACCCACAAAAGTTTTAGAGGAGGAAATGAACATCTTTCTAGAAGAAATGATAGAGGGCAGTTTTACATCCTAAAAAATAATGGCTTCAACCCTCAAGAAGAAGAGCGTGAGAATTCTCCACTACATGCTAGTGAGGAGCATCTTCTCCAAATTAGATGGAGCTAGTACAATTGCCGAAGTTGACCTACATCCTTTCTATAGCATGGTCAAAAAGTTTAAGATGAATGTTGGTACGATGGCAGCATGGAGAATTAGGCATTAAGTGAGGACATAATGTAAAGGATAATTTTTAGGTAGCATGATTACACAAATTCTAAAGAGCTTGGGATTCTAGCCAAGGCAGGGGCCGATAGATAAAATCTGTAGTTTCAAAGAACTAAACAAGAAAGCCTTTAATGGTTGGGGTTTAGTTAAGGTAGAAGACCCTAATTTTGATGCTGAAGCTAAAGATGTCAAAGCTACTACACCTAAAGAACTAGCTTAGTTTTCAACAGAAAATTTTAATAAGTTAGATAAGGAAGTGAAAGAGCTAGAGGAGAAGTTAGCTGCCTTCGAAGAAAAATATGACAAAGATATGAGTAGTTTGAAGGAGGATATGAAAAAGCTAATGGGAATGTTCACCTATGCTCCTAAACCACAGTCACCTACACAGTCTAGGGGGGCTAGCCCTAAACCTACCATGGCTGGGTCAAATCATGGTGATGATAATGCTAATAATAACAACAATGATGCCATACCTTTCCTACCAGCTACACACATACCTTCTCCCATACACATACAAACACAAATACCCTCTCCACCACAAACCCATACATAAACCCAACCTTCTCAAACTACAGAACAACAATCAAAGCATGGAATAAATAAGTCACATGCTCATTATCCAAATGAGGATAATGAAGCCATTCCTACAACCTCTGTTGAAGAACCCTAAAACCTACAACAACCAACACTACCTATCTCCCCTATACGTACACAATCCTCTGCTTCCCTAGAACCATTTTGGCCCCTATCCCCTAAACACAACCTCTTTCCTCCCTAGAGAAACACAACCTAAAAGTCGAACCACAACCATCACTTCAGTGGCACCACTGCCCAAAACCGATAAAAGAACCACAGTTTCCACTAGAAAAGGAAGAAGAAAACTAATCATTCACAATGAATCATCATATAAGGACTAAAACCCCATTCTAATAGATAACCTAGTTGAGAGGATTTCAAAGAAAGTGTAGTGAGGTGGTTGTAGCACAAAGTTGTGTTAATGGTGAAGACATGAGTGGTATATGGATGTAATGGAGACGATAGATTTGAATATAATTGTTGAAACTATTGTCAAGGGTGAACGAAGCAATGCCACAATCCCTAGTAGGATTGATCTCAATATCGCAGCAAAGGAAGAAAGTGAAAATTATGATATGTTGCAAGAAGAATTAGTAATGGAGCAAACAATCATTGAAACTATATGCAATGATGTATCCAAAATTGTCGTAGAAGGAACAACAATGGTGGTTGATAACATCTATCAAGGGGAACCCTTAGATGAGGAGTTTTATGAGATGAATAGAAAACCATTCAACTCCAGTGAAGCTCTAAAGGTTCTAGTGGACCCCCCAAGCAAGTCAGATGAAGAAATCCTGTAAGCCATCCATCAGCTAGTCTTGCAAGAGCTAGAGGAACAAATAAATGAGGAAGAAGATATTTTCTAAGGACTCAAGGATATAATTTTGGAGACTATTGGAAATGAGATCAATGTGGAAAAATTCTTTGGAGCAGTAGTAGAAAGCCTATCAGAACAGGTGGATGAAGATCTTTGATATGAAAATAATTCTCTTCCCCGCAGATGATCTAGAGAAATATCCTAGGGTTAAGGCTAAGTTGAATAAATTTAATAAATGGCTTGAAAAAGAGCGTCAAAGAGTAGTAGAAGGAAATGTCAATCATAGTCCCAGGAACTGAGGAGGGAAACGAGAAGGAAGAGTTTTTAACAAGAGAATAGGAAGAGTAAGAACATCTTAAGAAATACAAGGAGTGTATGGGCTTAGATGAACAAGAAAAGAAAGATGAAGAAATCACCTAAACCTTACAAAAACAATGGGAGGAGGAGGAAAGACAAATAGCTTAAAAAAAAAAAAAAAAGAAGAAAACAAAAGAAAAGAAAAGGAAAATATGATAAAAGAAAGACTAGTAAGAAAAGGAAGGGAAGCAAATAAAAACTACTTTTTAATTCTCTTTCTGATTCTTGAAGACAATTACATTCTTTTAAACTTAGACAAATTCTTTATTCTTTAATTCTTTGCTAAGTAGTTAAGATTCTTTGTGACAAAACAAAAATAACTTAATGTAGGGTCCTTTTAAGTAAATAAAGTGTAATTACAATATAATTTAGAGCAAGATTTACTTAAAGATTTTTCATAGTTTCAACTATGGCTCCAATCACGAGTCCAAATAGAGAAGTTTCTTAAACTTTTGATCTTTAAACCTTACTTTGTACTTTTAATTGCTAATATTCCCCTATTTTACTCATCATGTTTTAAATATTGAGAACAATGTTTAATTTAAGTGCAAAGGAAGGAACTAAGGAAGAGATTAAGTAAGATTAAAGGTTTAGACTAATAATTAATTAAGAATAGAGTAAATGTACATCATTGATCACTTTCTCTCCATTATTATAGGAAAATAATAAAATGGTAAAAATCTAACCAAAATTTTGAGATGAAATCACTAAATAACTTAATTAAACTTATATTAAACATCATCATCATCTTGCTTTTGAGTTAACTTTACTTTGTTCAAATCACTTGATGATATCTATGTGAAGTAGTTTTACTTGTTATTTAACTTGAGAATTTAGAGATGGAATTAGATAAAGGTCCTTAGTAAGGCTACACAATTAATCATTAAAAGCTTAAATCATTTGTATACTTTTTAATTAGTCGTTTTGAGAACTTTGTGGTCTTTAGTGAAGGTTGAAGTGATACTTTTAACTTGATGAATTTTCCTTATACTACATCAAAGTTAAATGAAAACCTCTCCAGATAAAAAAAACAAGAAGGCAAAAACCTTCCCTTTGTAGTTTTAAGTATACAAATAATGAATGAAAATGAAATAAAAGCACACATAAGGAAAATGATTCAAAAGATCAGTTGATGTGTATGCCTTCAAGCATAATGCTTAGAGAGACAACTAAGGGATTTTATACTTATAAATAGAAGGGGATAAAATTGATTGAGTCTCCTTCACTTTGTTTGACGTTATGGTAGGATTGTATGAAGTTATTTCTACAATAAAGTACTGAGTTTATTGGTGATTGAGCTTAATTGATCTGGTTAAATTCCATTTATGATTTATTCTCTTATTCAAGAGGCTTTACTTTGTTGTTCTGAAATGATGTTTTGCTTGAGGACAAGCAAAAGCTTAAGTGTAGGGAATTTGATAAGTCTTTTATACTCTATTCTATATATAGGAATTTATGTTTTGTCTGATCTAATTCTGAATAAATTCCTATAATTATGTGCTATTACTATTAAAATACTATATATTAGCTCCTAGGATCAAGAAAAGAACAAAAAAAGTGTTTAGAATCAGATTTGGAGCAAAACGACAATAACAGTTTAAGACAAACTCAACTGCGGCTGCCAAAAATCTCAAATGAGGGCAAGAAAACAAGCAAAAGTCTAGATCATGCCTTCAACCACGCCCTTGATTTACCTCGCGGTTTTTACTAAGATAGCCTCACCTTGAGATTCATGACATAACTTCAATTGCGCTCAAACATCACAGTTGCAGTTCCACCCATGGTTCGATCTACACTAAATCATGCTTTTGATAAAAAGACACATCTTAAATCACGGCCAATATTCGAGCGTGCAATCTGATCAATGAAAAGTGATCCTGTCCTTGCTATCATGGATACATTTCCTTAATTTAAAGCACATGAAGATATGGACAAAATTTATTATAAACAATCTGCACGTCAATAGATAAAATCTTCATAATTTCTGTGCCTTTAATGTGTAATAATATATTGTACCATATGTAACAAATTCTTGACATAGAATAAAGTAGTGTGAGAATTTCTAATGAGAGAAACATTTCTTTTGCAACAAATTCAAGTTTTCTGAGTAAATTCATATTTAACCTGAAGTTTATTCTTACAAGATTTTGGTCTTTAATCTATAATATTCATCTTTAATTTCATATTATCTCTCTTGAATCTGTGTTTAATGTTCATATCCATGGAGAAATAATTATCTTAACTTAGGGTTTGTGAATCCACGACCTAATTCATGTGATTTCAATACATTTTAATTGAATATTGACTGGGTACTTGTATTTACTATGTTGAACTTATTTTCATGGATCTAATTATATGGTGCACCTTTTAGATTTATGTTTAAATTTAATTGAACAGATTGAGAGATAGTTTCTTTTAAATAGATCTAGGATGTTGATGAAGTTGCTCATAATCACCTAGAGATAGGGATTGTGAAACTTTTCGTCACTTAGTTTTAAATTCATTAAAATGGGTTTTAATCAAAGGATTCGTAATCTTTATGCGAATCTAAGTTACTGATAACTTATAAAGAGATTCTGGTGTTCTAACTTAGATATTGAGTTTCTAACCTTAAGAGAGGCTTTAACTTACCTTAGTGAATCTAATAGTGTAAATATACTCAACAAACAACTCTTTGAATTTTTTAACAAATCAGATGATAACAACTTAGTAAAGCAAATCATAAGCTTTATCTTGCATTAATAAACTTATATCCTTAATTTGCCGTGAAATCATGTACGTAATTGGTTTTAACGTTAGCTTAGCTTTTTGTTGTTTATAATGTTCTTCTAAATCTTCCTTTGGTTAGATAATAGATGAAAAGTGACTACAATAGATGGTAACGATCCCCAAGGAATATACCCTAGTACGTTCTATGCCACTTCAGTAGGTACGCTTGCCTATGTTGGCGATTGTAACCGAAGTTGAACAAAACTTATTAGTATTTTATAATTTTTTTAAAAACTTCAACTTCGTGTTTGCTTGTTTTAAATTGCAAAACCAAAACACCAAAGCAATTCATTCATTTTCAATAGCCTTGAATGCAATGGAATTATTATTGTTCTCCTAATCATTTTGGTGTTTTAGCTTTGATTCACAAGCTTGCAACTTCTCACGAAGTTAACTTAGGGTCAACTTGTCTAAGTCATGTGCTTCTTTAATTACATTGGTCTTAGAGTCCCATGAACTAGGTAAGATCCTCAAGATCTTCCTCACCAATTCACTATCATCAAATTTTGTTCCAAGCAAAGCAAATTCGTTACTGATCAAAGTAAATCAATTAAATCCATCAGAAATACTTTCACCAATTTGGAATCAGAACAACTCATAGTCTTGCATTAAAGCACCCCGCCTGGTGTCTTTGATCATTGTAGCTCCTTCATGGGTTTCACTTAGCTTGTCCCATATTTCTTTTGCAGTTGCGCACAAGAACACCATAACAAACACATATTGATATATGCTTATCAAGATCTTCTTCTTGGCAATATAGTTCTATTTGGCCTTTTTTTTCTTCTTTAGTGAGTATTGGATTGTCTCCTAGCAAAAGTTCTTGATCATCATATTGAATGATCTCCCATGAAGCAAAGTCAGTAGCTTTGATATACGTTTCTATCCTCCATTTTTAGTATGGAAAATTAGTGCCATAAAAGAATGGTATGTGGTTTAATGCAATTGTGATCCTGCTATCATCCATTTTGATCAAACTCTTAATGCAAAAGAGTTCCTACTTTTATACGAAATGTAGGTTTTAGATGACAAACAAGAGAAGAGGGGTAAATTGTTTGCAATTAAAATTTTTAGCTTTGTGATAATTCAATTATAAATAAACATACTCAAACTCACAAATTAGACTAAATGCTATTATGAATAGTAATGTAAATAAAGTAACAAAAAATTAAAGTGTGTAAGTACATGAGGTCCGAGATTTGTAGTCGCTTCTCCTACTGAGCCGGTCTTCTCTTCTAGCTCCACTACTTAGAATCCGGTCATCTACACCGGTCGTTTGATTAATCCAATAATCTAAATGAGAGATTACAAAAACCAATGCTATCTTACTCTATCTCACAAGCCTCACACCTAGGCTAATCACATAATGATAAGATACTAAATATAATCCTCTCAACCTAACTCTCAAAATAAAGCAAGGGTAGTTTCAAAAGAGATACAATAGGTTCTCAAAGATTTAAGCATAATGTGAAGTAAAATGTGAATAAAAATAGTAAGTGTAAGAAACTTATAACAAAAGTTCAAGCAAATGAAAGTATGATAGTATTAAAATCGATTGTGAGCAAAAAGTGTGTATCTAAAATTGAACTTCGGCTTTTTTTGTATCCTTCAATCATGTAATGGATCCCTTGAGTAAATCTCTCTTTTGTAACCACTTTTATCCATTGAAGCATATTTGAAACTTGAAGACTTTAAAGTGCATTCCTAAAATCTTGGATATAGTTATCTTCAGGATTTTGAAGTTTGACCTCGTCCTTGAAAGTATCTTCTATTGCCTTCAACTTTTATAGCTATTGATATTATATGTCCTCTTAAAGAAATAATTTTGAATATCCTTGAAACCATATGATTTAAAACTTCACAAAAATAATGATATTTATATATAAAGATATTCTTGTGCGTACTTTTATCCAGAACTTCTTTATTGGTGCTAATGCTCATCTATAAAATCTCACTTGACTTTTTCTATGTTAAACTCAATTAAGTCTTCAGTGATATTTGAAAAAAAATGTAGTATCTTTATTGAAGTAATATAGCTTTCATAAAGCTTGTCTTAAAAAGATTATTGAGCAAATACAACTTAAATTTATCCCCCATGGATTTTAAGTCCTCCTTGAGTAGAACGCATTAGATGTATTATTCAAATACATCTAATGAGTAGAGTTAGGTTTTTATCATTAATAAACTTATTCTTGATATGATGGAAGTTCATAGAATTCTCATAAATAGTTATTTTTATCTCAAAGATTTTGATGGTAGTTCTAACACAACTTCTCAGAGTGGTTTTGGTATTGCTTCTGATAGTAATTCTAAAAACACTTCTAATTATGCTACACACTTAATTAAATTAATTGGATAAATTATATTGAAAGGTCAGAACGTTGGGTTGTAAGTTCATTTGAGGTCACAATGTTTAGGAAAGTAGGTCAATTGAGGTCACTATTGACACGTGTCATAATATGGCGGATCTTTTGAGTTTCAATTAAATTTTTTTACTATTGACACATGTTAATGGTGACTTTAATTGACCCACTTCTCTAAACATTGTAACCTCAGATGAATCATTTGAAATGTTATGACCTTGAATGTAATTACCGTCAAACGTTATGATATTCTAGTGTAATTTACCCTAAATTGATTAGATAGCTTTATTTCTTTTTTGTTATCGCCAAGACCAATAAAGAGAGAACTTAACACAAAATAAAATAAACAATTCATCTTAATCATCATCTAGGTTCAAATAACTATTACAACTTCATCTTTTTAATTCAAATCACAACACAACATATACATAAATATAAATGTCATCTCTCGAGATGTCAAAATCCAATCTATGTGAGTAATGAAACTCAATATGTGATAATTAGAACTTACCACACACACACAAATACATATATATTAATTTACATATGGGCTAAAAATAAATAGATTTGGCAAGCAAGATGTAATAAGCTAATTATTATAAGGAAACATACAATATAATTCTAGCATCTTAAAGTCTTTGAAGTAACTCATGACTTAGATAACACGTTGTAAAAGCCTAAACAACATCGTATCATATTTTTCTCAAAACATGCTAACGGCAATCTAAGTGAAATAGCTTAGAATTTCATCAAGTTAAAATATGAAAGTAATATTAATCAACATAAAAATATAGATAAGATTTGAACCTTGAATTTCGGTTAAGTAATTTAAATAAATTAAACAAATTGAGTTGGTAAAGTGTAGTTTAGCCTAGAAAAAAATTTGATAATGTAATTAATTTAAATTAGTAGATATTTTAAATTGAGAATTTAAATTAATCAAATATCTATTTCATATAGGCTAATATTCAATTTATGCTTACATATCTAAATTACCTAAATAGAATTTTTAAATCTAAGCTAATTAAAATTTATAAGCCTAAGTAAATCAAAATTTGAGTCAAATTAATAAATTCTACACATTATCATATGCATGATAGCATAAGGGTGATTTAGTCCCAATTACCTAAGGGTAAATTTGAAGACTACATAAACCCACCAAGTATAGCACTACTTAAACCTATAATTTCTCTCTCCTTCCCTTTTCTTTATCACTAAGTGACAAAACTCTCTCAATCCTCTTTCACTTGTTCTAAAAGTTACCTTCTCTAAAAACTTATATATCAATGTTATGACTAAAACAATCATATTACATAATATTGTGGGACTTAAACATACAATCCATATGGTGTGGACTTTTGCATATAAGAAGAATAAAAATAGAGCAGTTAATTAGATTTAACTAACAGCAACACCAGAAATAACATATTAGCCATAGATATAAATAGAGATGAGAATCTGTAGATGGAAACCAAGTAACCATAAGCTTGAGAAGTTCCTCCTTCTTACTCTTGTCATTCTTGCTTCTTGGAGCCATTACTAAAGCTCGAATGCTAGTAAGATTACCTCACATAAACAAACACAAACACTTGTTAGTAGATTATATGAATTAAATATTTGTTCTATCAATTGTAGTATGAATACAATTACAAATTAGATAATAATGAAAACCCTATTTCTTCTTCTACATTATAGAAGACAAGAAGAAGGGAATGTACTGTACTTGGGGTGTTGTCTTTTGAGAACTTTTGTTGTTATCTATGTCAAATGTTATTGTGGGTTTGATTGGGCCTTTATTTTAATTGGGTTATTAGAAATAAGAACCTTGTTACCTGGACTATACTTGTGAACTTTGATGTTTTGGATTTAATACAAGGCTAAGCTTGCAAGCTACTAACAATTGGTGCTTTCATTGAGAGTTCCTCCATAGCTGCCATGGAAATTCCATTGAATTACTTGAATTTAAAGCCATGTTTTCAAATTCCTACCTACGAATTACACACCATTGACAAAATAATAAGTGATCTTGAATTTTCTTTAGAACTTATAAACCCTAGGTTGGATAGATTGAGGTTGAATCAAAATTACCAAATGTCAATTAAATATTCATTTTAGCCTCCACTTTCTCCATCAATGATCAAAATAATAGAAGACGATATTCTAAAATTTGATGGTCATGATCCAATTGCATGGGTGTTAATAGTTGAGCTTTTCTTATACTATTACCACATTGAGGAAGCATATTATGTCAAACTAGTAAACCATGATATGAGAGATAATGCAATTTTATTGTATAAATACATGTAGCAATTCATTCAACTCAAATCATGGGACGATTTTGTTAAAGAATTAATGATAGGACTAGGGTCTTTTATGTATGATTGGAAAGACAACAAGTATTATACATTAAAGTAAGTACATCAAGATAATGAAGTTGATCATGTTGGAGAAAATGTTAAGAAGACACATCCAAACGTAACTCAAGTGATACCTATGATTTTAGAGCAACAGAGATGTGCTTTTGAAGAAGTGATGGTGCATCTTATGGCCCACGAGTTGTATGAAAATATTTCAACATCTATTTTGGAACAAAAGCAATTTTCTATCTTACTAGAAGATATACAAATTGTTGGAGATAACATTAAACTGAAATTTCTAACTTGAGAGTAATTTGGTAATATTTTCCCATAATTCCAAAGGAGCAAATTCCTATTAATCCTTTTGATGCTCTTGAAATTCATGAACATATAAAGGCTACTTTTCAACCAAACAAATGTATAGATTTTCTAAAGGACCAGACATTATCATAATCAAATGAAGGAAACATTGTGCATGATGCAATATAGAATGCCAAGGAAAATATTGAGGGATCTCATAAACATTTTGCAAAAGCTAAAGCTATTAGCTTAAATGTTGTGATAAACATTGAGAAGTATCATTGCAATGGTGATGACATTGAGACAAACCTTTTGTAGACAAGGCACATGATGATGCATTTCCTGATTTTCATGAATCAGCTTAGGAACTTAACATCAATAACATAAAGCCTACGACCTACACATTGTAGGACATGGGTACCTGGCATTTTTCAAAAGTCCTTAATTCATCATTGCTAAGAAAATGGTGTTTTTTTCAAAAATAAGGAGCCAAACTATGCAGTGACTTGGTTTCATAAGAAAGTAAGTGATATTATAACCAAAGTTTCATATTACAAGCAAACAGGGACAAATAATTATTTTTTGGATCAAAAGGCTTACTCATAGATCGTTTCTAGAGTTGAACAATTGTGACTTATGAGTTTTTCTTCGTAATAAGTCATTTAATAGTTAACAAAAGGTGTGCTACAAAGTATAATTTTTGGAGTCAAACGAGTGTTACTACCAGCATATTTTAGCAATGGACAAATGATACTTCTCTCCAACATATCATAGATATATATATATATATATATATATATATCCATTCACCAAATTTATCAAGAACCAATCCAAAACTTTGGGACAAGACTTGGAACACAAGGCCACCAGATTAAGCAAGCAATATCATCAATTAGTGATTTCTAAACTTGAAGACAAGGTTATTTTCAAGGTAGGAGGAAATTGTTATGATAAAAAAAAATTATATTACATAATATTGTGAGACTTAAGAATATAATACATATGGGATGGACTTATGCATACAAGAAAATCAACATAGAGTAATTAATCAGATTTAATGAACTACTATACCAAAAATAGCAAATTAGCCATAGACATAAATAAAGATGAGAATCTACATATGGAAACCAAGTACCCATAAGCTTGAGAAGTTTCTCCTTCTTCCTCTTGTCATTCTTGCTTATTGGAGCCATTACTAGAGCTCGAATGCTAGTAAGATTACCTCACATAAACAAACTTAAAAACTTATTAGTAAATGATATGATTAAAGATTTGTTCCTCTAATTGTATTATGAATCTAGTTACAAACTAGATAATGACGAAAACCTTAGTTCTTCTTCTAAAGTATAGAAGACAAGAAGAAGGGAATGTACTATACCTGATAATAAGTGTTAAACGACCCATATTCTTTGTGCTTATTTGGATATATTTTGTATATATTTCTTATGATTTATTAAAAAAAAAAAAAAAGGATATTTAATTTATTAAATATTCATTTCAGGAATTGAAAAGCTCATTTGCAGCTATTATGATGATTTAAGAGAAATGAATGTGAATAAAGCAGGATTGGCCCAGTTTGTGCAAGAAACAAGGTGTCACGCCCCAAGGGGTACCCTAAATGTAATAGTCCGCCACATTCAATATTAAAGCTTAAGTTATGACAACCTTAGTCATTCCCAGAAGCTTTGGTATTAAGTGTAAGGCATGCTCTCACAAATTTAGAGGACCATTCATGGAATTATGAAGGTTAAGAAGATACAATAACAATTTAAGAAAAGAGGATTCATAATATTTATTCATTCATCATAATTGTCTTATAAGTCTTAGGGCATTCCCCTGCCAAAATAGCTATAAATCTATTACAAGAGATTTTCTAAGAAGTTTTCATCTTATCTAACACTAAACTTTATCTAAAGAAATTGGTTAACCAAAATGGATAATACCTGGTTGCAGGGTCCACATGGCCTCAACCACAAATATGTAAACTGCAAAAGATATCTATAGGGGTATAAGCTAATAGGCGTAGTGAGAATTATTTCCATAAGTAAATTTCTTATGTGAGAAAGTTCAAACAAGTTATTTAAACAATCAAGTGAAATGCAACATACACGTGAGCAAACAAAGCATATAGTTTTTCGGGAACTATATGTTGAATGGATTTACGCCCTCCATTTGGGGTTTGGTGATGTACAATCTCAAAACGAGTAGTTTTAGTTAAGTTATGCTTTTTATTAATACCGCCAAGCATATAAAGTCTACTCGGGTTGAGCCATGCTTTCGGATTTCCGCCAAGCATTTGATTCCATGTCGCCAAGCAATCACTTTTGATCATAACCGCTAAGTGTTGCTTTCGACCGTGCTACTATCCTTTTCACCCAAGGATAATAACCCCATGCAATGTGACTTGTTTCGTGGTATGCATGAATCAATTTATTTAAGATATCATAGCATCATTATTATCAAATTTAAGGTGATCATCGAATTCCATACATATCAAGTGCTATACTTAATCAAGCATTTACTTACAATCAATTCCGGCTCGATATTCTTAGAATCCTTTCAACAATTTTTTGCATACATATCATTTGTCTTTTCTTAATTCCAATGCGACTAAACTACAAGCACAATCAAGTAAAGCACTTTAAGGAAATACCCAAAATGAGTATTTATTAATATCTTTCTTGAAACTTGTCTAAACTTTGCCAATAAGAACGTCAAAGTTCGTATAAATGATGATTCCAATTTAAAATGGCCATAACTTGGTTACTTTAACTTAGAATTGCGCATATATATACCGATTTCTATCTATTCGAAAAGATATCCATTTCTAAAAATATTTCCACAAACTAGATCATTTAGGCTCCAAAAAGTGGCAAACAGATTCACCACGAATTTTCCTATCGCAAAAACATTTTGTTTCAAACATTAAACCCTCCAAAACTTACTTTGATAATACTTAGTTATCTATATAGTTGAGAAAATCCTTTTTCATAGATATAACTCACATTTCATCTATGCTCAAGTGTTTGTTATCCAACCAAATTTCTTGAGTAAAACAATGTTACATAAGAGTGTAGAAAACCCTAGTTTACAAGAAATTCATTTTGTAAATCCTTTAAAATGAATTTTTTGATTCCTTTGTTTCTAAAGAATTACTTCATGTTTATATTACTATTTTCCTAAATGACTTTTTGATTAAAAAAAATAAATTTCTTCCTTTCTAAATTCTCAATATTAATGTTACTTTTCCTATTTGTTTTCTTTGACCATTTATTCGAAAATCTTTTGGTTTAAAAACTCTCATTCCCTTTTTATGGGATTTCCTTATGTTTTTATGGAAAACATTTTAGTACCAAAGTCATTTTCTTTTAGGAAAACAAAGTAATATAAATGATTTAAAAAGCTTTTAAAATAAAAAGTAGCTTTTAAAATTATATTGAGTTCTTCCTAAAACTTGGAAAAGAATAAATTTATTTTTAAACCATAGATTCTACGTTTCATATAAAACCATTCTTAAGTGATAAAATCTCTTTTTGTCAAATTATAATTAGAGCTTTAAAGATTTGGAAAACAATCTTAATGGGCATGATTATGAGAAACAATAACGAGCAAAAATAGCATAAATAATAAATAAAGTCAAGTATTTGGAGTCTTAACTTCTTCAAGGCTCCCAAGACTAAGAAGTAGACTAGTCCCAAAAAGAAAGAAACAAAATAAAATAAAAAAAATTGTTTTGACTTGATGAGGATAAGTAGAGGGGAGAGAGTTTGATTTTGTATTTTTGTTGATTAAATGTAATCATAAGTAAAGTAGATGTGAAATAAAGTTATGGGAAAGGTAAAAAGTAAAGATAATAGGTGTATGGTATTGTAAGAGTAGGTGTTAGAAAAAGTAGAGATAAAAGAATAGTGTAGAATAGTAATGAATAGTATAATATAAAGTAGATATGACTAATAAGGTACCGGTAGTAAGAAAATACGTGTATAATTGCGATATCTATTATTTTTACTTACCGAAAAATTATAAAACTGATATTTTTGAAAACCTTATACTTTTACGACTGTAACAGTATATTCGAAATATTTTTAATATTTTGAGCCCTGAACACATTTTTTAAGAACTAATCTGTTCAGGTTCAAAACGATTTACTGTTTTACTAATATGATCTTTTTAAGCTTTCTTATATAATTATGAGCTATTCTACATACTAATCTCTTATTTACTTTTTTAGGGTTGTGAACACGGGATTGCCGGACTTAAATTATTACGTCTAACTAGGGTTTTATTGACTTTAAGGTTTTCCGTTTGACCTTCCGATAAGGGTTTAAGCTAAACCGATCACAAAACTTTGGGGGTTTACAACTTACACCTCTTAAAGAAAGTTTTGTCCTCAAAACTTGAAAATTTGCACTTGATGCTTTAACCAAAAATTGGGTACTTGCATCATATCTCATTCTTGGCTTGCCATGTTGTCTCATTGTGGGAATGATTTCTCCATCATACTTGATTTCTTTGTTCCTCAAATTTTGAATCTTTTGATCAAGGATTTGTACTGGGTGTTCCTCATATGTGAGATTTTCCTTTTAAGAGCATTAGTTCTAACCCCCAAAACTCATTCTAGGTCAGATGCCACACAGAGACGTGAAACACGTTGTGTACTCTAAACAGGTTTGATGGCAAAGCTAGACGATAAGGTAAATCTCTAATCTTGCTTTACCACTTCAAAAGGTCCAATGTATCGCGGGCTTAACTTTCCTTGTAAGCACACACGATGTATACTCTTTATCTTTCAGTACACATGATCTCCATTTGAAATTCCAAAGTCCTTATGTTCTTATTAGTCCAACTCTTTTGTCTAACCTATGCCTCCTTCGTCCTTTGTCAAATTATTCTTATTTTATCCATTGCGTCTTGTACTAGATCAGGTCCAATTACAAGCTTCTTTACATCACCCTAAAACAAAGGTGATCTACATCATTGTCCATACAATACCTTATGGGGTGGCGTCTGGATCTTCGAGTGATAGCCCTTGTTGTAGGCAAATTCAATTAGTAGCAAATGGATATTTCATCTTCCTTTGAAATCCATGACACATGCTCTTAACGTGTCTCCAAAGTTGAATTAAATCAATCTTTCTTATTTCTTTAAATCCTTTACTATCTCAATCTTTGATCCATAGGAAAAGTTTGAAGAATAAGTTAAAGACTTGTAGAAGAAGGGTTAGTAGAAGCATCCTCAAATTCATACAAAGTAGTAATAGTGTAAATCAAGAAGTTTGATTGACTTGTTGCCTTTTTAGTAAGTAAATTCTTAATTCTTGATGAATGTGGGTGTTTGTTTGAGACTTGATGGATATTCATGTGTTGATGAATGATTTAGTATTAGCCAATGTTTAAATTTGATTTTGATGATGAGATTACATGTACATGTATAAATATGTTTGAATCAATACATGCATGTAAGAAGATGAATTTGATGTAATTGAATGAGTGAATTCATCATTGAACATGCAATAAGATAAATCAACAAAGTGCTAGAAATTAGGTATATAAATAAAAATTTGATGAATCAATTTGTTAATTATATGAATTAATTATGTTAATGAATATGATATACAATGAAATTCAAGTTTAGATGATGATTGTGATGTTAGAATGGTACAATTTGAAGTTGAGAAGTGCTAGAGTTGAAATAATGTTAATAGTTAATGATTTAGTGAAGATTGAATGGGTTTGAACATGTTTAGAACATTTTGGATTTAGATTTATATTTTAGGAAATTCTAGAAAGTGTTTGAAGAGTTCGAATGTTCTTAAAGTGGGTAGATAATGATAATAAAGATGAAAGATGAATTATTGAATGTTCATGTTAATACTCAATATGATTCAAAAAGAAATTGTAATATAGAAGCGTTTTGATTCATTATCATATAAGAGTTGAATCGATTTGTGTTTAAGTTTGAGATTCAAAAAATTCTCTTGAAATTAATTTGAATGTTCATGAAGATATTCAAACCTTTAACCTTATATTCAAAACATTCTTCATGGAAATCCAAGCTAGATCTTAAACCTAAGCTAAATTAACTTACAATGTGTTTTTCATCAAATTTTAAATTTTTATTGTTCTTGAAAGTTATAACTCACAAATTAACATGGAATCGATATGAAATCAAAATCATAAACACAAAGCCTCCAATTTAGCATTAAAGATTTGAATCAAAGTTGGTTTAAACTTGTTGAAACTTGTTTTGATATTGTTGAGTAAATATTGATCGTGAAAAACTAATTTGTAACCTTTAATATAGAATTATCTAACAAAAATTTATAAATGAATATAATGATATTAAAAATAATTTAATTTTTTAATATTAAGTAGACATTAAAATTAAAAATAAAAAAAGGAAAATAACTTGAACTAGTTAAAAATTAAGTCAGTTTAATAAATAATGTATAAATTGGTTCTCATCTTATCCTTTGGAATCAGTTTGTGAAATAAAACTTCATAGTTTATTAAACTTATAATTATAGAAAATGGACTTTAGATAAGCATATCTTCAATATATAACTGATGAAATGGAATTAATTAATAATTGATTTAAGTAATTAATAAAGTAATTAAAGGGTAATTAATTGATTAATCTAAAGTAATTTTGTTAATTGAATTGAAATAGAAAGTTAATAAAAGTTTTATCTTCTTTCTTTAGTTTTGTGTTCTTGTGATATCGGCTCTTTAGTGGACAATTGTATTCTATATTGAGCTCTAAGTATGTGACGACTTACATGTTGCTTGTTAGGATAGAGATCCTAAAATGAATTAATATTTAAAGATGTGAAAATAATTGCTTAAGTGTGCTTGTATCATTTATTAGACCTAGTCCGAGAGGTGATATGAAAGTACAGTAGAATTTAATTAAGAGGGTTGGGGGGGTGGGGGAGGTCGCAGAATTGGGATTGTGGGTTTATATAGCCAATTTTATCAATTTCAAGAATATATATGTCAATAATTAAATTTAGTACTAATTATAAACTCAATAACAATGATGAGTTGAAAATACAAAAGAGATGGAAAAGGAGAACTCAAGCCCGAATTTAGTGTGGAGTTCGGACCGCCTCCTAGTCTCCATAGACACATCACGCCTCCAATTGAGGATTTCACCTACTCTTATTGATCAATACTTATTTAGAGTTACACACAATAATTCACAACTCACTTATAGGACACTCACTTGAGTATCAATCTTTTACTAATTGCAAAATACTCACAAGAGTACCATTCACTTTTCTCTCTTAAAGAAATGCAAATTTAAAAGCAAGAGACAAGAATAATGATTTGCAAGATTACCAGATGTTTAATGGCAATTACTAAGGTCAACAACTAGAATTCATTTGCCAAACATAAGTATATGTATGCTTCTCATGTATTTTGCTCGTTAGTTTTATTCAACAAATTCCCTTTGCATTTAATGCTTCCACGACTATTTTTCTGCAGGTTACCATCCGAATGCCATGTTGCTATTATCTGGATGTTAGTTCATCTTTCCACCATCATTAGCTAGCATTTACACCTTACCTGGAGAACATGAGAGAAAATGGCCTACCTTCTAAACACCATGTCTTACCATCCAAATGCCATGTTTTATCATCCAATCTATGCTCTCAACATTAACTAAGGTATACTGGCATTCGGATGCTACAAGCTGAGACTACTATATATCTAATACTTCCTTTGTCTTAATGCACCATACACAACCAAAGAACCATCTTGAAATTTTCCAAAGCATACTTAATTATGTTTTAAGATTTTGCATCCGTTCTCTTGAATATTTGGTGAAATTTACAATGATTCAATTTTCACAAGCAACTTTGTCCTATTTAGAATAAGTTAATTTTAAAATATTTGTCTCCTCAAAATGATATGTGAACTTTTAGATTCAACACAACAACCTTACTAGGCGATGCCAACACAGTAATTTAACGCTTAAGCTATCGAAGATGGCTCGAAGGGCAACTGACAGGAGGAACAATAGTGGAGTAACATCTACCTATGTAAATCTTCGAAATTTTTGGATTCGAATTATAATTTAAAACCTAATCAGAAGTCAACCGGAATTCCAGAGTCAACCAAACCCTAGTTTACCATAATCGCTTAAGTCCGGCATTGCCATTTTCTCTAGCCCTAGAAAACGAAGTGGGAATAATTAGCTATAATGGTTCGTAATAGCTATAGGTTACGTAAAAATATCAATGTTGCAAAATTCAAGTGTCCTTAGAACCCGATCGAACACAGTTCTCGAAAAACGTGTTCCGGAGCTCGGAATAGGAAAAATATTCCGAATATACCGTTAGACTCGTAAAAATATGAGATTTCCAAAAATATCAATTTCGTAATTTTTTGGTAGCTAAAAATATCAGATATCGCTTTTATACGCGTATTTTCTTACTACCGGTATTTAATTGTCATGTCTACTTTTACATTACACTATTTTCTACTATTCTACACTATTCACCTATCTCTACTTTTCCTTACAATCTACTTTTACAAACTATACACCTATTTCTTACACATTTCATTTCCAATGCAATTTCACATCTTTCATTTCTTACTTTTAATTAACAAAATAAATAAATAAAATTTTCCCCTCTTCTATGCATGAAGTAGCGTCGCCCCGCTCCCCCCCCCCCCCCCCCCCCCCCATGATGCCTCAATTTGTTTTATTTTTCACTTATTTAATTAACACAAATTATCTCCCACATTTTCCTATAAATACCCCCTCATACCTTCACTTCTTTCACACCACTTTTTTACTAAAGTTACTCTCTCAAAATCTCTCAAGAATTCTCTCCAAGAAGTTCTTACAAGAAAGCTCTCTTTAGTTTCTTCTTTTAGGTAAACTTTCTTCAAGAAATTCCTATGTTCATCTACTTAGTATGAACTTAGTGTGTGTTTCTAAAACCATGAAGGTTGAGAAAGCAGCAATAGGTTCATACTTTGTTTTTGTTCATAATCTCAACTCCTTTATGTTCCTTTATGTTTCTTTATGTTTCCTTTATGTTCATAACTATCTAAATATCTATATAGCTATATATCTTATTTAGAGCATATAAGCTCATTGTCTTGCAATTTATTTACCTTCCATGCAATTTATTTACTTCATTGCAATTTATTTAATTTCAAGTTGTTCTTAAGACTAGTCTTTCTAGTCTTAGACTTGTCCTCATCAAGTCAAAACAAATCCTTTTCTTTTCTTTTCGGGACTAGTCTTTTCTTAGTCCTGGGGTACCTTGATGAAGCTAAGGTCCAATACTTGATTTACTTTCTTCTTTGCTTAATCTTTCAAGTTATTATGTTCCTCTATATTTCTCTAGTTTAGGATTCATATTCATGCATGAACATAATGTTTTTGTCTCAATAAAAATAAATGGGGAAGTGTTTTCATAAACTAAAGGTTCTTGACAAATAAAAATAGGAAATAGATTTCCTAAAAACTTGCTTGGAAATGATTTTTCTTAAATAAACAAGAGGTTTTATGAAAACTTATTTTTCATCAAGAAATAGAAATTCTTTTGGAATCATTACAAGAAACAAAGATATCCTTTTATTACTTTTTGAATCCAAGTTTAGCAAATAAAACCACACCTTAGTAATTTAAAGTAATTACAAGAGATTAAAATTAGAAAAAGAATATTTATCTCCAATAACTCAAGATCTTTCAAAAGTAAAATGAATATTCCAATAAAATTTCAAGTTCAAAGTCTTTTAAAACCTTACTTTTCATAAGTTGGGACAACTTCATTTACTTCATGCATTTGTTATAAGTCATTACATATACATATATACCTTTCAAAAAGTTTACAAAATACTTGAATATTTATCTTTTCAAATGAGCTTTGCTTACAAGAAGGAAAACAAGTTTTTGCAAATTCGTGGCAAACCTGGTCGCTATCTTTCGGAACCCAAACGACCTCGTTTTACAAAAATAAGCCTAGAAATTCGTAGATCTTTTCGAGTAGGTAGAAAACGATATATTATACGTGAAATTCCGAGTTAAAATGAGCAAGTTATGGCCATTTTAAGTTGGAATTTCCCCTTATACGATTTTACCGTGATTTTAAGAAAAGTTTAGAATCTCCAAGAGTAGAAGTTCATGAAATACTCATTTTGGGTATTCTCCTTGATTAGATAATCTCGAGGAGGATTGTTTGTATCCCGAAGATTACTACGATTAGTGGAAATCCCGAACGACTCATCCATTTCAAGAAAGGTGTCATCATGGCTGAGTGAGTTTACTCCCCGATATTTTTCATACTCTTGATTGTTCTTGTAAAAGTTAGTTGCACTAGAATTTAGGTAAAAATCAAAAAGAAGTTGTATGATAATATGTTGAAAGCATACCAAGTATATCGAAACTTAATTTGTTTGTAATAAAGTTGTATGTGCATTAATATCTTGAAGTGTTTGAAATTGGTTGATCACTTAAAAAAGTTAAGTATAACTACTAGACTTTAATTAAGAAATTATTCATGCACTT
Organism: Combretum micranthum; assembly: GCA_024138025.1. NCBI lineage: Eukaryota > Viridiplantae > Streptophyta > Magnoliopsida > Myrtales > Combretaceae > Combretum > Combretum micranthum. Next base: position 965,748 of record JAMXBD010000211.1, read on the forward strand.
CATATGTTGAGTCACATTTCATTCACTACTATACAATTGGTGGGACAAATGTATAATAGTGGTGGTAGGCAGAACCGGTATATCATGTAAGTGGAAAGTAGGAGCCGGTAAAAACTACAAAAATTGGTGGCTAGTAGGAGCCTGTAATAACTACAAGTTTTTTATGGCATATAGGAGTCGGTAAGAGCTATAAAAGTGTTTTAAAAGTTGTGGCTGTAATTGGCCTGAATACCCAACCCCGAATGAAGGGCGTAATTCATTCAACATATGATTCCCGGAAAGTCATATGTCTTGTATGCTCACGTGGTTGTTGCATTCCATATGTTTGAATAATAAACTTGGTTGATAATTTACTTTGAGTATGAATTTTGGGATTTACTCACTAAACCTATAAGCTTACACCCCTATAGGTATTTGTATTCTTAGGAACACCTATTTTTTGCTTAGGACCTTTCCATATCCGTGTAAGTTTTGTATATTGAAGCTTTTGGAGGAAATCTGCTCGAAGACTTAAAATAGAATTCCTTTGAAATCTTTAATATAGTATTTTGGATGTTGTAAGGATTATCACGATCCTTGCGATCAGCGGGGGTATGCCCCTAAAAAATCATGTAATAGACCTTTGGATATTAATGATATAATATGTTTTATTTCCGGATTCTTGTATGTTCATTTTTACTTGCTTAAACTATGCTTCCCAAAAGCGTCTCCTATTACCGTGTTAGATGCCTTACATGTAATACTAAGGCTTCCACATGACTAAGGTAGTCATTCTTAAGCCTTGATATTATATGTGACGGGCTGCCACGTTTAGGGTACCCTTCGGGGCGTCACAACCTACATTCGAAGAGAAGTTGAACTTGTACGATTTAGGATCATGGACTTTATTAAATTGAATAGTATGCTGAAATAGATAGAGATATGTAACAGCTATCATCCCTAAACAAGGTTATTACTTGTAGAGATAAGAAATACAAGTATTCAGGCTTTCTATATCAACCCCTGAATAGTTGCTACAACTCAAGAACTCTAAGTTCCCAGCATATTGTCAAAGTGTGACTACTATACTTAATTTAAAATTAAATATCTAAACTATTGGTTGTTGCATTGTATTAGATTATGTACGTGTATCCATCTCATATGTGCTTGTGTTGTTGTCATATAAGGCTTCAACTTATTCCCTTCTTTTTCAAGTCAAGATGATGACTTTTATATAGATTGAATGATCACATGAAGCCTTGGATATTGGTAAGAGACTAGATGAGATAGACGTTTAAATGCGTTGGTTAATATTTTCTATTTTCTAAGAGTTTGATATTTATGTTATGAGGAATTTTAAGTACTAAAGAGGGAACATTATTTCAAATTTGAATTTTGATACTATCCTTTAGAGAATTTAAGTATGGGTTTCTTAATCTAAAATTTGTTAGAAACTCACATAATTAACGGTAGTCATTGCGTTTATGCTTAGGTGTTATAGTGGCAAAATTATTGACACTTTAGACTATTTGGAGCATGCCATTAAGGCTACACTCAAAACACCACCACAAAATACATTCACCCTATTCACTTATTGTATCATGTCATCAAAAGTATAGTGTATCTACAATGTTTGATTAGTGTCCCAAACCACCATTCCACCATGTTGTAACTTTTTCCTTGCTTATTAACCTAGACCAACCACAATTCCCCTGTAGTGATTAACTGTTGAGCCATATCATGGTCTAAGCATCTAACTATCATATTATCCTAAGGGATTCATCTCTTTCAATGGCACGAAAACTTAGTCTAGGGTTGTCATTATGGAATCTCAAAAATCAAAAAGACTAAGTATAATCAATTAATTACAAGCATTTATTAAGTCAAATAATTATTAGACTTATTCATTAAATCTAAAAAGTATAAACAATGCACAACAGTTACTAAGCTTGATACCTTGAGTACCAAGGATTCATGACTAACACTTATACTCTATATAACATAATAATACTTATATAATTCATTAGAATTTACAATCATATGTTACAAGCTCAAAACTCTCCCTTTTTTTAGGGGGCCTATTATAATAAAGGAGGGGGGATTCAAACCTAGTAACTCTCACTTAAGAGAATAGGAGAGATATCACTAGAATACAATGCCATTGTCTCAAAACTCTTCATTTATAATTTATTTTAAGCTTATTTTGATCTTACATGATCATAAAAGGGCTATCTGATCAACCTTAAGCAATATGAGAGGGGTAATTGAGCTTTAGCATGAAATTAGTGATCTATTACCTTATACAGCGTTTTAATTGGCTCTTTCATTGAGGCCTAGTCAACTTAAGTTCCCATAGAATTGATATTTTATCGTTTATGTAAAGACCCGACCTACTAAATCCCAAAATTTAGTGTACCAAGTCCCCAACCACATATAACATTTTCACATTATATATAAGGTTGTCCTAATACTAACAGTTTATGACAATTGTTTGATTAAATCTACTAACAATTAATAAAAAAACCTTTTTATTTAACAAAAGAAGATTGGTAAGGAAAGCAATCTATAGCTATATACATTATATGTACAAAGATTAATGTCAATATAAGATACTACAAAATAACAAGTTGTTCTTGTCTTCTCCATAGGAGTATCCTAAACGTAACAGTCCGCCACATGCCATATAAGACCCTTGAATTACTATCCAAGTCTTTCGGAAGTCTGTATAGATGTAAGGCATCCCTTCACGACAATAGAATACTCTATTCAATGGAGTTAAAAGTTTAATGCGGCATTCCATAGCATTAGATAATAAAGCAAAACGCATAAAAATAAAAAAATTACAAAGTCTAAGGGGCATTCCCCCGCAAAAGAATATTAAAGGTCCATTCAGTCATCCAGAGTCTTTCGGTTCCTGTGGAAGTCTAAACAAAAATTGAATACAACTTCTATAGGAAACGCCTAGCTCATGTACCTGAGCTGTAGCCTGCCTTAGCCTAAGCCAAATAAACTCATGTTGCAAAAAATAAAAACTATAGGGCGTAAGCTATACTAGCTTAGTGAGTAAAAACTTCCATATTGCAATTAAAACAAATCATTCAAGCAAGTGATTAATCAGACAAATGATATGCAACAAACACGTGAATTCAACAAACATATGACCAGCCGGAAATCATATGTGGATGAACTTGTGCCCTCCATCCCGGGTTAGCAGATTAACGAATTCTGCAGTACGATGCCATTTAGGCTCACGGTCAACCAACTCATATATTCGTTTTATGGATCACGATTAACCAACTCATATTCGTTTTATGGATCACGGTTAACCAACTTATATTCGTTTTATGGATCATGAAAAACCAACAAATGCTAATGCTCCATCCCCATCGTGTTATGAATGAGTTCAAGTTCATCTTCAATTTCAAATAGCCAATTATACCAGTTCATTTAGGTGATCAAACAATATTCGCAGAAAATCAATCTTAGCTCATCTATACAAGCAATGATTTATCACCCGGCTTCGATATTCTTTAAATTCAACTTCACAGAACAACGACAGACAAATATAATTCCCATACAACCCCATCATGCATATTCATTTTATCTTTGCCAAGTAACTAGTGCAGCTATTATTACAATCACAAGCAATAATTGAAATTGGAAGTGATACTCACTCGGCCATGGTATGCTGGTCTTTTAGCAGTAGTAATCGGGTGGTAGGGATTCATCGGTCTCGGGATCACCTACCAAAGAAGAATACCCTAATGAGTACTTCATCACTTAACTAATCCCAACTATATGTCAAAACTAATAAAAATCATGATTCTCACTATTTGCGGAAGTTCCAACTTAAAACGGCCATAACTTGGTCATTTTAACTCGGAATTTCGCAAATTTTATATCGATTTCTATCTACTTCGAAAGATCTACCTAATTATAATATTATTTATAAGTTTTGAAAACATTTAGGTCATGGAACAGAAGGATCAGATCTGATCAGTAACCATTCCCATTTCTAAAAAATAGTTTTCGCACTTATTTGAAACGTATCTAGTTGATGATTCAAATATATATGAAGTATGAATGATTTCCTATAATGAATGACATGTGATGAGTTCAATGTATGCATGATCTTGATGATTTTTGGTAAGAGAAACTTTCAGCTCCTTAATTTTTGCCAGACTCCAACAGCAACTACTTCTTAAAAGTCCACTTTTCTAATTTTGACATCACATTAGTGTATTGGATTTCATTCTTAGGAATTTCTAGTTATCTTTATTAAAAATGAGTCTTTATCACATATACTACCCAAGACCTTCATTTCTACATAACAATTTACATTTTTCACTTTGCAAATATGTTTTCAAATAGGCTTTGCTCAAAAATCCGAATTTTAGAAAATCCACTTTTTGAATGATTCCTTTAGGAAAACTTATGTAATGTATTAAAATTTAAGACTTTACCATATTTACTACCTAAGGACTTCATTTAACACATAAAACATTCATTTTGAGCTTGAATAATAGGTGTTTACATATGCATCATCCAAAGTTACGAATTTTACAAATTGACTACTAACTCAAAATTTTCCATCTTGATTCTACTTCTTGTTTTACACATTACTCTCATCCAAACTCATTTCAACTTATAAAAATCATTACTTAATGATATCTATTACTTATACTCTCCATTTTTCATATAAAACATGAGTTTCAAAGTTGTTACAAGAGTTTTTAAAATAGGAATTGGAAGTCATACGAATTTTCTTTTGAACATTTCTAACAAAAACCTTTTCTTTTCAAGTTTCTTGTCTTATCCTCATAAAGATCTACCAACTATCACATTTATATATACAAGACTAAATCTTTATGAGCATTAATGCATGAAAACATAAAATATCTATATGAACATGAATGTCAAGTATAATATGAGTGTCTAAGTGCTAGATCTACTACTTGTAGTGCATGAAAAGGAGTTTAAGAGTATGAACATATATTTTTCATGCAAGATCTCTACTTTTATATGCATGAACATGATAATATTTCAACAAAAGCTCATCAAACACAAGATCTACTCTTGTGATGGCTTGATATTCATGTATTAGCATTTTCTTATCCTTAGCACTTGCTCATGGGGATTTAAAGTGAAAACACACATGAATAATCTTGCCATTACAAGATTAAGTAGCAGTAAGACTCAAGAATCATCACCTAAAGAAGGATTTGATGAAGAAATGAAGAAGAAATGAACTTGACGTGTGTGTGTGTGAGGGGTTGAGGCTCATAGCAAAGGAGGGAAGAAGAAGAGAGGTTTTGCAATTTTTTGAAAAAATGAAATGAAATGGAAGAGAGAGAAAATTAGAGGATTATATATATTAAGTGAATTAGGGTTTGTTCTGTATAATAAAAAGAAGAAAATAAAACAAATTAAGGGGGAAAATAAGGGGAAATGCGCCTGCCATCAAGTGAGAGAGAGAGAGAGAGTGATTTAATTTTATTTGAAATTGTAATTTATATAATAAAATGTATTAAATGTAATAATTTAGTAAGAAACAAAAATTTCTTGGAAAAGAAAATATAATGAGTAGTTGTAAGGATATAAGACTAGGGCAAGGTTAGAGTGTATTGTAGGTTATACTTGTGAATAGTGGTAAATAGTAGACAAGACATCTACTTTACCGGTAGTAAAGAAAATACGGGAAAAAAGCTATAACTGTAATTTTTATAGCCCGAAAAATTATAAAACTTATATTTTTGAAATCCTTATAAAATTTCGGTTCTAAAGAGTATTCCAGAATATTTTTTTGAGTTTCTAGTCCCGGGGCTAGCTTTTCTATAATGGGGCTCGGGAATGCCCGGAATAGAAAATTTTCTAAAATTAAAACTTTCTATGGTTTGAAATATACTTTAAAACAATATTTCACATTAAATTATTTTATAAGATTTCTTTTGATATGAAACCAAAGGAAAGCCGGATATAGGGTTTCTAAGTTTCTCTCACAAGGCTTGAACTAATCCGATTTAGGGTTTCACTTTTCGGTTCCCGAAGTTTACTTGACTACTGGAAAAACCGGGGTTTATAGTTCTTGGTACAAAAAGATAAAATAAAAAGGCTTTAAATTCTTTTACAACTTAGGCTTATTTAACAAGCCTCATATATAGAGAAATATGTTTTTAAACAAAAGCTTCTCCCAAAAACCAAGGGCATTCGAGTCCTACTCGTCCCACTCGTCCATGAACCTCTCAAAATCTAACCCGTATCCTAGATCATCATACAATTCATCTTCAATACCTGCAATGCAGCAAAAGTGAGCCAAAGGCCCAGTAAGCAATAACAAATACAAAAACGAATTGCCAAGCGAACTTATTTCTAGTGAAATGCGTCAATGATTAAGTCATTATCTTGCTAAATTTTCTTTTAACAAAACAACAGTAAGGTATTCAAACCTCAGAATCACTCTCTGGGATTTTAGGGGTCCTGAGTAACAGCAGCTGCTCAGGGAGTTGATATAAGCAATCTGAATACTTATATCTCTTATATTTATTCTATAAAGAAATAGCTTCATTTAGGACTCGAAAGCCATTGCTCGACTTTACTTAAACTCAATCCACAACATGAATCTCGTTCAAAGTTCCCATAAACTTTGAATTAAACCATGGCATTTCCCCTTAAGTTTAAGCAAACGTTACTCAGATACTAATCTCCCCATCAGCTATCCACTTAACCATAGATGAATGGCTATTGCATCATAGCGTACCATTGCATCATGGTAAAATCATTGCATCATGACTTAGGATAAAGCTCCTAACTAACATGTCATTGCATCATGATAGGTTTGCTGCTTCTTGAACCAGATTAAACAGCATAATAAACACTCAGTTCATCAAAGTGTTAAGTCGAATTGAATTAGGTCAAACTTAGTAATGTTTATTCCTAGCATACAATAAGCAAGCTACTGTGTATCTATACCCAATAGGGTATCACTATGTCCACTCAGAGGGGAATCAACTGAAAAACTTTTAATTGAAATAATAAATATAAAAAAAAATCAATAATCGCACGTAGAACATATGTACAACACACAATTCTAAGTTAACTATACAAGGAGATTCAATGAACTTAACATATAGCTTTAACATTTAATTCATACATAAAACATGTTTATATAACTTATAGATTCATTAGAAGACCATATACGAAGCAAAGAAGGACAATTGATGAAGGTTGAAATTGTAAAAACTCAAGGGATACTTGGGCAACTTACACTCGCAAATTTGAGTTGAACGCCGACAGCATTGGAATCATATGCCGCCAGCATTAAGGAAATCAGTTTTGTTCACATTTAACACTAGTTAAAGGCTGACGGCGTTGAAGCCATAGTGGCCGGCATAAGGTTTGAAAAATAAACGCTAGCCAATTTCTTCACAAAAGCAGGCAGCATTACAAGCAGTGTTAGAAAAATCAGTTTTGATCACATTTAACACCGCCTCTACACCGGTGGCGTTGAAGTACCAGATGCCGGTTAAACACAAAAGACCTATTCGAAAAGTTTATATTTCCGCTGTTTTGCATTTTACAAAATTGTAGTCTAAAGCACTTTTAATCCATCTTCAAACACATATCTAGCTTCTATCTTCTATCTATATTAACTACTCCTAGCAACATTGAACATCATTTTGACACATCAAACTACTTCATTTATTTCAAACCTTCTCCTACTCTTCACCTTAAACTTAACTACTCAAATCAACTTCAATCTTCACCAACACTTCTCCCTACTTCCATAACACATATGATAAGTTCACATAATAACAAAACACAACTCAACATTTATTAGCACATATAACCATTCAAATTCATATGACATTAAAACTCATTCTAACATGGATTCTATATCTACATCACAAGAAAGAACAAACAAAGAGTTTATAACTTTGTATTAACTTACACGAAGAAGCTTTGGCTTGGAGAAAATTGTTGAATCCAAGAGCTTGTTCTTGCTAAGGTTTAGAGTTTATGGTTTGAAGAAAGAAAAGAAAAGTGAAATTCGGATGGATTTTGTTGGCTGCCAAAAGAGGGTCTTTTGATCAATTTATGGGTTCATATTTATCATAAACTTTGACTTTTGGGGTACATAATGAATTGAGCTTTGTTTATCTTAATTTAGGGCTAATTTGGACTTAATTTGAGCTTGAAAATGGGCTTAACTTATTGAAAAATCATGTTAACAAATTTTTAGACATTTTAAAAGTTGTTTTGATAATTTTAAACATAACACATATATATTAATTCATAAAAGACACAAATATTAATTATACTATACACACATTAATATACATAAAACAATAACATTAATCTCATCACACATATACTCATACATCAATAATTTACATTAATAAACATAGTATTAATTCATAACATGCTACTAACACACTTTTTATACTAACAAGAATTTACACATTGTATATCAAATCTATTTTTACACGTTCATTTTTATATATCAAATTCACTTCAAATTTAATATTTAAAACTAATATTATATATACATGAACATTAAATTATTAAATAAATTAGGTTATTTCAGTTTAAGGTTTGAGAAAAGAGCTTGTGATTTTGTAGCCTTAATGAATTAAATGCTTGAGCACACAAACAAAAAAAATTATCAATTCTAAATGCTTCCATATCTCAAAAGCAATTTCTTTTCTTGACAAATACATTGTGTTGGGTTTTTTTGTTGGTCGTATCAAAAGACAAGAGATGCTCAATTCACTTACCATCTTGTGCATTCTTAGGTGAAAAAAGCATAATCTTAGTTTCATTAGATGACTGTTTTAAGGTTAACTTCATAGGTGTACAAAGAAAACTTTGATTTAAGACTTAATAACAATTATTTAACTAACTTAATTGACTAGAGTTTGTGTTAATTGAGTACTACCTATAAAATGTTAAGACTTAGCTTCGTACGTTTAATAATTTCTTTAAGTTGTTATGCCTAAAACAAGGAATAGAAAAATGAAAGAAAGAAAGATAAAAGTAAAAAAGAAAAAGAAGGATAAAAGGTCAATCTAGCTTCACTCTAATAATTATAGTCTTTAGTGGATAAACTAAGGCACATTTGTTCTAAGAAAAATCTTGTCAAGTAAAAATATTTTTCATTGAAAATATATTCTTCAAAATAACATATTTTCATGTGTTTAGCTGTAATTTGTTAAAATATGTGAAAAGAATTTTTTGTATATGAAATTAAATTTATGTATAACATAGAGTCATGTGTAAATAAAGTATTATTTATTATAGAGAATAGTTTGGGAGACTTCTACTTAAAAAAAATGTAAGTAGTTTTCCTGAAAAGTTTTAGATTTTTCTTACAAAAGAAAATGCTTTCCATACAAATGGACATTTTTACATCTATCAAATAAATGAAAATAAGAAAATGATTTCCTCAAAATTAATACTACATAAAACTAAATGAGTGATTTGCTTGAATATTTTTGTTAGTAATTTATCCTCTCACCCTTTTTAAATCGGTCTTCTATGAGAATATAGATAAAGTATATTATATCATCTTTTGGTGAGATTTATTAATGTATAAAAGTAATTTTTTTTTTCTAAAGAACTTTTTTAAAAAACACACACACTTCTTTATTGAAAATGGAACATCATGTGATCATGAGAATGATCACAATTTAGAAGGTTGTCATTTGATACCGCTTTTGGTACATAATTTTAGCATTACTTTTCTATGAAAGAATGGTAAAGGTTGTTTGGCCAAAATAAAAAGAAAAAGGAATGAGTAGACCATGACACATATTTTCAATATAAGTGACCAAGACAACAAAAAAAAAAAAAAAAAAAAAAACGAAATTGTTCTTGATAGGATACCACCTCCCCCTTTCCCCCAACCCAACCTAAACCTAACCTAACACAAATTGCCTTCTTGTAATCTCGCATGCTACATGAAAAACTCTCATTATTGGCTATGATTTATATGATTTGTGAAAGATAAGAATAGATCACAAGGACACATTATGCTATAACGGCTTCCTAGAAAACACAATAGATTCACGTAGGGATAAAGGCATTGTAAGTGTTTGTGTTTTTAATTTTTGATAATTTAGTATAATAATCTTTCAATTTTAGCGATTCAATGCTTTGTTTTATGTAGTTTTAATTTATATTAATGTCGCAAATGGTACCAAAACTTTGAAAAAGTGTGCTAATAAATACTTAACTTTGAAATTGATCAAATTAGTGTCTAAAAAAACTTTTCATGTATATCAATAGTGCCTCCATCAATTGGTTACCATCATCATCTGGCATGGTAATTTTAACCAACATGACAGAAGTACTATTAGCGTACACGAAAAGTTCTTTTTGTTACTAGATTGATCTATCCCAAATTTCATGTACTAAATTGATAAATTTTAAATTTAAGGTAACTAATTGCATATTTTGCCAAAATTGAGGTATCATTTGCGATATTTGCCCTTTAATTTATTGTTTTCGTCAACAGCAAAGTTAACAACCATTACATTTTCTTTTTGCATTTTAATGTTTGTACTTTAATTCTGATGCACTTTAATGTATATTAACTAATTAATATATTAAAATTAATAGTTTACTTTTTTTAAGTGATATAATAATTCTAAATTTATATATATATATATATATATGACTCTTCCTAAATTGGTCATGTATGTATTACGTGAATCCCATGCTTTACACATAACTTTAGTGTGTTAATAAAGAGATGATACTTGATGAGATGGCTTCGAGAGAATGACGGGAAGGAGGAACCAACAATCTTAATGTCTCAACGCACAATTGACAGGCAAGTGAGTTTGAGTAAACCTCTTACATCAATCTTATAGTTCTTAAGCAATTGAAGTGATAATCACTTGAGTTGATTGATTAATCATTAATAACAAAGCTTTCTATACAACATGTTGTTTTTTCCTTTCTCTCTAAAGGTTGGAAATGAGGAGTAACTGAATGTTTATTAGAACTTAGGAAAGATGGCGGATGATAGTTGTCAAATCATCTTAGTGATTAATGAATGAGATGAGACAATACTCATTTCAGGCTTATCATAGATGAACTTACTATGGGCTAAGGCCAATAGCTATTCTCCTATGTATATGATCTTGCTTGAAAGAGGTTGGATGCGAGCGACTCAATCCAATAATTCTAATTCCGAGCTCACTAAGCCAAATCTTCCTAAGTAATTACAACAAATAAACTAGACTCATTAGACCTTATAACATAGTCCTTAGGTCTAACCAAACAAATAATAATATATAAAATGTTAAGCCCATGCACAAAATTGAATAGAAAGTTAAGCATTAACTCATTGAAAATAATTTTAGATTTTTAATTGATATATTATTTATAAATAAAAAGAAAAAATATATATGATAATTTCTCATTGTTAATTATTTTTTGCATGTAATCATCAATTTCAATTAAATCTTATATCATTAAAAATCTCTTGACATTAATTTTATTTAAAAATAAAAATCTTACTATTTGTTCCAAGATAGCATAAACAATGTAAAATTTGAAAATGGTTATTGTCACGCCCCGAAGAGTACCCTACACGTGCCAGTCTGCCATACTCAATATTTAAACTCAAGTAAGGCAACCTTAGTCTTCCCATGAGTTTGAACATCGGGTGTAAGCTCACTCTCAACATACAGGGACTACGCTTTGTTTCATAGTAGTTTAAGGAGACATACATAGCAATAAGAATGTAAATCATAACCGTTTCTTTTATATCTATTCTATTATATGAACTAAGGGGCATACCCCAGTCAACAACGTTAAGAGTTCTTATGCTCACAAAATCCCTTATGTTATCCTTCAAGCACTAATTTAGGAGACATGATTAGAAGTCCGTGTCTACTTCTAGATCCCGATCTCATCAAAAGCTCCTTAATGTCTAAGAGCTATACCTGATGTTCACGGCTCCTCCGAGATAGCCATAAGTATTCATACTGCAATAGGAAACTATTGGGGTATAAGCTACACTAGCTTAGTGAGTGAAAACTTCCGTACTGCAAGTAAAACATAAAATTCAAGCAAGTAATTAATCAGTCAAGTGAAATGCATCAAACACGTGAATTCAACAAACATATGACTAGCCGAAAATCATATGTGGATGGACTTGCGCCCTCCATCTCGGGTTAGCAGATTAACGAATCTTGCAGTATGACGCCGTTTAAGCTTACGGTCAATTGAACTATAATTTCATTTTATGGATCATGATTAACCAACATATTCGTTTTATGGATCACGAAAAACCAACAATTGCTAATGCTCCATCCCCATCGTGATATGAATGAGCTCAAGTTTATAATTAAGGTCTAATAATCGATTAGTCCAATTCTTTTAGGTGACCAAGCAATATCCGCAGATAATCAATTCTAGCTCCTCTCTATACAAGCAATGAATTATCATCCAGCTTCGATACTCTTTAAATTCAACTTCACATATCAACAGCAGACAAATATAATACCCAAATAACCCCATCATGCATATTCATTTTTGGCTTTGCTTAGCAACTAGTGCAACTATCATTACAATCACAAGCATTAATGAAATTGGAAGTAATACTCACTCGGCCATGGTACGCCGGTCTCTTAGTACAAGTAATCCGGGGGTAAGGAATCGTCGATATCGGGGTCACCTAAAAAGGAAGAAGTACCCTATTAAGTATCTCATCACTTAACTAGTTCAAATTATGCATCTAAACTAAACAAAATCGTAATTCTCGCTATTTGCGGAAGTTCCAACTTAAAAAGGCCATTACTTGATCTTTTTAACTCAGAATTTCGCAAATTTTATATCGATTTCTATCTACTCCGAAAGATCTATCTATTTCTAATATTATTTCCAAGTTTTGAAAACATTTAGGTCACGGAACAGAGGATCAGATCTAGTCTGTAACTTTTCCATTTTCGAAAGATTGTTTTGCTCTTGATAAAAAATGTTTCTAGTTGATGATTCATGTATATATAAAATATGAATGAGTTCCTAACATGAATGACATGTGATGAGTCCAATATATGCATGATCTTGATGATTTTTGATAATGAAAATTTTAAGAACCCCTAATTCTTACAAGACTAACAATTTCTTCTTGAAATCCCCATTGTCTAAATTTTGCATCTCATTAGTAATTTGGGATTTCATTCTTAGAATTTCCTTATTATCTAAATAAAAATGAGTCTTCAACATCGATACTATCCAAGAGCTTCATTTCCACATAAAGATTCACATTTTTTACTTTGCAAGTATATTTTTAAATAGGCTTTTCACAAAAATCCGAATTTTAGAAAAATCCATCTCTTGCATGTTTCCTTTAAGAAAACTTGTATAATGCATCAAAATTTAAAGCTTTACTATATCCATTACCTAAGGACCTCATTTAACACATAAAACATTCATTTTTAGCTTGAACACTAGGTGTTTGCATCAGCATCATTCCAAGTTACGAATTTAACAAGTTGAACACTAATTCAAAATTTTCCATCTTAATTCCACTACTTGTTTTGCACATTACTTATATCCAAACTCATTTCAACTTATAAAAATCACTACTTAATGATACCTATTACTTATACCCCTCATTTTTCATGTAAAATATGAGTTTCAAAGTGGTTTCAAGGGTTTTCAAAATAGGTCTAAAAAATCATACGAATTTTCTTTTGAACCTTTCTAACAAAATCTTTTCTTTTCAAGTTCCTTGTCTTATGTTCATAAAAATCTATCAACTATCACATTTATATACAAGACTAAGCTTTTATGAACATTAATGCATGAAGATACGAAATTTTCATATGAACATGAATGTCAAGAAAAAAAATGAGTGTCTAAATATTAGATCTACAACTTATAGTGCATGAAGATGAGTTTAAAGACATGAACATATATTTTTCATGCAAAATCTCTACTTTTATATGCATAAACATAATAATATTTCAACAAAAGCTTATTAAACACAAGATCTACTCTTGTAATGGCTTGAGATTCATGTATTAATGTTTTCTTGTCCCTAGCATTTGGTCATTGGGATTTCAAGGTGAAAACACACAAGAATACTCTTGCCATTGCAAGACTAAGTAGTAACAAAGCTTAAAATCATCACCTAAAGAGAGATTTGGAGAAGAAATGAAGAAGAAATGAACTTGTGTGTGTGTGTGAGGGGGGTTGGGGTTCATGGCAAGGAGAGGGAGAAGAAGAGAGTGTTGTATGATTTTTTTAGCAAATGGAATGAAAATGAAGGAGAGAGTTAAGGATTATTTATATTAAATTAATTAGGTTTGTTTTAAGTAATAAAAGAAATAAAATAAATCAATTTGGAAGCATAAAAAGGGGGGTCATGCGCCGGCCATTGAAGGAGTAAGAGAGAGAGTGATTTAATTTTATTTGAATTTGCAAATTGTGTAATAAAATGTAATAAATGTAATAATTTAATAAGAAACAAAAATTTCTTGGAAAAAAAATATAATGAGTAGTTGTAAGGATGTAAGACTAGGGCATGGGTAGTGTGTAGTGTAGGTTGTACTTGTGAATAGTGGTAAATAGTAGACAAGACATCTATTTTACCGGTAGTAAGGAAAATACGGGAAAAAGGCTATAATTGTAATTTTTATAGCCCGAAAAATTATAAAACTCATATTTTTGAAATCCTTATAAAAATTCCGGTTCTAACGAATATTCTGGAATATTTTTCTGAGTTTCTAGTCCTGGGGCTCGTTTTTCCGTAATAGGGCTCTGGAAGGCCCAGAATAGAAAATTTTCCAAAATTAGAACTTTCTAAGGTTTGAAATACACTATAAAACAATAATCCATATTAAATTATTCTATAGAGCTTTTTATATATAGAAATTGAAGAAAAGCCAGGCCTAGGGTTCTTAGGTTGCTTGCACTAACCCTATTTAGGGTTTTGGTTTCCGATTTACTAAATTTACCCGGGTACTAGAAAAATGGGGTTCACAAGCAATCCAAAATTAGTACAACTGAGGCACTTGAAATCCTTATGAATTTACGAGCCTAATGGTACTAATATCATATATCTAATGTTTCAAATCCCGGGGCATGCTCTTCGAAGTCTGTACCCGACCGGGTTTGAAATAGATAGAAAACTCGCTAATCATATATTTTAAAGGGTTCCAGAATTATGACGACCTAAACTATATTCTTTGCTCATATTCCGACTCCTTGGTGTATGATTACGGGATTGCTGGGTTGGACCTACTAGGGTTTCCCGGGAATTGTTGGCTTAAGTTTCCCGGTTGACTTCCCTGTCCAGATCGTTGCTAATCTTGGAAGCTGATGTTTTATATTTATACAATTTTATTTGATGTGAGAATATTTATTTTAAATTTTATCTTTGTAGATATTTAATATCTCTTAATGTTTTCGAAATTCTGAAATTTGGTTTTATACCTGAAAGTTTGTCGTTACTTATTGTTTAATAAATTATTTTTAGGTTCTATATTACTTGAATTTACAAGTCAGGGTTAAGCACAGAGTCGTTACACGTAGTAGCTTTGGATTTAGGGACTATTAAGTTCTTATGTTGCTTTTAAGGATTTTCTCTTTGTTACGGATTAAGAAATTTCTAGACTTGTTTTAGAATTCAGGTTAGTTGAAGCTCAGTTTTTAATTAGGAGTCATTTTCTAAGTTCATTTTAAACGTTTATTTTGGAACTAGTTACTGAAATTTTCCAGAGCTTACAGTTATAATGTGTAAATCAAGTGCAACTTGCCTTATCACACGAATTTGCAAACTTGTTGAATAATAGTTAATACACATCTATATATTATAACATTCCATTAGGTTTTCTTTTATAGTCCTTCCTTGATGTAAATACATGAGCTAGTTAGTATATATAATGGAGACCATAGAAAAGTCCTCCTTTGATGTAAACACATGAGCTAGTTAGTATAAATCTTTCAATCCCAAGATTGACAGGGGATTTTTTGAACAATTTTATTAGCTTTTTTTAAGGACACTAAATTTTTTTTTTAAAATATTGTAATACATAGAGGCAAATTATTCAATAAGTTTTGGAATTCATTTTATGTAGTATTTGTAATCTTGCAACACATAGTATGTTCTTATTTTTAATTAAAATTGATGTTTAGAGCATTATAATGATATAATATTTTATTAAAATCGAAGATCATACGCAAACAATTATTTACGATTGAAATTACTACATAAGAATAAATATATTATTTTTCTCAAATAATGAATCAATTAGAAATATAAAATTAATTTTCAATTAATTAATACATAACTTTCATTTCTATTTTAGAATATATCAGTTAAGAAATGTAAAATACTATTTTTTAATAAATTAATTAGTGGATAGACATTAAAGTGCATCAAAATCAATGCATAGACACCAATATAGAATTAAAACTAAAGTATATTCTCACTAACAGAGATTGAAACTAATTCAAAATAATAAGTATTGAATCTTGAAAATTGAAAGTTTAGACATTAATTGCCAAAAAAAAAAAAAAAAGAACTTTTATCCAGATTTGCATGATACTTGTTTTCAGCAGGTGAAACACATGTTTACAAACTTCTAAAGAAAAAAACTACCTAAATACAAATTAAACAAAAATAATTACAAAAATATCAATACTAAATCGTGTATTTATAGCAGCAACTCATGTATTTGTACATGAATAGCATGTACTAAATGCGACTCATGTACAAGCATGATGTAGTTCATGAAACTCTTGTATACAAATACCTAAATCATGTCTATTTATACATAAGTACAAATACCTAAATCATGTCTATTTATACATAAGTCACATGTCCTACATATGATTTTCCACTGGTATTTTATTTATTTTTCATGTAATTTTTATTTGAACATGTTAGTAATCATACAATTTCTTCTATTTTTAGCTATTATGCAACCATTAATCAATCCAATCATGTTAATGCCTAAAGAACAATATTGCAATTGATAGAGGCCTGATATATGACAACATATATATAGTGGGCATTTTGATACTAATAAAAGTGAAGTTAATCAACAAACTCATTGGTATCTAAGTGATTGTACAAAGGTAGACGAGTAGGATCACTTGAAGCTCTTGGGAAACTGTTTTTCCTTAAGCTATGTACAAGTACAAATTAAACAAATGTGAATTAAATAGAGTTATCAATTTTATTATGATCAATATATTTTATAATATGAACGCAATTAATATTCAATGAATCCCATAACTATTAAAAATAAATCGAGTTGTGATTCACATTATTATTCAATAGAGGCTACGAATTATAAAACTATCACCAGTATAAAGAGAATGAAGTAGCCAATTAACATATTCACCTTGAACCATGATGTATAACTAGATTGTTAAGAACACAACAAACAAAAGTAAATAAACACTTAATAATTGAAGGAGAATGACACGATCAATAATCATAACTCAATATCTCTTAACATAATCTAGTGAGGGTTCCAACCTATATATAGGCATATAGGACAATCTTGACGAAACCTAATATAATTAAAAACTAATTAAATAATAAAATACCAAATAAAATAAGGCATTTAACATGTCACTCAATGCTAAAATATTTATAATGAAATAGAAAATTAACTCATCAATATCATATAACACATTAATATCATATGGAATTAATTTGGAAACTTAAGTTAAATATATCATTATAAATGAATGAAAACCACATGAGTTATTTAAGCTTTAGATTAATGTGGTCAGCCAAGGTTGGATGGCTTGCACAAGTTGATGCTTTAATTTGTGCTCTTGTATTATTTTATTTTTCTCTCATAGACTCATTTAGCCCTAACTTAACTCTCATCACTAAGGATAGACAAAAAGACCAACCAAACCAAACTAATTTTTAAACCAAATTAAATCAAATCAAAAGCATAACTTTTAAACAATTTGGTTTAAAAATTTCCCATTCTGAAATAATCTATAAATTTATGGTTGGTTTAGAGTAGTAAGCCAAACTAATTCCTAAAACCTAAGCAAACCATTTTGTTAAAACATAATAATATTTTTACTTGAGGATAATGTCATGAATCATACTTGAACTTTGACAAAATATATAATTAGGTACCTAAACTTTAAATTAATCAATTTAGTACTTAAAAATCTTTGAAATTGATCAATTTAGTACCTAAAAGAATCTTATGGAGATATTATTGGCATATCTAAAAAGTTCTTTTAGGTATTAAATTGATTGATTTTAAAGTTCAGGTACTAAATTTATCAATTTCAAAATTCAAGTACCTAATTGTATATTTGGTCAAATTTCAGGTATTATTCATGACATTAACCCCTTTACTTGTAACCATAAATTTTTATGATGATTGAGCAAAGCCCATATAATCTCTTATTGCTTCATTATGATAATTTTTTATTCAATGAGTATTGTTTTATTTTAGCTTGTTTCTTCTTTTTTAAAATGCTTTTTCAACTTCAATATATATTCTCTCATTGGTGATTTAATATTGTTTTTTTTTTTCTTTTTCTTTTAAATTTTTAACTATATGGAGTATGGACTATCTTTATTTAGTCACACTCTTATTATGTATTTATTATTTAATCTACTTTGCTAGTAGATCACTTTTTATTGATGGATGATTGGTAAGTGACCGAATGATTTTACAGAGATTTATGACTATCGATTGTGAATATGATGTTTTCATTAAGTATTGTATTGTGATCCATAATTTAAACTTTATAGAATAATCTTTTTTTTTCGTTATAAAATATATATATATATATATATCTTTTTTCGCCCCTCAAAAAGGTACAAAAATTGAATTATATATACAATTATACATGTATACTTTCATGTTCTTCATGTGGCAACAATATTAATTATATATCTTTATATCAATGTTTACATATAA
Source organism: Combretum micranthum (assembly GCA_024138025.1). Lineage (NCBI taxonomy): Eukaryota > Viridiplantae > Streptophyta > Magnoliopsida > Myrtales > Combretaceae > Combretum > Combretum micranthum. The sequence continues at coordinate 984,653 of JAMXBD010000211.1, forward strand.
ACTCCTTTGAAAAATAAATAATATGATATCTATATTTAGCAAAAGGTATCAATTATCTCCATGCCAATCTCTTTTTTTTTTTTTTTCAATTTTAATTATTTGAGTATCCACATAAATATAAAGAATTGAGAAAAATATTTTTTAATTAAAATTTTGATTTGATCTATAATTTGAGCCACACACAATTGTTATTTAATGGGGATTGCAAAACTTATAACCCAAACCAAATTGTCAACTCATGCCCACCCCAACATCACCATGCCATGTCAAAACCGAAAAATATTTCTTAAAAGGGCATTAACATCTTGGAAATGTCAAACCTATTGAGACTTCTTCATCTTATTATTAAACTTACATCACTAAGCAGGCTGAACCTTACATTCTTGTCTAAAGTAGACCAATCTTATGTTTGTGTGACAAATTATAAAAAAAAAAAAAAAAAAATGGAAAGTCGTAAGAAGTTGATGAAAGGAAGTGAAAAGAAATGAAATTAAACAAGAAACAAATTATATTTTTTGGATATAAAAAGTGGAAATTAAAGGAAATGAGTGGAAAATAAAATAAAATAAAGTATGAAAATAAATTAACCATCCTTCCAACTATGAAGAAAATGTCCAATTTGAGGGTATTTTAGTAATTTCAACTGATTTGTCCTTTTTTCACTTTGTTTGATCCCACTTTTGGATGGAAAATGAGGGGCTAATGTTTCATCCCATTTTTGTTGGAATCCTCTAATTTTCACTCCCAACAAATATACCAAACACAAAAATTCACTTGATGCATCCCACTTTCCTTCCTTTCATTAGATTTTAACATCCAACAGAGCATTAGTAAGCACCACATTGATATGAGCACCATGCAACCTCCAAGAGATCGGTGATCAATTGCATGTTGTAGAGGTTATCGAAAAAGATAGCAATGAAAGCCAAAAGAAGATTGGAGCAATTTACTGGGTTGATCTTTTGAGCTTGCTTAAAGATTTGGATGACTAGTCCATTAATCTTGGGGTTAAGGGTCTTGTTTATATTCCGTTTCTTTTAATTATTGTACATAAAAAATGATTTTACAACTAATTTATAAGTTGATTTCTTTCACTCATATAACTAATCATTTAAGTTTATCCGCTTGATCTAGAAGTATTGATAAGGACAAGTACATATAAAATTCTCGCATGGCAATTTTTGCGACCACTTTCAGTTTTCTTACATAGGCCATAAAAATTTAATATGTAAATATTTTGAATTCCCCTTCACATACCATCAAATGCTCTAAGTAACAACTTTGATCCAATCTTTGGAGACAATATTTATTATTTATTACTACCTTAACTTTATATTTTTGTAATTTTACAACTCAAATTACATGTTATCAAATTATACATCTAATTGAATATTTAGTTGTCCCTAATACTATCTCATCCTTTTCTTTTCTTTTTTTCTTTTTGCCGGATGTGAATTTCATTCATTCAATCACATCGAAATACAAGTATATATATTATTGACAAAATACATCGAAAGAAATGGGATCCAAAGATCCAATTCAACGATGAACATATTTCTACGATAAATAATACGGTGACAAAAAAAAAAAAGAAAAAGAAAAAATTCCATCACAGTCGTGATGAAATCAACGCCCTAGCTGTAAAAGATCCCATAAACAATTGAATTGTTCTAAAGTGATCGTGCAATGATCAAGCTGCACATGGATCACGCGTACAGGTTATTTTTGTAATACTATGTTGTTTATGAGACTTGAATCACCAATTTTCAACTCTGACCGAAGAAGCTGAGTGCGAAAGCACATAGGGCAGGCAATGCGAACATACGGGCCTCGTCTTGGCATGGCTTACGGCTGTAAACATTATATTGGACAATTATTGATGCTGGAAGGGCCTGAACAGCATACTTAAAAAGATAAATAAATTTAATAATACTGAGGTGGTTAAAAAATGTAGTCCCAATGGCGTTGTACAATAAGAGTGGACATAGATCGGTTTGATTCAATTTTTTTAAAAAAACCACCAAACCAAACCCTAATTTATGATTTTTTTTTTTCCATCTCAAACCATACCTTAAGTAATAGCTTGGTACGGATTAGAAATTTTCTAAACCATTAAATAATGATTTGATTCGGTTTTGATTACGGATTAAATCAAAATTTTAACTAAAAATTTTTTTTCTTTTGGTTCTTTTACATTTGAGTAGATATTTAAATATTTATATCATTTTACAAAGTTTATATTATAAATCACGAGAAAATATAATGAATTCATCATACTTTAATCTATAGTTTTATATAAAATTAGTTATCTAATACATAGTAAATCAAAATTTATAATTTTAATAAAACCATCAAGTCAATCATCTACTAATAAATTTAGCTAAAATGAAAAAATCATCTATCAATAAAATTCATCAACGAATAAAATGATTCATTGACAAAATACATAAACAATTAAAACATAGTAAGAGTTCATAACTAAATAAATAAATAAATTTCATACTTTATAAAGTTAAAAACCATTAAAAAAATAGTTCATCTTAAATATATATATATATATCATGAGCCTAAAAATAAATTTAAAATGAATGAATTGATTTTAATCAATATTACTAAATATTAAATCATCAATGAAATCATATGAACATATATGATCTTTAATTAAACATCATAAAAAAATCTATAATTATAACTTATAAGTAAAATATTATTATATTTTTCTAAAACGATTTAGTTTGATTTTACGAATTGGTTTGTTTTACTTTCTAAACCAAACCATAAATTTACGAATTAGTTCGAATTGAAAAATTTTTAAACCAAATTGTTAAAAATATATATTTTTTTATTTGATTTAGCTCGCTTACGGATTAGTTCGATTCAATTAGTTCTTTTACTCATCCCTACTACATATAGGTCTATAAGAATTTTGATAGGACGCATTTTCCTCTCACACCACTTGTAGTTAGAACTTAGAAATACGACAAAATCATATTTAGTAATATGAAAACTAGGACCAATATTGTCATGACAACTTCTACGAGGTTATAATTTAGAATCCTAATTAAATCACTTTGGAACTTTATATATAGGACAAATTATGAGTATTTTGGATAGTTTATATTTCATATATCTTTATCTGGATCTGATTTTGTAGATATAGGGTTTTTTGATGATACTTTACGCACACGTCACGTGGATTTCGCGCCTGACACTGATTTCAGAATGCTACTGAGGAAATTACACTTGATGACGGGATGGCTCGGAGAGAATAACAAGTGAGGAGGAACAGGTAGTCTCAGTGTCTCAAATGCACAAGTGACAAATCATGGAGCTTGAATAGACCTCACGCGTCAACCTTACAGTTCTTGAGCAGCTGGAGTAGAAATCACTTGAGTTGCCTTGTTTGATCTTCCATCAATAGAACCTCCTTTACAAACTATTGTTTGTCTTCTCTCTCCAAAAGTTCCTTTTGAGGAGGAGGAGTGACTGAATATTTACAGGCACTTGACATGGATGATGACCGTCAGATCACCTCAGTGATTGACGGATGAGATGGAGCAAGATCAATTCATGCTTATCACGAATGAGCTCCTCATGGGCCAAGGCCTGTAGTCATCTCCTGTGTGTGCATGAGCCTAACTGAGAAAGGTTGGATACAACGGACCGACCTAATGATCCCTATTCCAAGCCCATCAAGCTAAATCTCCCCAAGCCATCCCAATAATTGAGCTAGACTCATTAGGCCTTGTCACTTAGCCTATGTGTCAAGCCCAAATAAATAAATAATATTTATTTATTAAAGCCCATTTACAGATTTAAACGTGTATTACATCTGTACTTGATTTATATATCTTTATGAGTAAAATTATCTATTTTTTATATGTACCTATTTTTTGACAAAGTTATTTTTTGACAAAGTTTAAAAACGTCTATGTACCACCTACATACAAACAAAACAGATAAACCCTGTATATAGGTTTTATGGATTCAAAGAACGAAAAAATAAATTTAATATGAAAAATGCAATTTGAGCACTACAACTCAAAATTCTGCTCTAAGCTCTCTGGGTTTTTCATACGGAGCATGGGATGACAACTCCGTTTCCGGTGAAGGGAAAGGTTCCGAGTTCGTGGTGCCCCCATGACTTTCCGACGAAGAACCCTTCGGACATTTTGTTTGGTTAGCTATGATTTTCGACAAATAACTTTCAGGTTAATCCTATCATTTTGGTCAACGTTCGTGATTAATGATTAGTACAACAGTGATCCTTGTGATCTCTTATTGAATTTGGTTGAAAAGCAGGAAATTTTTATTTTAAAAGTGTGGCAGGTTTTTGTGGAGAATACATCGTTTGCGGTGTAAAGTGGCGAAAGTGTGAGGGGCATATGTCCGGACCAACGTGCATCCAAGTCGCACGTTAGGTAGAACCAAATTAGAGAAAAATTCAACGTCTCCCGTACGAAAGATTAAAAGCTTAATTTTATAATCATGCTACAGGAAAAACTGATTCCAATTCCAAGCTGCATGATTGGAGCAAAGCCGTTCAAAATATTATTCTATACAATGCCAAACGTGCCAGCTCATGATTGTGTGACTCAGTGAGTGCCTTCTGTCCCGTCATGCGACACGACCGGAGATGCTCAAGGATAGAGATAAGAGATAAATCGAACGGTTGCAGTTCAACCGGATTGCTCCTGGATACCCGAGTTTAACCCGGGTTGAATCAGACGAGCCAATATAAATCTGACAACATTATACAATATACTAAAAATATCTTAATGATAGGATTATGTGTCGCTAATTTAGTGGTATTCTGAAAATATCGATTACAAGTTATAATTAAATGATCTTCGGGTCATATAGCACCATACATTTAATTCAACATTAAGGGCGGTACGTGTACTTACAGCATACAGCAAGAATATTAGGAAAAACAGTACATGATTAGGATATGTTTAAATATGAACATCAGGGCTCATCCGAGGAATAATAAAAGAATATCAAATGCTCATATTAATCTGTAATTATTTGATGTACATCACGGACCCATCTACGTACACGAGGACGACACATAAACAATGAATCTGGAAATAATCAAATCTATCACAATCAAAATGGACAGGAGGAGGAAAAAAACATAAAAACTCAAAAGAGTAAGTCATAAATATGAAATGAAAAAGAGAAATAAACAACAAAAAGAAAAAAAAAATCCTTCAACGAACACGATTATATCACAGTCGTTCCGATGCGTAAACCAAGACGTTTCTAAGCCAACATGTAGGCAAGGAAAAATCCAGCGACGGCTGTAGCAGCGTTAGCAACGGTAGAAGAAGCAAAATTGCCGGATGGAGATGGCTCGTTGGCTGGAGTCTCAGCGGAAGGAGGTGCTGGTGGTGATGCGCCGGAGGCAGAAGGACTGGGGGAGGTGGTAGATGCAGGAGCAGGGGTTGGTGTTTTTGGTGATGGAGAAACTGGAGCTGGAGATGGGGTTGGGGTTGAGGTTGGAGTTGGGGTTGGGGTAGGAGTAGAAGCCGGTGAAGGGACAGGAGCGACAACCGGGGCAGGAGACGGTGTTCGTTTGGGTGGGGAGACAGCTGGTGCTGGGGTTTGGTGCGGAGGCGGCTTCGTCGTTGGTGAAGGTGCGGGTGACTGCGCCATGCAAGAAGTCATCAAAAGTGCAAGAACCATAAGGACTTGGACCTTTGCAAAAGCCATCTTCTTTTTTTTTTCTTGTAAAAAGACAAGAGCTAGGACGACGTCTAGAGCTAGGAGGACGGTAGAAAGGCGACAATTGCTATTAAGACTTAAGAGGGCAGTTTGAGGAGTGGGGGAAATGGTAGGAGGGGTTTTATAAAAGGATGGCTTGAGAGCAGAGTATCTATTTTAATTCTTAATTATTTGGCCAATATAATTGGGGCTGAACTCTACCTAATATTAATAATACGTAAGGTTTCAATAAACAAAGACACGGTTCCAGAGCATCACTACGAATATCAAGCTGTCTACATATATATATATATATACTAGAAATAATTACACAGCACATAACGAGGTTAAAGTTTATGGGCAGCTTTGTCGGTTCCAACAGAAAGGGTCATATTTTCAAAATAGTACCACTTTCTTTGAAGTTTCTTTAAGGTTTGGTTTCGGGTATTGCAAGTAAACTGCCCTCAGCCCCTCCTACCTATACCATATTTACCGGTGGAAGTGGAAGCGTGTGATACGTGTCGAATGTTAGGTGATTTTCTAGGGTATCCCCACTTTTTGTGTTCCTAGTAGATTTTACTAGACCCCAAGTTGCACGTTTGAAACGGCTCAGTGGTTTTACTTTTCCAATCACGCGTTTCTAATCTATAGGCGCGTTTTGCATCGTAAAGATCACTTTACAATTGGATTGGAGTGTACGAGACGAGCCGTAAGCCTGTGGTCTACTGCTCTATGCTAATATTGGATTTCATACCCATTTACTCCCTTGGCAAATGTCACAAATTGGGAAAGAGCGTGTGAGAGTAAAACTCACCGTGACATGGAATAAAGGGAGGAAAAAGAGATAGAGACAGAGAATAAAGGAAAGAATCTCATAGAGATAAAAGACAAACGGGAAGTATTATTCCGGAGAAAAAGAAAATTGAAGGAAATGGGCTTGAAGGAATGTTAATAGGATAATTTTTTTAAAAATATGCTTGCTAAAATATCAAAATTCGATTTTTCTTTGAAATGATATTTATTATTATTCTATATATGTTTCATCAACATTCTTAAAGTTGGATATACATGCCGAGGGCTGCGGCTCGCCAGCTAGCCCATTTATCCATAATTTTTTTGAAAAGGACTAAATTGACCTAGCACGTTTAATCCATGAGCCAATCCTAAAAAAAAAAAAAAAAAGAAGAAGAAAAGTTTAAGAACAAAAGTAATAATAACAACATATTAATGATTATTTTTTATATGTTATTAAGGAGGATTGATTGATACAAACATCACATGTATAATAATATTCTTTTTAAGTACGTATTTACTAATCTAAATGTAATATTATATCCAACAAATTATTTATAAAAAATTATATATAAAAAATTAAAATAGCAACATAATTAATCATTGATATATATAACACTAAAATACATAAATATTTCAATTTTCTCAAAAATTAACATAAAAAATAAAAAAAAATAAATTCATTTTGTCTCACAGTCCAACCCGTTTAGCCTGTGAGCCAATGTAGGTTGGGCAAGGGCCAAAATAGCCCATCCTGTTTAATGCTTCGGCCCAGCCCAGCTCATTCGACCCATATGCCCACCTCTAAACATTCTCTCCTGCGGAAAGAATGATATTATGGATAACAAAAAAAAAAAAATACAAAAAAGTTAAAAAGAGGGAATTAATTTCTATTTCAACTAGATAAAATTTAAATAAATTATTTTATGTGTTTGTCTTATCTTTAAATAAGCGTTTAACAAAGTGAGAGAGTATAAAGTGAGTATGGTATACTTTACGTTGTAGATATCAATTCTCAAATTATGTAATCAAAATCATTTCTCTAATATGTAAAAAGAAAAACAAACCTAAAACCTATATATACTGTAGATCATCCATATGAAATACAGTATCTTATAAAACTTGTAAAAGTTTTCATTACATTTTTATACTACAAAACTTTTTGTTGTTTTAATTACTTATTATCAGTATTTTTATCACTCTAAATAATCTCCATAATTTAATCATATATCTTTACGATGGACAAACCAGCTTGGGTCTTATGTCTATCTTAAGTCTGAAATATTATATTATACTATATTCAATATTATTAGTTAAAAATCTATATGGACAAATGTGAAGTACGTTGGACAATGTAGAGCATTCTAGAACTTATATTTTATATACCTTAAAGTTTAGGTTTCAAGATAAATATTTTGATTAAAGATGTTATACTTTGCATCCTAGTTTAATATCATGAGAAAAGGCAGAAGAAAAGTATATGCTTGTTATTTTCCATGCTACGTTAAAGAAGACTTAATATAACATTATTCCAAATCTTTAAACTCTTTTCCAAATACAAGATGAAACTGTAAGTAAAAGAAAATAAATAAATTGATAATTTCATTTAGTATCTATAAATAATAATAAATAAAATGCGCAGATTTAGTTTACCCCTCGAAGTAGTAATAAATTTTATCTAAATAATATCATTCACCTCACAATTTCATCATAATTTTATTCCTCATGCAAAAACTATCACGAGATTTGATTACATTTTAGACTCATAATAATAATTCAGGCAGATAATAAATTCTTATTAAAAATATATATTAAATAGATATTTATCACTAAAATTTAAAAATAGTATAATTACTTCTTTCTAGAATATTTTTATTTAAAAAATATAAAAAACCAATAAATAACGTTTTTATCTTTATTCCACTAGCTAAGTGAATCAGCAGTCAATTTCCGTCTACTTCGGGATAGATCTCCACCCCTAATCACAATAGCATCTAGCAAAACAAAATGCCATTGCCACGAATATAACAACTCCTTGTATATTGCCACCCGTATAGATCTTATCAATTATATCTTTTTTTATGTACTTTAATAAACAGGAATAAAAATAAATCTGTGCATCTTTTCATACCCTTATTGCATATTTGGTTACTTCAAAAAGCACGGGTGAAATAAAATGGGAATTTCATGGTAATGGAATAGGGCACAATTTTGTGATTCATCCTTTTCTTTTATTATTTGATTGAAAAAATAAATTATTATTTACTATTTGGTTGGCAAAATAATTGCGAGAAAAGAGACTTGAAGAGCTAATAAAACTACTAGAATGCCCATATGAAAACAAAACTGAATTTGCAAAATGTGTGCATATGTATATAATTAAACCGTTACAAGAATAATTTTTCATTGCATCGTTGCTATCAATATTGATAAATTAACATATCAAGCTTTGCACTAAAATTAATGTTTTCATTATTAATCCATTAATAATGCATATAATGTCATATTATATATACATATAATTCGATATATATTTAACATATCTTACATATAATATTATAAAATATGGTGTTTATATGTGTGTATATATAAGTTATAAGATTAATATAGTTTACAAGTTATAACACTATAAACACATATATTTATATATAACATATGGTGTGTGTGTGTGTGTATACACTTAGCATATATAATTGTATACATATTTAACAAATTACATATGATGTTATAACACTTTTTCTATATAATGTTTTGAATATAATGATATAATTCTATATAAATATAATGTTATATATATATATATATTGTTATATTATTATGCACATTAAATATGTAGTACAAGTTGTATATGTTATAATACTATATATTTACGTGTCTATATGTCTGTTCAAGTTGATTTTTGCGATAGAGTACAAAAGCTGCAAAATCTTGGATCACCATTGTTGACAATAGAATATAGTCCTCGGCCCACTCGGCCCTGGGCTCCGAAATCCTTATAACCACGTCAGGCCTAAGAAGTCAGCTACTCTTGATATCCAGCCCTCTAGACCTCCCAATAGGTTGGAGAGAAAACGCCCCCCTCCGTGTGCTATGACCAGGACCTCCTCTCAAGTCTCTAACTCGGAAAGGCCCATCGAGCTAACTACTCAATCAATCTGCCAGATCGGCCTCAATCTACCTCGACCTCGAACCCTGACCATCTCTAGCCACAATGTGCATCTTAGTCACATCTCGGGGGGATACCCACAACTCGGCCACACTCCAAGAAGCTACGACTCCTCAGCTCGAGCATCATTGCCACGCTAAGAATCAAGTTTCTTACGACCTGTCCTGATATGATGCTCAAACTTATCAATATCCCATTTGCCTCCTTGGCAAAAGCGGGACATCGCAAAAAGGGCCACAAACACAAAGAAAAGCAGCCATATATTATTTTGGTATAAACCCTGCTTCTATCCACAGACTGACTTAAGTATCGGAGTAGTTGCACTAAGTAATTCTCGACATCTCTCTAACCTATCTTTCGTGTTTACTTGAGCTATCTCTATTGACCTAGATTCAGCTCGTGTAACATTTGGCTCTATTTATGGGAGATGAAAAACCCTTCTAAAACCCATAACGTACAAAACAGCCCCCTCACAATGCCTAGGATTCAATGAAGTAAGAATCAAGTTGAATCAACTCCTTTACTACTAGCACCTCATCCTATGGATGGGGGGAGGCTCTTGAAATGGAACACCCTAATTTAGCCGTTGCGCAAACGTCTGTCACACAGACAAATCTGAATTCTGGAACTAAACACCTATACAGGCATCTAATATACTAGAATATGGAAAACAAACGATCAAATGCCCTCTTATAAGCTAGGATAACAGAGTTGGAAGGGTTAAAGCACCTGCATTTACAAGCGTGGGCCTCTAGTGCACGGAAGAGCGCCTCTCCAATCCATTCATTACTCAAACATAACGAGGAGCTAATTGAAAGGAATCATGAGAGTACAATAGGATTGCCATGGGCTAGAGCCTCCACCAGAGAACCATCTTACAGTTCAAGACCATCCCATAGCACACATTGGAGGGCTTGCGCTTCGCGTAGCCCGGTTAATGCCACCCACAACACGTCACAAGATCGTATGGCCTCCTAGCAGTTAGCTTAAGCCGCTACAAGGCATAAGGTAAAAAATTATCGACTTGAAAAGGGGAGGATGATGGACTGCAGTCCAAGTCGGGATCATGGGAGAGACACTCCCACTCCTGCCCTAAAGGATACGCAGCTTGGCTTCAACAAGGAACCACCCTAAAAGAGATACGTGACATGATGAGGAGACTATCCATCATCAAAGAGGGCTTTGACAGTGAGCCTGCCACAAAAGCACCACCTGGTAAAGCGCCTTTTGTGTTTGAGATCCAGTCCGAAGTACTAAAGTCAAACGATGGAACCACGGACTTGGAGGACCATAGCGCCCAATTCTAGTCCACCATGGTGATACACAATTTTTCATATGCCATATGGTGCAAAACCTTTCCTACCACCTTTCAAGGTGCAACTAGGGTTTAGTTCAACAAGCGCGAACTAAGCACGATGAGTTCCTTTCCTCAACTTACTGACATCTTTATCGCACACTTTATGGCAAGCAAACCACTAGAGAAAAATGCCTCTTCCCTTTATATGATGTAGCAAAAGCCAGTCGGACCGCTGAGAGACTATTTGGCGAGATTCAACAAGCAGTCTGGAGATTCTAAACCTTAATCAAGGTGTGGTTATGGAAGCCATTAAACAAGGGGTTCTTGTAGACAGCCCGATCTTCAACTCCCCCTCCAAATGCCAGCTCACCATACTCGAGCAAATAAGGGAAAAAGCACATAAATACATTTGGAAAGAAGATACAAGAAATGCTGAAGGGAGGCTGAAAATCGATCGAGCCAAATCTGAAGCTACAATAATGTGCCTTAGGAAAACAATCAACCAAAAGATTATTGCAACCCAGCTAAGTCGACAAAGACCAAGGTCTTAAAGATAACGATAAATGAAAACTCTTCCCAACATACGATGAGTTCATGTAAACCCCCGAAAATTTCATAATTCTTAAAAAATAATCATAGAAGTCTAATATCAAAATTTAAATCCCGAAAATCGACTCAAGATAAAAACCAAATTCTAAACCGAGTCAAAACACCAGAAACGAAACCCCAAAGATCGAATCAAGTTAAAAACTTAATTCCAAAAAAGATCAAAAACGAGTTTTCTCAATCTTAAGAAAACGAAAAAGTCCAACTACCGGTTTAATCAACGTCCGTACGCCAATAAATCATCTGCCCGATTCCTAAAATGCAAATCAAAACGACATATCCAAATACCGCTTAACAACGAAATGATAAGACCTTAAATCCTTCGATAAATTTCAGAATCACAAATTTCAATTTTCACTAAAAGTTAAACTGAGTCAACTCATAACCCTAGACTCAGATAAACGACCCCGAGAACTAAAAACTATTAAGTAATCACAAATAAAATAAGATAAACCACAGATATCGAACTAAAAATATAAAACGGTCAAAACTCGAAAATTATCTGATCTTACGAATATCTCGACGAAAACGGGAGTCAAACCAGAACCCTAAAAGTCAACGAGGCCTATAACAAACCTTGGTGTTTAAGATCCGGTAATCCCGTAATCTCGAACCCTAGAAAACGAAACCTAAAATAGTTCGTAATAATATAGGGTAACATAAAAATATCAATTCATGAATTCGAGTGTCCCTTCGGACTCAAACGGAATCATGCTCGAAAAGCGTGTCTCGGAGCTTGGAATATTAAAAATATTCCGTTTATACCAATAGACTTGTAAAAAAATAAGGATTCAAAAAATCAATTTTAGAAATTTTTGTTAGCTAAAAATTACAGATATAGCTCGATTATGCGTATTTTTATTCTACAAGCACTTTAATTGTCTAGTCTACTTTTTATAGTACTTTTCTACTATTCATACTATTTCACTATCTCTACTTTTTCTTATACCTGTTTCTTACTACCTATATACCTATTTTCTTACTTTTTATTTTCCAACACAACTTTATTCACATCAACTTTACACATTACTTCTTTTATTACACAATAATAAAATAAAATAATTTCCCCCTCTCTCATGAAGCAAAATCGGCGCCATCCCCTCTCCTCTTCACCTCAATTGTTTTCTTTTTCAAATTATTTTATTACATCTAAAAATCAGTCCAAAAATTCTAATAACACCCCATTCCTTCTTCATTTTTTCACACAATTCATTTAACTACCAAAACTCTCTCAAAATCTCTCCACAAATCCTCTCTTCAAGAATTCTCTCTACCAAAACTCTCTTAAGCCAATTCCTCACAAAAACCATTCCTTATTGATACGGAACCTTCGTATTCACGCGTGAGAACCCCTTTGGATATTGCGAACCCCCAACACAATGAATAGAAAACCCACGGATGCCTTTGATTTCAATCCCTAAGAAGGATTAGATATCAGATTTGTCTTAGGTTGTTGATCTTAAAGAATTAGGATAACAAACCCTAATTGCGAAACACTCCACAAAGAAGGTGATCGATCTTCTTTGAATGTTCCTAAAGCATGTATTCTATCAAGAACACAAAGATTTCAAGCAAAAGCTTGGTTTTTCATTCAACAATAATCTGTCTTTACAAACAACCAAATAGGTTTATATAACCAAACAAAGGAAAACAAAACGTCAAAACAATGAATTCAATACGTCCTAAATGTTGGCTGGCGGCCAATCAAAGATGGCAGGCGGCCATGAGCATTCTGGAGCAAAATTTGTAAAGTTCGAAAAAGTGGCCAGGGGAGTCATGGCCGGCGGCCATGGGATAATGGCTGGCGGCCATTCTTGTTTCTCTGCACAAATCAGCTTTCCTTGGCTCTATTTGATGATTACTTGAAAAATATTGAAGTATACTTGCTCCATCCTTGTTCCAAAGCCTTGATAACCTTGTGATTCATCCTTAGCATGCTCTAATAAGCCTTGGAAGTGATTATTGTAGGCTTGTTGAATCTTCTTAGCTCTAGCTCTTGTGATTGGTCCTTGAGGAAAACTTATTGGACTTGAATTTCTTTGAGGTTCCATGGTTGCCACTTGGTCTTCATGTTGATTCGGATCTAAACTTTGGACCGTTGGCTCTTCTGTAACATTCCCCCTCTCCTCAAAAGGATTCGTCCTCGAATCAAAAGCATCACCTACATCAAAAGGACTAAGATCAGCAACATTAAAGGTTGCACTAACATTGTACTCACCTGGTAAGTCCACTTTATAGGCATTATCATTGATCCGTTCAAGTATCTGAAATGGACCATCTCCTCTTGGACTCAATTTAGACTTTCGTTGTATTGGAAACCGCTCCTTGCGAAAATGAACCCAAACCCAATCTCCGGGTTGAAAAATCATAGGTCTCCTTCCTTTGTTCACCTTGAAGCTACCTTGGCATTTTGTTGCTCAATCCGGTCTTTCACCTGTTTATGTAGCTTCCTCACAAAATCTGCTTTAGATTCAGCATCAAAACTAACAAACTTGTTAGGCGGTAATGGCAATAAATCAATAGGAGATAGAGGATTAAAACCATAAACAATCTCAAATGGAGAACAATGAGTAGTGCTATGAATAGCCCTATTATATGCAAATTCCACAAATGGTAAACAATCCTCCCAAGTCCTAATGTTCTTCTCTATGATTGCCCTCAACAATTGAACCAAAGTTTATTAACCACCTCCGTTTGCCCATCAGTTTGTGGATGACAGGTAGTCGAAAACATAAGCTTAGTTCCCAACTTTCCCCACAAAACTCTCCAGAAATGACTCAAAAATTTTACATCCCTATCACTAACAATGCTTTTAGGTATGCCATGCAATCGCACAACCTCTCTAAAGAACAAATCAGCAATATATGTTGCATCATCAGTTTTATGACATGGGATAAAATGAGCCATTTTACTAAACCGATCTACCACAACAAAATACTATCATGACCTTTCCTAGTCCTAGGCAAGCCAAGAACGAAATCCATAGACACAGCAGTCCAGGGTTCATCAGGAACAGGCAATGGTTTATATAGTCCATGTGGTTGCAGTTTAGATTTAGCCTCTTTACATGTAATGCAAGTTTTACAAATTTTATGCACATCATGCCTCATGCCAGGCCAAAAGAAATGTTCATGTAGCATATCATAGGTCTTATCTACCCCGAAATGCCCCATTAAGCCCCCTCCATGTGCTTCCTTAACCAACAATTCCCTTACAGATCCTTTAGGAATGCACAACTTATTCTTTTTAAATAGAAATCCATTGGATACAAAGTAATCATTAATTCCAGTCCCATCAACACAAGCAGAAAATACTCCAGAAAAATCATCATCAGTAAGATACATTGCTTTTACCAATTCAAATCCTAGCAAAGAAGTACTAAGAGAATTTAGTAAAGCGTACCTTCTTGAAAGTGCATCAGCAACAATGTTCTCCTTACCTTGCTTGTACTTGATCACATATGGGAAAGTCTCAATGAATTCTACCCATTTCGCATGCCTCCTATTGAGTTTGTCTTGACTCTTTAGATGCTTCAAACTCTCATGATCGGTATGTATGACAAACTCCTTAGGCCAAAGGTAGTGCTGCCATGTTTGCAATGCACGCACTAAGGCATACAACTCCTTGTCATATGTTGGATACTTCAATGCCGCTCCACTCAACTTTTCACTGAAGTACATTAGTGGCCTGTGATCCTGCATTAAAACAGCTCCAATCCCTATACCACTAGCATCACATTCAATTTCAAAAGTTTTATCAAAATCAGGCAAAGCAAGCAATGGTGCGTTACACAATTTTTCTTTAAGTTCATTAAAAGCAAGTTCTTGTGTATCACTCCATACAAATCCAACATTCTTCTTAACTAACTCATTCAAAGGTGCAGCAATAGTGCTAAAATCCTTGATGAATCTCCTATAAAACCCAGCAAGTCCATGAAAACTCCGCACTTCACTAGCACTCTTAGGTCTAGGCCATTCCCTAATTGCCCTAACCTTTTCCTCATCAACCTCCACTCCTTGACTAGAGACAACAAAACCTAGGAAATTAACCTTATCCATGCAAAAACTACACTTCTTAAGGTTGGCATATAATTTCTCCTCTCTTAGCTTTGTTAACACTAGTCGCACATGCAAAACGTGATCATTAGACACTTAGAGTAAATCAGAATATCATCAAAGTAAACCACAACAAATTTACCTAAGTAGTCACGCAACACATGATTCATCAATCGCATAAAAGTACTAGGTGCATTGTAAGACCAAAAGGCATGACAAGCCATTCATACAAACCATACTTAGTCTTAAATGCAGTTTTCCATTCATCGCCTACTTTCATGCGAATTTGATAGTAACCAGATTTTAAATCAATTTTGGTAAACAAACATGAACCATACAATTCATCCAACATATCATCTAACCTAGGTATAGGATGACGATACTTTACAGTGATTTTGTTGATGGCTCTGCAGTCTACACACATTCTCCAAGTCCCGTCCTTCTTAGGCACTAATATTACAGGAACCGAACAAGGACTCAGACTTTCTCTCACATACCCCTTCCTAACAACTCCTCAACCTGCTTCTGGATCTCCTTCGCCTCACTAGGATTAGTTCTATAGGCAGGTCGGTTGGGTATGACAGCTCCAGGAATGAAGTCAATCTGATGCTCAATGCCTCTCACAGGTGGAAGTCCACTAGGCATCTCTTCAGGAAACACGTCTTCAAATTCCTGCAATAAATCAGAAAACACACTAGGCAAAGATTGGTTAATCTCATTAGTTGCCAAACAAGCCCCTTTGTACAATAGTACAAATATAGGTCGATTGGCATGCAAAGCATATCTAACCTCACTCGTCCTAGCAATCAAGCTCACATTCTTACTCTTTTTCTCTCTAGGCCGATTTTTATTTTGCTTTTCACTCCCCTCTTTCTTTTCACTCAACTCACTTTCATCACTCTCTTTATTTTCACTCTTTTTCTTCTCTCTCTCAAAAGTGCTTTTTCTACTCTCACGCTCTTTTCTTTCGGCCTCTTCTCTCAATCTTTCCAAAGCACATTGGTCTTCATACACTTCTTTGGATGACAATGGTGTTAAAGTAGTTTTTCTGCCATCTTTGGTGAAAGTGTATCGATTGGTGTAGCCATTATGCACTGTTTGTCTATCAAATTGCCAAGGTCTTCCTAATAGAAGATCACTAGCATGCATAGGAACGACGTCACATAATATTTCATCATGGTATTTGCCAATGGTTAGAGAAATTAAAGCTTGCCTATTTACCTTAACCTCACCACAATCGCTAAGCCATTGTAGTTTGTATGGTCTAGGATGGGGTACAGTAGGCAACTCCAATCGTTAATTAGAAGTGTACTTACCACATTAGTACAACTTCCTCCATCGACAATCACACTACAACCTCTCCCTTGCACAAGGCCTCTAGTGTGGAATAAATTCTCTCGCTGCTCCTCCTGGCAATCTTCCTTCACTGTGTATTAAGTGCACGCCTAGTAACCAATATTTCAACCTTTTCTGGCTCATCAATGCTACCCTCATCACTACAGTCTTCTAATTCAGGCATGGCTTCCTCCTCTTTGTCACTATCAGCTCTCTCATCATCAGTGACAACTTCCCCATTTCTCACCACCATAGTTCTCCTATTAGGGCACTCCCTACTAATGTGTCCAACACCTTGACACTTCCAACATTTAATATCTCGATTTCTACCCTTCTGATCATCTACTTTAGGTTTCTCAGATGAAACCCACCAGACTTACTCTTTGCTACATCAACTGTAGACTTATTTCCACCTTTAAATTCAGATTTTCCATATCCTTTCCAATTATTATTATAGCTTGAAGAAGATTTGGAAACATACCTGTTTGAACCTTTGCCATGAAGTTGCTTCTCGATTTTGATGGCAAGATGTACCATCTCCTCCAACTCGACATATGGTAGCAACTCCACTTTATCAGCGATTTCTTTGTTCAAGCCACCCAAGAACCGTGCCATGGTGGATTCTTCATCTTCAACCACATCAGCCCTCGTCATGATCATCTCCATCTCCTTGTAGTAGTCCTCTACACTCCTACTACCTTGTCTCAACACTTGAAGCCGCTGAATCAATTCCCTTTGAAAGTACTTGGGAACGAAACGCTTCCTCATCACAGCCCTAAGCTCCTGCCAAGTATCAATAGGGTACTCCATATTCCTCCTCCTACTTGTCACCAACTGATCCCACCAAGATATAGCATAATCTTGAAATTGGGTAACAGCCAATTTCACCTTTTTCTCCTCACTAAATTGGTGACAATCAAAAATCAACTCAACTCGCTTTTCCCATTGCAAATAAGCTTCAGGATCAGACTTACCCTGAAAGATAGGAATTTTCAACTTGATACTCCCCAAATCTCGATCTACATAATCATCATTCCATCTATTCCTAGCAACGGGATAATTCTCCTGCATTCTTCCTCTTCCTATACCCCTACCGCCTCTACCACCTCTACCTCTCCTATTGAATATCATAGGTGGACTATCATCATACTCCTCCTCCCGATACTCATTAACATCCCCCACATCATCAACCTGGGGTGTGGTAGAACTAACTCCTCTATTTACTCCCATAGGACTCGCCTCCTTCTCAACAGCTTGTAGTCTCAAATTCATATTTTCTAGAGACTCCTTCATATCCATCATCGTCTCGATTAGACGCTTATACTCAGATGCTCTAGCGTCTTGCATCAAAGCCCCTTCTTTACTACCTCCGTCCCTACCTTCAATCACACCCTTACCCGACATCTTTTCCTGCAAAACAAATAATCGTTAGCAATAATAAAGTTCAATTTCCTCACAAGCGCTCCCTTTCGTGTTTATCACTCACAAGATGGGGGTGTTCACTCGTGTTTCTCTAATCAAGATGCCACACACAGGGTTTCCCTCACACCTCTCGAGCCTGTTCTTTTCGTGTTCTTAATCGAATCACACTCTTAGAACAATTCCAAGAATTTCGATACCAAGGTGTTTAGAGTGATACAATGGACAATTTCAAGACTCTTCGAATCAGACAAACGAGAATTGAAGAAAACTCAACGAACTCTACACAAGAATTATATTGTTGGAAAGACACTCAATACTCAAGACAAGAATTGATCTTTGGTGATTTTTTTTTCGATTTTTTTTTTTTGAACTCAAATCTCAAGAATAGAGATTTTCAAACCCTAATCTTTCGCTTGTAACAACAAAAAGATCACACACACGAGATATCTAATAGTCCGTTCAATTGATGAACAAACCCTAGGAACAATAAAGATTCAATCTTTTTTTTTTTTTTTCACTAACAAGAATCAGATTTGATCTTGATGAACAATCCAAGAATTGAAAGCAAGAAACAAAAGATTAATAGAAAGAACGATATAACCTGATCTAGAGCCTAGGCTCTGATACCAAATGATACGAGAACCTTCGTATTCACGCGTGAGAACCCCTTTGGATATTGCGAACCCCCAACACAATGAATAGAAAACCCACGGATGCCTTTGATTTCAATCCCTAAGAAGGATTAGATATCAGATTTGTCTTAGGTTGTTGATCTAAAGAATTAGGATAACAAACCCTAATTGCGAAACACTCCACAAAGAAGGTGATCGATCTTCTTTGAATGTTCCTAAAGCATGTATTCTATCAAGAACACAAAGATTTCAAGCAAAAGCTTGGTTTTTCATTCAACAATAATCTGTCTTTTACAAACAACCAAATAGGTTTATATAACCAAACAAAGGAAAACAAAACGTCAAAACAATGAATTCAATACGTCCTAAATGTTGGCTGGCGGCCAATCAAAGATGGCAGGCGGCCATGAGCATTCTGGAGCAAAATTGTAAAGTTCGAAAAATTGGCCAGGGGAGTCATGGCCGGCGGCCATGGGATAATGGCTGGCGGCCATTCTTGTTTCTCTGCACAAATCAGCTTTCCTTGGCTCTATTTGATGATTACTTGAAAAATATTGAAGTATACTTGCTCCATCCTTGTTCCAAAGCCTTGATAACCTTGTGATTCATCCTTAGCATGCTCTAATAAGCCTTGGAAGTGATTATTGTAGGCTTGTTGAATCTTCTTAGCTCTAGCTCTTGTGATTGGTCCTTGAGGAAAACTTATTGGACTTGAATTTCTTTGAGGTTCCATGGTTGCCACTTGGTCTTCATGTTGATTCGGATCTAAACTTTGGACCGTTGGCTCTTCTGTAACACTTATACATAAACTATCTACCACATATCACTACTCCCATAATACCCATTTCATCTACCATCTTCATATCACTTACACACTTTAGGTAAAGATTTCTTCCAACTATTATTCACTCATATCATGTAGCTTAATATGACTATGGTGTTGTTTTGAAACTCATATGAGTAGTAAAAGCAACAACATATTCATGTTTTGTTCTTGTACATAAGCTTCATATTTTATTATGTTGTTATTATTACTGTCATTATTTGCTTCTAAT
This sequence comes from Combretum micranthum, assembly GCA_024138025.1. NCBI lineage: Eukaryota > Viridiplantae > Streptophyta > Magnoliopsida > Myrtales > Combretaceae > Combretum > Combretum micranthum. The sequence continues at coordinate 1,004,719 of JAMXBD010000211.1, forward strand.
CTAACTTATATATATAGTATTACGTATATTATGTATATATATTTATTTAAGAGCATATAAGCTCATTTGTTATTTATTTACTTTCAGGTTATGCAATTTATTTATTTCATGTTATTATCAAGACTAGTCTTTCTAGTCTTAGACTTGTCCATATCAAGTCAAAATAATCTTTTGTTTATTTTCTTTAACTTTCGGGACTAGTCCATTCTTAATCCCAGGATGCCTTGATAAAGCTAAGGCTCTAATACTTGATCAGGATACCTTGATCAAGCTAAGGTTCCCAATACTTGATATTTTATTTTCTTGCTTATTATTTGTTTCTAATATTTTCTTATGTTTTTATGCTCATAATACTTGCATCTACATAATGATATTGTCTCAACTATTTTGAAATTAGAATTTTACTTTACTAAAGGGACTTAAAACCGAATTTTCTATTATTCGATTTGTTACAAAACAATGAAATTATTATCAACAACATAAAAATAAAGTAATACAAGTTTTCTCCAAGTTTTCTTAAATAACAAAGATAGTTTACCAAAGAAACATAAGAAATAAATATTTTCTTTATATTTTGGTAACCTAAGTTTTAGTAGAATAAGTTGTTAATATTAAAAGTTTTTACAAAAACTTAAGATTTAAACTCTTTTAAACTCCATAACAAAACTAAGAAACAAACTAGTTTTCAAAGTTAAAGATAAAATCAACCATAAAGTTACAAACCCACTTAGGAAAATAATGATTTTCAAGTCCCTAAAGAAAAGACTTATTTTCAAAATAATATAAACAAGATTATAATTAGAAACAAATGATTTTACCAATAAGATGATTCTTTTCGAAAGAAATAAAAGAACAAGTTTTAGAAAACAAAAACTTATATTTTAAATAATAGAGACAAAACTCAAGAACCATTCTAACATGCAAATTCATAAAGAGGTTTTTTAAACAACTTAATACACTTTTGATAAATTTGATTTTTAATCACTAGAAGTAAAATTTATGAAAGACTAAGGTTAAAGGAAAAATTATTTGTTTTGGGAAAAATGAAGAAAATAAAATAAGAATATACTCATTTATAATAACCTATGAAATATAAAGTTTCTTCAAATACTTGAAAAGAAATTATCAAAATTAAAAGTTTTAACAACTCAAAATGAATTGTTTATGAAATAAAATTGTTGAGACACTACCATTAGAATTTTTGCATAAAAAGTGAGCTTACCTATATACTCAAAGCATTTATCAAAATATATATCTATATAAATATTGTTACAAAAGGATTTTCTTTAAAATGAAATTGAGTTAGAAATAGATTTGCAAAAGTTTAGAAATAATTCGTTTTAAATATGTACCCAATGTTTTTGGAACCCAAATGACCTTTTATGATAAACATAAGTTTAGAAATGGATAGATCTTTTCGAAAAGGTAGAAAACGGTATATTATATGCGAAATTCCGAGTTAAAATGAGCAAGTTATGGCCATTTTAAGTTGGGATTTCCTCTTATACGATTTTACAGCGATTTTAAGAAAAGTTTAGAATCTCCAAGAATAGAAATTTCATGAAAGACTTATCCCGAGTATTTCTTTTGTCTAGGTGACGAAAGATACAAGATTACCCTACCCGAGAATTACTACGACTAAGAAGATCGTGAAATGGACGAGTGAGTTATTCCTCTTAACTTCGTTACCTTGCTTGTGCTTGTAAAGGAGTAGCACTAGTATAATAAGAAAAGATAAAAATGGATATATTTGGGGAATTCGGGATTATGTGTATATATGTGATTCCATGTTTATGCATGAAATGAGAATTAAGAATATCGCAACTTCAAATTGCTTGTTTAAATAATTTTGTTTACTTACTTGTATGACTGTTTATTGTTTCCTAAATTGGTTGATCCCCTTATAAACCTTAATAAGGTTTGGCTTAAGAAGGATAAAATGCTCACGCATAGCATCCATCAAGTCACATCTATTTCAGAAGGCTGCTACTCCTACGCATAGAGTTGAATTGGCTGTGATGTGCGGTGCCACGGGCCATGTTCCTTCCTGGAGAATCCAAATCGCTTGGGAAGGGAAAAGCGACTCTAAGGTTCGAAGCCGAGCACACGAATGCTGTGGGTGAGGACCTAGGGACTAGCAGTAGAAGGTCGAGGACCTTCAACCCGATTCCCTAACCTTTGATACGGAGGGGTAAATCTGTCCTATATATGGTTTCCGGATAACTATATATATTTGCGCAATCATGTGAATGTTGCATTGTTTGCATAGCATATGCATGAAAATCTAAATAAACTTGTTTGAATATATGGTGTGAACGAAAAGAAATATCTCACTAAGCTAGTTATAGCTTATACCCCTATAGATTTTGTTGAAACAGGTATACCCGTGGCTTAAATTGAGGATCATGACATTAAGGAAGTCATGGAAGGATGTTAAGCTTCTATGAAGAAAATGGAATCATAAGATGAAGTAATTTTGTAAGGTTCTTTATATGTAATGACTTATATGATTAGTGATGTATATTTATTTGAAGATAATAGAGGGATATGCCCCTAAGAATTGAAATGTAATATGTATATGTTTAATGATAAGTATTCTCTTTACCTTGTTACTTATTTATTATCAATATAAATTGCGCTACTCTGATGCGTTCCCTTGGTTGTGATGCACACCTTGTACATGATATGGAAGCTTTTGCGTGACTAAGGTAGTCATTCGTAGGCTTTAGTATTATGTACGGTGGACTACCACGTTTAGGGTACCCCTCAAGGTATGACAGTTCACTCCCCTCAAACTACCAATATACGATGTACTCCTGAAGATAAGAAATCAAGGCCTCCTATTGCCACCACCCCTAATGAGACCGAGCCCATGACGAAAGGATTCCAATGAATATTGCAAGTATCATCGCGACAACAAGCATGATACGAGCAACTATTGGCAGCTCAAAAGCGCCATAAAAGACACTATATGGTACGGTTGGCTAAAGCAGTATGTAGATCACGACATAAAGCCGGAACCCCCAGTACAAAAAGAAAGGTTGACGAGCTCGAGAAGATAATAGTTGCCCAAAATCATCTTGATCACCCCCATCCTTCTCGATTACGCCACGACAAAATTAATACCATCATAGGCGGGCCCATTACCTCCACGAGAGCGAGATGGCCGCTTAGTTCAAGTACATTTAACCGAAATTGAATGCGGAACCTAAAAAGCTGAAAGTTGATTCCATTTCATCATTCGATGAGGATAACAAAGGAATAAGACCCCTCATCAAGATGCTTTGGTTATCGCCACTCAAATATCGAGTAGAAGATCAAAAGGGTACTGATCACACGGGGAAGCAACGTAACAGCCTCTTCAATCAGGCATATAAGCACATGAAGGCACGAGTCGAAACCAAAGTTGAGGCCATACGACTACGAGTTGTACAATTTCGACAATCGACCCATCAGACCCTAGGGTATCATCATTTTGCCCCTCGAGCTCGGAGAAGAGCCGTGTAGCATGGAACGCCAAATAGATTTCCCTGTGGTCGATTGTTGGTCCCCCGTAATGCTATATTAGGAAGAGACAGTCAATCCGTGTTCGCCATGATCATCTCCCAGCTCCACCTTAAGGCTAAGTACCCTACTCCAGCAATGATAAACATATGTTAGGGAGACTGGGAATAATCCTTACAGTTGTACATCAGAGCCCTAAGAAGAGATCGAGTATGCACAATTGAAGTATCAGGGTATAACCTAGAACATCGGGGAGAGCCAACCGAGCTCGAGGAAGAAATCGCTCTCGACAATAGTCCCGTCCACACAATAACAAAGGGGAAAGGCCCTCTCTCCCGACATTAAAGAAAACATGGTTACATTTTTGCGAGGGAATAAGGATGTCTTTGCCTAGTCACCCATCGACATGATAGTCATAAGCTCGGGTGTAATCACACATCAGCTAAATATCAATAAGATCTAGAAGCTAGAACACTAGAAAATTCAACACTTCACCCCAAAGAGGCAAGCTGCTATCGAAAAGGAAGTTCAAAAATTACTCTAAGTTGGGGTCATCAGGGAAGAAAATACCCAACTTGGTTAGCCAATGTGTCTTAGTTAGAAGTCTAACAACATGTGACAATGTGTGTGGATTTATGTAGACCTTACAAAGCATGCCAAAGATTGCTTCCTCTCTCACAATTTGACTAGCTCATCAACAATAGCTCGGGACATGAATTTGCTAATCTTCATGGATGCCTTCTCTTGTTACAACCAGATAAGTGAAGGAACATATGAGGCCTACACCTCATTTGTTACCTCATTCGACATGAACTGCTACAAAATGATGTCGTTCGGCTTGAAGAACGTCGATGCCACATTTCAAAGATTGGTCACTAAAGTGCTCAAACCCCAAATAGGTTGGAACATGGAGGCCTACGTTAACAATATGATCATGAAAAGTAACAAGCTAAAACATCATCTACGTGACCTCCAGGAAACATTTAACTGACTTTATTTTTACCACCTGAAGCTAAACCCACAAAAGAGTACATTTAGAGCCTTAGTGGGAAAGTTTCTGAGTTATGTGGTATCCCAAAGAGGAATCAAAGCAAACCCCAACAAGAGTAAAGAAATCCTGACAAAGAAGTGCAACAGCTCGTGGGCAAAATAACCGTGCTGAGTAGATTTCTTCGTAAAAGTGTGGACCGATGCTAAGAATTTTTCAAAATCTTCAAAAAACCAAACAAGTTTAAGTGGATAGAAAAATCCTAGTAGGCCTTCAATGAGCTAAAGCAATACTTGGCCACACCACCAACGCTCAAGGTCTTGATTATAGGCAAGACCCTATACCTTTACCTCGCTGTAAGTAATCGAGCTCTGTCATTTGTGTCGACGGAAGCTGAGGGAAAGCTACACCAACCGATATACTACATCAGCCACATCCTTCAAGGTCCAGAGCTAAGGTACATAAAAGTAGAAAAGTTTGCCCTCGCAGTTGTGATATCTATATGTCGCATGCACTCGTATTTTCAGACACATTAGGCCGTTATCCTCACCAACATACTAATAAGGACAGTCCTCTAGAAGCCATGTTTCTTGAAGAATGATGAAGTACGCAATTGAGCTCAGCACCTACAGAGTGCAGTACCTTGAGATGCCATCAAAGCACAAGTCTTGGCGGAGTTCATAGCCAAGTATACTGCCCCCTCCCCTTCGGGAACCAGAGAACAAGGAAAAACCCCTATGGTCCTTCCACGTCGAGGGTGAAACGGAGCATGTATAGTCCTAAAGGGACCCTACGAAGTCAAGATTAGTTATGCATTGAGATTTAGATTCCCTGCGAGCAATAATGAAGCGGAATATGAGGCCCTGTTAACCAGACTCAGGCTCACTATAAGTATTGGGGTCAAAGCAGGAGACCTCAATATCTTCTCTGACTCTCGGCTCATGGTCCAACAAGTCAAAGGCATGTATAAAGCCAAGAATGAAGAAATAACAGGATACCTAAAGGTAGTTCGATCTCTCACGAGAGACTTACCCTTATGGAACATAATCAAAATACCTAGAACCGACAATGTAGAAGCTTATAGACTTTCAAAACTTGCCTTCATGATAGCCCCCGACCTAGGGATAATTGAAGAAAAGATATTCTTCCTGTTCTTGCCCAAAAAAATCTACAGCACTAAAAGCGCACGAGGTGCTGGACCTGCAAAGAGAAGCCTTGCTTTCAAGTTGGATGACACAATAGAGAAGTACATCAGAGACAACACTCTTCCCTCTGATAGATTAGAAGCCAAAAAGTTAATTTGCAAAGTAACTAACTATACCCTCATCAACGAAATCTTGTACAAAAAGGGTTTCAGATTTCCCCTTCTGTGATGTTTATAACCACAAGATGCACAGCGAGTTCTAGAAGAGCTCCATGTCGGCGAATGTAGCAACCATGTTGAGAATGAGAATTGTGCGAGCTGGTTACGATTGGCCAACAATGAGGAACGATGCAAAAGAATTCATGCAACGGTGTGAACGCTACCAAAAGACTGTCCTCATCAACTACACCCCAAGTGCTAATCTGCTATACCTCACCAGCCTATGGCCATTTGCCATGTGGGGGCTAGACATACTCGGATCTTTTTCCTCATCCACAAGTCAAAGGAAGTTCATAATGATGGGATACGATTACTTTATAAAATAGGTGGAGGCTGAGGTAATAGCAAAAGTTACTGATGTAAATGTTCAATGCTTCATCTACACCAACATCATCTCCAGGTTCGGAGTTCCATACTCCTTGATAATGGACAACGGGAGGCAATTCAGTTCCAAAAGGATTAAAGATTTCTGCGCCAGATACGACATTACCCCATGTTGCACCTCTGTTGCATACCCCTAGGTTAACGGCCAGGTCGAACCCATCAACATAACTATCATGCAAAGTCTCAAGGCTAGGGTCGATCGACAAAGTGGCAAATAGGCACATGGGGATACCGCACCACCCAACGCACCTCCATCAACAAAACCCCTTGCCGCCTCACCTTCGGCACTGAGGTTATTCTACCTATCGAATTATAACTACAAAACATTCAAGTACAATCCTATGATGAGTTCATCAGCAAGATTAGCATCCAAGCCAAACTTGATACCATAAAGGAAACTCGAGATATAGCAAGCAAGAGGATTACCACCTACTAACAAAGAGTAGCCTGATATTATGACAAGAAGGTCAAACATAAAGCCTTCCTCCTAGGAGAACTTGTCTGCCAAAAGCTAGAAGCAATGGGGGCGGAAGAAGCCCACGGAAAGCTCACCCCGAGCTGGAAAGATCCAGTAAGGGTAAAAGAAGTCTTAGGAAATGGATCCTATAAGCTCGAAACACTATACGCTGAGCTTATTCCAAGGACTTGGAACGCCAACAATCTAAGAAAGTTCTTTAAATAGCCAAAGGTTAGTTTATATGTAAAGTGTAAAAAGAAAGCAATTACAAATGAAATCAAGATTTTGCATTAAGAACGTATTACATTGACCGATAGGAACTCAACAGAGATTTGGAAGAGGCTCACAAGTTTAAAGCGACCTCAACTCCCCTCGTAAGCTCTAATAACTCCCTCCTAAGGGTAACTTCCCCCACAAGCTCGGGTAACTCTCTCCTTAAGATAACTTCCCCCGTGAGCTTAGGTAATTCCCTCTTAAAGGTAACTTCTCTCGTGAGCTCAAGTAACTTCCTCTCAAAGGTAACTCCTCTTGTGAGCTCGAATTAATACTTATGCAAACAAAAAAAAAACACATATATATATATACACACACAACCAGCCATACAGGAAATCAAGCTAGCAAACAAGTGGCTAGTGAATTCATTGATTTGAAGAACATTATTATAGTAGTTTCGACTGGCATCCCGGCCAGGATAGTTTCTAAATGACCTTCCGACCGACAAACAAAAAGAAGAATTTACATCGCTATGAACTTTTTTCGGCTGAACATAACTTTGAGCTAGAACATTCCCACAAAGATATAAACCTCAAATAAGAAGAGATCTTCCAAATCCAGCCGACCACGATTCAAATATGTAGGTTCGGGTTGAGCATGACTCCACATCCCCGATAACCAACTTGAACTCATTCATCAACCTTTAGAACAACAATGAATCTCAGCTGGATAGAAGCTCAGCACAACCAGAAGAATAGGGATTGAAGTCCATTCCCCCATTAAGCCCACATCTAATAAGCCATCAGGAGATTGGGCTCAAAGGGGAAATCATTACCTCCCACATCCAAAAACCTCCATTTACCATCAAGGATGTCACAATAGAGTAATTGGAAATGAGGAGAAGAAGTTAAATGGCCCCTCTACGACGGCCTCATCCCGGGTCGCCTGTTGAAAATGGGCCCCTATTCACGCGCAATGAGCTATTGTAGTCACCATGACCTCCCCACCAAATAATAGCCAGTGGTAATTTGGTCCTAAGAATCGCATAAGAGAACACGACTCAAACTAAACAGCCAAGGCATGGAAAGGAAGTATAACTCGAGCAACATGCTCGATGCACTATGCAACCTTAGTGACCGATCCGCATGAACAGGGGCCATAAGGCTTCCAACCCATCTAAACAAAGATAGCAAGACTCTCGTAATACCACAACATATGAAACCCCTAAAGGCTCGACCTGTCAAGCCATTGAAGATCAATGAAGAGAACACTCATCATTCCCCATGTCTTCTCGAAGTGAACGGCGAATGAACATCTTATGTCAATAATAAATAAAATCTATGAAAAGATGACTCATAAAACAGCGATATTTTTAAGCTCAGAAAAATTCTAACAGACCCAACATTTGATGCCACCAAATCTTAAGAATCTCAAGTGCAACTCACCTTAACCGTTCGATCATACCTAGGGAATCCATGAGCATCAAAGAGGAAAGTTCCCTAACACGCGCAACCTCTTCAGCAAAGCAACGTCATCAGCCTAGGAAAGTTGTATGTAAAAACCTATGACTAACCCGAGAACAACGTGACAAAACCAAGGTAAAGCATCCTAATGAAAACAAGGTTGACATGACTGGCCTTGGATGATACTACAGTACGATAAAATTACAACCACCAAGCAAAAACATAATCAATCAGAGAAAGAAACAAATAATGCATTAACCAAAGAAAGGTACATCAGCCTACATTACAATGACTGGAAAATGAGCTAAAAGCACAGCTCATAAAAAAAAAATATCTTAGAAAACAAAGATAAATCCTTAAGCTCCAAAATCAATCAGCATAGACACCAAAAATTTCATCACTTGTCATCAGTTAGGGAACAGTAGCACCGACTTCAACTTCCCTCTCAACGGAACCCCCTCCTTGAGAATCAACAACGATGGCAGAGGCTACTGACATGAAGGTCTCAAAGTATGCACCATGGTTATAGAGACACCCACACCTTCGTCCTCTTGACCTCTAAGATTCACGCCACTCTAACTACTACCCTCTCCTCCTACTATAGCAACTGCGGCCTCACTACCTCACTTAGATTCTTCCTCATCCTCCTCACTAGAATCTCCTTCGAAAACTACACCCAAACGAGCTACCAAAAAACCAAGATATAAATTAGGATATCTCTTCTGAGGTTCTTCCTTATCAACTTCACAGTATCCTAGATGAGCTTAATATAGGTCTCCTTCTACTCCTGGATCTTGAAAAGGTCGCTCAAGATCCGCCTCTTGGTCACCCCAAAAATAAGTCGACCACTTTGAAAATCCGCGACGCGACCCTATAATAACAATAAAAAATCAAAACCAAACCAAAGGATGAGCAACAATAGTAACTAATGCAACAAAAAAAAGCAAATAACCTTATCGATAATTTCTCCCGATCCAAGTTGGATGACCGCAAGCTCTCCATCAATTTCCCCTTCTCCAGGATAACAAGCTCCACTTCCTTTTTCTGCCTTGCCACTTCAAGTTTCGTCTAGCTTAACAAACGAGCAAATTTATCACGTTCCTCCCTTATACCTCTCCACTTCTCTTCGAATTTGCCCACCATTGCCTCTACAAAAGCCTTCTTCCTCCTTGCCTTGCCCACATCAGCTCGACTATGCATATTTTGTCCTCTACCTCCCCATGTAGGCTTTCATGCTCGGCAATTAGAACAATTGGCTCGCTCTTTAATTGCACTTCATTTTGCTTAACCGCAACAAGCTTTTTTTCCAAGCTTACCCTCTGAGCATCAAGCTCCTTTGTGCTCTGCTCGAATTAATGACACATAAAAAAAAAAAAAACTAGAGGAGGGAGAAGAGAAAACACAACAAATTACCCTATGATCCTCCTTCGGCAGTCGAAATGCCTTAGTAGTTGTCACCAGAGCTAAGAAAAAAAAAACAGAGTCTTTTAAGCACAAAAGCTCGGCTTACTAACGAACTCTACAAGCCCAACAACCCCTTACCTCATAAGTCTTCCATGCAGAGAAATCTACGACTAGATCCACCAAGGAAAGTCCCCATAAAGGGCCCTCAACCTCTTCTTATCCTCAAGCCAACCAATCTCCTCAAAAAAAGGCTAATCCACAGTCATGTCTCCATTTTAAGGCTTTCCCTTCAATAAAATCAATCGGGCCACCAACAACACCTCTTTCAGGTTGACCTCCACAACCCTTAACTAGGGTCTGACCACCTGAGCTGTTGTTGCTACTCCTAGCAACCTCTTTAGACTGCGCAGGAATAACACAAGCTCGGGCCAACAGAGGGGATAGGTGAGCCGAATCATGCTCCTTGTGAGATGGAGCCAAACACGGTAAGCCCACCAAAACGACATTATCTTCACCACCACCTACCTCTACAGCAACATCTCCAACTTCAACAACACCACGTCTAATGTTACCTGTAGTACCACTAACCTTAGCAACAACATTCCCAACTTCAACATCCACACCCGCACCCTTTGTCTCTGCCTATCCAAATCAATCATTGGAAGATTGAGTTCGGCAGTCAGATCCTCAACCTTGACAAGTCGCTTTTCACCACTTGCTTTCTTTGTTGAAGGCCTCTTCTGCTTCTTTAAACGACCCACAAGAACATCAGCTACGTTCACCACAACCATCTCAGGCTCTATAAAAAAATAAATAATAAAAGAGGTCAGAATTACAATAAAAGCACCTGCCCAGCTGAGCTTAATAGCTTGAAACCTTCGACCACACAAAATGCCTTCTCCTTATAACTTGACTCAACAAGTGATTTATGTGTGTGTGTGTGTGGTGTATTGTGTGTGTGTGTGTGTGTGTGGGGGGGGGGGGGGGGGGGGGGGGAGATGATGGTGTGGAGGAGAGAGAGAAAGAGAGATAAAGGTCGATTATACGAAGAACCATCTTCTACCTCCATCAGTAATCGGCCTCTCACTCTCTCCCCATAAAATTCCTCACCACGAGTGCGGCATTGTAAGGCCTCCCACCTTATGCTATCAGGGCACCCTCCAACTCTACCAACCCACTAGCGTCATGCGCCATTAACATCAGAGGTTTCACATGATGGATGGACTTACACACCATCAACCTAAAAGTTAAAACCTTGTCGCATGCTTTCCTTTAGCCTGACTACCCAAAACTCGTGCTTCTAATCAAAGCCATTTAAGCTTATAAGCCCGGTGAGAAGCTAGGGACACTTAGCCTGCTTGGCAAAACACCACCACCCCTCTGGTGATTTTTTATAAAGAAAAAATTGTCGAAACATGACCAAGGCGGGCTACACCATGATATTGAAGCAGATTGCCTCAAAGGCTATCAATATTCGCCAGACGTTTAGCAACAACTAAGTCAGGCACAACCAATGATAATTAAAAAATTCCTTTTGAAAAGGAGAAAAAGGCATCCTTAGCCCAAATTCAAATGCCTTCTTGTATGAGGCAAACTGCTGACCACTAAGGAGGCATACCCGATCTGTTTTCTAGGCATCTCAATCTCCCATTCCTACTGAGCATCTTATATCTACCATTCAAATATAGTCGTAAGCTCCTTCCTAGATAGCTTACAATAGATCCCATTCGGAAACCACCTTGGGTCGCCTCCGAATACAAAGGGTCAACGATCGCCTTCTCAAGGTCTTCAAAAGGATATATATCCACCAGACGTCAATGGACATCACTAGCTAACTCAGCGTAGGAATGTGTGCCTGAAGACCCGGACTCCTCACCATCGACGTCAAGACTCCACCGAACCTATCCTTACGATTGCCAATGGAAGCCGAGCCTCCACTCTCTAATCTAATCCTATCACTCGATTGTGAACCCCCCCCTTGACATCATATCTCCCATCTCTCTTCACCTCATTGACGAGTCATTGAACCCTGCTGACCGAGTCATGAAAAAAGGATTGACTAGCAAAAGTACCTGAGTTCGACATTGAAAAAAATTGGAGAACGCTTGGAAGCTAAACACAATGAAGGTGTTTGTAAGTCTCTCAACAAATGTGGAAAATGATGTGTAGAAATCTTTATGAAAGACTAGAATTTATAAAAGAGTGAAGGAAGCGCAGAAGCCCCAACCCCTCGAGACGTATAAGTAGGCCTCAGAGTCCTAACGTTACGACCAATAACCGTAGGTGTCAGGCCTAGATATAATTATTACTAGGACCTTTCAAATCCAGGACCCTTAAAAAAAAACCATACTTCCTTGAATATAGTGAAGCGTATTAAGTATAACACCTAACAAGAAATCCAACAGTCCTCATCGAAAAATTTCCCTAAATAGGAAGGGAAGTGGGGGGACGTTGGGGGAAGGAGGGGACAAATGTTGACAGTAGAATATAGTCCTCTGCCCACTCAGTCCCCTAGGCTCTAAAACCCTTACAACCACTTGAGGCCCAAGAAGCCAACTACTTTTGATATCCATCCCTCAAGACCTCCTAAAAGGTAAAAGAGAACGACTCCTTCGTTGTGTGCTATGACTCGAGACCTCCTCTCAAGTCTTCATCTCTAAAAGGCCCATCGACTTAACGAGCTCAATTAATCTACTAACTCGGCCTCAATGTAGCTCGACCTCAAGCCTTCGCCTTCTCTAGCCAAAATGTGTGTCCTTGTCACATCTCATGACTAGGAGGACACCAACAGCTTGGCCATACTCCAAGAAGTCACGACTCCTCAGCTCGGGTATCGTCACCACACTAAGTACGAGGTCTCGTACGACTTCTATTATGATCCTAAAACCCTATAAATACCCAATTTGCCTGAGGACAAGGCAAAAAGGGGTACAGACACAAAAAACCAGTCTTATATTTTTTAGTATAAACTTTACTTCTACTTGCAGACTGACTTAAGCATCGAAGTGGCTGCGCCGAGTAACCCCCGACACCCCTCTAACCTATCTTTCGTGTTTACAGGAGGTATCTTTATCGATCCAAATGCAGCTTGTGCAACAACCATAAACTAACCCTATATGGCTATTCAAATCAATAAGAATAGGTGAGTAAAACAAAAGTAAGACCGACAAACCTAAATATCTAAAAAAAGTGAATCTAGAAAGATTTTGCAAGTAAATCTTCTAGATGAAGAAACTTCCTATAACTAACATGCCAATTAAAGATACTTGAAAGGTCAACTCACTTGCCAAATAAGATAAGGGCGGCTATGCAAATAAGTAAGAGAACAATAAGTTGTAACTAAGTTGCTACTAAATTAAGCAGTTTGACTTACCCGCGCAAGGCTTATCTTAAGTCTACTCAAGGTCAATTTTGGACTAAAGAGGTCGGCTTGTGGTCCAATAGTTCAATCTCAGGTTCATTAGGTTAGTCCATAGCATCAAAATGTCGACCTTGGCATAAGGAGCCTAAGACCAAAATTGTCTATCAAGAAATATTTGATGCAATAATATTATATATATATATATAATGTTATAAAATTATTATATATAAATTACAAATATAATATCATAGCATATATATCTATATAAAAGTTTTGATACTAACATGCTTATACATACTATAATACAGTATAAACAAATCTATATGTAACATATGATATGTATATATGTCTAACATATATAATTTTATATGTTAAACGTATATACAACTAAGATAAACATAGGAGAGGGGTGGATTATGTTTACAACTAATCTATCCATTTTTGCAAAACTAAAGCCTATAAGATGCAAATTAACACATTGCACAAAGTATGAATAGTGTAAAGTAAATAATAATTAAAAAGAGAAGGGATAGAGAAGATATCATCGGATTTTAACGTGAAGTTCGATCTACCCCTCCACTGTCCACACTAACATCTCCCTCAATGGAAGGCTTCATGCACTTTATTTACTAAAAATAAATCAATACTCCCAAGGAGCCACACATAATAAAACACAAGCACACAGCAACTTACATGAATTATGACTTTACAATAAACATCCTATAACTCTAAACATAACTCGGTACTCTTAAATTCCCACAATAATTTACTTTAACAGATCTAGGGTAGTTTCTTACAAAGTGTTTCCAAATAAAGAAACAATGGAACTACTCAAAACTTTTATAGCAAAATATACTACAAAGACAAAATCAAAGGGAGAGCGTTACATAAGTGATTTAAAAGCAAGTTAATGTGCTCAACTCCCTCGTCAAATCTGCCAAAGATGCTCATTATAAGCTCTTCAATAATATGGTTGTTGATCCAAAACTCCTAAAGAAATATTATGCATTGAATACACTTCAACGGCTAGTAAAAATACAACAGGTCCAGAATTTCTCGAAACTGGTCTAGACTACTTTGAGTGTTCTCTACGAGGTAGACATTCTGTGCTAAAAAAGGTCTAAACCTTTTGCAAAAGGTTTAGACTCCTTGCAAACTTCTTGCCAAGAGGTCTGACTTATTGCGCTAGGTCCATACCTATTGTGCCAGCCCACACAAAAACAAGATTAAAGAGCTTTATGTAGGTTTGGATCGCTTCAAATTAATCCAAACCATGCAAATATGATCATATCACATTACACATAAAGTTTGTAATTAAGTGTAACTTAACCCAAATAAATGAATAGTTGTATAATATATTTTCTCATCAAAATTCACATCGAGCCTACCGATTCGACAGTAATTACATTTAACACTAATTATATAATGTCACAATATAATAATGGAAAAGTTGTGTGAGTGAACATAGTAAGTTACAAAGTCCCTTTATTTTTGCAAAGATAAAATTGAAATAATACTATTATAATAGAGTTATTTAAAAGGAAAAGATAGGAAAGTAAAGAATTTTAAAAAGAATGACTATGAGACATTTTAAGATTGTTTTTTTCTTTTAATTTTATTCTATTCACCAACCATAAAATCTAACCACACATGATATCTTATGGAATAGGGGTACAACACTCATTCAATTGTTTCTCCTGGAATAGAATGGTAATTCCACATAATTAAACATGGTGAATTTTTTTTCCCCTTCTTTATAAAGTGTTAAATCAATTTGCACAAAAGGTAATAAATTGCTATTTTGAGCTCTTGAGGCTATGGTCCGTAGCACCGACTAGACTGGATCCGTAAAAATTTTGCTAAATTCTAAAATAGAGATGAGCCAATATTCCTTTGGTCTCTCTATTAAATGCCCCACTGCAAGGCTATATATACACAAATACATATGGTGTTGATGAAGTAGCCTAGCTTTAGTAAAATGTCCTAATCAAACGCACCCATTGAAGGCAAATATGAAATTCAAGGACTTCCTAACATCACAGCCTGTCCACGTTAGCCCTCTTCTCAACTAACCCTGCCGTGACGTGAACCGACCGAAAAGAAAATGGCAGGACGCTTTTGGCCTTCTCTCTAAATGCCTTTTTTATTACTCCGGGAAGCTTCCGGAAAATCAACGCATATGGGTCGATGAAGGTTTTTTTGTTTTTTTGCTTCTCAGTAATTAAATAATTATCAGGCTCAGTAATTAAATAATTATCAGGATCCGTAAATCCATCGAAAACACCAAACGTTATAAATTGACACTTGTTTGACTTGTTATCTTCGTGAAAATTATGATTTTATCATTTATGAAAATATATATAGCCAGTAAAATCGAAAGAGATCGTATAAAATCAATAAAATTATAAACTTATAGAATCGTAAACTTATAAACTCATATATCTAAATTCATAATTTGACATAAAATCTGTACTTAATCAATTTTGAATCAATTTCAATTAAAAAAATATATAAAATTATAAACTCCTAGAAATGCATATTTTACTCGTAATTTTAACAATCATACTTGTTATTATTTATTTGATTATCAGTTCTACAATTGCGGGAAATCATCTGTATTTATTTAGTCTTTTATTTAACTTGACAACTCTCTTTTGATCTCCAACATATATATTTTCCCTTCGGCTAATTCGGTCATCAACATTTTATATATATATGATTTGTTCCCACCCCCATTAAGAGTTCCAATCATCCTCAATATATGCTAACTTCTAGTTAGTTTTAAAGGAGGTCGGGTTAGAGTTTATGCAATTTTTTAAATCCCTTTTTCTCATTCTTATTATATTCTAAAACTACCATGCTCCCAATCTGAGCAGGGTTACCGCTCTCCAAACCAAATTCAACGGTATAAAAGATACACAACAGAAAATTATTAAATTTCCTAATTTAGAGTAACTTTAAATAATACTTATCCTAGCAAAGAAACAAGCAAGTTACCACGTACCTATATTAGCTCGGGAACTAATGGGATTGGCCGAGCGAGGATCTATCACTATACAAGATAATATTGAATTTTCCACTTAGTTCAAGCACTAATTAACTAGTTTCAAATATAATTAATGAAAGAAATTCAAATAGATTATTACAAAGTCATGACATAGCGTTTAAACATCATATCATATCATTCAATACTCAACAAATATTCAATTGACCATATATCAAGCTTTGGAAAATATTAGAGAAAGTTTTTGAAAATGAGAACTGCAGGAGACACGCTGGCCTTCAACGCTGGCGGCGTTGAACTGATGCACAATGTATTAAAATTCAACACTTGCCATCACTGGCAGCGTTCTAGGATATGCTGGCAGCCTTCAGCCAGTGTAGACTACAACTCCAAATTTCTAAAATTTTTGAGAGTTCTACGCCGGCAGCCTTCAGCCGCGTATCTATGTACGCCGATAGGATGGGATACTACGCCAGCGGCTTTAAGCCCAGTGTTAAAAATTATGATTCTATTCGCATTCCACACCACCTCTAAGCCGGCGGCGTTGGAACCCTAATAGCCGACGTACGCTTTGAAAAATCAACACTGGCTAATTTTCCTTACGAAAGCCGGCAGCGTTTTAAGCGACTTTAAGAAAATAGGTTTTGATCACCTTCAACACCGCCTCTATGCTGGCGACGTTAAAGTACCAAATGCCGCCGCACACTCAAAAACAGACCTATTCGAAAATGTTTTACTTCCCCTATTTTCTTTACAACATCTACTCATTTCAAAAATCCTCCAAACTTATTCTAAGCTTCCCAAACTTGTTATATGTTATAAACACCATTCAAACAACACAAGCTCCACTTCTAACCATCAAACACCCAACTACATATCAAACACTAATTACACTTCAACTACTCAACTTAACTTCACTACTCACCAACACTTCTTACAACTTCCCTAACACTCATCCAAATTCACAAAATAACAAAACTCAACCTAACATATATCAATGCATAAAATCAATCAACTCAAATAATATTAACTCATCTATCATAAGTTTTACATTTAAAACACAAGAAAGGAAATAGAACAAAGAGATTATGTTTGCATTAACTTACATGAAAAGGCTTTCGCTTGGTGAGATTGTTGATTCCAAAAGCTTGATTTTGGTTTTTGGTTTAGGGCTTATGAATTAAAGAAAAAGGAAAAGAGAAAGAAAAGAAATGTGGGAAATTCGTATGAAAAAATGGGGCTGCCAAAAGAGACCTTATTTGATTAAATTTGGGACTCAAATTTATCCTATGTTTGACTTTTGAGACATATTTGATTTAGGCTTAATTTGGCTTAATTTGAAATGCATTTCGGTTTAATTTGGGCTTGAAAAATAGACTTAAACTTTGTAAAATTCTGTCAATAATTTCTTAAGCAATTTAAAAGTTATTTTAATAATTCTAAACATAACACATACATATTAATTCATGAAAGACACAAACATTTATTATACCATGCACGCATTAATAAGCATAAAACAGTAACATTAAATTCATTGCACATACACACATACAAAATGACACATATTCAACACATGTACTAATTATGTTGTTCATACACATATATCTCATTTCAAAATCATATATAATTTCAATAACACATTTATAAAATATAAATTGGGAAATGTATGGCTATTTCAATACCCCAGCTAGTTAGCTACATATATTTCATGATCTTTTTTTTGTCAAAAGCAAAACTTATATAGATATTAACTTTATATTTTTTTTTATAATATTATTAATGATCACAAAAAATCTAATTAGGTATTAAATTAACTTCTATAAAATCTAGGTAATTAATTGCATTAATCCTAACATTTACTCTATATTAGTTTAACAAGGGATCTTTAATTAATTGAACATGCAAAGACATAAGTTTAATAAGCCCAAAATTTGAGTTTAAATTTAAAGGGGTTGATGATCTTATAGCCTGATAACATTAAAACTTGCTTTTGAAATTTGATGAATTAGGTTCAAGTTGTAATACCAATATATATATATATATATATGTATATATATTAAAGTGAATATTTTAAATTAAAAATTTAATATTATTTTTATAATGAAGTATCTATTAAAGGAAACCTAGCTATTTGAACCAAATTCGATTACCTCAAGTATTGTTTTAAATAAAGCGTGATTATTATGAATTGAAAAAGAAACGTAACATTTATTATACACTAGAGAATCATCATAATGTGAACATTGCTAAAAGATTCTTATATAACGCTTAATATGTTAAGTTCGTCTTAAGTGATTTTTGAGAGAGTTGATAAATATGTATATACACATATATATAGCATCTGTATTTTCATGATATTAATTATTGAATTATGATTGTTTTTTTCATCCTTATAGCAAACCGCCAAATCACATACATTATCTTTGGAAATCTTACAGCCAAATTAACATATTTGTACACTTCTTGATACAGGTTCTTGGAGAAAAACACAAGTATCATTTTACCGAATTCAAAAGCTTTTAAATAAGATGTGTGTGAGTTTGAGGTTATGTGGAGTGAATAAGTGTCTTGTTCATGTAGCAATTGTTTAAATGAAAATAATATAGTAAATTACATCAAAAGTAATCAATATTTGGTAGTAAGTTCATTTAAGATATCAACATTTAAGGATAAATTTATTTTTTTTTTTTATAAAGTGAGTCAAATAAGGTATCAATAGTTGACTATTAATAGAAAACTAATGCAAAGTTAATACCTCAAACAATTTCAAGATACATTTTGCAAAACATTTATATTTCTTTTAATTACTCAAAACTTTGATACCTTAAATAAATTTACCCTCAAATCCTGATACTTTTTGATGCAATTTATTAGAAAACAATATAAATAAGTGAATTATAAATGGTAAAAGCACAATTTATCATAATTTTTACAAGTTTAAAAGATGTATATTTTAGAAGTTATAAAATAACTAAAACACATATTTTCAATACTTTTAATTGCTCGTTCATTTTGGTGTAATGGTGATTTCATTACAATTTTTTTTCCTTAGAAAGGCAATTGACTGTAGTAATGATTTGATAAGGAATTTTTATTACACAAATATTGAATAATCTTTTATTATTCAAATTTATAAATAATACTTTAAATTGAAATTAATTTTTCTTTAAAATATCATTACTTAAATAAAAAATTAATAAATAGAAATCTAATTACATTTATATTCTATTTCTCAATAATAATAATTATATTATAGTTTTATTTATTTAGTAAAATAAGTAAGAGAGTGAATGTGAAAAATCCATTAATCCGATAGCCTGGCATCTCAGCCGAATGTGATTGTGAAATTGAAAATATTAATATATATCAATAACTAATGTGGTTTTGTTTCTACTAATTAAGAAATGTTCAAAGTTTGCTAATGACACATTGGGCAATCATTGATTTGACGTACTACCTGATGGCCAAAATTGTAATTCCATGCCCCCACTTATAGCTTTCAAAGTTCCATACAAAATTTTTTATATTGCATATCGTTGTCGCGGCCTTTTCATTGGCATAATTGGAGAAAGAACTAAAAAAAATGTTAATGTAGGTGGGATTGATTAATGGAGGACAACTAGCACGTTCACTTGAAGTGAGCAAATCAAAAGTTTATCTATATGTCTTTGCGTTCGTTGGCAACCCATGGTCGTCCATAGATAATTTATAAACGTTACAACATTATTTTAGTTGGAAATGTGCGAGAAAAGCTGGCGAAAGCTGGCATCGTAGGTTCTCTTTCAGCCAATGTGCATTAGGTTTGTATCACTTATGTAGGCTTTTTATTTCACTGATTACTACTATTTAACTAGAGCAAAGTGCCGTTGAGGTCTGAATAGGACACCGCCCCAACTTAGTAATTTTATCACTTAGTTGCATCACCCATAATCTTCCAACTAGGATGAATTAGATTCAAATCCCTTATCTCCAATGAAATAATAAAAAAAAATGTTTAATTTGATTTATATAATTTTCTATTAAAAGGATTTTTTCACTTTTCAACACATGGGACTAGTTTTTATCTTTTTAATCCTTCTCATATCCTCTAAATTTTTATAATTTTAAATTGTTAATATTATAATTGATGTTAGATGTGGTAGCATTAGAATATAAATGAATAAACATCCTTATGTTGTACTTTAATTTTAATATAAATATATGTATATGTGTAATTTTTGTTCACCTTAGAAATTTGATGGTGAAATATTGGGCTAGCAAAGCCTTCCTGAAAAGTAGGGACAGACGCAGGATTTAAAGGGAGGATGGAGCCAACATTAATATAATCATAACTACATCCATATTATTATATGAAGAATAAAAAATTACACATACAATTATCGAATAAAAAATCGTCAAAGTTTAACTCACTAGTCTTTTTTGTGGTGAAATTCATCTATCATGGAATCTATATCAATGTTTTCAACAATGCTTCTTTTATATAAATCAAAAGATGGAAAATTATATGGTTCTGTCACTATCTAACGGCTCATACCATACCCAATCATGATTGAATCACTAAAATAATTAATATTTTAATTATTATATTTATTTTAACGATTAAATGATTGACTGATGGTCCTATCGATGGATCATAAAAGCTCTCTCAAAGATAATTAGTTAGAAATTGATCGTCCATCTTATTCTATAGTCTATTTTACATATTCATGGCATAAATATTTTTTCGATACTAAAAGTCTTAAATATTTTATGTGCTTCTATATGCAATTTAGAGAAAAGAGACTAGAAAAGAGAAAAATAAAAATATAAAAGGTTAATGGTTTTGTTTTCCTCGAGCATATCATTGATGTTGTCACGCCCATGGTACCTATTAGTAATATACAAGCCACACTTGTATACTATTACTAGTTAACCATTAGAGAATAACATATTTTCAAACATCAGATCTTTTAGTTGCATCGATAAGAAATGATAAACACATATAAGATATAAATTAATAAATATCTATCATTACAAGTAGTGAATATTATGAAGATATTACAAACCATGATTCTATTCTAAAATCTCCAAATACATGACTAATAATTCAAATACTAAATATCTTATGACTAGAAATAAAAATAGATAACATAACCTGAAGATCCCATGTTCTTCTAGCTTCTAATTTCTTACCAGAGCCATACTCCTAGAAGTAACCAGCCAAGGTCATGAGTTAACCTGAAAGGTCTTTAGGAGTGTGAGCAAACTATGAGCTTAGTGAACAACCAAATATTACACATTAAGCAAATTTATTAAAATCATATGTAATGTAACAGTCAAGCATATGCACAATACAAGCTTAGATGGTCCAAATTAAACAGGAAAAAGATTTACACCCTCTTTTTAGGATTGAAGAATAATTACTTTTATGACCCACCTATCCAAGAGAGATAAGTATACAAGAAAATCAACGATTTCTCGTCTTAGGGTTATCACTTTTAACTTAATAGCATTTTTACTAACCATTTCCTACATCAATCCTTAGAAACTCCCTAAGTATTAATCATTTCAAAGCAATATATAGCGACGTTCTTCGTTGCACTTAGTTCCCGTAAATGACGGAATAAAAAAAAAAACTTGGAAGATTAACACTTTAGAAAAACCAAGCATTAGCAAATAATAAAATATTAGTACGTAGCAGGCTACCACCCTATTTGAATATGCAATAGTGCAGTACGTGCAATGTATGACCATGTTATTTAGTAAGCCAATAATTCTTATTGAGGTATACGATGATCATACATTACACACATCAATCAACATGCTATTCTAAATCATTAAACAATTGTATTATCACTTTCATTAACTCGTATTGGCATCATAAGCAACCCAATCAATTCATAAATGATTCTCATCATGCTTTTCACAACAACTGTATTATTATCTTTGTATTACAAGTGCCACTAATTACAAGCACAAACAGTATAATAGATCTGAGTTACTCACCTGCTCATTTTAGCTAATCGTAATAGTCCATAGGGAAGTCCTCAAAGGTATTAAGGTCACCTATTAAGATGAATAAAATATTCATCAATAAGACATAAATTTTATATCTAACTCCTATGAGTGTCTAAGTATCCTCTATTAGTATTTGATTTTATTCCTATTACTTGTATTGATCTTATAGTGGTCTTATGGTAACAATTATTATGTAATATTTTATTTTCATTTTGCTTTTCTTGATCATATTTGATATTTATATTTTTTTTATAGGGTAGTTGTAGAGTTTGTATTCAATAGATCAATATTTTATCATTACTATCATTATTACTTTTATATTGTTCCTTACTTTACCTACTATGGTAACGAATATTTATTTTCTATCATTTAGTTTCGTCGTATTTCTCTTGATTTTTGCTCATGTCATTATCTTTTATTTATGGGTATTACATTATCTTTAATTCTAGCAAATCATTTTCAATTGTTAATTTTTCGTTAATTTCCTTCAATTCATTATTTTTGCTTTTCAACTTTTTACACTTACTATTCATCTTTTCATTTTCTAGTTTCAATATATTTATTTCATCTTGCAAATTATTTTTTTTATTTAATCTCCTCACGCTTAGCTTGAAAATTTTCTAGCTCTTCTCCTACTTCCATCATTAAAGATTTAAGTATGTTGTTCTTTTTTTCTACTTTTCTAACTTACAGCATACTTTATCATACATAGTGTACAACTCAGCATAAGAAGGAGAAGAGGGGGAATTTACCTCATCGTCTAGTGTCATGAAACACACATTCTCATCTAAGTCACTTGAGTCATCATCACTTTAAGTGGTGATAAGTGCTTCTTTTCTAAGTTCCCTTGAAGCCTTCTTGAATAGTGGACTGTATAGTTGGATGTGTCCCGGCTTTCAATATTTATAGCACGTTATCACATTCTTCCTTTTATGTCTTGATGAGCTGCTATCATCATCCATTCTCTTTATCTTATTATTGTGTCTCATTAACTTTTTAAGCTTCTTAGCCATCAAGGCAAGTTCTTCATTTCTGTTGTCATCATCATCATCGCTGGAATCTTGACTTGTGGCTTTTAAGACAATAGCCTTCTTGTTAGATTCCTCTCCTTGCTTTTGGATGAGTTCATGCATTTTAAGCTCTCCAAAGAGTTCTTCCTTACTTATAGCACTTAAGTCTTATGCTTCTTTTGTGGCATTTTTTTTAGCTTCCTAATCGTTAGGTAGTAACTTGAAAAGTTTAGAATTTATTTCCAAATTAAAAAAAAAAAATTCTTTCCAAGTACACTCAAGGGGTTTATGATATTAATGAATCTATCATGTGTTTCATTTATAGATTCATTAGGAAGCATTTTGAAATCTTCAAATTGTCGACACAAAAGACTTATTTTTCTATCTCAAACTCTAGAAGTTCCTTTATAAGTCTTTTCCAATTCATCACATATTTCTTTAGCAAAATTACATGCACTTATTCTATTGAAATCGCTTTCATTCACACCATAATGCAAAATATTCATAGCAATTTCATCTAAATCTAATTTTTTTCTAGTCTTCTTCATTGTAGTATTTTTCTTCTTTTCGTTCTATTTTTAAAGGTCAATTTTCTATAACATATTAAATTAATCTATTTTGGGATTTTAAAAAATTTTCAGTTTGCACTTCCAATATGGATCCCCACTAAGAAGCAGCAGTCTATTTATAACTTGCCCCTCTAGAAACTCTGGTGCATTAGATGTCATGATCTTTACCCTATATACGATTAAGCACAGAATAAATAGAGATCAAGCTCATATACCAAATGAAAACGTGAAAATGCAAGGTAAAATCCTCAAGAGGTGGGTTGAATTGAGTATTAACCCTAAAAACTCAAACAAATAATTTTTAAAACAGAAACGGATAAGACAATAGTAGATTTTAATATGAAATATATAAGAGATATTGATAGAAAAAATTAATTCAGATTTAATGTAGAGTTCAGCCCATTGCCTACTCTCCAAGATCCACCAATGCCTCCAATCAAGAACTTCACCATCAGTATATTAATCACTAAATAATCACACTCAAGATGAGTAATACACCGCTTTTACAATACGTAAGAAATAAAATATTTTCGTCTCTCTCTAGATACTCTCTAATAAATAGTAAATACAAGAATAGAGCACTAGAACTCTGTCGAGCCTGGATTTTGAAAATCATCCGGTTCATTTCTTTTAACCCGATTCATATTAAACCCTAACCCATTTAACATGAAATCCTCGACTAGGGATTAAAAGAAATTTAATTTTGAAAATATTTTGGAGTCGCCAATCGATAAAAATTGGAAAAAACGAAAAGTTAGGATTAATGGGTAGGTTAATCCTAACTTAGCCACTAGTCTGCGGAAAATTTGATTTTAAAACCAAACTTTAAAAAAAATACCAGATATCTGAGTCCGGGGGCTATCCTATTAAAACCTAAGCGGTTACCACTTTAAGTTTAAAATTTAGAATTTATCCTTTTCTAAAAACTTGCAAAAAGAATACATAAAAAAAATAATAACAATATTAATAAGTCAGAAATCATTTTTAATAATTTTCTATTTAATTTTTAGAACACTTATAATATTTACAAAGAAAAGCAAAACATTCAAAAATTAGATATATAAAAGAAACTTATAATTATATCCAGAAATAATCACAAAAGTTAAATATTTATAAAGAAAATTAATTAATAAGAAATAATCTATCATATCCATTTTTACTATGTTTAAATTTTTTTAAAAAATAACACACTAATAGAATTTAAACTTATAATATCTAATTAACTAAATAGTAAACAAAATAAATAAATACATAATTTTTATTTTTTTAATGTCGCCCCGAAGGTGCCTACGTACTCGCTAATCGAGATCAGACAAAACGTAGTTCTTTTATAAAGAACTTAGTTTGTTGACCAATTTTATATTTTTAAAATATTCTCACTTTAAGTTCATTAAATTTTGAATTTTTATGAAAACCAATTTTGATGATCCTATGATCTAATCAATTAATTTTTATTTCATATAACAAATATATTTTTCTAAGTTCAAAAATCATTAATTCATGGCTAATTTAATGCTACATGAAAATCAATTTTGATTAAATAATATTAAATATTTTCATAGTAAATTTATGAAAACATTTTTGAACAACTTAATTATTTTTCAAAGTCAATTTATGAAAATAATTTTGAAAACTTTGAGTATTATCTTTATAGCAAATTTATAAAGATAACTTTGATAAAAACTTGATTAATATCTTCATAGTAAATTTATGAAGATAAATTTTGATAAAAACTTGATTAATATCTTCATAGTAAATTTATGAAGATAAATTTTGATAAAAAAGCTTGATCAATATCATGATTCTCAAAAACAATTTTATCTTATTATTCAACAACAATTTTGGTTTTAAAAAAATCCATTTACAATTTATTATTTTTCAAAATTCAATAATCATCACATATGCTCAGAACATATTCAAAATATATCATAACAGAATTAAAATACAAAAACAAAACATCACATGCATCAATATAATTTAAAGATCAATTTATATGCAAATACATATTCAAAAATATCCAAAAATATCAAAAATTGTTAAACATGTAAATTTATATTAAAAATAATTATTCTAATTTTTATGGATTTTTCTGAATTTTTCTGGATTTTTTACGAATTTTTATTAATTTTTCCTATTTTCTGAAATTAAATATATATAAATAAACAATAAAATATTGCGAACTAACCTGGACCGTTGGATTTTCTCGGATCAGATCTCAACCGTCTGATATGTGGACCAAATCTGACCGTCTGATCCTTTGACTAGCGATCTGGACCGTGGATCTGCTTGATCAAATCTGGACCGTAGGATCCTCTGATTTAATATGGACCACAGGATCTGCTGACTTTTGACCGACGACCGTTGACCGACGACCGACCGGGTTGGATTCGGATTTCGGGTCGGATCTCGGAGCTCCGTCAGGTGAAGAAGACGATGACGGTGGTTTCAAAGCGTTCCTCGGCCGATTCTGGTGGTCCTCGATCCCAGAAACCTTGTCGGCCCGACGTGAATGGAAGAGTCGCGTCTGCTGGTGATGGTGGTTCACTCCCAGAACCACCAGAAGTGGTGATTCGTGCGGTGGTTGACGGCGGCAAGGGTTAAAAAATTTCTAAAAATTTGCAGAACTTACAAATGCAAATTCGAGCAATTCTAAACACTATAATCAATCAAAAACACTTCCTAAATGATCCTAACACTCTTTAATTGGATCGAAATCCTCCCGATCACTTCGAATTTGCAATTTTTGCAATTCGTACACTTTCTACTCTATTTTCAGATATCGATCTTGTAGTGTGTATTTTGCGAAATTGAATTGTGCTTTCTGCTTGTGGGGTGATCCTATTTATAGAGTTCGAAACAATTTGTCGTTTTGAAGCTTTGTAATGGTTCAATTTTTGAATCACGAATCGTTATATTTTTTCAAATAAGAACGATTCAAAATTAGGACTCGATTCGTGATTGTTGGTTCAAATTGATCACGAATCTTGTGTTTACAGATCATGACTCCTTGATTAAGTGTATTTAATTTGATCAATTGATACAATTCGGCCAATTTTGAAATTTGAAAAATCATGTCCATTCGAATTTTTTCCCGATTTTCATAACTTAATTAAAATGCCTTTTGGGATGAAATAATGCATGAATTGTGTATAGATGTGATGTATCCCATGCCTAGTTTGTGTCTGTATAGTTAATTTCGAAAAAACACAAAGATTCATTGATCAAATGATGTCTCAAAGTGGATGAACCGATGTGTCTTTTGGGAAAAAAAATTGAACAAAAAGGAAGCAAAATCTGCCTTGGGCTAGGATCGAACTCGAGTCCCCTGCTCCTGTGTCCATGGTCTGAACCGTTAGGCCGTTGGCCTGTGCCTTGGTCATATAGCTAATCCACTAATACTTAAGACTAATAAAATATATGTTATATTGAGCTCAAATAATTATTTATTTTAATTTTTCTTACATATATTTTATTTACATTACTATTATTCATTTAATTATATCATTATTTTATTCCTCTATTTTTTATTTTTCTATTTTCTCTTATACTATTTTTTATTATTATTATATTTTTTATGAACTCAACATGACATTAATTTACTATAGACTTAAGCCTATTTTTTAATTGGGCAAAAATTGGGTGTCTCCAAACTCCATTGAGCCTCAAAGTATCGCACCTCATTTTTGCCCCCGACGAGTCTTTACTCACTAAGACTCCATTGAGTCTTGAATTCAAACGTGTTGCGCCTTAAGAGTTATCATGCCTTAATGTGTTGAGCCTCAAATTTATTGTACTCGTTGCACCCTAAACAATGGACTCATTGAGCCCTCGATGAACCCTTCGCCAAGGCTGTGAATTTTTTGAATTTGTCAAGCTTTGGTCTTGAGTTTGTTGTGCCTTAATGAATGAAGTTGTCTAGCTCTCAGCTTGATCCTCGACTGATACTATTCATCACTAATTTTGTTTCTACTAAAAACCTACAAAAACTCCACAAAGCCGCACAATACACACATATATATTTTAACATATTATTTGACTAATTAAGTGCAATTTACCATAGTTGAATAGTTTATTGTGCATCATATTATCTCATCAAAATCTACATTAAACATACAAGTTCAACAACATACATATGTGACACAATTATTAAATAAATGGAAAAATTTTATCAAATCACTATCAAAATAAATATTCAAGAATACAACATTATCTCATAACATATATATAAATATTAAACTCAAATCAACAAATTCAAGATCAAATCATTTAAAAATTAACTTACTAGAATGCAAGGAAATTTGCAAATCTAGCATTTAATCTCCTCTCTACAACTACAAGTAAGTTAAAGAAGCTTTTAATACTAGCCCCCCTAACTTCAACCTCGATTTTTTCTTGAAAAAGAAATCACCTAAGAGTCAAATTTAAAATAGAGATTAGCTTTGGTGTTGAATAGTAAAGAAACGAGTCTAAGAATTAGTTTACCTAATTAATGCTCACTTGGTAGGGATTTTTCTATCTGATGGATTTGTAGAGCTTAAAAGAAGATGCTTTGTTTGTAGAAAATGAAAAGATTGGGAGAAGTTTTTTTTTTCGTGGGAAGAAAAAAGTAAAAGAAAAATAAGAAGAGAAATCCCTTAACGTGATATGAAGGAATTTTATAAGATTTAGCATGTAAGATTTGGTGGGATTTTGTAAGATCTTGAGATGACTTTAAGATCCATAAGTGTGTAAGGGGGTGAAACACATATCTACCATCCTTAGAAAAAAAATTAAACAAATACAATTTAAACAAAAATAATGACCTAAATATCATTGCTATATTACATCTTAGATATAAGATACACAATTTTACATGTGTATCTCATATTTAAGATGTGATACAGCGATTCAACCAAATTATGTATCGCATCTTACACTAGCGATACACATGTCTATCACATGTTATAAAAGTGATACATGTGTATATCGCCTATGCAAGATATGATGCATAAGTGTATCACTTGTTAAACATACGACATAAAAGAAAATTCATTACCTCATCTTGGACATGTGATACAATGATGGTAGTTGGGTAATTAATTTTTTGTAAACTGTATTTGTGTAATATTTTTCAAATTGATGGTAAACAAGAATTAAGGTTTATTTGGTTAATGCTTTTTGGCAGATACAAACACTTTTTTAAAACATTTTTCTAGCAAATTGTTTATCAAGAATAGATATAGATGAAAAAAAAAAAAGTTGGCAGTTCTCATGAAAAATAAAATATAGATACCAATCGGACATATTTACACATATTATTTTGATACTGATACAGATACTTATGAAAAATAGACCATCCAAACTGACCCTATTCTTTATGTAAGGCGTTAAAGAGAAATCTTATATTAGATATGATGTCATTTGTGGAGAGAAATTTAATGCCTTCTTGTAGGAGTTAATTTTTTTATGGAACTAAAAAAAAATGAGGGAATTTAGATGGCTTCTTGTGGAGGTTACTTTAAAGCTAAGGAGATTGGTTAAGGTGTAATTAAAATAGGATTTGAATTTAGCCAAATTAATTTAGTAATTTAGCTTTGTTATTTAACTAGTTTGAAATTAATATTTAATTTGAATTTAGGAGTTTAGGGGTTTAGGAATTGATATATGAAATCAAAAATTGAATTTGAATTTATGGGAAATTAGATATTGAAGTTTACGTTAAAATAACTAAATTTGGCATTTACGTGCTATAAGTAATTGAATTTGAGAATTTAGGCTCAAGTTGATATTGATAGTAATTGAGTAGCTTGATAAGTTGAGATAGGTGTTTGAATCGGTAATTTCAATTAAAATCAATTACTAATTCAATTATGCCAAATTATTTAACTATACTCTATAGTTTAAATAATTTACTTAATTTAACTCTCTAAGTTTAATTATTAATCTAAGTTTAAATTTAGGTTCAAAATAAACCATATTTTTATACTATCTAATTATTATATTCTTAAATTAACTTAGTAAAGTTGGGGATATTGCAATTTTACCACAGTTTGGTGTAGTGATTCTATTTTATGAAAATACTAAAAATTATATGAGTTGCTTCAACAATTGCCCTATTTGGATGGAAATCAATCGAATTTTTGAGATATTTAAAGATATGGTTTATAGTTCAATCTTTTTGTTTACAACATGCCTAATATTTGAATTTAATTGAGGTAAAAGAAAACTTTCGAGAGATTGGAAGTTTAGTATTATTTATTAAAATTATTTTTAGAAAATGGCAGTTTTTCTTTTATTTATTGAATCAATCAATTTTTGATGAATTTTCTTAATGAATCTGATATATTATGATTATTGGACTGAAGCGCAATTACGTTGCAAAAAATAATTGAAATTAAGCTTGCATATAGATCTAATTATTCGTGTAATTATTCATAATTTCGAGGCTAAATCCTTCATCAGCAAATATAAACGATGAGCCCATTTAGTATTTATAATTGGGGAAATTTTATAGTCTCATCATTAATTTTAATGGAACCTGTTCCATCACTATCCAATAATGTAATACTCCTTAAATATAAATTGTGGATCTCTAATCACAGAGGCGCCTTTTCAGTATAATGGCTTGAAGTTTGTCAGAACTCCAAAGTTAAGTGTGCTCTGGGCAGAGCAATCCTAGGATGGATGACTCCCGGAAAGCGCTGACATCAAAAGGATAAAACCGTGCGATGTGTGGCCAAAACAGACAATACCTCGGTGGGTAGAGTTTCGAGTCGTTACACAGTGTCTCTGTTGTCCTAGTTGTGCTTGAGGGTGCACTGGGAAGGCTAGTAAACCTGGCATCATGATCCTTGCCCAAGGTGGCCTCAGGGCCTAGGGGCGCCCCCTCCGTTGCGGTGGAGCCTAGGGTGGCAGGTCGTGACAAATGGTATCAGAGCAGCGATTCTGGACTTGTGTAACGAAACTAATGGGGACATCAGTTCTATAAGTGGGGGAGAATGTAATACCCCCCAAATATAGATGGTGGAACTCTAATCACAGAGGCGCCTTTTCGGTGTAATGGCTTGGAGTTTGTTAAAACTCTAAAGTTAAGCGTACTCTGGGCAGAGCAATCCCAAGATGGGTGACCCCTGAGGAAGCGCTGGCACCAAAAGGATAAACTGTGCGGCGTATGATCAAAGCGGATAATACATCAGTGGGTAGAGTTCTGAGTCGTTACACAGTACCTCTGGTGTCCTGGTTGTGCCTGAGGATGTACTGGGAAGGCCAGTGAGCCTGGCATCACGATCCCTAACTAGAATGGCCTGAGGGCCTAAGGGCTCCCCTTCCATTGCGGTGGAGCCTAGTGTAGCAGGTCGTGACAAACAGCTCACACCATACCCAACTATGATCGAACCACTAAAATAATTAATTTTTATTTATTATGGTAAGTTTTGTGGAATCAATCAAATTCATATTCTATTCATTACATAAATACCTAATGCAATAATCTTTTAAACAGCACTTAGTAAGAGTATATTTAATAGTAAGGACCTCAACTTTTTAAGAACTAGTCATCTCTTTACTCTATTCAAGCTTGTTCAACTTAGTATATCTAGGTTTTTTTTTTTTTTCTTTTTCATATAATTAGAAAAGGAGAATTCAAACCTAATACCTCTCTACTTGAGAAATCATGAGTGATGCTACCAAGTTACAAAGCATTGGGCTTAGTGTATTTAGTAGGGGTGTATACGACCGAACCGAACAGAACCATGTTTTACGGTTTGGTTTTTCTTTTAAATTCAAACCTAACAATATGGTTCGGTTCGTAATTTTTTCGAATTGAAAAAAAAAACTTTTCGGTACAATTCAATTTACAGTTCAAACTGTTTTTATTCATAAAATAACAAATATATTCTATCAAAAAAACTTTCATTACATATTTATTATCATTAATGCAAATATAAATAATAATATTTTAAATTAATCATATACCAAATAAACATACAAAATTTATAAAAAGGAAGGGATTTCATTCATTATAAATTTATAATGGTGACTAGTCTCATTTTTTTTAATTATCTTGAACTGTAATTGTATACTAAATTTTATCTCAATATAAAACAAAAAATTTAATTCATTATATATTCTAACTAACATATTACCAATTATATAAATTAATAAGTAACTAAATAATAGAAGTAGATTAATTAATAAGACAAATGGAAAAGAAATATGCATGAGTTAGAATACTATAGGCTAAATCTAAAATCTTCTTATTTATAGACAACATAATGATTAAAACATATTATGAAAAATCTAATTTTGTTCTAATGAATGAATATATCTAAGTTATAAATTCAAAAAAACAATTAATTTTTTTATACTTAGATATATCATTAATAAAACAATTAAGAGTACAAATAATATGTTTAATTTTTTAATATATAAAACAGTTCAATTCGGTTAGAACCATACAGTTCGGTTCATGATCCTAAACCAAATCGCAAACCGTTTTGCTTTATACTGAACCGAACCGCGAACTGAACAGTTTCAAAAAAGAACGAAATTTCGGTTCGGTCCAATCAGATTCGGTTCACGGTTCGATCAGTTCTTTTGCACAATCCTAGTATTTAGTTTCCTCATCAACTTATTCATCATTTATTACTTTAAAAAATAAACAAAATAAAAATATAACCTTGCATATTTTTTGTTGTGCATATTTTTTGTTGTGCCATTTGCATTCGTCAAAAATTTAAAAAAAAAAAAAAATTCAACTTTATGGGTCATGAAAGTTTAAGTACGTCGCCATAGTGAACAACCTTAAGAAGGTTAGGTCCTTTAACATATATAATTATGTCAAGAATCTCCACTGAACATGCTCTAATGGGATAAATAAATTTTTACGTTGATTACTTGTCGTGAAAGTAGTATTTTGAGTTGACATGCTTGCTAATCAATTTTGAATTATTACCTACTTCGATGAAACTTGTAGAATAATAATTTTGGAATTCCACTAATTTGGTTAAGATGATGTTTTAACGTATTCGTGTAGTTCTGAAAATCTACCCCCGCGACATATAAAACCCATTAATATTTTCCTTTTGCTTTGTTAATACTGAAATTTGTGGTGATTTCACTTCTAGGCATCCTGATTATTGAGATCAGATTTCCGTCATACGAGTCCTATGGTGGTTGAATGTGTGGTTATTGATATAGTTCAATGAAGTTTGGTGTGGATTCTATAAGATGTGCAAAACAAAGCAACTAATTCCCTAGCTTAATCACATTTAAAATTCTGTTATCATATCTGCCGTGATTCTTGGAATCTGCTTCAAGATCATTTGGCACTGCGTTATGGTGACAATTCATGGTATTGGGTTTGCCGTGTGGTCACTCAACCTCTATTCAGCACCAAATTGCTTCAATCTGCTGGTAGCATCAGTTCATAATGCCTAATGAAAGCACGGTTGACAGTACCATCATCTTCCTGGCATGAATTTGTCTACCAGCAAACCTGACCATGAGAAAGGCAAGACGAAATATATGAATCCAAGGAAACAAAATCTTTTAAGAAAAGCTGAAATCTATTCCGTCCACATCAGGAGCAAATCTCATATTACACAGTTCTGACAATAGTAAAATGAAAGATGAATTTAAGGTAACATAAAACTGGCTTTCCCACAAAAAAAATAAAAAATAAGATCCATTACAAAGATTAGTATGCTAGTTACAAAAGTAAAGATGGTTGTATTTGGAGGGCCCTTTTGAAACAATTGACTACAAAATATTTCTATGTTGGATAATCGACACATGTGTCTTTTACCCAATTATTTTTATCTTTATCAGATTGGTATCGGTTCAGTATCGGTTTAATATCGGTATTGGTTTGGTATCAATTCGGTTTGGTTAGTTTATGAGTAAAATTATTGATTTTTCATTGGTGACATATATGTATAGGTTTAGTTTGAAAACGATACCAAAATGATGTCAAAATGACAATCCAAACTGGCAACATCATATGGATGGAGTAGATCACATTCTAAAATGACCTCAAGGGGCACCTTCGTAAAGTTTATTTATTCAAAGGACCACAAATAAAAATATTGAAACTTCTGCAAATTCTAACTAAAGGACCACAAATGAAAATATTGAAACTTCTGCGAATGCTAACTAGAGAGGGAGGAGTTTCATTGTGCTGTTATTAAAAAATCACTAAACACTATAAAATTTCCAATTCAGCTTGATAATCTTAATTAGGGGGTTTCATTGTGCTGTTATTATCTTTGATGTGGGCATAAGAGCACAAATAATTATCATCAAAGTGTGTTTTGGTGGTGAAGATTATTATTCTATCTTTATTACTATAAAATAACTATTTCTTTATTGATTTGAAAAAAAAATTAAGGGGAAAAGGGAGGGGGAGCAATAATTAATTATATAATAATCCACCTTATAACATTACTTGTAAAATGAAAAAAAAAATGTTGATAAACTAAATCATATAGTTGGTATTATTTACGAGTTGTTTATATGTCATAAGATCGAGTATAGGTAATATAATTATTCTTTATAGTGTACTACTAATAATATAAGAGAACTTATTGAGTTAGACATAGTTTTGTAATCAATTTAATGTTATTAATTATTGTGAAAAGAAAACATTGGAAGAAGGAAAAAAAATGGGAGAGTATAGCAATAAATGATAAAATAAAATGAGACTTTTGAAAATTTGAAACTTTTATCTCATGGTGTTGTAAAATTAAATTTTTAACCACTTGGTTATGTGTTTTATTATGTTATGGGTTGCTCTTTAAAATATACAAGTTATATATTATTGTACTTTTTTATAAAACTATAGAAAAATTAACATTTTCCTAAGGGGCCAGCCCCTTTAAATCTGTCCTTACATATAATATAGAATAAATAATAAATTTCTATTATTTTCCTTGGATCCTCTTCACAAAATAAAATAATCCCCATCATAAAATATAATAATAGAGGATTTACTAAATCTTTCAAGCTTATTCCATTCAAAAGAAAAAAAAAACATACACTTTGTTATTTATAAGATAGAGTTCATAGATTGCGCTAGGCATGTGCAAGTGTTTTGAATACATGGTTTGGCAAATACACATTTATAAGTCTTGCAATCTTCATCATTTGAACATGACATATCACCAAAAGATTCATCCAGTTGAACCACATGTGATATTGAGTAACCTGCATTAATTCAGAGAAACTAAGCTCCATTATATTTTGCTCACATCTATTGGAAACATTGACATGGCTAATGCTTCAAGCAATTGTATGTAAATTACAAAATAGCTATCTCATAACGAATTTTCATCTATCAAAATTTGATCCATTGCTTTAATTTTAATTTGTGGAATAGATATTCTTTACTATAGAGAATTTTTTCTACAAAAATACTCCATCAAATGTCACAAGAATCCTACACCACCAGTACTATCCACTAGCACCATGCTAAGAAAGTGAGGTAGCAATGCTAATACAGTAATGTGGATTACTATATTGCTTCTCATACTTTTATCAACTATTCAACCTTTTAATC
Source organism: Combretum micranthum (assembly GCA_024138025.1). Classification (NCBI taxonomy): domain Eukaryota; kingdom Viridiplantae; phylum Streptophyta; class Magnoliopsida; order Myrtales; family Combretaceae; genus Combretum; species Combretum micranthum. Next base: position 1,039,969 of record JAMXBD010000211.1, read on the forward strand.
TATGTAAAACAGAGCATTGTTCGAGTCAACTAAAAATAATAATTTTTGTCTAGACCATTATAGCCTAGTGGTATAAGTACTGGCCTCCTGAAAAGATAGAGTGGCTCAATTTTTTTTTTCCCCACTACTACTGTTATATGCATTCTAGTTGAAAATATAATACTAGTAATTACAATCAAATCTTATTATAAGCTTATCATAATACTGAAGTCAATGCATATATGCACCTACTAACATCAGATATGCACTTACAATATATAAGAACAAGGATAATTAAGAACTTAGAAGTAACCATCTCCATTTGGACTTTGGCTAGACTCTAAAAAACAGTAATGGGAAGTTTTTCTAGATGCGAATTCGTAGAATTGAGCATCATCATTTATATATCTATATATAGACGTAGTTTCCTGAAGACTGCATGCATCTTTAAGCTATCAATAAACATGTTTAGTCATCGAATGTCATACTATGTATAGGCAAATAGCATGATATTCAATGATAAATATTTATGTATGGAGGGATACCATACTATATATAGACTAATATCATATAATATTGATGCATGGAGGGATAACATACTTTATATGAATGAATACCATATCTCATTGTGCTACCAGAAAAAAAAATTTTCAAGGTCTAGCAAGTTAAGGAATAACTCACATGTATAGGCACTCATGATTATACCACTGAAATATCTATTACATTAATTTCTACTATTGATAGTGAGTCATAGCAAACAAGATTAGGTTCAAACATGAACTTTTAGCTCTTTTGAAACCCCCAAAGTCGTCGTAAAACACTTTTTTTAGAAAAACTCGAGTTTAAGCTCAAAACAATGAAAACCTAGAGGAACACGAATAGAATACGAGGTCACGTATCATCCTGTGTTCCTATCTTACCTCAAAAACTCGAAGAAATCGAGTCTCTCAAAAAAACACAGCTAAGACACAAGGTAATGTATCTGTCTATGTTCCTCTCTAACTTCAAAACTCAAAAAATCAAGTTTTCTAGAAGAGCATGACCAAGAACACGAGATAATGTATCTACTCATGTTCCTCTCTTACTTCAAAACTCAAAAATCAAGTTTTCCAAAAGAACTTAACCAAGAACATGGGGTAATGATTTGTCTATGTTCCTCTCTGCTCTCAAAACTCAATCAACCCTTAAAGAACATAAGGGCATACATATGCATGTGTACCCTCCGTGTACTTTTCTAATTCTTATCCAAATCACATGAAACTCGACCTGATTCTTCCTTTAACCTTAAGAAACCTTCCAAGAACTTCAAAACACAAATTTAGCAAGTAATAATACCCCATTCACAATGTACATCATCCAAACACTTAAGTCCAAAAATGACTCACACAAACTAAAGTAATTCAAACTTAATTATTGGAATAGGACACTAAAAGCTATATGGGATCAATCCACCTTGGGAATCAATTCTTAAAAGGTCAAAAATCGAGTCCCAAAAAAGTATAGCCCATTAAGGGTTTGTTAACCTAAGCCCCAAAATCAAGCCTAAACTACATAATTAACTAGATAACTAGGCCAAATGAAATGAATGACACTTTAAACATTATCTTTGAGTAGATATGGTTAAATAAAAGTGATATAGATGTAATAAATAACATAAATGAAATAAATATAGTAAATCTAGAACTAATTCACAGCTTCAATTATGAACAGTTATTGGATATCAAGCTTGGAAAGGGATTTGAAAGCTCAAACCAATTGACAAGTATGCAGTAATTGCGTGTTGCTTGCTATGGTAGTCTTAATAACCAAACTAAAAATCTAAACTTGGCTTTATTTAGTGTTGGTTGCTGCTTGGCAGCTTACTTCAGGAGTGGCACCCCCCAACTAGGTTGTAAGCCTAATCATAACTTCTGCTTTAGCCCCCACAGATGCATAGTTAGGTTCAGCGGGTAGTTGATAGGAAAATTTTCGAGATCGAGCAACTAACTAAGAGCAAGTGCGAGGTTGTGATAAGTTATATAACGTTATAGGACCCTATATAAAGCATTACAATAGACCATTCCCATTGGTGGCAGCTTGTGAGGAGACAACCCGAACGAAACTATTTTCTTCTTTTCTTTACCTTTAAGTTCTAGGGACTTACCAAGCCCCTCTCTTAGATGTGTGATCTGCTGAGGGAACCCTAGCCTTTTATTTGGCAAGAGTCATGAGTACTCTTGTGCATGTTGATATTTTTGGGATGCCGGGGATACCGTGATGTGGACTTTAAATTAAATATCCTAAACTATAGTTGCTACATTAGATTAGGAGTGTGTCACATGCGGGTGTGTGCTTGTATTACTATGTACTGGATTTCGCAACTCATTCTTTAATATTCCAAGTTTCGTTGATGGTAAGATGGGGATGAGTGCTACACAAGATAACTTGATTAGATGGCAATGCACAAGACGTGGGTTTTATGAGTTTTTCATGAAAAAAAAATTATTGTAATCTTATTTCAAATTTGGATGATTGTAATCGTCTAACTATCAAGCCTTTTGTTTGATTTGATATAGACCTTTAAGTTTAAAAGGTTTGTAACTAAGTTGCATTTATTTGACGGGCCCTATGGGCAATATTTATAAACAAATTTTGTGATACTTATTTTCTAAATAGATTAAATTTTATAGGTTTTGATAACCCAAACCATGGAAAAACTTATAGCACTCTGCCGGAATTTCTACAAAAATTAATAATGATTTCTCAATTAAAACCTAATTAGAAACCCACTTAATAGAGGTATGCCTTGCACATATCTCTTGGAGGTGATATGTGTGACGTAACTGTCACACCCTATGTGCTTAAGGCAGAGCTATTATAAGTTATCCCTAACTAATCCTCCCCTTACTATTGTAAATATAAGCCTCTTCCTTCCTTACAGTTCATTCTCGTAAGACTTGTCCCACTGCGATATGAAAATGAGAAAAGAAAGAAGAAATCAAATCAAGTAAGCACTAAACTCTTTTTTCTTTCTCAATTTATTTTATCTCAATTTATTAAGCATGATTAGTGCACATATTAATAAAATTAGGAATTTAACTATATATGATAAAGATTGTACTTATGATAATGCCAACTTATTGAATTACAATGTTAAAATCTAAAATATACATAATATTCATAACAAATTAAATTAGCCATTTACAAAAATATGAATAAATTGAATTATGGCTTCTAAGAGATCAATTGAGGTCCTTCAACCATAGAAAATTTAGGTTTTTCATGAATAAGACAAATTATAAAATTAATAGGAATAGAATTTGAATTGGAAAATAAGACAAAATATAAAATTAATAGGAATAGAATTTGAATTAGACCAAATTCTTTGAAAGTTAAACTAAATCAAATAATCAGAATCATGAAAACAAGATATCAAGATGACTAGTGTAATTTCTAATTTTAAAATAAGACTATATATATGATGAGAGATATAGGATAATGAATGACAAGTTTGGTGTATGACTTTAGTCTTCTTGTTATTTATAATTGTTAAGTTTAGAATTGAAGGAAATAGATTGAATAAATTATAAATTATAAAGTTAAAGCCACAACTTAGTAAGATGATAGTACAATATTCTCATTAGTACCCTAAGTACAAATAAGTTATTAGCCATATATTATACATGTACACACATATACTGAAATAGCTATGAATTTTTTAATTTATATTCTAATGTGTTATTGAAATGAGACATATATATATATATATATCTCTGTGTGTGTGTGTGTGCGCGCGCGCGCATAGATGATATAATTAGTATATGTGTTAAATATGTGTTATTTTGCATGTGTGTAGTATAATGAAATTAATATTATTGTATTATATGTATTGATGTGTGTATAATGTAATGAATAAATGTGTCTTTTGTAAATTAATATGTATGTGTTATGTTTAGAATTTAATAAAATGATTTGTGAATTGTTTAAGAGTGATGGCAGAATTTTTACAAATTAAAGTCTACTTTTTAAGCTTAAATCAAAATCAAATGCCCTTCAAATTATACCAAATTAACTTTAGGTCAAATATACCCCTAAAGTCAAACTTTGGATTAGTATTGACTTCATTTTGGACAAATTTTGGACCCTTTTGGCAGCCCTAATCCTCTCATACGAATTTTTCTTTTCTTTTCTTTTCTTTCTTTCTTCCTTCCATCTCAAAACCTTAAATCCTAAGCTAAAATCAATTACAAGGTTTTGGATTCAAACATCACTCCAAGCCAAGACTTAATCATGTAAGTTGAATGCAAGCTTAATCTTTTTATTTTATGTTCTATCTTGTATTTGTTTGTAAAGCTTATATTAAAATGAAGTTTATGTACTAATTGGTGTTAGATTGATTTTGTGCATTGATGGTAATTTAAATAGGATTACATGGCTAGAGGAGTTGTAATGTATATCTTATATGAATGTTGACATGTGAGGATGAGTGTATTGGGAAGATTGAAGGATTGAGTAGTTGAAGTATGGAATTGAAGTGTGATTGGTGTTTTGATGATTAGAAGTAAACTTTATGTTGTTTGGATAGTGTTTAAAACATATAACAAGCTTTGGAAAGTTTAGATTAAGTTTGGATAATTTTGAAGTGAATAAGTTTTGTAATAAAACAGGGGAAACAAAACATTTTCGTATAGGCTTAAATTTGAGCGTACCCGGCATCTGGCACTTCAATGTCACCGGCGTAGAGGCGGTGTTGGAAGTGAACAAAATTAAATTTTTTAAAGCCGCTTAAATGCTGTCGGCTTTCACTGGAAAAATCTGCCAGTGTTTATTTTTCAAAATGTATGCCGGCTATTAGGGTTCCAACGCTGCCAGCTTAGGGGCGGTATGGAATGAGAATAGAATCATAATTTTTAACGCCAGGCTTAAGGCCGCCAGCGTAGGATCCAAAGCTATCGGCATACACGGATACGCTGCTGGTGTTGGGGGTATTCACGGGCGTGGACCAACCCTGTGTACCTCTCGAAAATTTTTGGAAAGTTGAAGTTGTATTTTACACCGGCTCAAAGCCGCCGGCGTAGAATGAAGGCTGTCGGCGTATCCTTGAACGCTACCAGTGTTGGCAGTGTTGAACTATAGTGTATTGCGCACCAGTTCAAAGCCGCCGGCTTTGAAGGCCAGCGTATCCCCTGCACTTTTCATTTTTAAAAATTTTCTTCAAAATTTTCCAAAGTTTGGTATATGATCAATTAAATATTTGTTAAGTGTTCTATGATATAATAGGATGTTTAAATGCTTTATTATGACCTTGTATTAATTTATTGAATTTATTTGATTATTATATTTTCAACTAGTTAATTAGTGCTGAAACTAAGTGTGAAATTTAAAATTGTCCTAAACAGTGATAGATCCTTGCTCGGGCAACCCCATTAGTTTCCGAGCTATCTTAGGTACGTAGTAACTTGCTTGTTTCTTTGCTAGGGTAGGCATCAAACCAAATTACTTTAAATTAAGAAAATCTTATTAATTGATGAGTGTTGATTTCTCCTTGTTTGGCGTTGAATCTGGTTCGGAGAGCTGCACCCTACTTAGATTAGGGGCAAGGTACTTTCTCGCTAATGGATAGAATTATTTAGGAGATATGAGTATCCGAGCTACCCATATCAACCCTTTGAGCGTCGTGATGCGTTACTGAGGATCCCCTGGTATTACGGGCTACGCCGGAAGGTGGGGCTGCCTAATTTGTATGAGCAATAGGGACTACTCAGGGAGGCGGACGTAATACTAGATCCTTGTTGCTCGGAGTTTGAATACTCCCACGATGAAAGATTAACTAAAGATTGAGTAATAAATTATTGGTTGTTGCATTTTACATTTAGATTAAGCATGTGTGAATCACTTTGAATTTGTATTCGCTACTTGTGTACTGAGCCTTTGGCTCATATTTTAACCATTTTAGTTGATGAATTCGACGAGTTTTACACAAGTATGGGATATGGAACCGATTTCGAGGATTTTCTTGATGATATGGAGGACTAGGAATGACCTTAGACTTGGTCGAATCCAATTTTTGTAATAGAATAGTTATGTTAGTCTTGTGGTTGTATTTAAGGTTTTAGTTAAAATGCATGTGTGTAATTTTGGTAAGGCTTGTAAGAAGCCTTTGGATGTAATATATGTGTATATATATATATATGTGTACTTAGCTATGTATGACGTAAGTTACTTCTTTTGCAAAATATGTTGGTAATGAAGTAGTGTAATTTGTTTAAGATTTAAAAAAAATTATGATTTCTATTATATTATCTATGTGGAATTAGATAAACAACTCCTCAAAAAATTCTTTCAGACAACCTTACATATAATCTTATAGGTTATATGTGGTTGGGGAACTGTTATCGCCTATTTCAAATATAGGAGTGATAGCGGGTCCTTACATATACATTGCAACACCACGCACTTAAGCAATGTGAAGTCTAAAGTATAAACCCCCACTTAACCTTCAAAGAGTTTATTATACCGTTAATTTCCCCATTAGCCATATAAGTTCTTTTGCAATCTTTAAGATACCTTAAATGCAATTCGAAGTAAACTCGAGCTAACCTTAAATGAAACCCTAGTGTGTGTTGTGTACATGACGATATATCGATAGATCGAGTTTTAAAAATTTATAAATATATAAGAAAAATCCTAACTATGGTCAACACAAAAGGCGAGTGCACCTATTATTATAGCATTGAACTGATTATAGATGCCGTTTCGCCTAAGGAAATTAGCAAGTACTATTACTAACCATTTCCTATTATTTAGTCTCAAAATCCATAGAGTTTTAACAATTAAAACTACTAATTAACTACTACTAATCCTAGAAATGATTAAACCATGATTCACATGAAGGTAATAATCCAAATCATAAAGCACGATCTTGTTTCACTGTTATACCTTATCATGTAACTCAAAAAATCCCACTTAAATTCATATAGATTTCTTGAACTGTTGAATCCTCAATTGTATATTAACTTCTTTCCCAAGATCATTAATCTCTAATCCTAAATTTATCAATCGGAATCTCCTCCTAGACCAATAGCAACTTAGAATTGCATTAAGTAGCATAATTCATTAAATCAATTGATCAGTTGCATTAAGTAGCTTAGATTTATTGATTAATACAATTTCTCAATCAATTCTAATGAAATCGGACATAAATCCATATCGAGCACTATATAAATTCAAGATCTACTATGCACAAGCTATTGAATTCAGAAAATCAATACTACTTTCATCAAATCACGATAGGAGTTACATGAATTAGGCCTAGGTGTCACAACTCTAATAGGGGCCTAGTAGGATCATTCTAAAGTTATCATGTTACGTGTACATCCACAATATGAGAACCGTCTTGCAAGTCAAAGGTTACAAAACCCTACCTAATTAATTACTTTATGGGATTCAATTATATATCAATATATATAATATATTCTTTCGATTATAGCTAAGGAATTCGATTTCTCATAGTTCACTAGAATCGCAGAGAATCGGTATCTCCTGCTAATAGTAAGATTAGGTTTTCAACCTACATAATACAAAATTCCAAATGATTATACAATTAATCTAATTCACATTCTAAGTTCACCATACACATAACCTAACTTTCTAACTTCAAGAAGTCTATTGAAGAAGCACACATCATACATTCCTAACCCAATCCTAGTAAGCGCTATTCCTGCATAAAAACTATAGGGGACCATACATCAACCAATATCAATCAAGTGTAGTTGGCAAGCATATGCAATGTAATAATCAATCATATGCAGCATGTACGAGTTTGGATGACCGAAATCTAAACAGGGTATAGATTTATGCCCTCCCACTAGGATGATCAGGAACCAACACAGGTTGACCGAGCCCAAGAGAGACTAAAACTAAGGAAAGGAAGAATACACATACATTTATTTAGTGCTTTATGATTAGATATATTTCCATCATTTCAACGTATCCTTGGAACTTAGAAACTCCATTAAGTGTTAACCAACTTCATGTCGATACCATAGGCGACGTTCCTTCAAGTACCGTTTGGTTTTTCCTAGTACCAAGCAAAACTACTAGAAACCTTGTAAAACTAGGATTTCATCTAAAAGTACCAAGCAAATCCATAGATCTGAAGTGTTAACACAAGCAAGGAACCTCAATAATGCAAAATATGCAAATTGTGCAATGAGTGATAATTTATTAATTTACCAAATAGTATTAAGTCCTTTAATTAAAGTGATCATTCAATTCATAAACACTTATCAACAATAGCATCCCAATTATTACAAGCAATGAATGATCACTTTTAATATGATAAATTCTCAATCACCACACAGCACACGAGTACCCGATTCCCATACATAGCTAATTATGTTTTTACATTATAACATGTGCAACTATATTACAAGAAAAAACGGCGTGATAAAGTCAAAGTTACTCACCTATCATCCTTAATAAGTTGTAGTAATCTACTAGAAAATCCAAAGGTTGATCTATCTCTCCTATGAAATGAAACAATAATCATTTATTGTCATACATATAGCTTTGTAATAAGTCATATTAGTGTTTAAGTGTCCTAAATTCAAGTTTTAATGTTTTTAATACTATTTTCACATTCTTAATCTTATTTTATCATATGGATAGTCATTTTAAAGCTCATAAGTCCTATTTTTCTTAAGTTGGACTATAAAGTTCGTACAAACTTAGTTTTCTTAGGAAAAATCCCCTTAATGATTCTAAATATCGATTTACTCGTGTAATCTTAAACTAGGCCTATTGTATTCATTTTAACTTGTATTTTCACATATGAATAGGCATTGGAAAGCTTATCAAACGTAGTTTTTAACTATATAATTTACTTATTCATTTTATATTTTTTCCATATTAATTTATAGATCCAAAATGTATCTCCATGTTGCATATTATTCTAGTTTTGTAGTTTTACTTCTTATTTCAAGTTTGATTCCTTATCTTATATTTGTTTCATCAATTTTTAGTAATCAATTTTACTTCTATCCTATGAGACTCTTTGTGACCGAAAACTTCATTATCATTTATTTTCATTGTGCTTTTCTTGATCTCTTCTTAAGTATATAATTCTCGGTAACTTGATATCATTTATCAACACATTATGATTTTCATTTACCTAGGCTTCAAAATCCTTAATTTTCTATATGTCCCGAAATTTATGTATGTATATAGGATTATATATCAGAGTTTAATTACATATTTAATCTCCTTATACATTTATTAGATCATATATGCTTCATTTATCTAATTCAAGCAAAATTTCCTTTAAGTTTCATCATAGGGCCGAACTTGCTATATGAACCCTCCATGTTTATAACTTTAGTTAAACGATCATCTCTAAGCTATATAATAACTATTTATTAAATTAAATCACTTTTTCCTATATTTTTCTCTAAAGACCAAAACATATATGTATATTAATAAGTGTCAAAAGACTCTTATTATTTATATTGTTTTGATATTGTAATACATGGATTTCATGTGATTTATTATAGAAAAGGTTACTTATTTGGTTAAAATATTAATTTCAGAAATAAAAGAAGATAAAGAGTTTTATGGAGACATTTGGATGAGTTAAGGGAGATTTTGAGGAAGAATTAAGCAAAGTGAAAAGTTATAACGTACATGACCTTTCTGCACAAGCCGTGTAGACTACTACTGTAAGATGTGAAATAGAGCCAGTAAGAGATTTCAAAGCGCACAAGCTGTGCAAAATGCTTGTGTAGAAGATAAAATTGAGCTAGTAAGTAATTTTAAAGTGCACAAAGGTTTGCACAAACTATACAGAATGCTTGTGTAGAAAATGAAATTAATTTCCTTATATTCTATAATGCCAGAAACTTTAGGTATATGTCCTAGAATTTTCATTTTGATTTCCTACTTCTAAAAACTTATATTACTCTAATCATTAAAATGATTTTATAAGATACTTAAATCTATAATATTGTATGATCTTTTTCCTAAAGGTTCATAACACATACATACATAAATACATGTCTGAAAAAACCACCCCCCAAATTTTCCTTTTTCTTTTTTCTAAACTTAAATATTAAGTATTACTCATATAAGTAAGTGTAAATGTATCGAAAATGAATAAAATATATATGATATGTGTATTCTAATATATATGGGAACCCCTATATTTTCAATCGCCAAACTATGAAATTGACTATCAAAAATTCAGTTAATGCTTCTAAACTGGAGTCACTTAACTTTGATTCAATTTATCAACCTAATGATTCCATGAATCATGTTGAGAATCGAACCAAACATTTAGAAACAGGCCCTATACCATAGGCGAACTTAGACCCAAGTAGTTAGGAACATTAGTTCTTTAGACAACAACTATGAATGGAGTAACTGAAAACTTGAGTAAAACTTAAATCTTCAGCTATATTTAATTAGATTAATGCAATCTATTTTCTTCTTTCTCTTCCCAATTCTATTCTTCTAATTTTATACATGAAAATGGTATGTCATGTAATCCCCTAGATTTTACATAACCCGATTATAATAAATATTATAAATAAAATGTAGAATCATAAAAGAACTATAATAAAATATCAGAAATCACTCTAAATTTTTCGCGATTTAAATTTTTAAGTATGAACAAATTAGAATAAAGAATCTTTATCACTAAGACTTTGAAAGTTCATAATAATCGAAATAAAGAATAAAGAAAACTACTTAATATTTAAGAACCTAAGTTTTAATGTTCGAAAAATATTAATACCTTCAAGTTAAATAATTCTGAGTCTATAGAAATTATAATCCTGATCTAATCTAGTAACTTATAATTAGTAAAAAAGAACCAAGTAACAAATATAAAATTAAATTAAATTTCTAATCTATTAAAAACTCTAAAATAAATTTATAAATAGAAATGAATTCATATGTAATTTCAAATCTTATAAATTTATAATAAAGTCAAATTAAGGGAAATAGAATTATTAATTTATCAAAATACCACCAAACAAAACTTTTAAACAGATAAAATATAATTTACGATAGCATGTATAAAAACTGAAAAGTAGAGGTATTAAACTAAAGATTCTATGTATACTATCGTATTCAGAATATTTAATATGTTCAATATGTAAATTTTTATCTAAAAATATTATCAAATCAGTATTTATTATACATGTCATTTAGATCCACAAAATTAATTTTTTTCACTAGTTCATAGTTTTGCCCACTTCTTACATATTTATTGGTTATAAATTTATCATCTTCTTTTTGTTTTTGTATTTCCATTCATCCTAACTCACTTGCATGTTTTTTTGTTTTGTTTTACGTATTTCATTTGTTTTCACTTTGAACTCATACTAGACGTGATGAATTTCAACAAAAAGTGAAAAATTAAACATATATACACATATCTTAAATAGAAATTCTATGTATAACATAATGTTCAGAATATTTAATAACGAGAATATGAAAATTTTCATCTAAAAATATTACCGAATCAATATTTATCATACATATCACTTGGACCCGTAAAATTGATTTTTTTTTCACAAGTTTATATTTTTACACCCTCCTTATACAGTTGTTGGTCATAAATTCATCATTTTCTCTTTATTTTTATATTTCTACATATCATAAAATTATGATAATTATCAACTAATAATTATTATATTAATATTTATACGTATAATACACATATACGGTGCAAATTGCACCAACAATTCAATGCAAGTGGGAACAAAACACGGTTGGGATTGTCTTGAATTTATCCAACTAAAATCCTTCAACAAATTACATTAGATAAGATCAAAACCGACCTTAGGATTCCTTGCAAGTTGGCATGAAACAAATTGTCTTCAAATTAGCTAAATTGTCATACAGAAGCATCTAGTCCATATACCTATCAAAGGCCATCCCATTCTAACTTATATATATTAATATACATAATAACAAACAAAGATCATAAATCCTGTGCACTTAAAAAAAACAAAAAAAACCATAGCTTTCATTTCCTTCTCCATAAATAAAGCCAACATCATTTCTTTTATTTCCTAAAGCTTGAGATGCTGCTTTTCTAGACAAAAATGTGGGAACAGATCCATATTTTTCCACTATAAACCCAAACATATGTTGCTTTACATGACAAACAAAACATAAAAGAAAGCTCCAAAAACGCCTAGAATTAGATTGAACAAGGTAAGATCTGAATATCTTTAGTTACACCATTTTAATCCGAAAATCATGAACTAAGGATGAGTTTTGATGTTTTTAGTTGTTATATGTGTAGAAATATCATGTATAAGAGCTTAGGAATGATTTAGAATGAATTTGGATGTGTAAAATATACAAAAACAAGCTTTGGATCCAAGGTTGAAGATGATGAATAGTACCACTGGTATTGTTCACGTGAATAGTAACCGAATTTTGTAGAAAAATTAAAAAAATCATATATAAAATATTTTTTTCTTTTCTGGTTGGTTGAATAATTACTAATAATATATATTTATTAATTTTGAAGCGAAAATTATTTTAATAATTTTTTTAGAATTATTTTTATTAATATATAGTTATTTAAGTATATGTGTATGTAAACACTTTAGCATTATAAATGATGTAGAAAAATATAATTTTATTAATTGTGATTAGATAAAATAATTAATATTATTGTATTTATTAATTCTGGGTTATTATTATTTTTAAATAATTTTTAATATTAGTTTTATTAGTATAAGCTAATTAAGATATAGATTGTATGTATATGTATTAGTAATGCAAAAAGTGTTAAAACTAATATTATTATTTATTATGAATTTTATTATAAAATTAGTAATTATTTAAAAAAAAAAATATATATATAAATTAATTAATTAATTAATAAGATTTAGTTATAAAATCTGTATATTATTCGAATGTTGTTGTTGTTATTATTATTATTGTTGTTGTTGTTGTTGTTAACATTACCACTATTATTATTATCAATAATAATGTGATTATTATTACTACTATTATTAGTGTGATTTTCATCATCATCATCATCATCATCATCATTACCAATGTTAGTATTAGTAATATTGTTAATGATACTATTATTATGATAATTGTTATTATTAATACCAATTATCATTATTTTTGTTAGCACTAATGAATATCATTATCATTATAAAAATAAATATATATTATTATAAATAATATTATTAATGATACTACCATTATTATGAGTATTACTAGTATTATTATTACTATGAGATGTACTATTATTATTATTGTTATCTTTAAGATTACTACTATTTTCAAACAGTTATTATGAAAAATAATATTGGTATTACTAGCAAATTACCTTATAATTAACATTATTAATATTACTAACATTATTATCATTATTATTATATTATTGTACTTTATAAATGAAATTGACGTATAATAATTGTAAAATACTTATTTTATGCATAAGAATGAAAATTTAAATAAGATAAATTTTTTAATAATATAATATCTTTTACATGTCAAGAAAATTATATGAAGTAAATAAAAAGAAACACGACGATACTAAATAGTAGTAAATAAATACGAGTACTATAATGGGTCGAGTAAGGAATAATATAAAAACAGCAATAATAATAATAACTATGAAAATATAAGCCTACTAAATATCATTTTTTCGAATGCTCAATAGAAATATAAAATATTTTAAGATCAAGACAAGCAAAATGAAAATAAATATTAAATAATAATTAATTATCATAAAATCATTAAAGGACCAATACAGGTAATGGAAATTAAATTAAATATCAGGATAGAACACCTAGATAATTATAGAATTTTAGTTACACTATTTATATTATGTTAATAAATATTTTGTCATAATAAGTAACAATAAACTGTAATTAATATAAATAAAACTAATATATCTTAAATGAATTATTTTACTAAGTAAAACAATAAAAAGAAATGAGTATGTAATTTCTGAAATATGTTTAATTTAGAATTAGTGTAAATAATAGTATAAGTTATACCATAACTAATGGTGAATATGTTATCTCAAATATCTTCTTTTTTTTTTTTTAACTAATAGAAGAATAGATTAGTTAAATAATAAATATCTATTATTTCATTTTCATAGGAAAAATAGATCAATTTTCGAATTTTCAGTAGCATATTCTGATAGTTTAGCGAGGATCACAAGTGAGTAACTTTGACTTTATCATACTATTTGTGCTTGTAATATAGCTGTATTTATAATAATAATATCTAAAACCAATATGCATGTGGGATTTGGGTATACCGCTTGATGTTTGGTGTATGCTTGATTACCAAAATTATCCTATTATAAGTGATAAGTTTATTGTATGATAATTACTGTATGAAGTATGTTGATATTGTCTATGAATTGTATGATCACCTTAAACCTAACTAAAAGCTTTTGACACCATAAAAGAAAATGATCATGCATTACACGATTTGTATAAACAGCATTTGAGCAAGTGGTAGCCTATTACGTGTTAGTATTTCGGCCCTCTGATAATGCTTAGTTGACCTAGGCTAAAAGCTATTAGGTCAACACAAGGTTACCTTTGAGCTGTCGGTACTATAGGAACTAAATGGTAAACGAAGGACGTCGCTTATGGTATCGCTTTGAAAGGATTAACACTTAGTGGAGTTTCTAAGACAGAAAACAGGAAATGAGAGATTTAAGATATGGTTAATTTAAAGAGATAATTAAAGTGAGTATTGCTATATTCCTGTATGCTTAGTCTCTCCTGGATAGGTGGGCCATAGAACTGTGATCCTTCAACCCCGATGAGAGGACATAAATCTCCATCCTGCTTTAGATTCTAGATCAACTAAGCTTGTAATGTGCATATGATTGGTAATTATACTTGTTTGTTATTGTTTGATGTGTGGCTTGGTCAGGTTATCTCACTGAGCCCGTAGTTCACTCCTCCTCTCCCCCCCCCCTCCCAAAACAGTTTTTGCATAGGATTAATATTAGCTGGGATTGGGATAGGAATGTATGAAGAGAGCTTCTCCAACAAACTCTATTGAAGATAGAAATATAGGATATTGTAAACTTAGAATATAAATTAGATAATTTTTATAATAATTTGAAAATTTGTAAGTCGTATGTGTGAAACCCATTTTCACTATTTAGTAGGGGATGCCGATTCTCTACGATCTTGGTAGAAGTGGACAATCAGATTCCATAGTTGAAATTCAGTAATATAATCGATCATTTATATGAAAGACATTAATAAATAAATAGAGTCTCGTACACTTTGAACTACAAGATGCCTCTCATATTACAAGTGTACACGTGATATGATAGCTTTAGATTAATCCTACTAGGCCCGCTTTTGAGGCGTGACATATCAAGTCTTTATTCCAATCAAACCCACTTAGTTTACCCCAATTATTTCCTCTTTCCCTAGTTTTGTTCCAATAAGTTATTGGACCTTCACACGAATTAGTAAATTGGGGTTATGTACAAAGGTAAATAGAGACAACAATCAACACCTATAGGGCCATCCTAAGCACTCCATGGTCACTTGAAGAGTTAACATCGGAGTTGTTAAGCCAATAGTGGATGCCTATGAGAGCCATCAACAAGACACAAGGAGCACCTAGGATGAAGCCATCACCAATGACTTAGAAGCCCAAACTAAAGCCAACAACTATAGAGCCATCCTAGATCCTATAAGAGCTAACATAGGAGCTACACTAGATGCGGCAGTAGACAACAAACATTGGTGCTTCCTAAGCTCAACCAACACGCCATCACCAACAATAGCCCTCCTTCATTAAGGCCAATTCATTCCGCCCCAACATGAGCAACCTATCAAGTTTTGAATAGCCATCCAACACTCCCTAAACCAATTACTTAAGCTATCACAGTGAATGTAGTAAGAGAGGTGGAGTTTGTGATAGCTGTCCAAGGTGTATCAACTTAAAAATTTCAATCCTGCACCCAAGCAAGTAGCAAGATGCTTCCATCGCAATTTCCCTAAAACCAAGATGAATGAGTCTCTGAAATTCTCTAATGTCGCAGCAAAACATGAATTCCTTTAGCCGATAGGATCTACCGTTGCTTCATCCACTGAAGGCATGAGCAGCAAGGTGTCGACCAAGGGAGGCTACGGCAACTTCTTCCCCATCAAATCATTACTTACTGTCAACGCCATCTTTCAA
This sequence comes from Combretum micranthum, assembly GCA_024138025.1. Classification (NCBI taxonomy): domain Eukaryota; kingdom Viridiplantae; phylum Streptophyta; class Magnoliopsida; order Myrtales; family Combretaceae; genus Combretum; species Combretum micranthum. The sequence goes on from JAMXBD010000211.1 coordinate 1,056,133, forward strand.
GACCTACAAATGCTACAAGTTATACTACTTTTCATCAACAAATAGCTATGGAATTAGGCAGGAAGCATGGCTTCATGATAGTTGTGTGTACGGAGTAAGAACAGTAAACGAATGTCGTTTTTCCTATGCTGAACTACCGCCCATGTTTCCCAAGAATCTCTATTAATATACCTTGTTTTGTCTCCAATTTCACTAACAAATCAACATTGGGTTGCTTAAGAAGCTGCAGTAGAGTTTAACTAAAAGAAAAGTTAGTGCATGGTTCCTTTGTGTCGCTGCTACACCGTTGTTGTCATGATCAAGAAAACCGATTATAAGTTGTCCTAAACTTCTATGAAGTTCACAAGAGGATAGACAGCAACCTTAACTTTTGACATTTGGTCTCAAATGTCACTGTGAGGCTTGGACAGATGTCTTGGTACCTTAATGGCCAAGCAAATCAAAATTCCAGAGCTAAACACACCACCCTTGCTATTAAACATAGGTGTCAGCTTAGGGATAAAATTCTCCTCCATGTTTGTCAAATCACCTTAGATTTTGTGATCAAAATTGTGCAATTAACACTATGTTGATACCTGCCACTTCTATCAATAATTCCTTTTCATCAGCTCCCGAGTTGTTTATCCTTTGAGTTATCACGGTGGGAGCTAATCCTTAGCAGTTGGTAAATAGGGGTTATTTAGACTCTGATTTCCATGCTTTCACCACTGTCGAAGCACCTTGGGTTTTATGACCAAGATTCTACAACTAACACCCTTTTCGAAACTTACAAGTTTTATTAATAATCCTATATAATTTTCAAGCATGTCACGGTTGATTCGAACAACTATAAAGCTAAGGAGTTTCACTTGTTCTTTTAGATCCAATTCTTTTTCATTAACCTGATACAATAAATATGAACTCTTTGACAGTTTCTTAAGGGAGACAATGACAGTAAATCAGCCCTTAACCTCCATTAAATCATCATGGTCTCTAACATCATGTGTCAATGGCATTCCTGTTCATTTTTACTACCATCCTTGGCTCCTATCCTTCCTCAATTGATGTTAGTGATAGTTTGGTTATGGAATTTAACATGATAGTTGTTGCCTCCATTCTCCAAAAGATCATAAGAGATATTTTGGCTGCCTAGAAGAGAATGATGCCACAACAATAAGCTCTAGACAGATTTATGATAGGTGGCTCTCGTGATTGATGCAAATGATGCAATGTCAACTTCAAAACACTCTGGTTGAATCACTGATATCCTCCTTTGCTTATATTGTATTGCTGCCTAGATACCATAATATTTCAGTTCCTCAAATACTTGAGGTTAAAAACCCCTACCCTTCTCTATCTTCTAAGCCCGTTAATCATCAATAGAAGGATTGAGTTTCACCACCACTATTCTACTTTAATCATACTAGCCTAGTCCATCGCTATACACTTCGTTTCAATCACATACGCTTCCACATGCTAGCAAATTAAGACTACCATAAAGTTATTAAATCTTTACACCTTTCCGAGTTGTGCTAAGAAGGAGAAAGCAACCTATCACTCTTGGATCATGTAACTTAAGGAAGAAGGAGCTTCAAGTTATATAGGTAATCGAGTAACTAATCCTGAGTCTTAACCTTAGTGCTTTCAGTGGATGGCATTTAGTTCGAATTGAACAATCAACAAAGTTATGAAAGGCACCATTAAAATTTATAGCTAGTTACACTTGGTCTGATTTTATGACCTTCTCTTTTAGAAAAAATTAATCACATCATCAAAAAGAACTCAAAAAACTGAGTGGAATCGACTATTCGTTTGCTTAAAACGGATTGGAAACAAAAAAGCTCTATGCAATTAAAGTTTAGGCCTCGGAATTACAGAAAACTTAAGGCTTCCGTAGTTTGATTTCCTAAATAGCTCATAATGCTATTTTCGTATGTAATCTTTGAAATGTTTGTTGTATTTAGGTGAATCTAACCGGGATTTTGACTTGCCTAAGGACTATTATGATGGTTAAGGAGCTACAGCAATACAACTAAAGAGAGAGAGAAGCTCTTATAACACAAGATATGCGGTACCAAGGGCATTTGATGTAATGACCTAAAATAATACAACTTAAATGTAAAAATCATTAGGTAAATAATGTGAAGTTTTTAGAAATATTTTAAAAGAAATCACAAAAATCACTGCTAAGTTTTTTTGTGTTTTAAAAATATTACAATGCAAATAATCCAATTATTGATTTAGAATTTAATTGAATGACAAAAAAATTTTAAGATACAATTTTTCATATTTTTACCGAATCAATAACTGATAATAATTCAATAACATAAGGAGATAACCTAATCATAACTTTAATAAGACAATGGTAAGTTGGACAAATATCCAAAGAGCAAAAACGAGACATTTTAATTTCAATCTTATCAAGATGATTACGTTAATGAAAATTATAAAACATAATATCTCTAATAACTAAAAGAATAAGCGCACTATATATTTTATATGCACATTGTTATTTATATTTAGATAAGAATGGAAAGGCAAGTCCAAAACCTTCCATTGTTGAGCTTGTTGCGTGGTGTGAATCTATGTTATGTCGTCATACACGTCATTTCAAGTTAAGAGACGAGTCAATTCGAGTCAAGTCCAGTCGTTTGTCGTCTTTATTGAATCTGAATTCTGTTCAAAAATCGAGTAAGTGAAGTTGAAATCGCTAAACTAATTCTTATTGCTTATATATGCTATATTGCATAGAACAACAATTGTATAAAACTAAAGAAACATTTAAAACCCTAAAAGTATGGAATTGAATAAATAAATGATAGGTAAGTAGATAATTATAAAGAAATAATATTAAACTTAAACAATAATAAGTTCAATACCTTTTATAAAAATGAAATTAGTATGAAATGCCAAATAAATGTGATAAAGATCAAAATAATGCAAATATAGTACCGATATTTAATAAACAAATTAATAGATATTTGGGATTTCAAACATTCTCTTTAAGTAGCCAATCTGCTTTGATTGTTCTTTTCAACAAATCAAACTCTTCTATCTTTTATAAATTTTAAACTAAACTCCTTTTCTTTTATTTTTGAAAATCTTTAAACCCTTAGAAAATTTCAATTTTAATGTTTAATAGATTTGCAAACTCCAAATCTTAGACTATTTCATAAATTGATTAATTCAATTTCTTATAATTAATAATTTAGACCTTTTTAATTATAAATGACTTAAAATTCTCAAGTTTAAGTATTCAAATTTATAAATCCTAAATTAGCTATTTTAACTTAAAATTCAATTTTCTTAATCCCTGTAAATTTTAAGTCCAAATGCATATTTAAAATTATTAGTTTTAAACCAGACTCAAACTAAATATCTAGTTTTTACAAATTGAATTCCAAATTTAGATTGTCCATTCAAACTAATAATTTCTATGTTATAAATTCTGAAATTATTTTATAAGTGCTTTTGATACTTAAGAAAATCATCTAAAAGATTTAAACTGAACCCCTTCACTCATATCCTTAATTATTTTTGTCTCTATCCTATTTAATCCTTTTTCTTTTCTTTTGGGCTTTCATCTTTCTTCTTTCCTTCTTCTCATTTCTTTTACAATTTTTTTTTTCCTTTCCCTCTGCCTCTTCTTTCTACTTCTCTTTCCTTCTCAAATCAAACTCCAAAATCTTAAATCCAACAAGTCAAAGTAAAGTGAAGATAGAAAACATGAAAGAAGATGAGACATGAACATGGAAGCTTCAAGAGCTTAAGGAAAATAGGGACAAAGAAGAATCAAGAGGTTTATGATGTAAAAAGAGATAAGTTGTTATTTGCTTTGTTTTAGTTGTTGTTATGTTTGTATGTGTTGGTTTGATACTTGATACATGTTAGGTTGGTGATAAAGATGATGAATAGTATTGTGGGGTTTGATAGAAGGTTTGGAGGTGTTTGATGTTGTTGAACTGAGTATAGAAGTGTTAGAAGTAATGAAAGCTAACTTGTATGATCTTTAGATGATGTTTTGATGGAAGTAAAATGTGTAAAAATTGATAACAAGATGTAAAAAAAATAGAGCAAATTTGTGACAGTGCAGCAGAGGCAACACGAGCTGTGCTCGTGCCCATGTAGGTCCATATGGGGGCGTATCAGAGGCCGTGGTAGCCTTGGTATTTTCGTTCCAGTGAGCACAGGCTATGCTTATAAGCACACCATGTAGAAGGCTAGGCACCGTAATTCCGCCCAGATTTAAAAATAATTAAATAAATGAATTAAAGGAATAACATATAATAGATATGACATATTAGTATTCACAATTAGAGATTAATTAAAAGAATTAATGGATTTAGAATTGATTTGAGTTAACATGATTTTCAAGAATAAAAGGAGTTTATGTAAAGAACTTAAATCTAACTTGGTGTAATGAACTTTAATGAGCTAAAACGAATTAAATTAATTAAGTGTATTCAACTTGGCTAAGAGTAAGCTAACATAGAATTAAATTTATATAATGAACTTAGTTAATAAACCTAGGTTCAATCCAATCTAATAAATCATGATGAGTTGAAATGATCTAATTTAGTTTGACTTCTTATAGAATATATCAGATTATCTTAATGAAATGAATGAATACAACTTAATAACTAAGCTAGGCTTAATACGGAATTTGAGTATGAAGCAAATCAATTAATGGACCTAAGGGTAATGTAACTTGAAAGACTAAAAGAAACTAAAATTAATATAATATAATGATTAGACTTAGTAAATAAGCTAAGTTAATCTAAACCTAACTAATAAATGAGTTAGATGTAATTGTAATGCAATAGAATTAAATTTATATGTGGAATATATCATTTCAAATGGGTTTTTGCTTTGGAAATGAGTGTTTTTGTATATGAATGACATGATGATGTTTATATAAGGAATGAATCATAAACAACGTAAAAAGAAATACTTTGACAGATAATGGAGAACTGTCCATTTCTTCGGGATGCAATCTTCACAGCCATGACAGGTGCCTACATAGTATCTGATCAAATAAGACCATAAAAATGGATTTAATTTCATGAATAGATGTTTGCTTTTGGTACATTCTCTGAATTAGCTCTAGCCAACCTTCTATTTCTATTTGGATTTTAAGGTCGAAGGATGATGATGATTTGATGTTGATAGAGATGATGATTTGAGTTTCCTAAAGGCTTATTAAAACCTCGCTTAGATGTGGGGTGGGTAACTATGACCTCATTACCATGTTTTTGTTTGTAACGCAGTTGCATCTCAATTAAGATATAATTAAATATGAGTGGGGACTAGGTATTCGACTGTTGTTTGATGATTGCTTTAGTTGATAAGTCACTAACATAAAAGTGATCTCACATTGTTTGTGATCGTTAGTTAGTTATTGTTGATGAGTGTTTGTAAATTGATTGGTCAACCTAATAAAAGAACCTAATACTATTTAGCCATTTAATTAAATGAACATGCATTGCATAACATCATACTTTCATTAGTATGGTGTTCACATCACATATTAACATTCCAATTTTGTAGTAGTATCTTTGAGAGTCTAGTGAATCTGGTTAAGGCTACTATAGGGTTGTTGACTTCACGGGAACTAAGAAGCACCAAAGGACGTCGGCCGTTTTAGAGTTAGCTTTAGGGATTAATACTTAGGGAGGTTCTGTGGTTCTGATGTGAAGTGGAGGTTATGTTAGCAGCATATGTATATTATGCAAGACCAAAATGAATTTCGAGGAAATCTTCCCTCCTTAGTTATATTTAAGGAGCAGTTAAGGTTATTTTTCAACAAAACGAGTTTCGAAGGAAATCCTCCCTCCTTGGTTATATCTGTGGGGAAGTTAGAGGCTATTTTTCTTAAAATGAGTTTCAAAATGAAATTCTCCTTCCTTAATTATTACTAAGGAAAAGTTTGAGGTTGTGTTTGTTATAAAAATGATTTTGGATTGAGAAAGCAATAAATTGAGGAAGCTATGAGCTGAATGCTCTGAATTAAGAAAGAACCCCCTTCTTTAGTTCATAGTTCTCCTGGGCATGAATGACTTGAGCTAGTCCTTCATCCCCCAAGAGCAGGCGTAAATCTCCATTGGTTTAAATTTCAGTCATCCAAACTATGCATATCATGTGGTTGAGTTTTACATTGCATATGTTTGTTAATAACAATTACTTGGCATTTGTTTGTTGTGTGGTTTGGTCATTGTCATTCACTAAGCTGTGAATTAGCTCAGGCTGCTATAGTTTCGGAGTAGGGACAGCTCAAGATTGGGACGAACTAAGATTGTATGAAGAGAGAGCTCAACTTTAGTGAAGCCTTTAAAGAGAAGAAAAGGATCTTAGAATAGAATATGCATGCTTTGTATTTAAGTTAGAAATTTTTGTACTATATCTGATAAGCTTAGAATAAATTAGTTGGGTGAAGCAATAAGTTAGAGGACCATGGGAATATGTATTTCCATAGTTATCAAAATGTTTTTATGAAATAAAAGTTATTTAGTAAACAATAAGTAGATTTTTGCAAAACTCTAACTTGCAAAACGATTATCATATCTTGGATATATACTTTATATGATTACTTCATGTCTTCCTTCTAGGAACCTTTTGGGGCATGACATTTGATGTCCTTATTTCCCAATCTTGGGAAGCTATTGAATAATAATAAATCAATTCAAGGGAAGAACTCTCAAAACCTATGAGTAAATTGGCAATAGGATGTGATTAATTAATACAATGATGACGATGAAACTAATGACAAAAGAGCTGGAACAGATGCCCCAATAGCTAAATTAGATCAACTTATAGTACTTGTGGATTCTAATGAGGAAGACCGGGAAGAGATGGTAGAAGCCCCAATCTGCTTTGAGATGTTGTCTTGTCAATTGAAGATAGAAACCTTTTGCTAACAAATACAGGGCATAAAGATGACAAGTTAATTCAATCAATTAGGATTGCCAAGATGATGGTGAGGGAGATATATAGAATGAAATGAGTGTTGCATTGGAATGTTTAAATCATGTTGAGGTTGAAAAGAGTTGTGTTCACTCTTTCATCCTTATGGATGACCTTTGTTGTGTATCACATATGTGGGGTAGTTAATAAAAGTATAGAGACCATGGTTGAGTTCCAGTATAGCAAGGAGACACAAACTCTACCTTAGATTTGCTAGTGGACTATTATGGCTAGTAGATGCCATGAACAAGTGAGTATACATCCTATGATCTCTATATCCGCTTGTGCATGTAATGTAGTGTATTCGTGATTTTATTAATAACTTGAAATGCATGTGACGTTAGGTTATGCTTGTGCCTGCCTCGTGTTTGAATTGCAATGCTAAGATACCATAACTTATCTAAACAAGTTAAATGTGTGATTAAGTAGTATAGCGATGTTGTGAATGTCTGTGAAATTGTATGGTCACAAAGCATAACTAAACTTAAACCATAATCGACTAAAAATGATAAATGAACCATGCATAGCATAACATACTCCATTATCGAAGGCCATCATCACCCAGTAATGAACTAGATGGGCTATTCGCATGGAGTGTGAGTGCGAACCATGGGCCCTGTCCTTGACAAGTAAGAACTAAAATATGTTTAGAGGTATAGCCTATTGTCTAAGGTTGCGCCAATATCATTACTTGAGATTATACCCACTTCAAGACTATATGTATATTCTTAAACTCTATTTTATATGTATAGTTAAACAAGTTTTTTGATAATTTAGGTCTCGAAGTCAAGGGTTCTTGGAGTTTATGGTATTAGAGTTCCTCCCTAACCCCTATCACAGAAGGCATAAATTCGTTCTACATATGGTTATCGGTGGACCATATGTATTTGTTCATTTGCTTGTCTGTATTGCATATGCTTGTTTTTATAACTTGTTTAATATTTCTGAATGGTATGGGGTGAGGATTATACTTCACTGAGCTGTGGTTACTCACTCCCTAATAGTTTATTTTTGCAGGTTAGTTGAAAGCTGGGAATGAGCTAGGAATAGAGTGTAGATCGTGCTAAAGATCATGTCCCTTAAGTTAAGTATAAGATTAGAAACTTGTAATGCTGAACCTAGTCTAAGAGATGTAATTTGAAATTGCTCTTTCTTAAACTTAGCCAACAATTCTCTTAAACCTAGGTTTACCCTATCTTATTGATTGGTAAGGTATCCGACTCTCTGCAATCCATGTAGTCTATGGAAGTACGGTATGCTTAATTATTTTCATAAATATATTAGGCTTGTTCATTGAACTAAACCTAACCTAACCTAACCGAAAACCAAACAAAATGAACCAAACCGAACCACAAAATGTGGTTCTTTTATATTTCGGTTTGGTTTGCGGTTCGGTTCAGGAAAAGCCTAAACGGGTACAATTCGGTTTGAGGGGTTGAACCAAACTAAACCGTTTGAACCCAAACAGAACTGCTTCACATTAAAAGAAATAAATAAATAAATAAGATCCATTTTATTTATTAATGACTCTCAAGCATTACATATTAGGACTTGTATTACTCTAAGATTAATGCAACAAAATGCAAAATTATTATCATGGAGTAAATTTACAAGAGCAAGTTCTATATTAGGTTGCAACAACTACAACCAACAACACTGAGATAATTTAGAACCTTAAACTAATTAATACGATAAAAATTTAAATACATTATGAAGGAATAATATTATAAGTAAATATGGAATTAATGCAAAAGAATAATTTTCTTAGTTAATGTTATAGATTTATTAAAAATATATGTTATTTCAAATTCACATTGAAAAATATTTTTAAAATGAGATAATATATATCTTTGAAATTTTTAGATATATGACTTGATATAATGATTAGTGACTTTAATTTTTGTGCGACATTTTTCCGTCTAAGCATCTTTTTTTTTCTTGCAAACTCAAATGACTATTAATATTATTTATTTAAACTAAATCTTTTCAAAGCAGTCCGAACTGAATCGAACCAAACTGAACTATATGTGAAGCGGTTCGATTCAAAATCCCAAACAGTAAAAAGCGGTTTGGTTCATTGAGGATTTGAATCGAATCATGACACCCCTAAAATATATATTATAGCACGGTGAGTGTATAACCAATTAGAGTCTCGCAAACTCTGACTTGTAATACAGTTCTCACATTGCAGGTGCACATGTAATATGATAACTTTAAGTTAATTCTTATAGGCACCCTTTAAGGTCGTGACAATTTTAATTAATTTACCTTGATTGTGCGAAAGATGAAAAGTGGATCCTCCTCCTAAAATTTGTTGGAGCCTCATCTAAGAAAAATAATTCAAGTTTAGCTTTTTAAATAATTCAAACTCGTAATTGATATTTAGATGAATTTCTTACCTTTCTTCTTAGATTGTTTGAATGTTTATTGTTTCTTTTTACTTTAGATAGTTCTCAAGGTATAATAATTTTCTATGAGTTATCTAAAGGATTTTAAAAGTTAAGTTTTGTTTGTTTTATTTTGAAAAGAAAAGAAAGATAGATAGGTGGGGTAAGTCATGTATTTGGCATCTGATGAAAAGTGGCAAATTGTTTTGTTTTGTTTTGACAATGAAATAAATAGTAATAAGTGGAGACAGTTAACTCATAGTTTTCGAAAGGAAAAATGAGAAGGAAAGAAAAAGAGAATTAAAGGCAAATCAATCATTGGACTTTACTATTCTTATTGTTCCTCCTAGTCTAGTCTTTTAAGCTACAAGAGATAAGATTATCTTTAAGAGATAAGATGACATGAGAAAAGTCTTGGTCTTCCTTTTTGAATTATATAATTACTTCAGCTTATGTGATAGGATTGCAATGATAACCTTTCCCACTTGAGTCTCACAGCAAGTTAAGCTTGAGAATGAAGAAGTTTCTAAATTTCTTTAATGAGTAAAAGACAAATGTAATGATGAGTTTGTTATATGAGGAAGAAAAGAAAAAATTTACAACGTATTTAAGGATTTTGATGCATCATGACTGAAAACTTAATCTCCAAGTTCTATATAATATTTTATATTGCACCCGAAGTCAATATATTAAACTTTAAAGTTATGCGATTGAAAATTTCTAAGGTTTACATTTATCCTATTACGATTTTATATGGTTTAAAAGATCAATTTTAATATTTATAAATAAAATTGAAAATGTTCATTTTGAAAATTAAGCTTTTACATTATTTATAATACCTCATTTATAGATTTAAAGTATTATATAATGTTTTAATCCTATGCAATCGAGTAAAATTGAGTTTTGAGTTTACGCGATTAAATAATATTGAGATTTTAAGTTTATGTAATTAAATATTAAAATTTAAGTTTACGCGATTAAATTATATTTTTAAACTTACACAATTAAAGTTTTGGGGCCTTAAAATTTGAATTTGAATTTGTTTATTATATTCCTATTATCATCTTTTATTTCATGATCCTAATATTGAAATGTTGATTCTAGCCATTTCTTTAGTTATTGACTTATCATGTGATTTATCAAAGTTCATCTTATTACTAGTGTTTTATTTCTATAATATCATTTTAGATCTATTAGACTTTATAATAATATCAAATTACTGTAGTCTCGTGTTATATATTAAGTAATGTGCATATAATTGTTTTCATTATTTCAAAATAATATCTTTAAAATTAAGTCTAAGGCTTCTAAATTATTTGCAGAACACTTTAGCGTTGAAAACTAAATTTTTAAATCTATTCGATTAAGTGTTTTTAGGGTTTTAGAGTTTCCGAGTCCGATCGATCAAATTAGGGTTTTAGTCTCTATAGGCTCAAAATTTTTATTTGACCTCCAAATTTCTAGACTGATCGGTTACTCATTTCATCATGTATATTTCAATCCTAGCGATTTATCTTTAAATTATCCTTTGCTAACCAATAGACTCTAGAAATTTATCTCCTCATTCTATGCTTGATATCTAGAATTGAATGTTTATATTTATTGAGTTATTGCCTAGTGACAATTAATATTATCTTTGGTACTAGTCAGAGAAATTTTTAATTGAATTTTATACCATCAATGAGTTTAAAATTATTTTATGTTTTAATTCATAGCATTTAAATGTGTATTATACCACCATCTATTATATGGTATTTAATTTCTTATTAATGAACTTGAAGCAAAAATTATCTAGGGTCACAAGTATAATATTAGTAATATAATAATTATGGTCTTACATGATTAATGTCATTAACTTATCAAAATTGCTTTAATATGTGTATCAAGTATTGTATCATTTATTATAGGACAAAGTAGTCTCATTTATTATTTACTACAATTATACTATTTGTATTTTAATATTCTTAAACCACAAAAAAATGAAAGCAATTTTGGTGACTCTTCTTAAAGCTTTTTTTTTTTTTTTTTTAGATATTTTACATTATATTCTTAGTGATTATCATATTTAAGTTGTGTAAATCAGGGCTTTCACACCAGGGATCCACAAGATCTAAGATAAATAATTACTCCTCCACAAATTTATCAATACAATTCAACAATTTAGAGAAGTAAAAGAGAAACATGATAAGAATAAAGCATCTTAAATCGAAGATTCTTTATAATTCAGAAATCATTAAGGTCTAGTGAATGATCTCCTTGAATTTTCTCTTGAAAATCCTTAGAAATCAGCTATGAATCTAAGAATAATGTACAAATCCTGCAAAAAGTATGTAACACTCTATATATTCCTAACTAAAAGTGTACTATATGTCTTAGGGTTTCATGCAAAAAGTTGTATTTATAATACAAAGAAAACCAGCATGGCCAAAAGATTTAAAAATAACTGAAGTTACATCAGATGAATGTAATAATCCCAACCACATGGTCGTGCCTGTAAACCCTAGTTTTTCTAGTAACCGAGTAAACTTCAGAAATCGGAAACCGGAAACCAAAAACCCTAAATCGGATTAGTTTAAGCTTGAGAGGGAACTTAGGAACCCTGGATACGGCTTTTCTTCAATTTCAACTAAAAGAACTTTTGTAAAATAAATTAATGTGGAATATTGTTCTAAAGTATAATTCAAACCATAAAAAGATCTATTTTCAAAAAATTTTCTATTACGGGTCTTCCCAAGACCCATTACGGAAAAGCGAGCCCCAAAACTTCGAATTCGAAAAAATATTCCGGAATACTCCTTAGAACCGAAATTTAATGAGGATTTCAAAAATATAATTTTTCGGTTTATAAAAATTACAGATATAGTTTTTTTCTTGTATTTTCTTTACTACCAGTAAAGTAATTGTCTTGTTACTATTCATTACTATTCATAAGTACAACCTACTACACTCACAAGCCACTCCCTACTCTTACATCCTTACAAATACTCCATTACATTTTCTTTTCCAAGAAAAGTTTGTCTCTTAAGAATTATTACAATTTAAGATATATTATTACATAAATTACAAAACAAAATAAATCAAACTCTCTCCCTCTCTTCCTCATTCCAAAATCGGCACACACCCCCCGTTTTGCCTCAATTGTTTTATTTTATTTCCTTTTTATAATTAAAACAAACCCTAATTTACTTACTATATAATAGCTTTTATGCCTTCTCTCTCTCTTCCATTCATTTTTCACTTTTCAAAAGACTCATAAACTCTCTCTTTTCTTTCCCTTTGGTCATGACACCCAAACCCACCACACACACTCTCACAAGTTCAATTTCTTCCTCATTTTTCTTCTTGATTCAAGCCTTAGGTGATGAATCATAACCCTTTCCTACATTAAATCTTGTAATGGCAAGATTATTCATGAGTGTTTTCATGTTAAAGTCCCTATGAGCACTTGCTAGGGACAAGAAAATGCTACTACATGGATATCAAGCCATCACAAGAGTAAATCTTGTGTCTAAATGAGTTTTTGTTGGATGATCTTCATGTTCATGCATATAATAGTAGAGTAAAAGTAGAGATCTTGCATAAAAATTCATGTTCATGTTTTCAACTTCATTTTATGCATCATAAGTAGTAGATCAAACTTTTAGATGCTTATACCATACTTGACATTCATGATCTTGTGGATATTTGGTGTATTAATGCATTAATGATCATAAAGGTTTTATCTTATGCATATAAATTTTTAGTTAGTAGATCTTTAGTTAGATGAGATAAGGAGCTTAAAAAGGTAAAAATTTTGTTGAAATATTCAAATGAAAATTCTGATTATTTCAAAACCGTGAATTAAAAACCCTTTTATCAAGTCCAAAACTTGTGTTACATATGAAAAATGGAGAGTATAGGTAATAGATATCATCAAGTAATGATTTTCATGAGTTGAAATGAGATTTGCTAAGTGGAATAGGTAAAACAAAGAGTAAAAAGATAGGAAATTTTGAGTTGCTAGTAACTTAAGAATTCGTAATTTAGAGTAATGCCATGAAAACACACCTATTTTTCAACTCAAAATGAAAAATATTTATTTAAGAAATGAAGTCTTTAAGGAATAGGTATAATAGATCCTTAAATTTTAATGTATTAAATAAGTTTTTCTCAAAGAAATCATTCAAAAAAAAATTTTTCAAAATTCGGATTTTGGAATGACCCCTAATTGAAAACAGTTTCCAAAGCATAAAATGGGAATATTTATGTAGAAATGAAGGTCCTAAGTAATAGATATAATGAAGACTCAATTTGAACAAGGATAATTAGATTTTCTTAAGAAAATAAATCCAAAACAAATGGAATGATCAAAGTTAGGAAACTAGTTTTCTTGAAAGTAAATAGTCATGGAGTCTTACAAATAAAAGTTTCTTAAATTTCCTTTTAGTAAATAATTTCAAGAGCATGCATACATCAAGTTCATAACATTCCATTCATGATAGAAAATCATCAATATTGCATGTATGGTTGATCTATATTCTAGAAACATTACAAACATTCACAAAACTATTTTTCAAAATTGGAAATTTCTACGGATCAGAACTGATCAGAATATTCCGTGACACAAACATTTTTTAAACTTGAGAATAATATTGGGAATAGATAGATCTTTCGAAGTAGATATAAATTGGTATATAATATGCTAAATTCCGAGTTAAAATGAGTTCGATATGACCATTTTAAATTAGGACTTCAACTTGGGCGAAAATTGACGAACTCAGTAAATAAAATTGTTAAATTTATAAGAACTTTATGAGAAATACTCATTGAGGGTATTCCTTGTACTTAGGTGATTTGGAGGACGGATTTCCACTCCCCGAAGACTACTACGATTAGTGGATTTCTCTCCATGGCCGAGTGAGTTCATTTCTTAAATAATTATGCTCATATATGTGCTTGTAATCGTAGTGGCATTAGAATTAAGAAAAGATAAAATTATGATGAGTTGTGACCTAATCTTGGTTGAATGAATGATAAGTATATCAAGACGAGACTTTTTGAAAAATCATTGTATGAGCTAGTATAGACTTGGATTGTGTGAAATTCTCTATGATCGCACTTAACCTACATAATTAACATGTCACGATTATATGAATAAACTGTACATGCATATCACGTAGTGAGTCACATTGCATTAGCTAATATACCTTTGGTGAGATAAAAGTATATTAGCAGAGGCGGGGGGGCCTGTGTTAACATTAAGGATGCGAGATCGCTTAAGTTAACGGAAGTGGTGTAGGCACTTGAATCAACTACATAAAACAACAGATGTTGTAAAACTAAGAGAAAGAGATCGGGATTATGGTTGCATGACTTATGGACCACCCTACTCAAGATTAGAATTGTGGTTGCATGACTTAGGGACTACCCCAACCCCGAATGGAGGGTGTAAATCCATTCGCATATGGCTCCCAGAAAGTCATATGCTTGTATACTCATTTGCTTGTGCATTTCATATGGTTCCAATAACTTGTCTGTTATATACTGTTGTTGAGTATTAAATATTTAAAATGAATCTCACTAAGCCTTTTTATACCCATATAGTTTTTGTTGCAGTGTTTCCATTTTTGGGTTATTCCGAGAGAAAACTTTTCACAGGTCTATCTTTTTTATTAAGGAGCTTTTGAAGAAGTCGGGACCTAGTTATAGGCGTAGACTTCTAGGAAAATCTCTTTAACATAAACTTTAATGTTTGTAAAATGGAAGTAGACTGGATAGACTTCTATTATTTTAGCAGGGGTATGCCCCTTAGCTTTTGTAACGACTTGACTTATTTATCTTGTTGTGATTTCTATTCTTAATGCTATTGTATGCCTTTTTAAGACTATTCAATTCAAAATGTGATTCTAAAAATTGTGCAAGCACACCTTACACTTGGTATGTAAACTTATGGGATGACTAAGGAGGTCATACTTAAGTTTAAATATCGAGTGTAGTGGACTATCGCGTTTTGGGTACCCTTTGGGGCGTAACAGTGTCTCAGGCCACATGCCCCAATTTGAAATATAACTTTGCCATTGTGCTGATGCATGAAGGCCGGTGTCATAACATGTGATTGAAATTCCTCCTTTGTCATGCCCGCATGCAAGATCGTGTACTCCAGTGTGGATAAATGTTATAGATCCACATACATTGGATGGTTATAATCTAGAATAATCAATACATTTGTGGCGCGTTTGCTCACACGACCGTGGCACCAACCACGACATTCTCTGTGGGTTCATCTTCCTCTTTATACTTCCGTGTATAGGACCATATTGTCAACTGTGGAAGAAATTTCTTCACCCTGGCTATGGCACAACCACAACACTTCCTTGTCTCCTTGTTTTGTTGACTTTTTTTTATCTTTTGTTTTATTTCTTCATCAATTGATGATGAAGTGCTCAGGTAAGCATCATTTGCCTAAGATTAACAAATAAAATAATAAGTAGAATTTTTAGAATTATTGATGAATATAGATGCAAAAAGAGTTCAAATAATTCTTGAATAAATAGAGCTATATGATCCTATCAAAAGCTAAGCTCCATAAACTTATGATAGGACCCATAAAATTGGTTGGAGCATGGCTTATGTAACATGTAACCCCCCTGAGTCTCTTAGTCCATGTCAATAATGCAAGGTACTTGATGATATTTACAAGGATATTCTAATAGAGTTTATGTTGAAAATAGTTTTCCTAACACTCATGAATAGCTTAAATGCAATTCAAAGTAGGCTTGAGATACCTTGAATGAAGTTTTGAGCAAGCTTAAGTTCCTTTTCCATCCATCATTTGATTCAATTTACGAAACGTTGATTCATCTTTTTAACCACTCGAAATATGAATACTTTAAATGAACTTATCGTCAAAAGTTTATGCCTACTTGTGTAATTTTCGCTATTAATTTAAGTAAGTTGATTCGAATTTGATGGATAGATGACAGGGATAGAGTAAAAACTATTATTTAAGATCCAACAGGAATGGTACCAAAACTTAACAACTATACAATTAATAGGTATACTTGCCTAAAAAGTGATCATCGGATAGAATTGAGGTTACGATTTCTTAACTTTTTAGAAAATGATCATCATTTTTCTTTAGTTTCCTCTTCAATCTACTAGCCTCACTAAGGTTATACAACACCATCTAACATAATTTAACTCCATCGCTAGAGTAATCTTAGATTAATCAAGGTAAACTCCTATTAAGTAACTTGATTTTAATCATTGACTTTAATATATAATTTTAGTAAAAAATAATATATATTTTTATTAAGGTTTCAGTTTAATCAAGGAGTGCAATAGATTACTTCAACACTTAGCCAATTCAAGGTCATCTTAATCTATATTTATTTATCATTCGATTCAAGGACTTGGGAATAGTTACAAAATGATAATGAAGGTCCCACAACTTAGACAAAAGCATGAAATAATTTTTCTATTTTGTTATTTAAATGTTGAAATTGTTATCTAAATAGCAAATCGAAGTTAAATTGAATAAATTTTTTTGCATTTTATCATTGTTGGGTTTGGTTAGAATAATGAAATAGAGGAATCATATTCATTTTGGTAATTTAATGATGAATAATTGTATTTTGGGCATCTACATATAAATTGAAATTATGTTGTTGTCTTGGCTAAAGAGGGATTAAGAAGGAAATTTACTTTATTTGTTATACAATTGATATTTATATTATTGATGATATCTAACTAAATGGTTGAAGTTAAGAAACTAAGGAGATTGTTTGTAATTTTTGTTAAAGTTTTCAAGTTGAGATAGGGTTTATGAAGGAATCATGTGTAAATTGTTATTTAATTCATATGTCCCTTCTTTTTAACTTCCAATTAAATTATTTGGATTAAGAAGAAGTTATTAAATGATGATTGGTATTGGTACTTGAGGATTTTGGCTACACTAAGACAATGGAGCAATTTTGTTTGCTTTGCCATGAAAATGATGTTTTAAATTTAATCTTAGGTAATTGGATAATTGAAGTAAATACATGGTGATAGAGTTGCCTATACCTAATATATGTAAGGACCAAAGAAGGAGATTAACTTCTAGCTTGATGAATAACTAAAGCCCATGGGTCGAGATAGTCTAGGGTGCTTAATGGGCCTCAGAGACCCTGTTGCCGATCCGTTTTGTTAATGTTGTACATATTTGGCCATGATCAAGTAAGGCTTACGATCAAGCATTAAAATAAGTCTTTTGGGATAAGCTACATCAACTTTCTTGGGATTTGCACCAAAAATTAGGTCTTGGAATGTGGTGGAATTTCTAATAGCTAAGATATTAAACATAACAAGAAATCACAATACAAAAGAAGAAGAAGAAATAGCTAAAATACAAGCTAATCTTTTAGGAGCAAGTAATTTTGTATTTTGTTTCTGATTTTTTTTTTTTTCTTGGTGATACAGTAGTAAATATTCTAAAAGAAAGATCCCTTACCAAATTATAGAAAACAGTGATGGCATGTGCTACTATGCCATGTCACCAAGTAGTTACTAGGCTTCTAGATAAATGTACTACTAATAATACGTTTACATATTGATTGCAGTTTTAAAAAAAAAAACACATTGCAGCACATATATAATAAGTAAAGTTAGGCTCTCAAACTCATAAGGCTCATTAAATTAAGCCTACTTGTAATTTGATGCCTCAATACCTAGTTCATTTGCTTTTGTAACCAAGCCATTATCTTTTGCAACTACATCATCACTTAACACGCTTCTAAGTTTTTTCTTGTCTTCATCTCCAAACACAAACCCTGATTCATGTCCTATCTCAACCTTTCCCTTGTTTGAGACCCTTAGCCACAGGGAATGGCAAGGAAATTAGAGCTCCCTGTTGCTAAAAAACTCCCATGTGGCATCGGTTGGTGAACAATTCTTCCATAAGATAAGTACAAGAGTGTCAACTTTATTTCCCCTCTTTACCAACTTGCAACCAGGGATTGTGTTTGGCTCTAACTCTTATCCTGTGAACATGTTAGGTAACACTAAGGAAACATCCCATTGAAGGCCATGGTACTTCTTAAGTTGTGAAAAATGAAGCATAGGATGAATCACAATCTCCAAAGGTAGATCGAGTCAATAAGCTATTGTTCCTACCAAATCTAATATTTTGAATAGCCTATAATATTTGGCTACTAGCTTGTAGACCCTAGTGTGTTTTAGTAAGCCTTGTCTATAGGGTTGTAGCTTTAAGAGTACGTAATCTCCAATCTTAAACTCTCTATTTATTCTCCTACAATCTGCTTATAATTTCATGTGTTGTTAAGCACGCTTAAGGTGAAAGTGTAACATCTGCATCCTCTCTATTAGATAGTATCATGTCTACAACATCAATCTTAGATAATTTCCATGTGTTATTGAGTACGCTCAAGGTGAAAGCGTAGCATCCATATGGCATCCTTTCTATTAGATATTACCATGTCTACAACTTTGATCTTAGAATCGCCTAGAACATACGATAAGTGCAAGGGAGGTGGGTAATCTTACAGTATCTAAAATTGTGTAAGTTTGACATTGTATGAAAGTTGGTATTGTACCACTACTCCACAGGCAATAGAAAATGACTCCAAAAAGTAGGGTTTTCCCTTGTCATACATCTCGAGTAAGTCTCCAGACATTTATTCACTACCTCCATTTGCCCATCAATTTGTTGGTGATATGCGGTAGACACATTAAATTCTACTCCTTTTAACTAAAAAAATTATTTCCAAAATGAACTGGTAAAAATCATATCTCGATCATTGGTAATGTTCTTAGGTAATCCATACAACTTGTAAACGTTATCCAAGTAGAGTTGAGCCACTTGAATTATTTTATAGGGATGCAATAAAGCTATAATGAAGTGGCCATATTTGCTCAAGTAATCTATTACAGACATTCCAACATTCTTAACATTAAATCTAGGTAATCCTTCAATAAAATCCACTCTTACTTCTTCCCAACATCCTTTAGGAAAATTTAATAGCTATGGCAAACCCGATGTAGCCACATTTTCAAATTTATAACACTAGTACACATCACATACATGTACATATTGCCTAACTTGTCTTTTTAGTTTAGGCTAATAAAAAGCTATGGTAAGTTGTCAGTGAGTAGCTTGAGCTCCCAAATGTCCACCTAATGTTCTACCATGATACATGCATCAATTTGTTTCGAACCCTAGAAGGATCAACCACTATCTTCCCTTTTGTTCTTAATATGCCCTAATCAAAGAAAAAATGGCCAACAGTATGGCCTTATTACAATTGAAATATAGTGGAATTTTATCCTTATTCTAATTTCCATTTGGCTATTTCTTCAAGAAATTTTATGAGCACCAGAGAGGTCGTAAGCTAATTTATATGAGCTATGTTTACCCTAGACTTTACATTAGCAGCTGGATTAGTGTGTTCACTGTTATACTTAATAGTATAATCCAACCCCAGTAGTTTAGTAAGTCACTTTGGCTATGTTAGAGTAGACAACCATTGCTCAAGTGAGTATTTGAGACTTTGATGATCCATTTATATTATAAAATGTCTTCCCAATAAATAGTGTCTCCATTTTTCAATACCATATACAAGAGCCATTAATTCCTACTTATATACAAACAAACCCTTATGTTTAGGGGCAAGTGACATACTAATACAGGCAATAGGATGTCTTTCTTGCGTAAGCATCACATCAATCCTTTCCTCACTTACATCTGTCTTAGTTACATAAGTCTTTTAGTAATCTGGTAATTGTAGGATCGATGAACTCCTCAAGGCTAGGTTCAAACAATCAAAATTTTTTGGGCATCTTGATGCCATGCAAACTGATGTTCGTCAAAAGCTTTATAAAAGTCTCATTTATCATGTCAAAACTTTTGATAAACCTTCGATAGTGGTTGGCTATCCCCAAAAAACCTCTTAGCTAGCTTATATTCTTAGGTATTGGCCATAGCTCTATTGCATCCAACATCTTGGGACCAATGGCTACTCCATTTGAGATGATGTTATAACCAAGATATTCAATTTAGTGAACACCAAAGACACATTTGCTCTTCTTAAGGTACAGCTTCTCCTTCTTTAGGATATCAAATACACATCTCAGATGTTCAACATGCTTTATCATATTTAAACAATATACCAATATATAGTCAAAAACACCAACACAAATTTCCTCAAATAAGGTTGATGCAACATAGGATGAAGAGACGGAAAATCCTATGCCAACAACCTATGCCGCCGGCCTTTAGTTCTATACTACCGGTGTTGGAGCGGTGTACTTTACATGCCTTTTGGGTTTTTCAAATTCGTAATTGATAATACGATCAATGACTTTAGAATATCATTTAATATTTTTAAAGAATAATTTTTAGTATCATTTAATATGATTTTTAATAGGATTTAATGTCTTTTAATAGAATGTCAATTTATAGGATTTAATGTCTTTTAATAGGATGTCAGTTTTAGTTTTTCCTTTTAAATGTTATTTAATATTATTTAATAGGTTTTAGTCCTTTTTCAGTTATGACAATTTTCATGCTTGCCCATATATATGTAAGTCCTATGGCATATGAAGACAGAAGATTGTTTTTGAATGAAATTTCTTTAAGAGTGTTCTCTCTATTCCAAAACTCGTTATCTTTGTGTAGATTTCGACTTTTGATGCCAGATATCTAGGTATTCTCAGAATCAATAGATATTTGAAGATCACAAGCTGGGTATTCATGGGCGAATCAACGTCTTGCGATAAACCCTATCGTACCTTCACTGCATCAAAGGTTTAAACACACTATTCATAAGTTCTTGGAATGTAGAAGGGGTATTAGTCAACCCAAAGGACATAAGTAGAAATTCATAGTGTCCCTCATGTGTATAGAAAGCGATCTTGCAAACATCTTACAGATGCATCAAGATTCGATGATATCTTGATTTAAGATTTAACTTGCTAAAACAACTTTTGTCTATATAGCCCATCAAATAAGCCCTCAATAATAGGTATTAGAAACCTATCTTTTATTATGTGTTTATTCGATCCCTTGTAATCAACACGCATTCATCAAGTATTGTCCTTTTTAACCAACGCAATTAAAGAAGTGAATGGAATATGACTTGATCTAATGATTCCACTTAATAGTATTTCATGAATCATTGCTTCTAGTGCTACTTTTGCAATGAGGAATATCTATAGAGTCGTACATTTATTGAAATTGAGTGATCATGAAGATGAATTTGATGATTAAAATTCCAAGTAGATAGTAAGGTTTTAGGGTCATCAAATACTTCATGATACACCTCCAACAATGCTATTATAGTAGGATGCAAGTCTTGTTCAAACTTTATCAGTATGTGATTCTCTCCATGTACCATCCAACATCATATTGACACTAAAGAATAATTAGACATAAGTGTGGTAATTCCTTACCATCTATTACATTAAGTGCCTTTTGTTCATCCTTCAATAAATACATACCCCCTTACCACTAGAGTTCCATTGTGGGTGTTTAAAAATCCCAACCAACTCTACCTAACTTCATAAGCCACAACATGCTAAGGATTATATTACAAGCTATCAATGGAAGCATGTAAAATAAGTCACTAAAATTCAACCCTTGCATCATCCGCATGAATTCATCAACTCTATAGCTACTAGATAAATGTTTCCCATTGGCGAATGTCATTTTGATAAGCACGATTAGGGTCAATTTACAATTGAGCCCCTTTGCTAGTCATTCATCCATGAAGTTAGGTGAATTCTTAGTGTCACAAGGTACATTCAAGCATATATTCTTAAAGAATTCCACCACTTTCATGCTCTTATCCTGTTCCTTGTTATCAATAGTCAAGGAACATAAGGTCAATTTAGCCATATTGGTTTTGTAGATCCCAGTTAACAAACAAGAGAAGAAGGGTGAATTATTTGTTTTTGAAAACTTTTTCTAATTTTTTTAAACTTGGTATACACAATTAATGAATGAATGCAACAAAATAAAACAATAATAAATTATAGTGCGGAAAGTAAATGAGGCCCAAGATTTATAGAGATTTATCATTATGAGTCATCATTTCTTCCAGCTTCACTATTAGGATCCGATCGTCCACATCAGTCATTCCGTTAATCTAATAATCAATTGAGAGATTACAAACACCGATACTATCTTACTTTATCTCACAAACCTCACTCCTAGACTAATCACGGAACTACAAGATACAAAGTGTAATTCTCTCAACCAATCACTCGACCTAATTCTCAAGATAAAGAGCAGGAATAGTTTCAAAAGAGATATAGTAGGTTCTCAAAAGTTTAAGCACAATGCAAAATAGAATATGTAAGAAAATTATAAGTGCAGGTAGCTT
Organism: Combretum micranthum; assembly: GCA_024138025.1. NCBI lineage: Eukaryota > Viridiplantae > Streptophyta > Magnoliopsida > Myrtales > Combretaceae > Combretum > Combretum micranthum. The sequence goes on from JAMXBD010000211.1 coordinate 1,078,817, forward strand.
CTAAAGAAGGTTCTGGCAAATGTTTTGGTACAATAATAATAAATAGAATTCAACTTTTAATTTCCGAACTTCTTCAATCTATCACGAACTTTTTCACCTCAGCCTCATTTATATCTTGGAGATAACGACTATAAACAGATCTGAACATTTTCCTCCTTTAATATTCAAAGAAGATTTTGTAGATAAACCTTACACAACTTGTGGAAAAATATCTCCCTATTTGTAGGGTTTTGAATTTTTTGAACTTTGGCTCCTTATATATTTTTCAAAGATAATAACTCCTTTTTAATATATTTAAATTCGAGTGAATCTCTCTTGGATAACAGCTCTATCCATTGATAATAATTTTTGCAATTTGGTTTGTTGAAGAAAATATCCTCCTAAAATCTTGGAGATAGTTATCTTAACTGTTTGAACTTGATCTTATCCTTGAATATCTTCAACTGCCTTCAACATCTACAAACTTGGTTTCAAGTTTTCTGAAAGTAATTTTAATTTTTTGAAGCCGCCTAATATAATGCTCCACAAAATCTAGAAACTTTGGTTATAACTAAATCCTTATCTATATCTTTATCCATTGTTCTCTTGATGATGCTAAAATGCGTGCTTCCCCATGGAATTAATCCTCTTTGAGTAGAACCCAATAGATCTATTACTCGCTAGGTCTTCATAAAAAGAATAAACCAACTTAAAAGTCGTGAAATAACAAATTCTGCAAAATTCGTTCTTTTTCTCATCTGTACGTCATCATAGATTTTGACATAGATTCTCACGCAGGTTCTAATATTGCTTCTAACACTGCTATAAAACTTCATTTTAAGTCTAATCATTATAAAATCTGCACACTTAATAAATGATTAGCAAACACTTTAATGGTAAAAAAGGGGGCTTGAATGTGGGAGCTGTTCTTATTTTACCTAAGGGCTTTGAATTAGCCACCCCCACCCCCTACCCCACACCCCCCCCCCCCCCGCGACCGTATTTCGCTCGAGATGAAAGAAAAGATAGGCAATCCGTCTTTTCAAATCTACTGCCCCACAAAAAAAAAAATATATTGTTATAGAACCTGTTCCGGGTCAGAAATATAGTGAAATTACCTTTCCTAAGATTTTTGTTATCATCAAAACTTAATAAGATAACTTAACATGTTTCAAGCTCACTAAATTCTATAGGTTTTAAATCATCATCAACACTTTCATCATTCTTTTATATCACCAACATGTTTAGTCATTTACTCTTACATCAATGGTCAAGCCCCAAGGCCTCATCACACCAAAACATTGCTTTTTACGTCATTTTTCTTCTAATTCCTAAAGGATTAGTCTTTATGTATTGTGGTAGATTAATTGTGTTTGTTGTTTGGGTAGTGTAGGCTATAGGGTAGATGAAGGAATGGTAGAAGGTGTATTGATCAAACTAATGGAATAAGTACATGTCAGTGTGTGTTTGCATGAAGAATAGGTAAATGTGTAAGTCGGTGTCTAATATAGGTGGCTAGTCGATGTGTTTTAGGGGTGTGTTTAGAGGTAGATAGGGTAGGTTCTTGAAGTATTAGCCAAAGCATAGGCTTAGGGGAGGGTATTAAGCTAAAACATTCAATTAGGACATTAAGTTTCTAATTTTAACCCACTGAGAAAACAACTAATGAGATGAGTTTTTGGTAATTGCACTTGAGTAGACAAGTGTAAAAACCTATCTATATAATTTTGCAATGTATCAATCTACTAGAGCTCTTTGAGATCAGTCATTGGGTCTTTATAAGCACATTCATTAAACTATGCTTGTAAAGCTTTACTCAATTCTTCCCATGTGAGTGGAGTTGCCTTATTTTTGGATCTAGACCATATTACATACCAGTTATAGGGTTTTTCATCTAAGTACATTGCCACCATATTCACATTAAGATTTTTTAATGTTTCATCCGAGGTGACAAAAATTCCAAGCTCTAATTAACCATCTCGAACTCTTCACCATTGAACATCGATAAATCAATCTTGATATTTCTAGTTGGCCATTGATACCCACTAGAATGACTATCCACTTCAGAAGAATTCCGCCCACCAAAACATCCCAATAGCATAAGCAAGTCCTTTTACATCGCATGGAGAGATTGCTATCTCAATTCATCTACGAGTTAGCTCTGTTTCCAACACTGGTTGTTTCTTTATCGTTTCGGAAATCATTTGCATCCATCCATCATGTTTTTCAGCTCGTTCCTTCAATACAGCTCTAATAGCCTCTTCCATGCTATTGTTCCTTCAATACAGCTCTAATAGCCTCCTCCGGGCGCTTAAATTCTCATGTTTGGGTTATGGAATCTTACGAGGAAAATGGAGCTATGGTACCAGTTGGAATGTGGTGGAATTTCTATCAGCTAAGCTATTAAATGTAACAAGCAATCACAGTGTAGAAGAAGCATAAACAGCTCGAATACAAGCTAATCTTCTGGGAGCAAGCAATGCTGTAGCATATATTCTTAAAAAACTCCGTTACCAAATTATAAAAAACAATTGTGGCATGTACTGTTGCGCCATGTCACCAAGTAGTTACTAAGCTTCTAGAATACTAATATATCTACATAGTTATTACAATTGAAAAAAAAAAAAAAAAAAAAGGTTGCAGCATACATGTTGGGTACCCAAACCCATAAGACCAATTAAATTAGGCCTGCCTGTAATTTGACACCTCAATACCCGGCTCATCTGCTTTTGCAGGCTATCACACTTGCAACCACATCGTCACTTAACATACATAGAGAGTTTTGTCTGGTTTTCACCCCCAGACACACCCTATGCCCTATCTCACATACTAAAAATTCGATATATCCATTTGAGGCACGACCTGCCTTGTGCCACACAAATCAAAGCGTTTATATTGTAGAGGTAGGAACCACTTCCTTACAATTAAAACTTAAGATACTTTTTTCATAATCTTATTAAAGTAAACATAATCAATACCAATATATGATGTTGCATTCACGAGTTTTAAGAGGTAAATTCGAGCTCACATGTGCCACAAAAAGATGGATTTACGTAAACAGTAGAATTAAAAAGTCAATATGGCTTCTGTTTCAAGCGCCTTAGTTTCTCTTCCTTGCCAAACTTTAGCATTCACCGTGATTCTTGGAATCTGCTTCAAGATCATTTGGCACTGCATCATGGTGACAAGTGACAACAAATAGAAATCAAAATTCTTTTACAGCATGCATTTGGCGTACATTGTTGCGATGAAGCATCCCCTATGCTGCGTCCTCTCATAAATAGGAAAATGCAGCAGATACGAGCAACTCTAGGACCCTAACTCAACTAACAATGGAACCGTCAGCCAAATCGTCCCCTTTTTGGAAAACTAAGACTAGACTGTCCGGTGCCTTCCCAAGCCCTAGAATATAAAAAGCACAAAGGGGTATCTCTCTAAAGTTATGTACATATCATTCTGAAACCCTGTCAATCCATCCTATCTGCTCTGCCATGTGGTCAATCAGCTTCTAATTCACTACCAAATTGCTCCAATCTGGATGCATCAGCATCATAATCCCTAATCAAAGCATGGTTGACAGTACCATCATCCTCACTGGCATGAATTTGTCTACCAGCAAACCTGACCATGAGAAAAGGGCAAAATAAAATTTACACATCCAATGGAAACAAATCTCTCAACAAAAACTATGATTTAAAGAACTCACTACACATCAGGAGCAAATCTTATATTACACAATGCTGACAATAGTAAAATGGAAAATCATTTTAAGGCAATATACAGCTGGCTTTCCTATGAAAAGAACTCCGTTCGAACGTTAGTATGCTAATATCAAAACTAAGGATGGCTGTATTGGGAAGGTACATTGAATCAATTGATTAAAAAAGATTTCTATGTTGGATACAAGCGTCTCTTACTAAGCCACATCTAGCAATTTAGTGAGTCTTGATAGTCAAGCCATGCAAGCTCGTACTGAACATACATATGTATGAAGTACATCACATTTTGAGATTACCTCAAGGACTCTCCTGGTATGTGTTTATTCATTCAAAGATTTGCAAAAATGGAGCTTCTGTAGACGCTAACTAGGGAGGAGATGTATCTAATTGCAAATCAACTAAAGGCTATTATACAACCATGGGTACCATTTGACTTACAGATGTAAGTAGCAGGTAGATGCAGGATATAGAGCTATTTCTTAAGGCATTTGTGAAGTTATGTGGCTTCAAAGGTTGCTATAGGATTTGAATATCCAATTTGAACAGACGCTCATACAAAGCAGTGGTAAATTAACACTAAACACCAAAAACCAAGACCTAATTTAGCATGATCACATGAAGCATGTTGAATGGGATGGTCATTTCATCAAATATGAAATTGAAGATAATAGAATCAAATTATATGTCCATACTCGAAGCCAAGAAGCAAATATTCTTACCATCACCTAAGCTGCTATTTATATAGATTTCAAGCAACGTTAGGAATAGATATTCTTTCCTTAGTCTGAGGGTGAACGTAGGAAACTTAGATCTAATTAGTTACGATCTTTGATATTATTATCTTCAGTTTTCCACAGATATAATGTGGTTAGGATTTAGATAAAACTAGTTTTAGATCAAGACTATATCTTTTTAGTCAGTTAGCAGGACTTGAATTTATTTCTCCAGAACTAAATTAATAATAGATGAAAGTTTTGTATAAATAATTTTCTTCAGTCACTTTGCTGGCTTGCTTTCATAAGTGGAGGCAACCTGCACTAACCACTGGATCCAGCCTCACCTTCCTCCTGTCCAATTGGCCCCATCCCTCAGTTTCAGCAAATATTGCCTGTCCTGTTCCGATTGAGTGGAAACATTGTGTATGTTTGAGAATTTTCTGATCATATTACTTGGTTAAGACAGCAGATGCAGATTGCACTCCAAACAGAATTCTCATAGCATAATTACGACGGAGAATATAAGAGGCTCCAGTTGATTACCTCAATTTCAATATTCTCAAACAAAACAGTCAAGGCATGATAGGAACTTTAGGTTAAAACAAACTTGAATAATTATATAGAAGGCTCCAAAAGGGAAAGACATCATCTTGCTGGCTTCTAAACCGCTTCGTATTTCAAAAATACTACAAGATAAGAGCCAAGGGTTTATTGGCAAAACACAAACAGCAATTGAATACGATTGATCTTAGTCATGTGGTTGATTTATTGAGAAGGAATTTGCGAATGTTTTAACAAACAAACACCATTTCAATCCATTAGTGACCTTTAGCATAACTATTGCACAGGCTGGTTTTACCTTGTTTCAGTTGATTATTCAGTCGAACTTCTGTATGATTGCTCTTCCACTAATTTATAGGAAGATTAATTGTAAGAAAACATAACCGAGTTCTCGTGCTTTTTTACTTTATTAGCTATGCCATTTCTTTTCTCAACCACATACACTGAGTTTTTCAACTTTTGTACTTTACATAACATAGTATTATTGTTAAGAATTTTAGGTTAGCAAAGGTGCCTCCAATAACATCTTGGTTTTGGAGGAAAATCTTACTCTATCCACTTGCACACAACCTTTTTAAATGGGAAGTTGGGAATGACAGAATTTCTCTTTGGTATAGTGATTGGCACCCTAAAGGAACAATAGTGGATTGGTGGTTTTGGTGTTTGTGTTGGGGGTGGGGGGTGGTGGGTGTGGGAATCTACTTGTCAGGTTTCCCCAAAGGAAGCAAGATGTTACAACCATTATTCACATATTTACAACAGAAGGAAGCACTAGCCAATTAAGGATTAATATTTGTTAATTAGTTATATATTTCTTATTTCTTAGTGTTGATGTTCTGTCCTCTTTTCCTTTTTTTTTTTTTGGGGCACCCTGGGGGGTGGGGGCATGCCTTGAAAGCTGTCTGTCCTTATTGACGTTTTTTTGTTTAGGAGTAGTTTGTGTAGACTTGGTCAATTGTTGGTTATGTATGTTGCCCAAGGGTCAAGTTCTGTTGTTATTAATGGGTAGTTATTTACATGCATGAAGTAGTGGTCAATATTAGTGGAATTAAAAGGAAGAAATTATAGGTCAGCAGTTATCTTCCATGGAACTGCTTCAATACTTGTATTCATATGATGAAATGAATGAAGAGAAGCAAGACTTGTTATTTCTCCAAAAAAAATTCAGAACTTTTCAAGTTCAAAGAGATAGTTGGGTTCTCTCTAATGAGCCCAAACTTCTTTATCCACCATAGGGAAACAAGGAAGAAGAACGACTAAGACCATAAATTGATCAACTATTCCATTTGTTGTCTGATCTGGTCTCAAATAGCTCCCTCAAGCCTGCTCCATCCATCCTCATTGAGGATACTACATATAAATCAACCAACTATTCCATATAATTTGTGATCCTATAGCACAAGGCTATGTAGTATCCTCAATGAGGGATGGAACAGGCCCAAGGGAGCTATTTGAGACCATATCAGACAACAAATGGCAACAAATGTTACTCTAAATCTAAATCAGGAGAACAGAGTGCCATGAAAAGAAAACCCATCAAAGAAATTGTCCAGCAAAGAAGCTTAGAAGTCTATTCGTGATCAGCGTGACAAGGTCCCATAACAAGTTTGTGTGGATTGAAAAACTCACCTCAAGGCACTCCTTTTTTCCTCTTTGGCAACTCATCAAATTTTTTCACTCTGAACAAGTAGGCTGTGGCCCAAAATTGTTGTCGCCTATGTAGAAATGGAGAAGAATCACATGGCCATCTCTTCCTCAAATGTCCTTTTGGTGTTGGAGGTATGGAATATATTAAGGGACTAGACCTTGGTATGTAATCTATTCCCACTAGACGTGTATAAGTTACACAACCTTTTTGATTCTGATGGCTGAAGGCTAACCCCAACATCAATGATTCTTACCAGCATAGTGATTTACATGGTGTGGAAGGAAAGAAATGAGAGTATATAGGGAAATTAATCACATGGTCCTCCCTTCCCCCCCCCAAAATTTGTCAAAATGCCAATCCTAATACCATATTTTGTTATGGAACTGAGCTCAAGGCTTCAAGTTTCTTGTTGAGCAGAACCATTGTGTTCTTGTTGGGATCTCATATATGTTACTCTTTATTTCTTTTGTACTCCTACATTTAAAAATGAATTAGATACTGAACTTATATTTTAAAAAAAAAAAGCCTACATTTTCATTTTTTTTCTTTTTCACTTCATGTACCAGTGTGATTATATTTTCTTTGATTGTTTAAGAGAAAGCTTAATTAAAACTTGTCTCCAATTTCATGTTTCTTTTTAGGCCTGTCTTTTTTCCAACAGAACTCGACAAGGTTCAAGTTAAGCAACTAAAGAAAATAATAACATGGGTACACAGGGTGGAAAGGCACGAAAGCTCAAGTTAAATAACTAAAGAAGGATATAATACATGTGTGCAAAGTGAAAAGGCACAAAACTCAGGCAGTGTAGCTAAAAATAAAAATAACACATATACACAAAACGAAAAAGATAGGAAACTCAGCTATACATGTCACAGGTCCAAAAATCAGAAGAAGTTTACGGTTTTGTCCATCTACAATGAAAAAAATCTTTAAAGACTGAACTCACAGAAAAGCAAGTTATAAAACTATAAGAATCTGAGCCCATTTAACAAAATATAGAAACATCCAAAACTTGAAGAGCAGTTAGACCATGAATGCCTGGGTTTTTACAATCTTGAAGGGAAGGAAGATACACAAGACCTGTTACTATGAAATAAAGCATAGCGTCTCAATTCCAGAGGAAAGAGGAAGAGGTAGGAAACTAAGGATCTGCAAATAAGTTCCTCTTTCACCCTAGGTGAAGTACTTCCTTATTTCAAAAATGCAATGGAGACACTCGCCCTAATCCCTTTCTCCTGCGAGTTGATCCTGGTCTAGTCATAGTAATGTCAAACAAGCAAAACCATGGAAATGTTCCTTCCAGATGCTTAATTCTTAATCTTGCCAAGTAGACAGTGTCCTATTTGATTTATTCCCTAATTGGCTTGCTATACTGCTCCTAAGTAACTCTCAACATGTGACATGAAAGTCATTGAAGTGAGTTAAGGAATTTTTGAAGTTAAGAACTTTATGACCAGCATTAAAGAATTGCAAAGATTGCCAAACAAGACATGAACACATGGAAAGTAGAAAAATAAGGAATGATAATCCAGAAGAGAGAGGAAAGGGGCGCTCAAAAATTGCAGTACTACTAAACTATTCAAAAGAAAATGGAGACATTCATTTCATAAAAATGTCTTTAATATCTTATAATAATTTTCAATCATTTACTATCATGGTTGTTAGCTGTGTAATGCAATAGTAGATGCTAACAACTTATAACAGTGCATAAGCTAAGCAAATAAATAAGTAAAGATAAAATGAAAAGGGGAAAAAATAAATAAATGATGCTTCCATTTTTCAATGTAATTAGATTGTACTAACTACTTAAAGATGGAGCATAAATCAATGCAACATAAAGTGCTATTTCTTTGCAACCAGAGAACCTCTCAAAAACGGTAGGCAAAATTTGCCAGCATCAAATCAACTTACCATCTTCCATTCATCTTGTCGATGCACTTTTCAGCATCCTTCCTATCCTTAAATTTTACCAATATGACTCCTTGTGGATGATTCTCACAAACCTGCAGGTAACAGGATACAGATACAGATAGAAGGATTATGACCATCTAAAAGAAAATCAGAGCCAGATATTGCAATTCTGGATAAACGATTTGATAAATGAAGTGATATTTATCATACAGCCTCTGAAAATAGAAGGAACAACATAGATCTACAGGAAGAGCACCCAAGAAATATAGTTAAGAGGATGGGGTTTAACCAATTATGTGTATACAAACTTTTACCTAATATAAGTGAAGCATTGTCTTAAAGGCCAAAAAGAATAGAGAAGTATAAGATTAAAAACAGTACTAAAAAAACACAATTGAGACTGTTAACTCAAGCAGAATGGAATCAGATGAGCATCGATAGTTTCCAGAAAAAGATACCTTTAGATGCATCTGAAGATGGCAAAATTTTTTACAATATATCCAACCCAGGGTGACAAATGATAGTATGTAGCCAACATGTGCCAAATTCAACTTATTAGAAGAAAGAATGTTTATCTGTCAAGTTCTTTATGGTCACAGATTATTCACCTTTACAGAATCTACTGGACCAAGTTTTGAACATTCCTCCAGAACATCTGCCTCAAGCTCTGACTGCAAACTTTCATCAGCCTGTAAATGTTCAGATGGTAAGAGAAATATCATAACCAAGTACATGCAAACTCTCAAATTCCTAACTTAAGAGCCCATTGTGTCATCCATTTTAATTTTCTTTCTCTTTCTCTTCTTGTAAGTTTATTCATTCTTCATTTTTAATAATCTATAAGAGACATTGCATACAAAGCAATCTAGGAGTCATGGAACCATATTCTATATTTGCATGGGTTAATTATGGATAATAAACTTATCTTATCACCTTTTTTTTTTTTCCACTTTGAAATCCCTGTTTTAGTTTTTTACAACTGCACATCTATGTTTTCCTCCTTTTAGGAATGATCTGTTAGATATTAAAAATAAGAACATGGAATGTGTGTGGAGTAAAAATTAAAGACATGAAACCTCTACTCTCTTTCATTTCTCAATATTTTTTGGTCTTTTTCGTATCACGTGCAATCTACTTGCCTATTTTTTAAAGTCTAACAAAACATATATTTGCAAAGTGTAAAAATAAAATCAAAACATAGGCATGCAAAGTGGACATATTTGGTAGATATACCTATTTGCAATGGCGTCACATAAAAAAAGCACAAGTAAAATGGCAAATTTTTCTTCCATTTCATGCTCATTAGACAAATGAAAACATTTATTTAAAGCTTCAAACAACATAACAGCAAATAGGGAAACACAGGTGCAGCTTAACAAGAAGAAAAATATGCATAACTTGTAAAGGCTGTCAAGAATTTCTCAAGATAAAAAGGATATAATGAGAACATCTTGAAGCAAGGGCTTAATTTTTTGTGCCAACTGCACATAAGTACTCATAAAAAAACAAGTTCAGTAAAGAAATTAACAGCTCTGCTGCTTGGTATTAAAGCAAACTAAGTTCATCAATCACGTGTCAAATAATATTACCCTCAGTTCAGCTGGCTCAAACATAAAACGGAGAATTACTGTAGCTGGTATTAGCAACTTTGCATCATCTCTGCCACCTGCACCATGCATCTGTCAGTTACATTGGACGGTAAATTAAACACATCACTAAAAGATGCAAGTTATGACCAAACAAAATCTTTGGAAAAGAGAGAGAGGGGAGGAGGAGGAGGAGGAGAAAATCAAGCAATTGAAGTGTAGCTTGCTCGGCCGGACCAAAAAAAAAGAAAAGAAAACATGTAGCTTCAGAAAACTTATTCTTCTTTTAAGGAAGATAAAAGGTATAGAAGACAAAAGGTATATTTGGAAAAGCATCAATCCAACATAACAAGAGGGTGGCGGTGAAAAGTTCAGAAATTCATTAAATGAAGAATGTACAAAAAGGTTCACTGTGTAAAATACAAATTAAAGTAAGCACAAGGTAAAGAGTACATGCAAATGCACTGTACAAAAATTATGTAAAAGAGGAATCAAAAGGAGACAGGAAGGAAAAGAGAGACTCCAATAACATCAAAAAGAAAAGGAGAAAGATTATGGAATCACAGTGGCTAAGTCCCACAAAGCCCAAAGAAGGAAACATTGCAAGCTGCTGATTGATACTGATGAAAATTTTGGGTTAAAAAAGCATGGGTACAACTGGCAGGAGCTTCCTGAAGTGAGCAAGAAAAGTCATATCATGCAAAATATCCGCTAAGCCAAGTTGAAGTAATACAGGCCTTCGAAATATCCATCTTGATAGCACAGCCCAACATTTAGAGGATAACCATGACATAACTCTAGGGAAATAATAAATAAGGATAATGTCAAAAATGATACCTGTAATTTTGCAAAATATTCTATCAGGAACCTGAAGTTTCATTTTAAAAAATTTGATACCTGAACAAAGTTTTCGTGAACTTTTTTCATATCTGAAGTTTGGTTTTAACAATTTTAGTACTTGAACAAAGTTTTCTCTTGACTTGATCGGACATAAAAAAAGTCAGCAAAAACTTTTTATTCAAAAACCAAAATTATCAAAATAAAATTTTAGGTATGATCAAGTACCAAATTATTAAAAATGGAACTTCGAGTACCTGATTAAACATTTTGCGAAAATTCAAGTACCATTTTTACCACTAACCCTAATAAATATTATCGACCATTCTCATTCCAAAGATGAATGCTGATTAGACCAATCAAGTCAGAACCAATTTCAGCCTCAATGCAAGCAAATTTGGGATCCCCCTGTAGGGGAAGTAGCAACACTTGATGGTTGGTAAGCTGCTCTAGAAGGGCTATCTATAAAAAGCCAAATAAATGCTTGTAGTATTTACCACCTCTCAAGCAGATTCCCCAAAGAGAGGAGTTCCAACGGTTGTGATGATGTTGAATCCAATAATATGCACAGCAAATTTAAAGAGTTTTTCCATTTAAATGGGTTGAAGAAAAAGTTTTATATATTCACTAGCATAAGGTTGATCCAGCATATTCACCTGATCATTTGAAAGCTTCCAACTTAAATACTCAGCCACAAGGCCTACCTCAAGGAAAACTGGGGGATTAAAAAGGTGTTTGTAATACCAACAGATTCATCATCACCTTCAGCATCTCCTCTCACCATAAATGGTCTTCTCGGACTAGAGAAGTTTCAGATAGAACACTTAATCAAAGACCAATGAAAGAAAGCTGTATTTTTGTCACCATTTGATAAAGTAACCCCCCCAAAGAGTTAGCTTATGCATTGTTAGAACCCATCTTGTATTAAAAACCAGAGGATAAAAGCATGTCTTGGTATGTTCTTCTTGAATCAAATGCTTATAAAGTATAGTCCACGGTGCAAGCAAAACAGTATATTATAGATGAAGCTCGATTGTAGATGGTTAAACTAGAGGGCCTAGTGCAAACAACACAGAACAAGACTATGGATACTATCCTAGAGATGAAACATCATAAAATCAAGACCTATAACCACAAGGCCAGAAGACTCCTATCAAGAGGAGTGATCAAACTAAGAACTTTCCTAACTACTCCAGCCATTAAGGCCAAATCCTTCTGAGTTCCTTTCCTGCCAGATATGATAAGGAGCACTGCTGCCGCTTTCCTCCTAACACCATCAAAACCAGTAAAGCAATTCTAGTTAAGGAGGCAAAATCTCTTGCTTTGTCTCAGATAGCGGCAGGCCATTTAAGAAAGTTCCGAAGTGATCTCCAAACTGTCAAAGCAAAGTCACAAGTGAAGATTAAATGCTCATGTGTTCCGTCCTCATTCATACAAATGAAGCGGATTTTTTCAGACCAGCAAAGGCACACCCCCTTTATGCCAATCAAAAGATTTCCAACGTACTTCACCTCCCCTCAACTTGTTATGCTAATAGCCTCCTTTATAGATAGAGGCCTGGAAGGGTTATCAAACCAGCAAGACAATAATTTCCATGAATAAGAAGCATAATCCAGTTCATTGAGGCTAAAGCAAGTTGCAAATTTCATCGGCACAAAAAGGAAAAGGGGAGTTGCAAATGTCCCGCTCACTCAACCAACTTGAAAGGGGACCCCTCTAAGATCATACCAAATGAATAGTATTTCCATCACCAATCTTCCATTCCACCACATCACTTTGTCCCTTAAGAATCTTCCTCCAAGAAAATTAGTGGGAAACTCGATATTCCAAAAGTTTCCTTTAATAACTTGCTTTTGGCCCAACTTAGAAAAAAAAGAATCTTTTTCCCCTCCACAAAGAACCCATGCGTGTTTTAGTTAGGCAGCCGCATTCCATGCAACTATATCAATGACTCCAAGCCCACCCTCTTAACTTTGGGTTTGCAACCATCTTCTCGAGAGATCTAAGCTATAACTCCTAGCTCATCATTCCATTCCATTGCTTTCTATTCATTTTGTCACTCATCTCTTTTAAGATACATTTGGGTAACACAAAAATCAAAGACCAATGGAATTGGAGAGTAAAGAAGAAACTTTCTTATTAGTTGAAACCAACACGCATAAGAAAGGAATTTTGAAGCCCAACATGACATGAACAAGCTCTTGAAAAGACGTTTTTAAGGATCTTGAGGACATGAGGGGTATACCCAAGTACTTTAGGTAATAAGCCCAAAAAGAAACCAAGTAGATCCCAAGGCCTTGGTCCCACCAAACTAACACTTTTAGGAGACGCCACAGTCAACTTTCAGAGGAAGGAATCAACAGAGCAATACCCTCTTTTTCAAACCAGCCACAAGAAGGTTTGAACCAGAAACTTGAGGGTTTTCCATGGATGTCTCAACTAAACCACAGGCCTAAACTTTTTGGCATGTTTAGGACCTTCTAACCTCCTCCAACCACACACACAGACACACCCTCCCCCACCCCACCCACCCCCAACCCCCCAAGCCACCACCACAAAACACCCAGCGCTAAACCCAACCCAAACCACAACAAACAAAAATAAATAAATAAAGGCAGTTTCAGGAAGAGGAGACTGAACCCTAAAAAATCAGAGCACACCAACCAAAGAGAAGATAAAAGACAATGGAACACATGGAACCAAAAGCAAGAAAGATGGGAGAAGGAAGAACAAAAGGGAAACAAACGGCGCACAAAAAAATTTAAAGAAACATAGAAAAAAATGTTAAAACATTTTTCTTCTTTTTTTCAATTGTAAATGCTCTGATAAGTTCGTTTGCAAGTTGAAAACCAAATTTATAAAGGACGAATTTCCAAAAGAAACATAGCCAACCACCACTTTTCAAGTACTAGGTATCTATAAGTAAAGTACCAAAGATTTTCCAACTGCCTAGTCAGATTCGCAGCCAAATTGGAAATAGAAGAACCCATCCATGTGTCCCTAGTCATGTAAAAGTCATGCTAGAGACACATAGTAATTGTTTGAGCAAGGCTAAAGAGAAATTTATGCCCTACAAAGTAGTTCACCAGCGAATATTGCCAATGTAACACACCCTCCTCTACCGCAGACACTGAGGGCACATCTTTGCAACACTTCCTCAGTGCTGGAAGAAAAAAAATCCTAGCATAAAAGCTTCCACCTCCAATTGGAATTGAACACAAATTTCAGACAAGTTTACTTCTAGGGACAGGAGGATCTTTCAGGAGAACCCAACAACTGTTCTGTTCTGGTGCTCCTTTCAATGAGTAATACTGGAAGATTTGTGGGAAGGGAGAGAAGGGACACTGTCGCTAATTTTGGGTATATGGCACAGAACAGTAGCTTTAAACTTTTTGCTATTTCAACCCAAGCTGCAAGATGGATCACCAATGGGCTTGTCAGAGAACTTGGTACCAAAATCTCACCTAGCTGTTTACTCTCAGGCAAACTAGCTTGCAAGGTGGAACCAAGGAAGGTTGACACCCATCCCTGCATTGAACCATCACTATGCGTAACAACAGGGATGAGAAGAGAGGAGACCTAGAAAAAAAAAGTGAGAGGATAGCAGAAAGAAGACAAAGATGGAGCACATGTGCGTGATTTAAGGAAAACTTCCTTCAACCCCAAAATGATTATATAACTGGTGCACATGCTAAATATTTGAGATAGACATTTTATAATGCATGAGACCTGAAAGTTTGTTCAACTTCTTCAGTGAAGGTTTAACCTCTTGGTGTGCACAAATAATATCTCCTTTGAACAGAAAGAGTTCAGAGAACTTAACACTTGCTGCTTCTATTCATCTAATACTTGCAAGCATAAAAAGTTCTAGCAACAATAATCTCAAAACTGCACTTGCAATGACACTGGTAGACAGAATACGACAATCCACAGAAAAGCCAAATGAAAAACGAGGAAATGCACTTTCAATGCATGATATGGAGAAAATGTTATTGATACAAAGACATCATTGAAGAAAAAGCATACCCCATCCAAGCATCTTATCTTCAACTTTCTTCAGCTTCTTTTTCTTCTTGCTGTCTACTTGCTTAGATATAAATTTTTCCCCTGTTCGAAATTAGGTATAAACCTTAGACAGTGACCTCTAGTGTATCAGAGAGGGAGAGAGAGTCTTTTCACCGTGAACTGAGATGTGTTTAAATTACCTTTTTGCTCAAATTTTGCCTGCGTCACTGACATAGGTATTTTCCCCCCAGGGCGCAAAGGCGTTCCATCCAAAATTTGGATGGCTAGAGCAACTGAGGGTTCCTAGCATAAATAGATGCAAGGAGACATGTAAAAATGCAAAACCAAAGCAATCAAATACTAGCAAGTGTGCAGAAGAATGGCAAAAGGAGGTTGGGGGCGCATATGCAAGCTAAGCATATGATAAGAACCTTGTGCCAATTTTCTGAGCTTAGCAAGTAATCATGCATTTAAAATGAAAAGTGCATAAACAAATGTTTGTATGCATGAATTCACCTTCAAGTATGTAACAAGTGCATCTCCCTTTATTTTTCCTGTCTCTTTGTCAACATAAATCTTGACACGAGGCTTTTTGGTTTCAGGATCCTGGAAATTACATCGCAAACCCTCATCAATATTATGGAGGGATACTACAATATGTTAAAATACTATAACATGCCATCATGACTAGATTGCACAAGTAAATGGTGGCTGAAGGGTCTAATCAATCATCTATCCACGTTAAAGCACTGGATGCAACAAAAAAGTAACATTCAGCCATGCCAGCTGAAAAGTACTTAAAAAGTTACAAAATCACAGATATGGAGATGTGATTAAAGTTCTTTATTCTGAAAGAAACACATATATAAGTAACAATTAGATATATCGCCTAACTAGTTCTTGAAGGGTCAAAAAATCACAGGCATCATAATATGGTTTAGCCTACTCTGCCAAAAATAGACTACATAGGAGATATTTTCAACGAACCTTCGTATGAAGTGGCTGTCAGATGCATAAAATAATGCAAAATTGCCATTCTTATCTATTCATTAAAAAAAATATATTAAAAAAATTGTATAAATTTCCAAATTTAATTTGTCTCACAGCCTTTCTTCTAATAACTGGAGGTGGAATTTTACTGATTAAGCCCCCACAAACAGACGGACAGTGAAGAAGAACTTAAGTAGCAAATGATGCAAAACTCCCCATTTGAAGAATTATTACAATAATGCAACTATGCAATACGATTGATGTATATGCAATATAAGTAAAACAAAGGCCAACTTCCACAAAAAAATCAGCATATAAACAGAAACTGTTGCAGGATCTGTTATAAATCTTGTTTTATAACACACTGAAAGTAAAATCCAAATTCAAAAGCACCCTTAACAGCTTTTCTACCTATCATCCCTATTTTTGGAATTAGTGTTGGGCTAGTTTTAGAGATAATCCAATGATCTCATTAAATTCACTATTTTGGTTCGCAAAAAAGACTTTCTTTTCTTCTTTGCTTTCTACCATTTAATGTACAAACAGTGGCAGTTACAACACCAATTCACTCCCTACATTCAATCGTAAAAATGACAGCCATTCCTTGAACTTTCTCCTAGCACTCCACACAAAATAGCTCCACTAACCGACCAGGAAAGACAAACAAGGCTACAATTTCTCCACTAATCCAACACATACACACGCTACACATTTATACATCAGACTTGCCACATAAGCAAACAACTAAACAATACATAAGCAAATACACTATTCTAATAATGAAAGAGACATGGAAGTAATGGGCAGAATCTATTTGCCACTTTCTATATGAGGTACAGAGTTCTCAACTTGAACATTGTCATAGATGAAAACCTCACAAGAAAGCATAGACTACTTATACAATCCAAGATCAATTAATTCCTAGCCATAAATATATATATTGCAATTCAATCAGACTCAGTTGTCTTCAGATTTATATAATTTCAAAACCAACTTTCACCTGAAATTCAGTTCAGCATCTATGAGAATTCATTCAAAAATCAAGATTGTTTGTAATTCTGTAATGACAGTAAAACCTAGGCATGCAGATGAATGAAATGACAGTAAAACCTAGGCATGCAGATGAATGAACCCACCTCCTTAATTATTCCGCACTTGGAAAAAACCTCCACAACCTGCAATAGACATCAAGGGATGAGATGTTTCACAAGTTTACCAACTATTAATCAAAAAGAAAGAATAAGGGAATGACAACAACTCACTTCCTCAACTGTAACATCTTCTGGCAGCCCAGTTACATAGACATGCGTATTGACTTTTAATTCAAACCAACTATCAGGAGGTTTGTTTGCTTCCTGAAATAATATAAGATTGGAAGGTTCAGAGAGTTTACAGAATATTGACTGATGCACAAATAATGTAGCTTGTTTCCACTCTTTGATAGAAAAGGGCAATGAATACATCACAAGCAGCAAATTGTCCCCTAAGGCTGTTAAAAGGCAGAATTGCTTCAGACAATTCCCAGGAGCAACTAATGGCAAGACTTTTTGTTGGATTTTTACCCATTCAGGTTTAAAGAAAAAGAGAAGGCAGAAGAAATCTCATTATTTCCTTGTCCTCTTGTGAGAACAATGTGTTACATAAGAGAGACACCACTTGTAGATAACATAAACATAATGTAAAAAACCGCCAGCTAAATATTGAGGTTCCTTTTTTTTTTTTTTTTTAAATACTACTTTTACAACTAAAGCTGGAAGTTGCTAGATATCATGTTCAATCGAACTTTTTAATTACCATATTTTATAACTGAAATTTGAAGCTGTTAAAATTACATACTCAAATCATATATTAACTTTTAAATTCTGTGCCAAATGCTCATTGGTCAAAACATAGAAATGTAAATGATAAGAGATGAGGCACTAGTTTCTCAAGCAAATATCTGATTAAATACGATATTAAGCAATTTCAAATTCTAACTATAAAATTAAGGAACTCAAAGTTCAGGTTATAATTTCAACATCATGCCATATAAATTACTTAAGGATCATGAAAAGCACCAGTGACAAAAAAGCCTCAACAGAATCAACCACAAGCCAGCAGTCACAAGGCTACAGGCAAGTTTGCCCATGCATCAACTAACATTATCGTGTATGAACCTTAAAGGGATTAGCCAAATGGTTAAGGCCCAAGAGCTCTAAGAAGTTGCATGCATATGTTGAATGTCACTTCTTGGATACTATACAGTGTAAGTTCTATTGAACAAGTGCAAAGCTTTAAAGGGTTTTTTATCTACCCAGGCACAGTCAGTCCAATTAAAAGAACAATGACCATATACAGATTGTCAATAGTCATATTGCATCTCAAGAGGCGAATTTGCCAAGTACAGTCAAAATTTTGCAATTACAAATCTATTCAATTGCTGTAGACAGGAAACCAAGTGAACATGAATAAATAAAAAACCTTTTTGACAGCTGACTTCTCGGGCTCCTTTCTTTTGACAGTAGGTTTTGCTTCTTCACCTTCACAGGTAACTAAAGCATCCCCATTGGTTGCATGATCTTCATTCTCGAGCAATGCATCAGAGGAATTTATAGATGGGAAGACTTCCTCTTCTTGAGCGAAAGTCATTTCATCTAGTCCATATGTATTTTCTCTATCAATAGTGTTATCCTACCACAAAACCAAATCCACCAAAGCATGCATTCAACTCAGCAACATAGAAATTTTAGAAATCTACTGGTCATGAAACAAAATTTCAGTAAATAAGCAAAAGAATATTCCAAATGTCCAGATTATGCAGAGCAAAGCAAACATCAAATAAAAGCAGCTTCTTTAACCTGAGATGGTGTCATTGAAAACCAAGAGCACCATAAAAGGTACTATCATTCATATAATTTTTATCAGAATCATAACTAATCCATCTAAAAGCTTATTCCAGATATAAGAGAGAAAAAAAATAGTTAGAAATTCACCAGACATGTAATCGAGACACTGACTAATGACCCTATTACAAGGCCTCTATTGCATGGGATTAATTAAAGGAGTCAATGATATCAGAGATAAAAATCAGGACCTCCCTTACCAAATTCTACATCAACACAAGGGGGGTAGTCGGGTAGACATGAATCAGATCAATACACCAATTATGAAATGGATAACGAAAACAATCATCCTGATGAGAAGATCCAATCAACTAGGATACAGCATGGATCAGTAATAAAATTTCAAACGTACATTTCAAGCCAGCATGACCTTTCATACCCATAATCTCAAGATCCAGCATAAGCTTAACCAGGCCATCAAAATTGCAACTTGTAAGCTACATCGTCACATGCTCAACAATTTGAAAAGGGCCATGTAATCTTGGAGCTAAAATGGAACTAGACTTTACAGCTGCTCTAGTGGGGCGCAATTCAAGGTAAACCTAATCTCCCACTAAATAAACCGCATCCCTCGGATGCTTTTTAGCAAGAGAGCAATTGTGCACTTTTGCTTTCTCTGAATTTTGTTTGGTAAAAATGTCAAATTTTGTTTTTCATTTCATTAAAAACTAAAAAAAGGGAATGGGAAAGCAGATTTGGATGCCTAATATGATAAGAAAGAAAGATTTTCCAAAGATGAAGATCTACAAGGCCCTAGATTTATAGCTTGTCGAGAAAGTACCTTTAAAGATGAGCACCAATTTCATATTGGAACTAAGAAAGTTTAAAGAGATAGCAAAGGTCATAGATATAACCTCTTTCTACATCTTCTAATGCTGATTTGGATTATAATCTTTCAGAGGCTAAGTTATTCAACATATCATCTGAAGTTTTATGCCTTAGTATGTGTTCAACATTGGCAGCACCATATGGCTTATAGAGAGTGTGGTTTTTCCAGATAATCAAGCATCATGCTCCATAAAAGGGGGAGAGAGGAGGGGAGAGGAACCTTTACTCCAAAAATGCCAAGTGGAGTTCTATCCAAGATGAGTTTGATTTCTCATCAAAGTACAAATCTACAGTGTCCAACAACACTGCAGGTGCAAAAAGTAGAGGCTAGGACCAAACTTAGCTGATTCTTATTTCAACACATCCTTATTGACTTATAAGGGGGAATGCTGCCAAATTATAGCCGTTCAAATTGCATATTGGTATATTTTTATATGTAGTAAGTCATGCAATTCAGATCACTTGCGAGAGCAAATTATTAGGGAACTGCAAGGTAATGGCTTTGGATGACATTTGGCTATAGTGGCTGGTGTAGTTACTGGCCAAAGATGGGTATAGGTGGTGGTAATGTGGTGAAAAGTTGTGCTGCAGTCAGTTAGGATACTTCTCAAAACACTAGCCTATATACTCTCATTACCAATGCCAAATTCATCATACATGCATTTGAGTATGGATTTCATCTTGAGATTGAGGGGTATGATCCAATCTTTGTTATCATCACTCATTTCTAATACATGGCATATTTCATTCTTTGCTTGAAAACATAAAATACTACATTTTTTTTTTTTTTTAAATGACAGAGGGGCACAACCATATTACGATCGGCTACCTCCAAGCATATGAACCACCCTATAAGATCCATACACCAAATAAGAATAGCTTGCAGTACCCCAAGAAATGTCCACAGTGGATTTCAGATCCAAAACCTCATGCAAGCTCTCGTGATGTGTCTTAGGCCTTAATCACTAGGCCATCCCCTTGAGGGTAAAAATGCTATAAATATTGCTAATTGTCTTTTTTTTTTTCAAGTAATACTGAGATTGCATGGTATTCCTCCTCCATGTATCGCACTGGGAAGTAAAGTTCATGAGCTGTTTTCTGGAGGTCATTACAAAGAAAGTTTAAGGATGAGTTGAACATTCAGCACTTGCCATCCTCGAATGGATGGTGAAACAAAGTTGTTAACCGAAGGTTGGGTGCTTTGCTAAGGTGTAACGTTCAAAATAACGTGTTGAATTGAGATTTTGCATTTCCTCAAACTGAATTTACGTATAATAATTCAGTGAATCAAAGCACCAAGTAGACTCCATTCAGAGCAGCCTGCTGTTTACAGCCTCAGCATGTCATAGAGGTGAGGCCAGAGGAAATGGTGACAGTGAAGTTTCTGCTGAACATATAGATGGGGTTCATGGGAAGGAAAGGATAGCACTAAGTCCAGCAATAATTCTTGTTCTATTGCTGTCAACAAGCATCTTTGAGTGGAAGAGTATGAAGAAATAGATTTATGCTTGTCCATTTGATCCAAGAAAGGGGAACATATCATAATGATTGAGTGCTGGAAAGGGGAACATATCACAACGATTGAGTGCTGAGAGAGCAGACCTGGGGGCAGGGGGGTTGGTGTGTGGAGGAAGAGAAGGGAAGGATTTAAAAAAGGAAGTTTAAATGCTTATGTGCTCCAAGATCTCAAATTATTTGGACCAGTAGAAGCAGATCAAGTTTTTACTGATCTTCTTCCTCTTCTTCCTCTGGTGTTAGTAAGAATTTAGACTAGTCATAGAGAGAACCCAACAATCTGAATTTAATAGAGTGAGTGTGACATGATAGGAGTTGCTTTTTCATTCCTTTAATTGTCATATAAATACATGCAAGTGAGCAGTTTGCACAAGTAACTGCTATAACTACTACCTCTCCACAATGACTCCACTGATACCTAGACACATACAACCAACCTGAACCTGGTCTAACACCAATTCCCTTATCACATGCTACAATGCACATAATAAAACTTCAGCAAACATCAGACAGTGACAGCAACAGACATCAACTTCAACAACAAATATTTACATTCACATATCACAAACATCAACCGAAATGAACAATGACAACCAATAGGTATAAAGCTATTTATTTAATGCTTGTTCCTTTAGCACCTTCAGCTATATACACATGGATAAGGACTATAACATTATTCCATAGAATTCACAGCAGATTTCCAAATTAGCCATGCACTTAACATTGCAAACTTTTATGCTTTTTGGGGATTTGATGGTGAAGAGGTGAACGTTGATAATCAAGTTTACCAACTCCCAAAGATGAAAAGTGATGTTGTTGAAAAAATGTTAGATATTAAAGAGGTGATATGTAGGAGGGGCAACGAATACTGCCACTTTCTAGTGAAATGGTAGGTTATGAGCTCTTGAAAGTACCTGGATCCCAACATCTACGACAAGGTTATCAAAGGGGAAGTAAGCAAATGAATTTTCATTGGTGAAAGAAGCTTAAGAGAGCCTTACTATCAGCAAGTTAAAGACTGGAACATACAAATAAACAACCCTAAAAAATGCAGAAAGCAAACTGGTATAAAAGTACTTTCTAGTACAAACAAGATAACTAGAGTAAAACAAACAAAACAGCAGAAGCTAAACTAGCAAGCAAGATGCAACTGATCTTGCTGAGTGCATTGCTACCATCCCAGCTTCCCTAGACGACATATGTTACCGTTATGCCAAAAATGAATTGCAACTCCAATAACACCCTGCCACTTTAAAATGGTAGAAAAACTAGAAGGGTACTATAATAATGCTAGATTTAACTTCAAGCCAAGAAACATAGGACAGAGGGCACCCCAGATAATAGCACACTTCCTTCCAAACTTCTTAGCAAACTGGCATTCAAAATATAAGTGGACATGGTCTTCGTCTAACATGGCACCTAAATAACAAGTTCTCAGTTGAGTAACACCACAAGCTACAAGCTTATCAACAGTATAAAGCTTTCTTTGCCACCGGCAAAAAATTGAAGTTGTGTCATGGTGAGGACTTCAGACACTGCAATATTCATTCCTAAGGAACCCTTTTAAGATTTCGTTCTCAACTTATCCTAGGCACTCCTTAAGCAAAACTCTTCCAAAGAGGAAGGGCCCCAAAAAAAAAGCATTATTTATGTGTTGAGGTACGCTATCTGGGGTGTATAAAACCCATTTCAGAAGTCACCTTAAAAGAAAATTCCACCTGCAATTTTCAATAATTGAGCATAGACAAGAAATCCTGGAAAGACTTGAGGCAATAATTCTAGGATCAACTTCATTATAGAGGGGACCTGTTTGTAATCAACAGCAAAATGACAGGAAATATCACATCCATTACCTGCTTTCCATTTGAACCAACAAGAGACAACCTCTCATAATTTGAGTAACTGTCACCAACCACATGAGCACAACAAAAGTGCTTTAGCTATTACCTCCCGCAAAATTGGCTACAACCCAATTCACTTGAACACTATTTGAGTTAAGGAGGCAATGATGCCAGATGTATTTGACTTAGGTTGATTTATTCAACTCTTGAAGTCTATGATTCCAAGACCCCATTCCACAGCTAGAGACAAGCACATTTTCCACTTAGCTTTCAAGAAACATCTGGCCTTCCAATCCAAGGGAAATTTCACATCAAATGGTAAATCTTTTGGCTAAACTTCTTGAAAGGTTGTCAGTTTATTTGGTGTTCAATTTTTTCCAACTGCCATTGATTGATGCAAGAACATCTTTAATTATTCCTTTTTTTTTAGCTTTACTAACCTTTAGTATCAGTTTACAAAATTGATAATTTATGCGCTTGACATGTAAATTTTAATTATTTTGTATTTGTCACGTTTGATAGAAGAAACGTAACAAAAGAGTTGGGAGTCCTAAATAGAAGTTGAACAAAGAAATGGACACATTTGAATCTTGTTGGTACTACATTGCTCCAGCATTTCTGCAGGACCTTATGATAAGCCACCTAAAACAGAATCGACCAAAGATGAGAGAACAACCTGAGGTACCCAAGCTCTAAGCCCGCGATTCCATTTGTAAGTAGTCCCATCATCATCAGTGAATTCTTCCTCCCCCTCTGGTGGTGTGGAAGGCCTATCCATGTCTCCACCTCCCAAAACATCACCACTGCCAGAAACAGATTCATCTTTCAACACTGCTGCTTCTGCCCTCTAACTTCATTTTGCCACTTCTCAAACTCATCGTCAGCAGGTGCTGCAATATCATCAAGTTATTGGCAGAACATAAGTTAATGTGGTAGTTTTCATATCTTAAATACAAGTATCTTCTCTAGTCCAGATTAACATTCACCTGCATATGAATTACTAGACCCCTTTAATGGGTCTCCATACTTCAACTCTGTGATAAATGATATTGGTTCCCACTCCCCTTCCTTCACACCATGCAAGGGTACTGTCGGAAATGTATCCACTGACCAAATGTGCTGTCAGAATGAAACAAAAATATAATAAATAGACAGAAAGTTTTTAACTCATATGACTATCAATAATTTTTCCTTTTCTTTCTTTTTTTTTTTTTTTGAGGGGGGCCGGGGGTGTTGGGGGTTTGAGCGCTGAATCTTTGCTTGTGCCTCAAGATACTTTTCACTAAATTTTGTGCACCCGAAACACCCGTTGGATGTAATACACTTACCATGTAGCTCTGCGGATGTATAGGGACCAAGAGTTTGCTGGTCTGCGCCAACTATGTACCATCCAGCTCCTGTATACATTTCATCATTCCCAACATTGCTTTCTGCACCATAAAGTTCACATACACTTAAAAAAAAAAGGCAATTATATCGCTATCGAGTCAAAGAATACAAAATATCCAAAATTAAAGAGTATGACTATTAGCAGATAAGTTCAATTCGGATATCAGTCATGTAAAGCAGAAAAATAATTTACCCTCTTCACTGACAACGGATAATCATAATAGCAGTCAAAATGCTCTTAGTTTTCTACGATATTCATTTTTCCAAGTGTAGTTGCATTCTTACTAGTTCTCATTCTATTTTACCAAAAAACAAAATTTTGTTAAATATTTTACCAAAATTTTATGAAAGAAATGTAAGTGAAGTGCAAATTTACCTCCTGGGCGCAGCACCAATGCAAATTTACCAAATAATTTCCCAACCCCCCCCCAAAAAAAAAAAAAAATAAAAATAATCATGGATCATTCGTTATCCCTTAAAAGTGCTCTCCGTGGAATCAAACCGAAACATGATGCAATTAGTCATGTTGATGCCAGAGCAATTTTGTGTTGCATACTTTCTTAGCAAACTCAAAGTTTATCAGTAGCTTGTATTACCAATTTTAAATCCCGCATTACATTCATATCTAAAAGTAACCCAATTTTTCTTCTTCTTCTTTTTTCCCTTTTTCTCATTTCTCGGTAAACCTAGCAAGCCAAGTCAAATAAGATTCTAATCCTTTATTTCCCTAGAAAACCTAACGAACAGCTTCAATAGGATGTTCCATTAGGCCTTTCTGCAAATAGAAAGAACTAAGCTTGACGGCCAAAATAAATCGCATAAGATAAAATAAGAGAGGAGGGAGAAGGAAAGAAAGAAAGAACAATGCTTGAAAACGAATTTCGGAAATTTCGAGGATAATCATTCCGAAAAGCAATGCAGGAGTAAGAAAAGCACGCTACGCTCTTCCAACATAAACTTCCATGCATTAAGAAAAGGAGTTGAGGAAGAGAAAGAGAAGAACCTGGCGCGGCCATGATTCCAGTAGCTTGATTAAGGTGGGTAGTTGAGGAGATAAGAGTCTTTCACTCTCCGGAAAGCTCTGGAATGTCACTAAAGGGCTACTCTCTTCCTTCTTCTTCTTCTTCCTTCCTCTTCGTTTCTTCGAACCGGAAGAAAATTTTGGTCAATTTGGACGAGTTAACTGGTCCGGGATAAAATTTCAACGCATTGCTTTTAGGTTACAATGAGTAACATTAATAAATATGGCATAGAATATCAAAATAATGATTATTTGAATTGTATAAATAAAGGAGTTGTTATTTTACTGGAATTATAAAAAAAAAAATTATTATTTTCGTTTATAATTATAGCTTTACCAAATAAACATAAAAATAAATTTATACCAAGAAATATTAATTATTCCACCTTTATAAAATTAATCAAACATACATAATACAACTGATATTATTTTATTCAGATATTCCATCAATCAGGAATTATTGTATAAAAAAGAGAGAGGTCATTTAGAAACTCAATTAATCATTAGACTGGTGTTGTTATAATTTATGATTAGGGAATTTATTGGAATAGAAACTATGCTCCATAAAGAATAGATTTTCCTTAGAATTATAGAAATCAATAGAGAAGGTTCTTATTTATTCCATATTATGTTTGAAAAAGAGTACAAAATTTTATAAAGTAAATAAGAAAATAAATATTCTACCAGTGATGAAGGTAGATAAAACTTCTATGCTAGTGAACCAAATCCAACTAGCTTGAAATAAAAGAAAAAAATTATGATTGAGAGAATATTATACTTATATTGTTATTAGCGGATGTGTTTCAACCTTGTTAATTTTCTTTTATACCAATTAGATATTTCATTTGAAATAAGTATGTCCATTTCTTTCTTTATCATGTTCTATCACTCATATGTGTTTGTTCAATATAATTATTCAAAACGTTGTACCAATATAGTATAAATTTGATGTGTAAGTCCTGTTTTGTCATCAAGTTGACTACGATCAAGTTAACATTACAAATTTTAGTATGCATATTGTTTTATATAAGTCTTTTAAATACAAAGTAAAGGTAGCACAAGGAGTTTGAATTGAAAAATTGAACAAGAGATGCATGTAATGATTAGATTACTCTGACGTGCATACACCATCTTTTCTTTTAGTAACTGTCATGTCAATGGTGACTTTTTCCCACGAGACTGCTATTTCCATTTTTTATAAATACCAAGTCATATAGCACCTCTAATACTTTTCGAAATTTCTTTATATGCTCTAATTCTGGCATAAGAAAACTTAACCCTTTAAGGCTCATTCAGCATTCTTCGGCATTTTTACTCTTAAACAAATGAAGTTTGCATTTTCTTCATGAGTTATGTAATTCAACATTGCAATGGTCAAAAGCAAGAAAAATACTGCTTATTCTCAAATTTCATATCCTTCTTCGAAAATTTAGCCTTTCCCTAAGGTTAGTGAAGACGATGGAACACAAGGGTGCGTTACTTGTTAGGTTTTAGATATAGAAAGTGAAGAATGTCCGGGAAGTAGCACGTTTGAAAATGTTTACAGTAAGGTCTCCTCTAAGGTAAGCATCACTACCTTTATATATAATCTACCGACTTTAATTCGAAGGATAAGGAGGGGGATAGTAAGGTGAAGAAAATGTATAAGGTAGATATAGATCAGGGGAAATTCCATTAGCAGTTGAATTACCTTCCATTATCCATTACTAAGGAGCACGGGACGTTAAATCGGGCAATGATTTATTGTATACAAAACTCCACATGTTCTTCTTTGTAACTTTAGTCATTGCCTTAGCTTTCATCCACTTGGTGAAGTAATCGCATGCAACTAAGATGAACTTTCTCTATCTTGTCGAGACTGGGAGTGGTTTAAGGGCGTTTAATCCCTTGAGCAAAAGGCCAAGGACTAATAAGACAGTATAGGATGGAGCTTAAGGCATGTTTAATCAAGGCGTGCTTCTCGCATTTTTGTATGAGATCTTTAGCGTCTGTTTGCATGGTAGGCCAAAAGTACCCAAAATACAGAGCTCATATGTAAAGTGACTATCCCTTGATATAGTTGTGGCACTCTCCAGCATGCAACTCCTCTAGTACTTTATGCTCCTCTCTAAGCCTTAAGCATCTCAAGAAAGGTAAGTTGAAGCCTTGCTTGTACAGTACACTGTCGATTAGTGTAAAGTCGACCCGATACACGAGGCTTCTAGCTTCCTGCTTATTAGTAAGGAGAGTTCCATCTTTCAAATACCCAATAATAGGGTCCTTCTAGCTTGGTGGGGGTAGAGCAACTTAAACATCAAGCATCTCAAGACTTTGCTTTGAAGTGCTCCTCTTGAAGAGGTATTCCACAAAAACTTTTCCTCCATGCTTAGCGAGGATGACTACCGAAGCAAGCACAGAGAGCTTATCAGCTTTAGAGTTCTCAACCATTAGAACTTTAGTGATGTTCTAGAAAGGAAATTCCATGACAAGAGCCTGGATTGTCAAGGTACCTGATAATCCCTTCAACATTGGCTTCATACTCTCCTTTCACCTAATGTATAACTAACATAGAATCAAACAAAATTTAAAACTTCTCTATATTGATGTCTTTAACAAGTTTGAGGCCGATTATTAGTTCTTTATATTTAGCTTAATTGTTACTCATAAAGAATCAGAGCTTTAAAGCATAAGAAATTTTGAGGTCCTACTAACACCAAGCCACCTTCCACCTCTGGTTGGAGGAGGGAGTCTGCAATAGTTTCTCCCAATCATCAAGCTTTTTCCAACCTATATATTTGACGACAAAGTTGACTAAGACCCGAGCTTTTATAACTTCTCTTAGCTAGTGTTAAACTCCATATGCACTGAGCTTGAGTGTATACTTCATCATCCTACCATGCACATTATTCCTAAAGATTGATCTCAGTAGCTTGTCGATAAGAACGATCACCCAATAAGCCGGAAATAGACATAGACATTGAGCTAATATCACCACAACTAAGGTGAACTTTCCAAACTTCATATATCTCTCAAAGATCCCTAAGAACCTGACTAACAATAAAATGGGTCGGCGTTGCCTCCCATACTCGAATAAGCACTGAAGACGAGGTCCAGTCATCACTACTAGGTACAAGTATAGATCCTTGCTTAGGATCGGAATGAAGAGGACTAGTCAACTTGCTAGGAATCGTTAAAGTCTTCAAACACTTTTTGACATTGGTTTGTCCACTTAAACTCATCAAGGTTCTTAAAGACTTTAAAGAGCTTCGAATACCTATTCGCACTTCTCGGCAAGAATCTACTCAACGCTGCAACTCGATCTACTAGTCTTTACACATCTTTTACAAAGGAGGGGGGTTACATTTCGACCATTACTTTAATTTTCTTAAGGTCACCATGTAACTTAGGAACTCCCCCGAGGTGGTGCCAAAAACACTTATATGTGAGCTCAACTTCATGTTATAGAACCATAGTTGATTAAAAGTCTCTTGGAGGTTACAAAGGTGGCCTATAGCTCACATGCTCTTAATGATCATGTCGTCAACATAAATCTCAATCTTCCTACTAAGTTATGGCTTAAAGACTCTTGTCACCAACCTCCATAAGGTAACATCGATAATCTTTAAACCAAATGGCATTACCTTAAAATAGCAGGTGCTAAAGGTAATGACAAAAGAAGTGCGCACTTTATCACTAGGATCCATCTTGGTTTGGTTATATCCCAAAAAAGCATCCATAAAACTTTAAAGCTCATGCCCCAATATGCTGTCAACCAATTGGTCTATCATGGGGAGCAAAAAGCAATCATTTGGACAAACTTTATTCGGATATGAAACCCCTCAGATATAAGGTTGAGGAAATTTGATCATCATGGCGCCTTTTGGTATAATGGATTGGAGTTTATCATAACTCTAAAGTTAAGCGTGTTTAGTGGGGAGCACTCCTATAATGGGTGACCTCCTAGGAAGTAGTTAGTACTAAATCAAAATCGTGTGACATCTTGTCAAAATGGACAATACCTCGGTAAATGGAGTTTTGAGTCATTTCAGTTAGTATCAAAGCCTTAAGTTTAAAATGGATAGGGTACTAAGTTTAGGATAGCAAGTAAGAGAGTGGGATTAGCGCACGCTTTGATTGTTGTTTGTTTGTATGATTACTATTATGTTGGCCTTAAGTAATAACCTCTAAATGGATACCAGCTAATGAATAACAACTTAAGTGGATTCAAGTAATTATCTAATCTCTATTTATATGTGTTCCATATCATTACTAGATGGCAAGAAGAAACCATCATAGCAATGGCGATCCCCCTGAGGACTTACCTCCCCCATCACCACTACCCCGTGATCATGAGTAGTTGATATGCTTAGTTAATAATATGCTCAACACTTTAAGGGAACGGCTAGAGCGAAACTAAAAGCCAAAAAGACGTGATAAGGCTAAGTTAACTGAGTTTGTAAATTTGGTTCACTCTTTCACTGGAGCTACTAGGGACCCTTTAGAGGCTGAACATTAGGTGCACCAAGTGGAGAAGGCATTGGCTGCCTATGCATGCCTAGACATAGGTTGTTGGACCATGCAACCTTCATGTTGCAAGGTGAGATAACTTAATGGTAGGAGTCCACTAGCCATTTGGTGAACGATAAGATCATGAGATAACTTAGGAAGTGTTCCAAAGGGTGTTTTATGTTGAGTATTTTCCACCTAATGCTTAGGAAAAAATGATGGTTAACTTCTACAACCTAAAGCAAGGGAACAAGACAGTTGACGAGTATAAGGCAAATTTAAATCGCCTAGTAAAGTTTGCCCTCGAGGCATTTAAGAATGAAAAGGAGTCAAGGAAGAAAAGGTTTTTGAATGGTTTAGAACTATACTTGTAGCAAGAAGTGAGGAAGCTTGAGTTAGGAACTTACTTGACTGTGGTGAGCAAAGCAAAGTTGATCAAGCAAGGGTTTAACTATGTAAGGGATATGGAAAGGAGCAAGAGCTTTCTTGGAAAGAGACCCGTTACCTCATATCATGCTGAGGGTATGACTCATGGATACTTAAGAGGCTTAAGCACTACTAGGAGTCTTAAGAAACAAGCATCCATGGCCAAACCCTACACACCTATTAAGATGACCATGCCTGGAAGAAACTAAAGGTGCCCAAGATGCACGGGACCCCACAAGAAGGCGGAATGCAAGTGGAATCCTAATGTGTTTTTTGCTTGTGAGAAAGAGGGTCACAAAAGCCATGATTGTCTAAGCACCACCTTTAAGCCAGTATTCCATTGCATATGCAAGTAAAGGGGATACTATGGGAATGAGTGTAAAGTAATGGCAAGAAAAACGGTAGTCCGTTTGGACAAAAGAACAAGATTGTTGGAAGAGTCTATGCATTTCAGTTGAGGAACCAAAAGTAGAGATAAACACACTTGCATGTATGATCCTTATAGTTGGACATGGGCATATGTTTTGTTTGATACTGGAGCCACACACGTGTATATGAGGAATTCACTAAACTACATGTATTTTTCTGTTGATGATGTACCTACTCACTTGTGTGTTAATTCACCTTTAGGATGGGTGCTATTTTAAATAAAGTATGCAAAAATGTAAGTGTATACATAGCTAATGTAAATATGCCTACTGACATGCTAATTCTTGATATGAATGAGTTTGATGTAAGTTAAATAATGAATTCAAAAGTAAAGTATAATGTAACAATTGATTATGGATGTAGGGTATTAAGACGTGTGAACAAGGAAAATGAGATATCATATTAATAGATTTACATAGGCCTAGGGGCTTACCATCAAGAGTTATGGGAGAAATGTATGATTATGGCCATGAATGTAGAGGAGAAGGGAGATATGACCCTGGAGGATGTGCTAGTCATACAAGAGTTCGAAGATGTGTTTCTAGAAGATCTATTCATACTACCACCTAATGGGAAGTGGAGTTTGAATCAATGTTGTACCAAAACTAACCGATATCAAAAGCTCCTTATTTGATGGCTCTAAATGAGTTACGAGAATTAAAGGACCAACTTCGAGAGTTATTGGATAAAAGGGTTCATACGCCATAGCATATCACGTAGGGAGTCCAGTACTCTTTGTGAAGAAGAAAGACAGAAGTATGAGACTATGGATAGACTATCGAGAACGAATCAAGTGATAATAAAGAACAAGTATCCACTCCCTTGGATTGATGACTTGCTTGACCAATTACATAGCTTCGGTCTTCTCAAAAATAGATCCGATATCAGGATACCACCAACTCCAAATTAGATCCCAAGATGTTCCAAAAACCGCCTTTCGTACCACGTAAGCGAGTTCTGTAGATTTAGTTTCATTTTAGGGACTGAACCTAAAAATATTAGTTGTTTATATAGGTATAAGGACTATGAGTTCCTGGTTATGTCTTTTGGGCTCACAAATACCCCATCTACCTTCATCGATCTAATGAATCGAGTGTTTCGGGATTGCTTGGACAAATTTGAGATAGTCTTCATTGATGACATTTTGGTATATTCTAAGGATGAAGAAGAGATGGCAAGCACATGAGGATGGTATCACAGAGATTAAGGATGGTATTGTAGAGATCAAGGGAGCAAAAATTATATACGAAGTTTAACAAGTCTAACTTTTTGCTATAAGAGGTTGCATTCCTAAGACATATGGTAAACAAACAAGATATATTGGTAGATCCTAAAAAGATCAAGGCAATTGTGGAATGCCCGGGACCTTAGAGTGTATCTAAGATTAAGAGATTCCTTGGGTTAGTGAGCTACTAGTGAAGGTTTATGGAAAGGTTTTCCAGACTGACAGTACCATTAACTAAACTAACTTGAAAGAATGAAAAGCTTAGTTAGAATGTTGAGCATGATAAGAACTTTCAAGAGTTGAAGAGGAGGTTAGTAACAACAACAGTTTTGGCCTTAATCGGAAGTGGGAAAGAATAATGTGGTGTATAGTGATGCATTGCTACAGGGTTTAGTGTTTGTGTTGATGTAAGAGGGACGAGTAATTGCTTACTCATCTAGACAGTTAAAGTCATATGAATAGAACTATCCAATATATGATCTTGAACTTGCAGCGTAGTGCTAGCTTTGAAATCATGGAGACATTACCTACTTGGAGAAACGTGTAAGATATTTACCAACTATAAGAGCTTGAAACATATCTTCACTCAAAATGAGTTAAATATGAGACAAAGACATTGGCTAGAGCTAATCAAAGATTACGATCTTGAGATTTTATATCGTCTCAAGAATGTTGATGTTGTGGCAGATGCCCTAAATATGAAGAGATGATTTGATAATAGACTATGGGTGCCAAATAAAGCGGAACTAAAGAAGTAAATATTGGATGAAGCCTATTCAACTCCATTCTCCTTCCAACCAAGAATCACTAAAATGTATCAAGACTCAAACAAAAAATTTTGGTTGAATAATATAAAAAGGGAAATAGCTGAATACATATCAAAATGTCTAGTTTGTCAACAAGTTAGAAGTGAACATCACAGAACGAGAGAGGAACTACGACCTCTCCCCATCCCTAAATGGAAATGGGAGAACTTCGTGATGGCCTTACCAAAGGATAATAAGTAGAAATGAGTCATTTCGGTGATTATGGATTTATTAACTAAATTAGCTCATCTCATACCTTTGAGGTTGGATATAATATGAAGAAGTTGGCACAAATTTATATACTAGAAATTGTGAACTACATAAGGTACCTTTGTTAATAGTATTAGATCGACATACCCGTTTTATCAGTAGATTCTGGATGAGCTTACATGCTACATGGGAACAAAATTTAGTTCATACTGCCTTCCATCCTAAACTAATGGACAATCAAAGAGAATTATACAAACATTGGAGGATATATTGATGGCATGTGCATTAGACTTTGAATGAAAGTAGGATGAGTACTTACCTTTGGTTATGTTTACCTATGACAATAGCTATCATGATATAATTGGCATGGCACCATATGAAACCTTACACGAAAGGAAATTTAGGTCCCCATTACATTGGGATGAAGTAGGTGAAAGAGTGGTTTTGGAACCGAAGATGGCGCAGTAGGCCATAAATAAAGTTCAAGTGGTTAAACAAAAAATGTAAGCAGCCCAAGATAGGTACAAAAGCTATGTCGATAAGAGAAGAAGACCATTAGAATTCGCAGTAGGTAAGCATATGTTCCTAAATATTTCTCCTAGTAAGGGTGTAATTCACTTTGAGGTAAGAAGTAAGTTGAATCCAAGGTATATCAAGCCACATGAGGTTTTGAAAAGGATTAGGCCAGTAGCCTATCACTTAGTCTTGCCTCCACATTTGTGAGGACGACATAAGGTCTTTCATGTGTCGCTTTTGAGGAAATGTATATCAAACCTAGATGCAGTTGTTGAATCTAATCAATCGTAGTTGCAACCAAGTCTGACTTATGTGGACGGTAAGTTACACCAGAATGTCACAATGTTTTGGAGTAAGTACATTTTAGGTGGCATGCGTTAACAGTATAAATAATTAATTAAAACTAAGAAACCATTCTTTTAAAGCCTCATTGACATGTATCAATAGGAGAAATACTTAATTAAATCCCATAAAACACTTTTCCAAACATTATGACCTCTTTTGAACTTTTTTAAACATTGTGACCTAAAATGAACTTACCCCCAAATGTTATGACCTTCAGGTGTAATTTACCTCTTATGTGGAGCATCCTATTAAAATCATAGACACCAAGGAAAAGGTGTTGAGGAGCAAGGTGATCAAATATATGAGAATCTAATGGAGTGGCCATGAAGAACGGGGGTCACGTGGGAGCTAGATGAAGAGATGAAGAGGAGATACCCAGAGTTATTCTAGTCACCAAGTAAAATTTCGAGGTTGAAATTTTATTTAAGGGGGGGAAAGATGAAATGATCTAAACACCACCCATAAAGTCTAAAATTAAGATATAATAGCTGGAAAATAATCAGGAATTAAAACCAAGGGAATGGATAAAATTAATTAGTGGGTTGGCTAAAATGAAACTTAAAGTTAGTTTGATTAATGAATATAGGTTAGAAAACTCTGCAAATAAAAAATCTAATGGTGATGGATGGTTGATACCGTACCATGTGGCGCTTTTTTAGAAACCCTACATACCCTAGACCCTACCCTACTAGCCTTCATATAAATAATCTTTTATTTTTCTACCTTTTCTCGTTTAGGAAACCTACTATAACCTTAAGGTGAAAATCCCTAAACCCTAGCTCCCATTTAATGTTAATTAAGTAAGATTAAAGGAGGATTATCACTAATTGGCTAAGGTTATCTATTTTCATGTTAGAAATGATGATAATGGAGGCGAATTAAGCAAAAGGGAACAGCAATAACCTTAGTAAAAATTGTGACAAGGTAAGTTTGAGATTTTCAAGCTTTGAAATGCAAAGTTCATGGTATCTTAGATGTAATTTTTGACATGGGAATGTTGGTAGGAAGTGAAGGTAGCAAGGAAGTTGATTTTTGGAGGTGTTTTGAGCTTCGAAGTACTACCTTACAACTACAACAACAACGTAAGGTATAAAATCAACTTTTAATGTTATGAAGATGTGATAATAAGGAGATAAGACAAGTCTAAAAATGTTAAAGAAAAGAATGAATATGTTTGAAGTTGAAATCTTACTAGAGATTAACCTAGAGAAGAAATGAATGTTGCTATATATTTAAAACCATGGATAAGATCATAGAATGAATAAGAGGTCAATGTTATTGATGTTATAATAAGTTAAATGACAGGTTTTATATGAACTGGTTTGGAAATTTTAGAGAAAACATGATATTTTTAATGGTTACTGTCAAAACTAGATGTTTTAGGCTTTCAATTTTGATTAATCGTGTTTTAACAAACGGGAGATGAAAATAGATGAGTTTAGGCAAGAACATGGCTACTTAATACCTTTAAGGTCATCAAAACTCGTTCCAAAACATGATTTTGACATAATAACAACTATACGGATGAAGTTGCATAAACCTAGAAGAACACGACAAGTACAAGACATCGTGTACTTGCCCATGTCCCTCTCTAACCCACGAATGCTTGAAGAATTGAGGTGCCTTAAAAAAGCATGGCATATACATGAGGTCGCGTACCTAATTGTGCTTCTCTCTATCTTAGAAAACTCCAAGAAGTTAAGTTTTCTAAGAAAGCACAGCATGTACATGAGGTTGTGTACTTGCCCGTGCTTCTCTCTATCTTTGAAAACTCGAAGAAGTAAAGTTTCCCAGAAAAACACAACACGTATATGAGGCTGTGTACCCACTTGTGCTTCTCCCTATCTTTAAAAACTAAAAGGACTCAAGTTTCCCATAAAAGCATGGCATGTACATAAGGTCATGTACCTGCCCATACTTCTTTCTGTTTTATAAATACTTTGAAACGAAGAAGAAACACGGCGTGAACACAGCCGACATACCTAATCATGTAAAAGAACACAGGAAGATATGTCTAATCGTGTACTACCCGTGTTCTTTTGAGCCCCTTTTCCCTTCTATAATCCTTGTCCAAATCGAACAAAACTTAGTATAACTTCTTCTTTAGGCTTAAATTACCCTCTAAACATGAACTTTAGCGAAATTGTTAAGTCAAGAAGACCTAGATATAACAAACAATACAAGAAGATTAAAGATAATCAATCATGAACTAATTTCAATTTTAATCATAAACAATTGTTGGATATCAAGCTTGGAAAGGGATTTGAAAGCTCAAACTAATTGACCAATGCATCGTAATTGCATGTTGCTTGCTATAGTAGTATTAATAATAGGGCTAAGAATTTAAACTCGACTCAATTTGAGTGCCGATTACTACTTGGCCGCTTACTCCAGAAATGGTACCTCCGAACTAGGTTGCGAGCCTACTTACAACTTCAAGATGTTGTAGTAGTCATAGGTTCTTGGACCCCCACAGAGTACGTGGTAATGATAGGTAGATAGTCGATAAGGGATATTTTGAAACCAGACGGTCAGTTAAGAGCTAAAACGAAGTTGTGATTGAGTTATGCGGCGGTATGGGATCTTACATAAAACTTTGCAATGGATTATTGGACTGTGCTCATTGATGGTTGTTTGTATGAGATTGATTCATACGAGACTACTTCCTTATTTTTCTTTTATGGTAAGTTATGATGACTTATCAAACCCTCCTCTTCGGTGTTCGATTCGTTGAGGGAACCTTACTGCTTTTGTTTGGCAAAAGTCTTGAGTACTATTGTGCATGTTTGTATTTCTAGGATGCTGGGAATACTTGTTTGCCAACTTGAAACTTAATCAAACTTAATTTATATTTGTTGCACCAGCCTAGAAGTGCGTGACACGCGTGTATATGTTTAATTACCGTGTATTGGTCTTCGCCACTCACTTTTCATTATTTCAGGTATCCATAATGATCACTTTATGGACCTTCATTACGGCTCCATGGGTTTTGAGACCATAAGTTTTGAGAATAATGTAGGCAAGCCATATGGAATTTGGGAAAAATATGTGAATGTTTATGTTTCTATTTTAATTGATGATTGTAAACTAGAAGCTATTTTGCTAGTTTTAGGCTAAGTGTCAAACTTTGTGATCTGTTTAGCTTAGCTCTCCTTTTCTGCCGCTATCTTAAACTATTTTAAACTTTAAATTTCTCTCTCTCTCTCTCTCTCTCTCTCTCTCTCTCAAATTACTTTTCTACATGTTTACATGTTATAATAGTTTTAAATCTTTGGAAAGTTGTCAATTGATGCGTTATGGTCTTAATAAAGAGTCTAATCATGCTTTTATAACTAAAACTTGATTAGCGACTCACCTATTTAATGGAAGCCATACACATGTCACTTGGAGGCGATGTGTGTGGTGAAACAACTACACTCTTAAGCACTTGAAGGATTGGGTCGTTTCATCAGGTTTGTATAATCAAAAGTAATGCATCACTTGCCATTGGATTTTTTTACAAACACAACGTTGGCCAATCGGTTTAGTTACTTCTCCTCCTGAATCAAACCAGCTTGGAGAAGCTTATGAACCTCTTCTTCAATTGCCACCTATCTCTTTTGTGGCAAAGTGCTTTATCTTTTAGCGCATAGGCCATTGGGTCTTATTTATATGCAATTAGTGAGCGATTACCTCCAAGCTAATGCCTAACATGTCAAACGATGCTGATAATGGATTTTTAATTGCAATCAATCAAATTAAATTTAAAACCATATTCTTACTGTACGGCTAATCTTATGCAAGCATACCTATTGATAATAGTACCGGTATAAGAAAAGGGGTCGTTCCAATAGGACCTATAACTACTAGTACTCACCCTAATTCTACTATTTAGCTTATATAATTCGAGTGATCTTAACATATAAAGTAACTGATTAATTAATTAATTAATCCTAGCAAAAGTGCGTGTCAATTTCTAAGAATACATATCACAATACTGTCCCTAATCTTGATTCACCACTAACCCTATTTCCAATTCCTTACAAAACATTCATTAATGGATTGTTTAAGTTCTTGAACTGCAAGAATCCCTAATTTCATCAATCTCTCTCTCAAGATAATTAAGTTCTAACTTTATATGTCTAAAGGAAATATCTTTCATCATTAGATGCATATAAAATTGCATTAGAGTTCATGATTCCTCAAAAAGATTCAATATTTGTACAGAAAGTTCATGCAATCTATGTCTAGAATCATATTCAAACCTCTCTATCCATGCTAGATCTATCTTATCAATCAATCCATCGATTAAATCAACAAGAATCAAACAATGATCTAATAATACACGTATACTAAATCAAGAAACAAATATAACACATTAATAGATTTAAGAAACATAAACTCCCATTAACAAAACAATTTAATCTCTACATTACGGTGAGGGTTCCTCAAGACATAAGGTAAAATGATCTATTTTTCCATAAAATAAGAAATACAATGATAGAATAAGGAAAAATACTAAAGATTCATGATTATAGCCCTTGAAGATGAAGTCTTGTGATTTTCAATAAGCTTTTACGTTTCTCTCTAAAATACCTAGTTTTGTCTCTAGGGTTTGTAAAAAGCAAGAAGGATTACAAAAAAGACGAGTTGAGGGGCACTATTTATAGAAAAAAGGAAAATTGATCCCATACAGGCATTAACGGTAGTGTAAGAAGGTCGTGTATAATGAAAACTGGTGAAAATGTCGAAATCTAAGGCCGCATGACCTCGAGCACAACCTGTGTACTCTGGTCGTATACTTTCCAAATGCTTGTCGATCACTTTTTGCCTTCTACACCAGTATTCTACATAGCTTGTGTATAATAGAGTTAGTGATTGTGCCCTAGGCCAATTACTGGATATTGTCATACAAAGACATTTCTATTATATTGTTTGTATGTTTACTTTATAACAGGATTCATGAATAATTTAATTATTTTAAATGTCCCTAGATGCTCATTATTGTGGGAACAATAATGAATTAAATCTAGTATGATGTTTGATTGATAATCATGGGATGTTTATTTATATGGATACAAATCAAACTCATAGGTACATGTTGAAGAACTATGTATGGACTGACCCGCTTTGAGATCACGACATGGATTAGTGTCATAAGTTCTCAAAATAAAATGTCATCATCTCAGACCTGAAATCACCATGGATTCCAACATGAGGAATATTATGTTTCAACTTAATCAAACGTTGTCTTTAACCGGTAATTATAAAGGTTGAGATTAGGCATAATGTAAATCATGTAGAGGAGGTTGAGTGATTAAGATGGGATTTGTCCTTCTCGTTGTAAGAGAGATATCTCTAAACCCCTCGATAAGTGAGGCTGAGAAATGCATGGCCGAGCTCAAATGAATTGATAGTGTGGTCAATTTCATTTGTTTTTATTAGTTCACTTAGAAATCGAGAAATGATAAGATTAAATGATATGAGGATGATAATCCATGTCTTATGTTCAATCTATATATCATGTGACAAAAAGATAATGACATATGTTATGGATTAGATAAAAATTGGATCACCGATCTTCACTTAATTTTGGTAAACATAATGTCTTGCTAGATGCCGCTTATGTTTTGTTGACTAAAATTGTTTTAGGTCAACTGTCAACATCAAGTGAACCTACAGGGTCACACACAAAAGAACGAGTCAAAAGGATCATAGACTAAATTTAATGTCTTGTGGAAATAATAATTTATTATTATTAAGAATAATAGTAAATTAAAAGATCATGAACTAAATTTAATG
This sequence comes from Combretum micranthum, assembly GCA_024138025.1. NCBI lineage: Eukaryota > Viridiplantae > Streptophyta > Magnoliopsida > Myrtales > Combretaceae > Combretum > Combretum micranthum. The sequence goes on from JAMXBD010000211.1 coordinate 1,118,468, forward strand.
TCTTGTAGGAATAATAATAAATTATTACATTGTTATGTACAAGAATTATATTTTAAGAAATATTACCCCTAATTAGATTAAGGGGCATTAATGTCATTACTCATGTGAGAATGAAATTAGTATAAAAGGCACATAAAGAGATCTTTTTAGGGTTGATGACTTATCTATCGACATTAGACCGGCAGAGAAAATCTACAAACCTAAAGAGTGATGCATGAAGAGTCGCGTGTGAAAATTATAATATCATCTAGAAATGTTCTAGATCATGCTAGCATGTGAAGGATCCTTTTGAAGAGTGCTTGTTCGTGTGGATGCCGTAGAGGGTATTGTGATTTCACCGTACCTACAAATCCGATTTGCAAATTGATTTCAAGTTTCAAGCTTTTAGAGGTATAAAATCAAACTATTTGTTTTGTTTCAATCTAATCAATATACATGAATACTGAGTTAGGGTTTTCTTTTTGAATTTTGCTGCGAAAGATTTGATCATTATAATTTTAAAACCCTATGGAAACCCAACAAAAAGTCATGCATGTTGTAAATATTCCAAATTCCTATGTCTTCATTAAAATCTCACTTAACTCATCAAAAAATCTTCATTAAGCTCAATATCTTCCTTTAACCCTGGAATTGATATATTAACCAAATAAGTATCAATTACCTTAATAATTCACATAAAAACATATATAATATCATATTGAAACTATGTGAATAATAAGGGTCTTTAGACACTTATTAGTTGCCTAAGCAAAGACATCGCAATTAGCTATGTTGAACTTATATGTTCAATGTGGATTTTGATGAAACAATTAGTTGCATAATTAAGTATTCAAATATCGTAAACTATACTCAATTTGTCAAATATATATGTGTATGTTGTGTGTCTTTGTGGAGTTTCTGCGGGTTTTAGTAGGAACAGTATCAGTCGAGAGCTAGACAGATTCACTCATTACGGCATGACAAACTCAAGAACAAAGCTCAACAAGCTAAAAATGCACAGACATTGGTTGAGGGTCATGTTCAAGGGTCAACAAGTCAATTAGTTAAGGAGCGACAAAATTAAGACTAAAGCTTAACAGGTTCAAATGTGCAGATACAATGGTCGAGGGGTTGGTCGTAGGCTCGATAAGTCCACTGGTTAGGGTACGACAAGTTCGAGATTAAGACTCGCCAAGTTGAAAGTTACACAACTTCGAATCAAGGGTCATGTTAAGGGCTCGATGTGTTAAAGCATTAGGATGCGACAGTTTGATTTTAAGGCTCGATGGAGTAAATACTTGTCAAGGGTAAATTTAAGGCGCCACACTTTGAAGTACAATGAGTCTTTAGGGTATGACGATTCAAAAATTAGAGTCGATGTGACAAAAAGAGCCGTTGAAGCACATTCAATGCTTGGCGACTTAAAGACGTTATCTCTAATGGAGATTTAAATTTTAAAAAGCTATATGTATATTTTGTCGTTAAGAGATTCAACAGGACAGAAGCGAAGTTTGAAAGAGCTTTTATTTGCAAACTAACAAATTATTAGTTTTCTTGTTATCTCATTCATTAAATTTATAGAATTCGCAAAGAGATAGAAAAACATTCTAGTACTCTATTCTTACATTTGTAATCTTTAAAACATCTAGAGAGAGAAAGGAAATATTTTATTTCCTATGTGTTGTAAAGCATTAAAATTGCTCAGCTTGAGCATATTTTTATGATTAATCAAAATGGTGGCAAAGTCCTCGATTTAAGGCATTGGTGGACCATAGAGAGAAGGAAGTGGGTCGAATTCCATGTTATATCTAGACTAATATTTTTCTATCCCTATTTCTTTTTTATTTCATATTGTAATATGCCTTTATATTATCCATTGCAACTATAATTATATTTGATATGCTCATTAAAATTAATTGTTTGAATTTTTTAGGGTAGGGGTAATAACCCATATTAGAAGTGTAGGATGAAATTTTTTCTTAAAACTCAAAATAGATTAATTTGAAATGTTATTGATATGGTTGGATCCTTAAGTTTTAAATTTATAATCTCATTAATTCTAGACCCACACAAGGCAGTGCACCTATCGTGTAATATAAAAATTAACTCAGATATCGTCCTAGAGATTTATGTACAACTATTAGTAATAATCCATTAACTATTATCTAGATGAAGCAAACATGAGATATATATTAAACTTCCTACTAATTCTAACTAAAAGCAAGTCCAAAAACCTTAGGTGAAAGATATGCATAAATTTCTCAAGATAATCAATTCACAAACAATGCCCTTAGTTTTGATCAACCCTAGTCCCATTTATCTTTAAAGATAGATTTAATTGAACGAAATTTGATCTTGAACTATCGGGTTTCTCAATTAGATTAATTACTCTCTTCAAGTTAATTAACCCCTAACTCTAATTGCAAAAGTGGGAATTTCTTCTTTCACAATTATCAAATTAGAACAGCATGAAGATTATGAACCATAATTGATAGAAAGTTGGAAAAACTCCATTTCTAGGTGGATTACTTAACTTCTTTGCCCATGAGAGATCAAACCCATTAATTGAAATCTTCTTTTAAATTAACAAGAATCAAGTTTGTAATAAACTAGGCCTAAAGTTATCACAAACAATAATATAAATCATTAAGTAAACTCAAAATCAAACTTCATTCAATTAATAAAAAAGTTAATACATGAAGGCTAGGGCCTCTCAAAACCTAAGGCATACACAACTACTCTTCCAGAAGAGATTAACAACAACAATAAGTACAATAGAAGAAAGAGAAAAGATCATGATGATAAAACCCTTTTGTAGAAGTGATTGTTGTGGATCTCCAAGTTGTAGTACGAATTCTTCTTCAAAAAGCTCGTCGAAATGTGTTCTAGGGTTTTAGGTGGAAATACAAGTGAATGAAATCTGCCACTTCAACTCAGGGGGCGGGTATATATATATATACATGACCCCTACATGAGCCGTGTACATTGGGGTAGTATACTCATTAACTTCGCACGTTTTTCCTTTTTTGGCACATGTACACGACCTATTGTACACAGTTGGTGTATGTGGGGTTGTGTATCTTGGAACTTCGCATTTTTTTTCAATTTTTCTCCTTTAAAAGTACACTAGTGGTATAAAAATATAGTGTATGGCCAGTAACTCCACAAAAGGCTCCAAAGCTCTCCAAAATCTTGGTTTCTTTCATTAAAAATCCTTTGAAAAGACAAATTGTTCCATGATTGTCTTTGAAACACAAAATTAGTTCAATAATAATCCTTTTCTTCAATAAATCAATTAAATAACATATGAAATATACTCAATAATGCACCAATAATAAGGGTCTTAGGACATTGATCGGTTATAGAAAATGGAACTCTAAAAATAGGAGGAAATGAAAAAGAGATTATAATAAAGAAGACAGAAAAATTTAGATTTAAATAAAATTGCTATGAATATTTTTGCATTACAGTCTGAATGAAAGTAATTTTAATAGAATAGGTACATGTAATTCTGTTAATGAAATATATGATGAACTGGAAAAGACTTAAGAAGGAACTTCTAGAGTTCGAGATACAAAAATAAGTCTTCTATGTGGACAATTTGAAACTTTCAAAATGCTCCCCAATGAATCAATAGATTAAATGCAAAGTAGATTCATTAATATCATAAACCCTTTAAGTGTACTTAGGAATAATTTTACTAATTTGAAAATAAATTCTAAACTTCTTAAGTCACTAACCAATGATTGGAAAGCTAAAAGAACTACCATAGAAGAAGCATGAGACTTAAGTGCTATGAGCAAGGTAAAACTCCTTAGAGCGCTTAAAACATATGAGCTCATAAAAAAATAATGAGAGGAATCTAACACGAAGACTGTTGCCTTAAAAGCGACAAGTCAAGATTCCAACTATGATGATGAAGATGAAAATAAGGAACTTGTCTCGATGGCTTAGAAACTTAAAAAGTTCACGAGGTCCACCAGCAAGTCAAAGAGAGTAGAAGATGATAGCAATTCATCGGGACACAAAAAGAAGGATGTGATAACATGCTATAAATGTCAAAAGCTAGGACATATCTAACAATACTATCCACTGCTCAATAACGCTTTAAGGGGACCTAAAAAGGAAGCACTCATCGCCACTTGGAGTGATGATGACTCAAGTAACTTAGATGAGAATGTGTACCTCATGGCAGTAGACGATGAGGTAAATTCTCCCTCTTCTTCTTCTTATGTTGAGTTGTATACCATGTATGATAAAGTATGTTGTAAATTGGAAAAAGTCAACATGCTTAAATCTTTAATGATGGAAGTAGGAGAAGAGCTAGAAAATTTTTAAACTAAGCATGAGGAAATTAAATAAGAAAATAATAAGCTGCATGTTGAAATAAATATATTGAAACTAGAAAATGAAAAGATAGGCAATAAGTGTAAGAAGTTGAAAAGCAAAAATAATAAATTGAAGGAAATTAATGAAAAATTAACAATTGAAAATGATTTACTGAATATTGAAGTTAAAACATTAAATAACAATGATGATGTTACTGGTGCCGGTAGTAGTAATGATAAAATTTTAAAAGAGTTAGAAGAATAAAAAATAAAAATATTTTGCTAAATGCTAGCTTAGATGATTCAAAAGCAACTATAACCAAGTTTACAAATGGTAAAAGGAATCTGAATACACTACTTGAAAATTAAATATATTATTCAAATATATATAGATTAGCTAAGTAGAGAAGGTAACTATAAGTCCCACAAAACTCGTTTTATAAAAGCCACTCGTAGGACATGCAACTATTGTGGGAAATCTGGTTATATTGCTCGCAACCATGCAATAAGAAAACACCATACTTTTGAATCATAAAAGCAAGCTGGTTTGGTTCCTAAGAGAGAGATTCTTATTCCACTAACCAGGTAGGACCCAAACTCAAATGGGTACCAAAGAAACAATACTCTATTTTATAGTAATCTTCAAGCAGGAGCAACAAATGGTACTTGGATAGCGGCTACTCTAGGCACATGACTGGAGATGCATCCAAGTTCACATCTCTAGACTTGAAAGATCAAGAGAGTACTATTTGAGATAATCGGAAATCAACTATTCTTAGTGAAGGTAACATTCTTGTGAATAAAGATTTAATTATTAAAAATGTACCACTTATTGATAATGTGAAGCATAATCTACTTAGTGTTGGTCAATTATGTGATAATGATTTTAATGTAACATTCTTACCAAAAAAAATTCTATTGAAAGAATTGATAATAACCAAGCTTATTTTGAATGGTATAAACAAAGAAATATGTATAAAATTAATTTAGATGATTTCAAATCGTCAAATGAAACTTATTCATACTCTCAAAATGACAATAGTTGGCTATAACATAGAAAATTAGGACATGTTAGCATGGATGTAATTTCAAAACTTGTTAAAAAAGAATCTTGTCAAAGGCTTACCAAAAATAAAATTTCAAAAGGACAAGATTTGTCAAGCATATTAACAAAGAAAGCAAACTATGCCTTTTTTTTAAGTCTAAGAATATTATTTCCACTTCTAGGTCGTTAAAACTATTGCATATGTACTTATTTGGTCCCACTCAAACTGTAAGTTTGGGAAGCAAGAAATATACTTTGGTTATTGTTGACGATTTCACTAAATATACATGGATTTTTTTCCTTCCATCTAAAGATGAAACAAATCATGTTTTTCTTTTTCCAGATATTGCAAGAAAGTCCAAAATGAAAAATGTCTTAATATTATATCTATTCAAAGTGATCATGGGGGAGAATTTGAAAATTATGAAACAGATGATTTTTGCAGTAAATATGTTATCCACAACAAAATGGTATAGCCGATAGGAAAAACAAAACCTTAATTGAAATAGCTAAAACCATGTTGTGTGAAAACAATTTACCAATTTTTTTTTTTTTGGTTGAAGCTGTGAATACTGCCTGCTATATATCAAATAAAGTTTTCGTAAGACAAATTCTTAATAAAATCCCCTATGAGCTTTGAAAAGAAAAAAGACCAAACATTTCTTATTTCCATCATTTTAGCACTAGATGTTACATCTTAAATAATGGAAAAGAACAGCTGGCAAAATTCAATGCTAAAAGTGATGAAGGAATCTTTTCAGGTTGTTTTTTCATAAGTAAGGCATATAAAGTGTTTAATAAAAGAACATTAGTTGTAGAAAAAGTTATATATGCTGTTTTTTATGATTCTTTGCCTTATTTATGCTTGCATGATGATATGGATGTTGTTTGTGCTGATTTTAATAAATTCTCTTTTGGAAATAATGATAAAGAAGATAATGAACATAAAATGGATGTTGTTCGTGAGTATGCTAATCATGATTTGTCTAAAGAATGGAAATATGCAAGATCACATCTAAAAGATCTAATTATTGGTGAATCTTCTAATAAAGTACAAACAAAATCATCTTTAAGAAACATGAGTAATCTTGTTTTCCTATCACAAATCGAGCCTAAAAATATTGAAGAAGCCTTAAAAGATGAATTTTGGATACATGGAATGCAATAAGAATTAAACTAGTTCACAAGAAATGATGTTTGAAAATTGGTTCCTATACTTGATAGTAGACCTATTATTATAACCAAATGAGTTTATAAAAACAAGTTTGATGAATCTGGGATAATAACAAGACATAAGGTTAGATTAGTTGTTAAAGGTTATAATCAAGAAGAAAACATAGATTTTGATGAGACCCTTACTCTGGTTGTTAGACTAAGATATATTATAATGCTTTTGGCATTTACTGATTTCGAAATTTTACTCTTTTTGAAATGAATGTCAAAAGTGTTTTCTTAAATTGTCTTATAAAAGAAGTCTATATAGAACAACCATTGGGTTTTGAGTATAATGAATTCCCCAATCATATTTTTAAATCAAACAAAACTCTTTATGGTCTAAAGCAAGCTCCTAAAGCTTGGTAAGACTAAGTAGCTTCCTTTTAAATGTTGGATTTTGAAGAGGAAAAATCGATACAACTCTGTTTATAAAAAATCACAAGTCAGACACGTTGATCGTGCAAATATATGTAGATAATAGTGTGTTTGGAGCTACTAATATGAGTTTTACAAATGAATTTGTTGAGTCAATGAAAAAACAATTTGAAATGAGCATGATAGGAGAACTCAATTATTTTTTAGGTTTTCAAATAAAACAATATGAAATAGAATATTCATCAACCAATCAAAATATACAAGAGATTTGTTGAAAATGTTCAAAATAAATAATTATAAAATAAAACCTATACCTATAAGTATAAGTATAAAACTTGACAAAGATAAAAATAAGAAAGATGTTTGTAAAAAGCTTTAAAGAGGTATAATTGATAGCTTGTTATATTGGACAGCTTCTAAACCTGATATCACGTTCTCGGTGTGTGTATGTGCATAATTTCAATCTTGTCTAAAAGAATCACTTGAGTGTAATAAAACACATATTTAAGTATCTTATAGGTACGATTGAAATTGGCTTGTGGTATCTAAAGTTTACCTCTTTTGATTTAATTGGATACTCCTATGCTGACTTTATTGGGTGTAAAGTAGATCGAAAAGCACAAGTAGTACATGTCACTTTCTTGGAAATCCTCTAATATCTTGGTACCCAAATAAGCAAAATTCGGTTACACTTTTAATTGTTAAAGCTGAGTATATAGCTGTTGATAGTTGTTGTGCACAAATTCTATGGATGAAACAAACTTTGCTTGATTATGGTTTAAAATATGAAAATGTTCCAATTCATTATGATAAAATAAGTGTTATAAATTTGACAAAAAATTCGATCCAACACTCAAGGACGAGGTATGTTGAAATTAGACATCATTTCATTAGAGATCATCTTCTAAATAGAGATATCAGCTTGGAATTTGTTGATACAAATAATCAGATTGTTGATATTTTTACAAAACCCTTGAGTGAAGATCATTTTTACACTTTACGAAGATAATTAGGCATGATCAAGCAAGATGAGTGCTACAATATCATGGAACTAAGATGATCTAGAGCTTGATCTAAGGATAACAAAGGCTTTTAAATGTTCATATATGCTTCTCTGATGGTTTGTAATTTATTTTGCTTGCAAAAATCTATTTTACGTGTATAAGGCATTTGTGAAGTCCTCTATTGAAGCAATATGTGAAGTCGTTATGTGTTGAGGCAAAGTGTATGAAGTCTTCATGTGCTGAAGCAAGTGAGTGAAGTCCTATGTTTGTGTAGGCATTTGTGAAGTCCTCTGTTGTGAGGCAATTGTTGTGAAGTCTTCTTTGTGAGATAATTGTTTTATGTTGAATGAATGCACGAGGTTCTTCTTAAGTGAAACAAATTGTTGAATCTTGTATGTTAACCATGCATCTCTTCTTGTTTGTAATATCCTAAGTTTGTCATTTTTTTTATGAGTACAAAGGGGGAGAAGTGTAGAATACACAATTATGTAGTATATTTTGAAAGGGGGAGTCAAATGACGTATTAAGTGCAACTTGCATTTTTTTGTAATTAAGCATTAAGTCTTTGAATTAAACTTGAGAAAATTTCTTTGAAACCCAAATGTTTAATGGAAGGGGAGTATGCTAAATTGAAAAGGGGCTAATTGTGCATAATTATCCAACTTCAATATAAATTTTGATGAGACAATTAGTTACGCAATTAACTATTCAATTATTATAAACTGCACTCAATTAGTCAGATGTGTGTGTGTGTGTGTGTGTGTTGTGCATCTTTGTGTAGTTTTTGTAGGTTTTTAACAGGAATAGTATTAGTTGAGAGCTAGAAGGCTTCACTCATTAAGGTGTGATAAACTCAAGACAAGCTCGAAAAGTAAAAAATGCAGAGACATTGGTTGAAGGCTACGTTGAATGGTAAAAGAGTCAATTAGTTAAGGCGGGACAAAGTTAAGACCAAAGCTCGACAAGTTCAAATATGTAGATATAGTGGTCGAGGGGTTGGTCGTGGGCTCGACAGGTCCACTAGTCAAGGCATGACAAGTTCAAGACTAAGACTCGACAAGTTTAAAGTTGCATAACTCTAGTTGAGGGTCACGTCAAGGGCTCAACATGTTAAAGCATTAGAGCATGACCATTTGATTTTAAGGTTCGATGGAGTAAAGACTTATTGAGGGCAAATTTGAGGCACGACACTTTGAGGCATGCTTTTGGTTATGTTGGTTTGAGTTTTATATGGTTATAAAAACTCATTTTAAAAGAACAACTTAAAGTAGAAGCTTTCGAAATTTATAAAACTAATTGGTTCTATCCAACTTCGACCAGCAATTACCAACAATAAGGCAAGCACATCCTCCGAAGTAGTATAGAAAGAGTTAGTTCGAACCCAAAGGAAATCGATGGCATCTATCATACTCACATTTCATCCATTATTTAGCCAAATAAAAATTTAGCATATCATAATGAAAACAGAAGTTATGCTGATGTCAATAATATTCACAAATGTTATTTAAGCAAAATTAGGGATCAGTTTGTAGCAATGCACGACGATAGCTTAAGATTTGCTTATCCAACTCCTTATCATGTAATTTCTTAAAACAAAACTTAGAGAGAGAGTTGTTTGCTAGAGTATTTGTATCGCTAAATTCACTGAAGTAAACTAAAGCCTCTCCCAAGATCAGTAGTTCTAGATTTAAACCAGATTGCTGAAATCCCTTCTCAATCTATCATCTGCCTAAATCTACATAAAGTTTAAGAATCCATTGTTTTTAAAACCAACTCAACAAATTTCAAAACAAGTGATAAAATGTTTTTACCTGCCCTCTCTTGAGATATTTAGGATCGACTCCATTGGTACCCACAGATCTATTCAAAAGAATGACCTCCCAACCTATTAAATTAAAATCAAGCTACTAATTACAAACACCTAGTCATTATTGAATTGAAAGCACATTTGAAATCACATGAATTAGGATTTGGATTCACAAAACATAAGCTATAGGAGATTATTTCTCTATGGATTTAGAAATTACGAACGTGATATGAAGAAATAATATGAAATTAATTGAAGAATATTACAATGCATTATAGAGTCTTGCAGAACTTACAAACAATAGGTTAAAATGATTTTACTCAGAAAACTTTAAGATTTTCTAAAGCAAGAAGAAACATAACTCTTTCGCTCCATAAATTCTCTCACTACACTACGTTAATACTATTCTATTGTATGCACAATGTACGTCATGCTTATTATAACGCTTTGCCTACTTATTTATAGGATGAGGGCATAAAAAGAAATGATGATTTATTAAAGACGTGGCATATTCTTTTGTAACAAAATGGTCTTTTTTTCTTCACTCGCACGCGTCTGAAAGACAGCTCATGAAAACATTTGACGCATGTTAAGTCGAGCATGTGAATATTATATGAAAAGCGCGGGCTAGACTTCTCTAATGAATTTTGCTAAAACACATCATTTCCATCCATTGTTCCATTGAGGGCTAACTTTAAGACTGTCGAGGGCTCTATGGTTGATGATTTGAGGTGTGACATAAGTCAGGTAAAGGTCTTATCTTCATTGAGCAACTGTCACGGGTTAGATTTGGGGCTCAACATTGAGCTGCAACAAAAGCTTTCTTCAAGTTTGGGCCCGATCTTCGCAGAACAAGCGTCAAGGGTTACGTCGAAGGCTAAATTTAGGGAGCAACAAACCCATTTTTACTTGTTTTTCCTTACATTTTGGCCTCAATTGGTATTATTTAAGGTGTAACAACTCTGTTCTTCACTTTTGTTGCTTTTTTTACTCTAAATCTTATTAAAAATATTTTGATTATTCTTCTCTTGATTCGAGGAGCTAAAAGAACAACAATTCAACTTTAAAAGCACTAGATTCGTAGGAATTTAATTAAACACTCATCAAAATAAAAAGCTCGAATTCCTATAAAAAGAATAGAGTAAAATTAACTTCTCAAGGCACGATAAGTCTTTAGGGCGCGACAGTTTAAATATTGGAGTTGATGTAGCAAAAAGAGCTGTTGGATTGTATTCAACATGTAATACCTCTCAAATATAGATTATGAAACTTTATTCATAGAGTTGCCTTTTAGTGTAGTGGCTTGGAGTTCGTCGAAACTCTAAAGTTAAGTATGTTGTGTATAGAGCAATCCCATGATGGGTGACTCCTTGGGTTGGTACCAAAAAGACAAAAGTGTGTGGCAAGTGGTCAAAGCAGACAATATCTCAGTGGACAGAGTTTTAGGGTGTTACACAATGCTTGGCGACTTAAATACTTTATCTCTAATTGACATTTAAATTTTTTAAAGTTATATATATATATATATATATATATATATGTCCTTAGGAGATTCAACGGGAGAGAAGCGAAGTGCCAAAGAGCTTTTATTGTGAACTAATAGATTATTAAATTTCTTGTTCTCTTGTTTATTAAATTTGCAAAATCTATAAAGAGAGAGAAAAACATTGTAGTACTCTGTTCTTACACTTGTAATCTCTAAAAGAGCATCGAGAGAGAGAAAAAGGAAATATTTTTTTCCCATGTGTTGTAAAGCATTGAAATTGCTTAGCTTGAGCGTATTTTTTGTGATTAATAAAAGTAGTGGCGAAGTCCTTGATTAGAGGCTTTGGTGGACAATACAGAGTTGAAAGTGGGCCAAACTCCACGTTATATCTGGACTAATATTTTCTATCCCTATTTCTTTTATATTTCATATTATAATTTGTTGTTATATTATCCACTGCAATTAAAATTATATTTGATTTGCCCATTAAAATTAATTGTCTTAATTTTTAGGGCAAATACTCAATTCCAACTCCTCTTGAGTATTTTATAGTGCATTTTCATGTTTTTTTCAAGCTAGTGAGTGATTACCTATGGTTACTGTCATTATCCTATATAGGGGCTTAGTAGGATTACCTGAAAGTTGTCATACTGCATGTATACTTGTGACATGAAGACTACCTTGTAAATTAAGAGTTTACAAGTCTCTAATTAATTATTTTCTCAATGTGTTATACTTATAAATATAATTATAATGAAAAATAGTTTTTGGAATTGATATTATCACAGACCATGGGGATTGTAAAGAATTAGATATCCTACCAAAATACAAGATAAGACAAACTTAGGCTATCCATCAGCTACTATTCAGAGAAATTGATAAAGGAAGGAAAGAAAAAGAAAAAATCAAGTTTTTAGTTCTTTTATCTCAACCAAATTTAGTCCATAAACATCTTAAATCTCTATTTATCTTGGCTTCATCTTTTGTACACTTTGTGCTCGGATCCTATCCTAATCCTAACTTTTGTTTATCTTATAAAAAGAAACTGTTAGGAAGTAAGCTACATCCAGCTTAGTGAGATAATTTCTTCATCCATACCATATAACCATAACCAAACAAGTCTGCTAGACAAGCGTATATTATGCAAGAAAACACATGTAGCAAACAAATATGTATGGTATCCGAAATCCATACATAAAACATATTTATGCCTTCCGTGGCATGAGTTAGGGAATTCAAATCAAGGTTTTTTGCAACCTCTACTATTAATCCTCGAGCTCCCGCTCATAGCTATCGACCGATACAACTCCTCCTTAAGGACACATTCCTTAAACGCTTGTAATTTCCTCAAACAAGAGCAGACCTAAGCCCACGGGAGGATATCATAGGTCTTCTAGCTCTTTGCATTGGAGCAGTAGTCTTTACTGATGAGACACGACAAATGCAATGTGTGACCATTTCTTTTGTGTATTCCAAATTATATCAAGGTTCTTTAAGGGGCGATCAAACAATTAAACATTACATAGCAACCAAACATATAAATAAACAAACATACTTAAACAAGCATTTAGGGGTTATGATATGTTTAGTATCAACTTAATCACAACGATTATAGGGATATATGCATTCCCCATGATAACCCCATACATTTCCATTTTATATTTTCCTTAGTATACCAGTACAACTACCTCTACAAGCACATACAATGTACAGAAATCATAAGAGATAACTCACTCGTCCATGGTGCAATCCTTAATCGAAGTGATATTTGGGAAGCGCGACTTTGGGATCCTCTTCTCTAAACAAGGAAAAACATCGAAATAAGTGTTTCGAATCAACTTCATCTAAACTTCTACTTCTATGATTTCTATTATTGCAATATTTATCGATAGCCTGGTTAGACCTTAAAATGGTCATATGTAAGTCATTTTAAGTCTGATTTTCATATATGAGTAGCTGTTTTCTACTAATTCAAATGGTTTATTTATTTTTAAGATTATCTTGGTCATATAAGGTCATTATGGCCTTAGGTCAATAGGGGCTAGATTGCTTCTCTACCCATTTTAGCTTCGTTTTTTCATTTTTCTAATGTTTTATCCACCCAAAGGCTTCTTGTATGTATGCAACTTATTGTTATACGAAATAATATGAAAAAAAAATAAAGCTTTGTTTAGTTAACGATTTTAGTGTTGATGTGACTAGAAATGTATTAAATGAAATCAAATATGTAAAAAGGAGATGAAAAGGATGTAAAGTAAGTTCATAACTAATTTATTGGCTAAAAAAAAAGGAAAAGAAAAGAAATCACAACTCCTTTTTGTTTTCTCATTTTCAAGAGTTTTAAAAGCAAGTACAACAAGTTAAAATAATGAAGTTTCATGCTCTACTCCTGCCCCATATGTTTTGGCATTTCAAAGGAAAATTAAGGAACAAGATCTTAACTACTTTTAAAACATTAAATTTCAAGTGGTTTTTAGAGGAAAAATTTTAAAATTTCATATCCTTATTTATTTCTTATGTCATTGCATTTTGAGGAAAATGAAGCATCAGAATTTTATTTTGCTTGATCCTTTTCAACATATTAAATCGAGTTGATTTAAGAAGAAAAATTAGGTTTTCACACCCTTTGTTTTGTAAGCATAATCTCATTTTTTAGGAAAAGAAACGGGTAGGTTTTTGTTTTCAAACTCAAAACGATTTTCCAAGTACCAAAACCATATTTTCAAAAAGATTTTACATAACAAATAATTGTCATAGCGAGAAAGTTCATAACAACTTGAACTTCTCACATTTTATGCTAAGCCTTCTAAACAAGTAAAAGAGTGTTGTGATGATCTCATGATCATCATCTTTTTCTTATTTTTATTTTAGAGACTTGTGGCCATTATGACATCAAAATTTAAAAAATTACAATAGAGCCTAAAGGGTAATGTCATGATCATATCAAAATAAAATGGTCTCTTGACCAATAAAACATAAATATGAAATATAAAATAATATAAAGGAAAATGAGAGTCTTGGATTTCGAACAAGGCTCTCAAAAACTTTGAAATGGACTAGTCTCCTTATGACTTGAGTAAGGACAAGTCTAAGACTATAGTTTAAGACCAATCTTCTCTTTTTATGACTTAAAATGGACAAGTCTTCGAGATTTTGATTAATGACAAGTCTCGTGAAGAAAAAATAAATTGTAAGAAAGTAAAGTGCTTGAAATTTAAAGTATATGAAAGCAAAATACATAAAAGTAAATAAATCGCAAGTTAGGTTAGTGACCTTTATGCTTTAAAGATTATAGATATATACATATATATACATATACATATCATGTTAAGTTAGAGAGTTAGATCAGAGTATGTAAGGTAAAGGTCATGAATATAACATAAACTTGAAAACAAGTATGACGTCATTCATTTCCATTCCCCAGCAAAATGCATCATGGGAAAATTTTTCATGGAAATGACATTATGGGCCATACAAATGAATATAATCATATTAGAAAGGTGTATGGAGGGTTGGTTACATAAACAAGTGAATGATCAAATGTGTTTGAATGAGAGATTATGAGAGAGCTGAAAGAGATATGGAGAGGGAGAGAGAGGTGGCGGTAAAGGGGAGAAAGAAGAGAGGGAGTGGTAGTTTGGATGAGGAAGAAAGAGAGAAATTGAGAGTGTATGGGTGAGTCTACAAGTAGTGGTAAGAGGTGGTGAAGTGATGATGAGACGAGGTATTTATAGAGTAAAAAGAGAGAGAGAAGGACTGAAAGAGAAGTAGATTTTATATGAATAGCGACATAAAGTTAATTGATGTGAACAGTGATGAATAATAATATAATTTGACTGATGTGAATAGTGCTTGGAAGTGACAATTACATTACCGATAGAGTATTGATATTACGATATGCTCGATTTAATTGACAAAATTCTAAATTGATAAATTAATACAATATTACGGGGAATTATTTTATTTGTAGATATCATCATAACATGCTACCTCGATTTGCATGTCAGCAATTGAATGTTATAATAAGGTATTAGAATTACATACCATAGAGTTTCCGTAGCAGATGGTTTATCAAATTCTTGATTCGTTTCGAGGATAACACATTTCCCCAAGTGTTTGAGTTTTAGGGTTTCGAGCTCAGCTTCATTCATATGATATTATAAGGTTATCACATCAAATGTAGGGTTTTTAGGGTTTTAGCTCTAGAACTAACTTATAGGGTTCATGATATGGTCAGCTTGTTTGACTAAAATCCTAATATGTTTTTGGTCTATATTACAAAATGTCATATTTCTTGATTTGTGTGTTGGTTATCTAACATTACAATAATTCAATACAGTTTTTGCCATATCAACTGATTTATTAGATATTTAGTTCATACCAAAAATGGCACGCTTTCCTTGGTAATTAGCTCTAGGGTTTTGTTGGCTAATTTCATAAAACATGTATTCTAAGTATATTTGATTTATTGGTTCGTGTTTAGGATTCTTAGGGTTCTAAATTGAATCGGCTAATCATGGTTTTGATCTTGTTGCTAATTCAAAGGTTTGTTCTTAATCTTATAAAAAATTTTAGGGATTCAAATCTATAGATATTTCAAAGGGTTTTCTACAAGATTTTAGAGTTCATGAATAAGGTATGAGCTTCATTAACAAGGACTTTTGATTTACTAATTTTGGGTTTTTGTGGTTTAACACCAATCTACGCTCTGAATATTCTTCTTAGTTGACTACTAGAGATCACAAGGGTTTACCTCATTCTTCATTCTAACTTATGTTCATTACTCATTCAATAATTTCTTATTTGCATTGTCAGGATCATAGTTTAGATATGTCAAATTTAAACATGGTATCTTCCATTCACTTGGCCGACCATCTTCATTGGCTAATAACTATTGATCCAACTATATTTTAATGATCAGCAGCTTAAACTTTGTCTCTAATTCTAGTAACCTCTAAGAAATCACTATGTAGATCAAAGCTTGGTCTAGTTAATTGACCTGCTATTGATCTCTCCTTTGTAGGTGTATTGATTATTACCACACTTGATAATTTTCTCTAATAACTTTGATTAGATGCATCAATATCACAACATAAGATGATTAATTTCTCACTTTCCTATGCATGTCCAAAACCTCCACATAATCTATTTGTAATCATTTGGTCATTAGTCTTGAACCTAATATGTACTTATCTATCAGCACGGGATATGTTTAGTCATTCCCTAATTAGGGATCTGATTCTAAGGATGTTAATCATTCCATCAACTTGATATTTCTTCTAAGTCAAACAATTATGCTACAATCTCCAAGGATGAATAACTTATACATTTCTCTTCGTAATCATAAGTATAAAATTCACTACTCTCCAACTTTCATCCAATCATCAATTTGTTTATGTGAGATCTATACCTTAGGGGTTATAATTATTTTATTCTAGATTTACGGTATTTGTCCTTGGTGTAATCACCACATCCTTGTGACTTTTTGCTTATATCCCATAGACTTCTCTTTAGGTAAGGATGGTATTGTATATTTCTTTTTAAGTCTTTTGGATCCATAATAATCGATCTATTATCTATCATTGATTATCCAAGGTTACTAAAGTCACATTTTACATCTTAAAATTTTATTGGTAAGGATTCTAATCTTATAATTAAGTTATTTAAGTTTTAATATTCTTAAATTGCAAAAAATGGGGAGCGATCTTTGTGACTCTTCTTAAAGCTTTTCAAAATCTCATGTTATATTCTTGGTAATTATAATATTCAGGTTATACAAAATTAGGGGGTTTATAGTTATATTAATACTTACCCTAGTAAGATGCTTTAGGTTTTCATCAAGTAAGACCTCCTTAGTCTGCTCTACTGGCTCACTTTAACCTTCTGAGGGACTTAGGATCTAACTCAATCGCATATAAGGCTTTGACGTGCAACTACCTTGACAATTGTTGGTCTTGACACAAACTCTTATGCTGGTTGGAGTTGGGAACTTAATCTCTAAACGGGGTAAGAAATCATCCCAAAAGTGGACTGTGTGGGCTAAGCTAAGATGGAATTATATGTTGACCAATAGTCTATGATTAAGAAGTCAATTTTGTTTGAAGCGTGATTGCTTTTGTCTCAAAAGCTTAGTTAGGAGAATAACATTACCTTTGACCTAAATTGGTTATCCATTAAAATCATTTAAGTCATGATCATAAGGCCTAAACTTTGCTTTTAGCACATGCTTCATCCATTCATAGACATGATCGAACAGTGTATCAATACTATTGTTAGTGGCCACCATGACTTTCTTCGCTTTCCAACCACCGATTGAGTAGTATAATGGTATTGTTTTCAAATCATCATTAGAGAAGGAAAATGGAGTTGTCAACTCTTGCACACTTATGTGCCACATTCATGACTTGCTTTCCTTTAGATAAGCCTAAGACCAAGCTGGGAAAGCTTGGTTGACTTGAAGTAAGTAATCCATCAATAATGGTATTAATTTCACCATGGCATTCTCTATCTTAGCCCCTTCGACTTCACATTGATGGTCATCATTAGCTCTGTTCTTTTCCTTCTTCTCATCCTCCTACCTCCTTTTTTTATGGGTTGGTGGATTTGCTTGTTTTTCCTAATATCGATGTACTCCTTCAACCATCCATGTCAAATGGCATTATCGACTACATTTTTGAGTTGCTGGTAATCATTAATATCATGCTTGCATTTGCTGTGATACTTTAAATATTCATTTAATTCCCTTTTTATAGTTCAATATCATGGGAAGGGGAGGTGGTATGACAACTCGATTCCTAACCTCATAGAACACATCAACCACTGATTTCCTTAGCAGGATAACCTCATTTGTATAGTAGAAAAAGCTTTTCTTTTCTCTTTCTTGAATAATGGTTCAAATTAGCCCATGGATATGGTCTCAATTAGTAGCTGACATAGACCTATGGTGGTGGTTGTAGTCGCTTGTGGAGAGTGGCTACACAAAAGAAAGACCTTAGTTGCGATTTGCGAACACTCAAAGGTGCAAGGCTAATTGTTAAGAGGAATATACTCAATTTTTATTGAGTAAAATATGTTAATTCTTATTATTAATTTTATAGAAATCCAAATGAATTGATACTTAATCGAGTTTAATGTCGTGTTTCAGGTTTTATAAAGTAAATGGAATGGTTTGGCGAAATTGGGCATGAGTTTGTAACAAGCCTCAAGGATCAATATCACTTTCAATGGAATGCACAAGTATCTACATTCATCCAAACTCGGGATGATTTGTATCATTACTATTAGTTTTCTCGTGAACTATAGCAATAGCAACACATTGGAGGATTTAAGGTTCAAAACTGTCCAGAACACCAAAGCCGCCAGCCATCATGGAAAAGCCCGGCCAACATTCATGGCCGGCACTGGGAGATTCATGGCTGCCGGCCATCATCATCCATCACTTGTTTTCGCGATTAAAGCTGCCAGCCTTGTTGCGACATGCCTCCAGCCATCTTTCATGCGAAAAAACACTCCTTAATCTGATGTTTATCTCACATATAAATAAAATAGGAGAGAGAAAAAGGGGGATGATCATTCCTTATTCTTTCATTGTTTGTTCCTTGTTATTGATGCTCTCAAGAACCCTAGTTTTATTTTCTTGATCATGAGTAACTAATTACTCAATCTAGCCGAGGATTATTACGGGATCAATTCATCAAAGATTGTGAGATCCAATTGAACTATTGAGTTTATTTTGTTTATGAATATTCATATTCATCTATTTGAATTATTAGAATTGTTTTGATTGATCATTACGAATTAGGCCTATTTGTTTGGTTGTCAAAGCGATTATTGTTATTTGGAATGTCAAATCCGTAATTGTTTGATTGTTTCAATATAAGTAATACGATAACATGATTAGTTGCAGAATAAGTGATTGATTTATGTTATGGTGATTTATGATCTAATTTAAATAGTTCATGCTTTTGATCTGTTGATTAGAATTGGTAGTCTCTAATTAGTAATGCTATTGATAGATTAAATCTTAAGAGCTTATTTAGGGTTGTCTAATCAATAAGGGAATAATTAAAGATCGTATCTTGATTATCGATATTCTAAGGAGAGATAGATCTTCAGAGCTTGTTGAAGGTCATAACCAATTTATTCATGAATTAGAATAACAATCCTTGCATCAATGATCATCTTTATGAATTGAATCGTGATAATTCCTTGGTTAGAATTCTTTGCTATTGAATTTACACTAATAAACGTATTTGTTAATTTTAGAAATCAATTATTTTCTAATTAATCGTTTATACAAAACCCCCGATTTTTATTCCCTTTTGCTAGTTACTAAAAAAGAGATTTTCACTGATCCCTGTGGAGACGATCCTGCTCACTACTATTTACAAATTTTAGAGTAGGTTTTTATTTTGTTGGATTCGACACCCACCAAATTTTGGCGCCGTTGCCGGGGATTGGTGTCGAAAATTTGTTTCTATTTTCTTTATGACTCGTTCTTCTCATACAGGTGAACTTGAATTCGATAAAGATCTCGAGAAGACAGTCAGGGAATTGCGCAAGGAAGCAAAACTGCGTGCTAAAGACGCAATTTCATCTTCATCATCTCCTGGACTACATCAAACGCTGGAATTTGCTGATACATCCAGTGAATCCGAAGGAGAGGATAACAAGCAACGAGTTATGGACAATCAGATAGAACTTTGAGGCAACTAGCTGCACCAGACGTGAATCAGCAGCCCTTATGTATAATATCCAGAACTGAACGTAGCTTTTGAATTAAATCTGGATTGATACATTTGCTTCCTACCTTCCATGGGTTGGAAAATGAGGACCCTCATAAGCATCTAAAAGAATTCCACATTGTGTGTTCGAGCATGAGACCTCAAGGAGTTCCCGAAGAACAGGTCAAGTTGAGAGCTTTTCCATTTTCCTTGAGGGATAGGGCTAAGACTGGCTATTTTACCTACCGCCTGGTTCCATCAACACTTGGACAGATATGGTCAAATTGTTTTTGGATAAATTTTTCCCTGCTACTAGAGCTGCTAGTATCAGAAGGGATATATGTGGGATCAAGCAAAGGGATACCGAGAATCTTCACGAGTATTGGGAGAGATTCAAACAGTTGTGTGCCTGTTGCCCACAACACGGGATTTCAGAACAGCTTCTTATCCAATACTTCTATGAAGGATTGATACCCATAGAAAGGAAAATGATGGATGCCGCTAGTGGAGGAGCAATAGTCGATAAAACTCCTGGTCAAGCCAGGGAATTGATATCTCTTATGGCTGCAAATTCTCAGCAATTTGGCTATAGACACGATCCATCAACAAGAAAGGTTAATGAGGTAAGCGTTTCTCATCTTGAGCATCAAATTTCTGATTTAACCTCTCTTGTGCAGCAGTTGGCCTTTGGAAACCAACAACAGGTTAAGGCTTGTGGGATTTGCGCTGCTCCAAATCATCCTACAGATATGTGTCCCACACTCCAAGAGGAACCTTTAGAGCAAGCCAATGCACGGAGGTTTCCCGGGACAACCACAAAGGAAGTATGATCCCTATTCGAATACATATAATCCGGGATGGAGGGATCATCCTAACCTTAGCTATGGGCCTAAATCGCATAACTATCAACAATACCGACCAAGGCCACAGAACCAAGCACACAACCTTCTTCCTCAAGTTCAGGTATGTCTCTAGAGGAAATTGTTAAATCTTTAGCTGTTAACACAAAACAATTTCAGGATGAAACGAAGCAAAGTATCCAGAACTTGGAGACACAGATGAGCCAACTCGCATCATCTGTAAGTAAGTTTGAATCTCAAGGTAAGTTGCCTTCTCAAACTGTCACAAATCCTAAACAAAGTGCTAATGCAATTAATTTGAGAAGTGGCAAGGAACTACAGGAATCCACAAGCAAGGCAACTCGAAAGAGAGATAGAGAAGAGACTGAAAAAGAAGTAGAGCCACCACACAATGAAGGCAACCAAATGGGAGAAACTTTGGTGGTACCACCCAAAGCGATAGCACCCCCTTTTCCATCAAGATTAGCAAAGTCCAAGAAAATAGAGGAGGAAAAGGAAATTCTTGATACATTTCGCAAAGTTGAGGTAAATATTCCCTTACTTGATGCTATTAAGCAAGTACCTCGATATGCTAAGTTTTTGAAGGAATTGTGCACTAATAAGAAGAAGCTTAAGGGGAATGAAAAGATAAGTGTAGGGGAAAATATTTCCGCTATACTCAAAGAAAACTCCCACCTAAATGCAAGGATCCAGGTATGTTTACAATCCCTTGCAAGATAGGTAATTTTGGAATTGCTAAGGCCATGTGTGATTTAGGTGCTTCTATTAATGTGATGCCTTTGTCAGTCTATCAATCTTTGAATGTTGGACCATTAAAAGAAACTGGTGTAATTGTTCAACTTGCTGATAGGTCCAATGTATATCCTGAAGGTGTATTAGAGGATGTTTTGGTGCAAGTAAATGGGTTGGTTTTTCCTGCAGATTTTTATGTTCTTAATATGGAAAATGATGATTCTGCAAACTCATCCTTAATTTTGTTAGGAAGACCATTCTTGAAAACATCTAGAACAAAGATTGATGTACATGATGGTACACTCACTATGGAGTTCGATGGGGAAATTATAAAATTTAACATTTATGATGCCATGAAATATCCTAGTGATACTTCTTCTGTTTTTGTAATAGATGTTTTTGACCCATTAGCACAGGAAACGTTTGATTTGAATGATGTGAATAGGTTGAAGGTCGCACTTGAAAAGAGTCTCACCATTGAGAAATTGAGGAAGATTGCAAGGAAGTTAGTACTTCCTTCTGATTGGAAGACACCGTACATGAATTGGAGTCGTTGCAACCCCTAAGGTATGGTTTATCTTACATTGATCTGCCTTCATCTAACCCAAAACTCCTTCCTTCTATCGTGCAGGCACCAAAGTTGGAGTTAAAGCCTTTACCAGACCACCTGAAGTACATATTTCTTGGAGAGCAAGATACCCTTGCAGTCATAATTTCCAACAAATTAAGTGCTTTAGAAGAGGAGAAGCTGATTCGGGTACTCAGAGAATACAAGGAAGCTATTGGATGGACCATTGCTGACATTAAAGGTCTGAGCCCTTCCACCTGCATGCATAAAATCCTGTTAGAAGACAACTGCAAACCGTCAAGAGAGGTTCAGCGTCGACTAAATCCACCTATGATGGAAGTGGTAAAGAAAGAGATCTTGAAACTTCTTGATGCAGGTATGATCTACCCAATTTCTGATAGCAAATGGGTGAGTCCAATTCAAGTCGTTCCTAAGAAAACAGGTATAACAGTTCTTGAAAACTCTGAAGGTGAGATGGTACCAACTCGTGTTCAAAACGGATGGAGGGTTTGTATTGATTATAGGAAGTTAAATGCATCCACTAGAAAAGATCATTTCCCTCTTCCCTTTATTGATCAAATGCTCGAAAGGTTGGCTGGTCATTCTCACTACTGTTGTCTTGACGGTTATTCAGGTTTTCATCAAATTCCAGTTGCACCGGAAGATCAAGAGAAGACCACGTTCACATGTCCATTTGGAACGTTTGCTTATAGGAGGATGCCGTTTGGACTTTGTAATGCTCCCGCCACATTCCAAAGGTGTATGGTTAGTATATTCTCAGATTATGTAGAAAACATCATAGAAGTCTTCATGGATGACTTTACTGTATATGGTGATACATTTGATACATGTCTTGCTAACCTTACAAAAGTACTTAAAAGATGTATAGAAGCGAACCTTGTGTTAAATTATGAAAAATGCCATTTTATGGTTGATCAAGGTTTAATCTAGGGCATATTGTGTCCTCTAAAGGCCTTGAGGTTGATAAGGCCAAGATTGAAGTGATTAAATCCTTACCTTACCCCGTGAGTGTCCGGGAAGTTCGTTCTTTTCTTGGAAGTGCAGGTTTTTACAGGCGCTTCATTAAGGATTTTTCCAAGATCACTCAACCCCTGTGCAAATTATTGCAAAAGGATATGGTGTTCGAATTTGATGATGCTTGCAAAGAGGCTTTTGATAAAAAAGGAGAAGTTAACTTCTGCCCCAATTATCAAACCACCCGATTGGAATCTTCCTTTCGAAATCATGTGTGATGCGAGCAACTATGCAATCGGTGCTATCCTTGGACAGAGAGTCGGAAGAGATCCACATGTCATCTGCTACTCCTCAAAGACACTTGATAGTGCCCAAGCCAACTATTCAACAACGGAAAAAAACTTTTAGCTGTTGTTTTTGCTTTAGAGAAATTCCGTTCTTATTTGTTAGGTACTAAAGTAATTGTTTTTTCTGATCATGCAGCCTTAAAGTATCTACTTGCCAAGAAAGAAGCTAAGCCTAGGCTCATCAGATGGATACTCTTACTACAAGAGTTCGATTGGAGATACGAGATAGGAAAGGCACCGAAAACGTGGTGGCCGACCACCTTAGTAGAATACCTGGTAGTGACGACCTGACTCCACTGCAAGACGACTTTCCAGATGAGCATCTATTCTATCCAAAAGACAATTCCTTGGTACGCGGATATTGTTAATTATCTAGTTACCAAAACTTTACCAAGTGATTTGTCTAGAGCTCAAAAGGATAAAATCAAAAGTGATGCTAAATATTATGCATGGGATGATCCCTATTTATGGAAACACTGCTCCGATCAAATCATTAGGAGATGTATTTCTCAAGAGGAAATTCCTTCTGTTTTGCAATTTTGTCACAATTATGCATGTGGAGGACACTTTGGTCCTAAAAGAACAGCTCACAAGGTATTAGAGTGTGGTTTATTTTGGCCCACAATGTTTCGTGATGCATACTTATTCTGTAAGTCTTGTGAACGATGCCAAAAGGTTGGAAATCTAGGACATAGAGATCAAATGCCCCTCACCCCTATTCTTGTTTGTGAGATCTTTGATATATGGGGTATAGATTTCATGGGTCCTTTTACCCCCTCCTTTGGCAATGTTTATATTATACTGGCTGTTGATTATGTCTCGAAGTGGGTAGAAGCTAAAGCTACCCGAACTAACGATGCTAAAGTTGTTGTAGATTTTGTTAGATCTCATATCTTTGCTAGGTTCGGGACACCAAGGGCTCTCATCAGTGATCGTGGTACACACTTTTGCAATAGAGTGGTGGAAGCTCTATTTAAGAAATACAACGTCACTCACCGTACTTCCACGGCATATCATCCACAAACGAATGGATTGGCCGAAGTTTCAAATCGAGAAATCAAGTCTATTCTGGAAAAGACTGTCAATTTGAATCTAAAAGACTGGAGCACGAGACTTGAGGATGCATTATGGGCATATCGCACAGCCTACAAGACACCTATCGGTATGTCTCCATACAGGTTAGTATTCGGTAAGCCTTGTCACCTCCCTGTTGAGTTAGAGCACAGAGCTTATTGGGCTATTAAACAGTGCAACATGAGTTATAATGAGGCAGGTAAACTTAGAAAACTTCAATTGCAAGAGCTCGAGGAGATCCGCAACGATGCCTATGAGAACTCTAGGATTTACAAGGATAAAACAAAAGCTTTTCATGACCAGACAATTTCAAGAAAACAATTCTCCGTTGGTCAAAAAGTTTTACTTTTTCATTCTAGATTAAAGTTATTTCCTGGTAAATTGAGATCTAGATGGGTAGGACCTTTCGTTGTTACTAACGTATTTACTCATGGTGCAGTTGAAATCCAAAGTCCTGAAACGGGAAAAATTTTTAAAGTGAATGGTCATCGTTTGAAACCATTTTATGAAGGTTTTCAGGTATGCAATATTGAAGAACTCAGTTTAGAACCACCGATATATAACTGAAATCGATACGTCTAGCTAAAAGACGTTAAAGAAAGCGCTTCATAGGAGGCAACCTATGTATTGTATTTATTTTTTCCACTAAGTCTATTCTCTTTTACCCAAAAAAAAATAATAATTAAAAAAAAAAAATTTAAATCACGGCTGGCAGCTCAGATTTCATGTCAGCCAGCCATTATAATTCTGGGAATTCCCAGACGAAGCATGGCCGCCGGCCGACTCCTCATGGCCGCCAGCCATGACGGTGAGGGGAATGGCCAGACCACTCACCGCCGGCCTACTCAACATGGCAGCCGGCCATATATCTGCTGCTAAAAATATATATATATATATAATAATAATAAAAAAAAAAAAAATAAAATAACATAAATACAAAAAAATATATATATATATATAAAAAAAAATTAATTAAAATAAAAAAAAAATATATAATTTTAAAGCTGGCAGCCAACATCACAACGCTGCCAGCCACATGCCTTCTGTGCCCTTCACCAAGGAGACACGCATCAGTAGCACTAAAGCCGCCGGCCAACATCACATGGCCAGCCGTGACGTCGCGCGGACTGCTCAGACCACGCATGGCCGCCGGCCTACTTCACATGGCTGACAGCCGTGACGTCGAGGAGGATCTCCAGTAGCAGACAAGCCGCCGGCCATCTCCTCAAGGCCGCCGGCCATCTCCTCAAGGCCGCCAGCCATGACTTCGGGCGGGACGCCCAGTAGCAGACAAGCCGCCGGCCAAGATTCCATGGCAGCCGGCCATTCCCCTGCTGCATAAAAATTGCAGCACAATCTCCTTTTCCTCTCTACACTTCACACAAACCCATTTAGTAAGTTCTTTCCCTCCCTACCCTCTATTCTTCCTCTCAAACTCACAGCACACCATCCTCACACCACTTCCACATCACATTCGTGGATTATCCTCTCCAACCAAGTAAGTCTATCTCACTCTCAATTATTTTGCTTTTTCTTTCTTGTTCATGGGTATGGGATGAAGACAATGGCTGCTGTAATTTTGTCTTGACAATGGGATTGTGGATAACATGAGTCGTGTTGATGGATTCGTGATTAGGAGAAATAGATTATGGTTTATCTAAGAATTATGTCTACAATCTGGAGTTACTGCACGTCAATTTCAACTTAAACCAAATATGGAATTTTTTTTTTCATGCCAATCCTATCACGAATTTTTGTTTGGATCGTGGTCGACTTTGCTGATTCCTTGCATGCACGAGTTGTTTTGGCTTGAGTCTTTATCTACTTGTGTAGTCTTCGAATCCATTCCACTTACACCGATTTGATTCTTGAATGTATTGAATTGCTTGCGAATTTTTTTTTCTAGGGTTCTAAGTAGAGTCAAATTGGGGCTTTTCTGATTTTGAGACACAAACATGGTTTTTGAATGGTTCTAACATAGGGAATCGCGTGTGGATTCCATTAGCTTGTACAAATTCATGTTTTGAATCATATGTGGTTGGGATCCATTGTGTTTAATGGCGTTGATGAGTTTATATATCACTTATGGACTACTTTGACTTCAATATTATGATCCATGTTGTTAGTTAACTCCATTTTCATGATTATTTCATGCTCTTGATAGTGACTGTTTGAACTTGCAAATTTGAAAAATCCTCCTCTAACGGTCAAATACTCAGCTGCTTAGTCTAGGCTGCCAGCCTTGAGATTGTATTGCCAGTGTAACTCATTGTTCCTTCGGTTACTATTCATGGATGATGATTTGTTCTGAATTACTTAGGCAAACCCATTGCAAGGCCTGCTTTGAGATCACATGTTATCATCGATATTGCTGTGTGTGATTATGAATTGCCATGAACTATCCTTTGTCCCTGTCCTGGTTCTTCGTTGTTCTATTAATCTATTTTCACATTGGACACTATCACACACCGAACAGTAACCTATATCTGCATCTATTTTGCTTTCCCTTTATACTAAACTCAAACATTTGATGTAGGGATGCCGCCAAAAAAGCTTCCACCCCAGAAGAAGAAGTCCAAGACCGCTGAAGCATCTTCCTCTGGAGCACCACAACCAGAACTCATCTCGACTAAGGACTTTGCCAAGGCAAGAAAGAAGAAGTTAAGGGGTATGGAACTCATGAATATCCAATACTTAGACTGGACTGTACTGGATCTTTATGACCTGATAGATTTGCTACACCAAACTGTCCAAGATCGAACTTGGTTCACACTTTTCTCAATCCAAGAACCAGCCTACCGGGATATAACCATAGAGTTCCTGTCAACTCTGACGATGGAGAAAGAGGACCATGCCACTTTTATGCAATTTCAAGTATATGGAGAGGTCCATAGGGTTGATCTGAAGCGTGTGGGATACCTGCTAGGAATCTATGATGATCCACAAACCGCCATGGCATTACCCAACTCCTGGCCCGCTGATATGGATCCTTCAACATTCTGGCTTCAGCTTACAGCTCCTAGCACCAAGCCATTTGAACCGTCCAAATCTCATGCCACTGACTTCCCAGCTACGGAACACAAATTACTTCATCACATATTAGCTCATACCATCAGCGGTAAGAAAACCAGCCACAGTAAAGTCACCAACTCTGATATGTTTTATCTTTATAGCTTGACCAGCAGCCACCGAATTGACTTGGGAGTGGAGGTCGCCAATTATTTGGATAAACAAAGCACAGATACAAGGACCAAAGTCATCCTTTGTGGGGGCTATATCACAGCTCTACTGAAAGGGATGGGTATCTTCCGAGAGCCTGAGGGAGATGAGGGCATCCCTTGCAAAATGATATCTGATGCCCCTTTCAGATTATCGGGATTATCAAAGGGATCCAACAGGACTGATCAAGCCGAAGAGATCGAGGCCCTTGAGATGGCTCCCGTACGTAGGCCATCCACACACCGGACTACCCCTCCTGCGAGTTCACATGACCTGTTGTTGCAAGAAATCAAGGAACTCAAAGAGGAAAACAAAAAAGAGAGAGAACGGAACAGGAAAGAGCGGAAAAAGAACAAGAAGTTTCGAACCACCCTGTTCCAGATGTTGAAGTCCGCTTTTGCCTGCAATACATCCACAGATGTCCCGGAGTTCCAGTACCAGACATCCAGTGAGGAGGACAGCGACCCTGAGGCTGATAGCTAGAGTTCATGCTGGCTGCTTTATCCTCTGCTGACTTTGATCCTTGTCTTGCCTACATATTATATCTGTCTAAGCACCAAACCTTTGGGTAGACTTACGATGACTTGTTTCTACAATTTGACCTTGCTTTTGCTATCTCTTTGTTTTTGTATCCGCTTGATCACAGGATCATAGCATCGATCTGAATTGCAAAGGAACTCGCAATTGCACCTATATTGTGCAACATCCAGGGGAAGAATCGTTACTCCTTTTTCCTTTCATTTTTGTGTGCAATTGAGCTGAATTCAGAACAGTGAGGACACTGTTCAGACTAGGTGTGGGGGAGGGAATAAACATGAGGAGAATTGATAATACTGCTTGCTGAAATCTGAAATTTGACTATACTTTGCATATACAGGATATCTGAATTGATCTGAAATGTTTGCACCCACATACTGTTAGATTGTTTTCTCAAGCACTATACGGCAATTTCAGGCCAAATTTTTCAAAAATTTATGAAATCTGGAGATTGTGATGAATATTCGTGATAGCATCTATATAAATATGGAAATTGACTTGTTAAAATGCCTATCACCTACTATTGTGATCATAATACTTGGTTAAAAATTGAGTAGCAAATCTTTATTGAATAAACTTACCTTGTATTTAGTTTTAGAATCGGAAATTTAAGAGTAGGTCGAGTTCTTAAGTGAAAAATAAAAGGTTTACTTTAGGAATAAATTAGCATGTATTACTCCTCTTGAATTTTTTTCAACAAATAGTAAAAGAGGTAAATGACACTTTTACTTAGTGATCCATGATGAAAAAGCCTTTTATATGTGTTGCATTCAAAGTAAAGAAACAAGCATAGCCATACTCGCTGACTTGAGCATTTGAGTTATGAGTATCCAAACTTGAATGTTAGAGTGAGAGAGTTCTTAGGGTCCCTTTAAAACCCGGTCACTTGGTGATGAGCGGGATGTTCGACTCGATGAACTCATAACGATAAGGGAGGAAAGGCAAAAGTTCACTATATGAACTTTGAAAAAGAAAAAAAAAATGAAGAAGAAAAGCTGAAAGAAGGGGCAAAAAACCCGTCCAGAGAAACTCTCTGAAGGTCAATATATGCTTGAATGAATCGAAAGAAAATGAATGCTAAAGCATCATTGAAAAGACATACAATGGAATCTAGAAGTCTAGGGAATGGTTGATCATATGCTTTTACTTTATGTTGTGAGGAGTATATACTGTTAAATGTCCAATGAAGTCCAAATGGGTGTTTTTCCTTACTGAACTGAGAATTTGCTTTTGAATGGAAGATCTTTTGCTAAACATATGGATTAAAGTTTGTTTTGTTTTTAGAAGCTGAATTTGATTGAAGTATTTTTATTGCATGGAAATGTTTGGTTAGAGCGGTAGGCACTTAAATACATGTCATAGAATAATCAAAGAAGATGCTTGGAACTTTAAAAGTGAAGTTAGCATCTCTCTATGATAGATTTCAATTGTGGTTCATTGTTTTGCTGGTGGACAAGCAATGGGTTCAGGTGTGGGGGAATTTGTTTAGACGGAAATATACTCAATTTTTATTGAGTCAATATGTTTAATTCTATTATTAATTTTATAGAAATCCAAATGAATTGATATTAATCGAGTTTAATGTCGTGTTTCAAGTTTTATAAAGTAAATGGAATGGTTTGGCGAAATTGGGCATGAGTTTGTAACAAGCCTCAAGGATCAATATCACTTTCAATGGAATGCAAGTCTCAATTTCATTCCAAACTCGGGATGATTTGCTATCATTACTATTAGTTTTCTCGTGAACTATAGCAATAGCAAACACATTTGGGGATTTACAGGTTCAAACTCGTCCAGAACACCAAGCCGCCAGCCATCATGGAAAAGCCGCGGCAACATTCATGGCGGCACTGGGAGATCATGGCTGCGGCCGGCCATCATCATCATCACTTGTTTCGCGATTAAAAGCTGCCAGCCTTGTTGCGACATGCCTCCAGCATCTTTCATGCGAAAAACACTCCTTATATCTGATGTTTATCTCACATATATAAAAAAATAGGAGAGAGAAAAAGGGGATGATCATTCCTTCATTCTTTCATTGTTTGTTCTTGTTATTGATGCTCTCAAGAAACCCTAGTTTTATTTTCTTGATCATGAGTAACTAATTACTCAATCTAGCCGAGGATTATTACGGGATCAATTCATCAAAGATTGTGAGATCCAATTGAACTATTGAGTTTATTTTGTTTATGAATATTCATATTTCATCTATTTGAATTATTAGAATTGTTTTGATTGATCATTACGAATTAGGCCTATTTGTTTGGTTGTCAAAGCGATTATTGTTATTTGGAATGTCAAATCCGTAATTGTTTGATTGTTTCAATATAAGTAATACGATAACATGATTAGTTGCAGAATAAGTGATTGATTTATGTTATGGTGATTTATGATCTAATTTAAATAGTTCACGCTTTTGATCTATTGATTAGAATTGGTAGTCTCTTTAATTAGTAATGCTATTGATAGATTAAATCTTAAGAGCTTATTTAGGGTTGTCTAGTCAATAAGGGAATAATTAAAGATCGTATCTTGATTATCGATATTCTAAGGAGAGATAGATCTTCAGAGCTTGTTGAAGGTTATAACCAATTTATTCATGAATTAGAATAACAATCCTTGCATCAATGATCATCTTTATGAATTGAATCGTGATAATTCCTTGGTTAGAATTATTTGCTATTGAATTTACACTAATAAACGTATTTATTAATTTTAGAAATCAATTATTTTCTAATTAATCGTTTGTACAAAACCCCCGATTTTTATTCCCTTTTGCTAGTTACTAAAATAGAAATAGATTTTCACTGATCCCTGTGGAGACGATCCTGCTCACTACTATTTACAAATTTTAGAGTAGGTCTTTTATTTTTGTTGGATTCGACACCCATCACTAATGTTGAGGCCCGTGGGTTAAGATGGTCTATAGTGCTTGATGAGCCTTGAGAAAATCATGGAGCCTACATTGCTAGTTTTTGGCCCAAAAGGCCTCAGCAAGTTAAGCTTATAAACGCCTTGTGTGAGAAGTGAGTAATACCATTGTAAGTTTAATTAACATACACTTGTAAGGTACTACTCATGTATTTGTAATGTGTTTTTATTGCATGTGGTTGTAAGTGAATGAGCTGTACCTTGTGAGTGTGGGTGTTGAGTGCAAAAGACATAACTCACATGTTGTTGTGTGTTGTGATGTAGCTCATTGGGAGCATTATTTTGTGATGAATGAGTTATGTGTGAATTCTTCCATTTAGAAACATTTAAGGGCAAAAATGAATTAAGCTAATAAACAAACTACTTGAGTTCGATTCGATGTTTTACTTGAGTTTAATTCAACAATAGTTGAATAGACTTATTCAAGTAGCTTGAACTAAGCTTAAGCTTTATATATCTAGCTAAATTAGCTTATAAGCCTAATCGAACTCGAGTTGAGTGTAAATTTTAATCTAATTCAAATCAAAATTGGTTATTAATATTATATTAATTATAATTAAATTATTTTTTAACAAATAGAGTCTAAAGGAGTTTAAGCAAGTCGATCATGACCATGCTAAGCTTAAATTTATATAATGTCACATCGAACAAGACTTGGGCGTAGACTATTGCTTACAATGGTCATAGTAAAGCCTTGACTCTATTTCCAAATCACTTTTAATATTTTCAAGAGATCTAGTAGCCCATACTTGGCCCTATCAAATTATAATTAAGGTATGCTTCGATTTTTCTCTTATCAAATCCTTTTGCCCATTGCGAAAGGAGATTATCCAAACCTTAACTCCTTTACTAGTGATATTGTCGAGATCACGTTGAATATTAGTCACTTGATTATCACCTTCCTCTTCATCTAGCATGATGGGATCTTTAAAAGTAGCCGATTCATATGATCCTAAGATTTGGGAGGTTACCTTGTCCTTATGATGTTAGAGGGGACACTTCTCCTCTTGCGTGTTCAATTTCTCGCAAACTATCTCATTCAAGAAGAATTCTTCCATATCTTCACTTAACCTTCATTTAAATAGATGGATATCCTTAGCTGGGACAGAGGAGGATCCCTAGGGTTTTCCATCCCTAATAGTGCGTTTGGTTCACTAAAATGGAATAAGGTTGAAAATGAATAGTAATCCTTTGTTTTATAGTTAGGGATATTTTCGAAACAAAATATATTTTTTTTATTAGGAATAGCCACACATCCAGTAAAAGGAATGAATGAAGATTCATTATCTATTATGTATCATATGGATACACATTCTTTTGATATGATTTTTTATAAGCCAAATAAGGGAATGGATATTCCGCACGAGTAAAGCTAGAGTAGTGATTCAATTCCATTCAACCAAAGATAATGTAAGTGTTTTCTAGTACTTTAATAATAAATACTTAATGATATGTTAATTTTTCTATATTAACACGTAGGGAAAAATAGTACTTTAGAAAAATTATAAAATAGGAACAAATGTCATCTAAAAATAGAAAATTCTATGATCTCGTTATTAATTTTGATAGGACCAATCCGTCACTATCCAACCGTTCACATTATACATAACTATAATAGAATAATTAAAATAATTAATATTTTAATTATTATATATTATTTTAATAATTTTATTGTTGGCTAGACGATCCTCTTAATGTGACCATAAAATCTCTCTTATCTAAGATCGGTACGCCTGTCTTTCGAGGAATAATAAAAAGACTAAAAAAGTTCAATTTTGCTTTTTTTTTTTTTCTTCGCCTTAAAAAAAAGGTTCAAATTTAAAAGAAAGGTTCGTGGTTTGTAAAAGTAAAAACACCAAATTCATTGGTCCTGATTTCTGTCGTGTCGCTCATCTGTTGGCAGCTTCGTCAAATCTCCGTACAGAACCTACAAAAATACAATTAGGACAGGTTGCGGTCGCCTTTCTTAAAATACGAAAACAGAACTTTTCTCTCCTTCCTGACTGTTCCGTTGGGGAGTGAGGGAGAGAGAGAGAGAGACGATGGGAGACGTGGGGAAGGTGAAGAACGAGGCACTTCGAATAATTGGAGAACACCAAAATCTGCCTCGTCTCGTCGTTTTTGATCTCGATTACACCCTCTGGCCATTCTACTGGTACTCTTCTTCCCTCTCTTCTTCCCTCTTCTTAAACTTCATTTTACACATAATCAGTTATAGAACATGATTAATGCTGAATTTGCTTCATTCAGCATCTTCAAAGATTGAAATTTTTGGGGACATATACACTCTACCTTGACTATATGGCAATTTACTATTGATTTGCTCAATCTCCACTAGAGGTTTTAAAACTTTTGTCTGTGGTTCTAGTGGTTCCCGGAGAAGGTGATTGGTGAGAGGGAAAAGGTGGTAGCGGCTTTTACAGGTTGCCATAATTAATTATAGCACAACCTTCATGATCATCTTCCAGTTCTACCATTCCGTACCATCAAGTGCTACTCATTAGGACAGTTACTTTCGATTAGTTCTATGTTCAAGAATTATAGGAATTGTATGTTGAGAAAAGTTTGGAGCAGCAAATTTCTATGAAACAAATGCATCCTTGACACCTGTTAAGAGTTTCTGGAATGATCACATATACAAGGGTGAAACACCTATCTATCCCTTAAAAAAAACTAATTACTAATTTAAGGTTGATGCGGAAAAAAATGATCAAAATCCATTCTAAAATTGCGTTTAAAAATAAAAAATGCATAATTTGCAAATAAATGGCGTTAATAAGATGCTATAACATGTTTCCCTATAATTGCTAAATTGCGTTTAATGATCGCGACATGGCATTTAATCATGAACAGTACATAGCTTGGTTCGTAAATGTGCGTGGATATGTGGGGAAAGGCATGGTCATGGGTTTGAATATCCTTGCACGCATTTACTGTTTGTGACATGTTTGCACTACTTTTTGATTTTGCTACACGTCGCGATGTCTGTATGGGTATACGTACAAGTATCACTTCTCTTAACTGTAATATAAGTATGGTGTATAATTTTTACATATTCCATATATAAGCCGTGATTTTGGAGCTGTATATTGATAATTATTTTCAATTTGATCCTATTTAAGTAATTATTGTTAGTAAGGATCCTAGACATAAAATTATTTCCAAGTTATACCAACATGAATGATGAGGACTAGGCTTGAGATACAAAAATTAGATGGGGTATAGGCTCTGGCATTTCCTTGAGCTTGAGAATTGGATATTAGTTGTAAACAAGAATGCAAAAGATTTTCTTCATGGCGAGAGAAATTTAAATGGTATTTCTTTTGTGTTATCTGTGACCTTATACGATGAATGCTTCATTCCACAATGATCATCAACTCCATAGTTGTGGAGATTGTAGATGATTCTGTGCCCTGTGCTGCTTGCCTTTTAGAAGCTGACATGACAAGTTTTGACCTTTACTTATATGGAGCATAACTAGTTAATGGATTTCTTTGTAAAAGCTGTGACCACCTTATCTTAACGTGAATATACTGTTTCCATGGCTATAATAAGGTAAACAAAGCTTAGAATATTTGGTTTAATTGGTTATTCAAATTGAGAAATCTCTTTGCCATAGATTTGCTAAAAGGTGATACTGTACTGTCATTTGTAAACCTATGATACCTCATTGAGCTGTGTTCAAATTGTGTAATTAGAGGTAAGATGTAGCAGAGTTGGAACGGAGACACGTTCCTAATGCTAAATATTTTACATTATTAAGTACAAATAGCATATGAAAATTGACAATACAAGTGGGAGAGAAACTTTTTCTGGATGGGAGGAACTAGGAAGAACTAGAAGAACTATGCATTCATTAACTTTTACGAACAGAAAATTATGGTATATGAATGTTGACTGCAATTAAAAAAAGATTAGATAAATACATTAATTACAATCTCTAGTGACAGCCTTGGAGACATCATGGTATGCTATGTCAGTTGACCCTTTCTTTTGAAAGAGGGGACATGATAGTCACTCGATTGATTACCTCCTGCCACAGGTACCATGTTTCAAATCCCATGCACTTGTTTGGCCAAGCTTACCTTACGCAGTTAGCTCCAAAAACAGCATCGATGCATTGATGGGTTTTGACACAAAGCCAGTCCTACCAAATGCATTTAGCATTGACAAAACTTTTTTTGGCCACCTGGTGTTTGCTGTATTGACAAATTGACAGGACCATTAAAGTATCACATTCTGATGAGCTATTGTATAAGTCAAGTTTATATTATGCATGTATTCTTTAGGCCATACAGTTTTTCTAATATTTTGTGGCCACTTTTGCATTGGTTGTATTTTATAGCATCATTACCTTATGGAGTTCAGCTTATCATATCTCTATTGCACATGCTTCATTAATTACTATCATGATGATGCAAGTATGAAAATGAGCTGGTTCCTATAATGAAAAGAAAATGCATCCATACGAGTATAGGTGACCCTGCCCTTTGGTAATTGATCTTCTTTGGGATGTGGGACTGTACCATCTTATGTGGAAGCTTGAGGTCCTGACTAATAACTATACTGTTATATTTGAAGGAAGTGCAAAATTCTTCTGATTGAAAAGAATCACAATGAAGTAATCAAATATTCATGTCATGATTGCTAGTGGAGCTTCTCCTTAGACAAATTAATTGATGAAATTTATTATCAGTGAATTTGGCTACGAGGACGAAACTCCATATCTTTATCCAGAGGCCATGGGCATATTGCATGCACTTAAGGAGAGTGGTATCGATGTCGCTGTTGCTTCTAGAACACCAACACCTGATATTGCAAGAATATTTCTTGCTAAATTAGGAATCCAGTCAATGTTTGTTGCCCAAGTAAGCCGATTGCTTCTTCTCATGTTGCCCTTATATACCCTTATGTCCCTTTCTTTTTCAAATGAATTGCATGTTTTATTTGCCAGTACTTTGTGTTTCCTCTTTTGAATCGGTAAACTGGGAAAAAGTTACGTTTGCAGCCAACTGTGTTTTGGGGTTGAACTAAATAAATTTCTTTATATTTTTAGCAAGTCAAATAAGTATATTGTCATATACAAAAAGACTCTTCAAATATGGATTTGAATAATCTCTTTGCATTACTTTTGATGACATTTAGGACTTATTTGACTTGCTTAAAGCCCTCATTTGAAGCAATTTCATAACTTTGAGGATCTATTTACTCACAAAAAGCATATTTAATTGTCTCCGAATATATGGACTCAACTTATGATTATCCTAATTAGAAACTCTGCACTATGGAAACAATCTAATTTTAGTATTATTTTATTTACTCAATTATAACAATCATCATCTTGAGTTCTTTCTTATTTGATTGGTTGTATTCTTTACCATTTGTGTTTTCTGGCATGAAAAACTCTTAATTCACTGGTACTTGATGTAGTTTGTTGTGGATTTTTCATTTAACCTGGATCTTTTTAATGAGTTCAGATAGAAGTAATT
The DNA here is from genome assembly GCA_024138025.1 of Combretum micranthum. Lineage (NCBI taxonomy): Eukaryota > Viridiplantae > Streptophyta > Magnoliopsida > Myrtales > Combretaceae > Combretum > Combretum micranthum. Next base: position 1,155,162 of record JAMXBD010000211.1, read on the forward strand.
TTGTTTTCAGTTTTGCAATATTAGTGCCTTCGGCAACGGAATTTCATGTTTGTTTCTAGGTTAAAAGAAAGTTGGAAATTCCGCTACTATTACAGTTGCATATTTAAAACCAACAGTATTTTGCAAGTTAGCTTGGTATCTCAATTTGTGAACTTTGATCGGTTAAAGATTTATTGTTATATGTAGGAAATATATCCCAGCTGGACACATAAAACAGAGCATTTGAGTAGTATTCACAATACGACCAGGATACCATACGACTGCATGCTTTCTTTGATGATGAGGATAGAAACATTGGCTCGGTTAGTATCTCTCACCTCAAAAGCTCCACTCCAGTTGTAGTAAATATGTTTAATATGCCAAATCTTTATATCATCTCGCATAATTATCGGGTGATAAGTATTAAAAATCTATATCATATTTACAAGTGTAAACCCTTTTAATCAAATTTTTTGTGATAAACTCATTATGTTTCGGTCAAAAAGTTGCTGCTTACAAGTTAAAGGGTTTATTGGCTCTCAGTTATCACATGATATGTCCTGGATCATTTTGTATTTTTTTCTTTACTGAGATAGCTCTCTTGTAAAGTATCTTGCCAAATCTTATCTTAGCACTTTTTTGTTTTTGTATGGTGTTTTCTCGAGGTTTTAGATGTCTAGCGAGTCTTAGTGCAGTTTGGCAACTTTGCCTCTCTTTTTTATCCAATGTAACTATTATTCTTATATTAATAAAATCTGACATTACATCAGCCACCCCACACATCCCCCACCCCCCAGAAAAAATAAAAAAAAGGTTAAAAGGGAGTATTAGCAAGCCCACGGCATATCTGATATCTATAAGTTAGGTTATTAGATCAGTTGGTTGTGCTACGATATTTGGTATGAAATCAGCAAGAGGTTTTATGTTCGGCTACCTGTCCTGCATTATACAGATATTGCTCATGATTATGGAAACCTTACTGGCAGGTTTCTAAAATGGGAGTGGTGAGCATCTTGGTCGATATGGGTGTGAACCTCAGTTCTTTAAGGCAGGGACTGGCAGAATTTACTCAGCGAAGCTCAAGCAGGCGGAGATGAATCACACTCAACTGCATGGTGCTGGTGCCTTTTATCTTTCATTCTGATTGGGTGGACATAAGGAGCTCCTTTTATGTGACGCTTAAAAATTTTAGTGCTGTTGATTGAGCAATAAAATGATTGGCCCATTTTTATTTCCATGTTAGAGTGTGGGCTTCCTTAACTTCCACCAAGCTGGGAGATCTCAGAACACCAGGAAGAAATGCCGTTCTTTTGAGGAATGTTTTCTTCCACCTCCACTATAACACTGATATTTCGAATTCTCAATTTAGTACATCTTTGTTTTTGAAATAGTCAACTTTCTAACAAATATATATCATGCCCACTAAGTACTGATACAACTAACATGTCGAAATTGGAATGTTTTAGAAGATGTAGTTTAGTGACATCTTTCTTAGTTTCTCAAGAGAGGAGTATATTTTGAATGCCCCATTCTCTTTTATAATGGCAACAAAAAGAGAAAAAAGAGAAGTAATTTCTTAAAGATACCTTTAGGAATTTTTAAAATATTAACTTATATATATATGTGTTATATATATATATATATCAGGGGATGGATTTTTTTATGCCCAGGTATTTTCATTTCATATTGTAGGCATACCAAGTAAAATCATCTAGGAAATATAGAAGTAATTCCCCATTCCCTTTTATAAAGCCCTCGTTAAAAGAACTCTTTTAGTTAGCGTATCATTGCAAGAATTGCCATTTAAATTTCTCCAAAAATCTATTTTCCAAGAAGATGGACTGTGGAGTATTTATGTTAGAGGGTATATCTGATGGTATAGATAGGATGTTAAAGAAATCAATGCTTTGCTAAGAGCAAACAGAGCTTCTTCTTCTTTTAGCTTTGTGGCTTGGTTTTAGCATTCGTTGTGCTAATGATCTTACGGTTAGTTTTCTCTTCTTTTGGCTGTACCCATTTTTACAATAATAAATTTTAAATTTGATATCACAATTTTGTATAAATATTTAAATTGATATTTAAACTTTAAAGCAATCCATTTAATACTTAATTAAATTTTTTTTATACCCTTTATTTTATTTGTCGATAACCGAAATAATCTATCATTTTTTTTTATGTTCCCCAACTAGGAATGAGATATGAAATTGGCCATTTTTTAGGCATTGAATTTGAATATTTTCCTTTATAATATGAATATGAGTATTTCCTAATATTAGTTATCAGGGTAAACTGAAGGCAATGGTCTCACATGTTTCATAAAAATAAATGACCAGAGCTTTTTATTATCTTATCGACACGTAATGCCATCGGAATCCTACCTATTTTTTTTTTCTGTCAGGAACTAGAATGATTCTGCGAACGCCTAGGTCTTTGTGGCAGTTTCATCTATAATGTGGAGATTCTGTAGTAACTTTGGTGGTCTATTTCACTAATGTTGCTTTGGAATAGATTAGAAAGAGAGAAATGAAATAGAATGGAATATGGCTTAAAATGATAAATTTATTTATTTATTTGGATGCATTTAGTAATGAAATAGAATTAACGTGTTATTTAGTAAAAATTTTCATAATTATTAGTATGAATAATAAATAAATAAGAGGATAAAAAAATAATTTAATATTAATACGAACGAATGGAATCGTGATTCTATTTTTTGAAGAGTAGAATCAAATTTTTTCCTAAAACTAGAATCATTGATTCTCAGAAATAGTGATTCCGACTTCTAGAAATATCACCAAACATAAAAATAAAAATAAAATCTAAAATCACCATATAATTTTAAATTCATTCTCATATACTATGGATTTACTATCTTTAAACGGACACGTAAGTTTGTATATTTAGCCAATGTGTCGATTGCAGATTATGCATAAGATGTTGCAGCATGTATCTCGTTTGTAGCAAGGTCTCATGGTTAGCCCCAGGAAACATGTCTAGATCAGCAGGAATGTGGGACTATCCCCCCACCTTATCTGTACCAAAATAGTTTCTCACCATTCTAATCCCTGGCCGGCCAGGCCCAAGCCTTTAAACACCATTGGTGAAACTAGACTAGCACTAAAAGACCTATTCATTATTTGGAAATGGCCTCTGACATATATTCTCCGTAAACCAAGGATAATAAATACATGATTTTTGCTTATGTAAGGTGCGTAATTGACGGAGATAGCAGAGCAGGGAATATCATACATTCATACGCTATCCCCTACCCTACTACCTAATATTCCAGAGAAAACTTTAGTACGGGCAGAAATTTTCTGGGTTCGCTGTCTAAATTGAATTTTTTATCCTTATGAAAATTTTTTTTATCTCGTCGTAAAAATCCTCCGGCCATTTAATCAATCAAAATTATATCAAATCAACTATTATATATATTTTAATAATAAAATAATTAACCAGATGCTTCCTTAAACGGATCATAAAAATCTCCTATTTTTCATGATTTTTTTTGTTTTTCAATTATAATGAGAATGAGAGTTTTGACTTTGAATCTCTCATATGAGAAATCAGGAAGATGCTATTTGATCATGAAGTCATTGGCTCTTATCTTTTATGATTAATTGATGCAAATCTCCTTCTTCAAATTATATATTTGGCAACATATAATGGGTATGAAAACCCTGAAATTTTTTTTCTTTATCAATATTTTGGACTTTACCCTTTTGGAAGGATTAAATCAAGTTTCAGTTTCATAGGGGAAAAAAGTCTCAAACTCTTCCAGAAAGGGAAAGCAAAAACCATTGGACTTTTTTTCAGTCCGAAGTGCGTAAACGAATATTTTTGAACGAACAAAGCGTTTTGCAGAAGAAAAGGAAAATTATGCTTAGGGAAAGAAACTAGGAAAAGGCTAGATAGTGTTTGTGGTGAGTGCATTCGCTTTATCAGAGAAAGTTATTAAAAAAATGCAAAAAATTAACAGATTCTTAGATTTTCTTTATACATAATAATGATTTTTGACTTTTGGGAGCATTTTGGTTATGCTGAGAATCTAATCTGGAGAAAAGAAAAGAGGATAGAGCGGCGTCGGGAAGAAGAGGTAAAAAGAGACAACGGACCAATTACATCCCCTTTTATCTTTAGGATCTTGAAGCACAAGATTTGAAGCCTTTCACTAGACAAAGTGATATCACGTGGAAATTATGGCGGATCAACAGCATCAATTTGTTTTACAAGGAAAATGCAATAGGCCATCAATTTTGATATCGGTAGGACTATATTTTTAAACTTTTAAATATTATAAAATTTCCTTCAATTTTGATTAATAGAAAGTTAAAAATAATCAGGAAAATACTTCGTTAAAATTCACTTTTATACCTAGCACTGCAAACAAGCTAAATTGCTTGTGAATTATCTGAACATGACCGAGTTGGATCTCGATTAGTAAAGGAGTTGAGTTCCAACACAAAATAAAGCTCAAACGAGCCAAACTTAAGTTTAGATTTGAGCTCACAAGTAACCTCTTGAATAGGTTTGAGAATAGATTTGTGAAAAGCTTGTGAATAGATTTGCTAGTAGGTTGCAAGTTTTATACATATGATATATTATATACAATATTTTATTAAAACTAAAAACTAATTTCCTTCTAATATATATGTGTGTGTGTATATCACATTTTCTAGTTCCTATTTATTATTTTTTAGGTTCAAATAAATTTGAGGTATGGAAATTTAAATAGAAAATAACCTGGGATTGAGCTAGAAATAAACTCTATTTGGGCTCAAGAAAAGATTGGATCTAGTTTGAACTCGATTTGTAAATAAGTAAGAGTTTGGACTTGATGTAAAGCTCACTTATCTTAATAAGTCGAGCTTGAACTTGAATTACAAGTTCAATAAAAAAACTTGACTTGAACTTAAACTTAATAATTTTTAAACGAGTTGAGCCCGGACTTCAAAAGCTTAACTCGGTAGATTTAGGCTTGATTCAACCTCATTTACAACCCTATTTACACCCACTATAGTTTGAATGAAGATTTTTTTTTTTAAACTAAAATAGAGGAAGTGCTTAAGGGTAAAGTGTAACATTGAGTAACGATATGGAAAAGAAGAAACTGTGATTTAGAGTGTTTTTAAATTGGATATGCATGGCTTAAGTAACCTAGATTTGTGGTAAAATATATTTTACACAAGGCAACTGACAAATTGATCATTTAAACATGATAGTTGATTGGACCACTCGACTTCAGTCTTTTAATTGCTTTGTCTTGTTTTGCTAGAAATAAATATTTTCATATATATTGCTCTTTATATGCCAAGTGACAAATAGTGGTGATAAAAAAACCACTTTTTGTAGTGCCCAATATTGTAAAGCCTCTTTACACAAGATTTAATTATGGGGAGATGATATTTCCATGCCATCTCTAAGTTAATGATAAAATCAAACCCGGATTAAGCACTTACTAAAACCACAAATATCACATATTAAAGATACATAGTAGAAGCACCTTACCAAACCATTAACTTTATGGCATCATAATGCCTAAATTCTCATAAGATTACATGCCATATATTTATTTATTTTTTATATTATTAAACCATGCATGACGTCTTTCAAATAACCCAAAAATAGATGTAGCAAGTTTCTCTATCTCAAAGTCTAAACTCTAAGTCTAAGCTATCATGTTAATTCCATCATCAACACCTAAGGTTATAAATATGCTTATCACTTTGGCCATACTCAAACTAAGTAAAACACAATAAATAATGACTAACAAATACAACATGCTAAACTAATGCATGTAATGTACTGGCAAGTGTTTCAATCGAGCAAAAGACTTGTTAAGTAGCTTCATGAGTAGCAACACATATCGACGCAAACACAAAAAAAAAATTATACTATTTGGCTTAAACTCGAGAGTTGGGGGGGAGGGTTGGGTTAATTGCGTTTACCACAAATTTCATCTCCTCTTTAATTTTCTTGCATAAATGATACAATTTAACAAACTAAACAACATAAGAATAATAAAAATGTAAATCGCAATTAATAAAAGATAGAGATGGAGTAATCAAGTCGTGATATAATGTGGAGTTCAGACTGCCCCTTACTTTCCGCAAACAGCAAATGCCTCCAATAGAGGACTTGACAAACTACTTAACTAATCACCACAAATATTTGCTCATAAAAAGCTACAAATAATTACCACCATAAAAGCTCACATAATATATCTCTTAAGTTATACCTATCTCACAAAATACCAAATGCACTTAGCTCACACATTTGTCAGGCATTACTCTATAGTTTATCATGTGATTTTATGCTTATTTCATAAAATACTAAATGCACCTAAGACATAACTTTAACTCTCATAAAATCAAATTACAAACTATCGAGCAGTGTCTTACAAAAGTGTTTGCAAAAGAAAATTCAATGGCACTACTTTTACAATCTCATAAAAGGAAATAGAAAATTAAGTGCAAAAATAAATCTATTAAAGAGAATGATTTATTTCCAATAAATGAGCCCATCTTTCTGTCCTCGAATGCTTATTTGTAGGCCTTTCAAGCAATTGGGTCATTGCCAATTTTCTCCCAAATTGCCTTCGCATTAGATGCTTTAATGATTAGTTTTATGATGTTTAGTGTCCGAATGCCATCTGCTACTATCTAGATGCCATATGGAGATCTATTGCCATCCTCTTATGTCTAACATATTATCAACACATTTCTTGCGCAAAAATGAAATACCCAAAACCTTCACCCAAGTTAGAAATTAAATTTAGATAGATTAAATAAGTCAAATAAATTATAGAAAATAATTAGACAAGTTGATATAATTAGATAAATAATAAATTAAGTTGCAATTTGAGATTTTTAATTCCTAAACCTCTAAACATGTTATTTAAATTTTTAGAGAATTCATAAACCCTTAAACTTTAGCCTAAATTCTAATTCCTTAATTTTTGTAAAATTTGAGTTCATTTGCTTATATCAAAATATCAGTTCTTAAACTCAAACTCAAATTAAATATCAATTTGATCTAAATTAAATTCCAAAACTAAGTTATTATTTTAAGTTCTTAATTTCTAATCTATTGATCCTAAAATCATCTTTTAAATATTTTTAGAACTAAAGATATTGATCTGAAAGTTCTAAACCCAATGCCTATATTCTAAAATATCATAAATTTTTATCTTTATCCTTCTTTTTATTTTTCCTCTCCCTACCTCCTTATTCTCTTCCTTTTTCCTTTCTTTTTTGTTTCTCTCTCTCTTTTCTTTCTATTCCCTTCCTCTTCTTTTCTCCCTTCCATCTCTCAAAATTATCTACCAAATCTCAATTTCAAAATGAATAAAAGAGAAATCAAGTAGAAGATGGAGATAAAAGAAGATAAACCAAGCTAGAATAAGAAGTAGAGAGAAGGAGAATTCAATTGCATGATTTTGCTATAAGCTAAGTATATTTGTTTTATATTACTTTGATTCTTGCTTTTGCATATATATGATGAATTAATTTAGTTATAAGTAGTATGATAAAATGGTAGTTGAATGAGTGATGAAGTTCTGGAGTGGTATGATTGGGGATGAGAAGTTTTTGTGCATTTGGTATTGTTAAGTAGGTGTGATGTGTTGTATGTTGCTTTTATGAGTTTTAGTTGAAGTAGAATATGTAAAAGTTTAATAAAATGGAGTTTGAAAAACAGAGGAGTTCATATAAGCTATTAGGAAGCAAGTCATGGGCGTGATTCAAGCCTTAGTAGGCTCGTGTTGGACAAATTTGATGAATCACATGGTTTATTCCTTGGTAGCATCTGATGTGGGTGTTTTTATAAATCCTCGTGATTTTGCAAAAAAAAGCTTTATTTTGGGAAATTTTTATGAATCATGGGCGTGATCCATCCCTTAGTAGCATCGAGTTGGTCAAAAACTTTGCAATCCAAAAATCATGAGCATGATTCTCAGATCAAAGGCCATTTTATGACAGCTTTCCAAAAATCATGGGCATGACTCGTGTTTTTCTCAACGCAACACTATTTCGTATTTTGATCATAACCTTTTCATCCAAATTTGGATTGTGGTGATTCAAAATGATTTGGAAAGCTTAAAAAGAGATCTACAACTTTCATGTTTTAAGTTTTTACAAATTCAAAAAGTATCAAGATCTAAATTTGGATTGATTCCAGCTACTATGTTTTTCAAATAAAGTTAAAAACTTGTTTTACTAGTAAAGTGTGTGTATTTAAATATAAAATGAATCTTTTGAGCTAAAATGAAATAGATAAATGATATTTGATGTGTTATACTTGCTGAATGATATAATTAAGCATAAGTTTAGTAAAATTATAGATTTAATAGATAATTTGATTACACATATAAAGTTGGATATAAAATGAACCTAGTTAATAACCTAGGTTCACCTTGGCTTAATGAACTTGAATGAGCTAAAATGAATTAGATTGATTAAGTTTAATCAATTTGGCTAAGACTAAGTTAACATAGACTTAAGTTAATATGAATTTTAGTTATAAAATGAATTTAGTTAATCAATCTTAGTCTAACTTGATTAAATAGATTTAGTAAGCTAAAATGGATTAAGTTGATTAAGTTTAACTATCTTAGCTTAGTAATTGGATTAAATGATGAGTTCTAATCAATTTGGCTAGGATTAAGTTAAAATGAGTTAAGAGTTAATAGTTGGCTTAAGTTAATGAACTAAGACAAACCATAGATAACATGGGGAATATGTTGTTTAAAATGCATGATTGCTTGGAAAATGGATGTTTTTGGAATATGAATGTTTCATTGATGTTTTTGTAACAGAATACTATAATCAAAGAGAAAAGAAATACTTTGACAAACAAAGGATAACTGTCCTTATTTTCACGACGTGATTTTCGCAGCCATAGCGGGTTTCCTTTTTAGTGTCTGATCAAATAGGGTTTTAATAAAAGTTTGAGATAAATGGGTAATTTCTTTAATTACTTATATAGTTTAAATTCTTAAATAGATGTTATAATCTAGCTTTTGAATCTTCTGGATTATCTTTTGAGAGGGCGTCTGAATCTATGTTTATTTCAAATATAAGGTAACAGTAACTTACGTGATGATTGTAGGATATGCATCAAATGAATTAAAACTTAAACTCGACTTAATAATTGATGAGTGATGGTTGTGTGTGCCGTTAGATCAGTCCGAGGAGCGGCAACTTGGCGAGTGTCATGATATTTTAGCGCTTAGGCCACTCGTTATGATACAATGACTTCCATTAATGGTACGGCGAGTAGCGATGGGGCAAATGGTATTGGTGTAATATCTACTTAGGCTCGGGAAGAAGTAATATGATAGGTTCACATTTATAGGAATGATTGAACTAGATGATGTTATGGACCGGGATGAGTAAAGTATGTGTAACGGCTGTGAGCTCTGGATGAAGTTATTTTCTTATCATGTTAGCAAAGACATAAGTAGTCGAGCTGCTTATATCAATCTCTCTGAGTAGTTGGTTACTCAAGACCCCTAGATTCCTACCTTGGGATAGTCGCCTGCAGGGGCTATTGGCGTGCTCCTCCATTGCTGCGATAGAGGGCCAGGGATGGAAAATCATTTCTTGGATTGTTTCGGAGTCTCAGTGCTTTAGTATTGATATGTTTACTTTAAAGAAGAGATAATAACTTATTGGTTGATGTATTGCATTTAGTTAAGCTTGAGTGTCACTCCGTGTGTGATTATGTTACCATGCACTGAGCTTCAACTCATTATTACTGTTGTTATTCTTTTTCCAGGTATTTTGATGATGATAAGATGTTGATGATGGGTTGATGACGATGTTGTTGATGATGGTGTTGTTGTTGTTGAATGATGTTGGTGATGATGATGGAGTGGTTGATGATGATGATGCATGGCTCAAATTTTGGGGTGATGTTGCATAAGTAAAGTGAGTTTAAGATTGTGGATTTTATTTGTATTTGTTTCTATTTTATTTTAAGAGATGGATTTATATTTTTAAGTTGTAATTTTCTTTTAAGGGGCCTATGGAGCCTAAATGTTTTGAAAACATTGATTTATTCATAAGAGTAAAACCCTTTATTATATTTTTATTAAAGTTTGGTTTTCTAAACTAAATCCAGTTGTTTTAGAAATCTAAACAAACGATTTCTATAATTAAAAGTGGATAGCAATGCTCAATATAAAAATATCTTTCTAGAAAGCCTGAGCGTGTAATACTTAAGTATTATACATTGCAATAATGCCATGATTAAATTTAGGGTGTTATAAAAACATACCCATTGTCTGGATGCCATGCTCTGATATTTGAACCCAAGCACTTTGTACATGATTAGAAGAATTCTAATCTTATGAAACATAGCTACTTGCTAAATGCTAATCCCTGGCGTTTGGGTGCTACCTACAGTCACATGATCAAGTCTTTTGGCCATACTAGCATTTGGATGAAATAACTTAGTGTTCGGACACTAGTTGTAATGCAGTAAGGTCCTACAAACTCTAAGCAAACAAACATGCAAAAACATACATATTACACACATCATCACATCGCAAAAATTTTTGCCAATTAAGTGTAACTCTTCTATAAGACTTATGTAATCGTGCAATGTATTTTCTCATTAAAATTTAACTTAAAGCTACCAATTTAACAATTTTCTCTTTTTTGATAAAGATATACATTCCAAAATTAATTCCCCCTCAATTGGGCACCCCCTCTCAGTAAATCATCCAAGTTTAAATAGAATTTGCAATTTAATTTCAAAATTGATGCTTGACTAGAGGGCTACCACTACTCATTACAAAAGCATGTTAATTGTGCATACTCAACTTTTCTCCTCTCGTAACCTCATCAAAATTGCAAGATGAGTTTCTATGTAGAGTAGAGAGAGTAAATTGAGTAAAAGACGGGCAAAATATCAGCTTAAGCTAATACATGTGCCATCATGCTATTTAAACACACTCACACAGTTTTCTCATGAAGATAACATACATTTCATACCTTTGTAAATAACATATTATAACATCTCAAAATACTCCTAAAATATTCAATTATCAAGATCAGAAAAACTTAAAATATGCACAACATCAAATGTCATCTAAATGCTATAGGTTTAGGTTCGAGCGCTTAAGGACAATTTTAGCCAAGCACTATATTAACATGTTCAAAAATCACAAACTTAAAACTCATACCCTTAGACCAAATTCATACCATTAAAAAACAAAATTTCAAAACCATATCAAACTCATGTACTCCAAAATAATGCAAATATGTCCACAATATGATCAAATAGTGCATGAATTTTCCTCAAGGATGCATTAATTTGCCTAAACACATCCTCATGAAAGTTTGACAATTTAAACAAGTTTATTATGCTCCATCCAGCATGGGATATTGTGGTATAGGCACAATATCTAAGAGTTGCAATTAAGACTTCATTTTATCACATTTTATCTCTATTAACGATGAAGATCACAAAAATTACCAAAAATTGCACAACAAAGCATATGAACAATTTTTAAGAAAAAAATAAGCATAACAACACACAAGGCATATCACAAGAAAAGGTTATGACACATTTGGTGCTCTTGAAATGCCTCAAGGGTACCAACATAAAATAAAGCCCATCTTTTTGGTACCTTTTATATTTGGATATGTTATTGTTAGTTGTCTCGTAAAGTCAGCTCTTAGGAACCCACACAAATTTGCTTTTATGATTTAATAACCTATTGGTCCTTATTGCATAGTTATGTGTGATATGACCAATTCTACCATAATAATTGCAATTTCTTTAAGTTTCTTTCACAAAGTGACTTTGATAGGATTTGCACTCATTGTTTCCTTTATGGCCAATTCCATACTTGTCCGAATCAAATTTTTGGTTGCTAAAAAATATGTTCAAATTGTTTTTACCTTCAATGAATTTAGCTATAACTCGCTTAAAAAATATAGGTTAATTTTCAAGGTAGCATTTTTATTTTTTAACTCTTGTAGCTCTTTTAAAAATTATCATCACAAGCTATTACATTATTATCTTTTTTTTTTTATGTTTATTCTCATGTTCAAGCAAATCGATTTCAATATTTAACTTTTCATTCAATTTGTTCAACTCATTATACATATTCTTGAACTTTTCACTTTCCAATTTCAAATAAATTATTATCTTTACACATATTTTCATTTTCTCCTCAAGCTCATCATTCACATTTAAACTCATTTAACTCATTTCCTACTCTTTTAATCATAAATTTTAACATACTATTTTTCTTCCTCTATCTTATTATCTCATCACATAACTCATCGTACATATCATGTAATTCGTCATAAGATATACTAAATGAAAGTGAACATACCTTATCATTTAGGGCCATGAAGCACAAATCTTCATTGGAGTCAATGGAGTCATCATCACTTTATATCGCTACTGTTGCTTCCTTCTTAGCTCCTTTGTCGGTATTCATGGTACTAGGGTAATATTGTTGAATATGAGCTAACTTGTTGCACTTGAAGCAGGTGATCAACTTTTTCTTCACCTCCTTTGATCTTGATGTGCTAGTCTCATCTATCTTCTTTAAATCCTTGAATTTAAAAAAACTTCTTAAATCTTTTTTTCAAGTGTTCTAATTTATCATCATCATCTTGAGTGCTTTTGTTGCTAGAGTTAAGAGTATAATGCTTTGAGGGACATCTCCTACTTATAGGATTCTTTTCCTTACCTCTTTATCATCTCATGTGTTTTAAGGATGACAAGATGTTACTCCTCTGGTAATTTGCTCAAATCATGAACTTCCTTTATACCGATCCTCTTAGCCTCCTAATCTCTTTGAAATAACCTAAGAATTTTGGAATTAATTCCTACGTTTATAAAACTCTTGCGATGAACTGCCAGTTGATCTAAAATGTTTATGAATCTAGTATGCATTCATTAATTAACTCATCAGATTTCATTATAAAATATTAAAATTCTACCATAATAATCTTATTTTGTTATCCATTACTCTAGATTCTCTTTCATAAATATTTTGCAATTCATTTTATATTTGTTTAGCATCTTCAAGTGTAAAACTTTTACTAAAATCATTTTTGTTCAGACTGCAATATAGAATATTCATAGCAATTTGAGAATTGAACATTTTCTTTTTTTGGCCTTGGATGATTTCTTTCTTCTTTATCTTCTATTACAATAGGACCATCATAAACAAAATTCCATGGTGACCTATTTAGAACTTTCAAAAAGATTTTCATTTTACGTTTTCGATAAGCGTAATTATTTTTGATTAAATAGGGTGGTCTATTTGTAGCTTACTCTTTTAAAAAGCCTAGCGTAGTTGTATGCGTGTTGTTGTTTTGGGGGGGGGGGGGGGGGGGGGAGAGAGAGAGAGAGAGAGAGATGGGGCATTGAGTTTTCCATAAATTTTATCTTCTTTTTATTTTTAACGCAAAATTAAGCAATTTAAAAACTAACTATATAAGAAAAATAAGAATTGAATTGCAATTAATAAAACCAATAGGAATGGAGAAATCAAATCATGATATAACATGGGATTCTGACCATCCCACCTCTTCATGGACACCAGATACCTCTAATGGAGTATTTTGTAGACAACTTTATTGATTATTATAAATATTTGTTCCTAAAGAGTTACACACAACTATAACCACAAAACTCACACAATATATCTCTCATGGTGTGCCTATCTCACAAAATACCAAACACACATAACGCACGGCTTTCACTCTTAAAATCACACAAAAAACTATATGGTGGTGCCTTACAAAATTGTTTGCAAAAAAATCTCAACACACTACTTTCACATTTTGTCAAGTGGAAATATTATATTAAGTGTAAGGAATAAATATATTAAAGATAGTAATATAAGAAGATTAAATTCCAATAAATGATCGTATCCAACTTCTTAAATTACCTTCTACCCTTATTTATGGGGATTTGAAGAAATTTGGTCATTATCTATTTTCTCTCAAAATTTCCCTTGCTTTAAATGCTCTAAACGTTTTTTGATGTTTTGCTTTGGATGCCATATGAATATCTAATGCTTTCCTCTTGTGTCCAACATATCACTCGTACCTTGCCTGCATAAACATACCTACCGTCCAGACGTCGTGCCTAATTTATTGGACCCTAAGCACTTTGCACATGATAAGAAACTTATGATCATGTGAAATATGGCTGTTGTTTAGACACTAACCCTTACCATTTGGATGCTAGATGGGCATATGTTTAATTCTTCAATCATACTAGCATTCGGACGCCATGCCCTATAGTTTGGATGCTAGCTGTAATCACATGATCAAGTCTTCTAATCTTACTAGTGTCCAGATGTCATGGCTTAGTGTTTGGATGCTAGCTACAGTGTAGTAAGGTCTTGTAAACTCCAAGCGAACACTATGTGTTGCACATATCATCACATCACAAACATTTTTTCTTTCAGTTAAGTGTGACTTTTCTATAAGAATTATGTAGTTCATTTCCTCATCAAAACCTAATTTAAACTTTCCAAATAAAAAAAAAAAAAGCAAACTCGAATTGTCATTAAAATTGAGCATAGGCCTAGACAATTACTCACTAAAAACTAGTTCAGCCTTTAGTCGGTATGTAACTTACCTTTGTTATTTAGCAAAACTTTAAGTCAATAGCTTACTAAAAATTAGCTTACCCTAGGCTAATGAGTTGCCCACCATTGACTCATCTATTGATATCTTGCAAAGAACAAAAATTAATCAATTATTACGTTGGCAACCTTTAATTATGCCAATTTAAATATTCCAAGACTAACTAGATTAAAGATCAATAACCAAGCGAATACGAAGATTCATAGCCCAATGAGTAGGCCCTTGGTGGCTCAAAAGCAAAGAAACCAAAGCACGACTAAATGTAATCTATATGCCTTAAAATCTATCTTTCTCCACTCAACAAAATTAGACCTTATAAATAAAACCCTTAGATCTTTAAAATGATTAAGATTCTTGAAAAACACAACCTTTTTTCCCTTTTGTGTAATGCCATGATGGAAATGGAGCCACTGCAAAAAAAAAAAAAAAAAAATTATTTGACAAACCAAGTATATATTAGCAAAAAGGAGACATAATAAAGTAATTAAACATAGTAGTTATTCGCACAATCTATTCATACCACACATGCACTCAAATATTCAACTATTATCAATAAGTTGTGTTTGCAAATAGGTGCTTACTCATAACATCGGCCATTACAGTAGATCAACATTCGAATAGCTCATCAAACCATGCCATTCATATAGGTGAATTCATAACGACCTACTAGTCACAAGTCCAGGGTATTTACCTAACTAGAAAATCCTAAACAATATTCCTTAGATTCACCTTGGCACACATAACCCAAGATTACTTTGTAATTCATTAGCATATCTAAGGTTAAACTTTAACTTTAAGCTGTTTAAGTTGATTCTAGGTCCAAAATTATGGGATTAAGATCCACTATGTTGAGAATACTGGGTAATAAAAGTAATAGTAGTTAGACTAGATGGCTTGAAACCAAGTGCAAACAATGTGCGTTAGGCATGTTGGACTTCTATAAGCATGTGTCATCTTCAACCCTAGCTACCCCCTTTTCACTAAGCGTCATTCATGTTGAGTGAATTCTATCCTTTTCCGTGTCAATTTCACATAAGTTTTGATTCATTTTAAGCGTAATCAATGTCTAGAATCAAATTAGTAGTTAGATTGCATTAATAAAAAGCCATTGAATTTAAAATTTAACATGGATTGAAGAAAGAAGATGAGCTATGATTGGTGGCAAGCATCATTTGTGGAGCTTTGTACTTGATCTTTGCCTTTTACTGTAAATATGGAAGTTTCTTAGCTTGAGAATGGAGACCGATTTCCTATAAAATCACATAAAATTTCTCAATTGTCAATAATCCTTAATACCTATTATAACATCTCTAACAACCTATCTTTTGCCCTACTAACATTAAATTCATCCATTCCCAACATTCAAAATTCTCTTACCTCCACCATAACCTTAAAATGACCCTTAAACCACCACATAACACCATTATTCTCTTACAATCTGAAAAACATATTTGATCTTTGATCACCTTATGTAGAGGAATTGGCTTATACATTCTTGAAGAAATTAGAGTCATCAAAGAAGCAAAGGAAAGCGGGATTGAAGAAGGCTGCTGGCCTTACTGATTGCGCATATACCGGCCAGTATGCCATTGGCCTTGAAATAAAGGCCATCGGCCTTGGTGCTGTACATTGCCAGTCTTAAGCCAGCTTACAAGTCTTCTGAGAGTAAAATTTTAAAGTTGGCTCCTAAGCCACCAGCTTATATTTTTAAGCCATTGGCACATAACGTCTAAGCTACCAGCGTTGGACCAGCATACATTTAACTGACTTAGTTTTTGTTAATTCATTTTAGGGTTTCTTATAATGGTATTTATATGCAAGTTTTGATCTTTTTCATTAGACTATCATATTTTGACATTGAAAAACACTTTTTTGAGATCTTTTCTTGGTAAAGTTACAATCTTTTGCAATCTTGGTTGCTTGATTCAATTGGTGTGTTGAGTCTGTGTTTGTTTACACGTTTCATGCTGCGTTAGAGTGGTATCAAAGCATGGTAACTTCCTGCAAAGATACCTACCAATGATGGTGTTGATAGCAGTCATACTCTTGATGGTATTCAAGATACAGAAATATGAAGGATTGAGGTTCCAAGGATGGTAATCGATGCCATGGATTAGAGAATCCAACGTTTAGTGGAACATATTGAAGATTTGATTAAGCATTTTACGTGATGGCATGAGATACCAACAAAGATGGGGATGTTGATGAGAGATGACCAAGGGCAAGGAATGCTTACGGTGGTTCAATCAATAGACCTGTAGCTGATTATTGAAGGGTTCACATTTCTGATGATGAATCCGATGAAGAGGATGAGATTCTATACGAAGAGAGACAATTGCAGAGATGAGGCGGCAATAGTGGTGGTAAATATCGGAGGAATTATTATGGCTATGACCAAGGAGACAGTAGAGCTTTCCAATTAAAGGTAGATATTCCTTGTGTTAATGACAACTTAAATATTGAAGAGTTCTTAGACTAGTTAGCAAAAGTCAATAGGTTTTTCGATTATATGGAGATCCTAGAGGAACAGAGGGTAAGGTTGGTTTCTTATCGATTGAAACGAGGAGCCTCTACTTGGTGGGAGAGGTTACAAAATAGAAGACAAAGAGAGGGTAGACAGCCTGTGCGGACGTGGTTCAATATGAAATAGTTGTTGCAGTGAGATTTTCTACCTCTTGATTATGAACATATCTTTATTAAGCAATACCAACGATGTCGCCAAGATCAATGTTCTGCTCATGATTATACAGTCGAGTTTATGTGATGGGCTGAATGGAATGACTTGAGAGAAATTAAAAGCTAACAAGTTGCTAGGTATGTTGATGGTTTGAAGTTACAAATTAAGGATAAAATTAGTGTGGATGTGCTGAGAAACTTGAATGAGGTGAAAAATTTGGGTTTTGAGGCCAAGATGATGTCACAAGAGATGAGTAGCTGTTTTGATGGTGGTAATAGGAGATATGGAGTTGAAGGGGCGAGTAGCAGCATAAACACAACCAAGAAGAACAAGGGAATTGAGGAGAAACAAGGAGGGGGCAGTGAGAAGAGAGAGGATAAAGTTGCTGGTAAGAAACCCATTGAGGTTAAAGACACTCCAAAGCAAAACAATCTTTATGCAAGACCCATTTTAGGCAAGTGTTACAGATGCAATTAGTCGGGTCATTGGTCAAATGAATGCCTAAATAGGAGAGGAGTGAACATTGTTGAGAGGGACAAGGAGATCTGTGAGCTTGATGGGGATGATGAGTATTATGACAATGATTAATATGAGGTTGAGCATGCATGTGTTATCAGGAGGCTTATGCTAGCACCAAAACAAGGGAAGATGCTCAGCAACATCAATTGTTTCACACTAGGTGCACTATTGGTGGGAGAGTGTTGATCTAATTATGGACAGCAGGAGTTGTGAGAATATGACTGGTAGAGCGGTTGTAAACTAGTTGTAGCTTCCAGTTGAGAAACATCCTAATCCTTATGCTATAGGATAGATTAAACCTGCTGAGAGGATAGAGGTAAAAGAGAGATTCCGAGTGCCATTTTCCATTGGCAAGTACCAAGACGAAGTCTACTGTGACATTGTAGACATGGATGCTTGTTATGTGTTGTTTGGGCAACCCCGACAGTATGATTTGAATACACAGTATGCTAGAAAGAAGAACTTGTATAGGTTGGAAAAGGATGGCGTGAGGTACACTTTGTTACCCCTCAGGACGACTAATCATTCCAAAGACACTAAGGTTGAGAAGTGTTCCTTCCTGACTATTACTCATTCAGGAAAGGAGATGGTGGAGCCTATTAATGAGTCCAGGGTGGTGCATGCTTTAATTGTGAAGAATGTTATGAAAGTGGAAGAGGAAAGTAATAGCGAGGTGTTAGAATGTGTGAAGGAAGTACTGGAGGAGTTCAAAGAAGTGCTACTAGAAGATTTACTAGAAGGGTTACCACCTTTAAGAAATATTCAACGCCACATTGATTTGGTGCTTAGAGCCAGCTTACCTAATTTGCCACACTACAAGATGAAACCTAAGGAGATAGAGATCTTGTAGGAGAAGGTGCAGGAGCTAATGCAGAAGGGGTTTATTAGGGACAGTTTGAGTCCATGTGCTGTACCTGCATTGCTGACACCCAAGAAGGACGACGGTTGGCGGATGTGTGTTAATAGTAGAGCTATCAACAAAATCACTAATGGGTATATATTCCTAATCCCTCACCTGGAGGATATGCTGGATAGACTAAGTGGAGCAATTATTTTTTCAAAAGTGGATCCAAGGAATGGTTACTACAAGATTAAGATTAGGCCAGCAGATGAATGAAGGACAACCTTCAAGACAAAGGAAGGGTTCTACGAGTAGCTAATGATGCCCTTTGGCCTAAGTAATGCCCCCAATACATTCATGCAGGTTATGAGCAAGGTATTAAAACCTTTTATTGGATGATTTGTTGTGGTTTATTTCAATGATATCTTGATTTATAGTAAGTCTGAGGATAAACACTTAGGGCATCTTCGAAGTCTTTTAACTGTTTTGCTGGAAAATAAACTGTATGCAAATCTAAAGAAGTGTACTTTTATGCCAAAAAGGCAGTCGTTTTTAGGTTTTATTATTAGTAATGAAGGAATAATAGTTGATGATGAAAAGGTGAGAGCTATTAGAGAATGGCCAATTCCAAAAATAGTGACTGAGTTGAGAAGTTTTCTCAGGTTAGCTAGTTCCTACAGGAGGTTCATTAGACACTTCAACACTATTGCTGCTCCTTTAACCGAGTGTCTAAAGAAAGGGAAATTTCGGTAGGGAGATGAAGCTAAGACTAGCTTTACTTTGTTGAAAGAGAAGTTTATGTAACACTCCTATATTGTCATTACCTAATTTTTACAAACTCTTTGAAGTTGATTGTGATGCTAGTGGAGTAGGTATCGAGGCTATGCTATCTCTAGAGAAAAGACCAATAGCTTTTATAGTGAAAAGTTATGTGAGGCGAGGAGGAGTTGATCGACGTATGATAAAGAGTTCTATTCTATAGTGAGGGCCTTAAGAGTGTGGGAACATTATTTGGTAGGGAAAGAGTTGGTGTTGTACGTAGATTGTAGGGCTTTGAAGCATCTGAGTAACCGAACTCAGATCAGCAAAAACATGCATGCCAAATGGATCCTGTTTTTGCAAAGGTTTCCATTTAAGCTAATGCATAAGTCTAGAGCACAGAATAAAGTGGCTGATGCCTTGAGTAGGAGGGTAGATGTACTAGCAGTGATGAGTGCTGAGATTGTGGAGGTTTGAGCAGATGAAAGAACTCTATGCAGAAGATGTTGACTTTAAGGGGATCTGGGAGAAATGCAACACTAAGGAGCCTTGTTTTGAATATCACATACATGAAGGGTATTTGATGAGGGGTAGCCAGCTGTGTATCCCTGAGTCATCATTGAGGGAGAAATTGATTAAGGATTTACATGGAAGGGGATTGGAAGGACATATAGGGAGAGACAAAATGGTTGTAGTAGTGGCCAATAGGCATTATTAGCCTTAGTTGAGGAAGGATGTAGGAAAGATTATGCAGAGAGGCTATGTTTTTCAAATATACAAGGGAAAATTTCAGAACGCTAGACTATATACACCATTGCTAGTGCTTGAGAATATCTAGGAGGACCTATCCATGGATTTTATGCTTGGTCTGCCTCATACCTAATGAGGTACTGACTCTATTTTTGTCATTGTTGACACGTTTTCTAAGGTGTCCTACTTCATTCCTTGTA
Organism: Combretum micranthum; assembly: GCA_024138025.1. NCBI lineage: Eukaryota > Viridiplantae > Streptophyta > Magnoliopsida > Myrtales > Combretaceae > Combretum > Combretum micranthum. Next base: position 1,175,514 of record JAMXBD010000211.1, read on the forward strand.
GGAAAACTGCTGATGTTTAATCTATTTCCATATTTTTTTTAAAGAGGTTATACGACTACATGGGGTTCCAAAGTTTATCATATTACATAGCGACACCAAATTCTTGAGTTATTTCTAGAAGATACTTTGGTACGTGTTCGACTCATCGTTGAACTATATTAATATAACTAACCATAGACAAATGGATAGGTAGAGGTGATAAATAGGACTCTTGGCAATTTGATATGGAGCATATGTGGAGAGACGACAAGACAATGGGATGTAGCATTGGCTTAGGTTGAGTTTTCTTATAATAACTTAGTCAATTGGAGTACAAGAAAGTCTCCTTTTTCTGTGGTTCACACCAGCATGCCTAAACATGTATTGGATTTGATTAAATTACCCAAGGGGTTGATTTTAGTCAGGCTACTAAAAATATGGCTGAACATTGTCAAGCTATCACAGCTAAAGTTAAGGACAAGATTTTGAAGGCCAATTCAAAATACAAGAAAGCTATAGACAGGCACAAAAGGGAACAATTGCTTGAAGTAGGGGATCAAGTGATGGTTTTTTCTAAGGAAGGAGCAGTTTCTTGTGGGTAAATATAGCAAGTTGCAGCCTAAAAAGTATGGCCCATACTAGGTTGTGAAGAAAATTAATGACAATGTATATGTAATTGGACTTCCCAATAGCATGGGCATATTGAAAACTTTCAATGTTGCTGATTTGTTTCCATTCCACTTGGAGACTCACCATTATATCCAAACGAGAACTCGGGTCGAGTTCTTTACAGGTGAGAGAGAATGATGTAGAGGAATTGGTTGATACATTCTTGAAGAAATTAGAGTCAACAAAGAAGCAAAGAAAGGCAAGATTGAAGAAGGCTACTAGCTTGAAGGCTGGCCTTATTGATTGCGCGTATGCTGGCCAGTATGCCACTGGTGTTGGAATAAAGGCCGCAGGCCTTGCTGCTGTACCTGTCGGCCTTGAGCGGGCTTGCAAAGTCTCATGAGAGCAAATTTTTAAAGTTAGCTCCTAAGTCACCAGCTTATATTTGTAGGCCATTGACATACATTGTTTAAGCCACTAACATTGGACCAGCGCACGTTTAATCGACTTAGTTTTTATTAATTCTTTTTAGGATTTTATAATGGTATTTATAGGCAAGTTTCAACCTTTTTCATTAGATTATCATATTTTGATATTGAAAAACAATTCTTTAAGATCTTTTCTCAGTAAAGTTGCAATCTTGGTTTCTTGATTCAACCGGTGGTTGAGTATGTGTTTGTTTATGCTTTTGTGCTGTGTCACCACCACTATTCATTCATTAATTTTAGCTCATATCATTAACCTTAACAAAAACCACTCCTTCTAACCACTCTTATAACATTTCTCCTATCGTAAACTACCATTTAACACATTTTACTTGTCACTATCTACAGATTAATATGGTTTCGGAATTAAACCAAACTAGATTCGGAATCGTTAACACTATCTCACACTCATAGATTGCTTCTTTAATGTTAGGAAAAAAGGAATATGGTGCTAACAAGTAGTAAAAATAACTAAAAAAATTTGATTGGGTATTAAGCTGACCACTTAAAAATTTAAATAGCAAATTAAATTTTTGTACAAAGTTCAAGTAACGGATTTGATATTTTCCCTCTAATAAATGTCCTCCATGTATTGCAATATGTGTCATTTCCTTCTATAAGTAATCCTCAGTAACTAACTTAGCCACAAGTGTGTTTCATGTAGTGATACTTTAACTCCAATAATAATTGTTTCTTATGCTTGTAGTGACTTCACTCGATTAATATTTGAATTGATGAGTGATGACAGCTTGTACAACATATTGAAGTAGAGGGTCTAACTTGAATGCAACCGAACAAATTGCTATAAGGTATCTGATTCGTCCAATTTATAAAAAACCACATAGGATATTACGGTTCGACTTGAGCATGTTCTTAAAATCTTATAGGATTTAGGGTTGAGTTTTAGATCTAATATAAAATCTTATGAGAAACTTGACCCGACACATAATCTAGGGCTCTTTCAGTCTCTCTCAATCTTCCCTTTTATGGTGACAAACTCATGGCTCATAAATAAAAGGAAAATAACCCTAGATCTAGAACTCTCTTCTATTGGTCTCTCCTCTCTCAATCTATGTATCTTATCTCTTTCTTGAATCTTGCATCTTAATCTCAATTCTCTATCTATTCCATCACTCTCTTCTACTCCCTCTCTCCCCATATATATAACAATTACTTTAGACTATATTCCTTCTATCTATTTTTCTCTCTATCACATTTACTTCAACTTATTATCTCTATCTCCTTGGGAAAATTCTTTTTAATTTGAAGAAGTTTTATGAGATTCAATTTTACGTAGATATCATTTATAAAATATCTTATTGTATTGTTGCAAGACTTTCAATAATTATAACATAAGATGGGATAAAAAAAAGCCTACAAATGTTGTTAGCGGGTCATTATAGGGTGTGTTCGGATATACTTGCAAGGTTGAAACCCTAAAAGGGGCGGGCTTGGATACACTGGAAAAAACCCGTACGGTTAAGGGTTGTATTTGATAAAATCTATAGAGAATCGAGTCGGGTTCGAGCTTTATATGACTCGTACCAAATTTGTCTTGGTTGAATCCTTAAACTTGATGACTGAATATCGAATGCAATGCCAAATTAAAGAACTCCATGAAAGGAAGCCTATAAATGGCTGTAAATTTTGATTTATATTTATATATGTATACAACAGAGTTGTTAATCTTGAATTTAAACGAGCATGCGATAAAATAATTCTATTAAGAAATAATTATAAATATATAAATAGAGTGATTTGTCAAATCTTATATTTTGTGTTGAATTTATATTAGTTGGCAAAAGCACATGAATTTAAATAAAAATACAAAATAATTTGTTTATATTATAATACTGTTTATTCATACACTAATCACGTTTGATGTGTCAATTCTGACATTTTACAATATATATATCTGTGTGTGTGTGTGATATGTTATTGGTTGTGTCAAATTCATATTTATATAAATATATAAATCTTTTAGTCATTTCATTTCCACATAGTGCTATATATTAAATTGCAGCAGTGTAGTCCATCCATCCAAATTCTTACTAATGTTATCCAAGACCAAAGATTGGGAAGGACTTATCATCTCATACTATGCAATCATATGTTATAAACCAGATATAATAGCACAACAAATTCAATCTCCATCTTTATCCCACATAAAAGAAGGATTTATGCCAACCACACAATATTCTCATACATCAAAGCTTATGTGATCTGATGATTATTTTTTCTTCAGTCGGATGCCAACCTTTCTGGCAATGGCTTTTAAACATGCACCACAGCCACAAAATTGGGTTCACTATTTTTAAGGACCATAACGATGGATAGCTCGGTTGCCCTGTACCAATAGCTTCGCTTTTTCTTTGATGTTATCCTCCATTTTGAAAGAGAAGACTGCCCTTAGCAATCAGCTTCTCAAGTACTTGTTGTGAGAAATGGTGAAAAGTGCGTTTTGGGTCTACAAGTTTGTACTAAAAGCCAATCCAATGAGTAGTATGATCTTGACTTGTATCATTCAAGTGCCTTGTTTTAAGTGAGTTATTCAAATATTTTAGGATGAATATTACATTTGGCATATACTTTTTACTTATTTTTATAATCAACTATCCAAAATTTAAAAATAGTAATTTGGTACTTAAATTTTGTTATTTTTGCAATTGATTACTAGAATTTTTCTAATTTTTGCAATTTAGTATATGAATGAAATTAATTTTGTAGGCAATAAATTTATACCTTTAAGCTTAATGTAATTAATTGCAACAATTGATAAATTTTAGGTGCATGATATCTAATCATATATTTTATATTAGCAATATTACATTAATTTAGTTCTTTCAAAATACTTTAACTATTTCTACAAATAAAGTAGGAAAATTCTACATGGCGATTACAATAGGACCTGTCTCATTATACTATTCAATGATTTAGATCTATTTTAATTGTAATCGAAATTCTTAAATTTTTTTACTAATTCTTTTATAATTAATTTAATTATAATATTACTGACGATACAGTTAGGACTGTAGACGTTACTAGTAGAGTAGTTACATTGTGTGATAAAGTTTAATTAATTTTTTGATTAAGATAAGAAATAAATTAATTATTTTCATACAATATAAAGGACTTTATTTATTTCTAAAATTGAAATCACTAGAAAAACGTAAAAGAAGAACTTGTAGATTATTAGTTCGATCAAATGGATTCGTGTGCATTCGGCAATCGTTACTCCAATCAGCCTCGGGGCCGTAAACCATCTTAAACTGACTATTTTTTAATTTAATTTATTTTTGGTTTTATATAAATTAATAGTTCAGTGTAGATTTGGCAATTTATTAATTGTTGAGACCGTCTTGTGCCAAATTGATTATTAGTTGAAGATTTGTTGGAGTATGATGTCAGTTTTGTCGGACTTGAATGGCTAATCAGATCAAAATATTCGTTAAGCGGTAGAATTGGAAATTTTAGTCAACGCTCATGTATTATGCATAGTTATCCTAATTGCAAATTTACTATTTATTTAAATGTATAGAATTGATAGAATTGTATAAAATCATACAAAATCAGTAAAATTATTAACTTATAGTATCATACACCTCAATTCATAATTTTTTATAAAGTATGTACCTAAACAACTTTGTATCTATTTTAATTAAAAAAACTAATAAAATCATATATTTGGCTCGTGATTTTAACAATTATGATTACAAGGTATATATTTTGGCATTTGAAAAATCTTTGTCTTATTTATTATTAAAATAGACAACAATATATGGTGAATGAGCCCTAGCCATTATTAATTATGAATGAGTCCATAATGACCAAGAGAATTAAGTCTAAATTTAGATAACTTTACATCTAGTGGCTAGAAAAAAGTTTGCTATGTTTAGCTTCAAATTTAGGAATAATAGGAAAAGCCTAAATTTGAAATTAAAAGTAGTAGATCTTCGAATACTAATATCTAAGTGTAATGGCAGATTTGTGGATCTAAAGAGGTGAAAGGAAAAGAAAAGAAGAAAGGATTGATTGCCAGGTTGCTACTCCCTTATAATAAGGTTCATTAGAGAGCTGTAGAGAAAGAGAGACAATCACCATAACTTCCTTTGCGTACCCCTTTTCTTAAGCCCCTAGTTAGCTAATAATATTACCTAACAAACATATGGAGTCGTCACAAAATATAGAGAAGTGATTTGAGGGTCTCCATAATCTAGATTTCATGAAAAGTACTTAGCTTTTGCTAATTCCTATCCTAGATAGGATATGACAAGATTGAAATCTAAAACTAAGAAAATCTAATTAAGCTAAAAAAACTCAAGGAAATTTAATGGAGTTTAATGATCAAACAAGACAAATCGGCTCACTACCTTATTTCTGTATGGATTTATACTAACATAGCATATTCAAGATTTATGAATCATGATTGAGTTTTAAATGCAATCAATTACTTAATTCATTAATCTCTTTAAATCATTAACAAACATACTCTTGAATTCCACCAACATATGATTTCATGATTGATTACATTAAACTTCAAGGATTCATTTGATATTATGTAAATCATTAGGTATCGTCGATAAACTACTTTAAAAATAGGCCGGTTTGCCTAAGATTAGCCTATTTAGGTTTTTAGGCGAGCTATTTAGGCTTTCCTAACTTGTTTATGGGCCTTGGAACGACCATGTACAGTTAAATCGAGTTGTTCATAGGTAATAACTCAGTTACTACTTGCATGTTGCTAAGTAGGCTCCTTAGAGCATCCTTGGAGCATGCATAGTTAAACCGAGTTGTTCATGGGCAACAACTTAGTTACTACTTGCATGCTGCTAAGCAGGTTCCTTAGAGCATCCTTGGAAGAGCTCTAACTATGAGTAATCCTTGGCCACGTCTGGTTATATTTAACAGTTAGCAAAGCCTCTCAAGGATCTTTCTTTTTTTTTTTTTTGCGCGGGGGGGGGGGGGGGGGGGGGGGAGAGGATATTTCTTAATATATTGTAACACACTTGCCGTTATGATGATCTACTAACCTAATTGGTCATTGCCTTAACTCTTATAAATTTGCTTATCGATCCTATAGCAAGATCCATTTAGACATACATATATAATTCCCTTGCCACTGCCACGACCGACTCTTATAATGGAGTGTCACATTGGATAACCTCTTGAAACCACTAATCATTCTTTGTTTTATATGCCTTGATCACTTTTTGAAAGCCAAGTAATATCTATCTTTCAATCATCAAAACTTTGGTAGTAGCAAGTATATTCATCTAAATTCAATATAATGTATTTCCATTATGTTATATGATTATGACTCTTTTTTTGTCAAAAACTAATTAATTATAACTTTTTGATGGGGAAGAATCGAATCTAGGTCACTTTTGTTGGAAGACCAATGTTTATACCACTGGGCTATAAGACCGAGCTTTTGAAGGCTTAAGCTTGGCTCATTAAAAATTTATCAAGCTTGTGCTTATCAAGCCTGCCGAAGTTTTATTAAGGTAAAAATTTAAGTTCGAGCTCGACTTGTTTAGATGGTTTGTTTTTCATTTTTTTCCAAACTTAAAAATAATATATAAGAGTTGTTAAATATATATTTATATTTAAATAGAAATTAGTTTTTTAGTTTTGATTATATATTTATATATAATATATTATAATTATACAACTTACAATTTTGCAAGTGAGTTTGTTCACAAGCTCATTAAAAACCTATCCACAAGGCTACTCTCGAGCACATTCATGAGCGTAAACATGTCCGTTCACGAGTCGGTTCACGAGTTTAACTCAAGACTCGAGCTCGGTTTATTTAGATAAACAAACTTGATCCTAATCTCAAGTATGATTGGTTTACTAATTGAGTTTAAGCTGAAACAAACTCAAATAGTTTAACTCGTTTGCAGTCATATTCATTACATCATAAAATTGCATTTATTGACAACATAAAAGGGAAAACAAAAAATAAATTGCATTAAGATCTCTCTATTCATGACTTAAGTACCCATATTGGGAAAAAAAAAAGTTTATAGGGTTTGTTTAGATTGTTTGATTTTCATATGTATTGTAATATACAAATAAATAAGTTATAATGAAGGTTAGAATTGTAATAAAAGTGTTGTTAAAGGGTAATCTTGTCTTTGAATAGGTAAATTTTAGACACGGGAAAGTCACACGAACAAGACGAGACGAATTTGTGGAAATTGGCCCTAAGATGGCACTTAGGCCGGACCTAAGAATGTACGCCATCGCCTAGGAATTTAGGTCGCCGTCCTATTTGGCAGCCTAAATCTGTTTTCTATATATGTGCAGTTTATGATGAGAATTAGGGTTTGTCTTGTTTACCTTTGAGTTCTTCTTCTCAAAGCGACCTAGGGCTTGCTTTCTTTAGTGTTTGGTGTGAGAAATCAAAGGAAATCAAGTCTTCAATCCGGGTAAGTAGACTATACGAGATCTATATGATCTAACATTTAATCAACGTCGTAATAATATATTTCTCATGTTTTTGAAGGAGATTGTGAGAGAAACCGTTGAGGATCAGATTTGAATCTTGAGGAGAATGATTGGGAATTTGAGATCCATTCAAGGTAATTGAATCTTATTTACATATGTAGATTTCATTGAAATGATTTCTAGTTTAGGGTTTTGTTCGGTCATGATTGGTGATGTTCTATGGTTAGCGTTTCTTTGCGTTCTTTGGAGATTTTTCAGATTTGGAGACAAATAAAAGTAAATTTTCATCCTCTAAATCATAGATTCATTAAAAGATCAAATTAGAATGATGGATTTATCTGTATTTGTTGATTTACAATTTAGGGTTTGTAGAGGGAGATTCATTGTTGTGAAGTTTTGTGGAATTTGATCAAGGAAAAAGGTGTGATTACATTAATTTTGGAAGATTAGGGTTTCATATTTTGTGGTGTTGAATTGGAGATTTGGAGACTCTACGAATTTCACAAGTAAAAGGTAAGTTTTATCTCTTTTATCCATAGGTTTATTAAAGGAATGATTCTTGTTGGTGATTTTCTGTTATTTTTGGATAATTAAGGTTTTGTGGAGAAATTAGGTTTTGTGGAGTTTGATCGAAGGAGATTTTGCAGTTGTGGATTTCTTATAAGGTTAAGGTTTTGGATGATTTTTTTTTGCGATTGGATGAATTGGGGTTTATTTCTGAAGTTTATGATTTATAATTATTGTTCTTATTATACGTTTTACTCAAGAGATTTAGAGATTTGTTGTTGTTATTAAGAATTTGTGGATTTGGAGGAATTGTTCCTGGAATTTGAAAAGGTACGACCATTCCTTGTTTGTTGTTTTTGCGTGTAGGTTTAGTATTTTGTTTGCTTGATTGTAGGAATAGAAAATTAATTAATCTAAATCTATTTGGCTGAATTAAATTGTTTTCTTGATTATGTTTGGCTATGACCAGTAAAGACCTGATAGACAGTGATACTGGTGTGGCACCCCGATGATTTATGTGTGAGGTTATCTTGAGTGGACTCGTACATAGAGATGATTCCGATAGATTTAGATGATTTGACAGTATGGCCGCGGGTGTTTGGGGAGTACCTATTCACCAATCTATGTATATAATTACTTATTTTCAAAAGAGTTGGTTGATTTCTAATGGGGTCTAAGTTACTCCGGGTTTAGAACTAGGAATTCATAATTCTAAACTGTGTTGATTAGTTGGCTTAAATAAGAAAATAAACTATTGTTTGCATTAGAGTAATTGCACTATTTATACATGCTGTTTGTGCATATGCATTTGTTTGTGGATTGACGTACTGGGCGTTTTCGCTCATTCCTCTCTTTTTCAGGTGCAAGTGATGAAGATATAGTTTATGATTTATCAGGTTATGATCTTTTCTTTGATCATGGGATGGTGATAGTGGTCGGACTACCCTGTAGAAGAATGGATCAAATACAAGATTTATGCAAAACCTTTTCTTGAGATATTGAAGACTTTTGGAATAATATTTTGGTTATTTATCTTATTGAAGATTTTTGGATTTAAGTATTTGGATTTATGTAATGGTTATAACTAAAGGATTTTAGTCATTTATTTTGAAGATAGATCTTTTCTGGACTTTATTTTAGTTGGCTATAGTTTTGCCAACATGGATCTGTCTTAATAAACAGGAGATTTCGAAGTTATTATATGATACATGTGTTATATTTTCTGATGTACCCTCAGAGAGTATTATGGAGGTTATGTTTTTAAATTGTGGATTTAGAGCCTTTGCGTATTCTATTTAAGATAGGACACGTGGCGGATTATAATAGCCTTAGTTTAGGGTGTTACATATATCTTGTTTGTATTTTATCTGTATTTTGTTTGTTTGATCTGTTTATGAGTAACAATTTTTATTTTTCACCTGTATTTGTTTCTTGACAAACAATTTGTTTGAAAACAACAAAAATAAGATGCAAAAATGACAAAAATAAGACGAACCAAATAGACCCATTATATTAGCATTAAAAATTAAAGCTTTAATTGCAGAGTTACCCTTGAAACAAATTTAGTCACTCATAATGATAAGAACATAGTCCTTGTAAACCCAAGAGTTTTCATACTAGTAAAAATAAATAGAAATACAAATATAAAAATAGAAGTTTAATGTATGACTTAACAAAGACCTTAGAATAAACTACGAGTAGTAATGAATCTTTATATAACTTCAAACCCTAAACGAAGTTCCTTAGATAGTAACATATATCAAAAGGTAAGATTTCGAAGTGGGTATGGAAAACTCAAAATATATAAATAATTAAGATAAGATTTAAAGTGCATTAAAAAGTAAATAACCAATAAAGCTTATAGTTAGAAAACGATAATTTAATGATGAACCGTTAGCATTATAAATACATAATAGGAATAAAAACAGATCCATAACTAACAATCAAGACTTCAAATAAATTTTTGGATTACACCATTGTTTAGTTAAAAAATTCTAAAGCTCTTAGAGACTGAAACCGAAATTGGCCTAATAAGCTTAGAAACCTTAATCATGTGAGATAAAAACCCTAAAAATAATTAATCAAGTAAACTTTAAACTCACAATTTGGACTTGAAGAAATCTAGAAAATTCGTAGAAGCTTTAAATAAATTTTTGGAGATAAAACTCCTAAATAACTAATATAAATATACCTGTTTAGCTTGATAAACTATCTCAAAACTAAGAAAATTAATTAAATAAAATTATAATTTTAGTTGTGCCATTCGGTGGAAATGGCATGCAATATGCAACTAGAAATTGTCTAAAGAGCTCCTAGCCGTAATTTGCAAAACAAATGGGTTAAATTGGAATAACAAAAGTCAAGATAAAGAGTTGATAAGCCAATCAAAGTTGCTCAAATCAACATCCCATTTAATGGAGTAGAAATCATGCATAAACAAGAGAGTTTTCAGTAGAGAATTATACTCTTTATGGTCGATACTTTCTTAGGGCAATTGCTGCTCCTTTGCCTAAAAAAACCTATGATAATTAGCTACAAATAAAGCAATTAAGACACACAATATCAGCCTAAAACAACAACACAAAACACACAATCACAGCTCTATTAAACAAGCTTCAACAAGATACAAATACAAGCTTAGGAAGTAAACAAGTAAAGGTAAGAAAAAATTCGTTTTAAGTTAGTACGTGTATTAAAGATTAGCTTAAATAATGTTCTTATTAACTATAGGGTTGGGTTAGATCTGGGAAGGAGGTTTAACAACCAATCTCAGCTTATACAAGGTAATATTTAAGACTATATTTAAGCATCATGATATATATATATATATATATAAGCCAAGAAATAACATATTATGATGATTATGAGATGTTATATGTGTTAATATATCATAAACAATAGTTGATGATCATGGAAAAACTAGGGATGCAAACAGGCAGGTTATTATAGGGTACTCGACCCCCTTGACTTGTTAAAAAATCTATAGAATCAAACCCTATAGGGTTTTTGGGCAGGTTTTGGGCATCATATTAAAACCCTATAGGGTTTTGGGTCGGGTTTCGGGTCATATATATAACTCGATGGGAAAACCCGACCCGACATAAATATAATAAAATTCCAAAAAATTAATAATAATATTTATACACATAATTGATTACAAATTTCATAATTTTATTTCCATATTAAATGAAATTTATATCTATTTTTTTCAGATTTCTTATATAGATTACAATATGTTATATAATTTATGTTTTATTGTTGAAATTACATCATTGAATAATAATAATAATAATCTAATCGGGTTAAGGGGGTCGGGAATCAGGTTTGCAAAAACCTTATAAGGTCTGATTTTGGGAATGATGGGAAAAACCCTATAGGGTTTTCCTTGGGTTTTGGGTAACCCTAAACTAATTGAGTCGGGTTAGGGTTTTATATGATCCGTCCCAAACCCGACCAGTTACATCCCTAGGAAAAACTAAAAAATAATTAAACATGCAAGTATAATACATAAAGGATGAGAAAAGCTCTAAAAATGAAATGAAAAAAATGGAAGAAGACATGATAATACTGGTGAAAGCTAGCTCAAATCCTGCAGTATACACTCAAAGCTTGCAGTGTACATTGAAAGGCCTTACACCGAGTGTACATGGGTAAGCTGGATGACATTACGTAAAAATTTTGTTACGCATAAAAACATATCAAGTCGACTGTGCATGCATGAAGGCCGGCGTACATGCAAAATTTGCATGGATGAAATTCGTTTTGTTCGTAAGTTATAATACATACATACATACATACATAACATAGCATGAAATTTAGTAAATACATAAATGTTCTAAGATTAGTATGTTTAAATACTTGTTAAGTGTTAAATTTAGTAACCATTACAAATAAAAAACACTTTTGTTATATTAAACAAAATATTAGATTATGATAATTGTCTAATAATTATTCTATATAAGTAAGTGTATATGAATAGAAAATGTGAATAAGTTATAACTAAGAATAATACGATTTCCATAAATGACAAATAATAACATAAAATGAGATCAAGAGAAACACAATGAAAATAAATAATAGAAAATAAATATTAGTGACCACATATAAAAATAATAATGATGGTAATAATAAAATATTGAATTATTGAACATAAACTCTATAATTATCCGATAAAAATAAAATATTTTATAAGTTTTAAAACTATTATTTATGGATAAATAATAACTTAGAAAATAATAGATCTAGGAAAGATAACAACTGGTTTTAGTATACTTAGACAACCAATAGGATTTGTTTATACAAATATAAATATATCCAATTAGTGAATATTTATTCATCCAATAGGTGATACTGATCAGTTCGTGAATTTTCATAAGGACTATTACAATTGATCATTATGAGCAGATGAGTAACTCAGATTTATTACACTGTTTGTGTTTGCAACTAATGGCATATGTAATGTAAAGATAATAATATGGTTGATGTGGAAGTTTGTTAAGTATGCAATATGAGTTGTTTGTTTGTGTTGACAACCTAAGATAATAAAAGTGATAATACAAATTGTTTGATGACTTAGAAAGGCATGATAAATGTTTGTGTGTAATGTATGATCACCATAAGCCTAATTAAGAAATATTGGCTATATAATTAAAACAATTATACATTACACGAACTGCATTATTGCATATTTTAAAAGTGCGATAGTCTGCTATGTATTATTAGTATTGGTTTATTGTTAATGCTTGGTTTTTATACAAAAGACTAATAGTTCTACATAAGATTATTTTTGTTCCGTTGGTTCCACAGGAACTAAGTGGCAACGAATGGCACCGCCTGTGGTATCGCTTTGAAATTACTAATACTTAGTGGAGTTTCTAAGGCATGGTGTAGGAAATGGTCTATTAAAATATTCTAAGACGTATTCGTTGATTTTCCTGTATGCTTAGTTTCTCTTAGTCAGGTGAGTCATTAAGTTAGAGTCCTTCAACCCCTATGAGAATGTAAATCTCTAACTTGTTTGGATTCTAGATCATCTAGACTTGTATTTGAGCATTTGTTTGATTGTTGTATTACATATGATTATTAACAAACTTGCTTGATGTATAATATATCTGATTATTCATTGAGCCCGTGGTTTGCTCACACTCTTAAAGACTTTTAGACTTGTTCTACGACTATGGCTTGTTTTCTTCTATGACATTGATTTGGTTAAGATTTAGAAGCTAGAAAATTTGGGATGTTCGGGATAAGTTGTTTATTTTATTTTCTAATTATAAATTAATTAGTATTGAAATATCAGTTTATGTATTTGGAGACTTATGGAATAGAAATATGGTTTGTAATATTATAATATTCAAGACTTGTAATTTTAGTTATTTTACCAAATTATGACTTACATTTATTTATCATTTCTTATCAATGCAACTAAAAGATTCTGTTTGTTTGAAAATATGTCATCTCTGAAGGTATAAATGGTAGTATTATACATATATGAATTGTATACTACTACTAAGGTACCCTCAGGGCGTGACAATTCTATTGATGAGATTTGCATGAAGAGATGAATGAAGTCATTGAGCATCACTTTAATATCTCGGGTTTGAATCTTCTTTCCTTGTTTAGACACCTCACATGCAAATAGTAAAAAGACCACTTTAGTCAATGGGTATAGCTAGCACATGTTTAAAAGCTCTCATCAATGCTATTAAATCATATGGCACAAAGATTATTATATTTGGTCATTTTATTTGATCATAATTTAAGGCTAAATTTACTTTTAACTTATTTTTCCTTTATTATATTTGATAAGATATAAGTAAATCAATTAGTTTATTTTTTTTCACTATATTCATTTTGCGTAGCTAATTAATAACCATTGAGTTATATTGCAAGATTTACCTTTATTTTCCCATAAATAGTCTTTTTTCATCTGCCATTATAGTGATACATTAAAGGAAAAAAGTGATTTTTCTTAAAGATATTGATTTGACTAAGTTCTACTAGTAGAGATAAGCTGAATTGGGCTTAGAAATGATGGAGCTGCAAAACAATAAAAGTTAGTGGATGTTGGGTGCTTATTTAGCATAACTACTTTGATGCTTAAATCATTAATCTGTAGGAAAATTTCGGTAGAGTAACATTATACCAAGGAGTCGAGATAGATCATACCAAATTGTGGTCATGCCTATTTATGGTGTAGAGGTAATGGGCAAGTTAGAATGTGATCAACATTAATGGAGGTGTGTCCAGATATATCTAGAGAGTATATTACAATATAATAAGAAAGAAATCTCCCCAAGAATGATGCTTTTGGATCCTTGCCTGATGAATAGGAAATACGAAATAGTTGGCACATTCATTGATGGTTTAGTGGATGTTGTCTCACTTATTCAGGTCGAAGCTCCCTTCTCATGGAATTTAGGGGTTCATAAGCCGTCATGCAAGAAGTGCCGAGTATTATTGATATAGCTGCTTAGTCTAACTTTTGCTTGCCAACAAGTCACTATGGGCGTAGAGAGCTCCTATCAAAAACAGCCTATCAATTGGTATGATGCTTTATTTGAGATTGATGGTGTAAAACTATCAAAATTCATTAGTGGTAAGAGACCATCAATTTTATCAATTATTAGGGTTAATTTAAAAAAAGGTATTTGAATTTTAGCAAAAAGTTCAATCGAACACCTAAAGTTTTGTTTTAAACAATTTGGTACTTGAACTTTTATAAAATGTTTAACCAATACTTGAAGTTTGATTTTGATAATTTTGGCACTTGAACCAAATGTTCAAGAACTTTTTTTATACCTGATGAACTTACTTTATATAAAAAAAGTCAACAAAAACTTTATTTAGGTACCAAAATTATCATAACTAAGCTTCAGGTATGAAAAAAGTATAAAAAACTTTATTTAGATATCAAATTATTCAAAATAAAAACTTCAGATATTTGATTAAACATTTTATGAAAGTTTAGATACCATTTTTCATTACTCTATTCTTATTATATATTTATTCCTTTGGTCACTTAGAAAATTAATTGAAATCCATTTGTACGTAGCCGCCGCCCGCTGGATGAAATTTTAGTTGGTGAGAATTCGAAGGTCGACGAGTTCTTTCAATTAATGGCTGGTTGAAGATGGTCGAAATCAAATCTCAAGATCCATTGAGCGCATATTAAATGTGAAGAAGTGAATTGACATCATTAACCCATTGAACTTCTTGGAAAATTCATTTAGCCTTTTATGATTGATTGACTGGGTTCAAATTGTTCATTAAAGCATTAATTTAAAGATTTAAATAAACGTGAACAAAAGGAAAAGGAAACAATTCCTCTTCTCTGCTCCTCATTGATTTCTTGCTCTTTGTATTTCTTAATAGTTTTTATTGTAAGTTTTA
The DNA here is from genome assembly GCA_024138025.1 of Combretum micranthum. Lineage (NCBI taxonomy): Eukaryota > Viridiplantae > Streptophyta > Magnoliopsida > Myrtales > Combretaceae > Combretum > Combretum micranthum. Next base: position 1,190,939 of record JAMXBD010000211.1, read on the forward strand.
TTCCCATTACAACAAGAAAGGGATTTCATCTTAACATCTCTCACCTGAAAAATAGAAATAACTAGATTACAGGATAATTAAGCTTATTAATTCTTAATTAATTTAGTTTTTCTTATTTAATCTTTCACAATTTTATGTGTCGTATTCATTTCTCTATATATTTCCTTTTCTTATCTTGCATCATCGAATCTTCATACTCGTTGAAATACAAATCCCTGATAAATCACTTGCATGGTTTGAATGGTCCAGGTGGTCTCCTTCAATGGGGTAGGTGGGTCTTACACTCTTTGCTCCAAAAGCCAACATTCTTCATTATGGGTGTTGATGTGAATCTCTGATATGGCTCCTATCTCCATGAATTTTCCCCCGAAACACCACAAAATATGTGGGAAAAGTGCATCAAAGCTAGGAAAAGAACCAAAAATCAATTACATTTCAGCCTGAAAACGTATGTTGTGCGTAACCAGTGGCTCTTGCTTCCAAATTATGACACTGTTTCAGTAATAGCATCTTTATTCTTAGGTATTGAGAGAAACTTCAAGGTATATGGATGATCTTTCTGTTACTTGTATAATAAAATCGTTACTTATTGAGTTGTTTAGCAACTAAAGTTGCCTGAGCAAGCAACTCTCCCATTGCTCATTTTACACTTATTTAATTTTTATAAAAGTGACCTTATAGCTTCTTCTCCTATTGGTTCTTTCTCATTTATTTAATCATTATTAAAAAAATATAAACATTATTTATAGATAATAAAATAAAATGGGACCAACAAGAATTTAAAAAAATAACGTAACTTTTTCAAAGTAATCAGTTAAAGTAGAGAGCTGCTTAACAAAAAAAATTGTTTCAAATGCTAATATAGCACTTTAAGCAACTCCTTAAGCTACTTAGAAATAAATATGCTCTAACTAATTGTTTAAGCCAAGTAACAATATGAAATATTCAAATTTATGTTATCCTTATAGCTTACTTCATTTTATTCTGTATTTCTAATTAGTTTGACGATTTTTTTACTAATTACTTATGTTTTAATTTGTTAACATATTCTATTATATGTATATATATGTTGTAATTGTCGCATTTAGCACTTAAATATTACCTATTTTTTACAATTAATTACCTTAACCTTTAAAAAATCAATTTAAAACATAAATTTTATCTATTTTTGCAGTTTACTATTTAAACTTACTAATTTTTACAATCAACAGCTTTACTTAGATTTCATAATAATTTCAAATGTTTATAAGCAACAAATTGGTGTTGTAGTTACTTGTAAAATAAGTATAGTTATTTAAATGTAATGTTCCTATAATAATAATAAAATGTTGTATTTCATCAAATTTCGTTATATCTGATACCCATACTTGGCACTTTGCTTTTATCTTTTTGGCCATCAACCTATACTTCACACTTATGAATTTAATTTTAATTAATAAAGCGTTTGATTTTAGAAATCCCTGACAATCCCTTGGCACTTGATAGATGATTCCCCTCCTCTCTCTCTCTGAAATATCATGTTATTGGTAAAAAAAATATCTTAATTCTGACCTTTTGGTTGTCGTCCATTCCCCAGCTAAGTCCTCTTTTTCCCTTGCAGAATTTGCCAATATGATATATGCGGTCCCCATAAATTGTGACGGCAACAAACAACCATTCCTCATATATCTGCATCTTCACCTGATTCCTTTTTCAACTAGTCATTTGTCCTATATGCTAACTACAATAAAGCCACATCCCAGTAACTAAAATTATATATATATATATATATATATGTAAAGTACAAACAATTTGCTTAACAGTTGGTATATAACTGTCCATTGCCGTCTTCTAGTGAAGTGCTGTGAGTTATATGATTTTAAAAGTCAACAATGGGTGGAGAAGGAGGAAGAGAAGTCCAATTTAACTGCATCTGCATGCGCTCACGAACTGGCAAGTGGGTCGTACGAACACTATACTGCATAGTGTCCTTTCAAAGAGTGTTCGATTTCGCCTTTGCCTTGCAACATGGACGGCTTTGCATCCCCATCGTAGGAATTACGCGATAATTACAATAGAGAAAACGTGCGTGAGGGGCCTGTTTATTTTTTCACAGATTATAAATATAATTTTTTTTAATATAAATCGGACATATTTACACATATCATTTTAAAAAAAATATAGATACAAATGAAAAACAAACAATCCAAATAGACCATTGAGGATAAACATTATAGATAAAAGGAATTGGTTGCAGTAGTTGTGTGGTGCGGTGTAATTGTATATTTTACATAACCTTAAAGAAATGACTCTACACTAATTCATGTAGATGAACAAGTGTGAAGGAGGTGCATTAGGCCTATAATAGATTCTATAACTGTTCGTTTACTTCGATATGATAATAATTGCATTTCTTTATGAAGAGCTATTATGGTGTTTCGTTAAATATAATAGCGATTCTATAAGGAATTTTTATTATAAAAAATATTAGATACACATTCATTACCTAAACTTATGAATAGCAATTTCAATGCTGGGATTGATGTTTCTCTAAAACACCCTCATTAACATAAAAAACTAACAAAAGAAAATCTTATTACAACTATATTTCTTTCTTTATAAATAATAATCCTGTTACAGTCTTATTCATTCATGAAATGAAGAGGCAATAAAAGTTTTAAGTTTTAAAGAAGGCTAAAATAGGAAAAAAAATAATCCTATACCCTTAGAAAACGGGATTGTACTTCTCATATGACTCTATAAAAAAAACTAAACATGTTATTAAAGTATAATTATTTCTAATGCTGTTATTAACATTTTTTTAAATACCACGAATATATTCCTTTAAAATCCTAATTTTTCTTTAAATAATGACCCAAGGATTGATAGGTCTTCATTTTGGTTAGAATTAGCCATCCGAGCTAAATCTAGGTCTAGACTAGGTGACATCGGGACAAATTGGGTCTCGATGTGAATCCTAACCTATTGAAATGTCTAGCTCAAACACATGCTATAACTAAGGAGAAATACATTATTATTGAGGGGTAGAAATGTTTTGAGTTATTGTTTGATCTTTTATAGCGTCATTTTGGTAGCATGCCACTATTTCTTTAAATTTATGAACTATTATATGAGGAGGAGAAACTCTTGAGTATTTGTAGAGTTTGCTTACTACAAAATCCATTGGATTGCATTAAAGGTGAACGGTTAAGATGTGTACTCCTTTTAATGGATCATTACATGAGCTTCTCTACGGTTCATACTCATGAAATACTTTTTTAAATACATGAGTCTCCCAGAAAAAGATTAAAAGTAGATGAATTGAATTAATAGTCCTAACTCCTTTGTTTCAAGCAAATATTTTGATGAAGATATTCTACATGAATATATTATTTTTGGACAATCATGGATTGCCACCTATGTTATCTTTGTCCTTTGAGATGTTGTTTTCACAATTTACATGTATCTTAAGTAGAATATCTTCATTAAAAATAATGATTTGAGACACATTATTGTCCATAAATGGTTTAAAAAAGAGGGCAATTTCATATGAAGTTAACAAAAATAGTTTTGCTAAGCTTGAAATGTTCAATCTAGTATTGAAATTAGTAATTTCAAACATCAAGTGCTTAACTGAACACCGACTTGTAGAAGCCAAAATTAAAAAAAAAAAAAAAAAAGAGGGAAAGCAAAGAAAAAAAGAAAATGAAAAAGAGGCTTACTTACCTATTATATTGGTTGCAAGTTATGATGACAAAATTAAATAAATGACTCAAAGTAAGGGATGATAAATGGACAGCAAAAATGATTTACTTTTTGAAAAATTCATTTTTTTCCCCAAAATTTTACGTTGTGATTGCTTAAAAATTTATGAAAAAAAATAAATTAACAAATTTATTTGAATAGATGCAACAAAGGTAAATAGAGTCAGGATCATGAAATCAAAAAATTATTAACGAGTAAACTCATTCTTCTAACTCCCTCTTAGGATTCTAGCTCTCCATTAGGAGTAGCTTCACTAAAGATGAAATTTAAAGCGTATAAGTACAACCATCTAAAGTCACTTCATTACTTTGCCTTATTGCTTCCACTTCTAATGGAGCTTATACAAAACTATGATTAAAAAAAAAAAAAGCTTTCTAAGAAGAAATTGAAGAACACTATAATAAAAAATTGAGATCTTTTAAGTTCTAGGAGATTGAGAACTCTAAATAAAAATGAAAATTATAACAATATTGTCTTCGAGCTTAAATGAAGGAGTATGAGTCCTTCTCCTTATACTTAATGATAAAAACGAATTCTTTTTTCTAATTTAAACTTCAATTTTTTATTTTTCCTTCTGAAAAATTAGAAGAGAACTTGAGGACACTTTGGAACCTATTATAAACTTGAATTGCTAGCTTATGTTTAAGAAATATGTAAAACTTTACTTTTAGAGAACTTAGGAAGACTAGGCAGCTCACACAAATGTCTAAAATTTATCCTTTGCACCATCTCATTTCTAGATATGACTAAATTATAATGATACATATCAATAAGAAGAGTATATCTTTACATTTTGAGAGATAATCTTTAAATGTAACTATTCATTTAACCAATCGTTTCTTTCTTGTTGATACGATGGAAAGTTTCAAAAATGTAAGACATAAATTGGTAACAAGCTTGTTAGATTGAAAATTGGCCCATGTAGTTTGAAACAAAAATTAGAAGTAGATGTCGCTTATCATAAACAATATATCCTTTGTTGGATTGGTTCAAATGAGCAATAAGGTGATTGAATTGATTGTTGAAATATTTTTTTTATTTGGTGGAAAAGAACTTCTTGATTGCTCAATTACATCAAATCAATATGGAAATTGAGAGAAAAAATTTACATGTAGAGGCACTTTGATTCAAACATTTGCTAGTTTAAATCTGAAAATCTTTATAACTTATTCAGATTTTGGACTTGTGTTTTTCCATAACTATGTCATATGACTAAAATACGATCATGTTATCACATTAAATAAAGAGAGTAAGGATAAAGAAAATTCAGACAATGATGTATAAAAATATTTCTTTATGAGTTAGTTATCTCTTTTAACACCTCTCACTAGCAACTGGGCAATGCACACCAGTAAGGTCTACTAATTGAGAAAAGTCCACAAAGGATGAACTATTAATCTACTCTGCTTCACACTTCATCCAAGAAATAATCCTCCACTTAGGATCACACAGTTTATGAAATCAACTTTAATTTCTTTGTGGTCTCATAACAAGTTTTTAGAATGAAAACTTCCTTAGTTTTACAATAAATTTTTTCAAAAGTTCACCTTGAGGATTTTAGCAAACAATAGTGATGAAACTTTTAATATAATGTCCTCTTTTCTCTTTGTTTTTTGTATCTCTTTTTGTTCTTCAAACCTTCTCCTTTATATAAACTTCATCTCTAAATTCACATTGTTGTAATCTTGGAAGAGCCATTGAGTCTTTCATTTGTAAATATTGATTTCCTCTATTTAGGGATATCCATGTTTGTTACTTTATTTTTCCCATATATATTGCTTTAACTTGCTTTAAATATCTCCACAAATTTTGGTTTGCTTCCATATATAGTTAATTTGATTGTTTTTTGTGATTAGAGTCCCTTTGAAATGATTTCACTATATTAATCTTGGTTATATATATATGTATATATATGTCCCAAATAAAATCTATGAGAGATGTAATATAGCATTGTAAAAGCTAACATGCTATAACGAAGATGCTGAAGAAAATGGGTAGAGAGTTGCAATAGAGGATATTATAAAATTTATATATAAAACATGATTATGGGAATTAGTCAATGATCTTTAAAAAATAATAAAAAATATTGGTATAAGTGGGTTATCACAATCAAATATAATAGTGTCATCTTGTAAATAAACTTAAGGTTGCATTAGCTATAAAGAGCTATTTCAAGAATATGATGTAAGCTTTTCCAAACACATTTTCTTTAGTGGTGAGCTATGATACTATAAAACTTTTAGTGGCTCTAGTTGTAAAGATGGGTTGAAAGATCCATTACTTTGATTGGAAGTTAGATTTTCAAAATGGTTGCTTGAAGAAGATGTATTTTTTTTTTTTTTTTGTTGAGCAATAAGATGGATTCCATATTCAGATAGTGAAGACAAAATTTACAAGCTTTGCAAAGCATTTTATGCATTGAAATAAGAACTAAGGCTTGGATTGGTGGAATAGATGTTTAATTATTTTAGTGAGAATCTAAAGGAAGAGAAAGAGAATCTATTCTATATGTTTTAAAGGTTTTGGATGAGACTTGTATTATTGTCTTTTACATTTAGATAACCTATTGAATACAAGTTGCAATTCAAAATCTTGAAATATGAAATCTTCATATCAAAATAAAAGTATGAGCTAGGGGTTTTAAAGAAGTTTCATGTGGAAGGATGCAAACCAATAGCAACTTTATGAGTTGTGCATGAAAATTATAGAAGGATTAAGTAAGCAATAAGGTTGATGCCTTTGTTTACTGAGTCTTAATAGATATACTACTTTACTTTTGTTGTTACAAAGTTATATTTAATCTTCTTTTCTAAGCGTCATCTCAAGGTTATACACTCATTGAGTCAAATTCATTTTGGTGCACATAAGAGACTTCTAAGCTACATCAAAGGCACTTTTGATTATGGTTTATGATTGTTAAATCTTCTAATTTGGTTTTGATGTTAATAAAATCTATAGGAAACATAATCTAATGAGTTTATTATAGAGGTCTTTAAATAAGTTTGTTGACATACAAGAGATTCATGGATTTAGAAGAAAGTAGCAAAATCTTAGAAGTTTTTACTTAATAAAATTGTAAAAATATGGAATTTAGATGTTTTAGTTGAAAAGTTAGATGGTTCCCTCAAAACATTTTTTTTTTTTGGCCCAACCCTCAAAGCTCAATTAATTTTTTTATATTTAGATTATTACAAGATGATTAATTTATTTTTTTGTTTCCAAGTGTTGGAGGTTAAAGCGAGCTCCATTAGTAAATTGTATTTATAGTGCATTTGACCTTGTTCCATTAATTAAGTTGGCTCATACTCGAGCAAGTTGAAGAATCAATTAACATATATTTTGAAGTTGTGCAAGTTTGACAATTGATAGAAGTTCAAAAGGAAAAAGATTTAAGACAAAGACTGTGCTTGATAGTTTATAAAGTAAAAAAAAGAAAAAAGGATAATGATAAAAATGGTACCTCAACTTTCGCAAAAGTAATAATTAGGTACCTAAAGTTTGGTTTTGAATAATTTGATACTTAAATAAAGCTTTTATAACTTTTTTCACAACTAAAGTTTGGTTTTAATAATTTTGGTACTTGAACAAATATTTCATGGATATTTTCCATACCTCATTGAACTGGTTTTAAGTATGAAAAAATTCAACAAAAACTTTGTTCAAGTATCAAAATTATCAAACCAAACTTTAGGTATAAAAAAAATCAATGAAAATTTTGTTCATATATTAAATTATTCAAAACTAAACTTCAAGTACCTAATTATTTTCTTTGCGAAAGTTTATGTGCTATTTCTGTTATTAATAAGAGAGAGGAGAGATTTAAGCCAAAAACTGGTCAAGCACCATACTTAGAAATACATGTTAGAATTGTTAACACGTGTTTTTCGATTAAAGCACAGATATTAATAAGGAGCAAGAAAATGATCGATTTGGAGAAGATAAGAATATGAAGATGACCCTTTAGAAGATAAACTAAAGAAGCTTGAAATTAGGAAATGATAATATTATAATCCGTCCTTTTTCTTTTTCTTTTTCTTTTTTTTTTCCAAATGCAATATTGGAGAAATTTAAGCAAATTTGGTAATAAAAATTTTGAACTTTGTGAGGCAGTTAAGATAGCTTTTAGATTCATGAAATTGACTTTTGCGGATTTCAAGTAGGAATAATATTATCTATCATACGGATAAGGTCTCAACAAACATTCTGCAGGTTTGACAGAGAAAATAGCGCAAAATATCAGTACTTTACTCTTGGACGGGTTTCTTTTAAATTAAAGGTAGAAATATTATAAGCAAGAGGCACTGTGTACTTTACGAACCAATTAAGGATACTTTTGACAATTGTTGTGATGAAGATTTTAAAGAGTTTTCTTGAAGTTTCAGACCATCCAAAATTCAAAGATTTTATATGCAATATGGGAAGCGTATATGTAAATTAGACAAACCGAATACAGCTTGTCTCTAGATACAATTACCCGAATGCAAGTAATTGCGGGAATGAAGTGTATATATTTTCTGTATCTTTTGAATTACATTCCCTATGTATTTATAGCAGCAAAATAACTAATTCTACCAGCTGTCATAACTAATTGTTTGCTACTGATACATGTGCATTTTAACCAAATTGGTTATAACCGTATGCTATATTAGGCTAAGGCTAAATTACTACTTGAGGCCCATATCCATTTATTTAATCGGCCCAGTCCTATTTCCCCAGCTCAGGCCCTGGCCCCTTTCCTCTGTTCAGCTCCTGGTTCACTCGTGGTCCTCACCCTTGGCTTAGGTTCACCCGACAAGACACAACTCCACTCTCCTTCAGCTTCAGTTTGTTTCTTTCCTTCTGTTTTCTTCGCAACCCCATCCTTCTCCTTCTCAAACCCTAATTTCCCTTGCTGATCCGAGCTCGGTTCTTCGACATGCATGCACCTCAGTGCATTCCCCTCCCCATCTAAATCCCTTGACCACAAGGGATTATCGGGAAACCGTAGTACCATATCATGGTAGAACTCCCATGTCGCTTCATCCTTGCTCCTATCCTTCCATAAGATAAGCACCATGGATTCTGCCTTGTTTCCCCTTTTTATCATCTTTCGTTCGAGAATGGCGATGGGTACTAATTCATCTTCTTGTTCCATTGCAGGTACTGTGATCGAGATATCAGATCTGGGACCCCGATACGGCTTGAGCTGCGACACGTGGAAGGTTGGGTGGATCGCGGCCTCTGGTGGCAGATCTAGTCGGTACGCGACTTTTCCCACTTTGTCTTTTACTTTGTATGGACCATAGTACCTAGGTGATAGTTTATGGTTTATGGCTGTCTTTAGTGACCCTTGCTTGTATGGTTGCAATTTGAGTAAGACCATGTCGCCTGTATTGAATGATCTGTCACTTCGTGAATTGTCTTCAATTTGTTTCATCCTGTGTTGTGCACGCCTTAGATGAAATTTAAGCAATTTCATCTGAGCTTCTCGGTTAGATAACAAATTATTCACAGCTTCGACCCTAGAATCCCCTGGAATGTAAGGCAGGTGTATAGGAGGGGCATAACCATACAGGGTTTCAAAAGGTGTTAGCTTAGAACTCGTGTGGTAATTAGTGTTGTACCACCATTCCGCCAAGGATAGGAATTGAGTCCATTTTGTAGGTTCTTCTCCAGTAACACATCTGAGGTATGTCTCGAGGCATTTGTTGACTACCTCAGTCTGACCATCCGTTTGTGGATGGTAGGCAGTGGAGATGTTGAGCTCTACCCCCTGTAGTTTAAACAATTCCTTCCAAAATGTACTGACAAAGATTGGATCTCTGTCAGAAGTAATAGTTTCCGGAGTTCCATGCAATTTGTATACATGATCTAGGAAAACTTGTGCTATAAGAGCTGCTGTATAAGGATGAGATAGTGCAAAGAAGTGACTATACTTACTCAATCGATCCACAACCACCAAAATGACTTCCTTTCCATTGGACTTAGGCAATCCTTCGATGAAATCCATGCTGATATCCTGCCAGCATTCATTAGGAATGCTCAAGGGGTTTAGAAGTCCTGGGTAGCAACGTTCTCGTACTTGTATCTTTGACAAGTGTCACATTCTCTCACAAATTGGCGCACCTGTCGCTCCAGTTTAGGCCAATAAAACACTGTTGAGATCCTCTTGTAAGTCGCGTTTGCACCTGAATGCCCTCCAAATGGCCCACCATGATACAACCGTAGTAGTTTGCTTCTTAGCTCAGGTGATGATCCCACCACTACCCTTCCTTTGCGCCTGAGAATGTTATCATCATAGGAATAGTGTCCTATGTTCTGTCCTTCCTGCAGGAGATTAATCTTCTGTTGGTAATCAACATCAATTGCCCAACTTTCCTTAATCTCTGTCAAAAGATCAGGAGCGAATGCTTGTACTGTCATTTGCCTTAAAGAAACAGAGTCCCTGCGAGATAAGGCATCCGCAGCAAGATTAGAACTACCAGCTTTATATTCTATCTCATAGTCAAGCCCCAACAGTTTAGTTAACCATTTCTGTTGGCTTGGAGTTACCAAGCGTTGCTCAAGTAAATACTTGAGACTTTGATGGTCAGTTTTGATCACAAAGTGTCTGCCAAGAAGGTAGTGCCTCCATTTGTCGATGGCATGTACTAAGGCCAATAATTCCTTCTCATAGACTGAGAGCCCACGGTGTTTTGGTGCCAAAGATTTACTCATAAATGCAATGGGGTGTTTGTCTTGCATTAAGACAGCTCCAATCCCTTCCCCACTAGCATCAGTTTCGATGACAAAGACCTTGGAATAGTCTGGCAAACACAGGACAGGGGACTGTATGAGTGCATTCTTGAGCTGGTCAAAGGCCATTTGGGCTTCTGTACTCCATCGGAATTGGTCCTTGCGAAGTAGTTGGGTTAATGGTTTAGCTATTACCCCAAAACCTTTGATGAATCTTCTATAGTAACCAGCCAGCCCTAAAAAACCTCTCAATTGTTTCAGATTTTTTGGCACTGGCCATAATGCCACTGCTTCCACCTTCTGGGGATCTTTAGCTACACCATTCTGACCAATGATGTGTCCTAGGTAGTCAATCTGTTGGACAGCAAAGACACATTTCGTTCGTTTGAGGAATAGGCATTCCTTCCTTAGAATCAAGAAAACTTCCTTCAAATGCTGGAGATGTAAGGTCATATTAGTGCTATACACTAATATGTCATCGAAGAACACCAATACAAACTTTCTCAAGTAAGGTTTGAAAATTGAGTTCATAAGTCCTTGAAATGTAGATGGTGCATTAGTCAAGCCAAAGGGCATGACTAAAAATTCATAATGACCTTCATGTGTACGGAATGCGGTTTTATACACATCTTGTGGGTGCATCAATATCTGATGATACCCAGACCGGAGGTCCAATTTACTGAAATGGGTTGCCCCATGTAATTCATCAAACAAGTCATCAATAATTGGAATAGGGAAACGATCTTTTATCGTTTGCTTGTTAAGGTCCCTATAGTCCACACACATCCTCCAAGTATTGTCCTTCTTCTTGACCAATACTACTGGAGAAGCAAATGGGCTATGGCTAGGTCGAATAATGCCACTTAATAGCATTTCCCTGATCATTTCTTCCAATACAGACTTCTGTAAAGCAGAATGTCGATATGGTCGTATGTTGACTGGGGTAGCACCACTCTGTAAATGAATCCTGTGATTGTCCACTCGACTTGGTGGCAATCCTTTTGGTTCCTCAAAGAGATCCTGAAACTCCTCCAATAATTTCTGCACCAGTGGAGGATGGGAGGCAGCATGTAGTGATAATTCCTTCCTCACTCCTTGAACCACCCAACAATGCAGTTCAATTTGTTTGGAATTATTTTCAAAAGTTGATTCAGTTGCTGTCCAGAAATGTTTTGGACAGACTCACGTTCCCCCATTAACACACATTGAGCATGTTGCCATTCGAATTCCATGACATGATGTCGAAAGTTCCAATGTACAGTACCTAGTTTAGCCAACCAGGGCATTCCAAGAATCAAGTCACATGACTTCAAGGTTAGGGTGTAAAAATCCGAATCAAATTCTACTCCAGCCATTTCCCACCTGAATTGTTTAACAGCACTGGTACTGAATATCTTAGTACCATCTGCCAAAATCACAGAGATAGGCTCCAGTGTTGTCAGGGCACAATTTAATCTTACTGCCAATCGCTCATCAATAAAATTTGAAGAGCTGCCCGTATCAATTAGGATATTCAGAAGGTGATTCTGAAATTTCCCACTAACTCTCATACTATGCTCAGTGGAACCAACATCTCCATCCACTGCACACAGTGTTAGTTGAGATAACTCAGCTTCCAACCTCCACTGACACACCATTGTCCAACTCTATCTCCTCTTTTTCCTCCTGATCAACTACTAATAGACTCAGCCTCTTGGTTTTACATCGATGTCCTGGCCCAAATGGTTCGTCGCACCAAAAGCATTGTTTCTTTTTGCGTTTTTCCTCTAGTTCTTCTGGAGTCAAACGTTTAGTTAACCGGTTGCTGCGGTTAATATTGGTTGGAATTGTGTTTGGTGTGTTGGTGTTGGGTTGTGTTGAGGGAATGTTTTGGTTGTCGAATTATGGGCAGTATTATGGTATGTGTTTGTGTGGGTGATGGGGTAATGGTTGGATGTGTGTTTTGAATGAAAGGGAAGGGTGTGGGTTGAGTGTTTGTAGGTTTTGAGGTTCTGTTTAGATGATAGCAATGTGGCTTCTTGTAATTTGGCTAAAGTGTATGCTTGGGTTAAGGTTTTAGGCTGAAACATACGAATGGGATATTGGAGTTCTGGTTTCAAACCGCTGAGATAACAACTGATGAGGTGCGATTCTGATAATTGGACTTGGGTGGACAGATGCATGAATTCATCATTATACTCTTGTAGTTGCCCTACTTGCTGTAATTCTTTCAGCTCAGACATAGGATCTTCAAAACCTTTCTCATTGAATCTAGCATTCAAGACTTTCGTGAGCTCTTCCCATGTTAAGGGATTAACATCACTTCTAGTCTTAGCATATGCATTATACCATTCATATGGTTTATCGGTTAGATGCATTGTAGCAATTCTAACCTTAAGACCCTCAGGAGTTTCATCTAAAGCAAAGAATTGTTCTGCTCTAGCCACCCAACTTTTAAATCCCTCTCCATCAAACAATGGAAATTCAATTTTGGTGTTTCGAGTGGGTACCTGATATGTGGGCAATCTGCCAGTGGACTGATCGTCGGATCTCATGACTGTCAACATGGCATCGTCACTAGTTGTTGCCTTGAGATGAATTGGGTCCTCTGCTGTAGTTTTGCCATGTATTTGCTGCTTCAATTTTTCGATGGTCTGGTTCTGCTGTTCTAACATTTTTGTTGATTTTGCAGGCTTTCAGAAAACAATTTGACCCAGTTTTCCTGCCGTCGGATTGTTCCTTCAACATTTTCTCCTGCCGTTCCACCTGCTCTTTCATCACTCCCTTAAGAGCTTCTTCAATCTTTTTAAATTCGCGAGTTTCCATTACTGTGTGTATTTTTGTATATGGTGATTTGATTTTGCTCTGATACCAGTTGCAATATGGGAAGCGTATATGTAAATTAGGCAAACCGAATACAGCTTGTCTCTAGATACAATTACCCGAATGCAAGTAATTGCGGGAATGAAGTGTATTATTTTCTGTATCTTTTGAATTACATTCCCTATGTATTTATAGCAGCCGAATAACTAATTCTACCAGCTGTCATAACTAATTGTTTGCTACTGATACATGTGCATTTTAACCAAATTGGTTATAACCGTATGCTATATTAGGCTAAGGCTAAATTACTACTGAGGCCCATATCCATTTATTTAATCGGCCCAGTCCTATTTCCCAGCTCAGGCCCTGGCCCCTTTCCTCTGTTCAGCTCTGGTTCACTCGTGGTCCTCACCCTTGGCTTAGGTTCACCCGACAGACACAACTCCACTTTCCTTCAGCTTCAGTTTGTTTCTTCCCTTCTGTTTTCTTCGCAACCCCATCCTTCTCCTTCTCAAACCCTAATTCCCCTTGCTGATCCGAGCTCGTTCTTCGACATGCATGCACCTCAGTGCATTATATTCTATTAAAAAAAATGAAGAAGAAGATATTACAAGCCTTTAGGATAAGCATGTAATTCTATTATACGGATTATCCAATACTATCAGGTTCAACTTGATAAGATCTAAGTAGGTATTGAGACTTATAGAGCAACATACAAATACAAATTTTTTGGAACTTGCTTTCACATGGTAAGGTGTAAATATATCGTCTTTATACCTACACCCTCTCTGTAACTTATATTCTAATATATAGATGATACAAATTCTAAGGTACCATGTACTCATCTTATTAAAAATTTGGTTGATGAAAAATGATAAATTATATCAAAAGGTATAATTATTTAGAGAAAGCTCAAGTAACGTATCAACATTTTAAATATTTTAAAAAAAGAAATTAGTGTTATATGAAGTGATATAAAGAATATATTAACATTTTAAGTTTTTAAAAAATAAAATCAACATTATATAAAGTAATGTAAATAAGAGATTATTTTTTGTGTTTGCAATCACCTACTTAAAACGTTGATTCATTTATTGACTCCTTTAAAATGTTAATACGTTTTTTGCACCATTTGTATAACTTTCACTTCTTCTTTTTTTTAACTATTTAAAGCATTAATATCTTATATAAACTTAATTCAAAATATTGATACCTTCTAGTGTTAATTACCCATAAAAGAAAAGATAAGAATTCTCCATTTTTCCTAGCGATGGCGTTCAAGATTATTATTTGTAAACTACCTTTTGAAAATTTTTATTTTAGAAAACCTTGTACTATTTTATTTTATATGAATTTGTTATATTTATTTTGGAATAACTTTGGTTGTATGTACTTATACTTCTAAATCATATAGAAGTATTGTTCTACTCTATACAAAAGTATCCCAAAAGTTTTTAATTTTAGAATTTGTTATAGCTTGTACAATTTTAATTGATACTGCATAAACAAATTCTATAGGAGTTTATTATTGGCTTCAATTTTCATACATAAAGTAATATATGAAAATAAGTAGTTTTACTTGTTACACGAAACTACATATATTAGTACAAACATGAAATTTAAAAAATAAAGGAATAAAAATTATAGATTCCATGAAGAAAGCCTCTATAGCACACCATATCTTATAGGTTTTATAGAGTACAGTATATGTATAAAGTAAGGGTGTGCAAAAAAATGAATGTTTATGATAACCGAATTGAAGTCGAAAAATTAATTAAAAAAAAGTTAATCGGTCAATTAGTTTTGATTTAGGATTAGAATTTTTAATTTTTTTTGGCTTTCAATTTTGGTTTATGAAATAAAAAACCGACAATTTCGGTTAATCGCTCCACATTTATATATATAATATATATACTTATATACTTATTTTGTTAAAAATATAAATAGTTGGATATTTTAACTTGTTGGACATACTTGTATTGAGTAAAATACATCAACTTTTGGTTTGATATGAAACCAAATGGACAACAAAAATATGTATATAATATCTAAATTGACAAAAAAAATATGTACAAACCAATTGTATGATGAGTTACGAAGGTGTCGACAAAATTGTATATCTTTTTATAAAGATCTGTTAATTTTATTATTTAGTGGAATGAGGGAGTATATAGTATGGATAAATACATGATCCTGCCAAGAAAATTTGAGATTAAAAAATAATTTATAATATACTTATATAATTTACAGTCTTACATTCTTAATTTATAATTTTTAATATAATATAAAAAAAGCTCTAATTTTTTATGGACATATTAAAAAATACAGTCAACTGCAAATTTTGCATAATCATTATCTTAAATGATTAAAAATTGAAAACTAAAGAAAAAAGTTAACCGTTAAGGTGATCAACCGTTTATAATTGATCATTTTGGGTCGAAATATTAAAAAATCGATCATTATGATTAGATTGAAAAAAATAAGACCACGGACCGATTAATCGAACTGTGAACACCCCTATTACAAAGTATTATGAGGTTGATTCCAAATACAAATTTTAATATCTTATAACTCATAATGTAAGATAAGGATAAGACTTTGTATCTAGCTCATCCCCTACCTACTCACCTCTGGTCGGAAGTCTTCATTGCTAATTATATACAAGCGGAGAGACGAGCGAATTTGTTGGACATTTAAAGCCCAAAGAGCAAATATTTAGAAGTTATACTTATATTTTGATGGGAAAAAAAAATCGTCAAAAGATCCTATCATCATGGAATTAAACAACTAACAACCAATAACCGCCTAGTAAGATTTTCCTATGTTTTAAATTTATTCTTAGCCTACTTAAAAAGTCGGACATACAAGAGTATCACAAGAAAAAAAAATTGTTTTGCAATTTTCATATACACTCTCATGATAAGCACAAAAGTCTATTATTTTCTGACTTATTTTGTTTGGTTTTTCAATTACTAGTGTACACTAAGCTTAGTCAAGAAAGTTAAAAGTTACATAAGCTAAACTTTGAAGATTTTTGTTTATTGCTTTTTGAACTTTTGTTGAATTTTCTTGAGTTAGGTTAGAGTTTTAGACACTATAGATTAGTGAGAGCTTGACAAAAAGTTAGGAGACTAAGTATAGTATTGATTGTAACTGAGAAAGTCATATCGTATATTTTTGTTTTTAGCTGAATTAGTGGAACGAATAGATCCTTATGTAGTGGAAGATTAGACTAATACACAAGGAGAATCACTATAAATTTTTGCACATGCATTTAATCTCTCATCTTTTAATATTTGCACTTTCTAATTGTTTATATTATTCTTCTCAAGCCATAATTATCATAAGTCATCAAAGTAATATTTTATACTTGAAAAAGAGTTAAAATTTATAAAGAAATCAATCTAACTCCCTTGGCTACTTAAATGGGAACAACAAAAGTTTATTAAGAAAGTGAAAAACTCTAAGAAATTGTAGATGGTGGTGGGGTGCTTTCAAGTTTAAAAGTGGAGTGTTTTAATGAATCTCAAAAAACTAAAAGGTGGTAGGCTAATCCTCGTTTTGAAGCTTACTATATATTTTAGTAGTAGTAGTTTAAACTAACTAATCTAGTTAAAGGACTATAAAAGATTTCAAACAAAGACAAGATGATGCTACTCTAATATGGATTGAAAAGAGCTAGGTTTCATGCTATCAAAGAAGCTAAGAACAGTAAAACCAATCAAATGAACTGCTGTTGAGAAAATCTTATTACTAACACACTAACTAGTCACTTTCTTAAACTAAGTTTGAAAAATTAAGATCAAGGATTAGGTATCTAAGAAAATTCTCAATTCTAAAAATTCTCCAAGAAGTGTTAGAACTTGGGAATTCTTCTAGTTGTATTAAGAGCATTGCTGATGGTTTGTATTAAATAAAATAACTGTTAAGGCTGGTACTATCAATCACTACTAATCAAATTAGATTAGAGAGATATCTATAAATACATCATCTAATGTCCCAATTGGTGTGTATTTTCCAAAACATTTCCTTCCTAATATTATTACGTAATTGAACTAATCAAGATGTAAGTCTGTAGAATTTAAAAGTCAGTCAGCCACTGGATTTGAGGATTAACACAACATCTTTTCCTAGGTAGGCCATTTAATTTGGTGTTGATGACATCGGATGTTCTATTTGTGGTGGTTTGAGACTTGTTCCTTGTGCAATGCTGAGCTGTTGGATGCTTGTTGAATTTGTCTCAAGGAATTTAATTAGTTCTGTTTTTTATAATAAGAAAGGGCAAAAAAAAAAAAAAAAAAAAAGAGAATATATATATGTATATATATCTCGGTTCCGTGACTAAACGAACCAAAGCAATTATCCAACTTTGTGCTGGCTTTGTTAGTCTTGTTAAGATTAGACCATGATGGATCTTTAATTCCTTGGTCACGTGTTTTTCAAGTATTAAGACAACTCGTATGTACGTCGCGGTCTAGGCCTAGGTCTTGGTGGGAAATTAAAATTTTGTATGTTCCCCTTCCGTTGACGCAAACGGGAGGAGATTTACATACATAATGCCTTAGAAGAAATCCTATGTTAGGATTTATTATATCTATTTTATATATTATCTTATTATTTTCTTCTTTTTCAGAGAGTTTATGATCCGGTCTATTTCTATTTCTTTTTATAATTTCATTATTGTGATGTCCTTTTTGCAGTCTTTTTGCAATTTCCAAGGTCTTTGCAGTCCCAATATTTCTCTATACGCACGTACACATCTATTATATGCATTCGGTTTGCAAAAATAAAAATTTACGGTAATATCATGTTATATAAGTATATATTAAAAAAATCTTTAGTATATATACAATATTTTGTGGAATGAAATAAAAGTGACTATTCTATTTTCTGGTTTTATGAATTACTATTCGATATTCTATTTTCTTTCTTTTCATTATAATCTTTACTTTAGTATCATTATTATTAAACTCATTCCTATTAAATAATAATTTAATTCACAAATATTCCATATAGTGAAGTGAAGGGATTATTAGGTTTTGCACGTTTAAAGGAACTTCACCTACTCTTATTATATCTTGCACATGTATGTGTGTGTATATATATCTCTTTTCAGATTTCAGAAATGGACAAAGGACTTTAGTTGTGTAATTAATTAGGTTTATTTAACGTTATCATCCTCGTTGTTGGACGGCAACTCAGCACATTGACATCGTGTTGACATCGTGTATCCATTGTTTTAGTAAATTTCCGATAAGTTTCACGGAAGTAATGAAGATGATGACATCTATTTACTTAATTCAACGTCTTCCAGAAGTGACCAACCTCCGAAGATATTTATTTTTTTATATGTTAATCTACATCTGGAATACTTTTAAGGGCACAGGTGAGCTTCTAAGAAAAAAAGGAACATATTTTCCATATAATGTGATGTGAATATGACATTTGGTATACGAAACTTGTTAATTTATATAATTAACTATTTGACGTTTGAAATTATTGGTTTATTATTTAAATTTTACTTATTTTTATAATTAGTTTCTTAAACTTTATCAAACTTTATTATTTTTTTTAATTAATTTCGTTGGTAATAAATTAATATTTTTAAACTTTAAGTAGTTTATTGTATAATTTGATAAAGTTTAGCCACCAAACATGATATTTATATAAATATGTCATTCCAATATGAGTATTAGTATATAATAGTTTAAATTTGACATATGGTGACTTTTGCTGCTTATTTTAGTTTTCTAAATAATGGTCGGTAAAATTTAAGATCATTGTTTCTCTAAATAACCCAAGTGATATCCAGTCTTTTTCTATTAATTCAGGCTTAATATTGTTTCTCAACTTAGAGGGAATGGCAGAGACAAACACATAAGAAAGATCCTTGCCTTTGATATATTTGCAAAAAAAAAAAAATGTAAAAGGGCTGAAAAATAGTCTACAAAATATTTTTTTTTAAAAAAAGCGAGAAATTGATATTTTACTTCCTTTCTTTTCTATTTTAGTTTTTTTTTTCCACACGCTTGGACTCCGGCAAAGCTACTGGTATGATGGTGATCTTTGAAACATTCATAAGGTGAATTATTCAACGGTAAATCACTGGGAAATTTCTGTGAAATTCAAACATTATATATACATATAATTTGAAAAACCCAACATTTATACCTTTACTTTGCTCAAATGTAGACTCCACCGTTTTTGTCTCAAATGTAGACTCCACTGTTTTTGTCTTCGAATTGCTAAGTCACGAAATCAAAACGAATACCGACCTATCAAATTTTGTCTGGTATTTACAGGAAATAATTGGATTCTGAATTTCATTTTTATATGATATTTCATATTTGTGTCATTTTCGAGATTGTACAGTGTTTATGATTACGTTTAATTACATGTTATAAGGACAATTTCAAATTTGATATCTCAACATTTTATGAAAATTCAATTTGATACTAAGATTCACAATAATCAATTTGATATGTAATTAACTTTTTGTAATTACTTTAATATCTTCCTAACATGTTTGCTTTGTTTGCTTAGATGAAAAACCTTTTGTGCTAAACAACATTAGAAAATGTAGAAAATATTCAATTATATGTTAGCTCTTTCATTCTAGCGAATAGAGCAAATAGTTTTAGAATTAATTGCTTCAAATTTTAGGTATTATATTAAATTTTATTTAAAGTCCATATACCGAATTTGATATTTACCTAATGTTATAAGTACAAAGTTGCACAAGTTTTGTATTTCATGATTTCACGTAGTTGGATAAGTTAGTATAAAAAAGAAAAAATGCTACATAAATGTAATTATGAAGGAAAAAAAGAAAAGAAAAGAAAGATTTGACGGTATCAGTGCAGGATATCTCTCAACAATGAGTAGTGGAAAAATATCAATGTTATTTTTGACAAATAGCAAGACAATGTATAGTTATTAGAAAACTTCGCACATATCAAAATTAATCGATACTTACGCTACTAATTAATCAATTGAGATGGCTTGTTAGTAAATTTGAAGCATTTCTCATGAAAAGCTGTCTAATATCCAATGTTATGGATATCATACTTAATTAAAGCTTTTTTTTTCTTTTTTGTTATTATCTTGAGAAAAAAATTACCAATTTTAATCTAATAAATAAGAGTATTGGTTGTAGCTTAAAGGATTTTATGGATATAAATTATAAGGTTAATGTCACGAATGTACTTGAATTTTAACAAGTATATAATTAGATACCTAAATTTTCAAAATGATTAATTTAGTAGAAAAGAACAACCGTTTCTCTGTTAAGTTCTTTTAGGTATTAAATTGATCAATTTCAAAGTTCACGTATTTAATTACATATTTTTACCAAAGTTTAGGTATCATTCATGACATCAACCCTAAATTATAACATGATAGATGATGGCACATATAATTTTAATTTGTGAGAATATTTATATCTATCTATAATAATTATTTTAGTGCACGATGGATGGAGTATCAAATTTATATTTAATTCTCTAATGAAACAATGAACCTCATCTAATTAAGTATTGAAATTAACAATCTCAAATTTAGGTAGGTTAAAGTTTTGTAGGGATGCAACCGGGGCGGGTCGTTATAGGGTACCCGCCCGCCCGCGCCCGCTAAAAACCCTATAGGGTCAGACCCTATAGGGTTTAGGGTCGGGTTTTGGGTTGTACTCATAACCCGTTGGGAAAACCCGACCCGATTTAATTAAAAAAAATTAAAAATTTAGTTTAAGGAATTTACTTATTCATTAGTTGAATGATGCTTTTCATATTATTATTTTGTTATTCATGTATTGAGTCACATAATAGGATATGAATTATATTTACAATTAATAATTACTGACCAATTATCCAGAGAAAATCTATTTCCATGTGCAACCTTCCCCACTTTTTCAAAATTCATTTCTTTCCCATACAACACAACAAAGTATAAAAATTAATTTTCTCAGAAAAAATAGATATTTATATTATATAATGACAAATAAATCAAGAATATATAGATCGTCGTGTAGTGTTATCATTTTTATTATTATTATTATTATTATTATTATTATTATTATTATTATTATTATGAGTTGGATGTATTATATATATATATATATATATAGATATATGTAAGTCTTCTAATAATTTTAGGCAATGACATGTCTTGAGTTACTGACTTTACCTTATATATTCAGTTTTCATATTTAGTAATTTTTTACCTGTCTTTAACGTTTTTCTAATTTTTTTTTAATAAAAATTAGGATTTTTATCAACTCCATTGAAATTTTTGCCCTCCTCAACATGCCTCACTACGATAATAATTTAATGAAATAATAAAATGATGCATTTAATTATGTAATATATTAAACGGGTCGGGTTCGGGTCGGGTCGGGTTCCTAAATAAACGGGTCGGGTCGGGTTCTGGGACACCCCATTTATTATCGGGTCGAGTTTGGGACAGGATGACCGACCCGAACCCGACCCGTTTACATCCCTAAAGTTTTGGTAACAAATACAATTAATTTCTTAACGTATTTTTCCTAACATATTTCTTTTGTTCATTGATTATATAGCAAATATTACACTTTACTCATTTTTGCAATTATCTACTTAAAGTTTTTTTAAAAAAAAAAAACTAATCTATGACGTTAAGAGTGTTAATTCAATACCATGACTTTCTTTATTTTTTGTAATTAACTAATGAACCATGATCATATTTACAATTCACTACCTAAAAAATAAGGGTTAATATCACAAATGGTACCTGAATTTTAACAAAATATGTAATTTAATAGTTGAACATTTTTAATTAATTAATTTAATACATGAATTTTAAAATTGACCAATTTAGTACTTGAAAAAAAATTTTTATGCACACCTATAGTATCTTCGTTAAATTTTTTCAAGTACCAAATTTATCAATTTCAAAGTTTTTCAGGTACCAAAGTGATCAATTTCAAAGTTCAGATATTAAATTGATTAATTGTACAGTTCATGTATCTAATTGTATATTTTGTAAAAGTTTAAGGGTCTGTTTAGTTAGGTTTTCTAGGCAGATACATATTTTTTTTTCAAACTTTTTTATAAAAATTTTTTTTATCAAGAAATATATATAGATAAAAACAGTTGGCAGTGCTTATTAAAAGATCAAATAGATAAAATATAGATGCAAATCATACATATTTACACATATTATTTCGATACAGATACAAATGACAAAACAGACCATCTAAACAGACCCTAAGTACCATTTATGACATTAACCCAAAAATTAATGTAGTAAGCCAAGGCCTTATGACTAAGTGATATGAATACTCATCTTCCAACATAGTCGGCTGGGTTTGAATATTAGCTGGATCAAGGATAAACCCAACACACTACTTATAACCCTAGTACTAAGAGAGTATTATGCACAATGTTTAGATAAAAAGGTAAGTTTCTCAATCTCTCTTCCTTTACGTCTCTTCTTCTCTCCCTCTTAGGATTTGCTACTAATTATAGATTTTCTTAGAAGATATGCAAGGTAAAGAAAGGACAAGCTAATTCAAGATGGTTGACCTCCAAAAAGGCATTATTTTGTTGAAGGTTGTAAGATGTTCCCTTGATTTGATTTCATTCTTTAAGTTCATACAATCTATTTGAGCCAATTTTTATTTCAACTGTTGTAACTATTTGATTTAAAATAAACTCAATCAATTGTGCAACTACCATTAGTTTGTAACATAATCCTTAGCTAACTAAGTTTTGAAACTTGACTTTGTCTTTTGTCGGTAACATCATATACTCTCCTCCCAAAAAGTTGTAATAGTAGTTGACAAAAAACAAATGAATAAAAATGAATTAATTTTAAAAATAGATAAACTTCATATACTAAATGTGAAATTCGCCGTTAACTATGCCTCTTTAAAAGTAGAATCATGAATCCCGAAGAATAGAATTTTGATTTTTGGACTTAAGAAGGATAATCATGATTCCATTCCAATGTTAAGAAAGAAAGTTACATTTTTAACCATATGGGTATCATAAACAAAATGAAATACACCGAGATCAATTATACTATATTACACGCTATGTATTAATTTGATGTATGTATATATATAGTAGATTGAGTACAATATACGTATATTATTTTATATAATACATATAACATATGGAGTTATAAACGGAATAAAATATCCATTTCCCAAATGAGGAGGAACCTTGGGTATTGATAGAGCTTAATTCTTGATGACGTCTATCAGATTGCATTAACAATCAATGAGTGAGATGGGCCCTTTGATTGATGAGTTTTTAAATGGGCTCTCCAATCTATGCACAACTTAGTGTATGGAATCATTGAGAAAGGTTGAGAGCAGACGGGTTGGTCTAGGTTGGTCCGGTTCAACAATTCTTATTCTAAGTTGATCATGTTAAAGTTGGAATCGAATTTCTCTTTAAAGTTGGAATAGTTGATTCCAAGAAATCATGATTCCGGATTCTAAAAACGTTTTCAAATATTGAAAAAAAATAAAATCGAAATTACAATTTCATTCCGATATATTTCTACGTACTAAATGTGCCATAAAACCATATGCTGCGATTCCGTCACTAATCGGATTGATTCCAGCGCATCAACTAGGTTCTGAACGTACCTTTTTCAATGGATAAGAAGAATATTTATCCGCAAAACAATTTTATATATCGCTAACCTATGATATTCGACCACGAATGGTGTGAAATTTTTAGTAAATTTCATGGATAGCTATGGGAATAATAAGTCCTTATCTTTAATTTTTTTTCCCTCTTAAGGAGAGCATAATTTTCTTTCGATTGGATATGTGGGGATGACCCTCGTTGACTATATTTAAAGTATAAATAAGCTAGATGATTATGCTATTCTTGTTAATTGATATCCACATGTTGTCATCTAAAAGACAGAACAATAATTATTTATGATTTATTGCTACACGCCAAGTTTTGCATTGCAATCTACCACACATAATGATAAATCAGAACGTGTTTTCTTTTAAAACAAGCGCAGTGTAATTCCCTCCACTCATAAAAAAAGTGAAAGAGAAGTCCAATTTGCTCAACACATCAAATATGAGTCCTTTATAAAAATTATTATTATTATTATTATTATTACTACTGCTGCTGCTACTACTACTTTTTTATTTTTTCTTAATGAACTGTATGAAATTTTTTTTCTCTATTTAATAATTTTTTTTTCATTACAATAAAAAAGAGAATCGAATATGGCTCTTCTTACTTAAGAGACTAGACAAAATACCATTAGATCTTTGCTTGATCATTTGAACAAGTGTTCTAGGACAAATGATAGAATTTCTTTTTTCTTTCTTTTTTTTCATGATATAAGTAAGAAAACAAATATAGATCTATTTGGATGGTCTTTTTCATTTTTATTGAAACGATATATATACATATGTTCGATTTGCATATATATTTATTTTATATTTAATCTATTTGACTTTTAATGAGAATTGCTAATTATTTTTTTTATCAAACAAACAAACTTATAAATCACATGACAAAATAATCATATCATTCAAAGAGATAAATGAAAAGATTTTGTTCACCAATCTTGTATCGCATCAATTAACACATGAAGAAAACCTAAATGACATCTAAAGTTTGAACTTAGTAAATAAATTTTTAAACTTATCAAAATATATTTTTACACTCATTGAACCTTGCTTTTGATGCTTTCTCTTTTGACCAACAAAAAAAAAAAAAAAAAATGCAAACAAATTTTCAGCACTGTTAATTTATAAATGCTTAACTAAGTTTATTATAATATTCAAGAGAGAACATTACTTGCAAGATTCCATTAGGAAAGTTTCAACAAATGAATACGGAAAAACGGATCGAGACCACGTCAAAGGTTAAAAGCCCACCGACTTTGTCTTGTGTGGAATCGATGTCCAACTCTCATTTGATATTTTACTGTACTGTTTAGGAATTTTATAACAAACCATAGGCTGACCTCGTTTAAGCGTGTGGCAAACTTGGACGTTGAACCCCAAGCACGCAATGATTTGTGTGTCAATAAGCAACCATCTCAGCAAATTTGGACCGCCTACAATACAATTCCTACTAGTCCACTTTCTTTACCTAATTTTTTTTTATTTAATTTTTATATTTTATTATCATATTCTTCCTGAAAAATTATATATATACTTAATTCTCAACATTATTTTTCTTCTATTTAATTTTGCATTATTATTTGTATACTATTGAAGTGTTAAAATCCTTCTAGTGTGTCACGTGTCTACAGTAGTATATATCTCTAGAGGATTATACTGGAAGGTCACAACTTTTAGGAATAAGTTTTTTTTTTTTTAAGATCACAACGTATAAAGAAATTGATCAATTGAGATCACAATTCACAGTGTTAATAGAAGAAAATTTTAATTAAAACTCAGAAAATCAGTTATGTTGTAATACTTGTTAATTGTGACTTTCGTTGACTTACTTTTTAAACTGTTGTGAACTCAAACGAAATACTTAAAATGTTGAAACCTCAAACGAATTATCTTCAAATATTATAACATTTCAGTGTAATTTATCCTATATCTATAATCTATCTTGATATGCTATGCACTTATATGCGTATATATCAAATGAATAAATTAAGAAAAAATGAAGAAAAGGTTATTGGAACCGTGAATGGAATGGCTCAGAGTTACATTAAATAACTATAAAGACAAGTATTTAAATAAAAAACTCTTTTCATAATAATTTATATTGTATACGATCACATATATAATATTTAATCAAAATAATTATATGCTTTTCGATCAACAGCTTCGGTTTCTCAATTCTCACGGTGACCCCTCGAGACCGAAGGGGTAAGTAATAAGGACGAGTATGATATGGCAAAATAAATAAATAAATAAATATGGAAGAATATATGGAGGATATGCTGAAAAATACACCATATCATGCCATTTCCTTTAATATTTACTAGGTATTTTTCCCTTATTTTCCTCTTCATCCGAGTTCTTTAAGGTTGTCTCTTCCTTACTAATAGTTGTTACTAATAAGTTATTATCTTGCTTGGCCAAAAAAAAAAAAAAAAATACACACACACAAACCCAACCCCCCCCTCTCTATTTTTATAGTTATAACCAATTTCTTTTTGCAATTGATAAACTACATATAGAATTTTAACTTTATAATTAATTATTCTTTTCAATTTAGTACACATCTAAAGCTATAATGTGATTTTGCTACGAAACTACAAGCAAAAAAAAAAAAAAAAAATTGTTTAGTTATATATATATTTGTGTTTATATTTGATCAATCCGATAGAGATAGTTGTAGTCACTAGAATTAGCTTGTATGTTGGGCGAGCAAAACAAAACGCAATTATTAGTATGTTGGGAATTGTTCTACGTATTCATTCTAATACTTGGGTTAGTTCACATTTGAACGACTGACTTCAATAGTGTCAAAGGAGATATTTATAATAGGTTAATCCTTGATAGTTATGTGTAAAGTGGGATCATAGGATAGTGAGACGTTGACGATGGTTACTAAGAATGTGAGATAGATTCACTTATTCGTATTTAACCATGTCCAACTTTAAGCAATTGAGAGAAGTGTATTGAATAGCCTTAGATCAAGACTTATTTAGTCATAATATTTGGTAGGTCGGGTTCCCAAGACAGGAAAGCATGTATTCTTGCAAGGTTATGAGGAGAGTTAGTATAAATCAAGCTTAAGTCTAATGAGCTAATTGGAAAGCAATGAATCAGGGTAATTCTAAAAAGTTCGATAATTCATATTTGACCATCAATTATATCTAAATATATTAAACCAATAAAACCAATAGCTGAATTCTACTACTTTCACATAGAGTTCTTAAATTTTTTAATAAATGATGGAGATTGTTTAATAATTTTATTATTTGATAGTTTTGTTTTTTTATCTAGAAGAAGCTATCTAGTGGTTTTACTATTTGATAAATTTATTTTTTTAATATTTAAAATTTAAATATTTTGTTATACCTAACTTTTATTCAGTTTGCATTAAACGGATCCATATTCTTTTCTTGAAAATTTGTATATATAAATAATGTTATTTGCTGTAGGAAAAAAAAAAAGAACAAAAAACTAAGTTATTTGGTACTTTTATCGCAGGATTTATAAAAATTAGATATATTTTTGTGCCGGGAAATTGTTCATCCGCTAGTTTTGTCGTGAAATGATTGGTAGACCACCACGACCATGTTATCAAAAGCATCAAAATCAATCACGACCGTATGATACCCCTCCCTCATCACATATCTACGCCATGGAGCACTTCCTATAAATACCAAAACTGAAAAAACAATTAAGAGCTTGATTTCACAATTCCCAATTCTCCAGTATCCCCATAAAGGAATAAGTGAGTAATACAATATAGAAGAAAGAGTTGGAGGATACTGAAAATTACACTCTTTCCCGTTAATATTTTCCCCTAAAATTTTGGTCATGTCGTTGAATTATTAGATTTTCATCTTTTTTTTCCCCCTTTTTTCCTTTCCTCTTCCAGTTTCTTTTTGGTTTCGGAAATTGCGCAAGTTGTTTGCTTTTTAGTCATATGTTTATCTTTTGTTTAGTGTGATTTAAGCCCAACTTGCCTACTGATTACCATGGATTAAAGCAAAGTTTGGTTCTTTTTCCAATTGGGTTTTGGGTCTTGTGGGTTGAACCTATTTTTCTAATGGAAAGTTCTCTTTTTATATTTTTCTCCTAGTTGATGAAGGAGATATTCTGGTTGGATTGAAAAATTACGGTCTTTAGATATGACTGCTTATGGTTTTGTTCATGTATGTTTCGTGGTTTGTAAAAATGGAAATTCTTGATTAAAAAGTTGCTTTTGTCATGATTGACTAACTAATTATGTTTCAACTTTTTGGAAACTTTGATGAAAATTTAATCATGGGTTTCTTTGGAATTTAGTTCATTCATCAATGATTCACCTTTAATTAATTGATTCATTTATTTCCTTGGTTCCTGATCTTTGATTGGTGGTGGTTACTGCAACAGGCTATAACCATTTACTGTCTTCCTTCTTAAATTAAAGAAGAAAGAAAGAAAGGAAGAAAAAGAGAGAAAAAAGTTGTGTTACTGAGGCTAAAAGACTTAAAATTTTTTAATTTTTGGGTGTGTCCCCCCTAAAAAAATGGCAGTTTCTTTCACCAGGATATCATGGTGGACGTGGGGTGGGAAAGAGAAAGAACCTATGCCTAATAATAATGGGTCAAACCCAAATTCATCAACTGAATGGGGTGGTGGTTTTGGGTTCAGAGATAGTGGGAATTTGAAATTCCCTTCGGTTAGTAGGGGAAAGAAAATGCCCCCTTCACCATCCAGGAAGGTGAAGAAGAAATGGCAGAGTAGGGAACAGAGGATGATTGACCGTGAATTCGATGTCGTGTTGGTGCCCTCTGATGGTGTGTGTTTGTCGGGTTCCGAATCTGATGATTCGGATTTGTCCATTGGATGGTTGGAGCCTCATAGCGCTGATTTCCTTGGTGATGATGAAGCAGATAATACTTTTGCTGTTCTTGTCCCTTGCTATAGACCTGATAGCAAGGAATTGATGGATAATAGTCAGAAGAACCAATTGCTGACCGCGATTAACAATTTGCACGATGAGTTTACTGTAGGTAAGAGCAGTTTTCCTGCAATATCATGTTTTTATGTTATTTCTCTTCATATTGACTGGTATAACTTAGCTTCTCTGTGACTGCTTTCATATTTGAGTTTGAATTATATGAAATTTGTGTTATTACCAACATATTCTTTCACATAAAAAATTGGCAACTGTGTTGTGTTATGTGCTGTTTGCTTCCCTGTGTGGCTCTTTTCCTGCTTTTTTAGTGTTTCCAGTTGTTACTCTGATTGAAGGGTATATCTGAACTGCAAGTAGTAGCTTAGCTTTTAGTGAAAGTCTCTGAATTTGTACGATCTCACTGATAGAAACTTCTTGGCTGTTATCAGGATAACCATTAGTCCTATAATCCTATCATAATGAGATTGGCCGGCATAATGGGTGCTAGTTAATAAGTCTTGTAGCAGTACATACTTTGCGGGAACATCGTGATTATCTATAGATCTTTTCCATTATTATATGTCGATTAACTGTGTTTAACCTCGGAATTTTCTTTGGTTCTGTTCTGGATCTAATTATAAGAACCTGGTTATTATACCTTGAAAGGTCGATTATATCATGAAAATAAGTTAAGGTGGTAAAGTTACGTTATGATGGAAATTAGAATTTGTTCTTGATGTCTTCCGAGACCTATAGGTCTACCAAATATGCAAGATTTGGTGATATCAAAGTTGAAAGAATCAGAAAATCTATGAATAGTCACATGAAACCACATAGTAAAGCTCTGCACACATCTATTGATATTCAAATTTGTTCTGTCATGACTCATGATGCTAAAGCAATGCAGCAACCTATTTCACACTCTTAATTAAGAATTGCAACAGTTAGGCTTATGATGGGTTACTATGTCTATACGGATATAGAATTTAGAATTTATAATTTTGTGTGATCTTGCAAGGTCATTATAGGGATTTTTTATAGAAATTTGAATTTTTCTTTCTGACAGGGTTAAATTATTCGGCAAAGACCACTTCACAATGCTTCATTTGGGTGGCAATAATTTTTTACCAGTAATTAATGGATCTCAATGCTTGTTTTGGTTATTTAAGAAATAATGTTGACCTGCAGAATTCAGCTGCTGCTTCCCTCTCGCCATCGGTTTTTTCTGGTTAAAGAATTCTTGCCTGGTTGGATGGTTTTGTTCTCACCTAATACTCTTGATATGATACATGAAGTTCTTCTATTAAAGCTGCCATCATTTATTTAAATTCATATGTTGTAGAGGCTTATAATCTGTCCATAGGCTTTACCTTGGTTTTGGAACTTGATTAGTGTCTTTTTTGCATTAAATATTGATGTTAAAGCTAAACCAGCTGTATTTTATTCATCAATAATTATAGTTCTCTGTGTGTGCAGAGGGTGACAACTATCTGGAACAGTGGCTTTCTTCTCTTCAGAGCATTTGAAGCTGCTATCTGGGAGAATTTTGTTCAGAGCTGTGCTTGGTGATTCGGTTCATTAGAATTTTCATTTCTCAAGATCATTGTTAGTTTCAAGAAGTTTCACTGGAGGAAAATGGTATGGTAGATAATAAATTCTCGAGAAATTAGAGCAGGCGATATTGACAGGTTCTGCATATGCGAGTGAGGAATGCTAATGCAAACTAATTTTGGATCTATTTCAGCTTATTCTAGAAGGCAGGATCCTGGGTTTGGACTGAAAGTAAGCTCTACTTTTATGCTAATATATATGTAAATAAGGTTCTTGGCACATGGGAGTAGCTGTTAATACCCTACTATGCTTCTACTGTAAATACTTAGGTTTTCTACATTTCCACGCAAATCTGAGACATTTCTTGTCTAGGGAATCATGGAAAATTATTTTCCATCTATGTTTCTAGTATGCTTCTACTGTAAATACTTGGGTTTTCATATCCCAGTCCAATCTGCAACACTTCTCATCTCTGTCTCGATTGGAGAGTATCTTCCATCTATCTTCCTATCTTTTCTAGTATGAGGGTTCTTGTAATTGTGTTGATACCGTCATGTTAGGGGACGCACCATGATGGATTAGTTTTCAGGTTTAGTCTCTGTAGTAACATTGCAAACCTAGTCTTGTTACCGTGTCACGGCAAAGACTATAAGATTAGAAAAGGTTAGCGGCTATGTTTGCCAAACAAGGCAGAAGATGGTAAGTTTTGCATGTTTTGGGGGGTGAGGGCGGTTGCTGCAGGGATAAGAGCCAGATTCCTGGCTGAAGATAGGCCAACTGAAGATGATACAGACACCAGCACAAGCAGACAGGTGAGTTAAAGCACACACGACAATCATTAAGGGAAGACAAGACAGGACCACAAGGGGAAGGTTGGGGGGATGAGCGTGGCTGGGAGGATTTTACAAATGCGGCTAGTGATAGAAATGAAATCGATTGGAGGTGAGAGAATCACGTGTCGGGGTTTGTGGGTTTGTGGCTGTGTTAGGCAGCTAAGCATTGGATGAACGGCTTATAGTTTAGCTTGTGACCCTTTGATGGGTCTCATAGGATAGGACCTGGTACTTTTGTAGGGATTAGGACTAGGGACCACGACCCTCAAGTTTTCAGGAGTCGTGGATTATCATTAGTGTTGAAATGAGACACGTTTTTATCGGAATTTTGGCAGGGTTGGATATAAATGCAAGTTTTACAATTAGATGGGGTTTTCGATATTTGTGGGGTCTTACAAGATCTCAATCACGTTACTTAACTGAAATTTTTCAACATTTCAATGTTATTTATTAAATGTCACGCGTGTGTATATTTTTACAACTGATTTTTTGTTCGCATTAGACAAAAAGAAAACATTGGCCATAATCTTATGATTTTTATAATTGATCCTATCATTGTTGTTAATTTTCTCTTTTTTTTTTTTAATTACAATGGGAAATGAAATTCAAACCTGGTACGCCTATTTAGAATATCTTGTACACAAGTCACAATCCAGTTTTAAGCCACTGTCCGTATCAAGAGTCAAGACAGCGAGAGTGCGAGACACTAACCCAACCGTCATTGCCACTTTATCCGACCCGTTTCGATCGATTCGTGACCTGTAAATCACATGTAAATTTGATTTGAAGGTTTCATCAATAACGTTGAGCATTTTTCTTCAAATTTCGTTTAAGTGGTACAAAGATCGAAAGCACATAACAGCTTTTTTCAAAAGCGATCTTATCACGCTTTGTGCTAGACGACATTCTAGTTTTCTTGCTAATGCTCTTCCTTTTTATTCTCTAGTGAAAAGAATGCTCATAAATGGTTGATATCGTATGCATGGTAATTAAAATCGCAGTTATAATTTTACTCGACTTTTCCTTGTTATAACAAATCTAAAATCATTTAAATGTAAACTTTTGATAAAATATATATGTGTCCAATTTTCCAAGTATGGAATTCTATCATCCTATATGATTCTCTAGATTATATTTATATACGTGGACATATTAATTATAAATGAAAATGGTTAATTTGATGATTTTGATTATAGTTATAATGTTATTTTGCAATCCTCAATTGAAAAGACATATTCAAAAAGAGTAAAATTGACTAAATTAACACTTCTTTTCAATTATCATGGTTTCACAACTAGCACTTCCTCATCACTGCGAATATCTTATCACCATCACTCCAACGTAGCTGTCATCACCACCTACAATTAGAATTACGATCACCACCATCATTGTTAGGACCATTGCTACTATTACTATTATCACTATCATCATTATTATACGTGCCAACATCATATTATCATCACTATCATCATATCATTATCATAGCTCGCACCACAATCATTAAGCAACTTTTACCACTGTCTTCATCTCGAAAAATATGTTGTGTCACTATTATTACTGCTATCATTGCATTATATCACTATTAGTAATGCCACAATTTGACAATCACTACTATGCTGTGATCACTACAATTGATGCATTACTGATTGAAATCAACATTAGTATTGCCAAAATCTTATTAACACCACTATGTTTTAATTTCTACAATTGATGCATTACTAATTGATATCATTATTATTATCGCCAAAATTTTACCATCACCACAATGTTGCAATCATTAAAGTGGATGCATTTATTAATTGACGTGATCATTGGTCCAAGCTACTAATTGAGGAGCCACGTGGTGCTAGGCTACATTGAGGCATTTAGGCGACAGCTACAAGCCATTTGAATTTTGAGAGTCACTAATCACGATTTGGAAATTGATAAATATTTGGAGTTTGACCTGTAAGTCAAGGGCAATGGCTATCCGAATGCCATTGGGTCACCACTCGAGCAATACCCAGACATTCACTGCCCATCAACTATTCGGGACATCCGAATGGCTTGAGGATGCGATCTGAAACATCATAATCTTTGGGTCTATTTGGATCATCGTATTTGAATCAGATCTGTGTTTATAATTTGTTTGTATCATATCTATTTGATTTGTATATAAGTAAAATTTTTTATTTGTTATTGATATTTGTTTCTTTACAAGCATTTATCTAAATATTCGTGTTTTAACAAACGAAAAAAAGTGCATCTTATAAAACCTATATTATTATGCATGAGTTTTCGCAAATATTTTACTGTTCATTTTTCTCCTTACAAAACCTGCGCATTCATTGACGTCTTTAAAATTGGTAATGGATTTGGAAGCTACTTTTAGCATCATCAGCCATAACTTTCTCAAGTTGAATCATTTTTATTGCACCAATTTCACACATTAAAAGGACAAATTATGTTCCTTCTCACTATGTTGAAGATGTCATATGTTATGCAATATTATGAACCCCATAATTACTAACTTAGTAATGAGACAAAGTAGAACCTTTAAATAGTCGTCTAAATCACCTTTTAAGTTTGAGCTACAAATTTAGGATTTGAATCTATTAGAGTGTAAGTGTGAGTTGAAAAAATCCCAATGTGAAAAATTTATAAGAGGGAATACCTATTAATCTAATACCTTAAGGCTTTTTGTTATTGATGGTGTCAAATTTATATATATATTCCTTCACAAAACCTGTTTAAAATATTTCTCCCCATTAAAGGCTTTCTCTTCTTCTATTGGTATTAGAATTGATGGTTTAGTTGAAAACTCCCATGATTGGCCCTCTATATAGAAAGAAGAGTTTTTTAGTATGACTCATTTGTGAAACCCTTCATGTATAGTGAGTAGGTGGGGAGCAGATCACTCATAAAGCGAATTTAGTGGAGTCAATTTGATAAGCTCTTATTGAGGGAGAGTATGACCTAACCCATTGTGGAGATTCACACTTAAGAGGGAGATTTGAGTTTGTAAAAAGAAAGACCCATTAACTTAATGACTTAAGGTTTTGGTTTATTAATAGTGTTAAGCCCATTTATGTATCTCTTCACAAATCCTATTTGAAGAATTTAGAGGTATGTGTATCAATAGCTGACGTGACTTTAGAAATTGGTCCAATAATAAGTAAAAATCTATGTATTTTTATTCAACTTTTTATTATACTCATGTACATATCTTTATATTTTTATGGAACAAGTTATGCGGAATCTGAAAATGTGCATAAATTATTTCCAAGGACAAGTTATATGATAAAAGGAATATATTGCTCGCGTTATTCCATTTTCCAGCCTTGCGGTTTGAAGTTTGCAATTGTCACAGGAGCAACAACAATTTAAATTCATTTTGCACTTACTAGCTTTGGAAAATTTCCAACATATATCATTGAAAGATGATCCTATAGCCAATGTTTAATCCATTCATCACCAGGGAAGCAATATGACCCATTGCCCAACAAGTTGTCGTCCATTCGAGCCCATTTCCTTACGAGGGAAAAAACCATAAAAAAAAACAGAAACCCTTCTGTACATGCTAACATTAAGCCACACAACATGATTGTTAAAGGACAACCAGCAATATCCTAAGTTCATGTCATATCCACTAGCAAGGGAATTAATGAATCACGAGCCAAGGGAATAAAGCATAGCTTAAGAGAATTACATCCTCAGATCAGGAAGAAATTGATTCTTCAAAAATTGTGAGATGAAATTATTTTTTTTTTTGTTAATTCTTTTCTTTATCTTAAGTATTTAGATATCTTATGAATATCTTGATATTATTGTTTTTCTTCATTGATGCAAAAATTAATATAGAGTGCCTTTGTTCAACTAGTAAAATAATATTTTGCTTAGAATGTTAAATTTGTAATTTTATAATCGTTTTAATAATTGTATACGATAACATGATTGACTATAAGAAGATAATCGATTATTGTTATGAAGATATATAATCTAGTCTAAATAAATTAAAGTTGTGATTTGTTGGTTGGAATTGGTAACCTTTCGTGCTATTGATATATTAAATCCTAAAGTTTACTTAAGGTTGTTTAGTCAACCAGAGAAGTAGTCAAAGAGATTATTTTGATTATTGAAAAATAAGTAAAATTAGGCTATTAGAGCTTGTTAATGTTTATTCAAGATAAAGAAAAATAATTTTTGCATCAATGAACAATTTTGTGAACTAAACTATAGTCTATAATATTTGTTTGAGAACACATTTATAGAATTATCCTTTTAAATTGTATTTCTTGCTTTCAATTTATATTGCATTCTTCGCAAAACCACCCCTCTTTTCTTTATTTAATCTTTTAGGAAATAAATTTTATCAATCCCTCTAAATTCTACTTTACTTATTGCTATACATTTTTAAAGTAGAAATTTAATTTGTTAGATTTGACACCAACCATAGAGCAAATTTTAAAACAAATATAAATGTTTCAAGGATGTGAACCTTGTGAACCTACCATGAGACCCAACAACATGTTCATAGCAAAATTTCCTAGATTTCTAAAAACAATTTAAAGACTTAATTTGTAAGAAATATTGAATCAATATAATGGATTTTCAATTTAAGGTTATAAAAACCAAGAATAAATAGCATAGAACCTGACTTACTGGTTATTTAAAATCAAGAATCTTAGTATAAAAAATGTCTCAAGTATAGTATTCTTGTTTATTTCTAAAGCTCTTAAAAGATCTAGAAGAAATTATATTGTTCAAAGGTATATTTATAGGCCCAAAAGCCAATATAAAAATGAAAATTGGATTGCACCTAAAAGATTTGACAATATCTAGCTAAAATGGAAACTAACGTGATCTTGACACTTAAAAATACATGTTGAAACAAAACTAATTAGACAAACAGAAATATTTAAGAACATTAAAACTAATAAACTTTGACTAAATATACAAAATGGAATAAATGAGATAAGACGGATAAGGGCAGTTAACGTTGCGCCCCCCCCACCCCCCCCCCCCCCCCCCCTAAGTCTACCTAGTTTGGATAACCATGCTTGATCAATGGTGACATCGAAAACTACATCATGTCAGGTTTGGGATTTCAATCATGGTAGTTGAGAAGCATGCAGCATACTATTAGAGAGTTTCTTTCGGCCCTTGTGTATGAGGCTAAGAGACTATGAGTCTTTTTGAAGTTGTTTGCCTATGATAAGTACTAATATAATGACTTACTTAGTCCGTAAAATTAAATATCCGATTAAGTGTGAAGTTAGGCACTAATCGCAATGCTTTTTTTAGATGACCTTGTAGGCAATGGCATTACAAAATTTAATTAAGCTCATTTGTGAACACAAGTAACTAAGGTTCTCTATCGAGTTAGTAAAATTGCACTAGAACCCTAACTAAAGAACTCTTACATGTGAGGTGTAGAATCTTCTACAATAATCTTAACAAAGGAGATCACTTGGTGTTTAGTCATTAGAGCTATGAAAAAAATTGACCAAACCATGAGTCATTCCATATCAACTAAATTGAACTGAATTTTAGTTTTTTTCAAATAGATTTGGTTTGTGGTTTGGTTTGTGATATGAGCCAAACCAGTATAATATGAAAAAAATTCAAACCGTATGCTTGACTTTATAGAGTTTACATCATTTGGCCTAACCTACTAAAGAAATGAAAAAGAAAAAAAAAAAAAAAACTAAGAAACACACACTTAAACTTTATCTTGATCTCCATTTAACCTCTGTCCATCTCTGTCTCAATGTCAACTAATCAACTCTCTCTTTCATTTCTCAATTCTTTGGCAGTGGCTAACGACTAACAACCCCATCACTCACATCCACTCCCCTCTTCACTGTTTCACCCCTGACTCTTGCTAGCTCTTTGTCTCTCATTGACTCTCACTCTCAACACATCTACAATCCAATCAAGCAAGCCTTGTATCACTCTCCATTTTAAATACTTAAATTAGTTTAGTTTACCATTTGTTGTTGATGTGTGCTTGATCTGTGATCAGCTGGGGTTTCTATTGTTGTTGTTATGTTGGATCTCTCAAATTTAATTAGTTAAATTTAGTTTATTAGGCTTTTGATCTATGGTCTGGGTTGTTTTGTTAATGCATTTCCACTTTCTAACATAAACAAGCTAAAAAGATTGAAACTTTTAATGTTGTTCAAAATTTTTATTGTATTTTACTAGAGGAAAAAAAAAGCAAGTGCTAAAAAAATAAACCAAATAAGGACAAATAGTGTTGAGTCATTGACTCTACTCCGCTTATTATTTAATGCCACGTTTTGTATAATTTTTATGTGCTATGTTTATATATTGTTTTGTGAATTTGAATATGTTTTTATTTGCTTCATGGTATTATAAATTTTTGAGAGATTTTTATTTATAGTTAAAATCTGATTAAAAAATAATTCTAGGTTCTTCTATTTTAAGCACTTGTGTCATAATTGGAAGGTGTCTATTTTTTTAAATACCCACATCGCAGGTTCTAGTACTTCTTTACTTTAATTTTATTTTTTTAAAGAAAAGCAAATGATGGGAAAAAAAATTCTTATCCTACACACTGAATTGTGGTGTAGACAAATAACTCTACTTATGCTTTTTTGATATCTCACTATTTTAAGTTTTTGCAAATTCATAATCTTTACAAACAACATGTGGTTTGTCTATTACATTTAGATTGGATCCTTGTATGGTTTATGTACTTTAATATAGAATTATAAGGATAAGAAAGAAGATGGGCAGTCTCAACATATGCCATGTTGATTGTCTGCATCTCCACATTCGTGGAATACCTCTAAGTAATGTTAATATTTTTGATATGGTTTAATTAAATTAATTGTCTTTTTCAATTGCGATTTACTTAAGGGTTTATTGAAGAGTATGGTAATGGTGTTACTATTGTGCTAATAAAATTTGAATGAGTTTGTATGAGGGTACATAGATATGATTTAGTCAAAGCATAGAGAAGTTGGAATTTCTTTAGGGAAGAAAATGAAATGTGGTAGGAGGATGATTCACTCATGAGGGTACATGGTTAAGATCTTCTTATATTGGTTAATCATATACATTTGGCTTGTGATAAATGTGATCTTCTTATACACATTTATCCTATATTTATCTCATACTTTCAAGCACATTTGTATGCTTTTAAAATGAAAATTGCGTTATAAACAGATAAATGCATGATGCAAGATCAATTGTATTCAAATGCAAGAAAAGATGCTAAAAGGATCAATTTTGGGGTTCAAACAGTACTTTCTTAGTCACTAATCTGATTTGTCAAGTTTCAGCTGCCAATTCTAAAGTGAGAATCAGATATCGAAGACATCCAGATGCCAACTGAACCAACACAACAACCACGTTATCATCCCCATGTTAAAGTGCCTGATATGGAGCTGAGCGGAACCAAAATTTGCAATAGGAATCGAACATAGCAGAATGCAAAATTTGACAGCAATACGACTACTAGTGCCACCACCGACTTGCATTCAAGCTAAACACACCAAGCTTCATGTGATCGAGCAGCCAAGCAGACCAAATACATCACCGAGCTGCTTCCAAGTGACAGGCGTCCTTGCCGAGCTGTCATCAAGACAGCATTGGACTCAACCTGATCAGAAATCCACCAGCTTTCCACGGGCTGATTATGCCAAGTTGAAGTCCATACCAACCAAGTAGCCTACATCCGATCAGACTGAGCTCCACGCAGTAGAGAAGCATTCAACGATCCAACACACGAGCTACTACCAAGCTCCAACCATCGACCTGAGCTGCAACCAATCTAAGCAAGCGCCTGCTGCACCACACGAGCACACACAGAGCGCTCGTGACTGAGAATGGAGCGCTACATGAGCTGCTGCCTCGACTACAACGAGCACCAGCAGCCTTCCATGCACGAGCAACCGAGCTTCCCTCAAGCACTAATGAGCATCCAAGAGTGAGCAGCAAAACTGAGCTGCCGTGTAGATTGAGCTCGACACCAAGTGATCAGCTTTACCGAGCAAACCAGATGCTGACCTGTTCCACTACTGTTGAAGTCAAAATCAACATTGAGCTCCAGTGCCCAGACTGAGCAACTTCATGATCATCACCTACCAGCCTTCATGACAACACATGCATCAATCAAGCTTCATGCATCTTTCAACTGAGCATCATAGTGGATACCAACCTACAAGTAACAGAGCTCAAGCATTGAGGTACACCGATTTCCATCAGCAAATTGAGAAGCAGTTCTCGTGATGAGCAGCAAACATTTATCCAAGGCGTTCTAACAGTAGACTTAAGCTCCTAACAATGCAAAGTAGAGCAGGCACACTTCACACTTCGAGCTGACCTGAAGCTGTTATCTAATTGATCAGCCGAGCTCCCATAATGATCAAGGAGCGGTCATCGAACTTCTTCATGACATTCACCTACTGAGCAGAGCGCAACAGATCCGAGCCTCCAGCGAGAATCGAGCTCCCACAACTTATGAACTGACCACACCTGGTTTGCCGATCTCTAAGTTAATTGAGTAGCTCTTACAGACCACGTCAGATCAACAACTGAGCTGCAGTAGTAGCAGCACGTCAACCGACCAGAGCAGGTCACCAAGCTCCCATTACATGCTAATGGAGCACCCAAGCCGTTCCCATCAAGCAATCCAGAACAACCCAAGCTCCTAAGCTCCATCTGACCTGATCTGAGAGTAGCAGCAAGCGCCTAAGTGATACTCCTCCATGTCGAGATTCTGCACTTCCGACTTGACCTGCAAATGATCAAGCTTAATGTGCCCAATCCCCGAGCCGACCTTTATAAGTTTCTCTCCAACAACCTTTGCTTTATTTTATCACCCTAAATTTTGGGGTTGATTTTGTTTGAAAGCCCATTATTGTAAATATTTTAAGGCTTTGTCTTTTATATTTCTTTTTGTATCTTTTGTAGTATTTTAGGATCCACTCTACACACTTTTCACATTGCAATTACCAAATCCAATCAACCTTCACATCACCATACTTCCATTCACCAACTCACTTTCCATAGGACCATATGTACCAATTCCTTTGTCATTTTTTGGAACACTCAAGACCCTTAGTCTAGCCCTCTTGGGTCTAGACACTCCACATTTCCATCCATATTTATCTCACTACCCGACCTCTACCTTATTTCACCGACCTCGATCTTATTTCACCTCATCGCCTGACACTATTCATTATGCATTTTTCACAGTGGAGTTGGATCCTAAAGTTACGAGAAGACATTCTACAACTTCTAGGTGTTTCCTCTCATTTATCTTTTGTAATGAATTGTGTTTAGATTTTCATGAATGAAATTCCATTTTTAAATATGAGCTAGAATTATTTAGTGGGATTATGCGGTGTGTTTATGGATTTCCTGAGTAGTTGGTTAGTATTTTATAATGGGTTTTATTGATTTAGAACCCTTGTTATTTCTATTTCAATGTTTACAAGGTCAAAATTTGTTTGTGAATTTCTTGTAAATTAGAGTTTAAAATACTTGAAAAGAATTCAAGAGCTCAATTGAAATAAAAAATGTAACTTCTAAATCGACGCAGACACGTGCAGTTTTAGCTCGAGTTGTAGAACTCACGTTCTTAATGAGGTTGATATTATGGTTTATTGACACGGATACGTGCTTGAACTATAAGTTCAACTAGAATAACATGGCTTGTAAGAGGAGTGTGTTATTTAACTGATAATTATAAATGGTTACTCGAGAGCGATATTCATGTTATAGTTAGAATCTTCCAACTCGAAAGGGAAGTAAATTCTTGTGAGTTTAATCAAAATTCAAATGAATAAACCCGATTATAATTACAAAGCAACGAATGGAAATCCTAACCAAAGCCGTTACATAATCCCACACTTATTTACTGAAGGAGTTTCATCTGGTAGTTTTAGTGTTAATTTAGTTGTTTGTAGTGGTAGAAGTAGTTCTATTATTTTAGAAATCTCAAACTTTGATTTGGTTGTATAGCTTAGAGTAAAATTACTATAATCTAGTACTTAGTTAATTAGCTTCTTGTAGATCCTATCTTGTACTCATTAGTTTTTGTTACCGCATACGTACTTGGTACACTAGCCGATAGTTTTTATGCTATAAAAATAGTATTTTAAAATAAAAAGTGTATCAGCAAGCTAATCTTTTAGCCTAGATAAGCCATGTGTCTATTAATTAATCATAATATGTGCTTAAAATTTATGTGAATTATACGATACTTAAATATCACTTCATATGATAATTTAATCCCTTTTCACTTTTATTTTTAGATTTCTTGGTTTAATGCACAGGGTATCAACAAACCAATGCATGTGGATGCTCCCAACCAAGACACTATAATACATAAGCATGGCAACATTAATTGCTAGGCTGGTAGTAGTGAACCAAGCGGTACTCTACCTTCTTATGGTACTTCACCTAGACCCTCTCCCTCTCTATTAACTACTACTAACAAAATACAAGATTTAGAAGTTTGGAGTCGTATGCCATTAGAATTACATAAGGGTGGGAAATAAAGGGCAAGATGCAATGTTGTTATAAAATATTAAGTTATGTCATTCGAGTACACCCTTTAAGCATTAAACATTATTGATCTATCATTGTTTGTTACAAATGGCAAGAATCAAATTTGAGAACAAGTCCTCTTAAGATAATCATGGAGATCCAATTCCTATTAGTCCTATTACTAGAGCTAAAGCTTAAAAATTAGCTAATCTTATCCGAGGAAAAACTTTATCAGAGGAAGTAGTGCATGTTTAACAAATTAATCACCATGTTATAGACTATAGGAGAGTTAAAACCTTTTAGATCATATCAAGGTTAGTTAAAAGCCAATGACAAATCATTATGGCCATTTTATTCAGTTGCCTTTGTTGTAGAACTCATATGGAGTCCAAAAAAATTACATAAAAGGTCTTAGAATGTTAACAAGCTAATTTGTTCAAACACTCCATTGTATATTCTAATAAAGTGGCCCTCTAACCCTCAAAGTAAGCTACTAAGCTACTTCATTTGAGCATACCTTGAAAACATTTAACATTGTTGATCTATCACTATTTATTGCAGATGAAGAATAATCAAATTTGAGGATAAATCATCCTAAGATAATGATCTAATATAGTGTCTACTAG
This sequence comes from Combretum micranthum, assembly GCA_024138025.1. Lineage (NCBI taxonomy): Eukaryota > Viridiplantae > Streptophyta > Magnoliopsida > Myrtales > Combretaceae > Combretum > Combretum micranthum. The sequence goes on from JAMXBD010000211.1 coordinate 1,233,251, forward strand.
TCCATCACTAGAGCTAAAGCATTGGGATTAGCTAATTATATACCATTTTCTACTTACTCAAAAAAATATCCATTTCTAAGGTCATTTTCTTCATAAAATGTCATTTGGTTTTCTATAAGACATGGTACAGAATCAACACGAAAATTTCTACCTTTAAAACATGATTTTTCTAACTATGGATCAATAAAAAATTCCATAGAAAAAAAAAATATATATATATATATACTTGAAAAATCATTTTAATACATATGAAATTCATTACAAACACATGATTCTAATGATGTTGTCTCAATCAGTGATTTTTTTTCCATAAAACAATCTTATTTTGTTGAAAAAGCGAAGTTCGACAAAATTGTGTTAAGTTGTTTGGAAGTAAAACTAAGGATTTTTAAGTCTTTAAATATGTGATATAATTTAGATTCTTAAAATATAACCTTTGATTTAAAAACTTTAGTCTTTCTAAGTTATTTTCAAATTTTATTTTCCAAGTATATCTTACTTGGTGAGTTGATTCTTGACTTATTTTGAAAAACTTAAGTTGATCCTTGTTCTTATTAAAATTGTTGGTAAGAATTTTATAATCAAGTTTTTAAGAAAATTCCTTATAGAAAAGTATTAACAATCTTAAGGTCTTGTAATGGTAGTTTGACAATAAAATGAGGAGTTTCTTTAGTTGTTGTTTTTTTTTTTTTTTTTACAAAAGCTTTGTATATCATCAATGCTTAGAATCTATGTTGATTTTGATAAAAAATCCATTCTATAGTATTTAGTTGAAATAAAATCCTAAGTCTTAATGTAACTTTTTCCTAAGTGATAAAACTATATTTTTAAAGTAAATTGAGCTTTTTTTTTTAATTTAGGAAATGATTTTTTTTTTATTTTTTTAGTAAGACAACAATCAATATGATTATGCATGAAGTATGAGTAAGTTGCTAGTAACAGGACAAAAAAAAAAATAATAATAAGATAGAAAAATATAAGAATAAGTAAGAAATAAATATCAAGTATTGGAAGTCTTAACTTGATTTCAAGGCTTCCGGACTTAGTCTTGGGTAAGTCCAAAGAAACAAAAACGAAATAAATAAGCAAATCGTTTTGACTTGATAAGGACAAGTCTAAGACTAAAAAACTAGTCTTGATATTAAAGCATGAAATAAATAAATAAATTGCAAGCATAAATAAATAAATAACGGTTATGTTAGTGAGCTTATATGCTCTAAGAAATATATATAGATACATAAATATAGATAGTATTATATAAAAGTTAAGTTAGAACAACAACAACAACAACAACAACAACAACAATAATAATAATAATAATAATAATAATAATAATAATAATAATAATAATTGAAAATCATTCATGAACAAGAACAAAACATGAACATAGTGTTACTTATATAACATTTAAAAGTTTAAGAAATATACACCATGATCATGTTAAGTTACATGACATAGTAAGAATATGTGGGTAAGAAATTTACCTAAGGTGGAAATATGAGAGTGGTACTTTAAGAGATGTTTTGGGTAGTATGTGTGTAGGAAGTATGTAGAAAAATGGATAGTAAAGAAAAGAAGAGAGAGTTTTGGGAGAGAGAGGATTTATAGAGTGAATTTGAGAGAGTTTTGGTAAGGTAAATAAGTGTGTGAAAGAAATAGAGGGAGATGTGGTATTTATAGAGTTTTGAGGAGTGAAAATTATGTGAATAAAATAAATTAAAAAAAATAAAATGTGTGTGTGTGAGGGAAAGGCGTGCCAAACATGAAGAGCGAGAGGAAGAGAGAGAGTTGATTTTGATTTGTTTTATATTTTTATTAATTAAAAGTAATAAGTTGTAAGGTATGATGTGAATGAAGATGATTGGAAATGTAAAAAGTAGAAAATATGTATGTAGAGTGTAAGAATAGATATAGAAAAAGTAGAGATAAATGAATAGTAATGAATAGTGTAGAATGGTACTATGAATAGTAGATAAGACAAATTAATACTAGTAGTAAAGAAAATACACGTAATTAAGCTATATCTGATATATTTAGATATTGAAAAATTATAAAACTGATATTTTTGAAATCCTTATATTTTTACAAGTTTATTGGTATTATCGGAATATTTTTACCGTCGGGTGCACCGAGGCATGGTTTTCGAAAACTTATCTCATTCAGATCCAAAATATACTAAAAATTAACGAATCTAATATTTTTAAGCTTTCTTATATTATTACGAATTATTTTTCACAATTATTTTAGTTTCATTACTTAGGGGTTAAGAGCGCGGGATTGCTGGATCTAAATCTACTAGGTTTTGTTATAGGTTTGTTAACTTTAGGATTTCCGGTTGACTGCCGGTTTAGGGTTTAAGCATAAATCATGACTTAAAAATCTGGGGGTTTACAGTGACCATCAAGATTCACTCCATAGGATAACAGAACAAAATTATTAATCAATCTATATTTATTTTTTCATATATTCTAATGTTCTTAATCTACAAACATATAAACGAATATGTAAAGCAAGGAAGCAAACTTACTTAGCCATTTCGTAGTTCTTCTAGTGAAAATAGTCCTCTAGAAATGGGACCTTGAAACCCTTGCTACTTAGACAAAAGAAATACCCATAATAAGTATTTTATATTAGTCTCACTCAACTGTTTAACTTTATTAATCATATTCGCAACAAATTTCCATGTTACTTGGTTTAAAGACCATAACCAACTCATTTAGCTCCGATTTTCATATATGAGTAGTCAACTTCTACCTTCTTCGGATGCTCTATCCATTTCTAAAGTTATGTCAAACATTTAAGGTCATTTATGTCTTGGAACCCTAGGGTTAGATTATACCTAGACTTGCATTCAAGTTCATTTTTTACCCTTTTGCTAGTTTCATCTTTTATAAACTCTTTAAGGCAAGTATATATATTATTTCCACATTTAAACACAATTAAAACTCAATAACTCATAGCACATATAGGATCCTAGTGATGTTGCTCAAAAATAGAATTTTTACTAAATAGTCTTTACAAAAATGTTAAGAAAAACTTAGACTCATGTAAAAAAATAGCCTCGAAAATTTTGTAATGAAATTTACTTCTTAGGACTTATAATGAAAATTTTAACTCGAAATAAAGCTGTTATATTTTATTTTATTTTTTGTAAACTTTGGTTTAATTTTTATTTGAAAACTTATTTGTCAAAACATTGATTTCTTTTATCCGTTTTCAAGAAAGAATTCCAAATTATAAAAACTCCAAGATTCATGCTTATGTCTTGGTATTTATAGGAAAATAGGATTTTGGTTTTGTTTTCAAATTTCTTTTTTACAAAGGTTTTTCCTAAGTATTGAAAAATATTTTTAAAAAAAATATTTTGCGTAACAAAGAATTATCAACATATATAATTTAGGAAAATAACAACATCACTATGAACACTCTATGTATATGAACATAAAACAAACCTCATAAATATCGCAATAATGTACTTAAAATGAAAACTTGGCAAAGTTAATAATAGGAACATAAAGATAGCAATAATAAGCATAGGAGTCTTAGCTTATAATTAAGGCTAATCGAGACTTCAAATAATCTAGTCATCGTGCAAAATAAATAAAAACAAAACAAAATGAAATGAAAACAAGTGGAAGTCTTAAAGTTTTGTCAAGGCTCTCCAAGAATTTAATTTTTTCAGTCTTCTTTGGACTTGAATATGAACAAATCCAAGACTAGATATTGACTAGCCTTATTGTGACTTGATAGTGAGCAATAGACTCTAAATAATATTTATATATATATATATATACTTATACATATAATAACTATATAAAATTTAGATTAGATAATATTAACATAACTGAATATAAACATGACAAAGCTTGAGTTATGTATGATATTTATGCATTTCTATCCCTAGCTTTCAAGTATCATGGGGAATATTTTCTTTAGGATCTTGCATGAATAACTACATGATCATAATATAAAGTAAGTGTTTGGAGATTTACCTAAAGAAGAAATGAAAGTGAGAAGGACAAGAAGGGGGTGGGGTGTGTGGGTTAGGGGGTTACGTGGTATGTTAGCATTAACAAGAAGAAGGAGAAGGGAAGAGAAATTTTTAAGAGAAAAATTTGAGAGATTTTAAATAAGGAGAGGGATATAAAGCATGAAAAAGTGAGATGAGTGAAGAGTGTTTATAGAAGAAAAAATAAGGGAATTGAAGTAAGAAATAAAATTGAAAAAGAAAATAAAATGGAGGGTAGGAGAGGGGGGTGCCATCATGAAAATGGAGAGAGAGAGAAAAGGAAAAAAAAAAGAAAAGATTATAAAAAGTAAATATAAAGTAAGGTAGATTAGGTGTGTGCAAGAATATGTTATGTAAGTGTAAGAGTAGGTATGTAAGAATGTAAGAAAAGGTGATTGATTTGAGTAGTAATAAAGAGTGATAAATAGTAAAAAAGACAAATTGTTTACCGATACAAGGTAAAATATGTATATAAGTTGCTATAACTAACGTTTTTATAAAATAAAAAATTTTCATCTAATATTATAATGACGAATTATTATTATTTAATTATTAATTATTTGTCAGAATATTTTATCTTGATTCGCGTATCAGTGATCAGATATGAAGACTGATATCAAAAAGGTCTAAAAGGGTTAAGGTTTTAGAAACTCCTACCTTTTTAGGGTATGACCCTCATTCTCAACTTATTCTTAGGATTTCCGTCACTTACATGACTCGTCTAATATTATAGAGTCTTAGAATCTGTTTGATCAAACCAAAAGTTTCTAGGGTTAAAGTTGATCCGATTAACTTTAGGGTTTCGATTCCGATATCGACTCTACAGTTTGCTTATAAGATTATCGTATATCCTAGGGTTTTACAGTTATGCTATGGAATTCCAATGAAGTCTAATAGAGTTTCTTAAAGGTATTAGAATGTTACTAAACATGCCTTTGAATACTCGAATAAGAAGTCTTTGATACCTAAACTGAGCTATTGAGCTACTAAGCTACTTCATTTAAGTGCACCCTCAAGGTATTTGGCATTGCTAATCTATTATTGTTTGTTGCATATGTGATAGGGGTCATTTACTCTATTAAATTGGGGATAAATTATGTTTAATTTTTCTTTGAATATGTTTAAAGTTCAGGAATATGGTATTTAATGCTTAATTATGTTCATTTCAAGTGGCTAAGGGCAAATTCTCAACACTTTGGTAAAGAAAGCTCATTTGGAGTAAAAATGGCTTGTCACCATCCTCATCACGCCCGCAACACAGGTGGTGATCTCCATGGATTTGATTTATGGACTTATCACCACCTTCATCACACCCATTATGAGGATGGTGATCTCTATCACCACCTCATCATGCTCGTTATGAAAGGGGTCATCGCCATCACCACTCTCATCACTGGCGGTGATAGAGATTGTGATCTACGCTATATTAGTTGTTTTGCTCGTCACCACATTCATTGCACTCGTAACGAAGGGGGTAATCTCCGTTGATTTCATTTTTAGGCATGTCACTGCTCGAGTCGCGGCCGTGATGAAGGTGGTGATCTTTGCTATTTCTGCATTAGATATAAAATAACCATTTCTTGAAGAGATTTGAAGACTAATTGACATAAGGAAAAGATGCCATTCATTTCTAGTTACTTAAGAACTATAAATACAAGACCCATACATCATATTGAAGGATCCGAATCATTTTATACACACTAAACCAATACAATTTAATATTATATGTAACGTTGTACCTGTTCATAGATCCATCTGCATTGTAATGTATTGTGCGTACTCCTTGGAGATTCTCGAGAGAGAATGAAGAAGAGACATGTTTTTGTGATCGTCTATTGAAGAGTTCAAACATTTGTATTGTGAAAAGGGAGTTCTCTTATGTTTCTTTCTTGTTTTATTTTAATTATTGTTGTGTTATCTTGTTATATAATGTAAAAGTAGTGTTGCTTAGGCCTGTTGTACCATAATTTGATAGGTTTCAATAAGATTAGTTAGTGAACTATTATTAGTCTTCTTAAATTCGACAATTGATTTTACCGAATCATGGAATTGTATTGTACACGGTATAGTTTCATGTTAGATTTCTTGGAACGGATCGAGAGATAGTCCCTTTGAATAGATCTAGGTTGTTGGAAGGAATTGCTCATGATGCCTAGAGATAGGATTGTGAAATTCTTCTGCATATACTTAATTAAGTAAGGATTCCTGAATTTAATGCGATCGTAAGTTGCTATTAGCTAGGAAGAGATTCCAGTGGATAAACTTAAGATTAGATGCTAACAATCTTGAGAAAGACGTTAACGTACTTTATGAATTCTGCAGTTTAAGAAACTGGTGATATTAATTGTATGCTCTTGATATACATGTCAAGTTCATCTGTAAAGCAAGTTTTAAGTCCTTGTGTTTTCCATTTAGTTAAGTAAATTGATGTTAGTAATATCATAATCATTAATGATAGTTTGTAAGAGGTTAGTAGTTTAATTAATATCATAATCATAATATTCACTAAATTTTATAGGCTAGATAATAAGAAAAAGGTGAGTAATAGTACTTACCGAGATCCCCAAGGAATACGGTCCTATATTTTATTCTTATATTATATGCGATAGTTACACACTGCCTAACGTTGACCAGATCATAGGAAAGACAATATGAATTAATTTATTAAAACTTGGTCAAGAAATAGCACAACCAATATGATAAAGAACCAAATTTAAGGACAAATTATCCTAAGATAATCATGGGAATCTAGTGCCTAATAGTCCTAACACAAGAGCTCAAACCTAAGGATTAGTTAATTTTATTCAATGAGAAACACTATCAAAGGAAGCCATACATGCTTAACAAATTAACCACCATATTTTCTACTACCACAAAGTTATGGCCCAATTAAAGCATATCAAGATTGTTTGGAAGCCAAGGATAAGAGATTAGGGTCATCTTGTCCACATGCCTCTATTATGAATTTATATGAAGTCTAGTATAATTGTGGAAAGGTCTTAGATTGTTAGTTAGCTAGTTTATTCCAACATACCTTCATATTCTTCAATAAAATGGCCCTCTGAACCCCAAAATGAGCTACTAAGCTACTTCATTTGAGTGCACTCTTGAAACATTTAACAATGTTAATTTATTATCGTTTGTTATAAATGAAAAAAAAAACTATGTATAAAGACTAATCATCCTATGATTGTCATGGAAATCTAGTGCCTACTAGCCATATTATTAGAATTAAAGATTAAGATTTCGATGATTTTATGCGAAGGAGACTTTCTTAGTGAAATCCATACATGTTTGACGAATTGGTCACCATATTCTATACTGCAATAGGGTTAATGCCCATTAAGATCATATCAAGATTAGTTAGAAGCCAAAGAGAAGGTATCATCATCAAGGTCATTTTGCTTTGATGACTTTACTATGAGATTCAAATAAAATCCAATGAAATTGAAAAAAGGTCTTACATTGTTACTAAGCAAATTTGTTCAAGCATACCAATGGAGACCTGAATAAAGTGGCTCGCTGAACCGTAAAGTGAGCTACCATGCTACTTCATTTGAACACACCCTTGAAGCATTTAACATTGTTGATCTATCATCCTTTATTGCAGATGAAGAGGAACCGGATTTAAAGATAAATTATCCTAAAATAATGATGGGAATCTAGTGCCTACTAGTCTTATCAATGAAGTTAAAGCTTATGGATTAGCTCATTTTATCCAAATAAAGATGTCATGAGCAAAAATAATGCATGTTTGACAAATTGGTCATCATATACTGTACTATTAGAGAATTAAAGCCCTTTAAGAGCATATTACAGCTAGTTAGATGCCAAGAACAAGGCATTGAGGACAATTTGTTGAAATGTCTTTGCTTTGGAATTCATATGAAATCCATTAGAATTGTAAAAAGGTTTTACAATGTTATTGAGCTAATTTGTTCAAACATGGTTTTAGATAATTGAATAAAGTGGCCTCTAACCCAGCAAGTAAGCTACTACGCTACTTCATTTGAGTGCACCCTTGAAGCATTTAGCATCGTTGATCTATCACCATTTTATTGCAAATGAGTAAGAACCAATAATTGAGGACAAATCATCCTTAGATAATGATGGGAATATAGAGCCCATTAGTCCTATCACTTGAATTAAAGTTGAAAGATAAGGCTATTTTATACAAAGAAAGATTTTATCAGAGGAAGCCATGGATGTCAAACAAATTGGTCACCATATTCTATATTGTCAAAACGTCCCTTAAAGAGCATGTCAATATTAGTTAGAAGCCATTGGCAAGACATTAGAGTTATTTTGTTTGGATATTTCTGCTATGAAATTCCTATGAATTCTAGGAGAATCGTAGAAAGATCTTAGAATTTATAGAGCTAATTTGTCCAAATGTGCCTTCGGTACTCTAATAAAGTGCCCCCTTACCTCCAAAGCGAGCTACTCCATTCAAGCACACTTTCAAAACATTTAACATTGTTGATATATTAATATTTGTTGTCGACAAAGAAGAATCAAGTCTAAGAACAATTCATCTAAAGACAATGATGAAAATCTATAGCCTATTAGTCTTATCACTAGAGCTAAAAATGGAGTTGAAGCTTAAAGACTAGCTAGTTTTGTCCAAAGAAAGACTTTTTAGAGGAAGTCATGTATGCTTTACAATTCGATGACCATATTCTACACTATTAGAAAGTTAATGTCCTTTAAAAGCATATCAGCATTAGTTGAAAGCCAAAGATAAGGCATCAAGACCATTTATTCCAAATGACTTTATCATAAGATTCAAATGAAGTCTAGTAGAATTGTAAAAAGGTCTTGAAATGTTATTGAGCTGTTCAATCGTGTGTTGGAGGCTTAAATCAAATGGTCCCATGATTCCTTTAGTAAGCTATTTCGTTCTAGTACATCCTTAAAGCATTTAACATTGTTAACTTATCACCTTTTAATTGCAGATGAAGAAACCCCTATATTGAGGATGAATTATCTAAAGATGATCGTGGGAATCTAGTGTTTACTAGTCTTATCACTAAAGATAAACCTTAGGATATTAGAGGAAGCCATGTATATTTAACAAATTGATCACCATATTCCACACTTCAAGAGAGTTAAAGGAGCATATAAAGATAAATTAAAAGACATAACATTATGTTTTCTTTTTTTCTTTTTTTAGAATTCCTCTGCTATAGATTTCTTATGAAGTATAGTATAACTATAGAAAAATTTAGGTTGTTTATGAGATAGTTTGTTGAGATGCACTTATACGTCTTGAATAAAGTGGCTCTCTCACCCTTAAAGTGAATTACTAAACTACTTCATTTAAGCTTACCCTCAAAGCATTTTAATGAAAAAGTTGCCCATAAACTAAAAAAGTTTTGTAATGGTTGTTCTTCCATTCCAAATGGGCCATGATTTTGTTTAATGGTAGGCATGTATGGGTATAATAAACACACACTTATTTCGTTCACTAGAATTGAATAAGGAAGAAAGGAATAGCAATTCTACCCATGTTATCTTAGTTTATAATTGAGCATTTGTTTGGAAAAAAGTTACATTCTATGAATAATAGTAATTTTCTTCCCACAAAAAAAAAAAAAAAAAAAAAAAAACAATTTCTTTCATAAATGGAAGAAGAATCTTGAAGAAAATAAACAACTAACATAAATTATGTTTATTATTGTTACCATTTGCTCTTTATATAATATACATAATATGTATGAATTTAAAAAATTATATTAATTTTTTTCTAAGTTCAGCTTGCTGGAGTCTTGGCCTTCTAAACCCACCTTAATCACTAATAAATAATAGTTTGTTCATATTCTCTTTTTTTTATCATAACCACTTTAAAAACTCATTAAAAACAAGTCATAAAGTGTTTGATTTATATAATAAAAAAATTAGAAATAATCCTAAATTTTATAGATAAGATTCATAAACTTTCAAACTCGAAATAACTCAAAACTTTAATAATAGACTAAAGAATTTTTGCAGTTCCATTAACTAACCATCTAGTTGAAAAATATGATATATTAATTATTTTAGTACACAATCGTACAAGGTACCCCATTCGAACCTTACTTAATCAAGTAAGGTTCTGGTGGATAATAATAGCCACAGGGTAGGGTACATATATAAATTTTTTTAAACTTGCTCTTATAGGGTAGGGTATGCATATGAAGTTTTCATACCCTGTACCCATCTAAGAACCTGTATTGTACTGTAGAGTACATGTTCTAGGGTATCATGTATCTACCCTATTAAATATTATATAATAATATTAATATATGATAAATAATGATATTCCATATTTTATTTTGCAACTACTTATATTTAAGATTATTATTTGTAGACAACATACCATAAAATTTTATTATAAAATGATTTGTACTATTTTATTTTAAAACGACTTGTTATTTTTATTTTAGAAGAAATATGGTTGTATGTATGTATTTGATTTTCCAAATTATATAAAAATATTGGTTATATTATACCGCCAATCAATATATGGAAGTAGCTCTAAAGTTTTTAATTTTGGAGTTTGGTGCAAGTTTTATAATTTTGTTTAATATCATATAAATAGGTTTCACAAGTATTTATCATAGGTTTCAACTTTCACGCATATAGAACTTGCGATATTAACAAATTACTTTTTAAATTTCTTTTTGCATGTTATTTATATTGGACATATAAAGATAGTATAGTATTGCTAGTGATGTGCCTTAGGCAATGAGGATTCTATGTCATTTGAATATTTTTCTTTATAATATAAGTCAATTTTCTTTATCAAAGTTATAATTGGCCTTTGACAAAATTTATTTCTTGAATAATTGGTTATTTCTTATGTTGTTAAGGTATGTGACTTTAATAGTAAAATATAAGGTGAGAAATAACATTATTGTAAATTATCCTTGCTTATTCATTATATGGAATAATAATGAATTAAAACTAGCTTGTTGGTTGAATAATGTTCATGTTTTATTGATGATGGATACAAGATATTGATTCAACACATGGATACATGTAAGAGTATATTATATTGGAATGACCAATTATGAGAATACCATATGGATCAATATGATAAGTATTTCTCAATAAAATGCTGCTTTAGTCCTTTTACCTGACCATGGATTCCTACATAACAAGTTTCATTTTTAATTCAGCTCTTCCTCATCTTTAATCAAGTGACTACAAGACTGTAATTGGACATGGAATGAGTCATGTGAAGAAATGTGAGTGCCCGTGAAGGAATTTGTTCCTATCATTAATTTGAGAGAGATATCTTTTGGGTTTCTTGATGAGTAAGATTGAGAAATACATGGCCATGCTCGAATGAATTGATAAGGAGTTATCAATATCATTTGCTTAAGTCATTCAAACTCTAGAATCAAGAAATATGTGATTAAACAATATAAGAGTGTATTGATCCATACCTTATGTTTAATTATAAGATATTGTATAACAAAATGATTAAATAACCAGTTGCTAATAGGTAGAGTCGGATCACCGATCTTAATTTAATTTGGATAGGCATAATGTCTTACTAGAGACCAATTATGTCTTGTATTGTAGGCCTAAAAGATGTTTAAGGGCTACTATCAATATTAAGTGAACGTACAGGGTCACACATACAATCAGATCATGGTTATTTTAATATTTATATCAGGAATTATCTAATTATATATTATTCTTAGGTAGATCAAGAATAATAAATAATTATTAAATAAAAATCTTATTTTATAAGACACATGTCGTTTTCATAGAGAAAGACTCTAATAAAATTAGAGTAGGTAAACATGACACATGATCTTATAAATAGAAGGTGATGATCACCTCTAGGGTTTAATTGACACTCACTGTCATATTAGAATTGTAGAGAAATTTTGTAACTAAAAACGTGAGAGATCCTTTTGTGAGAGATTCCCAAAATTCAGAATTGTTCCAATGTGTTAGCATACGCATAGAGATATGATTGGAAATTTGTTCTTGTGGATACAGTAGAAGGTGTTTGCACTTGCAGCACCTATTGATCCGAATTTGAAAGCTTTGTAAAAGGTATATTGCAATCCCTTCGTGATTTAATTTGATCGCATGGATCCAGTTGGAAATTTAGGTTTAAATAAAAAAAAATTCATATTCCGTTGCCAAATCTATTTTTGGATCGTTAAATTCCCAACAATTATTACATATTATACAAAAATATATCAATGATTATAGACTTGATGTTTTAAAAAGATAGAACAAATATAGAGATTTCATAAAACGAAAAAATTACAAGTTCCACAGGATACTCTATGCTTTATAGGTTTTATGAGATACAGGATTGGTCCAATGAGCCATATGGTAGGTATCAGCTACGAAATTTATTATCCTTTATCTTACAAGGTCGGGTTCAGTTGTACTTCATGTCCTATTTACCTATACTTGCTCACCTCAAGCTATAATTAGAGAATATTGCATATATACCATACTTTAAAAAAATTACACAAAACCAAATTATGGGAAAAAAAAAATTATAGGAATAGTATGGCGCCTTGGAGATACGATACCTTGCCAAATCTATATAACACGTCTAACGAGCGATATATGCATAAGTATATGTGTATCACCCATTGAAGGTGCGATACATCTCTAAATTTGTATCGCACACCCAATGTGTGAGACAACAATTTTTTAAAATTTTGTATGGTAGGTCACTGTATCTTGCTTTTAAGATGTGATATACATATAAAATTTTATATATTTTCTCCATGATGAGATATAACGATGTTATTTTGATGAATTTTTTAATATAATTTTTATTTATAAAAACGATAGTCATGCATCACACTCATATAATTATAATTTAAAATAAACTCAAAACGTTAAATAACAGAATGACAGAGTTCTCTATAAACTAATAATATGATGAAAAAGTTTGTTAAAGTCGTGCATCTGAAGCTGTTTCAACAACAAAGTCAAATAAGGTTATTTTCATCCATTCCGGAAAAAAATTTAAAACGAAGACGCTTCCGTTTTAAAAACAGGGCCCGAATTCCAAAAGCAGGAAAAGGGCAAAAGAAAAACCAGAGACAGCATAAGAAAACATAGGACTACTTCTTCACGGCTAAACTCCGAAATCAATTCCTTTTCCATTAACCGTGAGAACACCAAAATCCAGAAATGGAAGAAGACCCTAACAAGCCCAAACCCGACACCCAGATCCACATCGAACCCTCTAAACAACAATCCGATCCTACCCACCAGAATGGCGATCATCACGATACCTACCCGGCTGAGCCCGACAACCAGATCGGACATACATCACCGTCCTCCGGATCGAGAAAATCGGTTCACTGGAGCCCCGAATTGGTATCCGAATCCCCTCATGAGAATTACCCTTCTTCCTATGTTGATGCTCCTTCTCCTGCCCCTGCGTCCAATTTCAATTTCAAAGGTTGGTATTGATCGATACTGAATATTTATTGTTGGCAGATAAATAATTTTTTTTTTATTAAGAGTAAAAAGTTCGGAGAACGCATTCCGTGTCGTTAGGTTTGATTGATTTTTTCCTTAAAGATGTTTAATGTGTCTGTTGTTTGTTAAGAATCAATGGGGAACGTGAAGAATGTGTTGGGAAGATGGGGGAGGAAAGTGGCTGAAGCTACTAAGAAAGCTGAGGATCTTGCTGGCAATACCTGGCAACACCGTATGTTTTTTTAATATCTTTATTTCACTATGTATATGTGTTCCTTGTGTTTGTTTTAATATTTTCTAGGATGCAGTGTTTCTAGGGAAACTAAATATATGGATTTAAATCTTCTAAAGTCTACACACGCTTAATACTTAACTAGTGCTTAATTTTTAGGGCGGTACATGTGTCCAGTAACAAAAATAAAGGGAAATGTAGTGGTAACCGGTAATAGATAGATGTAGGAAGATTGATCTCCACCTGCTGCAAAGGAGCCGTGCTGCGCCGAGCTTTTAAAAGCTTGGGCTTGACCCATTTAAAATTTAGCCAGCTCGAGGTGGAATCAAGCTTTTTATCAAGCTTGAAATTAAGACTTGAGCTCGACTCATTTACTTAATTGAGTTTAAATTTGAGGTCGAGGTCGAGCCGAGCTAAGCTTTTAATCGAGCTTAACGAACTTTTATCGAGTTTGGAGTTTGAGTTTGACTTATTTGAATAGCTCATTTACTATTTTTTTAAACCTAATATATAATGTATACATAATTATTAAATAGAAATTAACTTTTATTTTTTTATTTATTACGTAGTTATAAATAATATGTTATTTATTAAAAAATTCATAAATCTGTTAACGAGCTTATTAATGACTTATTAACAAGTCTAGTCACGAGCCCGTTCACGAGTTTAAACAACCCCGTTCACGAGTTTAAACAAGCTTGTTCACGAATTGGCTCGTGAGTTTAAATCAAAACTCGAACTGGGCTTGTTTACTAATCTAGTTCGAGTCAAGCCGAGCTTAAGTAGTTTGTGAATAGCTTGGTTCGTTTGCAGGCCTACTTTCATTATAGTGAAAGCAATTTGGATGTAAACAGCTAAATGGGGATTTATGCGTAATACATGTTTATAGGGTTGTCAGTCCAATTGCGATATCAATATGTCCATTGGAAGTTTCTTCCTTTTTTATGCATCTCATTTCTATTGTATATGCAATGATGGAACTTTTGGATGGTTGAAACACTTTGTTTGGCAATTTTAAGGAGTGCAAATGATGGAAATAGACAGAAAGGAAAGGAAATTAAATGGAAGGCATTGTAGTTTTTATTACTGGTTCGGATTTGTAGGAGGAAATGGAAGAAAAAAGGAATGAGATGTTTTATTCCCATGTGGCTGATAGATGGAGAATTTTATAATTTTACTCAATTTCCACTCATTTCCATGCTTCTCTCTGAAAGTGGAGAGAGACATATTGTCTTAAAAAGTAGAATTGTTTCCACTGATTTATCTCAATTTCCACCCTTTCCACTTCTATTATAAATGCCAAAACATTTTTTGACTGAGTTCCTTTCATTTTCATTGCTTTCCATTTATCTCCGCGTCACCGAATACAGTGTTTTTCTTATTCTAGCTAAAATGTGGAAGGGTATTGTATTCAGGTTGTAAGAGGAACTGGGAATTGTAGTCGTAGTGCATAGTGATTGGGGAAGATGATTGGGAAATTGAGATTGTTTAGGAAGAAGAGCTTGTTTCGTGGAAAGGACATCATTTGGTCTTTTGCAAAATGGAAAAGAATATGTCTAGATAAGATTTCTTTAAAGTGAATGTATTCAATATTTGGTATTGAGATAGAAGTGCGTGATTTATTTTCATTTCATCTTTAATTTATTTTGGCAAACTTGCAAAATTTGAAAATCACACATTTAAGGCACCAAAATTGATAGTAAAAGAGCCAACCTGAACAGGCTTTGCCAATCTAATCTTGTCATGTTCTTATCATTCTGTCACCAACACTCCATAATACGCCTTGGTTAAAGAAAAAGTAACAAAAATAAAAATCCACTTTTATGTAAAGAACCACGCATGAACAAAGCAGCACATAAAATAGCATTTATTTACGTATGACTGAGTAGAGGATAGTTAGGGTCGGAGAAGAGAACCTGTCCCATAGCCTATTTGTGACCACCCAAGATTACAAAACCTATCAGTTTTATATCCTGTGGAACGTCTGAATTTTTATCTTATTTTACTTTTGAGAATTTGAGAACAGTACTGCATACTTGTTATGATTTTAATGCTTGAACAATGCAGCCATTTATACCCTTGGATCATAATATTATAATTATAAGTTCAACTTTATCAGACGAGAGTTATGGTACTTATAACAACAAATATAAACCTAAGAAACTTTTGATAAGCAACTGCAAAGTATGACTATGTTGACCCACAACATTAACTCAAAACTGCATTTATTGTACCTCAAATAGTGTCCATTATTGCAGTCTTTTCAGTAATGAAACTACTCTGTAAAGTGAAGCATGACATTGTTGGTTCCTTAAATTTTGTTGTGTTTGTCAAATATAGTTACATCTATTGGATGTGTTATAGGATTTATAACAGCAAAATTCTAGGTTTTCTGCGAATTTCAAACTTATGGTATATCTAGTACTTCCAGCCAGGTTGTGGAGTGGTTAAGAGCCCTAAACTATTCTGTTAGGAGGAATCCTTTAGACCATGTAGGTTTGTGAGGGTTCTGGTCGAAACAGGTTTACGCTCGCACCACTATAAAAGGAAGAAATTTTTTACCTTTGTTTGGTCCATTATATGTTGGATTGAATGGTGGAAGAATCAGAACTTTATCTTGTTATGGCTTCATTCTGGGTTTCCTTTCAACACTAAAAGTATTTAAAGGAATTGTGTTTTATTGCTTTCCCTTTCTACAAAAATTATTTTCAACACTAAATGCATATATCCCATCTTTTCATGTATCTGTAGATGTAAGGTCCTTATTCTTACATGAGAAAGCTTCATGCTTTATTCTTCAAATAGTGAATTTATATCCCACTTGAAACCATAAGCCCAATATTTCATTGCTTGAGTCGAAGTTTTGGCAGCACCTATTATATGCTTTATCCTTATCTGAAACCTTGAATGATATAATATAACACCTTGCCCTGTTTGACGTCTTCAACACAAATTCAAACAAAAATATTACATGTAGAAAATCCTACAATGAATTGACAATTTCAATTTTTCTGCATTTTCACAGTTTGTTTTTAAGTTCGGTCCTCCATAAATCTCAGTAAGTCCAAGATTTGGAAGATAATATAATATTAGATTTAGGTCTAAGCAAAAATGTTGCAGAGATTTTAAGTTATATAATGTAATTGTTTTAGTCACTTGATGAAAAATTCTAGTAGTTGTTCATTTGATTCTCCCATCGGTCAGTTTATAGAATTTTCATTTATCTTCTTGTTGTAGTCTTCTAAAAATCATGTATAGGAGGTTTTTCATTATCTCAATGAAATGCTAGACAAGATGAAATCTTCCTGGTCAATTGGTCCCCATTAGAGCATCCACAACCTGTAGGACTTCCACGAGGTTCTTAAAATACCATATTTGAATTTTAAGGTCCTTCTTTTTTAAAGAATCCTATCACTTTATTCCTAAGGTCCTTCACAACATTTTATAATTTTATAGGTCCCACATAATAATAAAAATTACACACAGCATCACAAAAAAATTAAAAAAAAAAAAATTCAGCTGCTGGAACTCTTCTTGTCAGAGGACCATTCCTTCCCTCAAGCACTGGCTCCATCCCATAACTACCGAAGTAGAGGACCTTCCCCCTTGGAATTGCTGCCAAGGAGCTCCTGCTGGGGATGCTCTTAAGATGTTTCATTGATTAAGGGTTTAGAGTATTGCGTTCTTGCTAAATTTTCTTGAGAGTGGCTTGTCTGAAGTCCACAGGCTAGCTTTTTGTTGTGCATTTGGATGTTTCATCGACTATTACTGAAACATGGTGAGGTGATCAGGACCACCTTTAGAACAGTGGTAGTGTCTGCAGTAATGGAGGAATTGCTGCTCTTTTGCAATAACCATAGTCATACCATCAAGATTGGAGTCTTAATTTTCACACAAATGGCAATATCTGAGTTATTTTTTTCAATGATCATACTTTATTTCTAACTTTCTGATCTTGTACACCACATGACAAGTGGAATGCATCTTTTCTTAATACTAGAAGACTAGCGGGCAACGCACCCACACTACATGTATAAAAATAGAAATGATATGATTTTTATAACAAATACAACAAATAGAAACCCTAAAAAGATAAACAGTTATGTTGGAGAAGAGATGAGAGAGAGAGAGATTGGAGTAAAAGAGGGAGAGTGAAGTAACCGTCATAAATATAAAAAAGAGAATAAAATGCCATACTATAAGATTTCATTTGTTGACTTGAATTGAAAGGTTTGCTTAATAATAATAGATGATAGAAAAATCTCTATAGTAATAGTCATAATAGTTAGTGCCACAAGGTTTTTTTTTTCTTTTCGTTGGGTATGGTACTGATGGTTTGTTTCATAGAAAAATATCTATAATATTAGTCATAAGAGTTAGTTGCCGTAAATAATATTTCTGTATAGAATTGATGGTTTGATTCATAGAATAAGTGGGAAAGCACGGAGCATAGGCAAGCCTTGCATGCAATTGTTTGCTGCTTCCTAATTTAACAGCTCCTGTCCTATTGACCAATGGGCAGATCATTATACATTCTTCCAATGAGACAAGATGTTATATACTAAATTGAGAAATTAGTTTTGCCGTGCTTCATTGCCAAAAGGAAATGTTGAGGTACAAAAATTGGATTTGATAAATGATGCTAGTGCATTGATTAAACTAGTATGTGTATAAGTATCTGTTTGTATGTATGTCCGGAGAGATGCACTCACATTATACCAAGTAGTGGTTGGATCAAACCACTGGATATACCACATTCACTACATTTGCAGTGTGCCTGCATCCATAAATTAAATTCTGATACTAAATAAACAAATACTAAGTAAACATCATCTTATGACGTATCTAATGCAGATTATAGAATTGAGTCAAACATATCTTCTCATCTTTGAATTCTCATGGATTTTTTTTTTTTTTTGGCCCTATTGAGTTCTGATGTTTGCTCCCTTTAAATTCTGCCATTGCAGAAGCTTCCAAAGTTAAGATAATGAATGGTTTCTGTTTTTGTAACGTAAGGGTTGATAGGATCGTTTATGTTCAGCATATGGTGTGTGTACCAAAATTGAGTTTCCTCATTATGGCATTCTTTCTTGGATCTAGTGAAAACGGGCCCCAGTCTTTCTGAAGCTGCCTTGGGAAGAATTGCTCAGGGCACAAAAGTCCTAGCAGAAGGTGGATATGAGAAGATTTTTTGCCAGACATTTGAAACAGTGCCAGAGGAGCAACTGCTAAACTCTTTTGCCTGTTATTTGTCTACATCCGCTGGACCAGTCATGGGGGTTTTATATATATCTTCTGCAAAGCTTGCATATTGTAGTGATAATCCTCTTTCATATAAAGCCGGGGACAAGACAGAGTGGAGTTACTATAAGGTATGTCATTGTGTTTGCTGCAAGTTGTTAGCTTCGTCTTTGTCGTTTCAGCATTATCACCTATAAACATGGAGGATCTGTTGAAGCAATTTTTATTACTTTCCTTTTTGTTAAGCTGACTTTTTCCATTGGATTCATTTACCTATAAATGGTGCTCATCTTGAAAGCTATTCTTTGTGCTACATTATATGCTTGTCCCGGAGAAAGCTTTAGATACTGCTTTCATGCATAGCTGGTTGATTATTAGTTCAAATTCCTCAGCATTAAATAGTTTGTTGACCCACATCCCTTGTAAATTTTTCCATGGGGTTCAGTGCCAGCCCCTTGGTTTCATGTTTCTATCCATAAAATATAATACACGAGTGTTTTGCATCAACAGGTTGTCATCCCATTACATCAGCTCAAAGGAGTCAATCCTTCCACCAGCAGAACCAACCCCTCTGAAAAATACATTCAGGTCATTTCTGTTGACAATCTGGAATTTTGGTTTATGGGATTTTTGAACTATGATAGTGCTGTGAAGTGCCTACAGGATGCTTTACAAAGCAGTGAACAATCAGCTTGACAATAACAGAGCGTCACACATGCAATAGAGCTGATACTTTTCTGCACATCATCTTTAAACATATGGTTGTTCAAACGGCGATCCACTAGGTCTTAGCGGAGTCCTTTATTCCCATATATTAGCATATGTATATTTTGACAAACTTTCCTTTCTTTTTCTCTTCTTCCCTTCTTTCCCATAAGAACTTGATATATGGACGTCTCTGTGGAGAGCCTTGATTATACGTTGTAAATTATTTTAGTGCTTACCTCCTGCTATCCATGAAACTATTTTTGGAGGGGTCGCGTTTAGAGCCTTATTCTTGATTATCGGCTGTACATCGGTTTTGATCTAGTGGGCTAGCAAGGAAACTATTATCTTAAATGGGTATGTTAGGAATCTTATTCATGCTGGGCTTTTTGCATTTTGCAACTTGAGCTTTGTTGATTTTCCCTATCTCTTAAACAAGAGGTGATAGGTTGGATTCTCCCCTTTCCGCTATAATGGGAACCAAAAGAGAAAAAAAAAAAAGAAAAAACTTGAGTTTTGTTTATCAATTTTTTCAACATACGTGTTTAGTTTATATATCCAAATTTAATTATCAGGGAGGTTATTAATTGTTGCTGTGAAAACCGCTTGAATGTGTAGATGTATGTTCCTGCTCTTTGAATGCAGTAGACTTATTATCTTACGGCCACGAGATAAAGAGAGGGTAGGGGAGGGGAGTGCCACTAGCCTTCTTACATATTTTTGGTTTACGATGTTATTAGATGACACGGGGGTCGTACACGGAATTACCTCAAGATAGCGAAAACCCTGTCAGATCTTTCCAGTTTTTGCTAAAAATTCAACTTACGCAGGGGCTAGAGCTTGTCGGGCACCGTTAATGATTATCCAAAGGCGAGTCTAGCATTGGGACCACCAGATCCCAGTTTCATCTTTGGCGGACCTATTACTGGCCTGTCAGAAACAGTCCTAGGGCCCGGCAGATTGCAGGTATGGCCGACCGCAGCTTGCTCATGCAGGCCTGGGATGGGACCCGGCAGGCAATGTATCTGAAATGGAATACTTGTCATGTCATCCCCTTCGTCGTCGTTATTCTTCTATTTTTTCTTTTTCTTTTTCTCGCCAGAAAACTAGAAGAATATTTGTTCTTCTATTGATTTGCGAACATCTTAGTTGTACCAAAAATTATGTTATCAACATAGATTTAAATAGTTAAATTATCTTTACTAAAACCTTTCAAAAATAGTATTATATTGAGTTGCCTTTTTATAAAACCTTTATTAATTAGAACATTTTCCTTAAAAACTCTAAAGAGGTCTTTGAAATATCCTATCAGCACTTAAAGGACTTTCTTTAAAGAATCTTGTTACTTTATCCTAAGATTTTTTATATAAGTTCTTCACATTTTTTTAGGCTTTGTGATCTCATATATTTTTAAATAACATACTTAAAAAATAAAAAAAAAATCATAAGAAGATGTGAAGGACTTCACCTAGGAAAGGATTCCAAAAAGTTTTTAAGTACCTCTCCTACCTCTTAGGATCTCAAAAAGTGAGGCCATTAGTGGATCTTGTGTCAAAGACTTAGAATCAGAAAAAGATGTGAAGATGTGAAAGACTTTACTTGGCGGAGGATTCCAAAAAGTTTCTAAGAACTTTCTTCATCTTGTAGGATCTCAAACTATAAAAAGACATGAAAGACTTTACTTGGCGGAGGATCCAAAAAGTTTTTAAGGATCTTTCCCATTTTGTAGGATCTCAAAAGGTGAGATTCTTCACGGATCCCACATCAAAGTCCTAGAATGAGAATGCTCCTAGAAATTCACTAATCTTTTCACACTAGACTTTGGAACATTATTTTAGAGCATAAAGAGTTTTATTAAATTCAAGTATATGATTTTCAAGAACTTGGTCTCTAAAACTATGTTTGGTACGTACTTTATAAAATCGTTTTCTTATTAAAAGAAAAAAAGAAAGTACGGTTTACATTCATTTAAAAATGTTTAAAGTTTTCATAACAAGCATAATTCAGCTCCTTTCCTCTTAAAAATATCTATTGGCTTCAAGTCTAGTTTTGCCTTTTTAACCATACAACCATTTTCATCAAAAGTCAATTATGCAGTATCCATGTTGCAGCTTGGTAGACATTGGTGAGATCTGATCGTAGAAAGAAATAAAGGGTATAAGAAAGGAAGAAAAGACCATGTGTTAAACTTGATTGGCACACATTTCCCGAACAACAATTTAAAGGGCTTAGTGAAACTCCTTGCTAATAGACGAGACTGACAGATATGGGATTACAATGAAATTATCCCTATGCCACATTTGCATGGAGTTCGATTAATCAATCCAATTCCCATAAATCTTTGAAGTTACAATCTATTTAGCCATCCAGGTGCTGCATTAGAGTTCCATCATTCAAAGTAGTAAGAGAATTATATATAATATATTATAGATCAAATTACTGGCTTACCACTCCTATCACCTTTTCAACCTATCATCTACAACTTTTATACATGAGATCCCTGTTTTTGAAAGAAAAAATTAAAATAATTTTTTTTTCCTTTTCCCAAAACCAAAAGATACCTGTTTTTGAAAGAAAAAATTGAACCGCAACAGCATCAATTCTAACAATGTCAGAAAACATAAACAAAAAGCAAGTTGCCTTGCAAAGCAACATTGCTTCAGCAAGAGCCTCCAGTTATCCCTAAAGACGCTCTACATGGACATTTTTTCTTCGTTCTTGTGTGATGGACTTTGATAAAGTTGCTCCTAAAGATTTCTAGTATAAGAAATATGCCATTCGCAAATCAATGATCAACATGCTTTATGAGATTTATTAACAGATACCACTATTGCTTAAACAAACTCCCGTTGAGATCGTCAGATTTCATGAGGTTCATATAATAATATCATCCTCCCTAACAATTTTAGCCATATCAATACACTGTTACCATCAAGTCCTGAGATATACAACGAAAATAGAATGAAAATCCATACTTAATATGCAGATAGAAATACAGATGGAGACAGAAAACAAGGACTTAGTAAAGACAAGTAACGTTCTCATATTGTATGATTCAATCAGCAATTAGCTTCAATTGGGATGAAGGGCTAAAAAAAAACCAAAGGAAAAAAGAAGAAATTCACAATGAGCCCACCAGAAACCTATCAATCTCATCAAAGCAAAAGCATGCTGCTAAGTAAGACCTAACTTTGCCCCATTCAAGTGTTAAAATTGTTAAAGATCAATAGACCATACCCTCTATCCACAAATATAAGCCTCCTTTCTTTCTACGAACTTACAAATATATCATCTCCTTCGAAATCAAACGCCAGGATATCATCAAAAACACCAAACGCCAGGATATCATCAAAAACACCATCACCTGAACCCGAACTTGAACCCATGGCTTCCTTCCTGGTCTCACCATCAACATCCTCATCCCCAACATTGCCCTTACTCTCTCCACCACAACCATCTTTCTCATTCTCCTTATTCAACTCCCCCATCATGGCCACACTATTCACTCCATATCTCGACCCTCTCCCCCATATCTTCGTACAATTCCACCCAATGGCTTTCTTCACTCTTCTTTTTCTCCACCCCATTTCCAACCCCACCCGAAACCCGAGGCTTTTTCACATTAATTTGCTCAACCACATGATCATCATCATCCGGTATCTCCACAACAACATGCTCACTCTCCTTCCTCTTACGCACACTCTCACTCTCCTTCTTACTCACAAAACCCTCATTCTCCTTCTTATTCAGACACACACTCTCACCACCCTTATACGTCACACCAAAATACCCGAAACCGCACTTGTAACCCTCTACCCCATCCACCTTCACCAAACAATCCATTGGCGGAGGAGAAATCTCCGAAGCATGAAACCCTCGAGAGCAATTCTGACACTTCAAACAACAGTCCTTATACATTCCATCGTATTCATACAAGTAATAACAGTACGGACATATGGTCCAAAAGGTGCTAACATCGTTACAAACGTAGGGCCCATTATCACAATCCTTACCATGGTCGTACCGTGTCTTCTTTTCGGAGTCCGAGAGAACGTCCCATGCATTGAAAACAAGTTGAAGGGCATGTCGGGAAAATGGGTAAATGTTCTTCGAAGGGTTTAAGATATGTACTAATCTAGCGAACTGACGATGTAGAAGAGACGGATTGTCTGCTTGTTGTCTTTGTCCTGGGTTGTGGTTGTTGTCGTGTTCTAGGGTCTGGAGGATGGAGTAACAATCGATGCGGCCGTCGGGGAGGCGGCGCTGGCAGCGAGGAGGACGCCGGAGATGGCGAGTAGTTGGGTTGGGAAGGGTGGTCAGGTTTTGAGTTGAGGCGATCAGCGCATGAATGCGGCAGTTCGTGTAGTCGTGGATGCTAAGGAAATGAGAGGCGCGAGCCAGAAGATTGCTGAAATCGTCTTCCTCCATGGAAGAATTAGAGAGAAAGGAGAGACTGAATCTTTGTGATTTGGATTTTCGGGAGCAATATAGAGAAGGTAGACCGACCTTTGTGGGTTTCAACGTCATGAGGGCCAGGGGTAGTATTGGAAATCAGGCGGTGGTTTTCTTAAGCATAGTATATGAAAAAAGATTTTTCCATTATCTGCATTTTGTAAAATTGTTATGTAGTTTTTATTAAAAAAAAAAAAGATTGAATATATAGCGTCCATCTGGATTTTAGCTTTTTGCCGATTATAGATCTCTCTTTTTCACACAAAAAAATTAAAAAAATATATTGTTAGGCTATAAAACTAATGATATTTTATTAGATTTTTAGTTAGAGATAATATGATTATTTTAATAGTATTTTAAGTACATTTTTTAAATTTGTATATATTTCGAAAGATACAAATTTTAAGTTTTTATTATAACATGTATACATATAGATATCTATTTTTTTTTCCTTTAGGAGATTTAAACTAACTCAAAACTTCTAAGGCTCGTCCACCTATAATATTATTATTCAATTAATTATAAAAAGTCAGTGTAAAAAAATATAAGTTTCAATCATAATTAAATTAGCTCTTAACCATTCAATAATGAAAGTAATTAATCTCTACCATAATCACCACATAACTCTAGAATTTTCCAAATTAATTATTAATAAACCGTCAGATGCTAGGTATTTTAAACTATAATCAATATATTAACATGGTGAAGCTGAAAATATAAAATAATCATTAAAATAAATTACATGCATTATGATTAATTAAAAATGTAAAAGGAACAGTCTCCACAATATGCCCATAAATTACTTGTAAATGGATTGGATGAATGGTTTGGGCAGTAACAATAAGGCGTCCAGTAATGCTTAGAAAACAGAGATATGGGTTTTTTTTTGGGTCCACAAGTATCGATTGCAAGGAACTTCCTGGCATACATTTTTAAAAGCATTAATATAGAGGAGTGGAATGAAAAAACCGTGCACTTAAATATAATACTTACATTAATTGTGTTAATTTAATAATATTAAATGAAAAATATTAATTATGGAAAATTAAAAAATTTTAATTTTTAAAAATCTTAATCTTCCATTGTAAAATATTAAAATTCTTAATCATAAAATAAAATGATCCATATAGATTTTAGGTTCAATAAGATGTACTGGCATGATTTTCTTCTTTTTCCTTAAATACATTCAAACTTTTATAATGAGAAGGGAAAAACAAAGAGGTAGTGGTAGTTATTATTTAAAAAATAAAGGAAAATTGTATGGTGACGTTTTTTCATAAAATTAGCCATTTTGGTTATTTAAGGGTTAAAATTCATAGTCAATAGTGATGGCCACATTAAAATAATTAACATATTAATTAATATATTTATTTTAATGATAAAATAATTAAATCCATTGAAGCAACTGTAAAGTTACCAAGAAGAAGTTATAGGTCTTGTGATGGAAGTACTTTTTCAATCAGATATTTAAAAAAGAAAAGGGAAAGAAGTAGCAACTAGTTATTGTAGAGGGAAAAAAAAAGCCAAGCTTTATGGAGGAATTTTTTTTTTTTTTTGGTAAACGAGTTATGGTTTTTGGAAATAAATATTAAACTTTAATGGTTCTCTGCAAACTAACATTTCTATTTGTGTTAATTTCTTTATTGGTAAAGTGGTCTTCTACCATTGGTTAAGGTTAGTGTTTAAGGTTTTGTTGCGTCAAGTGTTTGGATTATTGTTTGTGTTATTGTATGATGCTAGTTTTGAACATTGTAAGAGTGTATTTGGTTTTGAAAAAGAATATGGGGTAACAAAAGATCATTTAAAAGACAGTGAAAATTGATCATTACATTTGCTCTCGTACGTTTTGGCTAGTCAAATAGTTTGCATGAGATTCAATGGTCTTGCGATTTGTATTTCTTGTTTTATATAGGGTTTAAGACCCGATAAAAAATAGTGAGAAGAAAAGATTCGAGTAAATGTATACTTATATTTGACAGTGATTCAAATTGAGTTCGATATTCCTCTACAAATCTAACTTGAGTTAGTTGCGTCAAATTCCCTTGAATATCTTCATATTCAAAAGGGCCAAATTGTATTTCATTTACTTACTTTAAATTCATCCAAGAACTCAACTATTTGTTTAGAAACATCCATTTGTGCCAATCTAATGCTCTTGATTCCATTGCAAATGAAGCTGTAATATAAAGATAAATAAATTATAAAGAAGGACAAGTTTGTCATTTGATATAAAATAAGAGGGTTTTATGGTCAATCCTAATGTATATAAAAGGATTATTAAGAAAGGTCAAAGAGTCAAAGGATATTAAATAAGAAGGTTTTATGGTCAAAGTTGAAATATAATTTTATTATGTTCACATAGCAAAAAAAAAAAAAAAAAAAAATTGATTAAGAATGGATTTTGGCAGCCTAAATTGGATATGAACCTAGGGTTTTTCCTAAACAACATATCTCTATAAATATACCCTTAACCTACGAGTTAGTCACACCATTCCTCAGTCAAAACCCTAAGAGATTTGGAGTACGTTTAAGACATTTGAAAACCGTCGGCTTATATATTCTTTCTTTGTCAACAAAAATCTAATTTTAATACAATTTTAGTCACATGACAGAGACATGACAGGAGATCAAAAGTCACGAATCCCTATATATTCTTTCTTTGTCTTTTCTTAACAAAACCCTAAACCTAGATTCTTATCCTTTGAGAGTTTATAGCCGCCAAAGGATTTAGAAGTCTATTTGAAGGAGATTCAAAATCTAGAAGCGAAACACTAGAGTGGTTTTGGAGAATATCATATTCAAATCCAATTGAAGGTAAGATCTCTAGCCTAATCTTTGTAATTCATAGATTATTAGGAAAACATGTCATGATGATGATATTAATTGTGATAGGAGAAAGATTTAAAGAATTAGGGTTTCTGATTTCAATCAAGTTCTGCAAATTATAGGTATGTATGAATTTGCCCTATCTCTATAGATTCAAAGTTATAAACTTTTATAAGGGATTTATTCATAGAAGATTATATATATATGTATGTTGTGAAGGATTGTGGAGATCAAGGAAGATTTGAGGAGAAATTGATGTTAGGGTTTCTGTGAAGTAAAAACAAAATTAACAGGTGAGTTAAGATTTGGTTAGGGTTATGGTATTAGGGTTAGGGTTTGACATCATGATTACAATTGAATTTTAATTACGCACATATTGATATACAGGAGTATTGTGAGATTAGGATTCCATTTCAATTAAAGTTTCTATTGAGTAGATTTGGATTGGAAGCAAATCCAGGTACGTTCTTACCTTGTTTGCTGCTTGTGCGTGATAGGTTTAGAATTTATAACCTGATTAACGAATATACGACCTTAATTG
Organism: Combretum micranthum; assembly: GCA_024138025.1. Taxonomy (NCBI): domain Eukaryota; kingdom Viridiplantae; phylum Streptophyta; class Magnoliopsida; order Myrtales; family Combretaceae; genus Combretum; species Combretum micranthum. The sequence continues at coordinate 1,260,710 of JAMXBD010000211.1, forward strand.
AAATTGAGTGTTGATTGTAAGTGGTTTCGACTAAAGTAGAACTCACGGCGAGGCCATGGTGGAGGGTGATCTCTAGTGAAACAACCTGATGATCCTTGTGTGAGGTTGTCCCGAGTAGACTCGTGCTTGGAGATGATTCTAGTAGATTAGGAGTCGTGCTTTCGAGCTTTGGCTAGGCATGCAAACTGTATATATGTATACATTATAATATGTGTTTTGGAATCTGAATTATTCCGGGTTTGGGTTTATATCATGAGTATTCTTAAACTGTGTTGATTGCAGGCTAATGAAAAGATAAATTAATTTGTGTTTGTTGCATTAGAAATTATAAGTTGTATGTGATATTGTGTCATGTATGATCATGTGCATGTGCTTGTGGTTTGGATGTATTGGGCCTTTGTGCTCAATCCTTTATTTTTTTTAGGTGTAGGTGATGAAGACATTGTATATGATCTTTTGAGAAGAATTTTAAGATCATTTATAATATTTGAAACTATATTAAGAATTTATATGTTAAAAAGGATTTTTTAAATTTTATATATTTTGAATTTGTTGGCTTTGGTTTCGCAAACATTGTTTGGATCAACAAGATGTTTGAAAAGATTGTTATTTACAACTTTTATAAGATTTGAACTTTTTGTTGTATCCTCTAAGAGAGTTATGGAGAGTATATTTTATATGTTTTAAATTGTGGTGTTAGAATGTTATAGCTTTTGCGTGTCCTATTTAAGAGAGGACACATGGCGGGTTGTAATTGCCAACAGGTTAGGGCGTTACAGAGCATAGGTTTATGATCTTTAGGGAAATTAGGTTATGAACTCCTTAGGATGGTGAGATGAAGAGAGGGGATAGATCACATGAAAGTTAATAGCTATGGAAAGAATAGAGTTGTTTCTTTTAATGAAAATTTTCTAGGTTGACCTCTTCATTATGATTTCTTATTGTTTCATTCATTATAGGTTATTGCTTATAAGTATTATATTTATTATCATTAATGTCATTATGTTTTCATAATTATTTTCATATATTTTCTTGGAATATTTGTTATTTTATTTTTGTTTTTGTTGTTGCTACCTTAAATACATAGAAAAGTGATAATTAAAATAAATAAAGCTCAACAAAAATCTAGAAATGATAATTTATAAAACCAAAATACCCTCTTACTAAACTTATGATCTTTTAGGATTCTACTATAATACATATACATGTTTATACAAGAAGTTAATGACATTTAATGAAATGTAACAGACAAAATAATAATGACCAAAGTAAGTTAAAGAGAATATATAAATACATAAATTAATAATCGTAACTTACATAAAGAAAATTTAGAACTCAGCCGTTACAATTTTAATGACTAAATTCCAAAATTAATTGAATGAAATAAATGATTGATACCTCCTCTTAAGTTAACCAAGAGACAACCTACTATAGTCAACAAATCTTTAGTGACAGTCAACAAATCCTTAATGACAACGCCAACAAATCTTTAATGATTGTTAATTATAAAATTCAAAGAAAAGTTAAAAAAAAAAAAAAGAAGAAGGAAGAAGAAGCATTATTTGAATTAAATTATGTAAATTCAAAAGGCACAAGGATTAAAAAAAAAAAAGAATTTTATAAGCATCTCCAAAGATTTTAAATAAAAAAATAACAAAGGTAAAATATTAGAGCCATAAATAAAAGAGAATGAAAATGAGAACTACCATACCAAATTTCCATAATGGTAGCGACGATTAAATAATAATAACTTATAAAATTCAAGGATTAAGAATAATTATAGTAATTTGAATCTTCAATTAGTATACAAACATGTAATAACAATGAATCTAATACAGAAAATGTGAAGTGGGACTGACGAGTTCATGGTTTATTTTATTCTATAAATGTTATGTTTAGTAAATATTATCTGTTGTTTTATCATGCTTTATCAAATCTTGTCACCTCCATTCTTGTCATGTCTAACTTTTTTGTTTTGAGCAATGTTATTTTGAGTCTGTCTTAAAATTCAAGTCATATGTTAGTTTAGTACCGATCAGTTCAGTTACTCTTGATATTTGTCAGCCCCTCTCACTATTAAATTTATGATAGAATAAAAAAAATTAAATTATAAAAATACCATCCAAATAAAAATTATACTAACAACTTGAACTCTCTTAAAGAGATGAGATCATGAATGATTGAACTTATCTCTTCAAAAAAATAAGATTAAATATAATCTGGTCTCTACAAAAAGACGGAATCTCTAGCTTTCCATTCCCACTGCTGTCCTTCATCGAACACAAAACAACAAAGTACATGACGGCTGACGCGACTGTACACCATCTCTTGAAACCCAAATCACTATCTCCCCCATTAAAGCAACGAAGAATCCAAAGCAGCGAAGTTACAATTTTAAACAAGACCAATAAGATAGCACATCTCCCCATTCAAAGCAATGAAGAACCTAAAGCATCAAAGCAATGAGGAACCCATATCACCATCTCCCTCATCCAAAGCAACGAAGTACATGATAGCACTTCCTCACGACTGCACACTCAAAACAAGAAAGAATGAATCCACAGACACACACACTATCTCCCCCATCAAAGCCACATCCACACCGCCACAAACACTGAGCTCAAAACCCAAATCACATCTTCAACCTGACAATGACCATCGTGTTAAACCAGAACCAACACCGCACTAACGAGACCACCAGCCATCTCAAACCTAAATGCGAACTTGGCGAGGCACATCCATCGCCACGAGAGAAAGAGATTGAGATATTAAAGAGAGACTAGAGAGAGAGAGATTGTCATCCTTCTTTTTTTTTTTCCTTGGCCAGCAAGAAAGTCGTTTGTTCAACAGACGAGATTACAAAAATACTGAACTTGTATTTTGACCTGACGAGTTGAAGTTCAAGTTGCCTATTTTTTGGATTATTTTCCGTCTAGTGATATTTTTATTAAAATAATTTTTTTTTCCTTTTCCCAAAACCAAAAGATACCTGTTTTTGAAAGAAAAAATTGAACCGCAATAGCATCAATTCTAACAATGTCAGAAAACATAAACAAAAAGCAAGTTGCCTTGCAAAGCAACATTGCTTCAGCAAGAGCCTCCAGTTATCCCTAAAGACGCTCTACATGGACATATTTTTTCTTCGTTCTTGTGTGATGGACTTTGATAAAGTTGCTCCTAAACATTTCTAGTATAAGAAATATGCCATTTGCAAATCAATGATCAACATGCTTTATGAGATTTATTAACAGATACCACTATTGCTTAAACAACCTCCCGTTGAGATCGTCAGATTTCATGAGGTTCATATAATAATATCATCCTCCCTAACAATTTTAGCCATATCAATACACTGTTACCATCAAGTCCTGAGATATACAACGAAAATAGAATGAAAATCCATACTTAATATGCAGATAGAAATACGGATGGAGACAGAAAACAAGGACTTAGTAAAGACAAGTAACATTCTCATATTGTATGATTCAATCAGCAATTAGCTTCAATTGGGATGAAGGGGTAAAAAAAAAACAAAGGAAAAAAGCAGAAATTCACAATGAGCCCACCAGAAACCTATCAATCTCATCAAAGCAAAAGCATTATGCTAAGTAAGACCTAACTTTGCCCCATTCAAGTGTTAAAATTGTTAGAGATCAATAGACCATACCCTCTATCCACAAATATAAGCCTCCTTTCTTTCTACAGAGTTACAAATATATCATCTCCTTCGAAATCAAACGCCAGGATATCATCAAAAACACCAAACGCCAGGACATCATCAAAAACACCATCACCTGAACCCGAACTTGAACCCATGGCTTCCTTCCTGGTCTCACCATCAACATCCTCATCCCCAACATTGCCCTTACTCTCTCCACCACAAAACCATTCTCATTCTCCTTATTCAACTCCCCATCATGGCCACACTATTCACTCCATATCTCGACCCTCTCCCCATATCTTCGTACAATTCCACCCAATGGCTTTCTTCACTCTCTTCTTTTTCTCCACCCCATTTCCAACCCCACCCGAAACCCGAGGCTTTTTCGCATTAATTTGCTCAACCACATGATCATCATCATCCGGTATCTCCACAACAACATGCTCACTCTCCTTCCTCTTACGCACACTCTCACTCTCCTTCTTACTCACAAAACCCTCATTCTCCTTCTTATTCACACTCACACTCTCACCACCCTTATACGTCACACCAAAATACCCGAAACCGCACTTGTAACCCTCCACCCCATCCACCTTCACCAAACAATCCATTGGCGGAGGAGAAATCTCCGAAGCATGAAACCCTCGAGAGCAATTCTGACACTTCAAACAACAGTCCTTATACATTCCATCGTATTCATACACGTAATAACAGTACGGACATATGGTCCAAAAGGTGCTAACATCGTTACAAACGTAGGGCCCATTATCACAATCCTCACCATGGTCGTACCGTGTCTTCTTTTCGGAGTCCGATAGAACGTCCCATGCATTGAAAACAAGTTGAAGGGCATGTCCGGAAAATGGGTAAATGTTCTTCGAAGGGTTTAAGGTATGTACTAATCTAGCGAACTGGCGATGTAGAAGAGACGGATTGTCTCCTTGTTGTCTTTGTCCTGGGTTGTGGTTGTTGTCGTGTTCTAGGGTCTGGAGGATGGAGTAACAGTCGATGCGGCCGTCGGGGAGGCGGCGCTGGGCAGCGAGGAGGACGCCGGAGATGGCGAGTAGTTGGGTTGGGGAAGGGTGGTCAGGTTTTGAGTTGAGGGCGATCAGCGCATGAATGCGGCAGTTCGTGTAGTCGTGGATGCTAAGGAAATGAGAGGCGCGAGCCAGAAGATTGCTGAAATCGTCTTCCTCCATGGAAGAATTAGAGAGAAAGGTGAAAGGACAGACTGAATCTTTGTGATTTGGATTTTCGGGAGCAATATAGAGAATGTTGACCGACCTTTGTGGGATTTTAATGTCATGAGGGCCAGGGGTAGTATTGGAAATCAGGCGGTGGTTTTCTTGAGCATAGTATATGAAAAAAGATTTTTCCATTATCTGCATTTTGTAAAATTGTTATGTAGTGTTTTTATTAGAAAAAAAAGAAGATCGAATATATAGCGTCCACCTTAATTGGTTTTTAGCTTTTTTGCCGATTATAATGGAGAGGAAGATTTGAATCTAGACCTCTCTTTTCACATAAAAAAATAAAAAATATATTATTAGATTATAAGACTATTGATATTTTATTAGATTTTTAGATAGAGATAATATGATTATTTTAATAGTATTTTAAGTAGGTTTTTTTAATTTGTATATATTTCGAAAGATATAGATTTTAAGTTTTTATTATAACATGAATATATATATATATATATTTTTTTTTTCCCTTAGGAAAACTAACTCAAACCTTCTAAGGCTCGTCCACCTATAATATTATTATTCAATCAATTATAAAAAGTTAGTATAAAAAAAATTTAAGTTTCAATCACAATTAAATTAGCTCTTAACCATTCAATAATGAAAGTAATTAATCTCTATCATAATCACCACATAACTCTAGAATTTTTCAAATTAATTATAAATTAATGCCGTCAGATTAGATGTCAGTAAACCAACATATATGTGTTTGTGCTAGGTATTTTAAACTATAATCAATATATTAACATGGTGAAGTTGAAAATATAAAATAATCATTAAAATAAATTACATGCATTATGATTAATTAAAAAGGTAAAAGGAATAGTCTTCATGCTATGCCCATAAATTGCTTGTAAATGGACTAGATGAATGGTTTGGGCAGTAATAATAAGGTGTCCATTAATGCTTAGAAAATAAAGACATTAGTTTTTTTTGGGTCCACAACTATCAATTGCAAAGGAACTTCCTGGCATACATTTACTCATATATGCATAGCATAACATTTAAAAGCATTAATATAGAGGAGTGGAATGAAAAAACTATGCACTTAAATATAATACTTACATTATTTTGTATAATTTAATAATATTAAATGACAAATATTAATTATGGAAAATTAAAAAATTTTAATTTTAAAAAATCTTAATCTTCCATTGTAAAATATTAAAATTCTTGATCATAAAATAAAATGATCCATATAGATTTTAGGTTCAATAAGATGTACCGGCATGATTTTCTTCTTTTTCCTTAAATACATTCAAACTTTTATAATGAGAAGGGAAAAACAAAGAGGTAGTAGTAGTTATTATTTAAAAAATAAAGGAAAATTGTATGGTCACGTTTTTTTCATAAAATTAGCAATTTTTGTTTTTTAAGGGTTAAAATTCATAGTCAATAATGATGGCCACATTAAAATAATTAACATATTAATTGATATATTTATTTTAATGATTAAATTGTAATATAAAAAAATTTATAAAGAAGGGCAAAGGAATGTCATTTGTTAATTAAGGAGAGGGAAATTTTGGTCATTCCTAATATAATAATCATCCCTCACATTGATGATGGTCAACAAATCTTTAAAAATAGTAAATCTTCAATAAATTATGATAAATGACAAAAGTTGTCATATGTTGAAAAATAAGAAGGTTTTATGGTCCACCTTAGTATTAAGTTGATGGTTTTGTCTATGATCTAGAGATGTTTAAAGAATAGATTTTGACAAAGGAAAATTGGTCTCTAGGCCGCTGGCTTATATGTGAAAGCCGTCAGGTAAAGCTCTCGGACTATTTGTGAAGATTGGTGAAAGCCGGCATAAAGGCCGTCGGCGTTGAAGGAAAGGCCGCCAGTGTAAGTGCCAGCTTACCTTCCCGAAATGTTTTTTATAAATAGAACTTTTAGGTTTTTGTTTCTCATAAGTCCTTTTCTCCTTTGCCACCCAGAGAGCGTTTTTGGAGTTGTTGAGTGTTCTTGAAAGAGAGAATCACGTGGAGATTGGATTTGGATCAAAGTGTAAGTAATTTTTCCTTCATCTATCAAGTTCTTCATAAATCGATTCATTCTCATAAGGTTTTGTTTGGATTTTGAAGGGATTTTTCTAAGAAACCCTAGTTTTGATTAAGATCTAATCTTTCGAGAAATCAAGCAAGGATCAAGATTCAAATAAGGTAAGTTATGTCTTTTTAATCGCAGATTTAAACAAAGGAACGATTAGCGATATATCGTGTTTGTTCTTGTTGGTTTATCTATTTAGGGTTTTTGAGAAATTGTTCTTTTAGGATTTTGTCTGTTGATAATTGGAGAAAACCTAGGGTTTTGGTTCAAAAAGAATTAAAGGTAAGTTCTTAACCTATAAATCAAAGATTCTATAAAAGTTTGATTTTATGGAGAAATTTGTCTGTTTATGTGGATTTCCATATTAGGATTTTGGAGAAAGATTTGTTCTTTTGGGATTTTAAGAAGTTCGATAGAAGAAGAAGAAGTTGTTGTTGTAGTTTCCATAAAAGGAGATTTGGAGATTTTCTGTTGCTGTTCATAAGGGATTTTGGATTTGGAGAATTTTCCTGAAATTGAAAAGGTACGACATTTCCTTGTTTGCTATATTTGCTTGCAGGTTTAGTTTTCTGATTGTTGTTTGTAGGAACAGATATATAAATGAACTTAATTCTATTTGGCTTAATTTATTTTTCTGGATGTCTTTGGCTTTGACCAGTAAAGACCTGGCAAACAGTGATACTGGTGAGGTACCCTAATGATCCTTGTGTGTCGTTGTCCCTAGTAAAGTTACACTCGGAGATGATTCCGGTAGATTTAGGTGATTTGGTAGTTTGGTCGCGGGTGTTTGGGGAGTACCCATTCACCAATATATGTATATAATTACCTATTTTCAAAGAGTTAGTTGATTTTCTCATGGGATCTGAGTTACTCCAAGTTCGGGACTAATGTACAGTAGTTCTGAACTGTGTTGATTTGCTGGCCTAATAAAGATAATAATCTGGTTGTTTGCATTAGATTAAGTTGCATTTGATATATGTGTTGCGTGTGCATATGCATTTGTTTTGTGGATTGGCGTACTGGGCGATTTGCTCATTCTTTTCATTTTTCAGGTACAAGTGATGAGGACGTAGTATTTGATTTATCTGGTTATGATCTATACATAGATCATGGGGATGACAATAGCGGTATACATTACCTTGTTGAGGAATAGATTCAGATATAGATTTATATGAGAAGAATTTTGAGATCATTTACAATATTTGGAACTATATTAAGAATTTATATGTTAAAAAGAATTTTTGAAATTTTATGTATTTTGGATTTGTTGGCTTTGGTTTCGCCAACATTGTTTGGATCAACAGGATGTTTGAAAAGATTGTTATTTACAGGTTTTACAGGATTTGAACTTTCTACTTTATCCTCCGAGAGAGTTATGGAGATTATATTTTATGTGTTTTAAATTGTGGTTTTATAATGTTATAGCATTTGCGCATCCTATTTAAGAGAGGACATGTGGTGGGTTGTAATTGCCAACAGGTTAGAGTGTTACATAAATAATTAAATCCATTGAAGCAACTGTAAAGTTACCAAGAAGAAGTTATAGGTCTTGTGATGGAAGTACTTTTCAATCAGATATTTAAAAAAGAAAAGGGAAAGAAGTAGCAACTAGTTATTGTAGAGGCAAAAAAAAAAAAAAAAAAAGCTAAGCTTTATGGAGGAATTTTTTTTTTCTTTTTAGCAAAGGAGTTATGGTTTTTGGAAATAAATATTAAACTTTAATGGTAGCACGTGTGAAACCCCAGAGAATCTACTCCTTCTTCTTACTTCTATGTTTCCTGAATAATAACTAACTATGTTTTTATTTGTTTGTAAGGTAAATGGCTTGGACCTTGTTTGAATAAGATCCCTACTCCTAGTACCAAAGGCACCATTTTTTAGCTTAATTTCAGGTGCCCCCTTTCTTTTGTTTTCTTTACTATTCATTGGTTGTGTACAGTACATGATTGTATTACTTACATCAGTTATCTAGCTCGTTATATTCAACCAGATCTAGTTATGATTTTTAATAACATATAACTACACTATAATGCTAAGTATAAGAGTCCTTCATTAACGTATTTCCCCTTATCATTAAAAATGACCTTCTCCTCAAGGTTCAAGTATCCATAAGTCTCTTTAAAAGCTAACCAATCCTCCTAACTAGAGTCTTCAAGGTATAATCCTTTCCATTAAACTAGGACTTGTGGAATAGAGACACTACAACTAAGAATATAGCTAGTCCCTAGTATTCTCAGTGGAGTTAGTAGAGGACAAAAATCATATTATTCCTCAGGTAAAGATAGGTTACCCCTATTATCTCCATGTGCCTTCTTTAAAAATGATACATGAAGTACCTTATGAATGTGTGAATAGGAAGACAAATCTAATTACCAATCCTCTTGAGAATATTACATAGCCCATGAAATCTTTTAGGTAACGTATGGCCTCATTCTTATGCTAATTATAGCTAATTGTAAGGTTGTAAGCGAACATAAACTCTATCACCCACAAAATATTCCACATCCAAATGATGACGACCCACTAAACATTTCATCCTATGTTGAGTTTGTCTTAAATTAGTATGTAAGAGCTTAAAAACTTCATTCCTAGTCATTAGATCATCATTAATAGCTCAAACTTGAGAGAAACCCTAAACATAAGATGGTATGACATATGGTTCTTGTCCATAAACAACTAGAATGGAGTCATTCCAACACCCTCATGATATGAGGCATTGTATGCGTACTTTGCCCATGCTAAGAACTTAACCCACTATGTTAGATGATCCATCACAAAACACCTAAGATATTGTTGAATGGTGCGATTAAGCATCTCAGTTTGTTTGTTTGATTGAGGATAGTGAGCTGAACTCATTTGAAATTTAGTTCTACTTAATAGAAATAACTCCTTCCAAAATTTACTCAAAAAAATATAATCTCTATAACACACAATGGTCTTAGGAAAACCATGTAACTTCACCATCATGTTCATGAATAAGATTGCTACTTTAGTTGTTGCAAAATGACTATCAATTGGACCGAAATGAAAATATTTTGACAGTCTATCAACAACAACCAAATCACAGTAAAGCCCTTTGAATTTAGGAGGCATGTGATAAAGTTATAGCAATGTTTTCCTAAATTTTGGCTAGAACTGGCAAAGGAGCAGGTAAACCTGCTGATGCCTTAGTGACATACTTAATACTACTAACAAATATGACATTTCTGCACAAATTCTTCAATTTAAGACCCCATGCCTTCCCACAAAATTGACTAGTAATTCATTTAAAAGTCTTGTTGAATCCAAAGTGTCTAGCTATAAGTATGGAGTGAAATTCCACTAAAATTTGAGATATCAATAGAAATTAAGGCACCACAAAATAATTCTTATTATAGAACAACAATCCATGTTTCCATCCAATCCTTTACTGTTGCGATTTACCAACTTTCAACTCTTCAATCTTCTACTTGAAAGCTAGTGAAGATTTGTATTCCCTCTTAAAATCTTCAATACAATAAAAAAGAGGTGTAAATAATGCAAATAAAAATGAATCCTCTTACTATCATGTTAGGCCATCAACAACCTTATTTTCTACCTCACTTTTATAGACTATTTTCTAATCATAGCCTAATAATATAGTTAAGTATCTCTACTGTTCTGGTGCCTGAATAATATGTGACAAAAGCTCTTTTAAGTTTCTATGGTATGTATGGACAAGGAAATGATTTCCTGATTAGTATCGATGCTACTTCTTTACCGCCTTCACAATCGCATGTAGCTCTCCAATATATGTAAAAGCTTTCCTAAGATGAGCAGGAAGCTTCTTACTGATATAAGCTATCAAATGACCTTGTCATAACAACATTAACCCATTCCCGTACTTGAAGCATTCATTTCTACTCCAGAACTTTGAGTAAAATCATGTAATGATAACATTGAGCTATAGTCAAAGCTTGTTTCAACTTATTAAATGATGTGCCAACTTCCTTTAACCAAACAAATGATCACTCTTCAATAAATCTGTTAAAGGACTTGCTATCATAGCATATCCATTAACAAACTTGCGATAATAGCCTGATAAACCTAAAAATGCTCTTAATTGCTTAAGAGAAGTAGGTGTGGGCCACTGATCCACTGCAATAATCTTCGTTAAATCTGGTCGCACCTCATTAAAAGATACAACATGACCTAAATATTTAATGTAATATCAAGCAAGTGAATATTTTCTTTCCTTAAGATAAAATCGGTTATCCAACAATGTTTGAAGCACTATTGATAAGCGTTGTAAATGTTCCTCTACTATTTTATTGTAACCATTATATCATAAAAAAAATGATTATAAACTTCCTTACGAACTCTTGAAACATAGCATCCATGATTGCTTGAAAAGTTAATGTTGCATTAGTTAAACCGAATGGCATTACTTAAAAACTTGTCATGTCTTTCATATGTCTAGAAGGAAATTTTTTGAACATCCTCTTAGATCCATTCTGATTTAGTGATATCCTAATCTAAGATCCCATTTTGCGAAAATTGTTGCTCTCCTTAATTCATCAATCAATTCATCTGCCATGGGAATATGAAAACTATCCCTAATAGTGACTTGGTTTAAAGCCCTATAATCAATGCAAAAACGCTAACTTTCATCCTTCTTCTTCACCAACAAAATTGGTGAAGAAAATGCACTAATGCTCCTTAAAATTACTCCTTAAGCAACATATCTTTGACTTGTATTTCAATTTCATTTTTCCAGAAAATGCTGGTATCAATGTGGTTTGACATTGGCTGGGGCATGTTAAAACACCTAAGAATGTGAACATTCACAATTTTTCTCTTTCCAAAAGCTTAATGCCAAATTATTGCAATTTAACACATAAATAACAATAAAAACTGAATGCAAAAAAAAAAAGATAGAATTAAAGAGGATTACTCCAGGATTTAACATGGAGTTTAGTTCGCCCCCTAGTCTTTACAATCCACACAAATGCCTCCCTTAGTAGAGGACTTCACACACTATATTCACTTAAACAATCAATGCTCCAAAGTTGCAACAAACAACACAAAACAAACATGAGTTGTGCCTTTACAACAAGCTCTGTAGTACACTAGGCACAACTCAAAATTCCACTAAAATTACCTCAAAAAGATTAGTGTAATGCCTTTACAATAATTAGCAAATACTAGAACTAATTGCACTACACTTTTTTCACTCACAAAATAACACAAATTGCAAATAAGGCTTTGAAAGAGTGTTTACCAGATTTTGATAGCTCAATTGATTATTTTTAACTCTCCAACAACTTGTAATAGGTTCTTGAAGAATTTCAGCTATTACCTACACTTGCACTAAATTCGATCTTGTATTAAATGCTCCAACAGCTAATTTCTATTACTTGGCATCCAAACACTAAAAGCCTAGCATTTGGGCACTACCTGCAAAATAACAGAGAAAACGTATAGTGTCTGGAAGCCACACCCTGACATTCGGATGCTAGCCCACTGTCTTATGACCAGAATCATTCGGTCCTAAGAAAACTATAAGGGTGGGCATCTTGACACTAGTTACATTTCTCACGGCCACTCTTCTAGTTATGCTAGCATTCAAATGCTAGCTAATCTAGTATAGACGCTAGCTTCAGTACAACTAGGTCTTGCAAGAAGATTAACAAATACAAATGCAAAGCAAAACAAGCACAAACATATTCAAACCAAAACACACACATATATATATTGATAATTAAGTGTAATTAAATCTAATCAGGTATTTAATTTGGCAAATCATTTCCTCATTAAAAACACATACTAAACACCTAAGTTCAAGACGGCGGTATTTGGAAGCAAATGAATTTGATGTTGGATGTTGTGTGGTGGAGGCAATAGTGAGGGTGCCTCGAACACTTGAGAAAAATCTGCCTTATAATGCTTTAATAGCATCGTTATTGGTGGTAGTTTTCTCTATGTTACTGAGCTACCAAATGATAACAAGTAGCTATTGCATCTATAATTACTAATCAACACAACTGATGGTAGGAAATTTCTTCGGTCATATCAATCTTATCACTCACTAAAAATACTAGCTTTCCATTATAAAAGAACTCCATTGTTGATTTTGAATTCATCCATAGTGGCAGGCCCCAACTTATTTAACCATGGAATACTCAACACCACTTCAACACCTTGAACTGGTAAAACATAAAATGTCTCTAGAAAGGTCCAATTCTAAACTGTCATGTCTACATCAGAACAAAAGCCCTCACGATACAATGTAGTATCGTTTCCAATCATCACAGAAAATTCAAAAGTAGGAGTAATGACTAACCCAAATGATTAACTAACCTTGTTTGTATAAAATTATGGGTGTTACCGGTATCTATCGAAACAAAAACAACATGGCCATTTATGGCACCCATGAATTTTAAAGCCCTTAGCATAATGGTATCAGCCAAAGCATGATAGCCAATAGACTCTATCTCTAGTTTTTACGATCATCAATACTATTAGAATACTAATTTGATTCAACATAACACTCCTCATAAATATCGTGCAATAACAACAGTTTAGATTTGCATTTATGATTCTTGTGATATTTCTCATCACAGCTAAAACAAAGGCATGTTCTCTGCAAACTAACATTTCTATTGGTGTTAATTTCTTTATTGGTAAAGTGGTTTTCTACCATATGTTAAGGTTAGTGTTTAAGGTTTTGTTTCGTCAAGTGTTTGGATTATTGTTTGTGTTATTGTATGATGCTAGTTTTGAACATTGTAAGGGTGTATTTGGTTTTGAAAAAGAATATGGGGTAACAAAAGATCATTTAAAAGACAGTGAAAATTGATCATTACATTTGCTCTCGTACGTTTTGGCTAGTCAAATAGTTCACATGAGATTCAATGGTCTTGCGATTTGTATTTCTCGTTTTATATAAGGTTTAAGACCCAATAAAAAATAATAGAGAAGAAAAGATTCGAGTAAATGTATACTTATATTTGACAATGATTCAAATTGAGTTCGATATTCCTCTACAGATCTAACTTGAGTTAGTTGCGTCAAATTCCCTTAAATATCTTCATATTCAAAAGGGCCAAATTGTATTTCAATTGCTTACTTGAGATTCATCCAAACTCAACTATTTGTTTAGAAACATCCATTTGTGCCAATCCAATGCTCTTGATTCCATTGCCAATGAAGCAATAGTGATGTGTTGTTCACCAAGTGTGCCATGAAAATCAAAGAACTTATCTGCTTTAAAAATCCAAGCTAGGGGTTCATCACTTATAGAACTTAGAATTTCCAATTTTATCCCTTCTAAAAGACCATCAGTCATAATACCGTCACCGCCAGAAGATAATGAATCATTAACATTTTAATTGTTGATTAACTAATGCAGTCTAATTCTATTGTGAAGTTTGCATATTCTTGGACAATTCATCAAATTTTTTTATGCATTTAAAGCTTTGAAGCTTGTAACAAAGTAGTTTGCAACTACACGACTAATTTTATAAATTGATCCTCCATTGAAGGTTGTGCAGTTTATGGTACCATAGTACCATAAGAAGAAGAGCATTGAATTAATACCAAGACTCACGTATTAACCTAATCCCTAACCTATAAACCTTGGTATATAAACTCTCTTTCTCACGTTCCACTCTTTCACCTCTCCTTTATTGTGTAAGTATGAAACCCTAGTGGAACCTACTCCTTCTTCTTACTTCAATGTTTCTTAAATGCTAACTAACTATGTTTGTATTTGTTTGTGAGGTAAATAGCTTGGGTCTTGTTCGAGTTAGATCCCTACTCCCAGTATTGAAGCCAGTACTTTGTTTCCTTTACTATTTGTTGCTTGTGTACAGTACATGATTGTTTTAGTTACATTGGTTGTCTAGTTTGTCATATTCAATTAGATGCAGTTATGATTGTTATCTATATATAAATACACTATGGTGCTAAGTACAAGAGTTTTTCATCCATATAAGTTTCTTCCTCGTGTTTGTAACATTCTACTTGTTTTTATTCCATGTTATTGTGGTGTTCTAGGAATTGGAGAATGAAGATCCAGTCAACACATCTATTTGAAAGGCCATGCTTGGCAGTAAGGAGTATGCCAAATAGGGCAAGAAGCTGGGTATGAGAAGGAAGATTTTAATGGAATAAATCCTCACAGAATAAAGACTTTGTTATGATATAAATAACTTACAAATTTATTATATTGGGACTAACTTAATATATTGGATCAACCTACCACATTTGGATGATCTTTTTATATATGAACGAACCCGCTACACTTAAACAAAACCTATCACATTTAGATGAAACCTCCACCAACTTCTTATTTTACATAATAATTTTCCGTGGAAAATATGAAAATGCTTGAGTTAGTTTGGCAGCGAACACATGAATGCTGCAATGTGGTAGTAGTGCATGCTAAGGAAGTAAGAGGCATATGCTACAAGATTGGTGAATTCGTCGTTTTCCATGAAAGAAATAAGAGAAGAGAAGAGGTGTGAGGATACCTCTATGGTTTGGATTTTAGGTTTTTATTATAATATGTATACATATATATATTTTCCTTTTTTTTTATATTGTCATTATAAGGGAAAGGGGATTTAAACTAACTCAAAACTTCTAAGGACCATCCACCTATAATATTTTTATTAAATCAATTATCTTCTATCACAATTGAATTAGCTCTAAACCATTCAATAATGAAAGTTATTAATCTCATCATAATCACCACATAACTTTAGAATTTTCCGAATTACCTATTAATTAATGCCATCAGATTATATGTTAGTAAATCAATAGATGTGTGTATGTGCTAGGTGTTTTAAGCTAGAATCAATATATTAACATGGTGAAGTTCAAAATATAAAATAATCATTAAAATAAATTACATGTATTATGATTAACTAAAAAGCTAAAAGGAATAGTCTCCACCCATAAATTGCTTGTATATGGATTGGATGAATGGTTTAAGCAGTAATAATATGGCATCCATTACTGCTTAGAAAAAGCAGACATGGGATTTTTTTGGTCCACAAGATCAATTGCAAAGGAACTTGCTGGCATACATTTACTCATATGTGCGAAGGGTAACTTTAAAAGCATTAATATGGAGGAGTGTAATGAAAAAACCGTGCACTTCAATATAATACTTACATTACTTGTGTTAATTTAATAATATTAAATTATAAAAATTAATTATGGAAAATTAAAAGATTGTAATTTTTAAAAATCTTAATCTTTCAGTGTAAAATATTAAAATGCTTGCTCATAAAATTAAATCATCCATATAGATTTTAGGTTCGATAAGATGTACTGGCATGATTTTCTTCTTTTTTCTTAAATATATTAAAACTTTTATAATGAGAAGGAAGGAAAAAAAAGAGGTAGTAGTAGTTATTGTTTAAAAAAGAAATAAAAATTGTACGGTTACGTCATCTTTTTTAATAAAATTAGCCCTGTTGGTTATTTAAGGGTTAAAATTCATAGTCAATAATGATGGCCACATTAAAATAATTAATATATCAATTAATATATTTATTTTAATGATTAAATAATTAACTAGATGATCCATTGAAGCAATTGTAAAGTTACCAAGAAGAAGTTATAGGTCTTGTGATGGAAGTACTTTTTTCAATCAAATATTTACAAAGGAAAAAGGAAAGAAGTAGCAGCAATTATTGTAAGGGGAAAAAAACTAAGCTTTAAGGAGGAAGTTTTTTTTTTTTTTTTTTTTTAGGTAGAGGAGTTATGGTTTTCAGAAATAAATATTAAACTTTAATGGTAGCAGGTATAAAACCCTAGAGAATCTACTTCTTCTTCTTACTTTTATGTTTCTTGAATAATAAGTAACTGTGTTAGTATTTGTTTGTAAGGTAAATGGCTTGGAACTTGTTAGAATAAGATCCCTACTCCTAGTACCAAACGCAACATTTTTGTGCTTAATTTCATGTGCCCCTTTTCTTTTGTTTTCTTTACTATTTATTGCATGTGTACAATACATGATTGTGTTAGTTACATTAGTTATCTAGTTCGTTATATTCCACTAGATCTAGTTATGATTGTTAATAACATGTAACTACATTATAATGCTAAGTACAAGAGTCTCTCATCCATATGGGTTCCTTCCTTATAAGCTTTTGTCTATAACAGATTTCCCCTTATCATTAAAAATAACCTTGTCCTTAAGGTTAAAGTATGCATAAGTCTCTTTAAAAGCTAACCAATCCTCCTAACTAGAGTCTTCAAGGTATACTCCTTTCCATTACATTAAACTAGGACTTGTGGAATAGAGGCACCACAACTAAGAATAAAGCGAGTCCCTAGTATTGTCAGTGAAGTTAATAGAGGACAAAAATCATATGATTCCTCATGTAAAGATAGGGTACCTATATTATCTCCATGTGCTTTCTTTAAAAGTGATACATGAAATACATTATGAACGTGTGATTGGAAGGCAAATCTAATTCATAGGCTTACCGACCAATCTTCTTGAGAATATTACATGGCCCATGGAACCTTTTAGGAAACTTATGGCCTCATTCTCATGCTAATAATAGCTACTTATAAGGTTGTAAACGAACATAAACTCTATCACCCACAAAATACTCCACATGGAACCTTTTAGTAGATATGTTTTTATTATAACATGTATAAATATATATATTTTTCCTTTAGGAAAACTAACTGAAAACTTCTAAGGCTCGTCCACCTATAATATTATTATTCAATCAATTATAAAAAGTCAGTGTAAAAAAATATAAGTTTCGATCACAATTAAATTATCTCTTAACCATTCAATAATGAAAGTAATTAATCTCTATCATAATCACCACATAACTTTAGAATTTTTCAAATTAATTATTAATTAATGCCGTCAGATTAGAAGTTAGTAAACCAACAGATATGTGTTTGTACTAGGTATTTTAAACTATAATCGATATATTAACATGGTGAAGTTGAAAATATAAAATAATCATTAAAATAAATTACATGCATTATGATTAATTAAAAAGGTGAAAGGAATAGTCTCCACTCTATGCTCATAAATTGCTTGTAAATGGATTGGATGAATGGTTTGTGCAGTAATAATAAGGGTCCATTAATGCTTAGAAAACAGAGACATGGTTTTTTTTTTGGGTCCACAAGTATCAATCGCAAAGGAACTTCCTGACATACATTTACTCATATGTAAGTAATTAGCTCTTAATGAAAGTAATTAATCTCTATCATAATCACCACATAACTCTGGAATTTTCCAAATTAATTATTAATTAATGTCGTCATATTAGAAGTCAGTAAACCAACAGATATGTGTTTGTGTTAGGTATTTTAAACTATAATCAATATATTAACATGGTGAAGTTGAAAATATAAAATAATCATTAAAATAAATTACATGCATTATGATTAATTAAAAAGGTAAAAGGAATAGTTTCCAAACTATGACCATAAATTGCTTGTAAATGGATTGGATGAATGGTTTGTGCAGTAATATTAAGGCGTCCATTAATGCTTAGAAAACAGAGACATGGTTTTTTTTCTTGGGTCCACAAGTATCAATCGCAAAGGAACTTCCTGACATACATTTACTCATATGTAAGTAATTAGCTCTTAATGAAAGTAATTAATCTCTATCATAATCACCACATAACTCTAGAATTTTCTAAATTAATTATTAATTAATGCCGTCATATATATGTGTTTGTGCTAGGTATTTTAAACTATAATCAATATATTAACATGGTGAAGTTGAAAATATAAAATAATCATTAAAATAAATTACATGCATTATGATTAATTAAAAAGGTAAAAGGAATAGTTTCCACACTATGACCATAAATTGCTTGTAAATGGATTGGATGAATGGTTTGTGCAGTAATAATAAAGTGTCCATTAATGCTTAGAATACAGAGACATGGGTTTTTATTTAAGTCCACAAGTATCAATCGCAAAGGAACTTCCCGACATACATTTACTCATATGTAAGTAATTAGCTCTTAATGAAAGTAATTAATCTCTATCATAATCACCACAAAACTCTAGAATTTTCCAAATTAATTATTAATTAATGTCGTCAGATTAGAAGTCAGTAAACCAATAGATATGTGTTTGTGCTAGGTATTTTAAACTATAATCAATATATTAACATGGTGAAGTTGAAAATATAAAATAATCATTAAAATAAATTATATGCATTATGATTAATTAAAAAGGTAAAAGGAATTGTCTCCACGTTATGCCCATAAATTGCTTGTAAATGGATTGGATGAATGGTTTGTGCAGTAATAATAAGGTGTCCATTAATGCTTAGAAAACAGAGACATGGTTTTTTTTTGGGTCCACAAGTATTAATCGCAAAGGAACTTCCTGACATATATTTACTCATATGTAAGTAATTAGCTCTTAATGAAAGTAATTAATCTCTATCATAATCACCACATAACTCTAGAATTTTCCAAATATCAGTAAACCAACATATATGTGTTTGTACTAGGTATTTTAAACTATAATCAATATATTAACATGGTGAAGTTGAAAATATAAAATAATCATTAAAATAAATTACATGCATTATGGTTAAGTAAAAAGGTAAAAAGAATAGTCTCCACGCTATGCCCATAAATTTCTTGTAAATGGATTAGATGAATGGTTTGTGCAGTAATAATAAGGTGTCCATTAATGCTTAGAAAATAGGGACATGGGTTTTTTCTGGGTCCACAATGGAACTTCCTGGCATACATTTACTCACATGTGCATAGCGTAACGTTTAAAAACATTAATATAGAGGAGTGGAATGAAAAAACCGTGCACTTAAATATAACACTTATAAATTGTGTTAATTTAATAATATTAAATGACAAATATTATTTATGAAAAATAAAAAAAATTTTAATTTTTAAAAATCTTAATCTTCCATTGTAAAATATTAAAATTCTTGATCATAAAATAAAATGACCCATATAGATTTTAGGTTTGATAAGATGTACTGGCATGATTTTCTTCTTTTTCTTTAAATACATTCAAACTTTTATAATGAGAAGGGAAAAAAAAAAGAGGTAGTAGTAGTTATTATTTAAAAAATAAAGGAAAATTGTATGGTCACGTTTTTTTTCATAAAATTAGCCATGTTGCTAATTTAAGGGTTAAAATTCATAGTCAATAGTGATGGCCACATTAAAATAATTAACATATTAATTAATATATTTATTTCAATGATTAAATAATTAAATCCATTGAAGCAACTGTAAAGTTACCAAGAAGAAGTTATAGGTCTTGTGATGGAAGTACTTTTGCAATTAGATATTTAAAAAAGAAAAGGGAAAGAAGTAGCAACCAGTTATTGTAGTGGGAAAAAAAAAAAGCCAAGCTTTATGGAGGATTTTTTTTTTTTTTTTTGGTAAAGGAGTTATGGTTTTTGGAAATAAATATTAAACTTTCATGGTAGCACTGTGAAACCCCAGAGAATCTACTCCTTCTTCTTACTTCTATGTTTCTTGAATAATAACTA
The DNA here is from genome assembly GCA_024138025.1 of Combretum micranthum. Lineage (NCBI taxonomy): Eukaryota > Viridiplantae > Streptophyta > Magnoliopsida > Myrtales > Combretaceae > Combretum > Combretum micranthum. Next base: position 1,281,162 of record JAMXBD010000211.1, read on the forward strand.
ACTATGTTTTTATTTGTTTGTAAGGTAAATGAATTGGACCTTGTTGAATAAGATCCCTACTCCTAGTACCAAAAGCACCATTTTCTAGCTTAATTTCAGGTGCCCCCTTTCTTTTGTTTTCATTACTATTTATTGCTTGTGTACAGTACATGATTGTGTTAGTTACATCAGTTATCTAGCTCGTTATATTTAACTAGATTTGGTTATGATTTTTAATAACATATAACTACACTATAATGCTAAGTATAAGAGTCTTTCATCCACCTCGATTCCTTCGTTATAAGCTTTTGTCTATAACAGATTTCCCCTTATCATTAAAAATGACCTTGTCCTCAAGGTTCAAGTATGCATAAGTCTCTTTCAAAGCTAACCAATCCTCCTAACTAGAGTCTTCAAGGTATAATCCTTTCCATTAAACTAGGACTTGTGGAATAGAGGCACTACAACTAAGAATATAGCGACTCCCTAGTATTGTCAGTGGAGTTAGTAGAGGACAAAAATCATGTTATTCCTCAGGTAAAGATAAGGTACCCCTATTATCTCCATGTGCCTTCTTTAAAATGATACATGAAGTACATTATGAATGTGTGAATAGGAAGACAAATCTAATTACCAATCCTCTTGAGAATATTACATAGCCAATGAAATCTTTTAGGTAACGTATGGCCTCATTCTCATGCTAATTATAGCTAATTATAAGGTTGTAAGCGAACATAAACTCTATCACCCACAAAATACTGCACATCCAAATGATGACGACCCACTAAACATTTCATCCTATGTTGAGTTTGTCTTAAATTAGTATGTAAGAGCTTCAAAACTTCATTCCTAGTCATTAGATCATCATTAATAGCTCAAACTTGAGAGAAACCCTAAACATAAGATGGTATGACATATGATTCTTGTCCATAAGCAACTAGAATGGAGTCATTCCAACACCCTCATGATATGAGGTATTGTATGAATACTCTGCCCATGCTAAGAGCTTAACCCACCATGTTGGATAATCCATGACAAAACACCCAAGATATTGTTGAATGGTGCGATTAAGCATCTCAGTTTGTTTATTTGATTGAGGGTGGTAGCTGAACTCATTTGAAATTTAGTTCTACTTAATAGAAATAACTCCTTCCAAAATTTACTAAAAAAAAATAGAATCTCTATAACACACAATGGTCTTAGGAAAACCATGTAACTTCACCATCATGTTCATGAATAAGATTGCTACTTTAGTTATTGCAAAATGACTATCAACTGGACCCAAATGAAAATATTTTGACAATCTATCAACAACAACCAATATCACAGTAAAGCCCTTTGAATTTAGGAGGCATGTGATAAAGTCTATGGCAATGTCTTCCTAAATTTTGGCTAGAACTACAAAGGAGCTTATAAAAATGTGGTGCCTTAGTGACATACTTAATCTACTAACAAAATGACATTTCTGCACAAATTCTTCAATTTAAGACCCCATGCCATTCTGACAAAATTGACTAGTAATTCATTTAAAAGTCTTCTTGAATCCAAAGTGTCTAGCCATAAGTATGGAGTGACATTCCACTAAAATTTGAGAAATCAATAGAAACTAAGGCACCACAAAATAATTTCTTATTATAGAACAACAATCCATGTTTCCATTCAATCCTTTACTGTTGCGATTTAACAACTTTCAACTCTTCAATCTTCTACTTGAAAGCTAGTGAAGATTCATATTCCCTCTTAAAATCTTCAATACAATAAAAAAGAGGCGTAAATAATGTAAATAAAAATGAATCCTCTTACTATCATGTTAGGCCATCAACAACCTTATTTTCTACCCCACTTTTATAGACTATTTTCTAATCAAAGCCCAATAATATAGTTAAGTATCTCTACTGTTCTGGTGTCTGAATAATCTGTGTCAAAAGCTCTTTTAAGTTTCTATGGTATGTACGGACAAGGAAATGATTTCCCGATTAGTACCGATGCCACTTCTTTACTGCCTTCACAATCGCATGTAGCTCTCCAATATATGTAAAAGCTTTCCTAAGATGAGTAGGAAGCTTCTTACTGATATAAGCTATCAAATTACCTTGCCGTAACGACATTAACCCAATTCCCGTACCTAAAGCATTCATTTCTACTATAGAACTTTGAGTAAAATCATGCAATGATAACATTGGGCTATAGTCAAAGCTTGTTTCAACTTTTTAAATGATGTGCCAACTTCCTTTAACCAAACAAATGATCACTTTCAATAAATCTGTTAAAGGACTTGCTATCATAGCATATCCATTAACAAACTTGCGATAATAGCCTGATAAACCTAAAAATGCTCTTAATTGCTTAAGAGAAGTAGGTGGCCACTGATCCACTGCAATAATCTTCGTTAAATCTGGTCGCACCTCATTAAAAGATACAACATGACCTAAATATTTAATGTAATATCAAGCAAGTGCAATATTTTCTTTCCTTAAGATAAAATCGGTTATCCAACAATGTTTGAAGCACTATTGATAAGCGTTGTAAATGTTCCTCTACTATTTTATTGTAACCATTATATCATAAAAAAATGATTATAAACTTCCTTACGAACTCTTGAAACATAGCATCCATGATTGCTTGAAAAGTTATGTTGCATTAGTTAAACCGAATGGCATTACTTAAAAACTTGTCATGTCTTTCATATGTCTAGAAGGAAATTTTTGAACATCCTCTTAGATCCATTCTGATTTAGATATCCTAATCTAAGATCCCATTTTGAGAAAATTGTTGCTCTCCTTAATTCATCAATCAATTCATCTGCCATGGGAATATGAAAACTATCCCTAATAGTGACTTGGTTTAAGCCCTATAATCAATGCAAAAACGCTTAACTTTCATCCTTCTTCGTCACCAACAAAATTGGTGAAGAAAATGCACTAATGCTCCAAAATTACTCCTTAAGCTAACATATCTTTGACTTGTATTTCAATTTCATTTTCCAGAAAATGCTGGTATCAATGTGGTTTGACATTGGCTGGGGCATGTTAAAACACCTAAGAATGTGAACATCACAATTTTTCTATTTCCAAAAGCTTAATGCCAAATTATTGCAATTTAACACATAAATAACAATAAAAACTGAATGCAAAAATAAAAAGATAGAATTAAAGAGGATTACTCCAGGATTTAACATGGAGTTTAGTTCGCCCCCTAGTCTTTACAATCCACACAAATGCCTCCCTTAGTATAGACGCTAGCTTCAGTACAACTAGGTCTTGCAAGAAGATCAACAAATACAAATGCAAAGCAAACAAGCACAAACATATTCAAACCAAAACACACACATATATATATTTTGATAATTAAGTGTAATTAAACCTAATCAGGTATTTAATTTGGCAAATCATTCCTCATTAAAAAACGTACTAAACACCTAAGTTCAAGAGGGCGTATTGGAAGCAAATGAATTGATGATGTGTTGTGTGGTGAGGCAATAGTTAGGGTGCCTCAAACACTTGAGAAATCTGCCTTATAATGCTTTAATAGCATCGTTATGGTGGTATTTTCTCTATGTTACTGAACTACCAAATGACAACAAGTAGCTATTATATCTATAATTACTAATCAACACAGCTGATGATAGGAAATTTCTTCGGTCATATCAATCTTATCACTCACTAACAATACTAGCTTCCAATTATAAAAGAACTCCATTGTCGATTTTGAATTCATCTATAGTAGCAAGCCTGAACTTATTTAACCATGGAATACCCAACACCACTTCAACACCTTGAATTGGTAAAACATAAAATGTCTCTAAAAAGGTCCAATTCTAAAGTGTCATGTCTACATCAGAACAAAAGCCCTCACAATACAATGTAGTATCGTTTCCAAGTAGGAGTAATGACAAACCCAAATGATTAACTAACCTTGTTTGTATAAAATCATGGGTATTACCGGTATCTATCAAAACAAAAACAACATGGCCATTTATGCACCCATAAATTTAAAGTCCTTAGCATAATGGTATCAGCCAAAGGATGATAGCCAATAAACTCAATCTCTAGTTTATTACGATCATCAATACTATTAGAATACTAATCTGATTCAACATAACACTCCTCATAAATACCTTGCCATAACAACAGTTTAGATTTACTTTTATGATTCTTGTGATATTTCTCATCACAGCTAAAGCATAGGCAATGTTCTCTCTGCGAACTAACATTTCTATTGGTGTTAATTTCTTTATCGGTAAAGTGGTTTTCTACTACCATTTGTTAAGTTAGTGTTTAAGTTTGTTTTGTCAAGTCTTTGGATTATTGTTTGTGTTATGTATGATGTTAGTTTTGCACATTGTAAGGTGTATTTGGTTTTGAAAAAGAATATGGGATAACAAAAGATCATTTAAAAGACAGTGAAAATTGATCATTACATTTGCTCTTGTATGTTTTGGCTAGTCAAATAGTTTGCATGAGATTCAATGGTCTTGCGATTTGTATTTCTCGTTTTATATAGGGTTTAAGACCCGTATAAAATAATTGAGAAGAAAAGATTCGAGTAAATATATACTTATATCTGACAGTGATTCAAATTGAGTTCGATATTCCTCTATAGATCTAACTTAAGTTAGTTGCATCAAATTACCTATAATATCTTCATATTCAAAAGGGCCAAATTGTATTTCAATTGCTTACTTGAGATTCATCCAGAACTCAACTATTTGTTTAGAAACATCCATTTGTGCCAATCCAATGCTCTTGATTCCATTGCAAATGAAGCAATAGTGATGTGTTGTTCACCAAGTGTGCCATGAAAATTAAAGAACTTATTTGCTTTAAAAATCCAAGCCAGGGGTTCATCACTTATAGAACTTAAAATTTCCAATTTTATCCCTTCTAAATGACCATCAGTCATAATACCGTCACCTCCATAAGATAATGAATCCTTCACAATTTGTAATTGTTGATTAACTAATGCAGTCTAATTCTATTGTGAAGTTTGCATATTCTTGGACAATTCATCAAATTTTTTTATGCATTTAAAGCTTTGAAACTTGTAACAAAGTAGTTTGCAACTACACGGCTAATTTTGTAAATTGATCCTCCATTGAGGGTTGTGTAGTTTATGATGCCATAGTACCACAAGAAGAAGAGCACTGAATTAATAACAAGACTCACGTATTAACCTAACCCCTAACCTATAAACCTTGGTATATAAACTCTCTTTCTCACGTTCCACTCTTTCACCTCTCCTTTACTGTGTAGGTATGAAACCCTAGTGAACCTACTACTTCTTCTTACTTCAATGTTTCTTAAATGCTAACTAACTGTGTTTGTATTTGTTTGTGAGGTAAGTGGCTTGGGTCATTTGAGTTAGATCCTTACTCCCAGTACCGAAGCCAGTACTTTGTTTCCTTTGCTATTTATTGCTTGTGTACAGTACATGATTGTGTTAGTTACATTGGTTGTCTAGTTTGTCATATTCAATTAGATGTAGTTATGATTTTTATCAGTATATAACTACACTATAGTGCTAAGTACAAGAGTTTTTCATCCATATAAGTTTCTTCCTCGTGTTTGTAACATTCTACTTGTTTTTATTCCATGTTATTGTGGTGTTCTAGGGATTAGAGAATGAAGATCCAGTCGACACATCTGTTTGAAAGGCCATGCTTGCAGTAAGGAGTATGCCAAATAGGGCAAAACTGGTATGAGAAGAGGATTTAATGAATAAATCCTCACAAATAAAGACTTTGTTATGATAAAATAACTTACAAATTTATTATATTGGACTAACTTAATATATTGGATCAACCTACCACATTTGGATGATCTTTCATATATGAACGAACCTGCTACACTTAAACAAACCTATCACATTTAGATGAAACCTCACCAACTTCTTATTTTAACGTAATAATTTTCCATAGAAATATGATCATGTTTGAGTTAGTTTGCAGCAAACACATGAATGCTGCAATGTGGTAGTTAGTGCATGCTAAGGAAGTAAGAGGCATGTGCTACAAGATTGGTGAATTCGTCGTTTTCCATGAAAGAAATAAGAGAAGAGAAGAGGTGTGAGGATACCTCTATGGTTTGGATTTTAGGTTTTTGTTATAATATGTATAATATATATATATATTTCCTTTTTTTATATTGTCATTATAAGGGAAAGGGGATTTAAACTAACTCAAAACTTCTAAGGACTATCCATCTATAATATGTTTATTAAATCAATTATCTTTTATCACAATTGAATTAGCTCTAAACCATTCAATAATGAAAGTTATTAATCTCATCATAATCACCACATAACTTTAGAATTTTCCAAATTAACTATTAATTAATGCCATCAGATTATATGTCTGTAAATCAATAGATGTGTGTATGTGCTAGGTGTTTTAAGCTAGAATCAATATATTAACATGGTGAAGTTCAAAATATAAAATAATCATTAAAATAAATTACATGCATTATGATTAATTAAAAAGGTAAAAGGAATAGTCTCCACCCGTAAATTGCTTGTATATGGATTGGATGAATGGTTTAGGCAGTAATAATATGACATCCGTTACTGCTTAAAAATCGCAGACATGGAATTTTTTTGGTCCACAAGATCAATTGCAAAGAAACTTGCTGGGATACATTTACTCATATGTGCGAAGGATAACGTTTAAAAGCATTAATATGGAGGAGTGTAATGAAAAAACCGTGCACTTAAATATAATACTTACATTACTTATGTTAATTTAATAATATTAAAATATAAAAATTAATTGTGGAAAATTAAAAAATTATAATTTTTAAAAATCTTAATCTTTCATTGTAAAATATTAAAATGCTTGATCATAAAATTAAATCATCCATATAGATTTTAGGTTCGATAAGATGTACTGTCATGATTTTCTTCTTTTTTCTTAAATACATTAAAACTTTTTATAATGAGAAGGCCAAAAAAAAAGAGGTAGTAGTAGTTATTGTTTAAAAAGGAAAGAAAAATTGTACGGTCACGTTATCTTTTTCAAATAAAATTAGCCATGTTGGTTCTTTAAGGGTTAAAATTCATAGTCAATAATGATGGCCACATTAAAATAATTAATATATCAATTAATATATTTATTTTAATGATTAAATAATTAACTAGAAGATCCATTGAAGCAATTGTAAAGTTACCAAGAAGAAGTTTTAGGTCTTGTGATGGACGTACTTTTTTCAATCAAATATTTACAAAGGAAAAGGAAAGAAGTAGCAGCAATTTATTGTAGGGGGAAAAAAAGCTAAGCTTTATGGAGGAAGTTTTTTTTTTTTTTTTTTTGGTAGAGGAGTTTGGTTTTTGGAAATAAATATTAAACTTTAATGGTAACAGTTATAAAACCCCAAAGAATCTACTCCTTCTTCTTACTTCTATGTTTCATGAATAATAACTAACTGTGTTTGTATTTGTTTGTAAGGTAAATGGCTTGGAACTTGTTAGAATAAGCTCCCTGCTGCTTGTACCAATGGCAACATTTTTGTGCTTTATTTCATGTGCCCCTTTTCTTTTGTTTTCTTTACTATTTATTGCTTGTGTACAATACATGATTGTGTTAGTTACATCAGTTATCTAGTTCGTTATATTCAACTAAATCTACTTATGATTGTTAATAACATGTAACTACACTATAATGCTAAGTACAAGAGTCTCTCATCCATATGGGTTCCTTCCTTATAAGCTTTTGTCTATAACAGATTTCCCCTTATCATTAAAATTAACCTTGTCCTCAAGGTTCAAGTATGCATAAGTCTCTTTAAAAGCTAACCAATCCTCATAACTAGAGTCTTTAAGGTATAATCCTTTCCATTACATTAAACTAGGACTTGTGGAATAGAGGCCCCATAACTAAGAATAAAGCGAGTCCCTAGTATTGTCAGTGAAGTTAGTAGAGGACAAAAATCATATGATTCCTCATGTAAAGATAGGGTACCCATATTTTCTCCATGTGCTTTCTTTAAAAGTGATACATGAAATACGTTATGAATGTGTGATTGGAATGCAAATCTAATTCATAGGCTTACCGACTAATCTTCTTGAGAATATTACATAGCCCATGGAACCTTTTAGGAAACTTATGACCTCATTCTCATTCTAATAATAGCTATTTATAAGGTTGTAGACGAACACACAAAATACTCCACATCTAAATGATGACGATCCACTAAACATTTCATCCTATGTTGAGATTGTCTTAAATTAGTATGTAGGAGCTTCAAAACTTCATTCCTATTCATTAGATCTTCATTAGTAGCTTACACTTGAGAGAAAACCTAAACATAAGATGGTATGACATATGGTTCTCATCCATAAGCAACTAGAATGGAGTCATTTCCAATACCCTCATGATATGAGGTATTGTATGCATACTCTGGCCAAGCTAAGAACTTAACCCATTATGTTGGTTAATCCATCACAAAACACCCAAGATATTGTTGAATGGTATGATTAAGCATCTCAGTTTGTTTGTCTGATTGAGGGCGGTAAGCTGAACTCATTTGAAATTTAGTTCCACTCAATCGAAATAACTCCTTCCAGAATTTACTCAAAAAAATAAAATCTCTATAAGACATAATGGTCTTTGAAAAACCATGTAACTTCACTATCATGTTCATGAACAAGGTTGCTACTTTACTTGTTGTAAAATGACCATCAAGCGGACCCAAATGAAAATATTTTGACAGTCTATCAACAACAACCAATATCACAGTAATGCCTTTTGAATTTAGGAGGCATGTGATAAAGTCTATGGTAATGTCTTCCCAACTTTAGCTAGAACTAGCAAAGGAGCTAATAAACCTACTGCTACCTTAGTGACATACTTAGTCTACTAACAAACATGATGTTCCTGCACAAATTCTTCAATTTAAGACCCCATGCCCTCCCAACAAAATTGACTAGTAATTTGTTTAAAAGTTTGTTGAACCCAAAGTGTCTGGCTATAAGCATGAAGCGAAATTCCACTAAAACTTGAGAAATCAATAGAAACTAAGGCACCAAAAATAATTTCTTATTGTAGAACAACAATCCATGTTTCTATTGAATCTTCTATTGTTCCGATTTACCAGCTTTCAACTCTTCAATCTTCTGCTTGAAAGCTAGGGAAGTTTCATATTGTCATGCTCTATAGGGTACCCTAAACGTAACAGTCCGCCGCATGCTATCAAAGACTTAGGAATTGTTACCACAATCGTTCCATAGTCTCATATGGATGCAAGGCATACCTTTACGACAATAGAATACATAATCCAATGGAGATAAATAGTTTAATTTGGCATACTTTAAGCATCAGAATATAAACCACGAGTCCACATAATTAATTACAAAAGTTCCAGGGGCATTCCCCCACAAAAGAATATTAAGTTTAAACGTGTCTTTTACAGTCATCCAGTAAATATTAGGGTTTCCTATGGAAGTCTATACAAAATCGATCACAAACTTCTAAGGGAAACTCCTAATCCCTGTACCTGCTTGATAGGATGCCTTGGCCTTAGCCATAAATATGTAAACTGCAATAAGAAAAGGCCGTGGGGGTGTAAGCTACACTAGCTTAGTGAGTGAATACTTCCATAAAGACATTCATAACAATTCATTCAATCAAGTTATTTATTCAACCATATAGAATGCATCAACCACGTGAACAAACAAGACATATGATCAGCCAGAAATCATATGTGAATGGATTTACGCCCTCCATTTGGGGTTAGCAGATTAACGAATACCGTCGTACTACTGTTGAATTAATATGTCGTTTATGGATGATTGGTAACCAACTTATGTCATTTATGGATCATGATCAACCAACTCATTTATGTCGTTTATAAATCACGATCAACCAACTTTTAGCCATTTATGGATTACATATGCTAATGCTCCATCCCTATCGTGAAGTGATTATGTCCATGTTAATTTATCAATCCGAATAATCATCAATACCAATTTTTAGGTGATCAACTAATTTTGTAGACAATCAATCCTATAATACTCTAAACAAACATAAGTTAATCACCTGGTTCCAATATTCTTAATATAATTTCTCAGCTCATCAATAAGCATACATAATCCCCCATAATTCTCATCATGCAAATTCATTTTTATCTTTTGCCTCATAATCTAGTTCCACTAATCACTACAAACACAATCAAGAAATGAAATTAGGAAGTAATACTTATTCGGCCATTGATCGCCGGTCTCTTAGTAATAATAATCCAATGGTAATGAATCCTCGGGATCCAAGTCACCTAAATGAAAGAAATACACAAATGAGTATTTCAACTCATATCTAATCCATTTTATTTCATAAAAACTATTAAGTTCGTAATTCTTGTCATTAATGAAAATTCCAACTTAAAGCGGTCATAACTTGGTATTTTAACTCGGAATTTCGTAAATATATATCGATTCCTATCTACTTCAAAAGATCTATCTAATTTTAATATAATATCTCAATTTTGAAAAATTTTAAGTCTCGAAATGATCTGAACAGTTCTGGTCAGTATCTGAGCATCCATTTTTTAAATTGTTTTTGTGAAGAATTATGATGTTTCTATTATCCATGCCGAATATGCATCCTATATTAACAAATTACTATCATGAATGGTATGTTATAAGCTTCATTATATATGTTCTCGATGATATTCTATTTGGGAACATTTTTAGAAAGCTTCTACTCTTCAAAATGCCATGAATACCTAACTTAGCAAAACTAATTTTGTGTTCTTGACAAATCACACTTGTTTTAGAGATTTTCCTCAATGAAATTTATTTATTCTTGTTAAAATTAAGTCTTTACCCTATCTATTCCTTAAGGTCTTCATTTTTCAACAAAATTCCTCATTTTTCACTTTGTAAATAAGTGTTTGAATATTGGCTATTCCTAGATCCGAATTTTGAAAAAAAAAATGGTTTTCAAGTGATTTCTTTAAGAAAACTCATTTGATATTTTAAAATTTAAGGCTCCATTATTCTTATCCCCTATGGAATTCATTTCCTTAATAAAACTTCTATTTTGAGTTTGAAAAATAGGTGTTTACATATCCTCTTTTCCTAGTTACGAATTTCATGGAGCCATCGTAAGATCCAAATTTTCTATTTTGTAAATATTTCTAGTTGGACAAATTTCTCTTAGTAGATCTACTACTTACTTATTAAAATCATCTCTTATTGATACCCATTTCATGAGCCCTTTATTTTTCACATAAACTTCATATTTTGGGGTTGAAAAGTAGGTTTTCAAAATACAACTCTTTTTCCATCCGAATTTACAAAAGTTTATTTTGATGAAATAAAATTTGTTCTTGAGCTTTTTGTCTCATCTTCATAAATATCATAACTTTTAGAAATAGCAGAACATTCACTTACATAAGACAAAAATCTTTATGACCATTTATTCATCTTAAACATAATAAATGCATGAGGTCTCCAATGTCATGTAAAAGATGGATGTTTAGAAGCTAGATCTATATGTGATGATTGTGTTAGATGCATGAAATGAAGTATACTACTATGATCATAATGTAGTAACAAGGTTCCTACATAAAATCATCACTATATGAATACATATTATGATCATGACAAAAATATAAGCTTAAAACACAAGATCCACAGCTTGTGATGACTTGATCATCATGTTCTAGTGGTTTCACATCCCTAGCATAAAGTTCATAGGGATTTTTATGAATCCACACATGAATGATCTTGCCATTATATGTTTTTGTGGTGGTAAGGTTTAGATCTATACCTATTAAGCTTTGTGAGCAAGAGAAGTTGAAGAAAAAAAAATGTGTGTGAGTGTGTGTGTGTGCTAGAGAGGGTCACAGCAAGGAGGAAAGAAAAGAGAGAGTTTTGTAAAAATTTTTCAAAAGTGAAATGAAGAAAGAGAAAGGAAAGGCATAAAAGAGTTTATATAGGGAATTGAATTAGAGTTTGTGTGATTGAAATAAAGGAAGAAAAATAAAACAATTGAGGGCACAAATGGGGGTTCACGCCAACCATAAGGAGAGAAGAGGGAGAGAGAATGAATTTTGTACAATTTTTTCAAATTTAATTTGTGTAATAAAGTGTGTTGGAAAAGTAAATGTAAAGAATATGATGTAATGAGGTAAGGTTAGATTGTAAGGATGTAAGAGTAAGGATGGGTATGGTTTGTGAGTGTTAGTAGGGTATGGGCTTATACTTGTGAATAGTAATGAATAGTAGATTAGATAATTAAATTACCAGTTAGTAAAAAAAATACGATAAAAAGGCTATAATTGTAATTTTTATAAACCGAAAAATTATAATAAATATATTTTTGAATTCCTTATTAAATTCCGATCTTAAGGAGTATCCCAAATATTTTTCTAATTTTGAGTCTCGGGGTCTGGTTTTTCGGAATAATATCTCGATCAGGTTCGAAACAAATAGTTTTCTCGAAAATTGATCTTTTTATGTTTCAATATATTCTTTAGAACAATAATCTAGATCATTTTGCTCTCAATAGTTCTACAATTTTATTCTCGATGAAGCCGGACTTAGGGTTTCTAGGCTTCTTTCTAACCATAGCTATTCCGTTTCGAGGGTTTTGGTTGTCGACTTGATTCTCGAAGCCAAGCTTGGTTTACAAGGAAAGTCGGGGCTTACACATATTCCCTCTCAAGAGATTCAATACAATAAAAAAGTGGTGTAAATAATGCAAATAAAAATGAATCCTTTTACTATCATGTTAGGCCATCAATAACCTTATTTTCTACCCCGCTTTTATAGACTATTTCTTAATCATATCCCAATAATATAGTTAAGTATCTCTATTACTCTGGTGTCTGAATAATCTGCGTCAAAAGCTCTTTCAAGTTTCTATGGTATGCACAGATAAGGAAATGATTTTCGAATAAGTACTGATGCCACTCTTTACTGTTCACAACCGCATGTAACTTTCTAATGTATGTAGAAGCTTGCCTAAGATGAGAAGGAAGCACCTTATTGATATAAGCTATCAAAAGACCTTGTTCTAAAAACATTGACCCAATTCTCGTACCTTAAGCATTCATTTCTACTACAGAACTTTGAGTAAAATTAGGCAATGATAACATTAAGCTATAGTCAAAGCTTGTTTCAACTTATTAAGTGATGTGCCAACTTCCTCTAACTAGAAAAATTATCACTATTTAATAAAATCTATTAAAGGACTTGCTATCATAGCATATTCATCGACAAACTTGTGGTAATAGCCTAATAAACTTAAAAAGGCTCTTAATTGCTCAAGAGAAGTAGGTGTAGGCTACTGATCCATTGCAATAATCTTCATTCAATCTGGTCGCACCTCATTAAAATATACAACATGACCTAAATAAGCAAGTGAATATTTGCTTTCCTTAAGATAAAATCGGTTATCTAACAATGTTTGAAGCATTATTGATACGTGTTGTAAATGTTCCTCCACTGTTTTATTGCAAACCAATATATCATAAAAGAAGATGATTATAAATTCCTTACAAACTCTTGAAACATGGCATCCATGATTGCTTGAAAAGTTGATGTTGCATTACTTAAACCGAAAGGCATTACTAAAAAACTTGCCATGCCCTTCATGTGTCCAAAAGGAAGTTTTTTGCACATCCCTTTGGATCCATTCTGATTTAAAGATATCCTAATCTAAGATCCCATTTTGAGAAAATTGTTGCTCACCTTAATTCATCAATCAATTCATCCACTATGGAAATAGGAAAACTATCCCTAATAGTGACTTGGTTTAAGGCCCTATAATCAATACAAAAACGCTAACTTTCATCCTTCTTCTTCACCAACAAAATTGGAGAAGAAAATGCACTAATGCTCCTCAAAATTACTCCTTAAGCCAACATATCTTTGACTTGTGTTTCGATTTCATTTTTCCACAAAATGAGGGTATCAATACCGTATGACATTGACTAGGGCATGTTAAAATACCTAAGAATGTGAATATACACAATTTTTCTCTTTCCAAAAGCTTAATGTCTAATTATTGCAATTTAACACATAAACAACAATAAAAAATAAATGCAATAAATAAAAAGATAGAGTTAAAAATGATTACTTTAGGATTTAACGTGGAGTTGGGTCCGCCCCCTAGCCTTTACAATCCACACAAATGCCTCCCTTAGTGGAGGACTTCACACACTATATTCGCTTAAACAATCAATGCTCCAAAGTTGCTACAAATAACACAAAACAAACTTGAGTTGTGCCTTTACAACAAGCTCTCTAGTACACTAGGCACAACCCAAAATTCACAAAAATGACCTAACAAGATTAGCGTAATGCCTTTACAATAATTAGCAAATACTAGAACTAACTGCACTACACTTTTCTTTCACTCACAAAAAAACATAAACTGCAAATAAGGCTGTGAAAGAGTGTTTACAAGGTTTTGATAGCTCAAATGATTATTTTTAACTCTCCAACAATTTGTATTTATATATTCTTGAAGAATTTTAGCTATTACCCGCATATGCATTAAATTCGATCTTATATTAAATGTTCTAACAGCGAGTTTTCTATTACTTGGCATCCGAACACTACAGGCCTAGCATTTAGGCACTACCTGCAAAATAACAGAGAAAATGTATAGTGTCTAGAAGCCACACTCTGATATTCGGATGCTCGCCCACCCATTGTCTCATGACCAGAAACATTTCGGTCCTAAGAAAACTATAAGGGGTGGCGTCTTGACACTATTGTGTTTCTCATGGCCACTCTTCTGGTTATGTCAGCATTCAAATGCTAGCCAATCTAGTCTAGACACTAGCTTCAGTACAGCTAGGTCTTGCAAGAAGATCAGCAAATACAAATGCAAAGCAAAATAAGTACAAACATATTCAAACCAAAACACACACATATATATATAAGTATTTAATTGTGAAAATCATTTCCTCATTAAAAACACGTACTGAACACCTAAGTTCAAGAGGGAAGTAGTTGGAAGCAAATGAATTTGATGTTGGATGTTGTGTAGTGGAGGCGATAATGAGGGTGCAGCAAACACTTGACGAAAATCTGCCCTATAATGCTTTAATAGCATCCTTATTGGTGTTATTTTTCTCTATGTTATTGAGCTACCAAATGATAACAAGTAGCTACTGCATCTATAGCTACTAATCAACACAGCTGATGATAGGAAATTTCTTTGGTCATATCAATCTTATCACTCACTAACAAGACTAGCTTCCCATTATAAAAGAACTCCATTATCGATTTTGAATTCATCCATAGTAGCAGGCCCCAACTTATTTAACCATGGAATACTCAACACCACTTCAACACCTTGAACTGGTAAAACATAAAATGTCTCTAAAAAGGTCCAATTCTAAACTGTCATGTCTACATCAGAACAAAAGCCCTCACAATACAATGTAGTATCGTTTCCAATCATCACCAAAAATTCAGAAGTAGGAGTAATGACAAACCCAAATGATTAACTAACCTTGTTTGTATAAAATCATGGGTATTACCGGTATCTATCAAAACAAAAACAACATGGCCATTTATGGCACCCATAAATTTTAAAGTCCTTAGCATAATGGTATCAGCCAAAGGATGATAGCCAATAGACTCTATCTCTAGTTTATTACGATCATCAATACTATTAGAATACTAATCTGATTCAACATAACACTCCTCATAAATACCTTGCCATAACAACAGTTTAGATTTACATTTATGATTCTTGTGATATTTCTCATCACAGCTGAAGCATAGGCAATGTTCTCTGCAAACTAACATTTCTATTGGTGTTAATTTCTTTATCGGTAAAGTGGTTTTCTACCATTTGTTAAGGTTAGTGTTTAAGGTTTTGTTTTGTC
Organism: Combretum micranthum; assembly: GCA_024138025.1. Taxonomy (NCBI): domain Eukaryota; kingdom Viridiplantae; phylum Streptophyta; class Magnoliopsida; order Myrtales; family Combretaceae; genus Combretum; species Combretum micranthum. The sequence continues at coordinate 1,296,977 of JAMXBD010000211.1, forward strand.
AAGTCTTTGGATTATTGTTTGTGTTATTGTATGATGCTAGTTTTGCACATTGTAAGGGTGTATTTGGTTTTGAAAAAGAATATGGATAACAAAAGATCATTTAAAAGACAGTGAAAATTGATCATTACATTTGCTCTCGTACGTTTTGGCTAGTCAAATAGTTTGCATGAGATTCAATGGTCCTGCGATTTGCATTTCTCGTTTTATATAAGGTTTAAGACCCAATAAAAAATAATTGAGAAGAAAAGATTTGAGTAAATGTATACTTATATTTGACAGTGATTCAAATTGAGTTCGATATTCCTCTACAGATCTAACTTGAGTTAGTTGCATCAAATTACATATAATATCTTCATATTCAAAAGGGCCAAATTGTATTTCAATTGCTTACTTGAAATTCATCCAGAACTCAACTATTTGTTTAGAAACATCCATTTGTGCCAATCCAATGCTCTTGATTCCATTGCGAATGAAGCAATAATGATGTGTTGTTCACCAAGTGTGCCATGAAAATCAAAGAACTTATCTGCTTAAAATCCAACCCAGGGGTTCATCACTTATAGAACTTAGAATTTCCAATTTTATCCCTTCTAAAAGACTATCGGTCATAATACCATCACCTCCAGAAGATAATTAATCATTGACAATTTCTAATTGTTGATTAACTAATGCAATCTAATTCTGTTGTGAAGTTTGTATATGCTTTGACAATTCATCAAATTTTTTTATGCATTTAAAGCTTTGAATCTTGTAACAAGTAGTTTGCAACTACACGGCTAATTTTGTAAATTGATCCTCCATTGAGGTTGTGTAGTTTATGGTGCCATAGTACCACAAGAAGAAGAGCACTGAATTAATACCAAGACTCACGTATTAACCTAATCCCTAGCCTATAAACCTTGGTATATAAACTCTCTTTCTCACATTCACTCTTTCACCTCTCCTTTACTGTTAGGTATGAAATTCTAGTGAACCTACTCCTTTTTCTTACTTCAATGTTTCTTAAATGCTAACTAACTGTGTTTGTATTTGTTTGTGAGGTAAATGGCTTTGGTCTTGTTCGAGTTATATCCTACTCCCAGTACCGAAGCCAGTACTTTGTTTCCTTTACTATTTATTGCCTGTGTACAACACATGATTGTGTTAGTTGCATTGGTTGTCTAGTTTGTCATATTCAATTAGATGTAGTTATGATTTTTATCAATATATAACTACACTATAGTGCTAAGTACAAGAGTTTTTCATCCATATAATTTTCTTCCTTGTGTTTATACCATTCTACTTGTTTTTATTCCAAGTTATTGTGGTGTTCTAGGGATACAAGAATGAAGATCCAGTCGACACATCTGTTTGAAAGGCCATGCCTGGCAGTGAGGAGTATGCCAAATAGGGCAAGAAGCTAGGTATGGAAGGAGGATTTTAATGGAATAAATCCTCACAGAATAAAGACTTTGTTATGATATAAATAACTTACAAATTTATTATATTGGAACTTACTTAATATATTGGATTAACCTACCACATTTGGATGATCTTTTTATATATGAACAAACCTGCTACACTTAAACAAAACCTATCACATTTAGGTGAAACATCCACCAACTTCTTATTTGACGTAATAATTTCCCATGGAAAATATGATCATGTTTGAGTTAATTTGGCAGCGAACACATGAATGCCGCAATGTGGTAGTGGTGGATGCTAGGGAAGTAAGAGGCATGTGCTACAAGATTGGTGAATTGTCGTTCTCCATGAAAGAAATAAGAGAAGAGAGGAGGTGTGAGGATAACTCTATGGTTTGGATTTTAGGGAGCCATTACAAAAAAGGGTGCTAATATGTTTTCCCAAAATGTTGTATCATTTCTAGTCATGCCAATCAGGAACAAGACAACATTTTAGGGATAGCAAACTTTCATCCTATAGGCCCATGGCCTTGTGGTCTATTGGTATCTCCCATAGTCTATCATGTAACGGGTCACAAGTTCAAATCCGCCCTTCCTTATTGTAATTGGCAAAAAAAAAAAAAAAAAACATTCCATTATATAGAAAGTGTGTTAATTTTAGATTTTTAGTGTTTCCTGTTGTAAACCCCTAGATTTATGGTAGTTTTACAGGTACATCTAAGAGCCAGAGTCAAAACCGGAATCTTAAGTCAAACTTGGTCAACATTAAGTTTTAGAAACCCTAGAACCGATCAAACAGTTCCAATAACCGTAAAATATTAAATAAATTATAAAAATAGAGTAAACTCAAATTATGAACCGATTGTATAATATAAGCCCTAAAATGATCAGATTCGGTAAAATTTCAGTCGTTTCAAACCTATACGAGATCAGTTCCAAATCAGGACATTGGCACATAAAGCAAGACAAAATATTCCGACAAACAATCTAGACTAGTAATATACTAAGAAACTCATAAAATATCTAATAAAATTTTTACGACTCATAAAAACATTAGATGTAGTATTTATACGCGTATTTTTATGTCCATCGATAATTTAATTATCTAATTTACTATTCATTACTATTCACTCTGCTCTACTCTTTTTTACATCTATACAACTTACATAAATATTTCTTACATTTACTTTACCAATACATCTTTTTACCATACTTTACTTACTTTTACTTTTCTTAATCAAATTTTATTTATTTTTCTCTCTCCTACTCCCTTCCTTTCCTTATCACTGATGCATATCTCTCTCTCCCTCTATTATTCTTTTCTTTTTTATTTATTTTACATCTTTAATTCCCCTTAATTTTCATCTATATATACTCATTCATTCCTTCACTTCTTTTAGACTTTTCATAATACATAACTAAACTCTCGCAAATTTTCTTCTTAAGCTTCCTTCACTACTTCTCTTCCCCTGTTTCACGCCGCACTACTTCTCTTCCCCTGTTTCACGCCACACATACACCCCTTTTGTGCCTCTCTCAAAATTTCTTCCATCTTCGTTTAGGTAAAACACTAAACCCTTCTACATATATTATTTGTGTGCTTAGTGTATGTCTGTGTCTTTAATGTTTTATATAAAACAAAAATCCCCATGATGCATTAAGCTAGGAATGGAAATATAAGACAACATACCACTCATATCACAATGTGTATGTGCTCATATTGATCATGTTACTAACTTAACTTTCCATATGTTAATATGTATATGTCGTATGTATATTTTTAGAGCCTAAATACTCACTAATCTAACTCTTTTATTTCATGCTTTTTATTCCATCCTTTATTTAATGTTATTGTAAGACTAATCAACTTCTAGTCTTGGACTTGTCCATTTTCAAGTCCGAAGGAGACTAGAGTAATTTAAATCTCTGGAGCCTTGACATAAATCTAAGACTCTCATAATTTTTTATTATTTATCTTGCTTTTATTTATGAGACTGGAAATATTTCAAGTCTCGGGAAGTTTTAGAAGCCTTGATGGACTTCCATATTTCATTTGATTATGCTTATTCTATTTTATTATATATGATGACTGGAATATTTCAAGTCACAAGGAGTTTTGACAACAAGTTAAGAAATCCATATTTTTGTTTTAATAATCTTATGTTCTTGTTTATTTGTTTCTTTTTTTTTATATTCTTGATATAATTCCATGCTTTTAATTTTGTTATCACTATTTTAAGCTCATACACATATATGGTCATAGGTGATGTTATCATGATGCAAAATGAATTCTTTTAAAAGCATGAATATTGAAAATTCTTTGTTATGCAAAATATTTTTCAAGAATCATTTTTAATATATGAGAAATCTTTACATTGAAAATAAAGAATTAGAAAAAGACATTCACTTGAATTTTTCATAATGTCAAAACTTAAAGGAATTTCTAAAAAGTTACTACTTGGAACGTTTTGTTCCCAAACAAGTAAAATCCATGTTTTGTAAAATAAATTGTTAAATTAAATTTTGAAATAAGCATAAGATACTCAAGGTTCAAACTAAATATTAAACCATGATTTTCTTTAAGTTCCATGTTAGAAATTTTCAAAGAGGAAATTTTACCACAAGTTGCTTTACATAGAGTTCAACTTTTCTACCTTCTATAAAAGATTACTTTGATAAAAGTCTAATTTTAAACAACATCACTAGGATCATACATGTAATATAAGCTATTATTAATTCTATATGATTTATAAAGGTGGATATATTTTGTATTCATCCTAGAAAGTCCAAATGAAGCAAAACTTTGAGAATACAAAAAGAACAAAGTCTGGAATGGTTGGGACACATTCTATATCATGCCATTCTGAGACCTAAATAACTCTAAATGTTAAAAATAACTTTAAAAATGGATAAAGAATTTAAAGTAGGTATAAAATGACTACTAATATGTGAATTTCTGAGTTAAAATGAGCAAGTTATATCAATTTTAAGTTAAAACTTCCATAACCGGGAAATATGAAGTGAATAGAATATATAAAGTTAGAAATTTAAGAAGAACATTTGTGAAATACTCATTCTAGGTATTTCTTTTGTTAAGTGATGAGGAATTCGAAGTACCATATCCAAAAGATTACTTCGAATAAAGTTGCAAGGATAGGCGAAAGAATTTATCTCCCTGTTTTACATATTCATGTTTGGGCTTATAGTATAAAAGCACTAGAAAATAGGGAAAAGATAAAAATGGAATATGCATGTAGGGATTTTCATGGGATATGGTTGTGTTCATGGTATTTGTTGAAAATAATTTAAGCATATCATAACTTAAATTATTGATTAATAATTGTGTCTTCAATTCCATGATGTATTATTTGTGCATATCTCCATGATCACCCCTAAAATGATCAATATCTCAATTAAGAATGAAATAACTAATTGATCATGCATAACACGAAGTGAGTCACATCATTTTCGCTACTATACCCTTGTGTGGGATGAGAGAATAGTAGTAGTGGCAAGCAAAAGCCGGCAAATCTACTAAAATTTATGGCATGTAGGAGCATGAAAGTCTACAAAACTTTTATGATGGTCGTATGGGCTTATAACACAACCTCGAGTGGAGAGAGTAAATCCATTCAACATATGATATATGGTTAATCATATGTGTTGTTTGCTTATATGGATTTTGCATTTTATATACTTGCTCAACAATAACTTCATTGTTTAACTATGTGAGTACGTCTTTACGGAAGTATTCTCACTAAGCTAGTTATGCTTACACCCCCTTAGATTTTTGTTGTAGCATGAATATTATGGCTGAAACCACGTGGGATCTTCACTTAGGTATTGACCAAGAAAACTAAGAAGCTTTGGAAGTCGTCCACGATTTAGTTTTGGCGTAGACTTCCATAGAAATCTTCTTAAAGACTCTTTTGATTGTAAAATTATAAGTATTAGCAGGGGTATGCCCCCATTGTCACACCTCCACAGGGTATCTTAGTAGCAATGATACATCATGTAACCAACTAAGGCCTTCAGGAAGTTACATGAATACTATACAACTAACATTCCCTATGGCATGGACTATTATAACATGATCATAAGGTTGTCAAAATAAGAAATTTTGCGTACGTATATAAGATCTTCACAATAGCCTCTGACTTACAAACATCTTAGGTTCAATCCCAACAAAGCTTAAGACTTAAGAGAACATCATAAACTGTCTTATATAAAGAACTATCTTCACTCCACTCAAGCCCTAGAATATCCCATCGAAATCTATTATGTCTACTCAACATAAGCTTGGATCCACTCTAGAGATCCTAAAAACATGCAAAATCTGTTGGAGTATAAGCAAACCACAGCTCAGTAAGATAACTAAATTAAACCATGCCTCAAGCATATACCAATCAAGTTTTAATAACAATCAAATGCATTGCCACAACCAATCATAAGAAATGCACACAAAGTGGATGCAATCAACATATCTATGGTAGACGGTGTAGAATTATGCTGTCTACACTTTAGTTGTTAGGATAGACCCCGTCTCAGGCCATCCATCCTTATGGACTCGTGGACCTCCACTTAAGCCATCCACTGTCCTCCTTACAAGCCTTGTCAGCCAAATGGACCTGTTGACCTAACTCAAGCCATCCACTGCCCTCCTTACAAGCGTTAACAGACAAATGGACCCGTAGGCCCCCAACTCAGGCTATCCACTATCCTACTTATAGGCATTAATAGCCAAATGGATCCATGGAACCCAACTTAGGCCATCCACTATCCTCCTTACACAAAAATGTCCCAAGTTGCTTCATAAACCACTTGACAAAATTCAGCAATGATTGAAAATTTAAAAGAAAACGATTGGAGCTACTCCACACGTAGTTCTTCTCAGAGATACATTTTGAAAATGCTTTTAATCTCAAATTGCATTTCCTATGCTGGAGGGTAGTCTGTTCAATCACATGCGATGATTATATCCAATTAACTTAGCCAACTAATTTAAGTTACCCATTTATTTCAGGCGGTCATACAGATGATTGCACTCACTTCAACCAGTCATTTAATCAGACAAGGCATACAATCAACACCACAAAAAGCAATAACAAGCACGGCAACATGATATGATTCAAGTCACTCACCAATACATTTTTCTTATAGATCGTAATATTATCTTAGGAATTCAAAGTCTTGATAGAAAGCTCCTATAGAACAACAAATAATATTACTAACACATAACAGAGAAGATAGAACTCTTATTAGAGTTTGAAGTGTTCTAGATTCTCGTTATAACTTCTTAACTTATGTTCGTTGTCATCATGTACCACTGTGGTTAGGTCAAGGTCACTTTCCTAAGCTCTAGCCTAAGCAAACTTGGGATTAAGGGTCACTTAGGAAAGGTCGGAGGGTACATATATGCATAAGAAAGCATGCGCATCTCAACAAAATGGGGGTCAAGTTCTACTAAAACATTCATTGTCACTATCGAGGGTGCATCGAGGGCTCGAATCTAAAGCTCAACTAGGACTATGCTCAAAACACTTAGTTGAAATTTGGCCTCAACAACACTTAGTGACTGTTGCGAGGTACGTCAAGGACTCAATGGTAAGCTACGTGTCAAACCTAGATTTTTCAATTCTAGTTTTAAATTCTGGTTTTATTTCTTTTAATTCAATTCATATTAAACCCTAACTCATTTAATACAAAATCTCGATTAGGAAATAAAAGAATATTTTTTTTTTGAAATTTTGTAGGAGTCAACTTTGATTTAGAATCGAGAAAAATTGCCGGTTAGTATCAATAGGTTGGTTAGTCCTAACTTAGCCACTAGCCTACGAAAAAAAAAGTGGTTTAGAATCAACTTTGTTAAACCAAAGATTTTTGGATTCAAGGGCTATACTACTAAAACCATACGGTTACCACTTAAAATTCATAAATTAAAATTTCATCCTTTCAATGTTGAAAAAATTTACTAATATATAGACTATAGTATTTACAATTTATCACTAAAGTTTATAAATCTAAACAATATTTACAATAAATAATGAATCAATTTAATATTCATAAAAATAAAAATAAAAAAAAATTCATTTTTTATGTCATCTCCTGGAGGTGCCTATGTTCCTGCTAATCGGAATCAGACAACACATAGTTCTTCTAAGAGACCTTAATTTGTTGGTTATTTTGAAGATTTTTAATTATTTTCATTTTAAGTTCTTTAAGATTTTATTTTTAAAAAAAAGAAAGAGAAATTTTATTTGAAACCCTATACACTATTAGATCATTATACCTTATATTTTGACAAAAAAAAAAAACAGTTTTTTCTAAGTTCAAAAAGTCTTTCTCTTTTTTTTTTTAATTACATGTACGTTAATAATAATAACAATATATATACTAATTTGGATCAGGATCGAGTCAGTTTCGAATTTTTGAGCGGGTCTGGAGTGGTTTTAGGTCGAACTTCGGGTTAGATTCAGATCCAACAAAGGAGGTAGACGGCGAAAGCTCCTGGCGGCAATCCAATGGTTGTTGGCAGCCAAAGAAGCTTCAAATGAAGCAAGTGGGGGATGGAGAATGCTCCTAAGGTGGTGATTTGACTTGGAATTAACTGGAAGTGGTCAAAAACTAGTAGCGCGGCCAAGAGAGGGTGATGATAGTAGTGGTTTTTGACTAAGATGGTGGTTAAACTCCTGAGATCAGACCAAAGCTATCAATCGATAGCTTAACTTACCTGGAAGCTCTCTTAGTGATCTAAGGCTTCGAAAATGACTAAAAGCTTCCAATTTTGAAGCTATATTTTAAACCCTAAATTTTTGGAAAGAAAAAAAAAAAAAAGAAGAAGAAGAAATTTGAACCTAAGCTTTAGAGTAATTCTTGTGTTTGTGATGATTGTCGATGGAAGTGGATGCTGTGAACAAGAAATTCGACCCCTATTTATACTGTTCAAGGGTCGAATTAGATGGTAGTCATTCGAGGATAGGGGTTAGTCGTTCACGTGCGAATCCCCTCTTCTAGAACTTGTTTGGTGATTAACAAACCAAATGAGCTTTAGAACGAGAATGAGAATATCAAATAGGCCACTCTAGAAGCTCATGTGGTGATTGGATCAAAGAATTCGAAAAAATTTCATGCGAAATAAGAGTTTTGTGAACTTTGAGTCCAAAATCGAGTGCCACATTAATGAGTTTACAACAAGTTTTCGATTCACATGCAAAGTATTCCATGTCTCCTTCAGGATTCCCCAATCAATTTGATAAAAATTGATAAAAAAAAATGAGCTTAAACATGTTGTATTGCATGAGAAGAGGTGGGCTCATTGGACAAGATAACGCCCGTGCTCCATACGCACAGCACTTGCGGGTGCGTGTTCCTCACGAGCCAAGCTCCTCATGCAGATTTGATCCCCGATCTTGTGTGTGCGCATGTGTAGATTTCACCAACAAGCCATTGGCATGTGCCTCAATCTTGTTTTGCATGGAAAATGTATTTAAGCATCTAAAAAATAGGTCTAATTAAATAATCCTATTTAAATAGGTTATTTAATTGGGCCCAAAATTAATTTACAATGAAAATTAACATTATATTAAGTCCAAAAACTTTCACAATAATTTATATAAATATATATATTTTTTTTTGTAATTTGTGGGCTTAATATAATATTGATTTTTATTATAAATTAAAACCTTAAATAGGCAAAAATGGGGCGTCTACACCCCTCTTCAAGTAAAGGTTTATTTATTTTTAACGTGGAAAATAAGCAATTCACACCCTCCATAACGCCCGTTACTCAGGCCATAATTTCCTAAAAATCAAGCATTTAATACATATCACGAGCAGGATGTCGCTAGTGATACTTCCGACATCAAATTTTCAATACCTATCATGATTGCGATGGAAAAGGGCCCATGATCCCTGTGGCTTATATTTCAATTTCTCTTATTATAGCCACAATGTGACTCTAAATTACATCTGCATCAATCACCAACTTTATCATGGTTGACACAAGGACCATGATATATGCAACTCTAAGTCTTTAACCCCTTTACGTTCATGATTGTCTTCAAATCCTCATATGCATTGATCACCATCTAGATCATGGGAGCGATGCAGGTCTTGATCTACTATACTTGAACTTAAATTAATCTATCTTCCTCCAAATGTTTATAATTTATCTTTATTCACCTGAAATGAATATATTTGCAAATTGAGTACCAATTCTAAAGATAAATTATAGATATATGCACAATTAAGCAAATAAGAATAATGAATGTACAGAGTAAATAACTCTTATCATAGAGCCTTATAGTTTTGCTTCAATCTAAATAGTTGGACCCATTGAGTTTATGTTATGTGATCTTTAACATCACAAGAACCTCATCAAACAGAACAACATATTTTGTATCCTTTATTTCTTCCATGATTTCAACCTAAATACCCATAATCAGTAATAGAAAATATATATATATATATATATATAGAGTAACGACTACCCCAACATGAAATCATAAACTAATGATCTCCAACTGATCTGATCCCCTGCATTTGAGCATATAGTCTTTTGTTCTCTATAAATACTACATAATTCTCCTAGCTACTTTCCAATAAACCATTCTTAGATTGCTCAAATATATCCCGAGTATCCTAATAATGGACACGATATCTAGACGAGTATATACCTAAGCATAAATAAAACTTCCTATAGCTAAAGTATAAGGGACCTTCTCCATTTCTTTACTTTTAAGGTCATTATTAGGGCATTGGCTTAAATTAAATTATCTCCCTTGACTACAAGGGCATCTCCTGGTTTACAGTTCTACATGCCAAACCTGTTGAGAACTTTCTTAATATAATTGTTTTTGGCAATCCAATAATACCTAGAGAAGAATCCCAATGTATATTGATTTATAATAAAATAAGCTTCACTAAGATCTTTCATCTCAAAATTTCTTAATAGAAATTTCTCGGTTTCATAAAATATGCCCTTATCATTTATGGCAAGTAGTATGTCATCTACATACAATACCAGGAAAATAAACTTACTCCCACTGAACCTATGATATAAACAATCATCTACAGCATTCATCTCAGAACTAGATGAGATAATGATTTGATAAAACCTATGATACCATTGTCGAGACGCTTGCTTGAGTTCATAAATGGAATTCTTTAATTCATACACAATTTTTTTTAATCTCCTTATTCAAAGTTTTCTAGCTACACCATATAGATTATCTCATCAATTTCGCCATTGAGAAACATCATCTTTAATCTATTTGATGTAACTTAGGATCAAAATGTGCTACAAATGCCATTATAATCCTTAAAGGATCTTTTAAAGAAGCTAAGGAGAAAGTCTCTTTATAATCAATACATTCTTTCTATGTGAAGTCTTTAGCTACAAGATGTGTCTCATGCCTTTCTATATTGCTTTTTGAATCCCTTTTGGATTTAAATATCCATTTGCAACGAATGGGTCCCATGCCTTCAAGCAATGGTACAAGTTCTCACACAGCATTATCCTTCATAGGCTTCATCTCTTTATTCACGACATCTATCCACTTTTGAGAATTTGAAATTTCCATGGCTTGATGGAAGTTGATTAGATCTTATTTCATCATTCCAATATCATCCTCATATTCTTGGAGATATACAATATAATCATCCAGAATTATACTTCTTCTTTCTCTAATATATCTCCTTAATGGCACTAATTCTTAACAATGCTGATAGGCATGAATTATCCTTATTCTCAAGAAAAATCTATGTCGATTTTAGATGCTTATTGATAAAATTCATGGAAGAATTGATACTTAATCAAGTGCTATTTCTATTTCAGATGATTTTAGAGTTGTTGAAGATACTTAAAGAAATTGGAGATGATTTTTATCAAGAATGAAGCAAAAGAGCAAAAAAAGGGGTGGAGAATGTACATCACAACTGTTAATCCTTGCAAAAGATGAAAACTTAAAGCAATATCTACCAAGGGGTAGATCACAAGCATGATAAGTGGAAAGAAGAGGATTCAGAGCACCTAGACTTGAAGTCGCACCCGTGATCCATGAAGAATATGAAGAAAATTTAAGGCTAATGTCTACCAAGGGTAGATCATGCCCATGATATATGGAAAGCTGCAATACCAAGAAATTATAGTGTTGGATATCACAGGCGAAAAAATAAGTTATGGGGGAAGATCGACAAATACAATACCTACCAAGGCATGAGTGATGCTTGTGATTGGAGTTTAGAGAAGGAAGAATCCTACTTTGAGCAGATGTTATGGACGTGATTTCTGGAAAGGTGTAAAGACGAATTTTCTATTTCTTTTATAAAACAACATATTTCATGTTAAGTTGTGTATGTTCAACAAAGACCTCTTCAGAAGCATTATGGGTGTAAAATACACCACACACATTCATCCAAACAACACCTAGACATTAATCCACACACATACACTAGTTCTTTTTTTTTTTTTTTTTTTGTAGTAACCTTTGTAATAGGAGAATATCTTAGAGATTGTTCTGGTGATATTATTTGTTGTATTCTGTAACTTTCCCATAAGAAATCGAGAGAGAAGATGGGAATTTGTTGTTTTGTTCGTTATAAAGACTTCCACCATTGTAAATCAAAAAGGGGTTTCCTTCTTTTCCCTATTCTTATGTGATATTGTGTTTCATTTCTACAATGTAATTATTTGTGTTCTTATTTTACCATGTGTGAGTAGTGAATTAGGGCTTGCAATATCACATTAGCATGAATATGTCCTTGAACTTGTTAATTTCCTAGTAGTTCTTAGTTTTTAATGAATTGAATTAATAGATCTAACGGTGGTGTAGTGCATAACATTAACTTAGGATAGATTTCGATAGAATATGTCAAGAGACAATTTTATTGAGTAGATCTAATACACTAGAACAATTTACTCTTGATAATAGAGATGTTATTAGGAAAGTTGTTGTATTTTCATGGAATCCGATATTAAGCTATTGTATTAAAGCGGTCTTAATTGGTTGTTAAACTAAGAGAAATTCTATTAGACACAATTAAGAATAGGAGTATGTAATTCTAAGAAGAATACTTACAATTAGTTATTCCTTAGAAATAACAATTGTCAGGACAAACTCCATTAATAACTCATGCAAAGTGGTGAAGCAAGTTGTTTGTTAGCCATGATTTGGTGAATATTGTGTTAATTTTAATTTAATTTTGTGTAGCTTAGTTAGTTAACATAGAGTTTTAATATTTAATTACTCGATAATTTGATTTGCTAGATAATAAGAGGATTAATCTGTACTAGTGTTTGTATTTGTTCCTTATGGAGACGACCCTATACTCTACTCCATACTACTAAAATGATAGGTACACTTGCCTATAAAGACCAAGTTAGAGTAGAAGATTAGGTTTATAAATTTTAAGACTTAGTAGCTCTAAAAAGAAGCCATCAGATGCGAAGTTTGTTATTCTAAAATTTCTTGAATTTGTTTCAGAGAATCATTAATGTTTCCTTGTACCAAATTTGTTTCTTGAATAGTGTTAGTATTGTAGTCTAACCATTAGCACAATCAATAACAATTAGACAGATATCAATATATTCCTTTTCAAAGAAAAGTTCCTTAACTTTATCTACCCCTACAAAATCAACATCCTTAAAGAACCCAACATATATCATCTCAAAAATTGTCTTAGTTATGGGATCATAAAACTTGTGGCCCTTGACTTTTTCAAAGTACCATACGAAATAACAACTAACAGTCCTTGAGTCCGATTTTCTTTCATTTATCCTATAAGACCTAACATCAACTAGACGTCCCCAATTTCGTAAGTGCTTTATACTAGGTCTCTTGCTTGTCCAAAGCTCATAAAGGGGTTTATTAGTTATCTTAGTAGGTACCTTGTTAAGTAAGTTTGTTGTTGTTTTCAATGTCTTTCCCTAGGGCAATTCGACTAGAGTGGAATGACTAATCATACTCCTTACCATGTCCCTAAGCGATCTATTTCATCTCTTAACAACACCATTCATTGAAGATGAACTTAGCATAGTATACTATGGGATGGTATCTCATTCCTTTAGGAATTTAGCAGAAGGCCATGGATATCGTTCACTTGGTCATATCTACAACAGTATTCATCACTACGATGATAACTAACTTTTTTAATCCTTTTACCTTCAGTCTTATAATTTTTTGGCACATCTAATGACTGAGATTTTTCATGAGATACAGGCAGTCACATCTTGAGAAGTCCCTTATAAATGTTATAAAATACTAGTGACCATTCCAAGAAACTGTAGATGATGGTCCACAAAAATCCGTATGAATTAGTTTCGAGACTTCTATGGCCATATTGGATGAAGAAAGGATTTTTCGATTAGTTGCATGGAACTAGCTAAGCATTTTATTCGAATAAATATAGAACCAAAATGGATAGTTTTATGTTTGCGACCAATTCTTTCTTGGAATTGCTATATAATATGTATTCCTTACTTTCAACTCTAAAGTCCCTTTCTTTTCATTTTGTTTGAATTTTTAAAAGGAAATTTTGTACCAGAAACAATGGTATCTCTAATCATAGCCCCTCTAGCATGTCATATATCTGTTTTGCAATCAATATGATTATCCTAGAGAATTTCAGCTCTATCTACCCAACTCTTTGGTCTTACCCATCTCTTAACATATTTTTGCGTTCCCTTTATACAATTTATAAACATATCAAAATCTGAAAAATCAAGGGGATCGAGAATACCATCGGATATAAGTCTCTCCATTCTTCTTTTGAGATGCACCCTAGTCTCTTATGCCATGATGAAGCTATATTCTCGTCGATTAATTTATGCTTAACTTTTAGGTATCATTATGTGAGGCAACAATATCCAACACATATAGATTATCATTATATGATAAAGAGCCGATGCCAACTAATTTTTTATCATAAAAGAGACTAAACAACTATTGCCAAATGATAAAAAATAACTCAATTTATCTAATGTGACAATAGAAATCAAATTTCGTCTAAAAGCCTATATAATAAAAGTCTCAATCAAATTCAAATAACAACTAGTTCTAAGTAACAATCTAAAATGGCTTCTTACCTTAACCCCAACTGTCTTGCCATTTCCAACATAGATGTGATACAAGAACCTTTGTAATCACGCCTCAGAACCCTTTTGAGTATTATGAACCCCCAGCACAATGATACAAAAACCCTTGAATACTATTTGAATCAACCCCTAAGATATAGATTTAGGTTTGCCTTAGGTTTGATCTAGAGAGTTAGAACACAGACGCCCTAACTTCAAAAAACTCCACAAAGAAGACGATCAAACTTCCTTGAATGTTCCTAAGTAGCATGCATTCATTCAAGAACACAAAGAGAAAAAGCTCTCAAATTTTCATTCATTCAAGTCTACCTGAAAAGATTAAATATGATGAGTTTTAATAGGCTTGGTTAGCCTAAAAAATAAGCAACTAAATAATAAATACATGGAAGACATAAAAGAAATCCAAACTAGGCACTAAATACAAGGAAAGAAATTCAAACTAGGCAATAAATACAAGGAAAAGAAATTCAAACTAAGCCTAAAGAAAGGTTGGTGCCAATGCCGGCGGCCTAAATGGTCGGCATTGAAGGATAGGTCGATGACATAGATCTAAAGCCGGTGGCCTTCATGTGGATTTGCCCAATTTCGTCAAATCTCCTTGTAAACTCACTTGAACTTCAATCATATTGAACCTTGCTTGAATTTCATTTGTTCCAAAGCCTTGATACCCTTGTAATCCATCACTAGCATACATCATCAAGCCTTGGAAATGTTGATTTAAAGCTTATTGAAGCTTCTTAGCTTGAGATCTCGTGATTGGTCCTTGAGGCAAGCTAATTGGACTTGAAATCCTTTGAACTTCAACATTCGCCACTTGATCTTCTTGTTGACTTGACTCTTGAGCGTGGACCGATGGCTCTTCCATAACATTCCCCCTCTCCTCAAAAGGATTCATCCTCGAATCAAAAGTATCACCTACATCAAACGGACTAAGATCAGCAACATTAAAGGTAGCACTAACATTATACTCACCTGGTAAGCCAACTCGATAGGCATTGTCATTTATCCTCTCAAGTATATGAAATGGACCATCTCCTCTTGGATTTAATTTGGACTTTCTCTGCATTGGAAATCTCTCCTTGCAAAAATGCACCCAAAACCAATCTTCAGGTTGAAAAATCATAGGTTTCCTTCCTTTGTTCACTCTTGAAGCTACTTTGGCATTCTGCTTCTCAATCCTATCCTTTACCTGCTTATGTAGCTTCTTCACAAAATCTGCCTTGGAATCAATATCAAAACTCACAAACTTGTTAGGTGGTAATAGCAATAAATCAAGAGGAGTCAGTGGATTAAAACCATATACAATTTCAAATGGAGAACAATGAGTAGTGCTGTGAACAGCCCTATTATATGCAAACTCACAAATGGTAAACAATCCTCCTAAGTCCTAATGTTTTTCTCTATGATTGCCCTCAACAATTGAATCAAGGTCCTATTAACCACCTCTGTTTGCCCATCAGTTTGTGGCTTATAGGTAGTCGAAAACATCAACTTAGTTCCCAACTTTCCCCATAATACTCTCCAAAAAGCTTAAAAATTTTACATCCCTATCACTAACAATGCTCCTAGGTATGCCATGCAGACGCACTACCTCTTTAAAGAACAAATCAGCAATGAATGTAGCATCATCAGTTTTATGACAAGAAATAAAATGAGCCATTTTACTAAACCTATCCACCACAACAAAGATGTTGTCATTACCTTTCCTAGTCTAGGCAATCCAAGCATAAAATCCATAGACACAGTAGTCCAGGGTTCACCAGGAATAGATAATGGTGCATATAATCCATGTGGTCTCAGTTTAGACTTAGCCTCCCTACATGTAATGCAATGTTGACAAACTTTATGTACATCATGTCTCATGCCAGGCCAAAAAAAGTGTTCACTCAGCATATCATAGGTCTTATCTACCCTGAAATGCCCCATTAAGCCCCCTCCATGTGCTTCCCTCACCAGCAATTCCCTCACAGAACTCTAGGAATGCATAATTTATTCTTCTTGAACAAGAATCCATTAGACACAAAATAATCATTCATACCAGTCCCATCAACACAAGAAACAAAAATTCCAGAAAAATCAACATCATGTGGATACAACTCTTTCACCAACTCAAAACCTAGCAAAGATGTACTGAGTGAGTTAAGTAAAGCGTACCTTCTTGAAAAAGCATCAACAACAATATTCTCTTTACCCTGCTTGTACTTAATCACATAAGGGAATGTCTCAATGAACTCTACCTACTTGGCATGCCTCTTGTTCAGCTTATCTTGACCTTTTAGATGCGTCAGACTCTCATGGTCAGTGTGTATGACAAACTCCTTAGGCCAAAGATAGTGCTGCCATGTCCACAATGCGCGCACTAAGGCATACAACTCCTTGTCATATGTTGGATACTTCAATGCCGCTCCACTCAACTTTTCACTGAAATACATTAGTAGCTTGTGATCCTGCATCAAAACAGCTCCAATCGCTTTGCCACTAACGTCACATTCAATCTCAAAAGTCTTGTCAAAGTCAGGTAAAGCAAGCATTGGTGCACTACACAATTTTTCTTTAAGTTCATTAAAAGCATGTTCTTGTGCATCACCCAAGTAAAACCAACATTCCTTTTAACAAGCCCATTCAATGGGGCAGCAATTGTACTGAAATCCCTAATGAATCTTCTATAAAATGCAGCAAGTCTATGAAAGCTCCGCACCTCACTAGCATTCTTAGGTCTAGGCCACTCCCTAATGGCTCTAACCTTCTCCTCATCAACCTCTACTCCATGACTAGAAACAACAGAACCCAGAAAATTGACCTTATCCATGCAGAAACTACACTTCTTAAGGTTTGCAAACAATTTCTCCTCTCTAAGTTTTGTTAAAACTAGTCTCACATGCATAATGTGATCATCCAAACACTTAGAATAAATCAATATATCATCAAAATAAACCACAACAAATTTACCTAAGTATTCACATAGCACATGATTCATCAAGCGCATAAAAGTACTAGGTGCATTAGTAAGACCAAAAGGCATGACAAGCTACTCATAGAAGCCAAACTTAGTCTTAAATGCAGTTTTCCATTCATCTCCTACTTTCATGCGTATCTGATAGTAACCAAATTTCAACTCAATCTTTGTAAACAAACATGAACCATACAATATATCCAACATATCATCTAACCTTAGAATAGGATGACGATACTTTCCAGTGATCTTGTTGATGGCTCTGCAGTCTACATACATCCTCCAAGTTCCATCCTTCTTAGGCACTAGAATCACAAGGACTGAACAAGGACTCAAACTCTCTCTCACATACCTCTTCTCCAGTAACTCCTCAACTTGCTTCTGGATCTCCTTTGCCTCACTAGGATTAGTTCTATAGGCAGGTCGATTGGGTATGGCAGCTCTAGGAATGAAGTCAATCCGATGCTCTATGCCCCTAATTGGTGGAAGTCTACTGGGCATCTCCTTCAGGAACACATCTCCATATTCCTACAGCAAATCAGAAAACACACTAGGCAAAGATGGGTTAATTTCATTAGTGGCCAAACAAGCCCTTTGTATAGAAGTACAAATATAGGCCTACTGGCACTCAAAGCATGCCTAACCTCACTTGACCTAGCAATCAAGCTCACATTCTTACTCTTGTTATCTTCAGGCCGATTTTCATCTTGCTTTTCACTTCCCTCTTTCTTTTCACTCTTCTCACTTTTACCACTCTTTTTATTTTCACTCTTGTTTTTCTCTCCCTCTAAAGTGCTTTTTCTATTCTCCCTCTCTTTTCTTTCGGCCTCAACTCTCAGCCTCTCCATTTACATTGGTCCTCATACACTTCCTTTGAGGACAGTGGTACCAAAATTGTTTTCCTCTCATCCTTGGTAAAAGAGTACCTATTAAGGTAACCATCATGCATTGTTTTCCTATCAAATTGCCATGGTCTACCTAACAGTATATCACCAGCATGCATAGATACAACCTAACAAAA
Source organism: Combretum micranthum (assembly GCA_024138025.1). Classification (NCBI taxonomy): domain Eukaryota; kingdom Viridiplantae; phylum Streptophyta; class Magnoliopsida; order Myrtales; family Combretaceae; genus Combretum; species Combretum micranthum. The sequence goes on from JAMXBD010000211.1 coordinate 1,315,447, forward strand.
CACCTCATCACAATATTTGCCGATGGAAAAAGTAATAAGAGTTTACTTGTTTACGTTAACCTCGCCACAGTCACTGAGCCACTAAAGTTTGTATGGCCTTGGATGTGGTACCGTAGGTAAACCCAAATGGTTAACCAAGAGTGTACTCACCACATTGGTACAACTCCCTCCATCAACAATCACACTACATTCCTTTCCCTAGACATGGCATCTAGTATGGAATAGATTCTCCCTCTGCTCCTCATGGCAATCCTCCCTTAACTAGGTGCTAAGTGCACGTCGAACTACATACAAATCACCTTTCACCGCTTCCTCAACACTCCTAGCATCACACAATCCTCCAATGTAGGCATGTCATCATCCTCACTCTCATTGTTACCTGCCTCATCATCAATGACAATCTCCCCATTCCTCATCACCATGGTTCTCCTGTTAGGACATTCCCTACCGATGTGTCCTACACCCTGACACTTCCAACACTTAATGTCCCTGTTTCTACTCTTTTGCTCAACTACCTTAGGTTTCTCAAATGAAAGCCCACTATTCTTCCCCTATGCGACATCAACTGTAGGCTTACTTCCCCCTTTAGACTCAGTCTTTCCATACCCTTTCCAAGTAGTGTTATAATTGGAAGAAGATTTGGAAACATACCTGGTTGGCCCTTTGCCTTGGAGTTGTTTCTCAATTTTAATGGCAAGATGTACCATATCCTCCAACTCCACATAATGCTGCAACTCCACTCTATCAGCAATATCTTTGCTCAAACCACCCAAGAAATGCGCCATGGTGGCCTCCTCTTACTCATTTACATCAGCCATTGTCATGATCATCTCCATCTCTTTGTAGTAGTCTTTCACACTCCTACTACCCTGCTTCAACACCTGTAATCTTTGCATCAATTCCCTTTGAAAATACCTGTGAACAAAACGCTTTCTCATCACCATCTTGAGATCATGTCAGGTCTCAATGGGATACTCCTGGTTCCTCCTCTTGCTAGTCACCAGTTGATCCCACCAAGATATAGCATAATCCTAAAACTGGGTTACAGCTAATTTCACCTTCTTCTCCTCACTATACTAGTGATGGTCAAAAATCAGCTCAACTCTCTTCTCCCACTACAAGTAAGCCTCTGGATTAGACTTACCCTGAAAAATAGGAATTTTCAATTTAATGCCACCCGATCTCTATCTACATAATCATCATTCCCTCTACTCCTATTAGCAGTGTAACTTTCTTGCCCTCTACCTCTTCCCATACCTCTACCACCTATTCCACTTCTATTGAATACCAATGCCGCACTATCTTCATATTCCTCCACCAGATAGTCATTAACATCCGCCACATCATCCAGCTGTGGTGTGGTAACTTTACCTCCCTTGTTCGCTAGAACTCGACTCCCTCTTATCAACAACCTACAGCCTCAAATTCATACTCTCCATGGACTCTCTAATAGCCATCAAAGTTTCATTTAAACACCTAAACTCCGACACTTGAGCCTATCGCAACCTAGCCTCATCCAAACTACTATCATCTTTACTAACACCAGAACCCTTACCAGACATCTTTACCTGCAAAACAAAAAACGTTAATTCAAACTTTTTAGTTTCCTCGCAAGCCTCCTTTTCGTGTTTGCACTCACATAGATGGGGTTTTTCACTCGTGTTTCACTAAAATAAGATTTCACACACAGGTATTCCTCACAACTCTCAAGCCCCACTCTTCAATGTTCTTAAGCGAATCACACTCTTTAGAACAATTCCAAGAAAATTCAAGATGAGGATGATATGAATGGTGTTTTCCAATATCCCTTTATCAAAATTCATGCTACAATTGGAACAATCAAATAATTCAAGAATTGGATTCTTTTTTAAATTTGAATTTCTTTTTTTTTTTTTTACTCTAAACACAAATGTGAAGATTAACAAACCTTAAATGAAATAAAGACACAAACTTTAAGATCTAAACGAGAATAGAATTCAAAGAAAAAAAAAAGATTGAAAACAAGAATGATATAACCTGATCTAGAGCCAAATCTCTAATACCAAATGATACAAGAACCTTTGTAATCACGCCTGAGAACCCTTTTGAGTATTATGAACCCCCAGCATAGTAATACAAAAACCCTCGAATACTATTGGAATCAACCCCTAAGATGGATTAGATTTAGGTTTGCCTTAGGTTTGATCTAGAGAGTTAGAACACGGATGCCCCAACTTCAAAACACTCCACAAAGAAGACGATCAAACTTCCTTGAATGTTCCTAAGTAGCATGCATTCATTCAAGAACACAAAGAGAAAAAGCTCTCAAATTTTCATTCATTTAAGTCCATCTGAAAAGATTACATATGATGGGTTTTTATAGGATTGGTTAGCCTAAAAACTAAGCAACTAAATAAGAAATACATGGAAGACATAAAAAATTCAAACTAGGCAACAATATAAGGAAAAGAAATTCAAACTAAGCAATAAACTAAGCCTAAATAAAGGCTAGTGCCAATGCCAGCAGCCTAAATGGTCGGCGTTGAAGGATAGGCTGGTGGCCTTCATGTGGATTCGCCCAATTTCGTCAAATCTCCTTGTAAACTCACTTGAACTTAATTATATTGAACCGCGCTTGAATTTCACTTGTTCCAAAGCCTTGATACCCTTGTAATCCATCACTAGCATACATCATCAAGCCTTAGAAATGTTGATTTAAAGCTTGTTGAAGCTTCTTAGCTCGAGATCTCGTGATTGGTCCTTGAGGCAAGCTAATTGGACTTGAAATCCTTTGAACTTCAACCTTCGCCACTTGATCTTCTTGTTGACTTGACTCTTGAGCGTGGACCGGTGGCTCTTCCATAACAAGATGTATCTTTCATTATTACCAGGGTTTCGATAACTTAGGCAACTCTACATAGATACACTGATGTGAGTTGTTGCTCGTGAATCCAACCACCAAGTGTGTTTAGGTACTAAAGTCAAATTAATCACAAACAACCAAAATTAAGAAGCATACCCTTCTTTGCACACCAAGCATGACAGTTGGTGCAATGCTTCTTCCTATGGCCCTTTGCACCACAAAAGAAACAGTATCTTAATCTTACTCCTTGTGTTGTTTCTTTTACAGTGTCTATACTTCTACCTTCTTACCCTTTCTTTTCTTGTTTCTTTTTTCCTTACATGTGATGGCTAAGAGAGCATTTTCAACTTTCTCATCATTTAGTCTCTCTTCTTCCTTATGTCCTTAGATGTGTTGGTTAAGTGAGCACTTTCAATTTTCTTGTTCCTTTTGTCCTTCATGAAGCATTTATTATATTTATTAAACAACTAAATTAATTATAAAAAATAAAAGATAAAAAAAAAAGTTATAATTGGTAAATTCCAATGTACACATAAATAATAAGGAAAAAAACATTTATACCCCACTTTTTAAAAAAATACAATATTTACCTATTATTTTTGTCTACATTAATGCTCATATGGCATAAACATTAACGTGTCATTATCATGTCATACCCATTTTGGCATTATTAATTATTTCATCTTAATATTATAAATATATAGGTTGGTCAATATAATAAAATTATAAAAATAAAAAAAATGTTGAATTTTTTAATATTACATCAAATATGAAAAATTTATCATATATATTAAATGATTAAATTAATTGTAAAAACAGTAAAAAAAAAAAAGATTGTTTATATATTACCAATTTGACACGATACACCATAAACTTATTAGTGTTAATAGTAGACATGAAAGACAAATAAGACAACCTGTAACGATTGCTTTGAATTTGCTAATTGCTAGTATGTAATTAGAAACATGTGAATCCCTTTTGAAAAATGATCATTCAATATTATTTTTGTATATTTTGGAATTTATCAACTAAAACATTCTATCTTTTTATTTTTTATAAATAATTTAATTATTTAATAAATATAATAAATGTTTCCTGTTTCTTGCAGTCTTTAAAAAAATTTCAAATTTTTTATTTTTTAATTTTTAATGAATTAATATTAATTATTTAATTTTTTTTAGCCAATTTAGTATATATAAACATATATTTAAATAATTAATTAATAATGCTATCATGTTGATAATATGGCAATGACACATCAGCCTTTATATCACATCTGCATAGACATCGTCACAGTTCCAGAACCGAACCAAACCAGAACAGGAACCACCGTTCCGAGTCTTAAAATTCAGGAACTGGAATCGAAATCGTCTTCCACAGTTCTAGTCCGGTTCTATGGAATCTATGATTCCGATTTCGGTTTTGAAACCGCATAACCATTTATTTTATAAAAATAAATAATTTTTAATTTTTAATAAAATAAATTTTAAACTCAAAATAATTACTAGATCTAAAAGTATTAAATTATTTAACCAAAATTTTTAAAAATTTGTTTATAATGTACAATTATATGTATACAAACATATTCAATATCAATTATAGTTAGTATTATAAGATTGTAAAGTACTCTAGAAAATAAAAAAAAAAATTATAATGCAAAAAAAAGTCTTACATTTTTAAGAAAATGAATTTTGCTTTTAGGAGAAGTTTATTTAAATTAATTATATGTGATTTTAAGCTATGTTTATTTGTGTTGTTGATAATAATATATTGAATATTATGAATATAATAAATTTTACTATTTATATGAAATAATTTAAATATTAATAATTACATATTTAATATTATTTTTTATTTTTCTTTTTTTTTTCAACGAAACCAAGTGAAACCGCTGGTTCCATTGGTTCTAGGCCAAAGAATTGCTTAGAAATCATGACACCGGTGATTTCATAGCCAGTTTTGGAACTGACCAACCAGTTCAATGACGGTTTCGATTCGGAACTACACCATGCATATGTCTACATCTGTACCGATGTGGATAAAAGTGAAGGAAAGTATTGTATTTTAAACATCTGTATTGATGTAAATAAAGGTAGGGGAGAAGTGTTGTATTTTAAAAAGTAGAGTGCCAATGTTTTCGAGAAAGTTTATAGCGGTGGTAGATGTAATTTTTCCAATTTATTTTAATTTATTAAATTATTTTAGACAATTTAGTATATATAAAATTTTAATATATTCAAATGAATAATTAATAATGCTAAAATGTCCATGATACAAGGATGACACACCAACATTTATACCATATCAGCATTGATGTAGAAAAAAGTAGGTGGGAATGTGTTCTATCTTAGAAAGTAGGGCATCAATGTTTTTCAAAAATTTATAGTGGTGATATATATAATTTACCCTAAATTGGTTATATCTTTTCATATTTTGTAATTAATTTAATTATATAATAAATGTTTCATTTGTTATGGTCTTTGAAAAAAATTAATTTTTTATGAATTTATATTATTTATTTGTGATGTTAGCCAATTTCATATATACAATATAAATATACCGACATGTCGATAATATAACCATGACATGTCAGCCTTTATATAAAAGGGGAAAAGTGTTATAGTTTCAAAAAGCAAAGAGTCGATGTTTTTAGAAAGTTTATAAAGATGATAGATGTAATTTTCTCTTTTCTTTCCTTCGTTATATTTTGGTCTATCTTTGCTATGTTTTAATCAAATATGATAATGGCCTACCTAAAAAAAATGAATTTTTAAATTTATATATAATATACAAGAGATTTTTAGGTTTTCACTAAAACGTATTGAGAGCTTGATTTCGAACAGATTTGGTGCAAAAACTTTTAACAAGTTTGACACCTAAATGTTTAAAATCAAGTTCACTAAGGAATGTAAATTTACGAAAACAATTTCTTATTTAGGAGACTAACTAAAATTGATTCCTTAAATAAGGTTAAAATAAAAAAAATTACAAAAATATGATAGCAAAATCACTTATATAAAACAAAACATAGAGAAGAAATACAACCACAAGTACATCAAGTTTGTAAGATCCAATATAGCAATGCCCATCACAATTGTAACAATCAATGTGTATAGAGCTATATTTCGTTTAAAAACAGCAATATGCATATTGTTTTTATAAACGTTATATAAGTACAATAGCAAACCTTCATATCGCAATTTATACAAATAATGTGTATGAAATTCCTTTTCACAAATGTGATTTTATTACAGAATATTAGTAATTAATTTTTTTCAATTTGTATATTAATAATTTTTTTCTACAATAATGGTAGACAAGCATTAAAACTAATGTTACTTTTGATTCACTAAAATGGAATAGCAATGAAATAACATTCCTTTATTTTATTATTAGAGGTATTTTTAAGGAAAAAAAATGCTTTTCAAAAAAAATAACAATCCCTTTTATTAATGGAAGGGATAGGGAATAATATAGAACAAACATTTTTTACAATAAAATTTTTCATAAATCAGATTTTTTTTCATAAACCAAACGAAGAAATAAGTATCTGCACTAATAAAAGCTAAATACTAATCCTATCTTTGTTAACCAAATGTGCCATAAATTTACTCGTAGGGGAAACAAACCCCAATCGCTTTGCAGGACAAAACTCTTAGGAAAGAGCTGCCGATAGGTATTGCTTCATAAAATAGAGGATGAGAGGTTCATCGATGAAGAATGTCTTTCCATGTAAATAAATGCATAGGTATAGCCCTTGGAGCTCGAATGATTGGCTGAACTTATATCTCGCAGTTCTAAGCTTCCATTGCAAAACAAAATTTGGTCTAAGATGTCCAAGAATTGGTTAGACCATGGCACCTTGACACGGATTAAAGAGGAACACCTACCATGTAGATATATTAAACCAACTATATATATACGTAAGTTTTTTCAAACAAACATTTAACTCAAAGAAAATAAAAATATTAGAGCGCTAAAGAGAATCCTATTTTCCTTTTCTATCGTCCGGAGGGAGATTAAGACCCATAAGACCGAGCAAATTAGATGCTGGACCAGGAAGACCTTCCTGTGACGCGAAAGAATCCAGGAAGTTCTTGACAAGATTTACATCAACATCAACTGGAGTGAAATCCTCATCCATGTCTTCCGTGCCTCTTGATGGTCCCTGATATACAAACAGATGGCTTGACTGGTGAATGGAGTGAAAAGCATGAATAATGTAATAAACATGACAGCAATGAAAAGATAAAAAAGATGTTCCCCAAAAATAGTCAGCATTTAACCACATTTCTAGATGTAATCTGAAGAGAGCTTCCATCAGCTTTTGTGAAGTATACTTGTGTTTTGGTGGAACACATCAAAATGCTGCAGGTACTAATGACTTCTAAAGGTGGAAGGTGGTGGCAAAAGAAATAATTACAGCTAGTTACTGGCAGTAATAGATAAGGAAAATGATTTCCCCTCTTAAAACACAGGAATCATTTGTCTATTTACCGATTCTGCATAATAATTAACAACCACTACTGCCCATCAAATTGCCACATTTGCCTTCCACTCAATCATCACCAAAAGTTAATAGTAATCGTAACCTCAAGGTTATGGTGATAATATATGATGATTCTAAAACTTTAATTACGACAAATATCAAAAATACTTGTAAAACATTTTACGTGAAACAAACATGTTCTGATCATTAAAAAGCAAATGCCAAGACACTTATAACCAAGTGGCAAGAACACCAGTCTCCCAATAGGATAGATGTGGGTTTAATTCTCCCATCACTAAAAGTTGTAATTATTTAAATGGAAAAAAAAGGGGCAAATTCATTCTCCCAGATGCGTCCACAAATTAGTTGTAAAAGGGTAAGCAGACACTTAATAGCAGACGTACTTTTTCAATCATGGAGAGAGGTGATTCCTGCAATTTTTCAGTAAGGTAGAAGCCTACTGATGCATGTGATAATGCATGACTTAAAATATGCTTAAACTGCATCTTGTCTAATGAGGAGGTCAATTGTGTAAATCTAATTGTGGAAACATCAAACTCTAAGGTACAAAGTCCAGAAGCCATAATTACCTCATCTGTCTTTGAAGCTTCTTCGTTTGCATGCACGAAACTTCTACTAATTGTAGTGGGTTTTAACTCCTGTCTTAGAGCATCTTCATAAGAATGCATAAAACTGTTTTCCCGTTCTTCATTGTCACTCTCATCTTCAGATTCATCTAAGCATCAAAAGTGCCAATGATGAAATCAGATGCACGATCAGGAAAACATAACAGAAAACCAAACTAGAGGGTGTGAATACATCAACAAAAGAAATCAACTGCATTCCCACAAGATAAAGGTAACGACATTATTAAGAACAATGCTCATACATATTATCAATAAAACATCACGCGCATACTCTTGTTTAGGAGAATCTTTCAAGGCAACATAGAGTATGACATGTTTGTCCTAGATAGAGAGGACATCAATAGGCTCTCCATCACACTTTCATATTAGGAAACAGTTAACATCTGAATACCTGGCTTCACAAAACAACTTCCAAATAATATTGTCTTGACAACATATAATTTGACAGAAGTATACAAATAAATTTGATTATTATGAGAGCTTAGTCATGATAAAAGATGACAATAGCAATGGTGGCAGATGGTTGGTGGCAACAATGGTAGTCAAGTGATTAGTGCTTGAAGAATTGTCGCTATGATATGGCCACGGAGATGAAGGTGGTGATGATTATTAAGGTTACATCACTGGCAGTTAAACGAAAGTAGTGCAGCAATACCAATACATAACGGATTAATCTTATTTAGACATAATGCTAGCGACAATGTATCAAATATAGATAGCGACATAATGTAGTTTTCAATACATTCGAAGACAAGGAAAACAACACAGCACAGCACAATATAACAAGAAGAATACGACACAAAGTTCTATACAATGCTTCATACCCTACGTGCACAACACAAAATTTTCCTTCTGTCGTTTAGTATTTATTATGCATAAGTTAGAACAGCAATTTTGGGAGTAGTAATATTTATGTTATTCTATATTTATTTTTCCCCATTACCATTGTCTTACTGCCACCACCACCACCACTATAATTCCATCACTATCACTGACTCCTAGCCTCCAGCATGGTACCATTTGAGGTGATTATGGGATGCAATGGAATAGTGAGGTAGCACCTAAGCAAGGGCAATAATGGCAATGGTGGCATAATGCCATAGGTGTGTTAGTAACGCAATGAATGCTGTGACAGTGATGGTAGCAGTGTATCAATAGTGGTAGTGTATTTTAATGATGGTGGTGATAGTGACAAAGGTGATATAGTAGTGATGTAAGTGGTGATCACAGTATGATGGCAATAATACAGTGATGTTGGTGATAATTAGAGCCAGTGTTTCATTGACAGTGGCAGCAGCAATGGTGTGGCAACGGTAGTGTTAGTGACCGCAATATTGGTGGCAACAATAGTGTGGCAATTGTGGTGGTGACACTAGAGGTGGTGAGCTCAAGATGATGAAGATGAAGTGGTTATGGCAGTGATGGAGATAGTAGTGGTGGTAATGTATGGATTAAAAGTGTTTTTTGGCCATAATTATAAAAAAATAGTGTTAGTAATGAATTTTGGTTAAGTTATTTTATTTGTCTTATCCAAAATTTATGTATCGCCATCTGTCCAGAGCTACAAGAGGAACTTTATCTAGTACTAGATGTTATTTGGAAACCAAACATTATACAATAAAATTGACCTATCCTATACCTCAAAAAGTTGTGAACTAAACACTACCATAAAAATTAACAATTTTACTAATAAGATGATGGGTATAAACAGATGATGACCACAACAATGCACAAACTTGATGGCAGGTAGCCAATTGTTAGAGAATATGGGAATTGATTGGCCTAGCCCAAAGCATGAAGGTAAAGTTCCTTAGGCTAGTAAAAATACCAATTAGCTAGGCAAGATGAGCCAATGGCCTTGGTGTGATGGGCACAAGCTATCAACACAGCCCGTCAGACCAAAGTGAGCAAAGCCCCCCAAACCCATTTCATTTATAACATAACTCAAACCCTCATAGCTTACTTTCTCCTCTATCCCTACACTTTCACCATAATAATCTAAAAACCAATCAATCTATCAAATCTTTTCAATCTTACTTAAAAGAAGTAGAAGACAATATTGTAAATATAGAAGAATGCAGAATGCAGGGGTTGTAAGTTGATAAATATGATGTAAGAAAAATTGAACGAAAGAATAAGAAGCTATTATAAAAATATGGGAAAGAAATGCAAGGTAGCAAACACGCTTCTTTACCCCAAGTTTGTGTGACAAAGGAGCTTAGTCCTCTAGTGCTCTCAAGTCTATTTTCTTCCTTTCTTCTCTCCATCTACACCTAACTTGCATTCCATAGCTTTCTATTGCTATCAATTTGCCCGATGGAATATATCTAAGGTAGTATGACTTGCATGGCGAATAGAGTACAACAAACCCTAGTCAAGCTTTCTATCAGCTCTTAAGGGTTTAAGGCGGGTAAGCAACAACACCTAAATGAGATAAATAAAAGCAGCTCTCCCATAAACATCACATAGCAATAATCAATGAGTGAAGGATTTTAGTGAAGCAGATGTGGAAGAAGCAATATAAAGAATGAGGAAAAGGGATGTTTGTTCAATTAAAGAGTCCTTCGAGAACCCAAGTGAAAGAGTAGAGTCCAGGAGTGGGGTTACACGTGCAACTTAACAAGTAATACACCAAGCAAACAGCCAGGTGGTCACATGTCAATGGCAATGAACCAAGAAGCCGAAAAGATAATCTAATGATCAAGGACAGGTAAACTAATGTGCAACAAATTGAGCAGCCAACATTTGACAGTCTAGACTAGTGAATTAGATAGTAAGAGCTAAGAGCTATTTTGATATTAATGGAATACCCTCAGAGTTGAAAGCCTTGAATGTGATGCTCGCTTATATTCACATGGAAGATTGAGAAGCACTTTGGTTACATTCAATTAACTTGGAAATAATCTAAGAGATTCCATTAAGATGCAAAGCACACAATGTAACCCTTAAAAGCGGCTTCTTGACCTCAAAAAGTGGATAAGGTAATGACTATATTGTGATTTTGAAGGTCCTGTGGCCCAAGTTGCACCATCACTGCAAGCGCCTGCTAGAATATTTTTATATAAGGTTTAAATTATGAGATTCGATATCAGATGCAGACTCATACTTCACCCACACTTCTTGAAATTAAAGGGACATGATGTAATTCCGATCATTATGGACACATTGACTTAGCATGGATATTCTACATTACTCAAGCATTTTTACACTGATCATGGACATTCTACATTACTCAAGCATTTTTACACTGATCACCGTGTAACAATGGCATTAGTTCAAGAAGTTGCACACCTCTGCAGTCTAACAACAACTATTACCAATAACAAAAGACCCCACCTTATGCGTGTGCTTTGTGGGAGTGATTTCAACTCCAAAACACTAAGTTAAATATGAGTATGTCTCACATTCTAAAGCAAACAGCCAATCAGAGGTCCTCAAAGGATGCTTAGAAACTTACCTTAGATGTTTTGTTAAGGAGCTGAAGTGTCAAGATCGCTTCCATGGGCTAAGTTTTGGTACAATGCAGGATATAATTGGATAAAGAACCATTTATATGTATATATGGCTGTAAACCTGCAACTTCTCCAAGGTATCTCCTTCGAGATACTCAAAAGCAAGCATTTAGCAAAGAGTTGAGGCTAGGGATGAGGCTTTGTAACAATTCCACTACCATTTATTGCATGCACAAAACAGAATAGTCAAGCTTAAGGGGACAGTATTTGTAAATAAATATGTAAGTGATAGAACCCACAACCAAATTAGACACATGTAGCAGAACACCAAAGAAGAAACAAAGTGAGATTCACATGAGAATTTACCTGTGAAAGAGTTATTATTCATTGATTCTCAACATGCATGAAATCTAGGATGGATATACAGACAGGTAGGGTTAGGGTTTAGTGTTTATGATTGTGGGTATGTAGTAGGGGTAAAATATATGGGTAAGTATGTTTAAGTGTACAAGTATTCTGTGTATAGGTCTGTGTGTATCCGTATGTTCAGGTGTATGTACTGTTATGTACTCTGGTGGGTGATGTAAAGATGGAGGCAATTGTAGGAAGAGGGGTTGTGCACAGGGGTTGTGCACTAAGGAGACGGGAGATATGGGTAAATGTGTATCAAGGTAATTTAAACATGAGCACTCTGCACACTAGTCTCTCTCTCAATATTTACAACATAACCAGCCTCCTTCCTAACTGGTTTCTCCAACCCTTACTTGCATATATATGCCAATGTAACAAAATATTTGGGATTAGTAATAACAAACTCAGACAAAATAAAACCATGCTCTTTCCCAACAACCCTCCACCCAAAAAAACTCAACGTGACAAACTCCTCACCTGCACTCCACACATTCACTTGCTTTCACCAGCGTTTCTCCTGCTGTACATTTGCAACATAGGAGATCAACCACGCAGCAAGCTTTTATCAGTAGGGGTGATAGGTTAACTCATAGTATGAGGGGAAGTTTCATAAAATACAACCAGAGGAATAAGACTCAATTATAATGATACATGAATTATCCTTCAACAGCACCCCCTCAGAAACTTCATTACCAACAATATATAAAAATGTTGCCATATGCCCAGCTCTACTCTGATTGTGTTATCCTCCAGACTCTATTAATTTGAGCTGACCTGTATGCCCAGATCTACTCACTGCCATTCCACAGTCATACTTAGCTCTATTGCCACCACTATCCTCCAACAGCACCACCCCTCAAAAACTTCATTACCATACTTATTGTCTACCATTCACACAAGCAACCTGTTTTTCTTTAACAGCACCACCCCTCATACTTAGCTCTATTGTGACTACTATCCTCCAATAGCACCACCTTCATTACCATACTCATTGTATAGTGTCTACCATTCACACAAGCAGCCTTTTTTTCTTTTCATTTTTTAATTTTTATTTTTTTGAAATTCTGAAATCAGCATAAAGAAATGAAACAAATAAGTGACTCACCATGGCCCTTCTCTTCCAATGAATACCCCACTAGAATAGCAAATGCTGTAGCAATGACCACACTAGCATCCATTGAACAATTAAAGAATTAAAAATGCACACATGGAATGAGAGGCTTTAGGTCTCACAATAAAAAGGCACACTGTTACTTCCCAAATTTCAGGAGCAACTGGCTTATTGAGAGCTGCCACATCTAATTCTTCTACATAATTGACCTCTGTTCCCATTTCTCACAAAAAGCAGCACATAATTAAGAACGCATCGGGGCTGAATTGGATAGTGGGCCCACCCCTGTTTTTAGCAAGGCAGACTCCTGGTAAGGAAGGTTAACTCTTCAAAACATCTCTCCATAAAGAAAGCCTATGCTCTTATCCAAGGGCAAGGAGTTAAGCCATCTTGGCATAATTTTGTATGGTTAAGAAATTGGTCCATCAACACTCCTTTTTTTTTTTTTTTTGGCTTATAGAACATCAAAGGTTGGTCAATCAAGATAAGCTTGTGCAATGGGGTGTTACTTCCCATAACTATTGCTTTCTTTGCAACAGAAAGGAGGAGTCACACACCCATTTATTCTTAACATGCTCCTTTGTATTAGATATTTGGAAGAAGTTAAAAGTAAGTGTCCCCATTGCGAGTGTTCTCCCTTTTGAAGCTAGAAACAATCAAGAGCTTTTCAACTCCCTAAGCCCTCGCATCTCCTCCTCCTAGAAGATTATCACCAGTCTAGTTATCTACTAAGTATGGAGAGAGAGAAATGAGAAAAAGCTCGAAATTAGCTCTCACTCTTCATCATTTTGTATTTCTTTTCTTTGCTGAGATAGTTCTCCAATGTATCTTACCAAGATCTCGATCTTAGCACCTTTTTTTGTTTTTGTATGCTGTTTTGCTCGAGGTTCTAAGCATCTAGTGAGCCATATCCATTTTCTTTTATGTTTTCAATATAGTCTTGACAACTTTGCCTCCTTTCTTTTTTCATCCAATATTCTTATATTAATGAAAATCAGACATTAAATCAAAATGAAAAAAAATTAAGAATGCCTTAGGTTTAATTACTCAATCCTCAATTTCATGGTAGGGATCATCAAATTTTTATCTTTCATATTAAAATGCAGCAAGCATTGACAACCAAGCGAATTGAGTTTCAAAAATAAAATAATTGGTTACTTTGAAGACTTACCAAAGTCCATGTCTAAGGAGGAGGCTTCATCAGACTCATTATCAATTTGAGGGCCGTCAGAGCTTTGACATCCCATTACAGAATCCATATCCTTGATAAAACGATCTACATCAAAGTCCACTTCTTTCTCATCCCTTTCCAATAACAAGGAAAAGCATTTATTATATGCTATATTGAGTTACATTTTCTAAAAACATGTTAGACACAATACATGAGCACATGCAAATAGGATAGAGCATATGAAACACAGGGAATAAAGACAACAGGAATGCCTTTATTTATAAATATTGACAATTCAGCATCTAAAGTTTCATTTGTTACAATTTAGGACTTCTATTCCAAAACCATGTTCAAACTAATGTCTTTATCGTTTATAATTAAGTACTTTTACTTTGAAACACAGTTGAATTTGGTATCTCTAAGACACTAATTTGAACTTTTATTTCTCCTAAAAGTAGGGCACTTGCATTTGCATTATCCCAAAAATACAGAAAATGAGTGGAATTCCCTAATGGTAAAACAGCCTTAACAGGTGCCTCCAAAATTACATTCGCATTGCACTCCAACAGATAAATAGATGATTTTGGAAACACCCTTCACAAATTTCCTTTCTTAAGTTCAATGGTGTGCTATATCTATCTTGATAAATTTTTATCTAATTCTAGGTCACTCTTATTCATGCAAGATCAATGCATAACCAGTACCAAATTTCTGCTATCAGGACACGAATGCATTCTGGGTAAGCCAAAGTTAGGATAGTAACAAAGGAAGAAGGGTATACAACATATCCGTCATCTTAAAGTGAGCCAACTAACCTAATTTCAGGAACTTCAGCTCCCTTATAGCTAGACATCTTGTGGACAAATGCCTGCATGGTATTTGCTATCTCTCCAAGATCAAAATCATCAATATTGGACCTGGAAGGTCCAGTATCAGATGTCTCCTTTGACGTGTTTCTTCTTTTGTTTTGCATTATAAGCATCCATCTCCTTTTGCCTCTCCAGGAGTGCGGAGTTCAATTCCTCCTCACCACCGTATAGCCAGGAATCATCATCGGATGGAGGAACCTCCTCACAAGAGAAATCATCCACCGAGTGTGGCAATGCAAGAATCTCATCTATTCTCCTAACCGGCGCATTTAGCATATCACTGCAATAAAGACATGCATTATATATAACCAATACCTTCAAAAAGGAAAATTTATGAAGCCATCAAGAAGGAAAACAATGTTAAAATTAATGGCTGACAAGGGTCAAATAGTATAAAAATATAATCTTTGGATCACCTTGCTTTCATAAACAACGAACTGTTCCTATAATACTCCTCTGCCTTCTCCATCAACTTCTTATACTCTTTCGACCCCGGAATCAATCCTTGGAAATATCCACTCTTCTCCAAACTCTCTTTATACTTCTCCCAAGTACTTCCTTTCCCTTCCACACCCTCTCTTTTCCTCATTTGATACATCATCTCGAACCCAACACTAATCTTCATCCCCAATTCAGCCTCCAAATACACATCCTTCCCCTCCTCCCTTCTCGGCATTGGGTAACATCTCGGCGCCTGAAACCTCTGCTGCATTAACTGCGCATACATTGCCCGAGACATTGAAACCGAAACACAAACGATTCCAGATCTTTCCCCATTAATCCCTCCCAGAAATCTCTCCATCTTCGCCGCAAACTTCATAGATTCTATGTCCCTATCATAGAACCCTTGCACCGCGAGGGAAATCAAGCAAGGCTCGTGCTTCAACACCTGTGCGACAGATACTGGAACCCTAACCCTAACACGATGCATATTCCGAACGGCTTTCTCCGGATAGTCTTTTATTCGGCTCTTCACGGCGCCCTGCACGCATCGTCAGCACGCGAAACGGACTCGTTTTCGATCATAAATTTCAACGAATCGACGAGCGACGGGGCGGGGAGCTTGGATTTGGGGATTATGTGGAGGTCGCCACGACGAAGGAATACGCGATTAGAGCTGGTGTCGGGGTTGAGCCAGCGGGGGAGGTGGAAGGCGGCTTCGATGAGTAAGAACTCGCCGTCAGAGTCCCAAACACGGACGGAGAGGTCAGGAAAGGTGCGAGATATGTGGAAGAGGAGGAAGACGACAAACCATTCGTCGTCGAGGTTGTCGCCATAACGGAGGTGGCCGTGGAAGTGAGGCGGGAGGGGAGAGGGAGAACAGGGGCAAGTGGAAGAAGAGCGGTGGAGGTCGAGGTGGGGGTGGAGAGAGAGAGAGTGAAAGGTTGGTGTTGCCAAATGTAGGAGGAAGTGAAGGGAGAGATGGAGGAGAGGATTTGGAGGTGGAGGGACTGGAGATAGGAATGAGAAGGAGATGGAGAGAGAGAGAAGTCGGGGAGTATGGAGTAGAAGACAACGTCTTCGGGAAGACGATTAGAGTTTTCCGAGAATATAGAGGTGGAGTCCTCCATTGAAGCGCGGACACAGAGAAAGAGGTGCGAACGGTTTGTTTCTTGTACAGTTCTGTTCTTCAGTCTTCTTCATTCAGATTAGAAGTTGGTAGAAATGAGCGCGGCTTCCTCAGCTGCTCGAATTATTTATACCAGTTGTAAGCGCACATGGCTGCACTGTTATAAATTTTTAAATACAAATGAAAAAGAAAAAACAAATATTTATTCATACGAAAATTCTTTAAAAGAATGAACTACAAAAATTACACTTAAAAAGTTTCTGCCCTAGCCCACCGGATGGAATAAGTTACGGGGATTCGTGCTATGCAACTTGGGCTTCTCATGCTGTACTTGCAAAACAACAAAATAAATAGCATGCAGGAGTTTTTTAATGTAGCCATTTTGATATTTAATTCACGAGTTATCAGCATAGTCATTTCTATACTTAATTTAACTCACATTTTTATGACATGTGAGTCAAAAAAGATATAAGCATGTCCAAACGATATTACTATCCAATAATACCAAAAGATATATTTATATTAAGTTGATCCTTTACAATAATGCAAGTAATAGGATCATGGATAGCAGGAGGTTAAACAGGCATACCCACTAATCCATGTTTAATAATGTCTCCCTCTCGGGTGGTTGAGAATAATGCACAAGCAACCTTGGGTTAAGACCTATTTGGTCGTACCATTTGGCAGGTCAGGTTCCCAAACTAGAGTCGGTATTCTTATGAGTATTGAAGAGAGTCATAGTAGATCAGGCTTGGGCCTATCATAAGTTAAAAAGCTGGTCCAAGTGACGATAGGTCAGACTAGACTAAAGATGTCACACCCCTATAGGATACCCTAGTAGAACGATACATCATGTAACAATTGAAGCCTCTAGAAAGTTACATGAGTATCGTACAACTGAAATGCCCCATAGCATAGACAACAGGATCGTGAGGTTGTCAAGATAAGAAATTTTGCATACATATAAGATATTTACAACAACAACATCTTTACAAACAACTTAGGATCAACTCTTAACAAACTCACAACTTACGAGAAACAAACATAAGGTATTTATACAAAAGAAACTATCTCCACTTTCACCTAAGCCTTGGATTTTCCTCTCAAGATCTACTACATCTACTCACCACAAACTTGGATCCACTCTAGAGATCCTAAAAGCATATAAGATATGTAGGAGTGTGAGTATACTATAGCTCGGTGAGATGACAGAATCCAACCATGCTTCAAATAGATATCAAACAAATTTAATTACAATCATATGCAATACCATACTTAACCACATGTAAAGCATAGTTTAGATGACCAGAATCCAAATTAATGGGGATTTATGCCCTCCCTTGGGGGTTGAAGAGACCAATCTTAAGTAGTTCATATCTAAGAGAGACTGAGAACTAATGAACAATGAGCTTTTTCCAAAGCTTACTTAGTATATATATACTTACTTGTATACATAATCAATCTTAATCTCAACTTTACATTGGAACCATGAGAAACCCCCTAAGTATTAATACCCTAAAAGCTTACTCTAATATGGGTGATGCCCTTAGGTGCCTATATAGTTTCCACAGGGTAACAATCCTATGATAACTCCACCGGAACTCTCCCAGCGTGTCAAAGCATTACCACAAAATTGAAATATCAACATGTGACATGGATACAATGCGAATGTAGCATGCTATTGTGCAATGCATGTCAATTTTAGATTAAAGGTCAGATAAGTCTTAGATCAGGTTATTAGCGATCATACAATATCCAGACAATCAACAATAATTCATTACACATTGGCACCAAGAAGTTTGTTATCGCTTTTGTTATTAAAGCTTGTCACACATTCAAGCATCATACAACATACATTATCACCATCCCCATACATAATTAGTTATGTTCATATAGAGATAGGTGCAACCACGTTACAAGCACAATATCGTGATAAAATTCAAGTCACTCACTTGTGCATCCTACTTAGAGATCGTAGTAATCTTTAGGAAACTCGGGATCTTGATTGAAAGCTCCTATAGAATAACTAGCATATATCACAAACACGTAACAGGGAAAGAACTCTAACAAGAACTCTCCCACATACTAGAACATTTTATAAATTTCTTAACTAAGCGATTCTAAAAGCTAACAACACAGTTGGGTTCGAGGGTCACATTGCTATACTAAGCTAAGCTCAAGCCTAAGCAAAATAAGGGTCGAGGGTCACTTAAGAAAGGGTCGCAAGGTACATAAGTATAGGAAAACCATGACGTGTCTCAATAAACTAGGAGTTGCGTGCTAGAAAAGGCTCGTAGCTTATGTTGAGGGTACATTGGGAGTTCAACAATAGG
This sequence comes from Combretum micranthum, assembly GCA_024138025.1. Lineage (NCBI taxonomy): Eukaryota > Viridiplantae > Streptophyta > Magnoliopsida > Myrtales > Combretaceae > Combretum > Combretum micranthum. Next base: position 1,334,342 of record JAMXBD010000211.1, read on the forward strand.
CCTCGACAGAAGCTATGCTTCATGCATTTTGTTTAATTTGTGGCCGCAACAACCCTCAATGCCTGTCACAGGGTACATTGAGGGCTCGATAGTAGGCCACGACAGGTATTGTGCATCAACACTTAAAACATTTTTAGGTGCAATAATTTTCAGTGCTTGTCGAAGGCATGTCAAGGGCTCAACTTTAGGTCGCGATAGATGCTATTCATAAAAAACTTACCTCCTGACACTTACACTAAGCTTACCATTGTTCCATCTTAAGGGCAAACTAGCTTGCGACACCAACAACAAACAAAACAATATCCAAACTTACTCTAAAATGCTACTAACTCCTCCAGAACAAATCCTAGCATCAAAATGTGCATAAAACAACCTAAAACACAACAACACACTAATCTCATAGGAACTCTTATCTTCTAAATCCTAACTTAGATCCAACATAAGAGCTTATAGGGTAGATCTACTATTATATAGCACGTTATGTTGTTCTTTATTTAGATGAGATAAAGTAGCTTTTGTTGCTAAACACACAGAAAAAAATTTTCATTTTAAGCCTGAACAACTTGCAAACACAGGTTTTTATTAGTTTTTAGCGTTTTTTAGCAAATGAGGTTTGTTCTTCAATTTTTTAAAACATGATACTTGCTAAAAACAATATTTCACTCATGAATGGTGAAATGTGCATTTGTACTAGTATATTCAACAAAGATACTTTATGAAGCAAATGAAGATACATGCCGTGCTTTTCGAAATCGCTTCACTTTCTTCTTTCCAAAACACTGGTGATAAAACTTGCAAACAAAATCTTGGGGTTTTTCAAACTGAAAATATGAGGGCTTGGAAGAAAGATTTTGTTAGGTAAAAAGAGTATGTTCGAAAAGTAGATTTTGAGAATATCTTGTTGTTTTTTTGAAAAGAACAACAATGCCAAATTTTGTGTAAACTTTCAAACCTTTAATTACTTTTCTTTTTATAAAAAAAATAAGTATGATTTAATTGGGAATTGTTATCTTAACATTTAATGAAATAAGCTTTATTTAAGAGAAAAAACAGTATGTACATGCTTTAAAACTCATTGTGACGATTTGCAATAAATTCCCGATACTTTTAGAAAATGTTTAATTATAAAATATAAAAAATCACAAAATTTATAATGTATGCAAAACAACACATTATATGACTAGAAAAAATTCATTAATATATTGCCAAAACATTTATTATTTTTCAAGATACAAAAAAATTAGATTTAAATTTTAATTCTTTTTAAATCTTTTAACTCGTATTATGGTCCAAAATCTAGGGATTACATAGAGACCTGGTAGTCCATATTTGACCATCAATACTACCTTCATCCCACCTAACTACCTTATCCAGGTTCTACCGAGCCATTATTTAGGATCCGTACGCATTTCCTGACCAAGGCATTACAATTTTTTTTATGCACAAGGTAGCCAAGTGGGATATCACTAATTAGTAGGGCTTTAGGGACCAATTTTGCCCTGTTGTGATAGTTCGGTTGGTTTGGCCAAACTAGTAAGTTGTCCTAAGTCAAAGGCTGTGTTTTTGAATTTAGCATGCCTAGCACATGCATTACTTTGAGGAATATGAAAATGTTACTACTTATGCCAATTGAAGTAGCACTTCTTATATCAAAACATGTTTAAAAAGCCAAAACCTTTTGAATATTGGTAAGATTGGTAAGTATTTTCCACGTGTTGTGAGGCTATTGGATGGTTTGGCCTCAAGCTCATACTCTAATAAAAGGTACAACATTTTGCATTATTATTTTTTCAGTTATCGGATTAGAATGAACATGTATTTGATGGCTGGAGATTAGTGATGGTGGGATTATTTATAACTATCTTGGCATCCACAATTGATTTTCAAATCATTATCCTTTAGTCTATCTTCTCCATTATCTTATGTCTCGAGACTTCTTTATAATCATCGTTTTAAGAATGGCGGGTGAGAATTGTAATAGTTCTTCTCAAACTCTTACTAATCCCATTAAGCCTATTACCTCTGAAAGGGTTACGCCTCGTCCACATCAACAACTCTATTAACCCATATTGCTCAAGATAGAGTGACGGTCAGGGTTGTTGAATATAGGTTTATTGTGGGCAATTACTCAAGTCCTTACACGATATATAAAGTCATTTATCTCACCATGGAGAGTGTTCAAATGAATATTTACCCTATGAAAATGATCAAAAGCAAAGATCCAATGGATGTTTTTCAAATCCCTTTTATAAGTGACGATAGTATAGGGCTTAATCATGTGAAGATCATGGGTCTAGAAAAGGAGCTGTTAGGTATTTCATAGCTGTATTTCTAGATGACTCTGAGTGAGTACATCATTACAGTCTTAGACGAGAAAGATCACGTTATGGGAAAAGATTTTATGTACATATGAAATTCTTAGTATTTAGGTTATGCTTTCCTTTGTCTTACTTCTAATAAGAGCAACTGGTGTACTTCAACTATAATTCCAATCACTTGATGCCAAATTATTAGAGGTTGCTAGTTGTTTTAAGGCCTTATGTGCAAGTTTGTGTTGAAAGCCAACTCCCCAACTGGTGTAACACTCTTTTACCATCAGGCACCAAGAAGTAAGTGGCTCAGTCTTCAATAAAAGAAAGAGATGGCCTTATTTACCGATTTATAATATTCCATGAAGAATTGGAAGTATCAATTCATCATTGCCAAGCTCAATTATGAGAGAGAGGCTCATTTATTGAAAAGGCTTCGGAAGGGTAAGTTAGGCAAAGCAAGGCCTATAAGCATGGTTCTCTAGGTGTGCAATTAGGGAAAGTGTAGGGATGTAACAAGGTGAGCCATTATAGGGTTCCTAATCCATCTAATTTGCTAAAAGCCTTACATAAAGTTTTAAGGTCAGGTTTGGATCCCATAGATACCCGATGGATACTTCATCTGGTAAGTTTCATAATTAAAATTAAAAAACTAAAATAAAATAAAGACATTCCTCAAATTAACCTATCCTTAATATGTTACGTCTTTATTTAAGTCTTTTTATACGAGACATGATAACAAATTTCCATAGAATAAGTAATATATTTATGTATTTAATTGTTGAATATTTTACAAAGTATGATTATCGATATCAATTGATGAATTATGAATGTGGTTTGCCACATATTATATCAATTACATGTACCTCTTTTCATTTTTACTCTGATAGGAAACATGGTTGAGGAGCACCAGCATATCCTGGATTTGGTATTTAAATTTGAAAACGAGTTGGGAAAAAAAGAAGAGAAACATAATTGGGTAAACCGAGTAGGTTTCGAGTTTTAAAAAAAACCTTATAAGATAAGTTTTAAATATAAAAAACCTTAATAGATTATAGGTCAAGTTTGGTAATTCATATGATTCATTGAAAACCTATCCTATTGCATCCCTAAGAGAGAGGAAACCCAGAGGGAGAATAGCCTAAGCAGGTGGAACCTAAAGGTGCTACACTCATGTCAATGTTGTCAAAATTGTGAGTCAACTCATAAAATCGTGCGAGTTTATTTCTAGGTGGAGCTCCCTATTGAACTCAACAGTAAAATTGGTTCTTCGTCAAAATTGTCATAAATCACGATTTTAGGTGGTAGAATCATGGAATCGCAAGTTTGAGGACCGTTTCTACCGATTGGATGCACATGCAAATAGAAAGAGCAACTAAACTTTCTATACTGAATATGGCATAGAGCCTTTATAGGTTTTTTCCAATTCCACAAGGATGATGATGATTTTTTCCCCTTATTCATCACATGCTCGTCATTGTTTTTAGATCTTTGGGTCAATCGATTTTCCCTTAAGCAGATATCATAACTATTTAGATTAGATATCTACTAGCAACAACAACAACGCCTTTTGAGTGGTCTTCAGTAGGTAAAGTGCTCCGTTGATTGTCTCAATATCATGCAATAGCTATTTAACTCAACATTTCCTAGCTCAATGCCATTTTGCACTTAATTGAAACAAAACCTAGAGATCAAAAATAGATACATTAAATCATGCAAATCAATCACTTTTAATTATATCTGCTAATAAGTGTTCATGTGCACTTGTTAAGAGATTACATTAAGTAAAATTTTCACACGTTCAAAATACTAAAACTTCTACTAAAATGTGCAGTGTTATTCCATTCCGCTGACATTTATAGGGAAGGGATTATAGAAGATTGGTATAACAGTCTTTGAGAAGCAGCAAAAAGGAATTTAAGAATAATGGAGGAACAATAGTATGTGGTATAATATCATTTTGGGAAAAAGAAATTATATTAATTTAAGTGGAAAAAAATGTCAAATATAATAGTTATTGATCAGCATAGATGAAACCAGAAAAAAAAATGCCTTACCAATATATATTAGAAATTAAAATAAGCAAACTGAGAAGAAAAGATGGATAGTAGATAGACTACGAGAAAAGAAAAGGCAAGATGAAAAATATCAAGTTTTATCAGATATAATAATAATTTGTGATGAGTGTAGAATAAATGTATATATTTACTAATATAGGAGACACTTGTATATATAAGCAACATGAAGATGGAAAAACAGAATTAATAAGTCATTATTTAAAACTATTTTATAACAATTTTCCTAACGTTGGAGTAAAGCTGTAACGCTCTAACCTGTTGGCATTACAACCCGCCACGTGTTCTCTCTTAATAGGACACGCTAAGACTTTAATTTCACAAACAACATGAATATCACCTGTATAACTTACAAGGTATAAAAGAAGACATATAGTCCTCATAAATAAACCATCTGATAAGAACATAATCTCCATAACCAGAAAACTAGACATTGTTGACATAATTGTAGGTCAACAAGTCGAACCACACCCTAACATATAAAACTCTAGATATAACTGAAAATCCAATAAACAAAAACATGAATCTAATACTGAATAACAACAAGATATAAAAAGTCTTCCTTGATCCATCCTATGTCATCTATGACTATACAACTAGTCATCAGCAGGGTAGTCAGGATCGCTAACGCCATCCCCATCCTGATAGACGATATCAACCCGATAGATCATATATCACACTATCATCACCTGCACCTGAAATATAACAGAATGAGCAGCGAAGCCCAGTACGATAATATCCAATCCAGTTCAAGCGAGGTAATGCACAAGCAGCATGTATAAATATATGTAACTGAACTAAATGCATCCAACAGATTAATTATCTATTTTAGTCCAGCAAAACAACACAGTTCAAATCTAGTATACATAAATCCCGAACTCAGAGTAACTCGGACTCTACTTAAAAAACAACCAACTGATTTTGAAAATAAGTAATCATATACATATATGGATGAGTGGGTACTCCCCAAACATCCCAATTCTTGAACACCTAAATTCTACCGGAATCATATCCTAGCACGAGTCCACTCGGGACAACCTCACACTAAGATCATTAGGGTGCCTCACCATATCACTGTCTGCCAGGTCTCTACTGGTTAAAGCCAACTACAACCAGATAGACAATTATTAAGCCAAATATTTATTAAGTTCATTATGCAATTCTGTTTCTACATCCATTCACAAAATTCTAATCTACAAGCACATACATCAAACAATGGATTGGTCGTGCATTTTATATTCAGGAGATAACTTAAACTATTCAAAAACAACCGTCAACAACTACTAGAAAACCAAACCATAACACATCTAGCCATTACCACCAAACTCCCAAACCTGATATCAAACAACAACTCCAATCCCAACCTGTAACATATCAACATATATCAAATCACCAACATTCATAGATAAATCAAACTTAACATAAAACAACCTATCTACACTAACGTGATATAGAACTTCACAAACTCGAACTATACTGATCAACAACTCCAAACACCTCCAATAATATCAAAGAACAGCAATTCCAATCCTTAAATCAGAAATCTTCACAAAACTCTATAAAACACATCATGGTCAATATTGTAACATCAAGGCTGTCCAATTTCGTGCAAAAGGATTCAAAGCTTATACTTACTGACATGGAATGTATAATGCTTGTTTCTCCTCTTTCTATACTGATCAGAACACGAGCTAGGGTTGATTTCCACAATTTCTTTCAAGAGCAGCCAGAATTCATTAAGAATCAAGCATAAATTCGTCACTATATGCTTACACATGACAAAGGGAAATCAACTTACCTTCAACAAATCTTTTGCTTCGAACTCAGCCTCTTATATCAGATTCCAACACAAGATTCACGAATCCAACAGTTTTTAACACTCCTTGCTTGCGAATCTGGAACCCCAAGTCATCCTATGATCATGCTGCACCACCACATCATTTTGGGACATTAAACACCGTAACAGCACCCCAAGAACACCTTTAGCACGTAAATAATAATATAGGATTTGATAAACTCTACAAAAACCGCTCACGCATCGCTCCTGTATATAGAAAAACAGACTTACGCCGGCGGTTACTGTTTCAAGGCCGGCGGCGATCGGGTTTCAGTTGTCGGTGTAAATACCAAAAGTCGCGTCTGTTAAAGAGTATGCAGGCAAAAACATAAACAAACATGGCGGCCATTGCAACGTAATGCCGACGCGGCCTGCCCTACGCCGGCGGCGTACTTCATCAGAAATGCCGACCTTCATTGCAGAAAATACAAAACTTGATCCAATTGATGCCAATCTGTTCCAACACGGAATTGATCAAACTTAACTTATTTTAACATCAACATAAAGGCCTCTTAACATCTGGTAGCTTATGAACACTTATCACTTATAATTATTTTGTCTATTACAAAAGCATTAACAAATACTTGCCCATGACATATATTGGAACCTCAGTAGGTCAAGTGGGAGCAAAAGTTGTGCATTAAGAAATAAATTAAATAACTAGTGCTATGAAAGTTGGTTAGATATACGATTTTTAATAAGTTTTATAACGATGGTCTGATTTCATAACGATGATATATGTGGTTTCTTGTAATTTTTCCCTAATGAAGGTTGATATTATTCCGATGGGGCGTGCGACTTCTATAATATATTACATGTTTTTAGGTATGCTTTTTGTTTAACAAGTATATACAAGACAATATAGGCACAAGAAGTTTGAAATATTTTTAGATTATAAGATTAGACCATTACAACACTTAGCGCGTAAATTATGATATAAAATTCGACCATTACAATCTACAAGCTGCATAAATTATCGCAAAACCCAGTATATGCTTTTGATGATCATAAGGCAGCTGATGATTTATTGTAATTTATCATTTGGTTATATATTTTATGTTGCATTGCGTTTTTATCGGCACTGTCATCTATAATGTAGTTTTATTTTATGCACTGGCATAAAAACTTGAGCTTGAATACCTATACTAAGATATGACCATTAACTCTATCAGTTTTATTGTGACATATGATAAAATGTATGTTCATTTTTCATGTTTCTACTATCTATTTGAAGTTTTTTTTATGATTAATGTAAGCAACTCTCTAAAATTTATACCTATTTTACATAGGTCATAGAAACTTACATTTCTACGTTTCGATTCTACGTTCCAATTCTACTAACCCTCCAACTATTCTACGTAGAATTGCAATTTGATAACCATGGCTCATGCAATCGTCTCTTACATTAAATATAAGATATTCAAGTAGTGTTGATAAGCTATTTTAGAGATGGGCTCCCTAAGCCCCATCCAACCTCTTTAGGCTTTATGCTAACTTAGACCACAAGCCTACTTTGTTACGATCCATGTATATCCTATAAACAGCCTTAGAGAATATCTAAGCTAGCAATCCACATTGGATTGCTACAATCATCTTGGTCACCACTATTGATCTCTTATATGCTTGGTATCTCTAGTATACCCCCAAAAATCTTAAAAAAAAAAAAAAACATCTTAATAGGAAGTTGCATTTTCTTACAGTGTTGGGAGCTCTATCCCCCTATAAAAACTACTCCTCATAACTTCTCCCCTATAAATAGAGCCAGGAAGCTATTAGTATAAAGAACTCGATCCCATCTACACACTTTAACCTTTATTGTGCTTATCTATTCTCTCAATTATCCAATTAACTTAAGTATCAAACTAGTTACACCAGACAACCTCCTACCATTCTCTCACTACCTCCTTTTTGCAAGCCCATTCATAGCGACCTCCAACCCTTGTGGTCTAATCATCCACCATCAAGCATTTAAGATAACAGGTAGCATTTGGTTTTCTAGTATGTCAAAAAAAAACAGAATAGAGCCGCACAACATGATAAATACCTGTTTCTCAATCATGCTTGCTATATGACAAGAAAAAGAGGGTATGGTATAGCAAAATATGATAAATACAAGTTTCTCAATCATGTTTAGTAGGTCAGGTATATCAAAAGATTTTGTGTAGGTTTTTCTAAGTATGCACAAAGACTACACTAAAATAATGTTTTAACAATTAACTTTATGTTATCTTGCACACTTTTAAATTGTTTTTTTTTTCTAATCAAGTTATTGACTCACATTATTGTCACTACCACCAATATATCACAATACCACTACCATTATTGATTCCCATCACCAACATAATGTCATTGTGTTGATAATGAATTTAATGATAATAATGTAATGCCTTAGAATCAAGCATGATAGCCCTACCACGTATACACACCTTAATACATGTCAATGTCACAAACCTCCATGATAGACCTAAACTCACGAGTTTATTAAGGCCCAAATTGTGAGAAAAGCTAAGGTTCATATCCAATGTTGATGACAAAATCAAGAATATTAAAGACTTTGGAATGTCTAAATTCAATGTATTGTAATAGGTAAAGTAGATGGGTGTAACTAACATAGTGTAGATGGGGATAATTTGTACTCATTAGATTGAACTAATTTTCATCTTTCATTTTATAAGAAATATGTACATATATAGAGAGAAAGAAGAGACACACATAAAATTCCATACCACACTAATTATAGTAACTAATGTAACACAAAAGCAAACTAACACATAATAAATTCAGTTAATTTATCAATTATCATATGTAATAATTGTTATCAAAAACAATAATGGATTGAAATTAAACCTAGTAAAATAAATCTTAAAAACATGAACCCATACACAAAAAAAATATATATTCTTGCCATGAACATGCTACAAGAAAATTGGTTTTAAGATAGAAAAATTCTATGACGGAAAATTAATAAATGAAGTTATATCTCTAAATATATGATCAGGGTAATGATTTTTGTGAAAATTTTTTACTTTTAGAGAGAAATTTTTTTCTCTAAAACTCATTTTGTTTTAAGTGATAGTTGGTTCTAAGATCTCACGACCTCTATTGGTTATGTCACACTCAACAGATCAAAAGATCCTATAACTTCTAATGATTCTGCATTACCTAACGTATCAAAAGATCCATAACTATTGTGCTACACTTAGCGAATCAAATGATCCCAGGACCTCTTTTAACAACAATACATACGATATTAATTAATTTAAATGTTATTTAACCCAATAATGATAAACCCATCACACACAAGTAACAAACAACTGTAAACATGTATTTGGTGTCCCTTATTGTAAATTTCCAATTTTAACATAAAATAATTAAATCTTGTATTAGAACATGCTCTTAGAAAATCACATCACCTAAAATATAAATTTTCTTTAAAATTTCAATTATAACTCAATTTTTTAATTTTAAAATTTATTAGATATTGCACGCACCTATGGATCACTCCATAATCAAATTTATCAACGTATTGTTGCTTGATATTCGAGACTTGATAAAGCAGCCTATAGTAGTGAATGACTTTGACGACACAATTACAGACACTATAGCCTATATTAATGTGGATCTTAAGATTGGGCTCATCTAAGGTTTTAATACTTTTCAAGTGATCGATGTGTCGGTATTATTATTTACTCATTGGTCGGAATGGTTGCACGATCACCATTTAGTACCCTTAACGTGGCACCAATGCATTAAAGGCCAGTGGAAGGGTAAGGATGTGTTCATTCTGGCTACAAGAAGACCTTTTGAACATGATAAGACATATTTCACAGAATCAGCCTTCTTCGACAAATTTGATGAAGAAGGAAATTACAATTGTAGGCCCTCTAACACTCCATTGTCTACGAGGAGGAAATATGAGAGGGTCGACGAAAGAAAAGAAGAGCATGTGGCTCTCGTAAGGGGAAGACGAGACGAAAGGAATCTAATAAGATTAAAAGCTTCATCAGAGAGGATGGATAGAGAGTGTAAAGCTTATGACAGTCTCATGTTTCTAAGGAAGTTCACATGTCTTTCCTATATCTTGCACTAGTTTAAGAACACCCAGGCCCCCATATGAACTGATAGTACAATGCTTATGATTGACCTTATCATTTTTTCCATACGTCAAGGAAAAAAAAGAATTTCCATTTGTAATGATAATGTATTTTGCAAGGAAACGAATGAAATTATAGCTCACTTCATATGGGCATCTAATTTCATTTCTCTCTATATCTCTTTCTCTCACTTATATGGAACTATTTACTTTGTACTACTACAAAATTAAGTTTTTATCTCCTTATTAGTGCACATAAATACACACTTGCGGTATCAATGCCAAACATGTCATAAGCATCATTGTCATCTGGTATGAGATCTATCTCTTAAGCGTGTGATATGACCACTAGACTTAGAAATTATTAATTGGCTCGAGCATAGTCTCTGTGCATGAAACTAAGCCTTAAAGATACCAAGAAATATATTTCACTCCTCACAAAAGTGTATGCACTTAACAGTTAAGTAGTGAGAAATACCCATTTAACTAAGAATATAGTTATTTTAAATAAAGCGATGCATATAGTTGCTTGTAAGTGAGAGCATTACTCCAATGCGCGACATCTTAATAAAGACTTAATAAATCATTAGAAATGGTGTTAACAACATCTTACTTATTCCACGTAAGCGCAGCTAGATGAGTCTGCCTTCCCTTAAACGCATGATACCTTATATAGATACCATGAATATACTTCATAATGGAAAACCAAGCAAATGGCAAAGCAGAATAAGAAAGTCAATGATATTTTCATTTGTCAAGTACTTCTTAGATGTATAAATTGTCATCAAATGAAGTGTACAAAGAACGACAAATCGAATTGTAATACAATTTCAAGGCTTAATGACTGACTTTACAGTCGAGTTAAGATCACCGCTTCCAAGATTTCTTTCAATCGTAAGCTCAACTTCATTGAGCTCAGCCTTGAGTTGATCTCAATGTTTAACAATGTCATGGCAATCCAATACCTTATAAACTTCAATAGCAATATGCTCAATCTTACTATGTCTAAATTTGAAGGCACGTCTTGCAATAACACTACTTACTACAAACTCCACAAACTAAACCTACCAGGAGTTACCTTTATCTCATGTAATTGTTTCAATGCATGCAAAGAGAAGAACCAGTATACCCATGGAAAGTGCAAATTCCTTAGCGACATTGTTGTTGTGGTAGAACTCTTTGTTATGTCATGTTATGGCACATCAACAACTGAAGGAGATGAAGGTGGAACATTTTGATTCTCTATAGACAAGTGTCCATGGGACTGGTTACTAGGTTCTTTGCATAAAGTGAGCTATCAACATGTGTTTGAACCTTACCAATTTCTAGATGCACTAACTCACCACCACTACCATCATCAGACTTATCCAGCTCATCAGACTCACTAATTGATTGCAACTCGTCACTATCATCTCTACTTCCCTGCATTGTGATGTTACTTCCATCATCATAATCATCTTCTATTTAGTCATCAGTATCGCCATATACTCGCTCGAAATTTGTCTCATAACCCACTAATTTCTCATCATCCTCCTCATCTACAATCGTAGGAGGTACCGGTGGTCCTCAAAACGAAGTTGTTTTCCTTTCACATATTGATGGGGTCGATGATAGGTAGTAGTTAGAATAGAGATAGATGTGCTAGCACTTTCCGACCTCATGTTTGGCTGGCACTTGAGTGGTATTATCTTCAATTGGTACCTTAAAAAAAATCTCAAAATTTTTAGAAGGAAAATGAGGTAACCAATTCATATGTACAACAAGTAAGAGATGATGCAATTGCATACCTCGTGGAAGCATAAACGCTTAGCATGCTTAACAATGGGTAAAGCAGGTGATGAATGATTATCTTTTGCCTTTCTACATGACTGACGAGTAGAATTTGATCTAATCATAAGAAGCTAAAGATAAAAGTCATGCCTATGAATGACCAACTCAACCACTTCATCACTAACATCAACATAAGCATAATTCAGGGGCATATCCAAACAATTGGTTAATATGTCAACCATCCAACAAAAGCTACCCCAGACTGGTGAGGAGATAGAAAATACATCTAATGAACATGTAGATAAAATGTCCTTATAATCCTTTGGCACAAGTGCCTTACAACATGGATTAAAGTCCTTAATAAAACTAAGATGGCAAGAAACACCCTGGTCAAATCCAAACTGACGGGTAACCCGATGAGGTGAACACACCATCACACTTCGTTCAAGGAAACAAGTTGAAGTGTTTCCAATCATGGAGTGAAGAAAGACTACTAGGTGTACACCATATAAGAAAACCAACTTCTAACTATGCAAGTTCCTCTCTAACTCTTACTAGGTTTACTTATCCATTAGAAACTAGTGTCACGATCCGAGAGTTGAGGGCTTTATGGGGTGTTTAACTTGGGCGTATAACGTTGTGAGTGGCATCAATAGTGGGTTTTTTTGGGTGTGGGTTATATCTGAAGGCGGGTTTATCTCCCGTGAACAAACTGGTTAAGAGTTAATGCCGCTCTCTAATGAGGCCAAGGGGATTGAAATCATCGATATAGTTGAACCTCTCAAGTATATGGAGGATTGTGGCAAAGTCACAAAGGGCGCTCCTTAGGAGAATGTGGGCTTGGAATAAGCCAGGGAAATCAAGAGAGATAAGGCTGGTTGTCATCCAAATGAGCAACAAATGATAATATGAGGGATGGTTGAGCACCACAGAGGAATGCACTAATATAAATGATGGTTGTGAGGTATTAGTGTTATGGTGATTTAAAATATTAATGGTTTAGAGTTTTGGTTAATAAGTTTTATTCTACAATTGCACCATCAGATTGAAGTATAAAAAATTATCCATTATTATAGAGGAAGTTTTATTAAGTATTAGGATTATTTTGTATACGTTATAAAGAACTATTATTTTATGTTGTCTCTAATTTTTTTTTTTTTACCACAGACAAAAATCCTAAGATTTAATCAATGTTATAAGTGAGTAATGTCATTTTATAAATCACACGTCATATCACAATGTAATAGGTTTATACCATCTAAGTGTAATGTGTAAATTTTAGTAATCAAATATACTTTAGCATAAATAATATAGTCTTAATACAGAGAAAGATAATCTTGAAAGATCCTCTGTTTAGGAAATTATTGAGTTAAGTCTTACTAAGACTTATATGATATAAGAATGGAATTTGCCACATGAATGCAAAAAACACTAGATAAATTTAATTCATCTAAACTCACTTAATATTTAACGACTTACTATATAGTACAAAAAAGTTGATGCTTAACGTCCTTACCACATTTGAACCAACTAACTTTTGAACAAGCTAACTACCTTTGAGCGAACTTACTTTAAGAATTAACCACACTTGAACCAATATATCATGATAAACTTAAGACATTTCAATTAACTCATCACGTTTGGACAAACTTAGCATGTAGTGCAAAAAGTTGCTACTTTAAGGAGCTTATCGCATTTGCAATGAAACCGATTACATTTGAATAACGCAACTTATAATACGGGGGGGGGGGGGGGGTGGGTTGGTGGGATGGTAACTTAAAATAAAATTGCCTTGCGAATATCTACAACAAAATTCCACCTAACAAAATAGCGCCGACACACCGTAGTTTTCTCTCTGTCCCGACAGAGCACGATCGAAACCTCCCCAATTAACAATAAAACCCTAATCAAATAGCACCATTAAAAATCTCGCGACCTCCACGCCACTTCAATCCGATACCACCTTTTTCTCTCGATCGTCATGTGTTACGGCCACCAGAGACCTTTCTCCGACGACCATCTGACCCCATCCCAAAGTCCACCCAATCGTAACAACAACGCCCGCGCCGTAGAGGATCTCCGGGGCCGATTAGCAGAGACCGAGGCTCGGCTAGCTCGAGCTAGGGCTCGTGAAGCCGAACTCAGCCGCCGATTGGAAGAAATGAAACGCTTCGTTTCCGTCATGGAGATCCTAGAGAATTACCTCAAGAGGCGCTTCCGCGAGCAGCAAGAACGCGTGGAGCACCTGTGCGCGCGTTGCTAAGGGTTCCTTTCCGTGATTCATTTCAGTGAATCGCTTTTGTTTATAAGATATGAATGTTTCGATTTCTTGATCAAAAAGCTTGCCTTGTTCAATCTTTACGTTTTCTTTCTTTCTTTTTTTTGTTTTTTTTTCCTTCCACCTTGGATGTAGTTAATTATGTGAAATTGTAACAATTATTGCCAATCAGGAATTTCGCTCTCTCTCTCTCTCTAGATATTTACGTACATGTACATATATTCAAATATGAGTTGCGAACTGATTTTATGTGTTCTATGTATGATTGGTGGGAATACGGATTGAGAAACTAGTCCGCCTGCTTCTTAGTGAAATGGATGGAATGCCTGATATCTAATGGCTGATCGTTGTCTTTCAATTTAAAAGAGTTTATATGATATTTGAAGAACTTCTTGGCAGTCTTAGTGATTATGTACGTACTTAATGAGCTGGGATTTAACTCGTCGAGTTGCAGTGGAAAAGAGATTTGAATCATGGTCTTATGAGCTCGTGTTTGAAGTACTCTGTCGTTATTGCTGATCTGATGTTTCGAATCATCCCGTGTTTACTCAGATAGTAAGGTTTGTTGTGTTTGAGTAATAAGAAATCGAGTCAAAAGTTGATAGGTTGAGATGGTTGATTATGCTTGTTTCTACGAAAGCACGGATTGTAATTATGTGTAATATAACTGCCTTCTAACTTGGAAGCGTATTGTTATTGTGTTTTCTACTGCAAAGATTGTTTTAACTGCTCTTTGACTGATAGCTGAAATGCTGAGTGATGATTTTATGGAGGATATGTGACAGGTTTCTGCATGTTACTTTCTCCATTCGATACTCGGCCTCTGATTATAACAAAATTTAACCTCAGAACACAGTTTCAGATACGGGAGTCTGATATCATTCTGTTCTGCTTTTGAGGCGTTTGTTCTCTGCTTTGGTTATAGGCGTGTGGAAGCATAATCCATGCTTCAAATTCACAATTTCATGGATATTTTAGCCTACTGTCTTCTTGGAAGCTGATCTTGATACCTCAACTAAGGTAACTTGTAACGTCAATAATTTCTGTGATGAAGTTGCCTCATCATTGTCAAAGCATGCAATCTAAGATTGGGCCTACCCATACTAGACGTAGATTTTATAAATTAGTATTACCAAGCATAATTAAGTGCTTCTTCTAACTTTCATACTCATCTGCAGAATATGTACTTGAGCCCGGTCAGAGCTGCCAGTCCAGGTTATTGTAGCATTAACAGATTGCTCCATCTCCCATTTTCTAGTTCTTCCAAGTTCTGCTCACTCAATATCGAGTTCTCTTGGTAACCCATCTTGTGAATTCTTTGAATTGTAGTTCTATTCTATACATTCTGCATCCTTAGAAATGAAAAAATTAGGGGGTCTTTCAAGATGGCTATGCATTCTGTTCTTGGTGAAAGGGTATATTATCATAATGCTAGTGTGAGAACTGCCTTATGAACTTGTTTTTCAAGACAATCATGTACTTATTATGCTTGATCTACGGAAGAAATAGAAGAATTTCTCGGTGGATCTACTATCAGAAATCTAATGCGTAAACTTAGTATTCACATCAATGGTCATCCTGTACCATTTCTGGATATGCTACGATGGGAAGATGAATTCTTGATTACAAATTGGGGTCATCATAGTATCTTGGTAAAAGAGGGGTCTAGTCGATGCATGAAGTTATAGGTGATTGAGAAATCTGAAGAATTGGAAGGAAAGGTAGTTTTTTATTTATTTAGGTATTTTGGACAGTATTGTAAGACCTGGATTGACATACTCAGTTCAATCCAGTTGAATTTGACTGAGTCTTGACAATGAATTGGTTCAAGCATGGTTTACCTCTTACTCATTTTAGTTTTACCCATTCATTTTGGACCCCATGTTCTGTCAAATCCTGGATACATTGATTTTGTATGTACTGTAGGAGAACCATGGCTGGGTCTTGATAATCCTAGGAAATACCTTTAATCATACTTAAATCTACAAGTTGTCATGGCTTGTGAAAAGTGGTAGGCCATAAGCATCCATTGGTTAGCCTTATCGTTCTTTCTTCTGCTATCCATCCGTTCAGGTCCAGGTTTGCAAGTGTTCTTGCTTTGCGGGGATGGCGACGATGGGTCCGCACACGGGGACATAAAACAATTTAACTGGGGAAGAGTCAAAGCCTTAAACTAAATTTTGATTTTTGAAACTAAGTTTAGGATTGACTACGTAAGCATGTTTGAACTTTTATACTTTTTTTTACTCTTCTGAAAGGTCATCATTTGGGTCATATGATCTGAGTTCTTAGGTTTTTTCATCTTGTTATTGTCTTTCTTCTTTCCCTTTCACTTATATATTGCTTGAGGTGATATCATTCACATATTTTGGACTTTCATGCCTTATTCATTATATTATACATGTTTTTCTCCCTTTTTTTTTGGTTTTTTTTAGCCAAGAAATATAAAGATTAATTGGATCAAAACTTTGGTATTCTTTCCTTATTACGTCGTTGTAATAAATTTCTTTTCTTAATTTTAAAGTAAGGTTCTCATTATGGAGGTTAGGTTATAATAATAATAATAATCATCTCGTTATGTGGCTTAAAAACAGTGGGTTAAGGGGAAAAATATTATTTTAATTACAACAGTGAAGTTTTGGAAAAAAAATTTCCACAAATTCCCACTGGAAAAAATTATACAGCGAGCCAACGCCTGCCAAAAAGTTCAAAACATGCGGCATCTCTAAAGAAAGCCCAAATACAATTTAGTTCATCTAGACGGGTGATTACAAATGGAAAAAACAAGTTCATATATATATGTACGGTGGTTCTACACCGCAATGTCCATATATTTGTTGAGAACTCCAAATATCCTAACCCGAAATCATACAACCAAGCTCAAATTGATAGTCACAATGTGTCAGCGACACAAAAACTAAATGCAAACTTCAATTAAACATTCATTAATATGGTTTATTGTGTCTTAAGCAAATAAAGATTGAAAAAGAAAATTGTAGAAATGTCCGATATGTAAAATGAGAAATTTTAAAGAAAAAAGTTATTGGTGTTGTTTACTCCTCCTTGGTCATTGTGGTTATAGTTGGGTAATCAACCGAGTAAGTTGTGTGTTATCCCAAACCCATAGGGCTATAGTAGATGTGTTATTCCAACCTTCACCCACGTGGTTATAATAGGGACTTGGGACAAGATCCAATTGGCCTTGTCTATGCATGATATGAACAAAAGTCCATACACAGTATTTGGTGTTGCCACATATACCACTGACCGATGAAGGCAATACATCCATATGCATCTTGTGTAGTGTTGTCAAAATTGCGATTCAAATTGTGGAATCATGCGAGTTTACATTTCTTATAAACTCGCTTTGGTACAAACTCAAATGTAGAGTTGCGATTTTATTGTAAACTCGGTTCACTCGTGAATTTATCTCCATTTCTACCATTTCTTGACTTTTTGAGGTTTACTTAGGCTTTCTTGACTTTCACGAAAAAATCACTTCAATTGATATTTTATGGTGTTATTGCAAAAGCCATTTTTTTTAAACTAATGAAGCCCATGTAGTGTATATAGATTGTAATCTATGTTGTATTGACATTCATGTGTGGAACTTGGAGCATTAAAATATAATTTTGTGATAGTAACTATTGTGCTTATTGTAAGTTAATTCCAATTTAGGCTTTTTGTTGTATAGTTAAAAATGTTTGTTGGATGGCACGACTTTATTATGTGTTTGTCCTAGGTGTTCAACTAGGTGGATTTGTAGCAAATGACAAATTCTATAGTTATGGGGGAGAGACATAAATTCTACTTTTTTTTCTTAAAAGAAGAAAAACAAAGTAGTGTAGTTGGGTATGAATTGTTTGATTATGGGTAATAATTATGTACTTTTTGCTGAGAATGTTTATATTACAGATGAGCATGCCAGGGTTGTGGAAGAGTCTATGGGGTGTCCTTACTGCTGTAATTATGATATTTATGTGTCATGTAGTAAATGTTGGATTTTTAATTTTATTAACATGTCATAGATCCCACATTGAGTTGCAGATATCGAAGCAATTTATGGGTACCGTATGAAAGGAATATTAAAGGGGAGAAATTAAATAAAAATTTTGCATATAAATAATTATGTGTACTCTCTATGTAAAAACTATCTAAAATTTTAAATCAAAACACATGAAAGAATTTATTTGCTTTTTTTTTTTTTCATTTGAATTTTGTTTAATTCATGATAGCAAAGGCATAAAAATTCTAGTTCTAGCCAAGACCTCATATTAAATTTTGTTGACCCAATTTGTGTTACAAGTTTTAAAATTATATAGTACATATAGGAGTCAAAGTTAAATGACTATTTATTATTTATATGTGATAGAAGATTATTGTTTGCATTTTTTGTTGAAGTTCCAAGACCTACATGCCAAGAAGGTGAACTACTTAGCTATTATGAGTTATGAATAATATTAGGTTAAAAGTGCTAATTACCTTTCATTGACAATTTGCTTCTTTAACTCCTAAATTAAGACAATTGTTTGCTCATTATTTGTTGCTCTTCTATTAATGTCTTCAGTACTAAACAAAATACTTTAGTGTACAAATTAAATCATAGACATCATCTAGGAATAAAAAAAAAAAGATCTCATTATAATGTTATCTAGTACAATATGGAATAATTATTAATATAATATTATGTAGTGCAATTTTAATTTTCAAGTAATCTGTATGTCTTTTACTTTTAAGTTTTAAGTACTCAAGAATGTTGTAAAAAATATTATCTACTTATTAGTAGATTATCCATGTTTTTATTATCTATTTTATGTTTTCTAAAAGTAACAAAAGTAATTCTCAAGTATTTGAAAGCTATTTCACAAAGGTCGTAAAACTTACGTTTCTATGGTTTGATTCTACGTTCCGATTTTACTTACCCTCTAGTGATTCTACGTAGAATTGCAAGTTTGACAACCATGATCTTGCGTATAACTATCATTGCATGCAAACATGAGATTCTGTAAGTCCCCCACTTCTAACAATTGCTCTTGTGCACCATTGGTTCTATATCGGTGCCTCAATCTAATCTAACTCACATGAATTGATCCACTGTCCTATTAATATTTGGTGCCTCGACTTGGAAA
The DNA here is from genome assembly GCA_024138025.1 of Combretum micranthum. Classification (NCBI taxonomy): domain Eukaryota; kingdom Viridiplantae; phylum Streptophyta; class Magnoliopsida; order Myrtales; family Combretaceae; genus Combretum; species Combretum micranthum. The sequence goes on from JAMXBD010000211.1 coordinate 1,353,833, forward strand.
CTTGCATATGACATTCAAGACGACCGATGGATGAAGTCAGCTTCCAATACATAACAACATTCGATTAAGAAGAGATTACACACAAATAAGCAAAACAAATACAATACATAGCTCATTACTTACCATGAGCTCCAGCATAGCCCTAGCATGATGAGCTGAATTCCTTTAGATATTAACTTGGAGATCTTTTACTTTTGCACTTGATGAATTTTTCACATTTGGAATAATTATCCTGCATAATCTAGTGGAGTCTAATTGAAGGTGATCATGACTTACCGTGGCATTCAAGTAGATATGCAATCCTTCAAACCTAGTGATTTGAAAGCATCCACTATGTTTCTTAAAGGATGTCATGTCTCCACTTGCAGCCATTATTTGAATCAATACATTTCACTAACTCAACCTTCCTATTCGACTTAAACATGCTATAGTTATGGTGATTTGATATGTGATGCATCTCATTGCTTGAATCAAGTGCTCTTTTGTCTCAAAGTAATCCCCATCTTAAATTCATCACCAAAGCTCCAATTATCATTAATCGTTGCTTATCTTCAAAACCTACATAAGTGTTACCTACATGTTCCGTAAAGAACGAAATCGGATTGGAACTTCGATGTCTACAGCTCCCAAAGGCAACTAATGTTGTCAATTGTGCCTCTAATGTGAACCATGACGCTCCTCAAGTGTTGCATTCAGTCAACATCATCGATTCCCCTCATCACCATTACTCATTTCACCAGAATCCTCGAAAGGGGAGTTATTAGCCATTTCAATCAACTTGTCACTAGCCATTACTCTCATACAATTCACTTGAAGCATAAATAGGTGCTTGAGGCTAGTTGCCAGTATCTTATTGGGAAAATTCTATGATTTAGGTACCTAACTCGCAAATAGGGCACTGAAACTTTCTTCCATTCCTATATTGCTCTCCAATGGAGCGTGAATCTCATCCCTATTGCCATTACCTTTTTTATATACTTACATAAATAGTGCGCTATACCCTTTGGAAGATGTAAATATTTCATACACCTCAAGAACGTTCTTAATGGGTGTGGTATAGTAAAATACGACATCACCATCAATTGCTAGTCTACAAAACACCAACATGGTTTGTCATCCTATTGACATTTAACCACGTGCAAATAATTGTTGAGAGTTGTTCATAGCTTGTGTCTCTTGAAACACTAAAGACTATCATAGGGTGTTTATCATATCTTACCCCATCATCCCCTTTGGAAATATTTCCATAAGCAAACAATGCAATTATAACCTTTCCCATTTTCAACCGTTCCTTATGAATCAAGAACTTCACATTCGTAAGCACAATAAAAAATATCTATTGTCTAATTCACCACTTTCAGTTGGAGTAAATTGTAACTTGTAGCATTAATAATTATAGGAATTGTATATACTATCAACTAAAATTTTCATACCCTAATGAAAAAATTTTAGGCATTTCATCTTATGCATTTCAACAAACACTCTACATGCATTTAAATCACAATATTTTACATTTATAAAAAAAACAACTACAATAATGCCAAACACATACAATGAACATAAATGAAACATCACTACATTAACAATAATGACTTAAATGCTAAAAATAGAATGAGAGAAGATAATATAGTTACTTTGTGTTTGTGTGGTGTTCAGTGAAATGTGATAAGAATCTTCAGTGAAATGGATGATGATTTGAACAACGGAGATGGGTATTGTGTGATTTTTTAAAAAGAAAATGGATCAATTTGAGAGATTTGTGAGATGAGGATTTAAGGTTAAGGTTTATGTATGAGAGAGAGAAGAGACAGAGTGAGCGTCATGTGAAATGAGAGAGGAAGTAGTCTGGAATAATAAGATTCACAAGGGCATCGTGAGTTGGACCTACGATTCCATGCCTAGACATGGAATCTTGAGTCTAACTCACGATTCCTCAACAAGCCAAAGGATTGTGAGTTGGTCACGATTTCAAGTTTGATATTTCTATAATTATATATTACTACATTAACCAATACCTTTTAATTTGAAATTATTCCCCTATCTATCTATATTATTATTAAGTGAATACCTAGTAATTTGGCTCTAAAATTTAAACATAAATTAAAGCACTCGTTTTTTTTTTCTTTTGGCCAGAGAAGAAGAAACTTCATTCATTAATAGAAAAAACAAGTGCAAATTAACCAAAGACATGAACAATAACAACAGATGGGAGTGACAAACCCCAATAAGGTCCATCTCTTATAATAAAAGAGGATATCAAAAGACTTTTCATACAAAAAGTTCTATCATGAGAACAAAGGTCTAGTACTTTGTATGGAGAAAATACTTACATAGGGTAGAGCACTAAAAAGAACAAACAAAAAACACAAAAACCCAAATCAAATAAACTTTTGATGGAAAATGACTTTTTTTTTTCACCTTGAGAGCTCTCTATGTTTGAGACCTTGAAGTGCTAATACCTAAATGTTGAATCCTTGACTCCTTTACTAGCACTAGCTTCAAAATCTTTTCATGAAAAAAAGAGAGATGATAAGATGGTTGGTGGGTTTTTATTGGATTTTGAAAGTAAAAAGGAGAAAAGAAAAGAGATGAGAGAATGATAAGGTGTTAAGGGGTGGCCAACAATGGCAGGTGCTCCTATGATTTTTTGTAATTAGGCTTTACTTGAAGAGGAGGGAGGAGGGCATTTTATAGTTTTCCACTCTCTTATTCCTCCTTCTCTCTCTTATATTGATACATTTTTCCTCTCTCCATTTTTCTCTTTCCAATATCTATCTCTTACACATAATCATGCACATAAATTATTCTTCATTTCAATAAAAAATTAATATCTCTAACTCCTTTGTTTTTTTTTTTTTTCAATTCTCTGTTGTATTTCATCTTAAATTCCAATTCCGATGTTATATTACATTTTGGCACATGTTAAAAATTCTATATTATTATCTATCTCAAAATTTAATTATATCGTCATATTATATTTTAGTATATTTATTGCGGGTGTATTATCTGTAAGTTTTCTAGAAATCTAGATTATTGAATTTTTTTATTCAGTTTCCTATATAAAAGTATCTTATTTGTTGTACTAAATAGTAAATAGTTGGCAAACAAGCTTTCTTCTAAAAGGCATAAGTTTTTCTAAAATGTGCTAAACTTTTCTTCCATAAGAAAAAGTGTTTCCTCACTTGATGAATATTTTTAACCTAACAAAACAATAAAAATAAGAAAAACATTTTTCTAAATTCTATTTTCATAAACAAGGCCTTGGACCATTTGTATTTAAACATAAATTAGTTACTAATAATAGTCAATTAATAACTAATCATATTATTTTAAAAATTATGGTTGATATTTGTAACGAAATGTTTTTCCATATGGATGACTTGCTTACTAAAATGGTTTTCTGTCCTAGAAAACTTCTATAATTTCATATGCCTCGTTAATTATCCAATTATTAAAATAAATAGAGCAAATAATAAAGTATTTTAATAGTACAATCATGATTACTCAATCAGATAACTATGAGGGATTCAATATCTTATTGATGGGTTTCATAAAATAAAGAATGGAACCAAAAAATCTTTTTAACCATAATAAGTAATTAAAAGCCACATTATCTTATACATATGCCCACAAAAGGTGGCAAGTACCCTTCCAAACAAGATGGATCAAGATGTCAAATTGAACTCAAACTTTTGGGATGTTCAAACAATAACAGTTAATGAGACAATCATTTATCTATCCCAACACCACATGAATACCCTTGCACCTCTCATGCTTTGTTTAATATACAAAATATTTTGTTGAATTATTTCTTGTACCAAAATCCTTGATGTTTCTTTATCTTTCATCATTGACTCCTATGTAATGTCTCATATGTAAGCATGGTTTTGAATGGAATGATTCACTTTCATGTTAAAAAAAAAAAAAAAACTCATAGAATGGAATGTGTGTATAATTTTGATTTTTAAAAGTATTATAAATGATAAATATAGATAATAATATATGGTGGGTAAAAAGGTAACTAATATAATACATTAATAAGAACATAATAGAATCTCAATTTTGCCATTTACTTTATGAAGAGGAATCGGATTTTCCTTTAAAGTTGGAATTCTTAATTTTAAAGAATCGCAATTTTGATTTCTTAAAAAGAATGGAACTTAAAATCACGATTCAATTTGATTCATTCCTACTGCCTGCATACCAAACATGATGTACGGTCATATCTATATCAAGGTCAAAATTTAAAAGGATTATTTGTATTTTCTCCATATATGTAAATGCAATAGTTTAGAAGGTTTGTTTGTGTCATCATATTCTGGTCATTTTGACATCATATTTTTATCATTTTCAAATGGATGTTTGTCAAAAAGCAGATACTAATGAAAAACTGATAATTTTACTCATAAACTAACCAAATAAGTACAATACATATATGATACAAATATGTTATAAATAATTTATAGATACATATTATATATATATATATATACAGATAAAAATTTAACAATCCAAACAGAGCTCATGTATATATAAATATATGTATTTTATAGTTTGTGTATGCTTAGTAATCATACTGCAATGCTATAAATTTAGTGTCATTTGCAAGATGTAACATATCAATAGAGTATGGACATATTACTCATTTAATAATAACAATAGTCAGCAATGTTAGATCACGTACTTGTCATCATAAACAACCACATAAGTCTTTTCAGATAAACTCCATGAACTCAACTTATAGATAGCTTAAAGAGTCCATCATACCAACACTATAAGAATTATAAATGGTAACTACGATCCATACTCCTAAGATAAACACTAAACACATATTACCACTTAAGCCAACAACACAAGATTGAAATGTAGTAGTATGAAGAGTCCATCATACCAACAATATAAGAATTATAAATGGTAACTATGATCCATACTCCTATAATAAACACTAAACACATGTTACAACTCAAACCAACAATACAAGATTGAAATCTCTGTTTTCATAAATTAATGCATATTCTATCTTTGTCGTTGGGAAAGTCTTTAACACTAATGATGTTCCCAAAACCCATTAATCGATTGCAACTACCAATAGCCTATACAATCACTACCTTTACCTAAAAGAGAAAAAAATGAGTCAAAACCTTGTACATATACACCACATACACAAACATGTGATCAAGTAACAACACATTCACATGCACACATATAACTAATGCAACAACTAGCGTTCTATCATCTTTAGTTTACCCCGAGTAAATAAATAAGGATAACTCACTATCACAATATATGTGAATATGATATATATATATATATATATATATGATGTTCGGTGTTCTCTAACTTCCGTGAGTTTATGAGAATAAATCACTTGAATTTACCTAAATCTTGTCCAAATGCAACTCTATATAGGATAACGTCGCATAAGGATTGTTAGTGTGTTGGTTCACTAATCATAGCCAAGCACAAACAACAATCATTTATTTAAGTTGAACATTAATTAAATTCATTTTCTAGCTAATCATCGATATACCTTAAGCAAGGTGTATACATGCCTGAAACACAAGCCATTCTTAAATTTAGAACCTCTAGCATATTATAAATTTGAGTTACAACAATGTTAAAGTATTTTTTACTATTACACTTCTAAACTCATATACAGATCATATTTCCTATAGTTTTTGCTCTTACACTAAGATTGATATCGAGTTTACAAAGAAAACTCAAATTTAATTATAAAAAAGTTTAAAGTTTGTGTAAGATATTATATAATAGTTTAACACAATTAGATTATAAAACATCAATTTGAAAACAAAATATTGGTATTTGATTTAGTAATATCTCGATTTTAGGGTTTTGAGTGTAATTTAAGCTTAAAGAAAGGAGATAAATGGGTTTTTTGTACTTTAGAGAAGAATTTTAGAAGTTTTGAAGAAGTTGTACAGAACGACCATGTTACATGACTTAAACATAGACATGTTAGATGGTTGTGTTGAGATTAGAGACTCTATACAACTTGAACACAACCATGCTAAGTGATCTTGTTGAGATCAGAGGCTCAATGCGACTATATAAGGTAGTTATAATGAGATCACATGCTTAACTTGACTTGAAGACAATCATACTTGAGGTTGTGTTGAGATTAAAGGCTTAAAACAACGTAAACATGATTGTGTTGAATGTCATGTTGGCTTGGTTACTATAGTTTCAAAAAGTTTTATTTGATTCTTCTATTAAAATCAGTTCTTACTGTATCACTTGCAATTTGTCCACCAAAGCTCTTTAAAAATAAAAACAAACACTTCAACAATAAATTTTTTCCCATTAAAACCCAAACAAAAACAAGATTTAAATAATAAATTACTTGTGATTTTTGCTTCTTTCTTTGCCAATAGTGCTCTGCCACTTCAATGCTTAAAATCATAAATGTAATTCAACTTTAAGCTACCAAAAAGTTTCTTTTCTAGAAAAATCCCTAGTTACATCTCCTAGCATCCAAAACTCACCAGTAAACAAACTTGTGCTTCTACGAATCTGTTGTCCTCTTCATATTCATGCCTAAAGTTCTGCAATATATATATATATATATATATATTAAAAGCCTTTCTTTACTATGTTTCTATAACTGAAAAACAAGAACAATATGGAAAAACAACCATGATGTTTATGTAAATTGGGTGCACTTGGAAAGGAGGTCATTGTTATTGAGAGAGGAGAAACTACCAACGAACAGAAAAAAAAAAAGATATATGTTGGTTTAATGGCTTACAATTAAAAAGATTTAAATTTTAAATGTCCTTTCCTCTTCATTTATTTATTTATTTTGATTTATTAGGTTGTTTCATATATATATATATAGTATTATCTACATAACTTTTTATTTCAATCTGACTTTGGAGATATCTCAACTTTAGCCAAATTAATTATATATTTTTATTTCAAACAAAATCAAACTAAGAAAAACAAGAATTTACTTTGATTGATTTTGCATTTGTTTGATTTTTTGAATTTTATAGAGTTTATTCCTACTAAGTTCAAAACTAATGGGAAAAGTACAAACGTAGCCCTCAACCTTTAACCAATTTTCTATTTGGGTTCTTAGTCTTTACAGTTTTCAATTTAAGTACTTAACAATTTGAAAATTTTCTATTTAGGTTAATTTACTTAAAAATGATGACGTGCCAGTTTCCTATAAAATCAAAGTGATTATTTTAATGAAAATTATTATTAAATTAATATAATAAAAAATTACAAAAAAATATTAAAAAAAGAAGCCTTAAATGAAATTATCTTTTTCTCCTTTTGCATTTTATCAAGCAAAAGTTAGGCCTCTTGGGACTTTCAACCGTTGAGTCTTAAGATGCTATCGTTTTATTATAATAATAATTAGGTTTGAGGCTTGCACCTTGTGTTTGTGATATAAAAGAAGAAGAACCGTGAGCATAACGATTAATAAAGACTAAAGAAGATGTGGCAAACTTGTGAGTTTGCTCCTTATGGATTAGGTTGATTTTGGATTGTCAGTATCAGTTTATTATTAGCATTAATTCAGTTTTAGTTTAGTATCGATTTGAAAGCTGGTGTTTGAAAAGCTATCAGCATCTTTTAAGTATCGATATGAAAGCTGATGTTTGGAAAGCTGTCAGTTTTAGTTCAGCATGGGTTTGGTATCATGTTATTTTTTTGTTTAATTTGCAAATTAACAATACAGTTATTAATCATCATATTTTAATGTTAACATTTTTTGTCATAATTATTTTAATTTCATTAAATTTTAGTGCTTTGTGATTGTCAGTTTGTTAGCGGTATTTGTATAAGTTTTAGTATCAGTGTCTGTTCAGTTTTAGTTCGGTATCGGTTTGAAAGGTAATGTCAGCTTTAGTTCCATATCAGCTTCGTATCTTGTAATGTTTTTGCTTTTTTATTAAGTTTACTTTTAAATTAACAATATGCTTATTAAATAACATATATTTTAATTTAACATTTCTTTTCATTATTACATTAATTTCATTAAATAATATTACAACCTTTAATAACCTTAAAGTTGTAATTACCACTTTACACTACTATCGTTAGTAATGTAAATAGTTAGTGCTCATTATTATAATGACACATGAACAATTGAGTCAGAAGTCATCATTACAGCTGAAATAGGGAAACTGTTGTTCTCCATGAAACATCTACTAACCCCGGCGATGTGATGTCAAACTAGAAGCTATTGAATCACATACAACATTCATCCACAAATCATTAGTTAATTCAGGCACACTGCTGTCATGTGGTTCGTATTAGATCCATTAGAACCCTTTTGTCTGAGACCATTCTAATGTACAAATCATTAATATCATTTTCGATAACGAAATTATGTATAACAACAGTAGCAATGACTATCTTTATCTATTTTGCCAACTTATACATTAGCATGTTATGGAGAATACGAAACCTATTCTTCCAAATTCCAAATGTTCGCTCTATAATATTTCGTAGTGACAAAGTATGTGATTGAATAGTTTTTTTAGACTTCGTGGCAGACCACCCAATCTATATTCAGACCCATGATACTGCTCTCCCTTGTAAGGAGCTAAGAACCCCTTCTTCTTTGGAAACCCCGAATCCACCAAGTAGTATTTACCTGTGAAAAAATTTCATTATGACATTCGCTAGCAAATGTGTCTCATGACTTATAAAAATATGTGTTCGAAAATCATCACTTACCGGGGTGTGGCATCGGAAAATTGTATCTCTGATCTCCAAGTACCATTACCAACAGATTTGTAATGGCTCTGACCATCTGCACATGCGATCATTAATATGAATCTATAACTAAAATAAAAAATAGCCAATATTTTTTGGGAAACTTCGCTCTTCCTATTTGTATATATGATTCGTTCATTTGTTGGAACGTGTGCTATCACATGTGATCCATCTATTGCTCCAATGCAACCCTAGGAAAAAAATGAAGAAAATAACATGAATTTGATACTACTTTCATGCTATACGCATCTCATGCACGCTATATTATCCCAACTTGGAAAAATTTATAATATCCCATGTTTTGGCTAATTATTGCTAGAGTTTCACGAAAGTGAGGATCAATAGGTTGTATTATAGTATGTGAGAATGTCGGTATTGCATCCAATGCTTCATTAAATTGTTGGAAGACAGTTTGTGACGAATGTTGAAACATTTATTGCACAACTTTCTAGACGCACCTTTACCAAGAAAATCCTGTGTTTCTTCTCAATGGACACACCTCTTGTGTCTCGAAGGTCGTATTGTGCCAAAGTTCGACATAATTGGAGAGAATAATGTTAGACTGATTTGGAACATCTTGGCATCATGTTAGGTTCAGGAGCTCAATGATAAATTGTGCTCCGGTTCTTCTGGAATTATAACACGGATTTTGTCGAACAAGTGTCTATCTATTATAAGATAGAGCATGTTTACTGTCACAAGCTCATCATATCGATCACCCGCCATACCTATGCTAGAACAAGTGAAATTTATAACATAACATTTCAAAATCAATCTTCAAACAAAAGGGGAAAAAAAAAGAATGGAAAAGCATTCCATCATTTCTGACCACAATTAACCAATAACAAACACAACAATACACAACAAACATAATATAAATAAAACAAAACATGCATATACACTCCACGTCTCTTTGCTAGCTTGCGTAAGAGGAATTCAGTCTTTAGGTTGATATTTGGACAGGCAAAATAAAACCCCCTCATTTTTTCATCCATAAAAATGTGGTTGCCTCTAAACCTAGTATGCTATTCCCTTGCATTGTTGGTAAGGCCCAGACGTCCTCCATAACTATCACGATGCTTGGAGGATGTTTTTCAGTGCCAATGGACATGCCACTGCTTGAAATCCGAGCCTGTAGTGTGGCAATCAAATTACCTAAATCATTAGTGAGATTGTCCCTAAGTATTGGCGTTTTTCGGTCCGTTTTTCGCTTTACCAGCAAGCCGCTCTTTTCATTTGGATGAGGGTTTACCCTCATGGGAGGAATGCTCAATCGGGTCATCTTCAAGTAGGGTAGTATCCATAGGATCAACAACCGTGGATCCCTACCTGAATCCCTACTACCTTCAGGGTTGTCTTCTAGGGGAGGTATGGACAATTTGGGTGCCCAAGCTCTGTGATTTATCCCCTTCGTGCCTTTGAACATCTCATCAAGTTGATCTTTATATCTTAACCCCTCCGAACAAAATTAGAGAATGCTTTCATTCTTCGTTTTCTTGTATTGCTACATCATTATATAAAAGGGGAATGATCAAACATCAACACATCAAAAGATGAATTTGTAAAAAGATGGTTATATGTTTATACCTAACCTACAGCCTCCCATCACTCATTCGCATGTCAAAAGTCTGAGTGGTGTCGTTCCAACCAACTCCTGAGGCAGCATATCATACCAGCCAGTTCCATTTCCACCACAACTTCTTTAATGTGTCCAATTTTGTACGAAGCTGCTTAGCAGTATAAGATTTCCCTCTACTTTGCTGAAGTTAATGCCTCCTATTGTAAATGTACAGGACTTCAGATGTCCATTAGCACGCTTCCCTAATCAGACTTGTTCAATGCAAAATTCAATAAAGGAAATTGTGTCACTTTCACTTCATAGAGCCCTATCACCCATGCTTTGGATGATAATTCATTACAACATGAACACACATAATAGAACTTTAGTAAAAACTCTCACTGGAGCACTCTACATTTCGCTAATAATTAGAAAATATGCATGTTAGAGGTCATATGCCATGAAAAGAGTATAACTAAAGAATGCAATGGAAGACAAAAACAATAACATACAACATAACACAACACTCCCACACACATGCACACAACCAAACATACACCAACCAGCCCTAAGAGTGCCCCTTACCAGCCCCCTGCGTGCTCCACCACCCGCCTTAACAGCACCCTATGAGCGCCTTTAGCAAGCCCCATGTGGGCTCCAACACACCCTTCAGTGCCCACACCCACACATAGGTACATATACATGCAACACACCAAACAGAACACACACACACACACAAAGCAATAGACATGTCAACTCCAACACTACACACACACAACTACTACACCCAACACCCCACAACCATGCTAACAAACATCACACACACAAACATAAGCTCTACGACGCCACACACAAGCAACCCATAACCCACACACGCATCATAGCCACAACATGCATGCAACATAGCCATAACACACACACACACACCACACACACACACACGCAACACAGCTACATCACACATATGCTGCACCACCAACACACTCGCACGCAGCACAACCCATGTAGACACGCTGTACAACCCATATGCACACGTACACACCCGAAGCATACACTCTGCACAACATACCCACACACGATACACAACATACACGCACCCGTACCCACCCCAAACGCACACGTACCCGCACTTACCCAAAACAGACCCACCAGTCTACTCCCAACTGCTAGCCTTGGAACAACCACCACGCCTTGTACCTTCAGAACAAGAAATGAAAAATTATAGAGGATTCAATTTCATCAACGAACTTGAACTATGTGGGAAATGGATCTGATATGATGCTGATATCCACTTTAAACACACTCTAACTATCTCTCTCTCTCTATGTCCTATGCGCTCTCTCCTTTCCTTTGTAGTATACAACAAACTCCCCACTTCAATCCAATTCCTCTATACGAAATCAGACTTCCTATTCCATTTGTGATGAAATGATAGTGAGAGTACTAGTAAGATATTGATTATCTGATGAAGCAATGTAGGGATATTTTTTGTCAAGAATCCTCCTTAATGTTGTTTGAAATGGGTTTCACAATAAATAAAGGTAGAAGAAGAGATAAGGGCAAAATAGGAATTTAGGAAATTTATGGGGTTTTCTTTGTCATTTTACAATGGTAAGTTAAGGGATTGACTTTCTTTGTTTGCTGCCAAAGAAAAATTTTTGGGCTAACTTGAAAATGAGAGCCAACTGATGGGAAACTGACAATCCAAACTCTGCCTTAGTCTATATGCCTACGTTGTTATTGTGGCATTGCAACTCTTAAACTCTCTTATTTTCAATTTGAAGATATAAGATGTACTTTAAATCCCATAGTATAATTTATGTTGGTATTTTGTTTAATTATTTACGAAACAAGTAGATTGCAGTTTTCAGAAAACATTTCACCTATTATAATTTTTATATTTAATCTTAATATATTTAATAATATTGTATAAAATAATTATGTGAACCAGGGACGAACGCAGAACTTTAGATTAGGGGGCTAATCTATCTCTTACTTGCATTTATATTTGATTTATCTATTCATTTTTTTTTCTTGTAATTACAAAATATGTTTTAAGATATTTACTTATTATAAACTTAACAAAGAAAAACATATAGTGACATGAATACTACTTATTAAATTCTTGATGGTATAGAAGATAACCTATTAGTGATGCTTGATGCTCGGTAAAATACTACATATCTAAAAATCTATTTAAAATATTCCATAAGAAACTCTCATTATATTCCATGAAAGTTATCTACATTTATAAGACAATTCTTTTAGAAACAAATGTAAGGTAAGAAATATCATAAAATACTTAATACAAGCAAGAAGAAGATCACCAAATAACTTTTAAATATTTAAAAGAAGTCCAACTATAGTCATCAGATCTCTTTTAATTTACCACTACTATAGCATAGTTGTCTATATTTTTCTAATGCGCGCGTTTTTTTTTCCTAATTTTCAAAAACTATGTAAAATGGACAACTAATCATCGCTAATTCTTTCTATATATTTCAAAGCTTTTACTAATTATTTTGTGTAATTAATTAACCAAAAATACATGTTCAAAAATTTTAAAACAGTCTTTAAAGTATTAAAAATGTAATTTATTGTATTTAAACCTTTTTGTCTGTATTTTTATCAAATGTGTATTTTCTTTTTTAATTTTTAATAATTATAAAAAGTAGAGAATTAAACAACATATATTTATTATCTTTACTACAAATATCATGTAATTAATTGTCATAAACACATGTTAAAAATATTAGAATAATTATTTAAAGTACCGTAAATATAAACCTTACCTTTTGTTTCTTTTTCCAAAACCATCTTCTGCACTAGATGAAGCTCGAGTGAATAAATCGAAAGAGAACGCTCCATAGCCCGGTGAATAAACTAAATTGAGAAGACACTTGGGCTACCGGACAAAATGAAATGCAAACAAGGAAGGTCGAACTGTAGACGTATTACGAGCACAGAGACTTTCTTACCGCTATGCCACCATGCAATTTCCGTTATAACTGACACAAATCTTAATGAACCTGAGGGTCGCAGCCGGGCCCGGCACAGATCCGTCCCTGATGTGAACCTACTAAAGATTGACACGTGCGAATACTTAAGTTAATGGATTGTCTTAAATGTAAGGGTTTCAAAAGGTTAAAAACTTAAATAGAAAAAATAAATAAAAGATTAAATACTCTAATTAGATTACGGATAAATGTTGACAACTAAATATATATTTTTCCAAAGCTATTCTCTCTTCAATCTAACAATATCTTAATATATATATTTTTTCCTTTTTCCCATATAAAAGTTCTTTGCTGATCTCTTTTTGCAGTTGTCTAATACTATAATATTTTAGACTTTCTCGTTCAGATCCCAGGGAACCTTTGTCTCAACTCGATCTTAATTTCAAATCAATGCTCCTTTGCTTGCATTTGAAGTTATCGTTTATGACTGTTCAATAATGTTTAAATACTTTATTACTCTCGTTGCGCTTAAAAGCAAAGATCGGACCCCCTGCCCAACCCCAATTTCTCATTTGGGCCCTTGCTGAGTCATAACAAACATATAGATTTATGTTTAATATTTTTATTATTAGAAATGTTTTATTTTTATTATTATAAGAAAGCCATTCAGGTATGATTCACATGCATCTCTATTTTTCATCTCTTATATCTTATTAGACGATGTTGCAAAATAGGTATATCAAAAAACTATTATTTTTTTAATAATAATAATAAAAAAAGAAATCATATATATGACATAGATAGGCATCTCTATAGATCTAAGTCCGGTTCTTTAAAAAAAATAGACCTATAATCGCCTCAATTATAAATAAGATGGGTCTTTATGTATGGATTCGTTGGATCCAAACCGTGTGTTTTTTTTCTTTTATTTTTAAATACTCAACTTATACTCAAAAATCATTTCCTTGAAATTGAGCTGCCTGATAATGTCTTTTCATTACCTAACTTACACCTCGCACTTTTCTCATATCTCCAACCGAAATCCTGTCTCTCATCATCTTCGCATCATCCCACTTTCCATCAGCTGCATATGCTTTAGAAAGCACTCTTCTCAGGCTTCATCTTGAAAAGCACTAAAGCTACAATTTTTGCCATCTCGAAATTTCCATGCATCTAACAGCAAAATAATAAAGCGTCATATATGCCAGAGTCCACTGACCATGACAATGATTTTACAAAACTTTGCCATGCCCATAGGTTTCACCATGTAAATATAATGCCCTTTCTCAAGTCCAATGCCAAAGTCTGTTTGCATTATTTTGAATGTCTCCTTTCCTTTCGAATTTGCTTGCTTTTCAATTTCATGTTTTGCCTGCAATGCTTTGACTCAGGTTAGACCAATTGCCTATGTATTTTTTTAATAGAGAAAGAGTCTATAGGTCAAGCTAGCAGACTTGGTCAAGACCTGTGGACCACGACCGATCCACGAGCCCGAAGAGGGAAGGGGGGGTGCCGAGTTTAGATGGGAACTAGACCCAACCTAAGGAGATGTCTAGAAGGATATAAGGTTTTGGACGTAATTTGATGCCTTAAAGTTAGATTATGTTGTGAGTTTTAGGATCTTTTATATATATATCTACTTCTATCATTTGTAGATAGATTAATGTCATATATAGTACCTGAATTTTGACAAAATATAAAATTAGAACCTTAACTTTGAAGTTGATCAATTTTGTACTTAAACTTTTAAATTGATCAATTTGGTACTCGAAAGAACTTTTTGTGCACACTAACAGTGCCTTTGTTAAGTTCTTCAAGTACTGAATTGATCAATTTCAAAATTCAATTATTAAATTAATCAATTTTAAACACCTAGGTATTTAATTGCATATTTTGTTAAAGTTTAGATAACTTCTGTGACATTAACCGTTCTTGGATTTCATCAATCATTTCCCCCCAAATTTCTTAATGGAAATGGAAATGGTTACATTTAGGTAATCTTATATGGATTGGAATAAATATTGTGTACATTATGAGTTTTTAATGTTTTTTTTCCCATTTCTTACAATTAAGTATTGAGTATTTTAGACTAAGAATGCAACAAGATCGGATTTTAGAGGGATTATATGAATCTAAAACCCGATCCGCTACCCTATAAGGTCTATGAAACCCAACCCTAAAATTTTATAAGGTTTTCATGCTATATCAAAACACATCCTATAACGCTTGCTTTAGAAACCAGAACCGACCCTATAAACCTATAATCCTACTTTTATTTTCCTAACCTATTTTCAAATTTTAATAATAAATTCAAGAGAGGTCAGTGTTTCTGATACATGTTTCTTATACGAGCAAAAGTGAAAAAAAAACATGTGGAAGAGATAGAATATCATGTTTCCAAAATATAACAACATTGTTTTAGCAGTAGTTTATCACAATTAATTTAAAATCACCTTGGAGAAATAAAATATATAAAACTTTGATTAAAATGTAAGAGGATACACAATGGTCTAAATCATTCCGGGGAACTATATTGATCAGTCATAACCGACTAAAACCTTAGTAACATGTGATAACATAAAACATTATACATAGATGTGACACGACTAGGATTGACAGGAGAGATGTTGGGCTTAGGGTTAGATTTTACTTTTTAGTAATGTTTTTATTTTTACTTTCTATAATTATAGTATTAGCATGTTGAGTATCCATTAGCTTTATTATATGATCTAAACTCGACCCTATAACTTTATAGGATTTTTGCTATACATCTAAATCCGACCCTATAACTCTATAAGGTTTTTAATGGATAAGGAAGGTTGGGATCCTATAATGGCCTGCCCAGTTACATTCTTATTCCAGATGCTCAAAAACTACAGAACTAGGCATCGTTACTAGAATGTTAATGTAAACATTGATAAATATTCAATTTCTAAATTATAAAATTAAGCTACTAACATATTAATATCTAAATACTTACATTAAATTAGGTATCTAATTTTATTTTTAGGATTAAGTTTGTTTAATTATTTATTTTTATCCATATTTGCATATCTAATTGGCATGCATCTATATTTGGCATGTATTTGATTTTTAGGAAAATTCTATAGTCCCATAGTAGTTTTGATAGAACAGACTCGTTACGTCAATAAATGTTTCAAATTTAATCCAATTGAGATGGCAAACGTTCATATGTTTTTATACTAATTTTTTAATCAATTTAAATGATAATATTACAAGTAGAATGAGCTTGTTAAGAGACTGTAGAAATTCCTTTAATTTATATGATCCGTATATGAGTAAATGAATCTTCACTTTTATTTTATTTTATTTTATTTTTTGACAAATACTTAGATTCATATAGACACCAAATAGATGGAAAGTTGACAAACAAAGTAGAAAGTTTTAGAAAATTTAGAGTTTAGATTGATAAATCGAGAATTGAAAAAAGAGACTTAAAAATTTTTTTGCCTTCCATGCACCGGTTGTTCCTAATTTTTAGGTTTTGTTAAAACATGTAACTATCTATTAGTGTTGGTTTTTTTTTTTTTTTTTTTGTAATATAAATAAGGGGATATTCTTACACATGGAAAAACAATTCCAGAAATTCACCTAACTGCTGTCTCAAATGTTTCAATGGCTGTCTTATCTTTTGTCTTCGAGTCTACTAAATCATAATAGGGAGTAAGCACCCACTAGAGCAATCGTAAATGTTAAACAATCAACTACCTTTAATCCACCTGTTATTCCACTTTTGCTTATTTACTTTCCCGAAGATTAACCCACTATTACAGTTGTACATATATAATTAAGAAATCGTGGGTACAAAGCAAGCATAAGAAAAGCAACCATATTTCATAATCCTCATAAGTCAGCATAATTGGAGCTTGGAAAAAGGCAAGTCTAAGAGCATAAATTAAGAGCATAAATCAATTGTAATATGCATCGAATATACTGATTTGATAATATATGCTCTTTCAGAGTTTCATTTTTTTTTTTCCTTTTTAGCCGTGAATTTCCTAGATTTATGCTAAAGTTGATGATGCTTGTGTTTGAAAGGAAATTTGATAATAACTAACGGTCCGTTTACTTCAATAAAGGGAATAGACAAGGAATAGAATACTTATGCCTCTGTAATATTATTACCAGTAATATACTGGGAATATTGATTCTTGTGTTTACTTTATCTAAAATTTTATCACTAGAAATACTATTTACTCCAAGTTATTAATTACAGTATTAAATTGAAAATATGATAAAAATACCATTATCTCCCTCTTGATTATATTGAATTGATTAAAAGTTGCATCATTTATTAGGGGCAAAATAGTTAATACGTATGTATTATATTTCCAATGCAGTAGGAATAGAGAGGGCATAAAAAGTTCCATCTATTAAGTGAAACTTTTTATGCCCTCTATAGAGGGAATAAAAAGTGCCTGAGAATTTTCATTCCCAATCAATTTTTATAAGTAAACGAGATAATAGATGTATTATAGGAATGAATATGCTATTCCTCCTCTATTACCTCCAAGTAAACGGGCCGTAAAGGATGCAAATAAATCAAAACCAGTTTATAGAGTATTCAAATTTGGATCGATGTTTATTTGAGACTTGAGTTCAATTAAAAAATAGTCGAGCTTGAACTCAAACTCAAACTATTTGCGTAGTTTGTTAAGTAGAGCTCGAACTCTACATGTTTAGCTTGACTAGTTCACAAACTTAATTGAGCTCTATCAAGTTCAAATCAAATATAAAAGTTAATTAAATTTGGTAGGAGCTTGGGTATTAATAATATTTAAATTAGAATTAATATTTTTTTTAATGAATCGATCATAAATAAGTTTAATCGAGTCAAGTTCGAGCCTATATAGCATTACTTCGAGTCAAACCCAAAGCTCTGAAATTTTGAATTGAGTTCAATGTCAATCTTAGTATTGTACTATCTTAACTCAACTCGTTTTCGGCGCTAATAATAACTTTTAAGCCCAAATCTCATGTACATACATATATGCCTCATATTTATATTATAATATAAGCATTTGGAGCTCATTTCCACTCTTGATTCTTCAAGTCTAAATTCACCCACTGCAAAATCTCAAAGTAAAATAAGCAGAAACTTAGAAAGTAAGCAGTACGGATATGTTAAAGATAATTAGCATGTACATGTAAATCTAATACAACATTCACAATTTAATTATCTTATTTAGGCATGACAAAATGTATAATCTTAGCATCTTAAGTCATGATATAATTTTGTAACCATGGTATGGGTCCTCTCCCTCATGTGAAAACTAATAAGTCATCACATGTTGGAGTCATCATTGTTAATAACCATTAGTATAATTAGTTCACTACAGTTGCCTATAAATGCATTTGTATCACTAATATAAGTTAATTATACTTTCTTTCTAACAAACTAAGCCATTTTCGAGCAACTCACTAATCAACAATGAGCCTATAACTCATGGCGAATAACTTAATATTACATTTGCTACTTAAACTTTTCCCAAAAGTGTAATACACAATTAAACATTTTAAAAACACTTACTATCTTAGCTAACTTCCTTAGCTTCATTAAATCACTTGGTTTTTATAGCAAGTAAAAAAGTAACACATGGCATGAATGAATAAAACGACGAAATTTTTACCATATAAATGAAACTACAACTCAACAAATAAAAGTTGAAAATGCAAAATTAAAGTTCAAAAATAAAAAATTTGAAAAGTTCGAAAGGGAACCATCGTCTTCTTTACCTTATTGCAACAAAATAATTGATCCACACAGTACACTTCATCACAACACCACCATCAAGCTCACTATCAGTCAAGTTAACCTACATACACAATGGCTACCACAATACAGGATAATACATTTAAGCTTAGCTACTACAACCACACAACTTATTGTATAGTGCCTAACACTAAAGCAAACCTATAGCCGCAACTTTGTTTCACGAACATCACAGCCCATAGCCATTTTCTTCTTTACTTACTATTACACAATTGTATCTACTCCTTCTCTTTTCTCACACAACCAACATACTTTCATGTCACTTATTAAAGAACTCTAACAACATACTATTGGTCTTCTTCCATTCATTAATGTACAAACACACCATGCACAAATCGAATCACCTTGATAGTCACTATGCCATTAATTTGCACTTTGCAACACTTCAATTTTTGTCACCTGCTCACAATAGTAACTAATCTACAACTACTACGCTCATTATCAACTTGGATGAGCTACTCTCAAGTCAGCCCTCCGAGTTGACTCACAAACTCCACACCAACCTATAGTATGGACAACCAATCAAGTCACTCCCAGTTGCAATAAAATCGTAGCCACAAAACCTACAGTTAGAGTCATCTTTATTTTGTCTTCTTTATTCAAACCCACACCACAACCATAGTAAACCATCGACGCACTTACGTAGTTTCTCCTTTGTTCCACTTCTTGATCTTGATTAAGAGAAGTGGTAGAGAGGATTGAATAGGCTAAGAGGGTTCCTATGGTGATGTTGGTTAGATTTTAAGTGATGGTGGTGGTAAAATTTGAAAGGGCTTTAACGATGGGGGTTTGTTGGCTTTTGGTAGTTAAAGAATAGTGTTTGAAGGGTTGCCAAAGTTAGGTTTGTAGATGAGTACATGCTCAAATGGAATGGTTCGACTGTAATTCTTGGCCAAGAGGAGGAGTTGATGAGTAATATGAATGATATAAGATGAGGAGATTTTGATCTATAATTTTTTTTTTCAAAATGTTGCAATTTTTAATTTTTCAATTTTTCAACTTAGTTTCTGTAGGTAGAGGATCGTTGCAGAAATGAACTAGTAAACCTACAAGTAAAGAGAAACATTAGTGTGCTGGGGTATTCCCTAATGTGACTATTTCGTACTTAAGTTAGTAAAGGATTTGAGAGTAGAAATGAACAAAGAGTGAGCTAAGAGAGTGTATGATGCCTTCATTGAGGCCCCTTGGGGTGTATTTATAGTAGAGAGTTAGAGCGATTACATTGGGCAATTGTCTTACATTAGGACAAGTACTTTAAGTGGTTACCTTCAACATTGATGATTACTGTGGAGTTTATCTTTATTGAGATAATTGTTTCTAAGAATTTTAAAGGTTTATAACTTCCCATGATGAACATTCTAAGATTGTTAGAGTTGTGCTTGAAGCAATAGGCATGATACATTGTCATTTTGTGAAAGGCCAACCTATTGAGGAAGATTAGACAAGTTAGAATATATATATATATATATATATATAAAATGGTTTTGAGCTCCTCTAAACATTTCCATGAAATGGAATATAGGCATCGATAGGCAAACCCATAGTTAGATGAGGTTGGATAGAGTTTGAGGAATCTAGTACCAAAATTACCTATCGACACCTATAAAATTTTCATAAAACAAGCAAAATTTCATTTTTTTTAATCTTTCATGCCAAGTTATCAATCACACAAAGTTAGTAACATATTTTAAAAGTTTAATTGAGTACCAAATTGATTGATTCAAAATTTAAATAGGAATGACAATAACCGAAACAAAATCTTAAACATTAGATATCATAATTTTGTTTTTTTTTTTTTAATTCATAAATCAATTATTGAGATCGGGTAGATTTTTAAAATCTCATATGTTATTATCATGATGTTATTTTTTTTTTTATAATACCAATCATTATTTACACGCCATAATATTATATTAAAAGAATAATAGATGAAAATCGAAAGTATATAAATTGAGAGAATTTATTTCCTTGGTTCAATGTACAAAGATTAAAAAAAGAAAGAAAGAAAGAAAGCTCGAAATTTCAGTTTGATTTAATTATCCTTCTTTTTTTTTTTTCTTTTAACTTGTGGTTTATATTTTTTTATAAACTTAGACATTAGCAAATTTTCTCGATAGTGTCAGCAAGTTAAAGGGTCTTTCATGATAAGTATACGGGGTACATGAACGATGAGCCGAATACGATTCTGTTTGTTTCACTTGTTTAAACTTTTAAATAAAAGACGGCCGAAAAAGCTTAAAAAAAAAAACTAAAGCTCTTTAATCATCTACTTTTGATCCTGACACTTTTTTTTTCCAATAAATTAACTATAAAAAATATATATAAATAAAAAATATATGGTATTTCATATGAAAATAACATATTGACCAAATACATATAAAATATAATTATAAATCCAATTTCTTTATATATAAAATTTAGATTTATATAAAATACAAATAAATAACAGATAATTCAAATGCCTTATGTCTTTGCCAATTTTATGAGTAATGGGACTGTAAATATTTCTTAATCTAGTTAATATTCTACATAATTAAGCAAAGGAGGCATACGTGGCATTCATCAATTTAAGATAATGTGAATTAACGTGGATAATAGAAACCCAATCTTTGTAAGGTGAAAAGTCCAAATGAAAGGGGTAGGATGGAATGATCCTTGCTTTTCAGACCCTCGCTCGTCTTGAAATTTAGGGGACCCATCACAACGGCAACTGGGAGGTAGGGATGCCGACGCTAAAATTATGACTAAACTCTGAGGGGATTTGGTTTTTTTTTTTTTTTTTTTTTTTTTTTTTTTTTTATATTTAAACTTTAGGACTTAGGAGTTCGTTACTAATTTTACCTTAAGGCCAAAAAAGAAAAATAAATAAATAAATTTACCTTTAATAATAATAATAATGATGCTTTAAAAAAATTAGATATTCTATCAAAGCCATGCATAATTAAAATTTTGTACTTGATTTTTTTTATTTTTCAATTTATTTTTGCTTTCTATTATTTTATACTATTTTTATAGTTATATTGTGAGCATAGAACAAGCTTATAATTGATATAAAAAAAAAAATTACCCGAATATAGGTTATATGAAAATAGTTAGCAAAACCCATTAGGAAATTACATCTTATAAAAAATATATCAGTAAAATTTAAGTAGAGCGTATGTATAAACTACGATATAAAGTTTTGGTACTGTACTTGTATGGCAAGCCTTAGGTGTAATTTACTACCTCCATATATATTACGTTTTGTTCTTATAATATGGTGCTGCACTAGATATTGTATATTACATGACTAATATGTGATATGTATTAAAAAATATGGTATTCGTATAACCTATTTTATACATATGATTCTACTATTATATTTTGATAATTAATTTAGTTAGATTTTATTTAAATAATTAGTTTTACTAGAATTTCTATATCATTATATTGTGATAAAGAAAACGTTCATTTATAACGCCTATCATATACATATTAAAATAATTGTACAAAGTATATTAATATTATAAGTGCGGTTGCTTTTGCTTTCCACATGATAGAATTTTAAGATTAATGGAAACTAAAGAAGCCGATAAAGTTGATGAAAAAGTGAAATAACAGGGAAGGCCACGGCAACAGCATGTTATTCGCGGAAGTTGCCATTTGACATGACCTATCATAATCCGATAAAATTTACTGTAATGGAAGGAAACTTACCATCAATACTTCTATCTTAATCCGATTAATTATTTATCAATATTACACGAAACTTACCAAATTCTTTGGTGACTTAAGCTAAGCCAATAATTTCCCCAGCAGGCATACGCAAAGTGAAAGCAACATCGTAACCGGATCCCACACTGTTACTTTCCTGGTTTACAAATACAAAAACACAACACCCCATGTATCAAAAAAACCCGAAAATAACACCACTTGATGTGAAGTGTGAACTTGTTGCATTTTTGAAGAGGGTAAAAGAAAGGGAAGATAGCCATTGGTCCTAGTCCTACTTCTATTCTTTCACACTTCACTACTGCTAGTACTCACTCACTCTATCTTACTCAAACACTTAACCAATTACATGACAAATCATGCAACCACTCTGCCACTACACACAGGCACACCTTGCTTAGCTTCTACTCTCTTATCATCATTTGACAATAATACTATTCCTTAAACTTTTTCTCTTTTTCAAATGTTTTGAACTTTATTTTACAACTTACTCCTTGTTCCAGAAACATATTGGAAAAAGTAGGCATACCCATTTGAGGTTAAGTTCAGATGGAAAATGGGTCGAGCTCAGATTATGTTGAAAGAGGTGAAAAAAAGAATAAAGGTAAAAAGTTGGGGTCAATGATGCCAGATATTGAACCTTTTGTGTCCAGAACTGACCACAATCCACGGGAATTGAGATCTTGGGCCAAAAGAACTGGTTTTGTGTCGACTTTCTCTGCGGAAACTACCAGTGCTAGTGCTAGCGCTAGCGAGAGGTTTGACGGTAGTGGATTTGGTTTGGAGAGAGTTGGTAGAGTTGGTGGTAATGGTGGGGTGGTGGTGGTCGGGGTGATAATAGAGGGTCTTCGCCTAAAAGCGAGATCGATCCGATTATCGGCCGGACTCGGCGTAATAGGGGGAACGGAGATGAGATTGAATCTGCTGTGGGAAGAGGTAACGGAGGAAATAATCATGGTGAGAATGATGGGATTTTAGGATCTAACCAGAGGAGGAGGATTGTGGATGAGACTAGCTTGCGGGCTAAAGAAGATGAAAGGAAGGCTGGTGTAAATGGAAATGGGCATGGGACTGGGACTGGGACTGGGACTGGGAATGGGAATGGGAATGGAAATGGAAATATTGGTGTAAATGAGGTTGAGAAAAGGAATGAGGATGTAACTGGAAATGGCAATAGGGGTGGAGGGGCTATGGCTGGTCAAGGTATGGAGCCTCCCAAAGATGAGGCAAGGGGTGAGGAGAATGTTGGAATTAGTATGTATCAAGATGGTGGAGAACAGAATCATGGATGGTGGGCTATTCCGCGGGAAATGAAATTAGGATTGAGAGACAAGCCGGGTGTCGGTTAGTACTTAATACGCTTTCGTTGTTCAATGATAGTATTCTAAGTTTGTTTTTAAATTTGGCATGCCATTTGCGTTATCCTGGAAATAAATGTTGGGTGAAAAACAATTTAAAACGATTAGTTTCTTCACTTGAGATTATATATAAGAACTTCTGTGGTCAACTCACGATGAGGAATAGCTTAACATGGAAGAGTTAAAGTAATGGGTTGAGCTAAAAGAAAATGCTGGTAAATTATTTAGAAGTAGTATTCTCAATTATGTCAGAAGAACTTTACTGCTCATTTACTTCGCTATAACTACAATTTCATTACAGCTTTATTTCTTATGTATAGCTATTACGGTGTTTAATTTATTAAATAGCAATTCCACAATGAATTCTTGTTATACAAAACATTGAATAGTCATTATTTAGTCAAGCCTACGAATACTAATTCAATGCTAAAACTGTCATTTTTTTTTTCAAAATATCACTATTTAAATAAAAAATTAATAAAGAAAAATCCTATCATAACTCTATTTCATTTCTCCGTAATAGAAATTCTATTATAATCTTATTTATTCAGCGAAGTAAATGAGCTGTTAGGGTTCGATATTGGTATCATCGTGTGATAGAAGTTAAGGGAGGTTTCTATATCAAAGAGGAGAGCAGTTTTTTTCTTGTAGAATGCTTAAGATTCTCTATTATTTAGAAGTAGTATTCTCAGTTACGTCAGCAGGACCATTAGAGTTTGATATTGGTTTCACCATGTGGTAGAAGTTAAGGAAGGTTTCTATATCAAAGAGGAAAGCCGTTTTTTCTTGTAGAATGCTTAAGATTTGCTTAAGATTCTCAATTATTTAGAAGTAGTACTCTCAACTATGTCAGCAGAACCTTTAGAATTCAATATTGGTGTCACCGTTAAGGTCCTATATCAAAGAGGAGAGCAGTTTCTTCTTGTAGAATGCTCAAGATTAGCCACGTATCTGACCTCTTTCTCTAGCTTATTCACCAACTTAATTGTACTGAGATAAATATCGCATCTTGGTGACATGGCGCTAGGATGTTCATAGTATTTATTAACACATAAACAATAATATATTATTGTATAATGCAAATTATCATTTTGAGAAGTGAAAAAGAAGCTGATCATTTAGAATCTATGATCTTCATACTATGCTGGTTTAGAAAATGAATAATATCTTCCTTGTTTCATTTCATTCTTGTATGCTTGAAGTACCGGTTCAAGCTTCAGAGTCTTTTCATTATTGGTAGACTCTGGATTCCATTCCAAGCATGGTGTATCTATTGGACTTGTAATTCATAGACCAAAGGCACTGTTCCATGATTATACCGTCTTTCGTTGTTGCAACTTGGTAAAATACAGTCCATTCCAAGTATGATGTATCTTTGGGATGTTTAAACCATAGACCTGAATATACAGTTTTACAAGCTTGTATGTTCTTTCCATTCTGGTACGTTATGGTGTCCAATAAGACGTGATGTACCTTTTGGATTTCATTCATAGACCACAAATGTAGTTCCATGATATTGTATCACTTTTCCTGTGAGATCAGTGTCTAGGATGGATAATGCCACTTTCTGACTTGATTGCTACTTCTTCATCTACAGCTCCAGCCATTTACTTTGGCTTGCAGCACTATTTATCCCTTGCTGGTTCTCTTATATTTATTCCCTTGGTTATGGTACCCATTATGGGAGGATCAGATGTAAGTGTAAATATACAAAACTTTGAAAATTAATTTCGAAAGTTGATTTTATTTATTTTCATAATTATCCAATTTCATGGTTATTTTTTCCACATTACATGACAGAAAGACACAGCAACCGTGATATCAACAATGCTGTTTGTCTCTGGAATAACTACATTGTTGAACTCCTACTTTGGAGCCCGGCTTCCATTAGTCCAAGGGAGCTCTTTTGTATACTTGGCACCAGCATTGGTAATAATGAATTCACGGGACTTTCGTGAACTCAGTGAACATGTAGGACCTACTTATTCAACTCTTTTGTACTTGTTTATCTTTCAAATTTTTAGTGTTGATATTACCAAAATTTTATCCCTGTATGTCGACAAAGGACTTTGTTTGCTGAAGCCAATTCGATAATTACAATTTGATGCTGTCCAGTTTCTTTGTTCTTAATATGTTGCTGCAACTGTTTTGTTGATGTACATGCTTCTATGTTATCTACCTGATGTTCAAAAACATGTGAAATTGACTATACATGATTCTCAGTGTCTGTTCTTTTGATATTTGTTTATACTTTAACTTGTCTCCTACGCTTTTTATATATTGATTTCTTAGAAAATGAAAAAAGGCTAATTTCTAAAAACTTTTGCTTGCTTCTTGCCCTTTTACATCACTTGTTAATATAAATTGTTTTCCCAATATTACTTCAGAAATTCAGGCACATAATGAGAGAGATACAGGGTGCTATAATCATTGGTTCGATTTTTCAAAGCATTTTGGGGTTTAGTGGTATCGTGTCCATCATACTCAGGTAAATTAAAGGGCTTGTTACCCTGATTTCAAGCTCATTTCTTCAACTATCACACATGTCTTCACCCGAAGAAGGGGGGAGAAAAAGTTTTGCTTGCATTGTATTCGAATGGTTTGTAAATTATTGTGTTGTGCTGATATAGTGCCTCATTTTCTCCACTTTCTTAACTAACTATTGCATGATAAAACAATGCTGAGTGCACACAACCTTATGTTTACAGGTTTGTAAACCCTGTTGTTGTGGCACCAACTGTTGCAACAGTAGGTTTAGCATATTTCAGTTTTGGTTTCCCTCAGGCTGGTAGCTGTGTTGAAATCAGCATCCCCCTCATAGCTCTGGTTCTCATTTTCTCTTTGGTAAAGGCATCTCCTAAGAGCATGCTTAATGATAATGTTTTAGTATTATATTCCCTTTTTCTTTGCTTTTGCTAATTTACAGTGCTGAAACCACTTATAACCTGTCTCCTTTTTTTATCCAGTACCTCCGTGGTATCTCTATCCGTGGGCATCGACCATTCCGAATTTATGCGGTGCGTATGTATAGTTTGGCCAGTTAATCATATGAAGTTTTAAATGTTTTGTTAGACCAATCTAGAGCAGCACCCTTTTTCTTATATTTTGCCTTGTCTGGCTCTAGCTGCCTAGTTTCTCTGCATTTTAACTTATAGACAAGACTTGGTTGCTGTTATTACTGTCAAAACAACTTCTGGGTGATTTGACATTTGGTTGCTAAATATACTAAGCAATCAGAAACAGTGAGTTCAATGATTAGCCTGAATTCTTTAATCAAAATTCCCATGATATCTTTGGCAAAACTTTTTGAAATAATTGTCTGATGGACTTGAGTTTATGATGGGCTAAGCTTTGGAGTTTGGTACTGAAATACATCAGTAAACTTTGTCAAGAAAGTTGATTTGCTAATATATTTGTTTATATGGCTATGACTTGGACACTTGCTATGATTACTTATAGAGCTTCAACTTTTCTCTAAATATAGAAAAAAGGGAGAAAAGAAATATTTTTGTGAATAAGTATGTATGCTCATGAAATCAGCTGATCCTGAATGTGCATGTGTATGTATATATTTAAAATTACTCTTTACACGTTAGGGCTAAGCTCTAGCTTCTTGGTCTCAGTACTAAAGTTACTCAGCCCTGTTTTCGTTGAGAGCATCAGTGGCATTCCGTCTACTGTATTTTCATGAGATTATCTATCATCATGCATGCAATATTCAAGATTTTGTTGTTTAGTTGATCAAGTAAAAGTTGTAAATTCTGATGTCTCTAGATCACTGCAGGTCCCCCTAAGTGTAATGATTATATGGGCATATGCATTCTTCTTGACAGCTGGAGGAGCATATAATTTCAAAGGATGCAATCCTGACATACCCAGTTCAAACATCTTAATTGATGAATGTAGAAGGCATGCATATACAATGAAGCACTGCAGAACTGACGTTTCCAATGCAATGAAAACTGCCTACTGGGTCCGAATTCCATTTCCTTTGCAGTGGGGCATCCCTATTTTTCATTTGAGGACTTCCATGATTATGATTGTTGTCTCCCTCGTTGCTTCCTTGGATTCGGTGTGTATTTTCTCCCTTCAAACTTCAAAGCCACTAAACATTATGAAGGATATGATGAAATGAACATCTGGGAGAGCCTCCCTTATTATTTTCAGAGATTTAGGTTAGACAAGAATAAACTATTTTATTTTTCTGTCGTCCAAATTAATTTCTTGCAAAGACATGTAAAGAAGATTTCTATCTTCTGTTTGGCTACTTCTTTCTGATGATCATTCAACGTACAGCTTCATGGAAGAAGATTCCTATTTCTTTCTTATTATCATTCAACAAAAAAATATAATGACCAACTTAAATTGAAAAGACTATGAAAAGGATGTGAAAATAAACATTTTTTGAAATCATTTTGCAGGTGGGCATCTATTACTCTTCTTCAATGTTAGTTAGTTCAAAGCCTCCAACTCCAGGGATTGTCAGCCGAGGAATTGCTGTTGAAGGTTTCTGCAGCATACTGGCTGGACTATGGGGTTCGGGTACTGGGTCAACTACACTGACTGAAAATGTTTATACTCTCAACATTACTAAGGTTGGAAACCGCAGGGCAGTTGTAGTTGGTGCCATTTTCTTAATCTTCTTCTCATTCATAGGTACAGTACTAATTGCTTCATATTATAGGATCCAAAATGTATCCAAATGCAAAGGTTCATGCTAGTATATATTTTGATCTCAGTAAACAGCCTTTAATTTATCCTCACTGAGAACACCCCACGTTTTGAAAAATTAAGCTTGTCAAATAGCTTCATACCTGTCCTCATTCTGATACATGTGTCGAGTGCAATTATTTTAAAATGAAATAAATTGGCTTCTTTGAACTTTGTCTGCAGGAAAAGTGGGTGCAATCCTGGCTTCCATACCTCAGGCCTTGGCTGCTTCCATACTGTGC
Organism: Combretum micranthum; assembly: GCA_024138025.1. Lineage (NCBI taxonomy): Eukaryota > Viridiplantae > Streptophyta > Magnoliopsida > Myrtales > Combretaceae > Combretum > Combretum micranthum. Next base: position 1,382,914 of record JAMXBD010000211.1, read on the forward strand.
TTTGAGTGGGCCCTTGTTGTGGCATTGGGCCTCTCGACTTTGCAATATAGTCAGACAGCTAGCTTTAGAAATATGATAATAGTTGGGGTTTCACTCTTCCTTGGTTTGTCCATTCCTGCCTATTTCCAGCAATATCAACCCCAATCAAACTTGATGGTGCCAGGTTATCTGATACCCTATGCAGCAGCATCAGATGGACCAGTAAATGGTGGCAGTAGTCAGGTATATGACTTAGTACCCTCACTGATCCAGAAGTCTGATCTTATTAGGTTTATTATCTTCTCAATTTTTTTACAGTCAGAATATACATTCGCATCACAGTAGTAAAATACGCTTGTAATGGAACCATGGAGTGCTATATCTAATATATTTTCACAACTACGTTAATATATTTCTACAAACTGAACACAATTTCTTATATTGTATATTATTATCAAACATAACTGTTTAGATGTTTATGTAGTATAAATTATTTTAATATCTGATCCTGCAATAGGTTGGATCTCTGAAGTTAATGTCTCCACTCTATCTAACAATGTACTCCAACATGGATATTTGCAGCTTAACTTTGCAATCAATGGCCTCATGTCATTGAACATGGTGGTGACACTTTTGGTGGCCTTTATACTGGACAACACTGTACCTGGAAGTAAGCAAGAACGGGGTGTGTACAAATGGTCACGGCCTGATGACCTTGCTAGTGATCCAGATTCGCTGGCAGACTATTCTTTGCCAAGAAAAGTTGCCAGAATTTGTTGCCGGGCTAGATGTTTAGGTGCATGATACATGCGTGACAGCCTGCGCAATCCAACAGAAAGCAGATGTTTCTTTAAGAAGGCTCCCCATCAATTAGGGTGCCGACAATTCTTTGGTGATGGTACAGCTCCTATAAAGATTTGGTTATACACGTGCATATATGGCAGTTTTAGAGAATGCAGGAATTCTGTTATATTAATCATGTGAATGTAACTTTTGCACTAATTGAAGGACTTCTTGTAGTAATGGCTGCATTCTTTTACATTGATGGTGTTCTTCAGCTTATTTATAAAGCCCCTTTTGCAAGTTGAGGCATGCAATCATGTGAGCTTATTTATAGTTTGGTTAATCTACCAAATTGAGCATACATTAAAATATTGCAATGTGTTTGGAAAGATAGAAGTTTTTATGGTGCCTTACCTTGGATCCGGTTCAATGGTAGATCATACTTAGTAAATAAAAAAGGAGGAAATCTTGCAATATAGCATTACTTATGGATTGTTTAGGATAGTTACCTTGTAATTGTACTATGGTATTTGTAAACATGTTTTGTTATTAAATTTTAAGCACAATTGTAATTTTTCAATCTGGGTTCTTGCCATGCTGGGTTCCCATCATCACAGGATGGAATCTTTAGTTTCTTTTCTGGCTTTGTGAAAGTGTAAGTGTGGCTTTGTTGCTATAATATTATGATTTTTTTTTTCCCAATAAAAGTGTTCGCGTCCAATGTCTTAAAAATATGAAAAGATTCATTATTTTTTCAGAAAACCTTTGGAATGGGAGAAATTTTTTTTTTTCTTAAGTAACCATTATGAAAAATAAATTTTAAATATTGGCTTGTTCATTTTGTTGTATGGTACAAAGGAAATTAAATTCAATAAAATAAGTAATTATTAGAAAAAGAAAAATATCTATAATTTCTTGTCTGTTTATTAAAAAATGAAGATAATCGTATAATTGATATTTTCAAGATATGATTATTCATGATAATTTAAAAATAAACCATTGGATGACAAGTTATGAATATAGGGCATGAATTGTTGACATTATTTTGACTAATAACAATTCATTACAAATTGTTATTTTCTCGAGTAAATACCATAACAATAGCATGAGGAGGAAATGTATATGTTTTGGGTAGAGATATTCTAAGTTTTATTTTATAACAAATATATATTTATATATGACATGAATTTAACAGTCTTGCGTTAATCATAAAGAGTTGGTACATGGTAAATTTTCATTGGTTAGTCTTAATATCAATTAATATAAGTTAATAATATAATTTTTTTTTTCAAAATTTGCAGAAAATTAAAAAAAAAAAAAAAAAGAATCTTCCACCTACTCCAACTCATCTACTACACTCAGTAGCTCTCAGAAATCAACAACGCCATCTGCTCACGATAAATTCTCCCCCTCCCTCTCGCCCCGCAATTGACTTAATACTATCAAAGATATCCAATAAATTATATATAAGTCCTATTAAGTTGAAATATTAATAATATGAAACTAGAATAACTCTAAAATAGTAGAGTTTACCAAAGAAGTCCTACATTATTTGGATGTAAAATTCTAATGGTTTTGAATTGTATTTATTACATGTGTTGTTGTCAACAACTCATTAAATATTATAAATAGATAATTAATAATTTTTATTCTCATAAAAAAACAGTTTAAACATTAATTGTTATTTATTTTGTTTAATCTTTATGATGATTAATTTTGGATATTTCTTTCAAAGAAGCTCAAAATGAATATAGAAAGATAACTTAAAAGTAATTGTTGGAAAAAAATAGAAAAAAAATTGTTTAAACATTGGACACCCGTCTACTTATAAAAAAGTAAAACTTTAAATTAAAAAATGAAATATAAAATTAGTCTAAGTACATACTACTCTTTAACCTATATTTTTACAATACTATTAAAGATGTGTAATTATTTGTAGACAACTACATCCTGGTAAAGTCGAAATATAAGCAACGTGGGACTAGAATAACATTTTAAAAGAGTAGTCTACAAAAGAAAAAAAAATCCCATGTTATTTAGAGGTAAGACTTTTCTCTTAGTGGCACTCTATATAAAGCATAAAATATGATGGATTTAAATTATATTTTATCACATGTGTTGTTATCAATAATGTATTAAATATTGTGAATAAATAATTAATATTTTTCACTCATATGAAAACTAGTTTAAATATTGTTCAATTTATTTAACTTTTTCTATCATTTTAACTTTGATATATTATTTTCATTTTGTATTTTTTTTATTTTTTATTTTGATAATAATATAATAGTAATTTTTTTTTTCTTGAGGGACCCTTAAGGACTTGCCGGGTCTACAGGTTCAACTAGTAAACCTGGCCTAGACCTATGGACCACGGTGGGTCTGCCAGACGAGTTAGACCTGCCCCCTCAAGGTGAGCCTAATGGAAGACCCAGCATGGCTTGGGCAGGTTGGGTTCTGGTTGAAACTCGACCCAAGGAGATGTCTATATCTACAATCAAAACCCAATTCCTAGAAAGCTTCGACTGTACACCGAAAAAAGCTTTACTACGTAATACGTGCTAAAGCCTTTGTGGAATTGGGTTTATAACTAATTAAACTCTAATCATGGATTAAAATGTTCATTACATCGCTAAGTAAGAATAGATGCAAAATTGAAAACACTTGGCCTAAAAAATTGTTCGATGCGAAAGATCTTAAGTGTAAGATTCAACGAAAAATCAAAACTACAATTAACCAGCTTTTAAGATTTAATCAATCATGACTAAAATCATCCAACCTAGGATTTAATCTATCAAATTACCATCACCTACCCTAAGCTTCACTGTAAATAACATTTTATCCTCGCCTCTAAGGAAAACAACGTCTTCATTATTTAAACCGAAAGAAACCAAAATGGGTAAGGTTGGGAATTTAGGACTTTCTTAGAGTAATCTTGTAGTTGCTATTGCTATTGCTACTAGTATTTTGCTAATGAGAGCAAGAAATTCACCTCCAAGGAAGAAAAAATAATATTCCTTTATTAGTGAATATACAAATGTACACACCCAAAATAAAATGAAAAATCAAGAGCAAAATGAAAGAAAATTCAAATAAAATAAATAACATGGGTTGCTCCTACCATGTGCTTGTTTTATAGCCTATAGCTTGACTTTATTTCCTATTATCTGAGATCATAAAGATCCAATGCTTTTTGTTGCTCACTAGAAACCTTCCCATCAAAGTAATGCTTCAATTGGTGCCCATTGAGCCAATAAAGAGCACATGCATCTTTACTCTACTCAATACTTTTAAGGGAAGATGTTAGCTTCCATAAACAAATTTAACCACTTGCAATAAGCTTGTTAGAAAATAATTTCAATCAAGAGTCATATAACAGTAGTATATTTTGCTTAATCTCAAACACTCTTTAAAAATTATCCTATCAATCTTGGTGTTCTTCTTATAGATCATAATGTTCTCAAACACTTCAATGTGAAAACTTGTTGATGCGTGCTTGGCACGGATCTTGAATATTCCGGACTCTAAGAATAAAAAATGAGGCCCTTGATCCAATGAAATATTCAGAAACAGATTTAAAATTTCATGAACCTTGTTATAATTACATGCAATTGACTTTGACCCTATGGTTGAGTAATCTAAAGAATTTTGATATAGAGATCGCGATCTTATTAGAAATACTGACCTAGAACCTTAGTATAGTCGAAGAACTCAGCAAGAATTCGAACAACTCAACAAGAATTCAAATTCTTAAAGATTTCACAAGTTCTTAAATGAATTTAAAGAGAAGGAATTCTCTCAATGATATATCAATGAAAATGTAATCTGTTCTTTTTAAACAAACACCGAGGGCTATGTGTAAAAGAACAAAGGAAACTTAAAAGTCATAATTAAAAAAAAAAAAAAAAATATATATATATATATATCACATAGGAAAGGCCAGCAACCTTGAAGAGTTACACTGGCAGCCTTGCGATTGGCGTTAGAAATTTGGCTACTAATCATCTTCGAAGCTGGCTGAATACCAGTGGCCTACTTTCCAATGCCGTCGATATACTTGATAGGTTGACAGCGTAAATAGGCGGGGGCATAGATCCCTATTGCCGGCATTGAAGATGAATCAAGGCTGGCTATTCGATGTTAAGGCCAGCAGCTTTTACATGTAAACTGATAGCTTTTGATCTGGCTTTGATCTAGTTCCAATTGCAATGTTATCACATCCTTCTAATTTGCCAAAATAAAAGTTATATATCTTCAATTGTGGGTCCAAATCAATGTTGGTGAACTTTGAATAATCTTCAACAATTTTTTGCAAAAATCCTTAGAAAGCTTCCTAAAGCTTCTTGGCTCTGTTCTATGTAATCATTCCTTTAGGAACTTGGATTTGTTGGGGTGAGTTTGTTGCAATTGTATCTTCATCATTCCCCCTCTCTTCAAAAGCATTCGTCCTCGAATCAGCTCCACCTACATCAAAAGGACTTAAATAAAAAACATTGAAGGTAGCGCTCACATTATACTCACCTATAAATCCAGTTTGTATGCGTTGTTGTTGATCTTTATAATCACTTAAAATGGTCCATCGCCTCTAGTCTCCAGCCTTGATTTCCTTTGAGATGGAAATCTCTCTTTTCTGAAGTGTACTCATACCTAATCATCTGGTTCGGAGGTGATTTTCTTTCTGCCTTTGTTAGCATATTGAGCATATTGCTCATTTGGCTTTTCAATCCTTTACCGCACCTATTCATGCAATTCCCTCATAGCTTTTGCCTTCTTATTGCCATCTAAACTCATTCTTTCATTAACCAGTAAAGGTAATAAATCTAAAGGCATTAGTGGGTTAAAACCATAAACAACTTCAAATGGAGAAAAACCAGTAGTAGAATGAACAGTGTGATTATAGGCAAATTCAAGAAATGGTAAATAATCTTCCCAAGACTTTAAGTTCTTTTAAATCACAGCTTTAACAAAGTTGTCATTATCCTATTCACTACTTCAGTTTGTCCATCAGTTTATGGATGACCAGCAGTAAAGAACAATAGCTTGGTGCCCATTTTGCCCCACAAAACTCTCCAGAAGTGACTCAAAAACTTGACATCTCGGTCATTCACAATGCTTTTAGGCACTCCATGCAACTTGACAATCTCCTTAAAGAAGAAGTCAACAATATAAGATACATTGTCAGTTTTATAACAAGCAATGAAGTGTACCATTTTAGAAAATCTATCAACAACTACAAATATAAAATCATAACCCCTTTTAGACCTAGGTAAACCCAAAACAAAATCCATAGATATGTTAGTCTAAGATTCAGTAGGAACAGGTAAAGGGGTATACAATCCATGAGGCATCACCTTAGATTTAGCTTTTTTGCAAGTCACACATCCACCACAAATTCTTTCTACATCTCTTCTCATATGAGGCCAATAAAAATGTTCATTTAAAATATCTAGGGTTTTAGTCACACCAAAATATCCCATCAGTTCTCCACTATAAGACTCTTTAACAAGCAATTCCCTTATAAAAATTGAGGAATACACAATTTTCTCCTTCTAAATAAAAATCCCTCATGTTTATAAAACTTGTTAAAAGATTCCTCCTCACATGAAGCATAAACAGTAGCAAAATCCCAATCTCTAGCATATAACTCTTTAATATGTTCAAAACCTAACAATTTTGCTTTAAGAGTTGAGAGAAAGACATACCTACACGATAATGCATCAGCAACTACGTTTTCTTTACCTTGCTTATAGTTGATAACATATGGGAATGTCTTAATGAAGTCCATCCAGCAAGCATGTCTTCTATTCAGTTTTCCTTGCCCCTTTAGATGGTTTAGTGATTTATGATTTGTGTGGATAATAAACCCCTTTGGCAACAAATAGTGTTGCCAAGCCGCTAAAGCTCTCACCAATGCATACAGCTCTTTATCATAGGCAGAATAACTCAATGGTGGGCTATTCAATTTTTCACTAAAATATGCTATTGGCTTGCCCTCCCGCGTTAACATAGCTCCAATGCCAACGCCAGCTGCGTCGCATTCAATCTTTAGCCTTGGAAAAGTCAGGTAAAGACAACAAAAGAGCATATCTTTAAGAAAATCAAAAGCTTTCTCCTATGCTTTACCTCATTTAAATTTAATAGATTTTTTTACAATTTTAGTCAATGGTGCTATTAGTGTACTAGAATCTTCGACAGAGTGCTTATAAAAACTAGCCGGTCCATTAAAACTCCTCGCTTCAATAATATTAGTAGGCGTAAGCCAATCTTTAATTGCCTTAATTTTCTCCTCATCTACCTCTGTGCCTCTAGCACTAACAACATATCCTAAGAAAACAACTTTTTCAAGACGAAAAGAACATTTCTTAAGATTAGCATATAAATGCTCTCTTTACAACATAGAAAGTACACTCCTTAGATAATTCACATGCTCTTCTCAATTTTTGCTGTAAATCAAGATGTCATCAAAATATACAACAAAAAATTTTCCTAGGAAAGAATGCATGACATGATTCATTAATCTCATGAATGTACTCGATACATTAGTTAGTCTAAAAGGCATAACTAACCACTTATAAAAGGCCCAATTTAGTTTTAAAAGCAGTTTTTCATTCATCATCTTCTTTCATTCTAATATAATTGTAACCACTTTTAAGATCAATCTTAGAAATCAGACAAGAACCATGAAATTAATCAAGCATATAATCTAACCTATGAATAGGATGACGATAGTTTACCGTGATTTTATTTACTGCTTTACAATCCTCACACATTCTTTAGGTTCTGTCTTTTTTGGACATAAGTAACACTGACATAGCACAAGGGCTCATTCTCTCACAAGTAAATCCCTTTTCCATTAATTTCTCCATATACCTTTGGATCAACTTAGTCTCTTCAGGACTACTCCTATAGGCAGGTTTGTTTGGAATAGAAGCTCCAGGTATGAATCTAGTTGGTGCTCTATGCCTTTACTTGGTGGCAACCCTTCAAGAATCTCTTTAAGAAATAAGTCTTCATATTCCTGCAAAAGAGAAACAATAGAAGAAGGCAAAGATGAGTCAAGATCATTAGTAGAAAACATAGCCTCCTTGTACATAAGTACAATAAAAGGTCTTTTCTCATTTATTGTACTCTTGATCTCTTTTTTAGTGGCAAAACAATTCAATTGTTTTTTCTTCTCTCTTTCTCCTTTTTTCTCACTAACGTCTTTATTTTTACTCTTTATTACTCGTGTATCATCCTCACTAGTTCTCGTGTTTTCTCTCCTTTTCTTACTAGCTCTCAACAACTCATCTTCATGTTTCAGTTTCTTTTGATCTTCATGAACTTGCTAGGGTGTCAAAGGCTTAATGTCTTCTCATTTTGTCTCACAATGAGTTGATTTGAATGCCTCATGAGTAGCATTCCTATCAAACTGCCACGGTTTTCCAAACAAGATATGACATGCATTTATTAGCACTACATCACACAATACTTCATCTTTGTAGTTATCCAATGCAAACAATAGTTTCACCTGCTTATTTGCCTTCACCTCTCAAGAATCATTCAGCCACTGTAATTTATAAGGACTAGGATGTTTCAGTGTAGGCAAATTAAGCGTTTCTACTAAATTGGCACTCACCACATTAGCACAATTACCTCCATCAATAATCAAGCTACAAACTTTGTCTTTCATCACAACTCAAGTATGAAAATATTTTCCCTTTGCTGCTCAAGTTCGCCCTCTTCCACCTACTGCGTGCTCAAAGTATGTCTGATAACCAAAGATAAGTTTGAAGTATCAATTTCCTCATTATTAGTCACATATTCAATTTTAGGCATGTTATCATCATCTCCTTCACTTTCACTTGCTGTCTTATACTCATCATTTCCCAAAGCAATCATGGCTTTCTTGTTAGAACATTGGGAAGCTGTGACCCATACCATTGCACCTAAAATAGCGAATTTTACTCAAACTAGATTGAGGTTCAGATTTACCCTTTGATTTATTAGAAGTCTCCTCTTTTGGAATAACTTAAGTAAATTTTTCTTTCTTGTTCTTCTTATCTTCCCTTTTCCAATTTTTCTAACATGAAGTAGAAGAAGATCCACCACAACTATATTTTTCTTTCCACTTGAGCTGGCTCTTGAATTTTAATTCCATCTGATACGTGTCTTCCAATTCCACATAATGCAGAAGCTCTACCTTCTTTGCAATATTTCTATTTAACCCATTCAAAAATCTTGCCATAGTAGCTTCATCATCCTCTTTCAAATCAATCTTTATAATGAGTGTTTACATTTCCATGTAGTACTCTTCTACACTCTTACTTCCTTGAGTAAGTTCCTGTAACTGTTGATGCAATCCTCTATAATAATATGAAGGAACAAACCTCTTTCTCATGATTTGCTTCGGTTCTTTCCAAATGTTAATTAGATCCTCTTGATTTCTTCTTCTATAAAGTGTAAGATGATTCCACTAGATGCTGGCATAACCATGGAATTCTACTACAGCCAATTAGAATTTTTTCTCCTTAGAATAGTTGTGACGAGCAAAAATTAATTCAATCTTGCTCTTCCATTCCAGATAAGCACCTGGATCACTGCATCCCTGAAAAGGAGGAATCTTGAATTTTATAGCATTCGAGTTAGTGTCAATTTTCTTACCTCCCAGACTAGTGCTTTCTCTTGAATTGCTCTTGCCTTTTGTCTTAACAGGCGTCTTGTAATCCTATTCATCATCAAAATTAGGCTCTTCCTTTGATTTCTACTGTTCCATGTGCTCCATTTGCACAATCAATCTTTGCAACATTTTAAACATTCGAGACATATCCTTTTGTACAAAACTACTTTCATCTCCTTCCTTCCTTGGTGGGCTAGACATCTTGTGATGTTAGAAATACCAAATAAATTATAAAAAGGAAAAGAAACCCCACTTCACTCTCTCATTTATATCACTCACAAGAATATAACACTCAACACTCGTATTTCACACAAACTCAAATATACATTTACCATTTTACCTCTCGATCCTTCGTCTTATGGTTCTGTATCGAACTTAGATCTCAATTCTTGAATTTTCCTACCTGTATTGTTCCTCACAATTGATGGGAATCAAAATGCTCAAGTCATAGGACCAATCTTTAGAGTCGGAGCTAAAGGACTACAGAATCTTGCACTAAGAATCCAACATGACAGCATGGAACCGAATGAGGCTCATTTCGTTGATCTTTGATGTTTGGATATTATGATTTCAATTAAATGAATGTAAGCATACTTCAAGAGGACCCCAGAATCATTGAAGAGGATGGAATCAAGTTAAATGGAGCAATCCAAAGGAAACTGGCTCAGAAAGCTTGAAGGCCGGCGGCATTAAATGGCAATTACATTGTTTTAATGCGTTGAATGACAGTTACATTGTTTTAATGCATTGAATGACCGTCACATTATTTTAATGAGTAGAAAGACAGTTACATTGTTTTTTATTTTGCTTTTAATTTGTATTTTCACTTTTATGATGAGGAGGACTATAAATAGTCCATGTAACGAAACCCTAATCACTTTTGGTTGAATATTGAATTTGAGAAGTCATTTCTCTCCAAACCCTACTCTTATCAATCTTAGATTGTGGCGAGTAACGGCCTTAGATTTGTTGTGAGTCATATAAGCAAATTCAACGCCAAGACTAATTCCTTGCTAATGCGTCATATCTAGTGAGAATTAGATTTATCTATCTTTTTTTTATTGTTATTTGTTCTTAATTGAAATTTGAGCGGTTAATCAATTATGCGAGTGAGTTGAGTGAAACACACACTTTTAGATCTAGGCACATCAACAACACCTTAATCCTTGGTAAGTATATAACAGGATCGAAAACTTAAGTCAAATAACATATATAAATCTCAAATTCATTGGTGAATTTTTTTACCATAAACAATTCCTTCAATAATAACAAATTTTTTTCACTTGTTTTTCTTTTTCTTTTCTCCTTTTGGTATTCTTTTCCTTCTTTCTTTCTTTTCTTTTTTTTTTTAAATCCGAGTTTCTTTTCTTTTTTTTTTTGTTCTCACAAGAACCCTAATAGCAATTCAACAACAAAAGAAATGAAAAAAAAGATATGAATGAACCGATTTAGGGTTTCGATGTACCATAGTCGACTCGCATAGAATTGGAGCGATTCTTAGAAAACCTAGGGCTTTGATATCAATCCAATGCGTGCTTGGAATGGATCTTGAATATCTCGGACTCTAAGAATAAAAAATGCCGATCTTCACCCAATGAAATATTCATAAACAAATCTAAAACTTCATGAACCTTCATATAATTAGATGGAATTGACCTTAACCCTACGGTTGAGTAATCCAAAGAATCTTGATATGGAGATCACGATCTTATTGGAAATACCGACTAAGAACCTTAGTATAGTCGAAAAACACAACAAGAATTCAAATTCTTGAAGATTTCACAAGTTTTCAAAAGAACTCAAAGAGAAGAAATTCTCTCATTGATATATCAATCAAAATGTAATATGTTCTTTTTAAACAAACACTTAGGGCTATATGTAAAAGAACAAAGGAAACTCAAAAGACATAATTAAAGAAAAAAATTGTCACACAGGAAAGGCCGGCAGCTTTTATTGTACGCTGGTGGCCTTGAAAAGTTACACCGGTGGCCTTGCAATCAGTGTTAGAAATTTGGCTACTGGTCATCTTTAAAGCCGGCTGAATGCGATAGCCTACTTTTTAACGCCGGCTGTGTACTTGATAGGCTAGTCGTGTAAATAGGTAGGGCACAAATCCCCATTGCTGGTGTTGAAGATGAATCAAGGCTAGATATTCGATGAATCAAGGTCGACGGCTTTTACATGTAAACTGGCAGCTTTTGATCCAGCTTTGATCTAATTCCAATTGCAATGTTGTCACCTCCTTCTAATTCACCAAAACGAAAGTTAAATATCTTCAATTCCGAGTATAAATCAATGTTGGATAACATTAAATAATCTTTAATATATTTTTGCAAAAATCCTTGGAAAGTTTCCCAAAACTTCTTGGTTCTATTCCATGTAATCATTCTTTTAGGAACTTGTTGCAATTGCATCCTCATCACTTGTTCAATTCATTAAGTTAGAGTACTTAGCAGTTCCCTATAGCTTATCTAGCAAAGTTTGAAAATTTTTTACAACCTAATGACCTTTAACTTAATTGTGAGATGACACATGTTTCTAGATACCATCTTATCTGAGTGCCTGATAAAAAGCATCATCAAAATTAAGTGACTAACCCATTTAAGTTTATTTATTTGTGGTGCCAGTGGCATATCAAAAGGTGTAAACTACTTATATTAAATGGAAAAAAAATTCTGAGAATGTAATTTATCACACCATTTATAGATGTTATATGCAACTATTAACGGCAATGAACCATTTCTTAAACTAATAATATTAAATGGTAAACAAAATACCTAGAATGTAATTTATTTAAGCAAACCATTTTTAGATTTTATATGCGACTATTAACAAAAATAAAACACTTTCCAAAAGATAAAATTTTATGGAGACATATAGATTTTGGAACTTGTCAAATCATGCATGGTTAGGATAGCTTTAGAGTGGCATGTGAGGTTACAAAGTACATTTCACTTGCAAAATTTTGGAGCTTGCATATGTTAAAATGCTATTTAGTTAATAGGTCTAGGGTCATTTATTATACTAAACAAAATGGAATCATGAAATAAATTCATCTATAATTTTTTTATATTCGAAGAGGATTTAAACGGTTCATAGTTTTTTTTCAAGAGTTAGAAGGAAATAAACTAGACATCTCTCTAAGGCAAGTTGAGTCCAAACTAGAAACCGATCCACTAGGTCTAGGTCTAAAATTTTGGCACCCCAAACCATCTCGTGTAGGGGGCAGGGCAAGTCCAACCTATGGACCCACCAGGTTTCGGGGAGGATTGGGATGGTTTCGATCCGTCTACTTTTAAAAAGTATATTATTTTTCTCTAATTATTTATTTATTTTTGCATTTTTTTATAAGGGATACTTAAAGACCTATCGGGTCCATGGATTTGGTTATTTGACTCGTTCTAAGGTAGGTCTATAGCTAGACTTGTTGTAGCTGGTTAGGTCGGGTTCCGGTTTGGACCCAACCCGAAGAGATGTCTAAGTTAAATCATTATATTTACTTTATATTAAGAAGTTTTGAGTTGATTGTTTTTTCTTCTTATTTCTTATTGATTAATATCTTTGAGTATTTAATATGGGGTAGGAGCATAAATTATCATTAAAAACTCGAAATTGAAAGAGGAATTTAGAAGTTGGATGAGATATAAGACCATTATTCATTGGTAGTTTGAGTCTTAGTATCTCGTGTGAAATAAGGACTTTATATTGTAATGTTTTTGATGGCAATTGTTTAATTTTGAGTTTTATGGATTGCATTACATTAGGTAACAATGAGCAATCGAATAAAATTAATTAGTGTTTTTTCTTCACTCTATGATTTTGTTTTTTTTTTTTTTTTCACTTGCTTCTTATTAAATATTGATAATTTAGTGGAGGGTTCATTTATGAATTTCAATAGCAACTTGAATTTGTCTAAGGGAATTGTATTCCATAATTAATTCTTTGTAATGCGTATAAACACAATTATAATCCACTTGTTAAATTTTCTTTTAACTTGAAATTTGTATCAATTCATAAAAATAATAATTAGAATAATAGATATGTAATTGTATGATGAATTTTGAATAAAACAAATAGATGTTTTTGAAACCAAATCTGAGCTAGACCAATTAAAAGATGTTTTTGAAACCAAATTTGAACTAGATTATATATCAATTGAAACCGTACTAGAAGTTGTTTGATTTAAGAGCAAGAGCCATTAACATTTTGATTTAATAGGGGTTTAAACTAAATTATTTAAATTGCAACTTGGCTAAGTTTGTTTTGGGTATGAAAGAAGCCAGATCGAATAAAAAAAACAATGAAGACCCGCAGTTGTGTATAGGTTGAGTAATTAAGTTCCAACGAATGTCAAAAGATTTGGGAATTAGTAAACAATAATAATGTTGTTATACCTAAAACTTGACATTAGGGGACAAACTCACTACTAAAATTTTTGGGAACAGTGAATGCACGTGCACCACCGAAATAGTCGAGATAGATTTGAATTTGAGATGCTGCGCACGTGCTAGTGGTCAAAGGTCAAAAGCAGATATTGCAGCCTATGATCCTATAAATATATATAAAATATATTTGTGTACTCTTTTTTTTTTTTTTTTTTTTTCTTTCTTAAAATTTATACTGGTACTTTAAAAGCTCAGAGAAGAACCATGATTGAATTGACCAGATTCTCCAGGCCCCATTTTGCGTTTCATTCGATTTAAGATTACTCGTAAGATAATGGGGGCAACTGCCCACTTGTGTGTCATGTTTGTATGATTGCACTCCTAGTCCTAGGAGGACATGCGCAGGAGGAGCATAAACTTTGGTGTTTATAGACGAGTAAACCATTCAATTAGGATAAATTAAATTGTTCATTGTTTAAGCATTGCTAAGTAGCCAGTACTTTGCCCATACAGAATACGTCAGTTTGAATGATATGTTTTTTTATTGGTATCTGTATTGTATTTGCTTCACATCAGTATCTAATCTGTTTAATCGATTTATGAGTAAAAATATCTATTTTGTATTGATATTCATTTTTGACCAATAATTTGTTTGAAAATGTAAAAAGATAAAAGCAAAAATGACAAAAAAAAAAAAAACACACTAGTTTGTTCGGATTGTCGATGTTTATCTATACTATATCTGCATTTGATCTGTATATGTAACTTATTTATAGCATAGTTATATTATATATGTGTCGTATTTGTTTGTCAATTTATGAGTAAAACTGTAAGTTTTTTTTATCGGTATTTGTTTCTTAACAAATACCTTTTTGAAAACGATAAAAATATAAAACCAAAATGATTATAATATGATGAAACAAACAAATTTTTTTGGCAAAAAAAAGTTTATGCTACATTAAAAACTAATTAATAATCGCATTAAATCAAAACAAGGTTCACATTCACGATTCACTAATTGCTTGTTCACTTCACTGTAATTCTGTAATTGCAATTCCATTACAGCCTTATTCCTTACTAATATCTATTACGCCGTTTAGTTCATTGAATAACAATTCCACAATGAATCCCTATTACATAAAACATTGAATAGCCATTCTTTATTCAAACCTAAGAATATCAATTCAATGCTGGAACTGTCTTTTTTTCAAAATACTACCATTTAAATAAAAATTAATAAAAAAAATTCTATTATAGCTCTATTCCATTCCTCCGTAATAGGAATTCCATTACAGCCTTATTCATTCAGCGAAGTAAACGAACCGTAAATTTCAATTTCATGTCACGGACTCACAAATGAACCCCACTTCCCTTTTCAAACCATTAAATTCACAAGGTTTCGCTTCCATTACAAGGGAAAAAAATCTTATGGGCATATACTAACAAAATTTTAATGCATATAATGAAAAAATAATTTATAAAAAAATTAATATCGATGATTTACGTATTATATATATAATTTATTAATATTTACATACTACTTACATAACATATGACATTTAATACTACAATGAAAACTATTTAATCTTAAATAATTAAGCTATAGCAAATTTCCAACATGAATATATTTTAGGAAAAACATAGATTTGTAATGAAATAATTAGGAGAAAAAATAAAATGCATGTAATAAAAAAAAATTCTTATTAAAGGGTGAAATAGAATGACAATTTCATAACAATAGCTATTAGGCAGATAGGTATTCTTTTGTGGGTTAATGTCATAGATGCTTATTGAATTTTTAACAAAATATACAACTGGGTGCATGAAGTTTAAAATTGATCAATTTAATACCTAAATTTTGAAATTGAAAATTTAGTACTTGAAATAACTTTTTGTTCATTAACAATACATCTATCAAGTCTTTTCAGATACTAAATTTATCAATTTAAAGTTTTTTAAGATACCACATTGATTAATTTAAAATTCAGATACTAAATAGATTATTATCAAAGTTTAGGTATCTAATTGCATGTTTACTAAAGTTCAAATACCATTTACGCATTGTCCTTCATTTTTGTTTGGTTGACAAAATGGAACTACTATTCATTTGTTTGGTTAACAAAATGATTTTGAAGAGTGAAGTATGCTGATAAAAGTATTAGAATGCATTTAATTTTATGCAATTTATCATTGATTTTATCTTGTTTTAAATATGAAGCCTAATATGCACAATTCCTGCATATATGTAAATTCAATCATAACGAAAAAAAAAATTCCAACATATAGACATATTTACAATTATTATGAGTTATAATATGGATATAATTTTATAAATTGTAACACTATATATATATATACATATGTATATATAAATAACATAACATATATATTATTATAGCATTATTTTTATAATGTGTTGCAAATATGACATAATACTATATAAATATATTGTTATTATACTTTGTATATTTTGTTAATATCATAATTATATATGTTATAACCATATGAATGTATATAATGTTACATATTATAATGCAGTAATGCTATATATATAATTTTATAACATTATACATATATCTTGTTACAAATATAATGTTTTAGTATATACATAACATATCATATTATATCATATATATATATATATATATAACATATATAATTAAGGACATGTTTGACATATCATATATATGTACATATATTATAGCACTACCTTTATAGTACGTTTCAAATATAATGACATAATACTATACAAATATAATGTTATAATACTCTGTATAATAAATATATAAAACATAATTGTATGTGTTATAACACTACATATATGTATATAATGTTAAGTATTATAAATCTATAATATACATTTATATAAGTTATAGTATAAATATTGTTGTATAAATTGTCTTACTGTATATGCATATGTCTAAGTATAACATATTATATATATAGCATATATAATTGTAAATATATTTAACATATTACGTACATTATATAATACTTCGTATTTATAATATGAAGAAGAAATGCTAGAATTGAAAAACAAAGACAAAAGTAACGTTGTCTTTTAATTATTCCAAAAGATAAGATTGGAATAATAACAATAACGGGATATTTTAGGGAAAAAAATGCAATGACATAGAAAATAGCTATTATTGTCTCCCTTAGAAGGAATGACCATGAGACATTTCAATAAAGATTTTTATTCATGTCATTCCTCAACTATAAAAATGTGACCAGACATGGTAATAAGGCTCTTATAAGGAACAACGGTGGAATGGAATGGGTATTTTACCAAACAAACTTACCGTAAGAGTTATTTTACTTTGAAAATCACGTTATTCTTTTGTTGTTTGAATGGTATAGTTAGTCCAAAGCTTTTCATATAAAAACATCTCTTAAAAATAAAAAGGTTCTCATTCTGATTTTTTGCTTTCTTTCTAAAAGTGAAGTTTTGTTCACAAAAGTAGATAACATTAAATTTCATAATGTTACATTTAATACTTAAATATTCAATGATTATTCAAATAACAACTTATACTTTTGCATTGTTAATTTTAGAACATTTTAAGGTCATTTATGTTACCTATATTTACTTTATACCAAGCCATCTATTTAATTGGGGTTTTAGACCAAGGTGTTGCACCGCAGGGAGCATACCATTCATGACACCTCGACTATATTGTGTCAAGACATAAGATTGACATCACTGTTACTTAAGGGCGTTCAATACCGTGCATAAGGTGTGCTCGCTTTCTAGGATCTCCTGTTGAGTTTTAACAAATGTAGAAGTAGTAATGATTGAGATAAATAATTAAGTAAATAGGGATTTTATAAAGTTGATTAATGCATAGCAATATATATATCCCCAACAAGTAAAGGTTAGAGTAGAGACAGTGAGCCCCATTACACTTTGCACTCCAGCTACTACTCTTTCCAATAGCCTATGTACTAATTTGGGACATACTGCAACCTGATATGTCCCACAGAAACTGCTCAAACAATATGACACTATGGGGAAGTTAGCTACATCTAGCTAAATAATATTCCCTCATATTGCACTTTGAAGTATTGTTATCATACAATTATGAAACAAGCATGTGCAGTACAATAAACAAATGAGCACACACATATATAACCAATGATTATATTGCATATAACATGGATTTACGCCTGCCATGAATAGCATTAGGGAAAACTTATATTATCACCATGACCAATGTGAATACATTGATTCTAGGTCCCTTGCACTTTTGGGCTCATTTTCAATCCTTTCTTGAAAAGCTTTTTCAATAATTTTTTTAAGTAATTTGACAAATTCTTGAGATGTTTGCAACAATCCTTAAGCTAAGCCCTTGATGTTTCTGTAAGCCCCTAGATTGTTTGGTACTTTTAGATGAGAATACTAGAGCTAATGCCCGAACTGGAACCTTAAAACTAACCCAAGTGAAGGCCAAACTCTAGAAATCCTAGACATGATTACATAAAGATTCAATAACCTTATGATGTCAGATGGATTAGGTAAAACTCGAAACCTTAAAGGTAAGTAGTTTAGCAAAATCGTATCACCATCAAAATAATTCCAAATAGTATAGCCTCATCAATCTGGAAACTTTGCACTAAATGATTCATCTATCTGATCACTGACACTCAAATCGAGGCAGTATATCTAAATAATATTTAATAATAAAATAATAAGAAAATAATTTCCTATAATATAATATTAATTTAGCAAGTCAAAATTTCATTAGTCAAATTAAACAATTTTCGTACCCAATTGCCAGCATGCACATCAAGATAACATTACTGGACAATAATTATTAATAAAATAATACTAAATTATTTTTCTAATATCACAATTTATTTTATCGTATAATAAAAAGGTCAGTTGGATCGAATTTTACGTGTATCTTATTTTCTATAGGTACAATTTTATTTTTTCAATTACTATTCATCACTATTCACTACTATTCACATCAATGACTTTTTCTTATACCTATACCTATTCTTATACGCACCATACTTAACATTATTTTTCATACTTAACTTCTCGCCTCTCTTTCCCTTGCAAAAGATGCCACCACCTCTGCCACCATTTTACACACACTTTCTCCATATTTTCTTTAGGTAAACATATTAAACACTTCTCTTATGCTATGTTATATGAGCCATGTATGAGTCTTTATGTATATATCATGAAAGAAATCTCCCCATGATACTCAAATGCTAGGAAAGGAAATGTAAACATCATATATGACTTTTGTTACACTTATGTTTATGTTCTTTTACTTTCATGTATACTAATCTAACTTCTATATATGTAATTATATATATGTACATATAATTTTTAGATCATATTGCTCACTAACCTAACTTTTATTTTCATATTCTTTACTTTCTTAAAATTTTGTTTCTCAAAATTTAATTTCATGGAGACTTATCCTAAATAAAAGTCCTGGACTTAATCATATTCAAGTCATAAGGGGAGTTGTCCATTTCAAAGTCCCCAGGAGCCTTGTTTAAATTTCAGACTTCCATTTTTAATTTTCAAGTTATCTTGTTGACTTATCCATTCCAAGTCTCACGAAGCCTTGAATATGATATGAGAATCTCATATTTTATTTTGTTATCTTTATGTTCTCATTTATTATTCTTGTCTATCTTTCACTTTATGTTCACTTTAATATTACAATATTTACAAGTCTAATTTTTATGTTCATGTACATAAAATACTCATAGTGATGTTGTTATGATGCCAAAATAACTTTTGAAACTAAAATGCTATGATGTGCAAAAGTCTCCAACTTTAAAAGTAAGAACAAAGTGATGATATTGAGATTATCAACATATTCACTCACTAGTTTAGAGGGCCTAGCATAATATAGGAGATCCATAAGGTTATGAATTTCTACATATTGATAATTCTTTGTTGTGCAAAATATTTTCTAAAAATGATTTTCAATACTTGGGAAATCCCTTGTCAAAAGAAAAATTTAGAAACAAAACTATCCCCCTTATTTTCTTCAAAATGCCATAACTTATAAGTATAAAAAAGATGTGAAACTTTGATTTTTCTTTCTCAAATCAACATAATTTTAATGTTTATGAATGATAAAACCAAGAAACAAAACTTACACCTAATTTTCCTAAGAATGTCGAGACCCTAAGCATGGTTTTGAAAAGATGCAACTTGAAAATTATTTTCTTAAAATCACTTAACGTTCAATGTTTTGAAAATAAATTATCAAATGAAAATTATTTTTGTATGAAACTCTCAAGTACGTTAAAACTTTTAGAAGGAAAAAAACAAATGAAAAAAAACCCCTCATTTTCAAAGTTAAATTACCCATTTATAAAGTCCTAAAAATGAAATTTTATTACAATGTTCTCAAGTTTACTATCCATAAATTTAAATTTCTTAACTTCACTACAAAGTCTATTTTAGTAGAGATTCCATTTTGTGCAACATTATTAGGATCAAGCATGTATTATGAACTATTACTATGTTTCAATCATGTTTGAGTATCAGAAAAATAAATACATGAACCAGAGAGTCTATATAAGGTGAAACTTTGAAAAATATAAAAAAGATGTTAAATAATAATATGAACGTAATCTGACTCTACTATTCCGAGAAATAAATGACATTGTATGATCAAATTAACCTTAGAAATAGATATAATATTTAAAGTAGGTAGAAATCGATTACTCATATATGAAGATAGGAGTTAAAACGACTTAGATATAATGGTTTTGATGTTTAAACTAGGTAACCAGAAAATTCTATCGAGAATAGGATTTGTAGAGTTAGAAAATTATATAAAGTTAGTATGCAATACTCATTTTGGGTTTTTTTTTTTGTTCATGTGATGAGGATTATAAGACTCCATTTCCTAAAGACTATTTTGATTAGGAACTATTCTATGGACGAGTGAGTTTTTCCTCATAATTTCGCTATCATATATGTGCTTATAAAGTAGAGCATTAAAGTGGATTTGCTTGTGGGTTCATGATGGGATTATGCTTGTGATAAATTTATGCTTGATCAATAAATGATAAATATATCAAAACCTTGGGATGGTTGATTAATGCACTATGTTTCCATTATCATGTTGTTGTGTATGTGGTAATCTTGTCGACCATCGTTAAATTGCAAGTAACCCAATCAAGAATTAAATAATAAATTAATCATACATGGCATGCAATTACGTCACATTATTGAAGGTTACTACTCCTACACGAGGATCCAAAAGACCTATGATATCCTACCACAAGCTTAGGTTTGCTCCTTCTTAAGGAAAGTGTAGACTTTTAGGGAATGTGTCCTTAGGGAGGAGCCATGCCGATCAATCATTAAGAGCGGATGCTTATAAACTAATAGTAGAGGATGCAGAAAACCTCAGTTTGAATTATCTCACCCTTATCACAAAGGCCGTAAATTCGTTCTATGTGCCGTTTTGAAATGACCATACATATTTGCGTGTTTCATATGATTGTTGCATAAACATAGCATATACTTAACTAACAAACTTGTTTGTTTATGATTGTTAGTGCAAATGATGGGAAACACCTCACTAAGCATGTTGTAAGCTTATGCCCTTATAGATCATTGTTGAAATAGGAATACTTGATACTTACTCAAGAGACAAGATGTCAAGGTAATCACTAGTGGACTTGTGGAGCTTTAATAAAAGATTTGAGAGCATAGGATGAAGTTCTCTTGGAAATCCTTTAAGTTGAACATGTGATATGCTATTATTTTGAAGATTGTTATGGATGATTGTAATAATCTGACCTATTTAAGGATATAAGTGGTGGTATGCTCCTAAGAAATGTAATAGTTCCCTTGCATTGCTATTTAATTACTACCATCATAAATTGTGCTACTCCATCGTGTTCTCTATATTATGAAGTATGTTGTGTGTATAGTACGAAAAACTTTAAGTGACTATGATAGTCGATCATAAGCTTCTATACTGTATATGGTAGGTTGTCACGTTCAGGGTATCCCTTAGGGCATGACAATATCTCTATTAACAATGCCACTTTCCTAAACAACTTAGTTTCTCATTGGTAGAGATGAACAAACAACCTACCCATGCTAGTTGGTTTGTTTGACATGACACTAACTATTCTCTAAAATATAATATACATAATATGAACGATCCATTTATTAGTTCAAGGTCGAATAATCATTAATCCATTTTTAAGCGATCAATCAATTACACATGCAATCACAACCTTACATTATAATACAATTAACAAGTTTAGTTCTTACTTTCAAGCATAAGTCTTTGCACTTCTAATCACGAATCTCAGTAATTTAGTCTTTTCATTGCTTAAATAAACTAATTAACCTAAATAATCCAAGTTATCTTATATTGAAATCTAACTTTAGGTTTATCAATTTTGATATGTCTAAATGATCACCTTAGTTAAATTCACTTCCTATTTCAATCCATGAGTCTTGGCTGCATAAAAAACAAAGAGAGCACATATCCTTTCTTCAATTTCTCATTAGTGATCGAGAAATAAATATTAACGAGTGCATCTATCATCTAACAAATTAACTGAAATAACCATGAAATTCTCAATTTATATTTTATATGTGCGTTATTTAATTTATACATGCTTTTGATATGTGTTGAATATGATTTATTTTTATGATGAGTTATGTGTTTTATTGTTGTGTTAAAATATTGAAATACTCTAGAATTTATTAAATATTTAGTTCATAAAATTTAAATTGCATTAACATGTATGAATTATGTTTGAAATGTGTTAAAATAAGGAGATAAATGCATGCATATGGTTCTTTTTATAGCAGAAAAATTAGGCAAAAAAAAATCAAGATTTTAAACTACCATTAATGCTTTAAGACAACTTCATTAATTAACCAAAGGATAAGCCATTAACTCCTTAATCTTAAATGCCTCAAAAGTCAAAGTAAGGGATATTATCAACCCCAAATAATGCAATTTTTTGCCAAAAATTTTCAGAGCAAAGGAAACCCTCTTTCAAAGCTCAAAACACTCTCTTATTCCTCTCAAAAGCCCTCTCATGGTAGTATATAGTTAAGCACTTCATTTTTCACCATTTCTACCCCAAAAGCTTGCTCAAGAATCATTAAACCAATGCCTAAAGCTCACTTGGTAAGTATGTTTTCTTTTTATGCATGTGTGAAGTTCTTGATGATAGGGTTGAACTTGGATTTGTGTTTGATGATTCTTATGTTATGATTGTTGTATGAGAAGTGTTATGGGGATAGTGAAGTTAGTATATGTGTAGTTATAAGTTTAGAAGTGTTGGAAACATATGTGGTTGAATGACTAGATGATGAGTGTTGTGGATTTGGGGTTTGAAGTATGATTAGTGAATGATGTGGATGGTGGAGTGTTTGATGTTTAAAGTTGAAGTTTATGTTGTTTGAATGTTATATTGATCATATAACAAGTTTTGGGAAACTTAGAATGAGTTTAAGGGAATTTTGGAAGTGTAAATTTAACATGAAAAATAGGGGAAACAAAACATTTTCATATAGGCTTAATTTTAAGCGTACGCCGGCATCTGGCACTTCAATGCCGCCGGCGTAGAGGTGGTGTTGGAAGTGAACAGAATCAAAATTTTTAAAGCCGCTTGAAACGCTGCCGGCTTTTGCTAGAAAAACCTGCCAATGTTTATTTTTTTAATTGTACGCAACTGCTGGCTTAGAGACAATGTGGAATTAGAACATAATCATAATTTTTAAAGCCGCCGGCGTAGGGTCTAAAGCTATCGGCGTATATGGATACGCTGCCAGTGTGGGGGTATTCACGGGCGTGGAGCAAGCCCGTGTAACTCTTGGAAGTTTTGGGATTTGGAGTTGTATTCTACACCGGCTTAAAGCCGCTGGTGTAGACTGAAGGCTGCCGGCGTAGACTGAAGGCTGCCGGCGTAGACTGAAGGCTGCCGGCGTTGGCAAGTGTTGAACTTAGTGTATTGCGCACTGGTTCAAAGCCGCCGGCATTGAAGGCAGGCGTATCCCCTGCACTTTTCATTTTCATAAACTTTCTTCAAAATTCTCCAAAGCTTGGTATATGATCAATTAAATATTTGTTAAGTATTCTATGATATAATAGGATGTTTAAACACTCTATTATGACATTGTATTAATTTATTTGAATTTCTTTGATTAATTATATTTGCAACTAGATATTTAGTGCTTAAACTAAGTGGGAAATTTAATATTATTTTAAACAGTGATAGATCCTCGCTCAGTCAACGCCATTAGTTCCCGAGCTATCTCAGGTACGCAGTAACTTGCTTGTATGCTTGTTAGGATAGGCATACTTAAATTTGATATAAGTTCTAAATGACTTAAGTATTGCTTGAATTGCTTGTGTTTACACCGTTGAATCCGGTCCGAGGAGCGGTAACTTATCATGATGCAATGATATGTTAGTGTAGGCGCTTAGGCCAATAGTCATGATGCAATGACTAGGCTCGGTGGATAATCGATAGGAAATGTAGTAACTGAGTAACATTTACTTATTCTTGAAAAGAAGTAGTATAATATAATTCAATGTTTATGGGAGCATGTGAATTAATTTATATTATGGATTGAGTTAAGTGAAGTTGAGTAACGGCTATATAACCTATATGAGATTATTCTTTTCAATGTAACGTTATCTAGGAGATATAGGTATTCGGGCTATCTATATCAACCCCCTGAGCGTCGTGAGCGTTACTTAGGATCCCTAGAATCCCATGGCTTGTCCCGGAGTTTGAATACTCCAACGATGATTTGATCAATGAATACTAAAGAAAGATAAATGAAACATTAGTGTTGCATTGCATTAGTCTAGGTATGATTGTCACTATGCTATTGGGTGTTGTTGCTGTGTACTAGGCCTTTGGCTCACTGTTGCTATTTTTCAGGTGATGATGACTGTTATGATGATATGGGCTATAATTTGTGAATCAGGTGTAATTTGTCTTATAATGTGAAGACTTAAAGACTAATTTTCCTATTTTGTAAAGCCTTGTTTGTATATAAAGACTTAAAGACTAATTTTCCTATTTTGTAAAAACTTATGTAAGTTTTGTTGTGTCATGAGCTTGACACTAAGTTGTATATTATTGCCTTAAATGTCCTATATGAATAGATTACTCGGTTGAGTAATCCTTTTGTAAAAAGTCTTGTATCAAGTTGTAGTGATTTTAAACAAACAATTCACATAAATTGTAGATTTAGGACACCTTACGTATGATATGAAAATATTATATGGGGTTGGGGACTTGACTTACTTAATCATAGGATCAGTAGGTCGGGTCTTTACATTAACATACTTAAATCACACTTCCATGGGATAAAAGACACCGGGAGAGTCTATATTTTCAATTTTTGGTAATTTAGTATGTAAACTTTCAATTTTAGTGATTTAGTGTTTATTTTTTAATTTATTTTCAATTTTGTATCTTCGTTAATGAGAAAGTTTATAGCTTAAAGCTGTTAATTTTTTTTCTTTTGGTATAAATACTTTTTCTTAATTGCATTATGATGTTTATACTTAATTTTGATGGACTTTAGTGTCTATTGACTAATTAATTTTTAAAATTTAATATTTTACTTTTCATAGTTGATATATTATTTTTAAACTTAAATGAAATTTATGTATTAATTCATTTTAATTTAATTTTAGATTTATAATTATTTTAGAAATAAAAAAAATTATTATATGTACGTAAATAATTTTACTGCACATGATCTTCGACTTTAATAAAATCTTATATCATTAAAAGCTATTATCATCAATTTTATTTAAAATAAGATTTTAATATGTGTTAGAAGATTAAAAAAGCTATGTAAAGTTTTAAGACGGTTATAATTTGTGAATCGGGTGTAATTTGTCTTATAATATGAATTTCTAAACTTATTGAATAATGTACATCTATATATTATAATAGAGCTTAATTCATGTTTAGGTATTAATTTAAAAAATTACATAAATACAGATTGGATAAACAAAATTTACATAATTACCACTAGTGTATTGCATTTTGCATATCTGATACAAGTGTTTCATTTATATTGCACATTTTAGTGATACACATGATTAGGAGGTGTATGGCACTTTGGTTATGTAATATAAGAGAGAGAACAGAACACATAATCTTTTTCATTAATCCCATTCTTTCTCTCTCTTTACACAATCGAGTTGAGACCTATCTTCCTTCTTGAGGACTCCTCACTCTAGCATTCATCTTCTTCCTCAAGATAGAAGTCGTGACCCTTTCTCTCTCTAGGATTTTTCCCACTTTATCTCTATGAACTCTATAGAAAAACTGAGTCAACTCACCATCGATCAATGTCGAGTAATTAGACTGTCTCGTCATTAAGACTCAACCAGCGACTTCCAAGCCAATCATCTCCTTCATCATGCATAGATTCTTTACATTAACCAATCATATTCACGAACTTTAAGCCAAGACTAAAAACTCACAAGTCACAACCATCGAGTCACACTATGTCGACTTCTAATACCATACCCATCATAACTTTTTGTAATAAGTTTTTGGTGGATATAGTACTATACCACATCATTGACATGCAATACTTATGTAATTTGTTATATCATGACTTTTGAATGTGATACAACATTGGGTTTTGGTTTTTTTTTTTTCCTTAATACGTGCTTTCGTAATTCTTTTTAAATAGTTTTTATTATAATATTTCTTTAATTTTTTTAGCTTTCTCAAACAATCTTTATGAAATTTTTCAAAAAGTCCTTGATAGACCCACTCTATCAATTGAGTGGCCCAGCCTACTAGGAAGGTATAACCTAGCCGAAGTTTTTTAGCTCTACACAGTATTTTTCACGGTATACAACCAATACCCCTTTGTTGCTTCTTATTTTTCTTTTATATCAATGCATGTACACCATATGTGTAATTTGAATTTCAAATTTGTACAACTCATGGCAACTAGGTTTTGTTCTGTTTATTACATGTGTCTATACTCTTATGTAATCTTGCATCGACGTAGGACGTTGTCTAGTCCATACTTGTGTTGTAACAGTCCTCCATCTGGCATCTATATTGGGATTGAAAATTTGAAAGATTAATGGTCATTACAATTTTTTGTATATTAGTGTCTTTAATTTAGCTTTAATTGTATTTTGCTATTCAAACTTTAATTTTGATGCATTTTATTGTATATTCACTAGTTTTTTCATTAAAACTAATATTTTAATTTTTTAAATTGATGTATTATTTGAAAATTTAAATAAAAGTTCTATATTAATTCATTGAGAATTAATTGTAGATTTTTTATTGATATATTATTTTAGAGATAAAATGAAAATTATTTGTTTGTAATAATTTCAATCGTGAATGACTTTTTGCGCATGACCTTCAATTTTGATAAAATCTCACATCATTAGAATGCTCTTAACATTAATTTTTTTTTTTTTGCCTTATGCATAGTAACCTGAGAAAAAATTTAAAATAATTATAATTTGTAAATCAGGTATCATTTACCTCATGACATGAATTTATATACTTATTGAAAAATACACCTCTATATATTATGATATTTCTTTAGATTCTTTTTTTTTTAATTTCCCAAAAAAAAAAAACCTTGTGAGATTGTTAAAAAAGTCTTCCATTGATCTTAGAATCGAGAAATTAATATTGATTGGATTTTGTGAACATTACAAAAAAAAAAAAATCTAAATAAATGTTATAATACATAGAGGTGTATTATTCAATAAGCTTAGAAATTCACATAATAAGGCAAAAGACACAAGATTTGCAAATTATAACCATCTTGAAGAGGTAGTATTCATGTTTAATATTTTTTTTCAAAAAGAACTATCAATACAATTTGTACAAAAAAAAAAAAACCAAAATATTAATACTATCTCGCATCTTAGAAATATGATGCATTATTTTACAAAGATATCATATGTTATAAGTACAATATAGTAAAAGTATCGCATGTACTATGTGCAATATATATGGATATTTCATGTTGCAAATGTGATACACATACTACAATTTACGCTAGTGTTGTACTTGTAATACATGACACTCTTAAAGTTTAAATTTCATATTTTTAAGATGTCATACTGTAATGGTATTTATGTAATATTTTGTCTAATTGACATTTGTGTAATTTTTTATACTAATCAATAAACAAGAAATTATCCCGATTTTGAAATTTTACCCAATTTATGTAACTTTTGAACGAATAGTAAAATCTTATTTTTAAATAAAATTGATGTTAAGAGCTTTTTAGTTATATAAAATCTTATCAAAATCAAAGATCATATGTAAAAAGTTATTCATAATCAGAATTATTATACATAGATAATTTCCTTTTTATTTATAAAATAATATCAATAAACATTTACAATTAATTCTTAATAAATTAATAAATAATTTTCATTTAAATTTTTAAATCATATATCAATTAAGAAAATTAAAATATTAAATTTTGATGAATTAATTAATAAATAGACATTAAAATACATCAAAATTAAAGTGTAGATATTATAATTATTAAAGCCGAAGTACAAATACCAAAATACAAAAAATTATAATAATGTTAACTTTTCCGTTAATGGAGATACTAAATTAAAAAAAAAAGTACCAAATCGGTAAAATCAAAGTTTACACTTTAATTTGCCAAAAAAAGGAAAATACAGAAACTTCTAGTGCTTTTATTCCCTTTATTAATTTGTCATGAGTAATTGTCAAATTTGGTATCTAAATTTTACTTATTTTACAATTAACCACCTTGTAATTTAAAAGTGCTAACGTAGTACCTAAACTTTGTTCTTTTCTGCAATTTATTACCTAAAATTTGCTAAAATTTTTAATTAACTACTTGAAATTTGCACATTTTTTCAATTAATTACCTCATTTAAGTCTTATAAATAAACCTATTGGAGATAGTAAATCGAGACTTTAAACTTCATATAGTTAATTACATAAATTAACATGTTTAGGTACAAATGTGACATTTACTAATTCATCATCACTTTTCAAATCTTCCTTTCTATTTTTTGTCTCTTTTAGACTCCATAGTATGACATTTTGGCTCCGGTTGCTTGTCCTTTTGCTTCCCATTTCAGTTCAATTTTGGTTTCCTTCCTTGAACCTTAATACACTCCCAGAAGACATTTAGATCCTTTATATCATTATTCATTACTTCCTTCTCATCCACTTTAGTCCCTCTTCAACTTCCTTATTTCCTATTCTATCTTCATTTATCATTTCCTTCACTTTGTCTTTTTTTTTTCCCCTTCTTACTAGAGACGATATCTCCTTTGGTCCACATGCAGCAGTTAGGTGGTTTGCATACCCATATTGTGTACATAATGAAGGAACTCCTTCATATTGAATCTTATATTCCACCTCATCAAATATCACCATGAGTAAAATAAGTGTATTGAAGTCTATTGAAACACATATTCTAGCAATTTTGCCTCTAGTGGCCCCACTTTATAAGCACCAAATCTTAGTACTCTTCCAATCACACTAGTAATCTTCCTTAGAGTGATTGAAGAGTAATATTCAATTGGCATCCCATTAATTTTAGTTCAAATGACCATTGAATGAAATCCTTCCATGTTCAATCTAAATTATGGGGACCATTTTCGTATTGTTACAAAGTATCCATTCAAAAACCATGAACAACACCACCACCTCCCCACACCTCCCCCCCCCAATATAACATAAGAGATTTTTCATCCTTTAAGTTGAAGGCAGTAATATAATAGCTTTTCCAATGCTAATTGCCTCAAAGTCTCAAACATTCGTCTATCTAGATTAATCTAAGTTTCACAAATTTTAGATATTGTAGGTTTGGTCCCATCATCTTTATTATTAGAGGATTCCCCTAGGGTGCACAAATTGTCTTTCTTTCATCCTTTGAGAAGTTGACCTTTCATATTTCTTATTCAAAAATTTTGTACCTATCTCATTTTGGGCCTCTCTTAACATATCTTCCTCCATATCTTAATTAGGTTCTATGACCTCCTCCTTAAAGAACATTTCATTATAAGCTCTTGGAATGTTTTAGGAGAGTAGAGTCCTTATATAACATAGGTGTTTGGTTTACCTGACTACTACCCTCATAGGTTTTTGGTTTACCCAACTACTAATACCAAATCTTATGATTCTGCTTCCCTCTTGGGTTTGTGATAGGAAGGTTTTCTTCCCTTCTCCATTTTCATCTAGAGCCCTCTTCTTTATCTTTCTTTGAAGATGTTTAGCCATGTCCTTCGATGTTTTTGGCTACATATTGGAAGACAAAAGGTTAATATTCGCTTGAAAGAAGATCATGTTCTTTTTAATAAGCTATGAAATTTAACACCTCCCACAATTTCAATAGAATCAAACAGGAAGCCTTAAAAGAAGCTTACACTATTTAATATCACATCTTTAATAGTTATTTTAGGTGTGTGATGTGCTTTGATAAGTATTGAATTTTAAAGCATATTTCTAGCAAGCGCACTAGGTCTTCTATTGTAATATAACATGAATAAAGTGTCGATCCCACAAGGATTTACTAACTACTAGACAATTATCAACTAATACTAATATCTAGGCAATTGATTTTCTTAATATGATTAAGTTAAACTAATTATCTATATAATTATCTATATGAAATGCAATGAGCTTTTAAAGAGAGGGATATGATGACAAGTGTGGGAAGGATAAGAATCCACTTTAAACTATTGCTAATCAACTTGAACTCATGTTATAATGATAATTAGATTCATGAATATTCATAAGAAATTATCAAGATAAACAAAGTTTGAAAACCTTTTAAACCACAAAACAATTTAATAACTTCCGTAGAATAAATCATTAGTGGAATCAAAATTACAATTATAAATCTCCGATTCTATAATTGACTAATACTTTATATTAAAATCTCCTAATTCCTTAGTGAGAAATCAACATAAAACATTGCATTAATATTCATGGATAATTTCTAAACTAGATTAAACTACGCCGCTTCCGCAATTGCAATTTAATCTTAATTTATGAACTCATGTGAACACTAATTTCCCTTCCGAGTTATTAGAATTCTTATACACCAAAACAAGATGAATAATCAGAATTCAATATGAATATCTCATGATTCTAAATATCTCATAACATAGATTCAAAAATCATCTTAACATGTTTAAAGCTTCATCAACTTCCCACAAAAAGAATTTAGCTACTCATGGATGATGATTCAACAATCAAATAAGAAATTGCAAATGATTTCATTATGATCAGAATATACAAGTATATGAATTGCATAAAAAAATAAGATTAGAAATCACAATTCAAAATACTAAAGCTTCACTTGCAATCTTGTATAACTTCAAATCTCTTCAAAATCTCTTATGAAATGCTTATTCTAAATATTCTAAAGCTACTTGTAGTACTATATTTGGTTGCTTGGATGATTTTGAGAATGAGGGGAAGACACCCTATTTATAGGAAAAATTTCGTAAAAAAACATTTAATGAGCTTTGCTGTTTCTCAATGTACGCCGGCCGTTATGGATCCTACGCCGGCGGCTTACAGCGGCGTATCTTCAAATTGTCCTTGCAGGCAGTGCACTGGCAGCCTTCAATATCTTACAACGTAGGCCGCTTCAACGCCGGCGGCTTTGAACGTAGATCTAGCCGGTGTATGTAGTCAGAAATGAAGCGTTGGGCAGATTTATAACGAACGCCGTCCGAAGGCCGGCGGCTTTCACCGGCGTAGGCATTCCAACAGATGTGTTGCTTCATTTTCCTTCAAGTTTTGGATAGCTTCATGTCTCTTCAATTCTTCCATGTACGCTGCCTCAAGGCTGGCGGCTTTCATGCCGGCTTAAAATGAAACTTCTTCAAAGCTGGTGATTTTTCAGTTCTGGGCTGCCGGCCTTCAGTTACGCTGGCTTCTTCATCTTCTACGCCGGCAGCTTTGAGGCGGCTTTGAATGTTGTTTTACTTGTGCTGGGCAAAGCTGGCTGTGTTGCAACGGCCTTGGATTTTACGCCGTCTGAAAGCCGGCGGCTTTCAATGCTAAATTGCCGGCCTTGACTTCAATTTTTCCTCTTTTCAATTCAAATTCACTTGTTTTGATTTCTTTATCCAAATTAGTCCTGAAACATAAAATCTAATCAACAAATATCCATTCTAGCTCAATTGAACATCAAGATTTGTATAAAATATGATCTTATCAATTCCCCTACACTTGAACTTTTGCTTGTCCTCAAGCAAAATGAAGAATAATATGAAATCTCTTTTCAGATAGTACAATTTTCCTGTTTAAATCTCAACTTCTTTAACTTGATTCTCTTGTATCTACAGCTCTAACCATACTAATTCCTTGCAATTAGAGTACTATAATCAAAATTTAGGAATTAATCCAAACAAAACAAGTTTTAATCTCAACTTTTAACAAAAGAACTTTCAATTCAAAAGCAAATACTTAATCCACTAAGGAAAAATACTCATTTGAACTTCATTGGATTTCTATCTTATATATATTCTAAGTAACACAATAATGAAAGCATGTGGTATCTACTTTTTCCTTAGACTTTCTCCTTCTTTATTATAAGTCTCCTTCCTTTGCATATTTTGCATTCATTTTTCTTTTTCTTTCTCAAGCATTTATTTTCTTTTTGGGAGGTTTTTGCCTCCATCTTTTTGTTTTTCAAAGCTCATGATTGAACTTTTGCCATCTTTCCTTCTCGTTATAGTGAGTTCATTGAGTCGGCACATCCCAAGGCTCATCATCTAAGTGACCAGGTTT